>JASDFA010000016.1:12400000-13782500 GCA_035772735.1 Datura wrightii | reverse complement strand
GTTTCGTCAAGCCTCAAGACAATAATATTCAAAAGTGACTTCGGCTCTCAATTTCAAGGGATATAAGCATTCTCTAAATAATTATTTTTTATTTTATAAATGCATTGGGTTCAATAACACTATGATGGCAGTCTACATTGACAATATTGTTTTAACAAGGAATGACATTGATCAAATGACTGCTATTAAAGCCTTTCTGGATGCTGAATTCAAAGTTAAAGACTTGGAGCACTTGCATTATTTCTTCAAAATTGAGGTATTGCGAGAACCCCATGATCTCATTCTTACTCAAAGGAAATTTGCCCTATGGAATTTGATTACCTTAACTTTTGTCCAGTGACTTCTCCATTGGATCCCACTTATAAATTGAAAGGAGACGAACGTGTTCTACTAGCTAATCCCATTGTGTATCAACGGTTGATAGGGAAGCTTAATTTTTTGACACGTACTTATCTTGATTTATCTTTCTCTGTACAATATTTGAGTCAATACATGCAGCAACCACGACAGTCACACTTTGATGCTGCACTTCATGTTCTTCGCTATGTTCTTCTAGACCCAGGGCTTGGTTTGTTTCTCTCTTCTTCCCCTTCGTTCAAGTTGCTCACTTTTCACGATACTGATTTGGCCACTTACCCTGAAAGTTGGCGTTCAATCAGTGAATTTTTCATTACCCTTGGTAGTTGTCTGATTTCTTGGAAATTCAAGAAACAAACATCTATTTCTCTTTCTTATGCAAAGCAGAATACAAATTTATGTGTCGGGTTGTGGCAGAGTAACTTAGCTTGTTAGATTACGTGAAGACCTCTTTGTTCCACCATCTTTGCACCTCTCTCTTTATTCCGAATGTCAAGAACCCATTCACATTATAGAAAATTTATTTTTCATGAGAGGACTAAACATGTGGACCTTGATTGCCATTTTGTCCGGCAACAATTCCTAGCCGAATTGATTTCTCTCTCATTACTCCATCCACTTTGTAAATTATGGATCTTTTCACCAAACCTCTTTCTGGACCTTCTCACAAGTAGATCTTGGGTAAGTTACGTTTGCTTTCCGCCCCCTCCAACTTGAGGGGGTAGGTGTTGAACGGAGAACTAATCGGACCTCCAGTGAGACTAGTCCAATACTTTAAAGTTTGAGAGCCAAAATGTGGATATCCCCAAATCAAAGAAGTGGTCTGATATGATATCAAGCGTACAGATGGATTCTTCATCAATGTCCAGGTAGTATTTTGATGACTCATAAAAGAAGCTTCTAGATTTTCTTTCCTTCAGAATTTAGCTTTGTATAGGGAATATTATTTTTGTACAATATATTATTCTGTTTGGAAGAAATCAATAATTACTGGATAGGTGTCCAGGCAGTTAGGATTATTATTCTATATATATATATATTAAATAGTGTATGATATGAGAATAATCAATAAATACAAGGCAGAAAATCTTCCCAAATTCTTCTCTTCTCTTCTTTTAAATCCAATATATATTGAAAAGATGGAAAATTAGATCGAAATGGTGATGATTGAGGGATAAATTCAATAAATAGGTTTGTCAGATTTTTCATAACTAAAATGACCAAAATGCATAGGTGGTAGAGCACCTTTTGTGTGTAACTTTCACATCTAAAAACAAACTGATCGTTAAATATATTTATGTTGAAGGTGCTCTACTATTCATGAACTTTCAGTAAATATTTTAAATTTTCAAGAAAGATTCATATCTTCTAAAGCACCTTCAGTGTTATTCTAATTCTCCGAGAATCTGAAAAAAATTATCTTCGTCTGCATTGATGTGACTATTCGGGACAACTTTTTTCAGATTTTAAAGGCTCATGCCTAGTAAAACACTTTCAGCCAAATTACTAAGACGCTTTTGCATTAATGAGTTTTTCTTTTCATAAATAATTTTTATCTTTCTTCTTCACCCACTTTCACCAGATCCCCCTCTTTATCTCCCATTGTTTTCAAGAACTTTCTCCCAAATAGACCTTACAAAATTATTTGATACACACACAAAAAAAATTTAAAATATTATTTGAAAGCTGAGAATCACTTCTATCCAAAAAAATTTGTGCATTGTCAACCATTCCAATCAAAAAACACATTTTAAGAAGGTAACTTTTTGCTTCTTTTGTTTCTGTAGTTTATTACTTTTTTAATCTGTGCATTATTTTTTTTTACCATATTTATTTACTCATTATTATATTTATTTTTACCATAATATAAATATTATAAAAAATTATTTTGTAGGATTTAACATAATATTAATTATTTAAATTTACCTTATAGAATCTGTATCATTGTTGCTTTTATCTTATAGAACAAGAATATTATAAAAAAAATTATCCTATAGAATCTGATATTAATATTTCGATCACATAATATAGAAACTAGTATTTAAAACTTCATAATTTAGAAAAAGTCCCAAATAGTCCACTAGCTGATATTATGATATTAATTTATTTGCCTTTATCTTATAGAATCTGTATTATTTGCTCCTTTATAAAATTTGTATTATTTTATTTGTGTATGATGATGATTGAAAATGATATGGTTGTGGATATGTGCTAACTCTATAATCTAAAATATGGAAAAATTAGTTGAAAGAAACAAATTACTTTTAGATTAAAAGGCTAAATAATTGTAAGATGTCCTTGAAGAGCTTTAGTTATCTTTCAAAATTTCTGTATACTTACAGTCATCATGTTAATTCAACCTTTCATAAGAAGCGCCGAAGCACAAAAATATTCATCAGCATACTCAACATAAATTTTTCTTAGGACTCACATTTTGATATAGAAAATTTTTTGTACGAATGATAATAAAAAGAGAACAAATCAAACAAGTTGAATCTCATAAACATATTATTATTGTACTTTTATTTCTTTATTTTTTGATAAGATCAAGTTTTTATCAATAAAATACCAAGATGATACAGGAATTACAACCAACAACAAAACACCTACCAAACAATTTTGGAACATAGTCTGCCACTCTCTCTCTCAGGTCAAAAATAAGGTCATGTGAGTCTTAAGTCTTACTTAAAGACTTAAATAGTTAATTCCTGCACTTTTTTAAAAATTTAGTGTAAAAAATTATCATATTTATCTCAAGAGAAAAGACAATATAGAATAATATTCTGTGACATATAAAATAATAGATAATGTTTGAACTAAGTAAACATCTAATAATAGTAAAAGAAACTTTTAAGTTTTTCTCAATACACACATACTGAATTTCGAACTATATTATTTTCTTAATTGAGTAGTATAAGTAAAAGATTAGTATTGTTTAACTTAGGATCGTTTTGCATATATACATTTTAACATCATTTACTTTGTATTTTTAGGTCTTATGGCGCCATTTACGGTGCATCCGAGTTTATTTTATTTGAGTGTCCTTGTAGCGTAAGTTGATCATTGCAGCGAGCATATTTGGAATAATGGTACATATCACATACTGACGTGTTATCGGTATGATGGTGATTTTTAAAACCACATAAGTAGATATACACTGCATGAGCGTGTGTGTCATTACTTGCTCGATATTAGATTTTATGATATATATGCAGCCGTACATACGCCACTTAATCATGCTATGATCACTTCTTTGAAAGAAATATGATGGCCAGAGACACACACATTCCATCTTAGGTCTGGGGAAACCACAATTATGTTGTAGGACGTGACTGTATTATATGAGCTGCCAGTCGATGGATTGCCTATGACTGGAACAGATCTTATCTTAGATATTATAGAGTGGCATACGCATATGGTAGATGGGCATTGGTAGAGGTTGATAGAGAATTTCAGAGCGGTAGACTGCTCATGACATCTTTAAAGCAATTCCTTTGATTACTAACGTGATTCGTGAGGCTGATGTTCAAGCATCAGAGCACTCATCAATTATAATTATTTCGTAACCAACTGAATTTATTTTTGGAGCATCAGGTATCTTTTATTTTCATTTTTTTATTTTTTTAAAGTCATTAAAACTAACTAAACGTATTTGATTATACAGTCTGTGTGGCATCCATATAGTCCTGATGTTTTCGCTGCATTACCAAGTTATTTTGTGAGTTTGTAACACCCAGAAAGTCCCTAAGATTAGACTCGAGGATTGAATCAAAGGAATCAGGTAAAATTGCATCAAAGTCATGAAACGACCCAAGGGACGAATCATTGTAGGGAACAACGACCTATTGTGTCTTGCGTGGTAAGTCCCCAGGTAGACTTTTCCAGCAAACAACGGGCCTAGCAACGACTCGTTGGAAGATCCAATGGGTCGTCTTGAGTGGTCGTTGAATGGGGTTTAGGAAATGCCCAAAAATCTAGTCAATGATGATGAGAGGATACGACGAGCCATTGTTTCGAAGAACGACTCATCTTGTCCGGTCGTCGGTTAGAGAATCCGAAGAGTATCAAAAATTTCCCTGAAAGCAACGGATGGAGTAACAGGTCGTTGTTTCGTATAACGACCCGTCTTGAGAAGTCGTTGGTTAGAACCTCAGCAGAATACTAAATGTGCTTTAGATACAACTGGCAAGCACAACGACCAGTTGGAGAGAGTAACGACCCGTCCTTTCAATCGTTGGTGATGGATCAGCCGAGTATCAGAAATTCCCCAAGGAACGATGGATGACCTAACGAGTTGTTGTATCTTACAACGACTAATTGGATGGATTATTGTAACTTGCAGTGTCCATTTCTTTAGACGAATTATTAAGGGTATTTTCATAATTTCTAAGATCCTAAGTCCTAAACTATATCGTTTTAAGCACTGAAAGGTGTGTTTTAAGAGGGTTAGCCGAAAGGTGTGTTTTAAGAGTGTTAGCCTATATTAAGTAATTTGGCTCTCCATACATGCAAAGCTTTGAGTTCTCTTGGAAGATCAACCTAGAATTCTCTCAATTCTTTCCCAATTCTCTTGGGATTTAAAGGATAAGTTGAGAATCAGTTTATCCAGGTACGTAGAGCTATAAATAAGAGTTTTCTTTCACTCTCATACCCAAATTTCTTCTCAAGTTTATGAACTCAAGTTCTAATTCAAGTATATGATTTTATATGATTTTAACCCAATTTTATGATATTCTCTATGATATGTCTATGGGTCAATTCCCCTCATATTCCAAAGAATGTTTTAATATTTATAGGTAGATTTTATACATTTCATGATTTCAAGTTATGAGAAATTATGCCCTATTATGCAAGTTTTATGAAAGTCAAGTTTATGATTCATAATTTCACATATGATGAGATATCTAGCAGAATAAATATTTATAAATTACCCACGTATGAATCTATGATTTTGACTTATGAAGTCTATTTCAAATATGCATGATTTTAAGATTTGAGTGGGCCCACACAAGTTAAGTATGTCATCAAGATTTAGCCAAGGCTACTAAGATCAGCTTATCATATGTTTTGGAGTCAAGACTCCTAATGCAACTTATAATATGATCTGGAGCCAAGACTCCCTATGTTCAGATTTCAGACTATGCATGTAATTATGATTTCAGCTTTTTTGAGAAACGATGGAAGTGCTATGCATGTTTTTGGGAGTAGTGTCTAGCACTGAGTAAGCTTAGGATTTCAAGGTTCCCCGGTCTCATAAGTATGAGCCAATGTAGGTTTTTATATATATTGGGACCTCTTAAGAGAGCTTTCCCATGCCCCCGAGGGGCCTCAACTTGATATCAATATCATGGTCTTGTTCTTAGCCCTAGCTAGATTTTGGACGGCTCTACCCACTTGAATGTGATAGTTGGGGCATCATGTAAAATCTATGGTAATGGTGTCGGTTAAGACGAGTCTCCCATTATTCCTCATGATTTCAGTTATGTATGTTCATGACTTATGATATTATGTTTTACAACAGGTTTGACCCAATGATCAGTTTATGAACTTTTACTTATGATTTCAGCTATGACAAGTCATATGATTTCTATTTTTAATCTTGGGTCATTCTGTTTAGATATGATACACAACTTATGACTATGTATGTCTCAGATATAGTTTTCAGCATGCAGGCCTTACTCTCATGATCTAATGATTTATATTGATATGCATGATTTCAGTTAACATTTATTCAACATGTTTTACTTACCTTACATACTTAGTACATTTAAAGTACTAACTGCATACTCTATGTTGTATTATTTCATGATATAGATCCGAGAGATCAGACTCAGTTTCGTCGTTAGTCCAGCCCCCCCCCCCCCCCCCCCCCGCATTCCAGTACAGTTTCCGTTGTTTGTGAGTCCTCATCTTCTGAGGACATTCAGTTTAGTTGTTTGATTATGCTATTTCAGTCTCGGACTTTAGCAAGCTAGTTGGGAGCATTATCCCACAGCTCATCAGACAGTTTAGAGGCTTATCAAATATTATGTAGATTTTTAGCTTTACCGAGTGTTGACTCTATTTATGATCGTTGTTATACATTATGTTATTCAAACTTCCGCTTATTTATGTTTACGTTATTGATTTTTGATTTGATGTATGCTCTTTAGTTTCTATATTTATGTCATGGATCGACTTGGAGCCATTTGTGGTTCTAGATCCCGTGTCTCGATCCAGAGTCCCAGCTCGGGTCGTGACAAAGTTTGTCAAGTGTTTGGTGTGCTATTGTACCTGTAATTGCGTGGGATGCAGTTGAATGGCACCATCCAGATAGGGTATTACACCAATTTATGTTAATTCAATATATTACGAGTAGAATATGGTAGGAGTATAAACATTTTCAGTTGGATCGAAGAGGTAGAATTAACTTTAACTGGCATTTTTCTTTGTTGAGGAGGTCCAAATTTAGAGGGATAGAGATTCGCATTGCTGACTCTAAGGACCTCGAAAATGATAATGAATATGTGCAGTGGTTTAACATGATTACTTGTCATCTGGTCAATAATCCGACTCATCAGTTTACATAAGGTTATCAAAGTCTTGCATGCAGACATAAAATTTTGGCACAACACTAACTTATAGTTATTAATTTATTTTTTAATCATATTATCAATATTAATATTTATTTAACTGATTATTTTTTAGTCTAAGGATTTGCATCAGATGTATAGAAAACCTTAAGCATATAGGATAGCGGTAACGACGAACTTCATGGACTTAGAGTTAGATTATCTAAAGTGTATTTGAATTCCTTCAAAGTTACAAGTGAATGAGGTAAGGATCATATCGAGGCACAATATTTTCATGGTGATGAGTATGTTGAACCTCAGCCCAAGCATAAACGTAGTGACAGGCATAATACCTAATGATGGCAGATATGAGGCTGAGACCCAAACGACTCCTGTACATGACCACTTTTCATCCGATAGGTCATCAGGATCTTTAATAGCATTCTGGATAACACACACTTCTGGATTACAGTGTCATAGTGAGACAAGCTATAACATGCATGACAATCAATATGATAGTCAGATAGTATTGTATCAGCCTGAGAGCATCACATATTAGTACTTCCCTCACACAAAATACCAACCCACATAATTGATGAGTTCATATTTTAACGGGCACTCTCCGCTCATAGCAGACATCGATCCATGGAAAATGCATCATGTTGATTTAGTACCTTTTATGCTAGAACATGAGTCACAGGTTGATGATGATGGAGAGGATACGTTGGGTATTAGTTAGAGGTCAGGAAGGTGGTAAGCCACTAGGTAGAGATAGGTGCCAGGATGCTCCGACTATTAAGAGAATTAGGCCTTGTTTTTCTGAAAATTCCACAAGGTTTTGAGTATCTTATATGCCCAATATCCATTTCGTTTAATATATGTAGTTCTTCTAGCTCCAATCTGCTAGATAAATGACTCATTGCAAATCATTTTAAAAGAGCCTCTGACTAGTATGCTTCATCACCAAGTGGTTAAAACACCACTTGATATGTCTCAAAAAATTTCATCATGTTGTAGTATACACTGAGCAAACATTTGCAACCCTATTTATCTACTGAGTAACTTTTAACACGTGTGAACATGGAATGTGGTAGACTTTCCACTTTTGACATTCACATATATTTCTATCACCATCACGATGAACCGTCCACTTTTCTAGTGAAATTTTTATTAGATAATTGTACACCTCAGGCTTTAACTTAATAATATGCCCCATCTTCTACCACCATCACGATGAATTGTCCACTTTTATAGTGGAGTTTTCATTAGGTAATTGTATGTCTGAGGCTTGACATCTTTCAAACATTGCATAAGAGTTTTGGAATTATGTTCTTGGTGTTAGATCACGGCCTATCACATTAATCGCTCAAGCTACTTGTTAGAAAATTTGGACAAAGAGTTACTTTTCGCATGCCTAAGATAAAATGATGATATATATATATTTGGCTTATGCAACTCTACCAACTCATCAAAGCTTCTAAGTATTCCAGGAGCTTGATCAGATATGTACATAATACCTCTATGGCGAGCTACCACATAAATTTCAAGGCATGAAAAAAATCATGACCATGCTTTTTTGGTCTCCTTATCAATAATTGCAAAAGCAAGTGGAAATGTTTTTTTATTTGCATCGACAGTCACAACAATTAACATGTTTAATCGTACTTTTCATAAATGTGAGTACCATCAATTGAGATGACTGGTCTGCATCTTTTAAAATATTTTATATAAGGTTTAAATGACCAAAACACATATTTAAAAATATTTACCTCTGACGTTGACTGATCGACATACATCTCTTCCACCATCGTTCCTGGGATAAAATATTGAATTGCATTCATGTACATTGGAAGTTGTGAAAATGACTGATCGAAGTCACTGTTAATTGACTTGAATGCACGCCTCGTCCAAGATATGCATTTTTGTAGGACAGTGTATATTTTAATTCAACCTCAACAGCAGTCTAGAAATTTTTAACCTTGAATTGAAGGATATTCTGTTATTCCCCAGGAACCCAAGGATCAGGTTCGGAAAAGGATTAGGAGAAAAACTGAAAAATATTGCTGCAGTTGTAGAACGGGTCACTTAATGACTCATGAGGAGGCCAAACGAGTCATCAAGTGACTCGTGGGAAGGCCTGGGATGATGAGGGACTCGGGGTCCCCATAGTGATGTAACGACTCGTGGTCAGACACCACGAGTTGTCATATCAGTCGTGGGGTGGTCCTAGAGTATGATAGTAAGGCTTATCCAGTGTACTTGACGAAAGCTAGTAACGAGTCATTTTCTTGGGGGACGAGTCGTCGTGTCCTCCGTTATGAGCCAAGGGAAAATTCCAGTGAACTTGACGAAATGACCAGACGACTCGTCGCTCCTGGCAATGAATCGTCAGGTCGCCCGTTAGGGTCACCTAGCAGTTATTTCCTACGAATTAGTAAGGGATTTCTCATAATTTTCTATGACCCTAAGACCTAAACTACGTTGTTTTGAGGTCGGGACCAGGTCATTTAAAGGGGAATTCATTCCTAAAAACTTCATTTCTACTCACATAAGGTTAGAGAGGAAGGAGGAAAGGAAATTCTAGTGTCTTCTTCAAGAATTCTTCAAGAATCTACCTAGGGTTTTCAAGGAAGTTAGGAGACTCGAAATTTTCAGGTATGTGGGGTGTTGAATAGGTAGTTTAGTCCCTACCCATGCCCAATTTCTCCCTAACTCTATGTTTAATTTATCAACTTTTGATGGGTCATAAGTCCTAATGCATGTTTCTTCAAAAATTGATATGAACATGATGTAGTATGTCTAAACTCATGGGTTGAATTATTGGGTTGTTTTCTACCTATTTTGTTTAATATTTGATAAATTAATTCTTAAAAGCTCATGCCCCAAATCATGGGGGTTTTAGTGAAATTTATGGTTATGGTGATTTTCATAGCTTGATGTATGAACTCTTGAATTTAAGCATGTTTTCAATTACTCATGTTATCATGAACACCTTTCCTATAATCTAAGCATTTCAAGTAGGTTAGAAATTATGGGCAATGCCTACATGTTGCTTGTGGTTTATAAACTATGATTTTTGACCGGCTCATGGGCCCAATTTCCATGGCTAGGATTATGAATTTGCAAGCATAATATAATTCTAATGATTTAGCTAGCCATGCATGTCATGTATGAATTTCTATGAGCATGCTGCATGTTTTGGGAGTAGTACTTAACACCGAGTAGGTTTAGGGCCTAGGTAATACCCCGAATCTCAGAACTATGTGTCACCGTGGTATTATGTTTGGGACCTCCTCAGTGACTGTTCCCTATGCCCTACGGGGTCTTCATGAGTGATATCACGCCTTCATGGTTCATACCCTTGGCAAGGTATGAACGGCCTCCCGACTAGGCGTACAAGTCGGACTTCATGTGTGCTCATGTGAAGTATGTCGGTTATAGAAATCTCTCATTGTTCCTCATGATTTTGAAATATGCATGACTATGTTATTTTGGCTCAAGTTACGATTTATGAAATATTTTCTCCTCATATTATGACTTGATGGGTTTATGGATATTTTATTAAAATATTTAGTCTTACGATATACTTATGATTTCAATTTTATGATTATGATGTCCCCACTCCTATCACTTTTATGTTGTAAGCATTCTTTTGCATACCTTACATACTTAGTACTTTCCAAGTACTGACCCATACATTTTCAGGATTTGGTTCGCAGGCTCAGCATCACTCCTAGTTCGTGCTCAGTTTGTTATCCCTCCAGTGGTGAGTCCTCATGATCCGGGGACTTCATGTTCAGACTTATTTATTGTTTTGTTGCTTTCAGAATATTTGGGTTAGTTGGGGTCTTGTCCCTTCAGCCCGTCCTTCATGACTAGAGGCTTTCAGACTTATGTGTAGTATTTAGCCGTTTATGTTTGGATCTTGTATTGTTGTTTCCCTTATCTCTCGTGATATGATTTGCAGTTAGATTTCAATTTATGAGTTAAATTTTTCCGCTATATATGAATGAATTAGTGTTATGCTCACGTCATGGATTGACTTGGGGTCTTTCGGGACTCCTTATCCCTTGTCTACGATCCGGGTGTACTCTCGGGTTGTGACAAACTTAGTATCAGAGCCACAGGTTCAGATGTGTCCTAGAGAGTCTGAAAGCCGCGTTAGGTAGAGTTTTTTCATGGGTGTGAAGCGCGGCACACTTATGAAGAAGAGGCTACTGAATGTTTTAGGAAATGTTCTCTTCTTTCATGATCTATGTCGTGCGGTCAAAATCTCTCTATCTTTCTAATTCGTGCGTTTCGCGATCACAAAAAACTCATGGCTCCCAGAAGGATAATCAGAAGGAGGAACATAAATGATGAAGGCCACGGGGGTGGCAATGATGATAGGCGTCAGCAAGCCCCACCTGTTCAGGAGCCCCAGACGCCCGAGCCAGTTGCCCATGCTGAGTTTCGTGGGGCTATTCAAATGCTGGCGCATGGCTTGACCGCTCAGGTCAACCAGCAGGCTGTGGCGCCTGTTCCTCAGAATGGCAATGCAGTAGCAACACGGATCAGGGACTTTCTAAGGATGAACCCTCCTGAGTTCACCGGAGCAAAGGTGGAAGAGGATCCACACGAGTTCATCGAAGGGATTCTGAAGGTCACTCAGGTCATGGGAGTGACAAGTGAGAAATGTGTTGATTTGGACTCTTATCAGCTAAAGGAGGTCGCGTACATTTGGTTCAAGCAATAGAGAGAAGCAGAGTAGCGGGAGTAGGCCCTATCAGTTAGGGTGAGTTCCACGCGGCCTTTCTCGACAGGTTTTTCCCTCGGGAGATGAGGGAATTAAAAGCAACTGAGTTTGTCAACCATAAGCAAGGAAAGATGACGGTGTTGGAATATTCACTTGAGTTAACTCGACTGTCAAAATATGCCCTGGAGTTAGTAAGGGACCAAAGGGCGTGGGTGATTCGTGCAAGGAGTAGCTGAGTATCTGGACAAAGACTACAGAACAACCACGCTACATCAGGATATGGACTACCCATAGATAGTCCTCTATGCTCAGCAGATGGAAGCAACTCATATGAGGTAGAGAGAGGCCAAGAGGGCCAGAAATGATAGCCACAGGTTCTCCCAGCCTAAGTCAAGGGGTGAATCTTACCAGCGGTCCCAGAATAGCTCCACTGCACCCGCACCATCTCTAACTATCTAGGCCACAGGACGATCAGAGGAGCAGGGCCTCAGGTTTTAAGAGTCAAAACAACATGCGCACAGAGCGCAAATTTCCGTCTTGTGCTACTTGTGGCAAGAACCACCTAGCGAAATGTTTGGTGGGCTCAGACGCTTGTTTCGGGTGTGGAAAACCCGAACACAGACTTAGGGATTGCCCCACAGCTAGGTCAGGGGGTAGTGGAGCCTGCACTTCTACAACCAGTTCAGCCGTCCCAGTAGCACGTCAGACTCAGCAGGGTGCTCCGCCTGGCTCAACTGGCAGCTAGTGCCAGAACCGGTTTTACGCACTTGGCTCTCGGTAGGAGCAAGAGACTTCTCCCGATGTGGTTACGGGTATGTTACGAGTTTTTCAAATTGATGTTTATGCTTTATTAGATTCGAGGGCCACACTATCTTTTGTGACACCTTATATTGCTAGTCACTTTGGAGTCAGTCCTGAAATCTTTGTCCGAAACATTCTCTGTCTCTACTCCGGTTGGTGACTTAGTTGTATCGAGGCGGGTATATAGGGGTTTCCCTATTGCAGTATTACATAAATTTACCTCTGCAGACTTAGTAGAATTGGCTATGACTGATTTTGACATCATCCTAGGCATGGACTGGTTGTTTGCATGTTATGCTTCTGTTAATTGTAGAACTCGGTAGTGGAGTTTCGATTTTCAGGTGAACCAGTTTTAGAATAGAGAGGTGGTTCAGCGGTACCTATAGGTCGCTTTATCTCTTATATCAAGGCCAGAAAAATGATTTCCAAGGCTGTATTTATCACTTGGTTAGGGTTAAGGATGCCACGTCCGAGACCCCGACCATTCAATCAGTCTCTGTGGTATGCGAATATCCTGAAGTATTTCCAGATGACTTACCAGGTGTTCCTCCTGAGAGGAAGATTGATTTTGAAATTGATCTTTTACCTGACACGCAACCTATATCAATTCCCCTTTACCGAATGGATCCGGCCGAACTAAAAGAGTTGAAAGAGCAGTTGAAGGATTTTCTAGACAAGGATTTCATTAGACCGAGTAAGTCCCCATGGGTTCCCCAGTGTTGTTCGTCCGAAAGAAAGATGATTCCCTGCGAATGTGTATTAACTATAGACAGCTGAATAAGGTCACCATCAAGAATAGATATTCCTTCCCTAGGATTGATGACTTATTCAATCAACTTCAGGGTGCCAAATACTTCTCTAAGATAGATCTCAGAGTTCGGGAGAGCGATATTCCAAAGACTGCTTTCAGAACCCGGTATGGCCACTATGAATTCATTGTTATGTCTTTTGGACTAACCAATGCTCCTGCAGCTTTTATGCATTTGATGAACAGGATATTCAAGGCATATTTAGATATGTTCGTGATCGTGTTCATTGACGACATATTGATATACTCCCAGAGCGAGGAGGAGCATGCTGCATGCCTGAGGGTAGCACTCCAGACTCTCAAAGACAACCAGCTATGCGCCAAATTTAGTAAGTGAAATTCTGGCTGAAATCAGTTGCATTCTTGCGGCATGTCGTGTCAAGCGAAGGTATAAGGGTAGATTCCCAGAAAATAGAGGCAGTAAAGCACTGGCCCAGACCGGTAAACCCTTTGGAGATCAGGAGCTTTTTAGGTTTAGCAGGTTACCATCGGAGGTTCGTGGAAGGTTTCTCCTCCATTGCAGCTCCATTAACGAAATTGACTCAGAAAAAGGTGAAGTTCCAATGGTCGGAGGCTTGTGAGAAGAGCTTCCAGGAATTGAAGGCCAGACTCACTTCAGCACCGGTGTTGACTTTACCAAAGGGTATCGATGGCTTCATCATATATTGTGATGCTTCGAGGGTTGGACTGGGATGTGTACTGATATAGCATGGGAAAGCAGTAGCATATGCTTCCGACAGTTAAAAACTCATGAGAAGAACTACCCGACCCATGATCTTGAGTTGGCCGCGGTGATAGTTTCTTTGAAGATATGGAGGCACTACTTGTATGGGGTTCATGTGGTTGTATTCACAGACCACAAGATCTTGCAGTACGTGTTCACAAAGAAGGAACTAAATCTTCGACCATGAAGGTGGTTGGAGCTACTTAAGGATTACGACATAAGTGTCTTGTACCACCCGAGTAAGGCCAACGTGGTAGCAGATGCCCTTAGTAGACTTTCGATGGGAAGTGTGTCACATGTGAGTGAAGACAAGAAGGAGCTGGTAAAGGAGGTACATCGACTTGCACGGTTGGGAGTTAGACTAGTCGGCTCGACCGATGGTGGGGTAGTAGTTCAGAATGGGTCAGAGTCATCCTTGGTAACAAAGGTAAAGGCTAAGAAAGATGAGTACCCAATATTGGTAAAGTTGAAGGAAGCTGTTCAAAGTCAAAAAGTGGAAGTCTTCTCCCAAGGGGGAGATGGTGTGCTTCGGTACTAGGCTCGCTTATGTGTTTCAAATGTGGGGGATTTGAGAAGCAGAATGTCGCATGAATCTCACGTTTCCAGATATTCTATACATACAGGTGCCACCAAAATGTATCATGCCTTGCGGGAAATCTACTGGTGGAATGGCATGAAGAGGGATATTGCAGAATTTGTAGCCAAGTGCCCGAATTGCCAACAGGTGAAAGTCGAGCATTAGAGGCCGGGGGGTGTGCTTCAAGATATCAGCATTCCTACTTGGAAGTGGGAAGAAATCAACATGGACTTTGTGACAGGTTTGCCCCGCACCCATAGACAATATGACTCCATCTGGGTTATAGTGAATAGGTTGACCAAGGCTGCTCATTTCTTACCAGTTAAAACCACCGATTCAGCAGAAGACTATGCAAAGTTGTACCTTCAAGAGTTGGTTAGGTTTCATGGAGTACCCTTGTCCATTATATCAGATATAGGCACGCAATATGCCTCTCAGTTCTGGAAGTCTTTTCAAAAGGGACTTGGTACTCAAGTCAAGCTTAGCACGGCGTTTCATCCGCAAACCGATGGTCAGGCGGAGCGGATTATCCAAACTCTTGAGGACATGTTGAGAGCTTGTACTATTGACTTCAAGGGTAGTTGGGACGAGCATTTGCCTCTTATTGAGTTTGCCTACAATAACATCTACCACTCCAACATACAAATGCCACCGTTCGAGGCTCTTTATGGGCGAAGGTGTAGATCACCCATTGTGTGGTTTGAAGTTGGTGAGACTTCGTTAGTGGTGCTAGACTCAGTTCATGAGGCCATGGAGAAAGTTTCAGTTGATAAGGAAAAGGCTGAAAACGGCTCAAAGTCGCCAAAAGTCTTATGTAGATGTAAGGAGAAGGAAGCTTGAGTTCGAGGTTGATAATTGGGTGTTTCTAAAGGTATCTCCCATGAAGGGAGTTATGAGATTCAGAAAGAAAAGAAAACTCAGCCCCCGCTATGTTGGCTCATACCGGATTATGAGACGGGTGGGTAAAGCAGCCTATGAGTTAGAGTTCCCCTCGGAGTTGGCCTCATTTCATCCCGTATTTCACGTATCACTCCTGAAAAAGTGCTTAGGAGACCCAACCTTAGTGGTTCCGGTTGAAAGTGTTGGTGTGAAGGACAGTCTCAGTTATGAGAAAATTCCTGTTGAAATCTTGGATCGTTAGGTTCAAAGACTGAGGAACAAGGAAGTAGCCTCAGTAAGGGTATTATGGAGGAATCAGCATGTCGAGGGAGTCACATGGGAGGCCGAAGCGGATATGATGGCTAAAAACCCACATTTGTTCCCTACCGGCTTAGCTTCAGTTTGAGGTACCAAAATTTTCCCTAAATCTTCTGTTAAGTTTTCATGTTCTATTCATGCGAATAAGTTTGTTTTATGATATGCTATATGTATGTGATGTCTGAACTCGAACTAGTTATGTGGTTTCTTTGGGGGTAGTCATTCCGTTAGTTTTTGACTTGAAGGTCAATGATTAGCATCTATATATAGAGTGATTGTTGTTACTGAGTTTCTGCTTGTTTCTAACATTCGAGGACGAATATTCCCAAGGGGGAGATATTGTTATACCCCAGGAACCCAAGGATCAGATCTAGAAAAGGATTAGGAGAAAAACTGAAAAATATCGCAGCAGTTGCAAAACGTGTCACTTAATGACTCGTGAGGAGGCCAAACGAGTCGTCAAGTGACTCGTGGGGAAGGACTGGGATGATGAGGGACTCGAGGTCCCCACGGGCAATGTAACGACTCGTGGTCAAACACCACAAGTCGTCATGTCAGTCATGGGGTGGTCCTAGAGTATCATAGTAAGGCTTATCTAGGGTACTTGATGAAAGCTGGTAACGATTCATTTTCTTGGGGGACGAGTCGTCGTGTCCTCCGTTATAAGCTAAGGGAAAATTCCAGTGAACTTGACAGAATGACCAGACGACTCGTCGCTCCTTGCAACGAATCATTGGGTCGCTCGTTAGGGTCACCTGGCAGTTATTTCCTGCGAATTAGTGAGGGCTTTCTCATAATTTTCTAGCCCCTAAGATCTAAATTACGTCGTTTTGAGGTCAGGACCGGGTCTTTTAAAGGAGAATTCATTCCTAAAAACTTCATTTCTACTCACATAAGGTTAGAGAAGGAGGAAAGGAAATTCTAGTGTCTTCTTCAAGAATTCTTCAAGAATCTACCTAGGGTTTTCAAGGAAGTTAGGAGACTCGAAATTTTCAGGTATGTGGGGTGTTGAATAGGTAGTTTAGTCCCTACCCATGCCCAATTTCTCCCTAACTCTATGTTTAATTTATCAACTTTTGATGGGTCATAAGTCCTAATGCATGTTTCTTCAAAAATTGATATGAACATGATGTAGTATGTCTAAACTCATGGGTTGAATTATTGGGTTGTTTTCTACCTATTTTGTTTAATATTTGATAAATTAATTCTTAAAAGCTCATGCCCCAAATCATGGGGGTTTTAGTGAAATTTATGGTTATAGTGATTTTCATAGCTTGATGTATGAACTCTTGAATTTAAGCATGTTTTCAATTACTCATGTTATCATGAACACCTTTCCTATAATCTAAGCATTTCAAGTAGGTTAGAAATTATGGGCAATGCCTACATGTTGCTTGTGGTTTATAAACTATGATTTTTGACCGGCTCATGGGCCCAATTTCCATGGCTAGGATTATGAATTTGCAAGCATGATATAATTCTAATGATTTAGCTAGCCATGCATGTCATGTATGAATTTCTATGAGCATGCTGCATGTTTTGGGAGTAGTACTTAACACAGAGTAGGTTTAGGGCCTAGGTAATACCCCGAATCTCAGAACTATGTGTCACCGTGGTATTATGTTTGGGACCTCCTCAGTGACTGTTCCCTATGCCCTACGGGGTCTTCATGAGTGATATCACGCCTTCATGGTTCATATCCTTGGCAAGGTATGAACGGCCTCCCGACTAGGCGTACAAGTCGGACTTCATGTGTGCTCATGTGAAGTATGTCGGTTATAGAAATCTCTCATTGTTCCTCATGATTTTGAAATATGCATGACTATGTTATTTTGGCTCAAGTTACGATTTATGAAATGTTTTCTCCTCATATTATGACTTGATGGGTTTATGGATATTTTATTAAAATATTTAGTCTTATGATATACTTATGATTTCAATTTTATGATCATGATGTCCCCACTCCTATCACTTTTATGTTGTAAGCATTCTTTTGCATACCTTACATACTTAGTACTTTCCAAGTACTGACCCACATATTTTCAGGATTTGGTTCGCAGGCTCAGCATCACTCCTAGTTCGTGCTCAGTTTGTTATCCCTCCAGTGGTGAGTCCTCATGATCCGGGGACTTCATGTTCAGACTCATTTATTGTTTTTGTTGCTTTCAGAATATTTGGGTTAGTTGGGGTCTTGTCCCTTCAGCCCATCCTTCATGACTAAAGGCTTTCAGACTTATGTGTAGTATTTAGCCGTTTATGTTTGGATCTTGTATTGTTGTTTCCCTTATCTCTCATGATATGATTTGCAGTTAGATTTCGATTTATGAGTTAAATTTTTCCGCTATATATGAATGAATTAGTATTATGCTCACGTCATGGATTGACTTGGGGTCTTTCGGGACTCCTTATCCCTTGTCTACGATCCGGGTGTACTCTCGGGTTGTGACATATTCCTAAGGTAAGAAAACAACAAAGAGAAATTAGTTTAGAATCCAAGTTAAAATGATCTGTTGTGATTATAACCGTGTGACACGTTTACTTGCCAATAGTATTTTCCGATAATTCACAAATTTATTGGTGTTTTTTTTAACCTCTAAGCATCTAACTACATCCAAATTCCAACCTCCTTTACTTAACAATCCAATAATTTTTTTTGATTCTCATGCAGTGAACTATCTGTTACCCCTCAAACTCCATAAATTTACAAAAGTCTTTAACCTTTCCTTACTAAGGAATAATTACCCAGACTAAAGATCAGATTCTTTATCATCCAATCAAACTTTACAGCCAACAACCTCTGATTCATGGATAGAAGCATACACCTCTAGATGATCTTGAGGATTGTATAGTTATGGGATGTTCTCCCCATTAAATGATGTGTTTTGTGATACATCATCGGTTGGCTGTAGATCGTCATCTTTATCATATTTAGAGTCACCCATCTCATTTGAATTATATACATCATTTGGGGAATCACTATTACCCATATCATCTAACTCATATACATCATTTGGGACATCACTATCGTAATCATTAGCTCCTTAACTGACATGAATATTAGCATGAGCATTAGCTTCTATCCTGGCCTATATTTCAGAAACTCTTGGAATATCTTAAACTTGAGGGGACCTGCTAGTTCCTGCACCATCGCTAAATCATAACAATGATAATTATCGACATCAAAATTTGTACCAAAGTCAATATATCCATGGTTATATATCTGGATTGAACATCAATTTGTAGTATTGTACTCTGTGACAAGAAGCTCGTGAAATTTTAAAATTCTAAAAAATTACTCATTATATTTGTAGATGGTTCGTAAAGATCAGGTGGGGGATTATTAAAATTCAAAGAGGGTGCAACAAAATTCAAAAAGGAAGAATTTAAATTAAATGAGGGCTTAACAATATCCAACACTTCTATTTTAATATACATCTCCAACAAATCAAGATTCATCATATACTGCATCATATTAGGCGCCACCATAAAATCTTGCAAAAACTCATTATCAAGTATGGGAATTTCAGAATAATGGGCGTTATGCCTGAACAGTAGAAAATGATCATCTACCTGAAATAACAAGCCTTAACTCATCCAAATTAGTTTTCATTCTAATATGCAAATTTCTAACTAATCAATCATACTCACTATTTAATGGAAGTTTAACAACTGAAGGAGCATCAAAACTATATCTGACTGTGTTAGATTCATATATTATATCACCGCCCCAATATAATGTAACTCTAACACGATATTCATTCGACATTTTTAGACCTGTAAAAATATCATGATTATCAATAAGTTATTTACTTAATAGGGAGAGCATACTAAGAAAAAATCACTAACCTTTTTTCTCCAATTTAGATTGAAGGATGCATTTAAGTGCAAATATACTAATTTTTATGAACTTAGTGATATATATGACAACATATAGCATGTATATATAGAGAGAGGAACGGGAAAATAATGTTGAACATAAGAATCCTCTAGGGAGAACACTCTCTAATGCAAGAAAGTCTTTAAAATTTGGCTGAAGGCATCTTACCATGCATGAACTTTTTCAGGGTCCGAAAACACCGTCTACAATAGTCACATCAACGTAGAAAAAGATAACTTTTTCATATTTTCGGAGAATTAAAATAACATTAAAGATACTTTATGTCACGCCCCGCCCAGGGGGTATGACTGGCACCTGCTGCCCTAGTAGGACCTAGACTGCTATCTGGTGAGCCACAGCACATCTGTTGCCTGACTGGCTCTAACTAAAACTCCTGGAAACAAAGGGCTATATAACGATTGTAAACACAGCCTCCGGCCAACAGGCCTATAGCCACCTGTACCTGAAAAACATCTAACCAAAAACCTACTACTGTAAAGGGAACCTATGCGGGCCGGCGAGGCCACCATGCTGTCTAGTTCTCTGTAACTTGACAATAGCACGCTAAATAATTACGTGACCGACAAGGTCACCACTACTGACTGGTTATGGCCACACACGGCCAACAGGAACAGAAATAACAAATAACTATAACAAGCTGCACGGCCTCACACGACCGGCTCGACTGACCACAGGGAAATATATACAGACTGCAAGCCTCTAGGAATAACGATAGAAATGATCGGGATAGGGCCCCGATATACCCGTACTGTACAACAAAAGGAAATGAAATACACCTCTGGAAATCATACTCCGGATGACAGGAGCTGAATACTCAATAGCTGACTGGAATCCCGAGGGACCGCCTCCTCGTCTGTGAGTACCTGCAGGCAAGTAATGCAGCGCCCCACTGGGCGTCAGTACCATAGGTACTGAGCATGCAAAGCAACTGAAATACACAGCTGAAATGAATAACAACAGTAACATGACATAGAAACAAGAAGTAGCTGAGTCTATCTAGTTGAGAATAACTGGGGAGAGTTTAATTATTCTATATCTAAACTGAGCGTACCTGATGCCGTGTCGTCCTGCTGTCTATTAGTATCTAATAGCACATATAGGTATACATATAAATACACACAATACCTGACCGACCCCCATAAGCCGGAAGGTGCCGACCAATACACAATCTATTTACCCCTACCCGGGTCTAAACCAACCAAAAATAAGTCACTCCACTCATCTGATAACTGTGAGCTCCCCCTACCGGTTCCCTTGGGTACGTAGCTCAGGCCTAGGCCTCTGACAATAAACTGTGTCTGAGCCCGAAGACTCCTGCCTCTGGGTGCAAGTGCACACGGGGTGTGTAATAAAAACTGCCCCTGGGTGCAAGCACGCAACAGGGTAATTTTATAAAAATCTGTATCTGAAACTGCCCTTGGCCACAAGCGCACACAGAGTAATCTGCCACTGTAAATAGGGTAATCTGGCTCTGCGCAGAGTAAACTGAACTACCCCTGCAAGCAGGGTGGTCTGGACCGTATTATCATGGTGGTCGGCCATCATCGTCCTCTCGGCGGACGACATCGCCCAGCTGGTGGCGGTATCTGAATCTGGTATCGACACAGCTATAACCCAGGGGCGGTGGGGATGCTAAAGGGACACCTGCCATAGCAAGTCTCAACAAACAAATAGCACATATAAATAGCAAGCATGTATAACTGAAAAGACTATCTGAAATCTAACTTCTTATTCTGATCTGTCTCTACACTAAACTGATTCTTACTAATTATACTGATTCTGTAATCTCTGTTTAACTGTATGGCTAATCTGTAGCCATAACTGTCTGTCTGTCTGATCTTTCTTTACTGACTTTTATTATGAAAAATTTGTTTCTTTTATTCTACTACATGCTTGCTAATCACGTAATAGGCTATACTGAATCTGAAATACTAACCTGACCTCGGGCGCATGCTCTTCTAACTTTCAGACTGAATACGATATAACAACGCAAACTAGATTTACTGAACTTTGCACAATACTTAACATTCAACTCCGAAAATTCTACTACGGAGTTTATTGTACTATACAAGGCTAAAGCTACTATCTTGCCGAAGGAACTAGCTTTACATACCTTAACCTCGAGTTATCCGTCTGTCCGACGAGGCTCGGTCAATACTCCAGCTATTTCTCCCAACTGCATTCATGTATACGCTAATTAATACTAAATATAGCTTTTATTCTAAAGAACAATGTCACTTTTGATATAATTATAGCCTAAACTTAGGCTTATCGAAAGACGGTCAAAAACTCGCTATTTTCTAGAAGTCCAGAAGGGAGAAGTATTCATTTCACAGCTAGGAGCACATAGACACTAGTTTGGAGCAATTCCACTTACCTTAGCCCGGTAGCACGACGATTTGCCGACCGTATTTCGTGAAACAAAAACCGTAGGAATGCTCCCTGCTGCTAAATATCTTGGTACCTGAGGTTAATTCGAGTTTGGACCGCGTTTGGCGGCGTAATCGGACGAATTTTAGTAGGAGATCTTCGTTTTTCCCTTCTCTCTGATTAATCTCTGTTTTCTATTGGAAATTATAAGGAACTTGAATAAAAAACCGAAGTGGGGCTTATATATAATAGACACTATAAATCGCATTCCATGAATGCGATTTATAAGTCGCATTCCTGAAATGCGATTTATAAGTTGCATTTTGCCTTGCGACGCGCCGACTTTGCGCTTGTCCAATCTTTCCCCAGGCCTTTTTCTAGCATGTATGGCTTCCAAATATGCTCGACCAACGCACGAATAGGCCATCTAGGTGCCGGGAATCCTACGGGGTATAACATTCTCCCCCCCTTAAGAACATTCGTCCTCGAATGTAAACTTCTATCTAGAGGACTACTCAATTAGCTTAACTTGTTCTTGGGAAAATTTTGGCAGAGTTTCCCCTGTAATCTAGACTATCCCAATATCCTGAAACACAGAAAAGTCCAATACAGGTACTCCACACGATGCTTTAAGATTTACTGGATAGCTAAACATCAATCTTCCTCACTTATACATATACAACCATAAGGTACTACATAAGTAATAATACGAACATACCTGTCGCCTGACTAGGCCTGGAATAGGTGAGGATATCTAGCTTTTATATCTTCTTCAGCTTCCCACGTCATCTCCTCTCGGTTCCTGTTACGCCACAATACCTTGACAGATGCAATATCCTTAGTTCTCAATCTACGAACCTGTCTGTCTAGGATGGCTACTGGAACCTCTTCATAGGCCATCTCTTCGGTAACCTGGATATCCTGGACTGGGACTGCTCTGGATGGGTCTCCTATGCATTTCCTCAGCATGGACACATGAAAGATGGGATGAACGGATTCTAGCTCTGGAGGCAAGTTCAACTCATATGCTACTCGGCCTATCCTCCGGCGAATCTGATAAGGCCCAACAAATCTTGGACTGAGCTTACCTTTCTTGCCGAATCTCATCACCCCTTTCATCAGTGATGCTTTTAAAAATACCCAGTCGTTCACCTCGAATTCCAGGTTTCTGTGCCACACATCTGCATATGACTTCTGGTGGCTCTGTGCAGTCAGTAGGCGTTTTCTGATAAGTTTTACCTTCTCCTCTGAATGTTGAATAATGTCTGGCCCAATCAACGCTGATTTTCCTATTTCAAACTAGACAATTGGCGATCTGCATTTTTGCCCGTATAAAGCCTCGAAAGGCGCCATCTGGATAGCTGAGTGATAACTATTATTATAAGCAAACTCGATTAGGGGCAAATGCTCAACCCAGCTACCACCGAAATCTAACACACATGCTCGCAACATATCTTCGAGCGTCTGAATTGTGCGTTCCGCCTGTCTATCTGTATGAGGGTGGAATGCTGTGCTCAAATTAATCTGCGTTCCCAGACCTTTCTGAAACGACTGCCAGAATCTAGCCGTAAACCGTGCTCCTCTGTCTGAAATAATGGATACTGGTACTCCGTGCAACCTTACTATTTCTCGGATATACAACTCCGCATAATCCGGCCGAGAAAGTAGTTTCCAATGGCAGGAAATGAGCTAATTCGGTCAATCTGTCAACTATCACCCATATAGAGTCATGTCCATGTTTAGTACGGGGTAATCCTGCCACAAAATCCATATTTACTGCTTCCCACTTCAAGAGAGGCACAACTATGTCTTGAGTCAAACCGTCTGGTTTCTGATGTTCTGCTTTCACCTGCTGGCAGTTAGGACACCGGGCTACAAATTCAGCAATTTCTTTTTTTTTTATCTAGCCACCAGTAGTTTTCTTTGATATCATGGTACATTTTTTGTCGCGCCAGGGTGGAGAAAATAGTTGCTGGCGCAGTGCACCTCGTTCATGATCTGATGGCGGAGGCCTGAAACATCTGGAACACATAGACGGTCTTTACAACGCAACACTCCATCCTCTGTTATTTGTGAATCTAGTGCTTCCCTTGCAAGATTCTGTCCTTAAGCTAGACCAGGTCAGGATCTGCATATTGCCGTTCTCTTACCTCCACAACTAAGGACGACACGGCGGTGTTCTGGATTACCGCTCTATTGTCCTTCATTTCTATCACACGAACGGCTAGATTGACCAATTGATGTATCTCCCTGACCAACTCCCATTGCTCGGGTTGCACATACGCCACACTCCTAATAGATCTATAGCTAAGAGTGTTTGCTGCTCCATTACCTCTTCTTGACTGATATAATATTTTCATACTTAGAGAGCTCGGCATATAATTGACGGTCATACTGGCTTGTCTTGCCGAAGAGATCGACAGGTAGTTTACAGGCGTAGCTAGAGCTTATTTGGCCTTCCGGCCACATGCTAAGGCTACTTGTTGCTGGGATAACCTGAACGACTGTCTGTGCACCTTGTGCCTTTATCTGATCAGAGGATCCTGATATTGATCATGACCTCTAATGATCTGGCTGCATAACCTTAAATAACTGAATAGTCGGGTTGAATGACCCGAATGTGGCAGTAGTCTAACAATACTCTAACTGTTCTATTTGAGTACTTATAGTTCATGCATAACTGCAGACTTGTGGGCATCTAATTGCTTTGTTATTTTGCTTGAACCACTGTAAGGCTGGGCTTAATCAAACTTACTCCCAGGCGATCAATCTCTAGATCTTCACAGGGAGTTTACTGATCTCCTGGTCTTAATAAACACTGTGCTAGCAGGGTACTATCAATTTCTTACGCCTTGTGTGTATCCACTTGGATTTATACTGCTATTCTGGGGAATTCTCGGTCTTATGAGCTATTCTGTAAATACTGGCCTTCTGCTAGGGCTTTGTATCTGAATACCTTACAAGAACCAGCTGAAGTACTAGTCTGTCACTGACTACTGATGTGGACCCCTTTCTTGGGGTGCCCACGGGCTTGTCTGACTTGCGGGGTATTCCTTGTAATAACTGCTAGGTTGAATAAGGTCGACTCTCACCTACAAGGTTAGGAAAATGATGTACGACCACTTAACATACTGAAAAAATTTTGGTTCTGGTATATGCGATAATGCTATTAATTTTTAGGGATGCTTCCCTGCTAATACAAGTGTCAGCTAGTCGTTAGACCGTCTAACTATGCTCTTATCATCTAGCCATCTGATTCAGGCCATTAACTCTGGTAAGCTTCTAGAGCCTAGATCTAGCAACAGCACATATGTCTATTAACTTAATAACTGAGAACTGAGATAGTTTCTATGACTTCATACGTAATTCACACTTAACCTGCCCTTTCTCTTCTCCTTTCCCTTTCTCCTTTCTTCTCTTCTTTTCTTTCTTTCTTTTTTTTTTGGGCAAGGGGGTCCTGCAATGCAATTTGTACATGCTTTCTAGTACTAATCAGCATCTGTGATTGTAACCCCTATAGGCAGCTACTCACAGCATATCTATTATCTGTATATATATATATATATATATCAGTAGCTACGTACAATACGTACTGAATTCTGTGGTGATACATAATCTCTGACATGCTCTGCTGAGTCTCATACCGTACATGATACACCGCTTCTACGGCCTAATAATATCTCCTGCCCTGACTTATCATTTCCTTAGACTTTCATCCCATTCTAGATGTAACAACATATGAGCTTGATCATGGCCTACTATTGGCATTCCGCCACTCTTACAATGTGGGTCCACACCCGAGCCTTGTGTCCTTACTTGGCATTATATTGAGAGCCCATGACTGTCTGCTGGGCCTTATCTCTAGGCCACACTAGATTAGAATTGCTGTATCAGTAATTTCTTAACTTCTCCATAAGCGGACATACTGCGGTATTCTAAACCGCAATCTTACTGTCAGCCCGAGGCTTAATCCTTAATACGATATTCTATCAATCCGGGGGTAATCCTAATTTCCCCACAAAATCTGACATTCCTGCTTCTTCCCCTCATCTTGCTTAAGCTGAACTCTAGGGTTCAAGGTACTTGCTTTTCATTGTTAATAAGATTACTGGTCAAGTATCAGTTCATACTTCCCCTGACTTGCAGTCAGACCTATCTGATTCACATGACCTCTCACCCTTTCGATATCACAACTGAATTATATCTATAATCTTGCAGGTATATCTTACTGTCTATTAGCGTATATGGCGGACTTGGCCTTTTTCTGACTCAAATTTGACTATTACTAGGCATTCATTACTGACAGGTCTTTTAACCCTGCTTCGGATAAGCTAACAGTCTTACTTTCTCTACTGGCTTATTATCATAAGGGTCTGCACTACTCACGTAATCATAGGGGCTCTTTATACTTTCCAACACTTACTGCTTGATTTGGCAACCTCACCTTAAGTCTTATGCCCCTTACGGAGTATAGTCTTTAAGTTGAATCAGGTCAAGAGGTGGGAATACCCTTTTCTTATTGCTATAATACGAAGACATGGAACTGTACTACATCTGAAAAGACGGATATGGGAACCCTGCATTTTCCTCTCTTTTTTTTTCACTTATCTGATAGTCTGATATTGTATGATATCTTAACCAGATCTTATATATCTAATAAATAAGTCAACTCGTATGTACATTATACTTCTGACTTCCTATTCTGACGTTATCAACGTATACTGGGAATAGTACTGATAAAGGTATCACGCTGGGAGGTCTCTGGTACCTCCTCCTGCTGCTGTAGTTATCATGTAACTGGCTGATGCCCTCTTCTGTTGCTATCTCTGATCTTCTGCCTGTGATAGGGTAATGCTGATCTGTCTTTGTATCTGTAATCAAAGAATACGGTAAGTTTTTAGGGACTCAACCCTATACTGTACCGCTCTAAAGCACGACTGATTGAGAAGGAAGGGTAACCATCCTATCATGCCTCGCAGCCTCCTGCCTAGAGTATGTGGTGCACAACACATCCATAGACAAGACTCTACTTAGCACGGCTTGCAGACTTCCTGGGACACGACCTGCTCTGATACCAAGTTTGTCACGCCCCGCCCTGGGGGTATGACTGGCACCTGGTGCCCTAGTAGGACCTAGACTGCTATCTGGTGAGACACAACACATCTGGTGCCTGGCTGGCTATAACTCAAACTCCTGGAAACAAAGGGCTATATAACGGCTGTAAACACAGCCTCCGGCCAACAGGCCTATAGCCACCTGTACCTGAAAAACATCTAACCAGAAACCTACTACTGTAAAGGGAACCTATGCGGGCCGGCGAGGCCACCATGCTGTCTAGTTCTCTGTAACTTGACAATAGCACGCTAAATAATTACGTGACCGGCAAGGTCACCACTACTGACTGGTTATGGCCACACACGGCCAACAGGAACAGAAATAACAAATAACTATAACAAGCTGCACGGCCTCACACGACCGGCTGGACTGACCACAGGGAAATATATACAGACTGCAAGTCTTTAGGAATAATGATAGAAATGATCGGGACAGGGCTCCGATCTACCCGTACTGTACAACAAAAGAAAATGAAATACACCTCTGGAAATCATACTCCGGATGACAGGAGCTGAATACTCAATAGCTGACTGGAATCACGAGGGATCGCCTCCTCGTCTGTGAGTACCTGCAGGCAAGTAATGCAGCGCCCCACTGGGCGTCAGTACCACAGGTACTGAGCATGCAAAACAACTGAAATACACAGCTGAAATGAATAACAACAGTAACATGACACAGAAACAAGAAGTAGCTGAGTCTATCTAGCTGAGAATAACTGGGGAGAGTTTAATTATTCTATATCTAAACTGAGCGTACCTGATGCCGTGCCGTCCTGCTGTCTATCAGTATCTAATAGCACATATAGGTATACATATAAATATACACAATACCTGACTGACCCCCATAAGCCGGAAGGTGCCGACAAACACACAATCTATTTACCCCTAGCCGGGTCTAAACCAACCAAAAATAAGTCACTCCACTCATCTGATAACTGTGAGCTCCCCCTATCGGTTCCCTTGGGTACGTAGCTCAGGTCTTGACCTCTGACAATAAACTGTGTCTGAGCCCGAAGACTCCTGCCTCTGGGCACAAGTGCACACGGGGTGTGTAATAAAAACTACCCCTGCGTGCAAGCACGCAACAGGGTAATTTTATAAAAATCTGTATCTGAAACTGCCCCCGGCCACAAGCGCACACAGAGTTATCTGCCCTTGTAAACAGGGTAATCTGGCTCTGCGCAGAGTAAACTGAACTACCCCTGCAAGCAGGGTGGTCTGGACCGTATTATCATGGTGGTCGGCCATCATCGTCCTCTCGGCGGACGGCATAGCCCAGCTGGTGGCGGTATCTGAATCTGGTATCGACACAGCTATAACCCAGGGGCGGTGGGGATGCTAAAGGGACACCCACATGCCATAGCAAGTCTCAACAAACAAATAGCACATATAAATAGCAAGCATGTATAACTGAAAAGACTATCTGAAATCTAACTTCTTATTCTGATCTGTCTCTACACTGAACTGATTCTTACTAATTATATTGATTCTGTAATCTCTGTTTTAACTGTACGGCTAATCTGTAGCCATGATACTATCTGTCTGAATGGCTAATCTGTAGCCATAACTGTCTGTCTATCTGATCTTTCTTTACTAACTTTTATTATGAAAAATCTGTTTCTTTTATTCTACTACATGCTTGCTAATCACGTAATAGGCTATACTGAATCTGAAATACTAACCTGCCCTCGGGCGCATGCTCTTCTAACTTTCAGACTGAATACGATATAACAACGCAAACTAGGTTTACTGAACTTTGCACAATACTTAACATTCAACTCCGGAAATTCTACTACGGAGTTTATTGTACTATACAAGGCTAAAGCTACTATCTTGCCGAAGGAACTAGCTTTACATACCTTAACCTCGAGTTATCCGTCTGTCCGACGAGGCTCGGTCAATACTCCAGCTATTTCTCCCAACTGCATTCATGTATACGCTAATTAATACTAAATATAGCTTTTATTCTAAAGAACAACGTCACTTTCGATATAATTATAGCCTAAACTTTGGCTTATCGAAAGACGGTCAAAAACTCGCTATTTTCTAGAAGTCCAGAAGGGAGAAGTATTCACTTCACAGCTAGGAGCACATAGACACTAGTTTGGAGCAATTCCACTTACCTTAGCCCGGTAGCACGACGATTTGCCAACCGTATTTCGTGAAACAAAAACTGTAGGAATGCTCCCTGCTGCTAAATATCTCGGTAGCTGAGGTTAATTCGAGTTTGGATCGCGTTTGGCGGCATAATCGGACGAATTTTAGTAGGAGATCTTCGTTTTTCCCTTCTCTCTGATTAATCTCTGTTTTCTACTGGAAATTATAAGGAATTTGAATAAAAAACCGAAGTGGGGCTTATATATAATAGACACTATAAATCGCATTCCATGAATGCGATTTATAAGTCGCATTCCTGAAATGCGATTTATAAGTTGCATTTTGCCTTGCAACGCGCCGACTTGGCGCTTGTCCGATCTTTCCCCGGGCCTTTTTCTAGCATGTATGGCTTCCAAATATGCTCGACCAACGCACGAATAGGCCATCTAGGTGCCGGGAATCCTACGGGGTATAACACTTTAGAAGGCATAAGTCTTTCTTGAAAAATTTAGATATTCACCGAAGGTTCATGAATAATAGAGAACCTTCAATGTAAATATATTTAACAATCTGTTTGTGTTTAAACGTAAAAATTGCATGCAAAAAAATACTCCATCGTCTATGCATTTTCACTATTATAATTATAAAAAATCTGACAAAATCAATTATTCTATTTATTCTTTAGCCATCGCCATTTCAATCAGATTCCCGAAGAGCTGTATAGTTGACCATGAGCTTTGTGGTGCATAGGGGCAAGCTAGTGACAGGCAAACTACTACCTGTTTGACTTGTCCCTTAGGGCATGAATAAAGGAATATGGACCCATTCGTGTGGAAGAATTGTACAATATTCCAAAATGGAACGGACCTGTATCTGTCTGTCCACATTAGTTAGGCATTGAATAGAATAGATATATAGCCAAGCCAAATGGACTGCAATAACATCTCCCAAAAATAAAAACACCAAAGTTTGTTTCAATATTATTTTCATGTGCTTTACAGAATACTAGGCTTTTGATGGAAATTGGAATTACCGAACATATTCCGCAGAAAGAAGAAGGCAAGGTACGCAACGATATATATTGAGGAAGATATATGTATGTATGTACGTACGTATGTATGTACGATATATATATATAGATATAGATATTGATGTGGCTCAATCTGAAGACGTGGCTAGAAATATAATTAGCCATGTGATTTTCGATTGAGCCGCGTCAATATCTGTCTTCCTATTTCCAGTAACTTTATTGTGTCTTCTTCTCAACGCTAGCTGATTCAATTGCTCTGGTAAGTAATTAAATCAAGCTTTATTTAATTACTCGTTTTAGTTGTTTAATTTCGTGTGTCTCTCTTGGCCATCTTTCTTTCCAATAGTTTTCTGGTTTTTAATTATTCTTCTTTTCTTTATATCATCTTTATGGGTTCTTTTGTTGCCCTTGATACTTAATTGTTGTGAAGTTATTAGATCAGAGTTAATCATAAACATGAATGAAGCACTCATGGAAATTGATATTTGTTGTATGAATTTCCTTCCGTGGGCATAAAAATCCCATCAGAATAGACCAGTTCCAATCTGTAGGATATTCAGCCCCAGACCTGATATTGTAATCATCGTTGATCAGCACGAAGAATATACGGCCCTGCGAGAGTGTATTCTTTTAGGAATTCCAATAATTTGTTTAACCGGTACAAATTGTGACTCCGATCTCGCAGATATTTCAATTCCAGCGAATGATGACGCCATATCCTCAATCCGATTATTAAAGGGTGTTTTAAGACCCATTAGGATAATTAAGTTATTAAAGACACTGTACATACCGATCGAATATCCTATGCTTTATTCGATCCCTCAGTCAATTAGGGTTTAGATTGTGATATAGGGGTTGCTCCAATGACAGCCACGATCAACCAGTAATTTCAACCACAGTTCAACCAAGTCTTCCGCTTTTGCTACGCGAATTAACAAGTAAATTTCTCATTTTATTACGGATAAAACTTTTATATTATCAAATAATTACGTAAGAGTTACCGTCAACAATAAATATATATAAATATCTTTTAAAATGGCATAACGTAAACATATTTAAATATACTATATAAATTAAATTATTTATTTATCTGAGGAGAGGGGTGGAAAGACAGGTAGATATCATTTTCCAACTTACTGCGATAATATTAAGTGTAATGGGGATATCATTTTGGTGAGTTGCCCCTCCTTGCACAACATTTGTGTATCTCATTTTGTTAGAACACAAATAATGAAATAGAAGAGGCGAGTCCCGATTCCTTCGTTAGCTCACTTGTAACTTTTTGTTATAAAATAAATTTTTTTTAAAAATAAAGTGAATTGTAGAGATTCTTATTATTAATAATTTATTGATATAATTGAAGTAAGAAAGTCTTTTATTTATAAAAGAAGAAAATCTTGTTCAATTTCTATGAAAAGAATTCAAGCAACAATATAAATATATAATTCCCTCTCTTTTAGAAAATTTCTCTTGCTAGACCTAATCATAGAAAAATAGATATTCATAAATATATTATTTGATAACACATTTCCTTTTCTCAATTTATATTAGATTTTTCACTACTTTTAGTCTGTTTGATCAAACTATTAAAATTAATTTATTTGAAAAATTATTTTTTAAAAAGTATTTTTCAAATGATACCTTTGGTATGAAGTAATTTATTTTATGTTTGACTAATCAATTTATAAAATACTTTTGAACAATAATAGTGTTTGACAAAACTTCTTTTAAATTCTTCTAGGTGTATTTTCTCAAAAGTGGTTTTTTTTTAAAAAAATACTTTTGTAGAAAACCTACTATTTTGACTTCTGAAAAATAGTCTCTGCTACTCCCCCAAAAATATTTATTTTCTCCTAATAATTTAGTCAAATACCTCACTTTTTTTTAAGAAAAAAAAATTACAAGACAAAAATCAAACTCTTACAATAAAATAAAAATTTATATAATCAATTAATTAAGATATTAAGATTTCATTAACTCTTCACTAATTCATGGTGATGTTTGATGCTCTTTTACTCAGTATATATATCCTTTTATTCTTTGAAGGTGTAAAAAACCTACTCTGATCATAATCCATAGGAAAGGCGTTTGACTTCTATATAATGGAGTGACAATTACAGACATGAGGCAAAGAAATAGCAGAGATTTAATTCATTTAATTTGTACACTTAGCTTGTTAACAAAAAATTTAATAAATTCAGATTTTCGCCAGGAAAATGCTTCTTCTTTCTCCTTTTTCTCCATCTTCTCCTCCTCCTCCTTCTTATTGCTTACTTGTGATTGTAATTGTATGGCAATGTTCCATTAAGCTTATATTAATATCGTTAATGATTTTTATTGGTTTTTGATTGGAAAAAATTGAATAACATTATTAACATTTTTTGAGATGGAAAGAAGAATTTGTTGGAAAAGACTAAGGCCTCATTTGTTTGCACTTAAGTCATTAAATGCATTTATTTTTATTAAAATCTAAAAATTTATTTTGTCTGAATAAGTCTTAATCATTAAGATGTGGAACAGAATCTTAATATCATTAAGAGGTATGTTTGTGTGGATAATTTTCACCATCACTCTGTCCACAACCATCGGCCACCATCATTAATCACCTCTATTATCAAAACCACTACCACCATTACCATCACCAACTACCAGTCACCACCATCATCAACTACCTTTGCCACCATTGTCAACCACCATAATCGTCGCCAACCACCCCTAACATCACAATTACTACTGGCGACCGCCACTGCTACCAACTATTACTGTCAATCGTTACTACATATACCTCCTCCATCATTATAATTATATTCACTGCCACCACCGCCGTTGTTGCCGTCTCTACCACCACTATCACTCACTACTATTACTGCAATCATTTGCTACTACCAATCACCTTCACCATCACAACTAGCACTGCTGTCAACTACCACAAACACATCGTCAATTACCACACATTTTTCAGCCACCACCATCACCGACAATTCCTAATATCAACTAATTTCACCATCACAACCACCACTACCAACCATCATCATCATGTCAGTCACTACAATACCAACGAACCCTATCATCATAACTATCACCACCATAATTACTAGCCACTAACATCATGCATTACTACAACCACCACTACAAACCATCTCACCATCACTAGCGAACATAAATATTTTTTTATTAGATAATAAATTTATTTTATTAAATTGATAATTTTTTCTAATTTTTAGTTTCTTTTTTATTTGATTTGTATATTCAATATATTTACAAATAAATTAAGTATGCACATTCAGATATTGAAAAATAAACAATCTTAATCATTCAATATTCACATTTAGAGACAACATTTTAATCATTTAAATGTGCATTCAGATTTAGACGTCTTAATCTTAATGAAAACAAATAAAGCCTAGGTGTATCTATTAATTTTTAAAGATTGAGGCGGAATCTAACGATTGAAAATTATTAAAATTGATATTAAAAGGTTGTATATTAAATTTTGAGTAACTTAAAATTGATTTGGATAATTTTGAAAAGAAAAGAAAATTGATGAATTTCTACACGTAATTATGTTGATCTTTAAGATTTTGGGCACGAATTCTCACTAGGATTTCAATTTAAAAAAATGCTAAAAAGATTCCAGCAATTTGCATTAATTAATGGCTAAAATTCTAACGATAATCATCATTTATTATTAAGATAAATCTTACTCAATTATCAAATTAAAAATCCGGATGACTCGATATAATTTTGTTCCCAATTATAGTGAAAAAGTTCTTTTTTGTTCATAATTTTTAGCAAGGTCAAAATTTAAACGGTGGCACTAAAACTTCCGATAAGTGTATATCATCCTAAAAATAGGGACACAGTATGACGTCTATGCAGCGTCAACCTCACATCATCTTTTGCCATGAAATATATTTGTATTTAATTTGCAGCATGATTAAAATATGCATCTACTTTTTTAAACTCCAATTGGCACGATGCCAAAATTTCCAAATCATAAGTCCCACTTTGAAGAGATACGTCTGGATTTGGAGACAATAATTCCAAATTATGATCACCTTTTACATGGAAATAGACTCCAAATTATTTCATTTTCAGCAAGAAATTGAAGGTTTGTCCATGGAGCAATGGGGCTCAAAAGTGTTAAAGATCATCAATTTCAAGGTTATTTGGTTTAATTTCCTGTTTATTATTGGTCATTGTGTTATATGTGTCGACGTATTTTAATTTTTAATTAACAAAAAATATGTGCTTTTAGTTCCTTTATGTAAAAAAAAATAGATGTGTACAAAGATAAAATCATTAAATCATACCAATTTGGTAATTCGAATTAAATCAAGAAAAAAATTTGACTAGCGATTTGAAATTTATATTCATAATTGACAACTTTCAGATATTTTTATTGTTTAAAAGATGACTGAATAAAAAAATATGAATTACGAACAAAAATTGAAGTTCATCCTCGCTATTTTACAGTAATATGAAATAAAAGACAATTTAGATCACATGGGTGGAGAAGAAATGAAGCAGACCAATGCAATTTTATAAACATCTGCTGCAACACTCGCCCTTCATATAAATTCCAGCCTAGGTCATGTCCTGATGTCAATCTACAGGTCTTCTGTCAATCTCCCATTCATTGCAAAATCTTTAATGTGCACACTCTACTAGTCCAAGTACATAAGAAAAATAAGTGATCAACTGGAACAAAGAGGATATTTCACTACTTTTGTGAGACCCCTTTCTCTAGTATTCAATCTTCTATGTGTATCTAGAAGTCTGACTGTCCTCAATCCCCTTTTATATGTGGAGATAGGACAGATGCTGGATAAACATACTCCTGTAACCCAGTCACATCCAGAAGTATCTTGCTGGGTGCCTCTGTTGCTGGTTTCCCTGGCCCCGGGATCAAGAACCACCGCTGGAACCATTCTACCAATTCAGGGAAAAATATTCTGTAGATGAATAATGTCTTGAACCATGGCGGTTCGGTCAGATAGTTGTCTCCACGGCATGCACTTTTCACAACTGATCTCGCACACTTCTCCACTGGCAATATCGGAGTCACACTCATTTCAACCTGGCAGCAATTAATTCATTGATACTGCTACGAATAACTCGAGAACCCATTGAAGATACACATCTCACTAATACCTTAAACTGTTAGGTGAGGTGATCACACAACTCGACACAATTTAGCGTTTGCAAAAAGCTTGACATTATTAATAATAATCAAAAGAAGAAACTTACATCTCTCATTACTTGGTCTACTTCCAACTTGCCTTCTGTTGTGAGGAATTTTCCTTTAGTCATCTCAGATTCGGTTAGTCCTGGAGTGACAATCGTAATCCCAATTTGTGTCCCAATTTCTACCCGCAATGTCTCAAAGAAACTAATCACTGCAGCCTTACTTGCCTGTATAGTAACACACTAAATTAACTTCAAAAGTGAATTAGGCATAAGAAAAATTGTAACTGAAAGTCTTATCCAGATTAATATTACATTATAGAAGCTGATTCTGGCTGCAGGTAAATAACCAGCTGATGAAGTGATTGCTATGATTTTTCCCTTCGTTTCCTTCAAATGTGGAATGGCAAAGTGGGTTACATAAACCGCGCCCCAGAAATTTATGTCCTGAAGGTATAGAATACGCTGATTAATCTCTAATTTTGATAGCCAAACTATTCATAAACAGAACAAACTCGGAGACATGTACACAATTTTGTGCAACAGTGACATGCTCAATTAGCTTTTCTTAAGAGAAAAAGAGAATATGGTTCACCATTGCAGGTGTGGCATTTGTGACGTCTACAAGGTCCTCAAACATGTATAGGGGCGTCACAGCAGCATTGGTCACCAGATGATCCACTACAGGAAAATTAGCAATAAAATCATTTTCACTTAGTATAAGTCCGTCTGCTGTTAAATCTTATAAGTTTTCAACACTTACATCTACCAAATTTGCTTATGGCTTCTTCGATTAATCGCTGGCAATCTTCAACTTTGGAAACATCAGCATGTACAGGAATAACATCTGGAGATCCAAACCAATAGGCCATGTCTGCTACTTGCTCGAGACTCTTGCGCCTTCTTGCCGCAAGAACTAGACGTGCACCTTTTTTAGCATACTCATAGGCTAAGTGCTTCAATTTCATAACAAAACTCAAGTTAATCATCCAAACCTTGCATATAAAATTTAAAAAGGACTTACTCCTTTAATGTAATGAACCCATTAGAAGCATAGTTGCAACTTACTGAAAACTTGGCTTTAAATAGAAAGGTGCGAAGAATACGGATTAGGGCAGCAACCTAGCAGGGTAAGTAGTTAGCAATGTGTTGCCTTAATTTTTCATTCTCATAAGTAAGTATAATATTGCTTCTATAGTTGTTTGTCTGCTGATTTCTGTTACTACCTGTTTCACATATCCTGATTAGATAATTTTTATTTTTTTAGATGAGGATCTATCAAAAACATTCTCTCTCAAAAATAAAGATAAGATTTGCGTACATTCACCCATTCCCAGAACCCACTTTGTGATAAAAATTTGCATACATTTGACCCTCCCCAGAATCCACTTTGTGGGATTACACCGGATTGATGCTATTGTTGTTGTTACTCCTCGAATATAAGAATTTAAGTTAATTATAGATACACCTAGTATAAAAGTTTCCTTTATTATAATTATTTTTTAGCTTTTCACCGGATGTTAGTCACCCACGTTGAGGTCCTGACTCATTCCTGACTAATTTGAAGTGTTCAAAGGGATTGATTGGGACAAATTTGAAGGGTTCAAAATGAGTTTAATTAATAAATGAACAACTCGCCTAAATTAATTACTTGAGGTAGCCAATCAACCTAACTCTTACCCAACTAGTATTAACTTCTCGTTTTCTTGTAATTTGTTTAGCTATCAAACAAAATTAACAAAAAATTTCAGGAGTCGATCTCGGTTCAACTAGGTCCAACTTCTAGATGGGCTTAGTTGGACTGATTAAAATGGACTACTGAGTCATCAAATCAATATTGGGTGGGTAACAACAAACCTCGCCAATACCGGAAGAAGCACCTGTGATGAGAACAACTTTGCCAGCGACGTTTTCAGGAAATAGAGAACGGAAGATGAAGTGAAGAAACTTGAGAAAGAGATATAGAGGCATGAAGTGGATGAGTGCAGTTGTAGCCATATGAGGTAAATAAGTGTTCAATATTTTGTTAATCAAATCCAAGACAAACTCCATGGCTACTTCAGAGCGTTTTTTTTTTTTTTTTGCAGCAACCTGGGCCTTCTTTTCTTTTAACTTTTCTAGTACTGGACATATATCTCGTGATACAGTGCTCAAAAGGGCATTAGGACGTGGCAGCAAAAAATACGCAACCTTGCATGAAATGGAACTGACACGTAACCCCCTCTTGTTTAAACTCTTTCCCGCTTCTGTTCAAGTACACCTCATCCTCAATTTTCCTTTGTTTAACCATTGATACTTTAAAGAAATATTTTCTGTTTTTTTTAGTTCATTAAAGATAAATTTCTATTTTTAAAAAAAAAAAATTAATTTTAATTTTTCACATGACATATTTAAAATTATAAGATTAAATAATATTATGATATATTTTATGTATCTTTAATTTAAGATCATAGATTCAAAAGTCTTCCTTACTTTATTAAATTACGTATCAAGTCAAAATCATACAAATAAATTAAAATCAAGAAAGTAACTTCTTTTTTTTAATCAAAAGGTTACAAGGAAGTGGATATGATTCATTCACCAGGCGGATTTAATCATCAAGGAGTGGGTTCACATCAATCCCGTCATATTAATGTATATTGATCTTGGGCATATGTACAATGCCCAAATGATATTTCATACCCAAACTTTAGTCATATTTGCACCTTATTTTAATTATAATCTCATGTATTTGATTGACATGAACTAGCATATATATGTGATTAGCCTTTGTTGTAGGTTGGAATGCAAGCTAAAAGTGGCATTTGGAGTCATCAACGTGCCACGGAAAAGAAGTGGGACGTTTAGAGTCGTGTCACGGAGCAAGAAAGCAAGTTGGAACATTAAGGGACTACAAAACAATGAGCATCCACGTTGGTAGCGTGTCACGGAGTCACTTTGGTGCGTCGGCCAGCGTGCCACGCTAAGGAAAACATGCCTTACTCAAAGCAGTGCAGCAGCGCGTTGGCAGCGTGTCATGGAGGCAAATCTTCGTGATAGCCAGCGTGACACAAAGGAAGTCTACCACAAGCCAAATTTCAACAATTATAAAAGAAACACTTAGCAGTTTAATTGGATATCACGTATTATTTTCTGAAAATACAGAAAAGCAAAGGGAGAACAGAGGAAACTCTACTTAGGGTTTTTTTCCTTTTATTGTTTCCACTCTTGTATTTCATGAATTCAAACACTATGATGAATTCTTGTATTAGCATGAGTAGCTAAAACCCCTCTTCTAGGATTGAGGCCACATGACATGATTGTATTTTCTTATATTCCATTTGGTTCAAGTTTCATTGTTGTTAGTTCTTGCATTCTTGGTATTATTCATTTTAATGCTTAATCACCATTGAAATGTACTTGTTAATCATAGGCAAACTCAAAAGACCAAAACCTAGGATAGAATTAAGAATGCAAGAAGTGACTTCAAGCCTTTAGAGTTGATTCACGGTTAGGATAGAAATGTACCTGATTCACCTCGCTTGGTTATAAAATGGGAAGATGGCTAGACACTTAATCTGGAATTGTCACATGACCACTCTTTGATGTAGTTGTGAAACTGAGTTAGGTTAAATAGTTAGAGGTTTGAAAATCCATAACCAAGGGCATTAACCCCATAAACCACTCACATAGATAATTGCATATGAATTAGGTTGTCACATCCCCGCTTAATGATGTAATTGTGAGGCTAATTCGATTTTATTTAGAAGCTCTAAAGACCATGAACATTGCAGTTATTTTGTGAGACAACAAATGAAAATACATACTTGAACCATTGTGAATTGTATCTATGCATGAATATTTGGCCTTAACCCTGGATTCTTCTCATTACTGTTTTTCACCTAAATTTGCGAACGTCTTTAGATTTAGAAACAAACAAATCTTAAATCTTAGAACATTAGCACTTTTGAATTTCTGAATAGATACTGGAATTTGTTAATTCACCTAAAATTCAGTCCCTGCGGGTTCGACATCCGGCTATTAAAGAGTTACTTATTACTTGTACGATCGCGTGCACTTGCGCGTGCCCTGGAGGGTAAGTAAGTTCTTGGTGTCGTGGCCAGGGACTGGCAACATTTGATGAATTTCTTGTTCTTGTGTTGTTTTACATTTTATTAATTGTTAAAAAACTTGATCTTGGTCAGCTTATTTGCAGGTAACAGGTTTGTCCTTGCAGCAAGCTGGCAAGGGATAGAGAGCTTGTTGAACCATATCTCGAACCTGAAAAAAGGTTGTGACTACTGAGAATGGAGGGTTCCACTCTGTATCCCATCCAGCAGGTTCAACAGAGTGAGGTTGCACCAGCGGCGATGGCAGCATGACCCATTCGTGAAGTGGCAATCCTACTCGACAAATATTACCTCTAACATCCGCAGACCGGAGCCTGAAGGTAATTTTGAGCTTAAACAGCACATGGTGCAGTTGTTGCACTCGAGTGGGTAGTTCACTGGAATGACACATGAAGACCCACAGCAGCATCTGCGGAATTTCTTAGAAATCTGTGACACCTTCATCCTCGCTGGAGTGTCAACTGATTACGTGAGGTTCACCCTTTTCCCATTTTCACTTTTTGGAGAAGCGAAGAGGTGGCTGAAGGAAGAGCCACTGAATTTCATCACTACTTGGAACGACCTGGCAAGGAAGTTCCTCATCAGATTTTTCCTATCAGGCAAAACTGCAAAGATGCGAAGTGAGATCTTGAGTTTTAAGCAGAGGCCTGAGGAGAATTTATATTTAGCTTGGGAGAGGTTCAATTCATTGTTGAGAGATTGCCCTCATCATCAGCAATCAAATGAAGTGCTAGCTTATATTTTTGTGGAGAGTTTGGACTCATACAAAAAATTTTCTAGACTCGGCATCGGGTGAGCAAGCACTAGAGAAGACATACAATGAGTTGTACATTTTGCTGAACAAAGTTGCACAGGGAAATCCAGAGTGGCACGGTGATTCATCTAGAGGGGTAGGCAGAAAACAGCTGGGGTCATTGAAATTGACAGTGTGAATACATTGGCAGCTCATCTAGCATCCTTTCAGCACCAGATGATGACTCAGTTCAGTAAGCTGAACTTGGCACAGCCGTAAGCGCAGGTAAATGAGTGCAACCAGCTCCCAGCTGGTGTGAAATTTGTGGAAATAGCGGGCATGGTGCAAACTCTTGCAGAGCAAATTCAGAGTCAGTCAACTTTGTGGGTAATGTGCTAAGAGGTAATCAGAATTATGGGAATACCTACAATAGGAAATGGCAGAATCACCCAAATTTCTCTTGGGGTGGTAATTAAGGGAAGAGTCAGGTTATCAGCAGCCTCAACAGCAGTACCAGCAGCAGGGCAGGTAGAATAGTGGTCAATCTAGCAACATTGAGGAGATGTTGCAGAAAATCATAGCTAATCAGACTCAGATGACAGCTGACCAAGAAAAAATAGCAACTGAGATTAAAATTTAGCAGTTGGCCGCTCGCAACTTGGAGAAACAGATAGGTCAGTTAGCAGTTGTTCAGCATAATAGATCGTCGGGGGATTTACCCAGTGATACAGATACAAACTCGAGGCAGGTCATGGCCATATGTTTGAGAAATGGCAAACAGTTGGTTGATGCACCAACAAAAGAGAAAAAGAAGGAGGTGCAGTAGAGTGGGTCAGACCAGGTCTATCAGTTGAGAAGGGAGAAAATCATAAAGCTACAATTAACCATTCACAATCAGCATTGCAGCCATTACAAAGACCACCACCATTTTCGCAAAGGCTCAAAAAGAGCACAAAGGATGTTTGTTTCCGGGCATTCTTTGATATTTCAAAGAACTTCATATAAATTTGCCTCTGATTGACCTTTTACATGGAATGCCTAAGTACTTGAAGGATGTGGTGGCCAAACAAAATGAGGCTGGTGGATGTCTAGACTGTAGCACTCACTGAGGAGTGCAGTTTTAGGGTGACGAGCAAGATGCCAAAAAAGCTCAAACACCCAGGGAGTTTCACCCTCCCCGTACAAACAGGAGGAAAAGATGTGATGAGGGCCTTGTGTGATCTAGGGGCGGCAGTGAACTTGATGCCTCTATCTCTTTTCAACATACTTGGTTTGAAAAAATCAAGGCCTACTAGAGTGATGCTTCAGATGGCTGATAAGTCAAAGGTGATCTCGGAGGGGATTATTGAGGATCCGCTCATCAAAGTAGATAAGTGCATCATACCTGCTGATTTTATAATACTTGATTTTTAGGTTGATGATAAGGTACCCTTTATATTGGAATGTCCATTCCTGGCCACAAGAGGAGCTATGATTGACGTGAGAGCTAGCACCCTGAATATGAGGGTGAATAATGAGGAAGAGATCTTCAGAGTGTATCAGGAGATCAACCCCTCAACACACTACAAAGATCTTTGTAAGATCAATGTACTGACATAGGATGAGTGTGGGGTGGTGGATTTCAAAGTTTCACTTTCAAAGGATCTCTCCAAAAGAGAACCCGAGCCTACTGTTGAGGAAGTTCCAAATAATTTGGTGATGAAGATGTGATGGAGAAGAAGAGGGAAAGTGTGGAGGCTTTTCCCTCTAAAGTTAAGAAAAAGAGAAGATGATTCCCGAAAGGGAAGAATTGTTTGAGAACATCTTAAGAAAGGACGGTTCATGTAGTTCTGCGATGTAAAATCAGGCGTTGCTTGAGAGGCAACCCAGGTGTACCACAGGTACGATTTTTTAAATTTATTTTTAATTTTAGTTATCTTCACTTTTATTTTTGTTTTTTTGTTGAAAGCATAGATTGAGGGGAAGTTTGAGTACCTTTAGAAGCGGAATCTAAGAAGCATGAAAAAATATGAGTGTTGGGTCGGTGATCGAGTATCCTTAGAAGCGAAAGTTAAGGAGCATGGAAAAATATAAGTGTGGGGTTGGTGACCCATGCTCTAGCTTGGCCTAGAGGCCTCAAGAAGTATCCCTAACCCTTGTTTTGAATTTTAATTAATGCTTTGAAGACATAGCATATTTCAAGTGTGGGCTGAGGGGAAATTTCAAAATTTTTTGAGGTTGATTTAGGATGAATCATGTACTTGGTTTGAAAAATTATTTGATGGAAAGTCTGAGTTGAGCACAGTTCACCCATCCTTTGATTTTTCTTTTTGGTTCTTTTCCAAAGGGGGGCACTTTGGATCAAGAATAAAGTTTTTGTTTTATCTTTAAATAGCTATTTTAGTCTTGGTTAAGGACTTTTCCCGACATAAATGGATGACAACTGTCTTGAGGGAAATTAGTCATTAGGATTTTGTTTTAGAACCCTTAACAGATTGACTGCTTGATACTCTTGTTGAGTGTTATACATATCTGTAAGATGCAAGTAGAGATGAATTGTGAAGCATGTTGAGAAATTGTATGAATTTGTTGAGACACTTAGGCTCTTGGATATGACTCTGCATACTATATACTTAATTCTTAATTCATGTGATTAGCTGGGTTGAGAGTCTGTATGGATCTGTCTTGAATTAAACAAGTGTGGTGAGTGTCAAATTCTTTTTATAGTCCATGCTGTCATGTAATATCTAGAACTTGTCTAGTGTGTTTGCAAAGAGAAAATGAGGAATGTTGAATGTAAGAGATGATATATGCATTTCTTTGATTAGGCTTATTTTCATCCTTTACTTTACTTACCTTTAACGCATAATCGTAGTTAGCCCCATTAAGCCTTTAACCTATTCTTTGTTAGCCATATGAGAAGCTTAATCCTTTTCTTTCGATAGACCTAAATTTGATCCAAAACTCTTAAGCGCTTAAGTGAAAGATGCATAAGAGTAAAGATTAAGAATATTGAAAATAAAGGAGTAGTTGGTTGTGGAAGTCGAAGAAAAGATTAGAAGTGCAATGTTCAAAATGCATGAGTATTGATAGGGAGTAGACAAGAACAAAAGAATGAAAAAGTGTATAATGCTCAAGCACTCCCTACTAATAGTATAAGTGTGCTTAAATAATTGGGGAACAAAAAGGAAATTGAGAGTTGAAAAGAATAAGTGGTGAAGTAAAAGAAGAAAAGAGAGTGCTTAATGCGAAAAAAGTGATGTATTAAAAGCGTTTAGGGAAGATAGTCACTATTATTGGACAAAATAGTACCTACTTGTCCCTTAGCCTACATTACAACCCATAAAATTCTATTTGATCTTACTTTTAGATGTTTCTGTATTAGTGGAGTAATACACTAAGGGTAAGCATATGGGTCGTTGTATGTTGTATGTGAATTCCTTGTGAGAGTGAGCGTAATTTTGTTCATATATCCATACGTGTTATAACTTGTAAATTTGTGAGTGAAAATGGGATATCTCTCTTATTTTGAGCAAGTTTGAGGAAAGATAGAATTCATGTTGGACTTCTTGATTAGCTAATGTGCATAAGTTTGTTGTGGTGGTAGAGTCAATTCTCGAGGCTAGGAGGTCTTAACTTGGTTATACTTAGTTCCAATTGGGTCATATATAACATGCTTTATTTGAACTTGCCAGCTAAGTCAGTCATGATAGCCTTGATTTGAGTGGTCTTTCTTCAATTGGTAAATTGGGTGAGTCTTTCGCGGGCATGAAATGTAATGAATTTGTTTGAGGACGGTGTGGGGTAGTGATCTTGGTCATATGTACATGCCCAAGTGATATTTCATACCCAAGATTTAGTCATATTTGTACCTTATTTTAATTATAGTCTCATGTATTTTGATTGAAATGGTGTTCATGAACTAACATATGCGATTAGCCTTTGTTGTAGGTCGGAATGCAAGCTAAAAGTGGCATTTAGAGTCATCAACGTGCCACAAAGAAAAATTGGGGCATTCAGAGTCGTGTCACAGAGCAAGGAAGCAAGTTGAAATATTAAGGGACTACAAAACAGTGAGCATCTGCATTGGTAGCATATTACGGAGTCACTTTGGCGCATTGGCCAGCGTGCCACGCTAAAGAAAACATGCCTTGCTCAAAGCAGTGCAGCAACGCGTTGGTAATGTGTCACAGAGGCAAATCTCTATGATAGCCAGCATGACACGGAGGCAGTCCACCACAAGCCAAATTTTAATAATTATAAAAGATATAGCAGTTTAATTGTATTATTTTCTGAAAACACAGAGGAGCAAAGGGAGAGCGAAGGAAACTCTACTTAGGGTTCATTTTCTTTCATTTTTCTACTCTTGTATGTCATGAATTCAAACACTATGATAAATTCTTGTATTAGTATGAGTAGCTAAAACTTTTCTTCTAGGGTTGAGGCCACATGGCATAATTGTATTTGCTTAAACTCCATTTGGTTCAAGTTTCATTGTTGTTAGTTCTTGCATTCTTGTTATTATTAATTTTAATGTTTGATCACCACTGAAATGCACTTGTTAATCGCTGGCAAACTCGAAGAGCAAAATCTAGGATAGAATTAAGAATGCAAGAAGTGAGTTCAAGCTTTTATGGCTGATTAGCAGTTAGGATAGAAATATACCTATGGCAAAATTGAAGAGCAAAATCTAGGATAGAACTAACAATATAAGAAGTGAGTTCAATCCTTTAGGGATGATTAGTAGTTAGGATAGAAATCCTAATTCGCCTCGCTTGATTATAAAATGGGAAGATAGCTAGACACATAATTTGGAATTGTCACATTACCGCTCTTTGATGTAGTTGTGAAGCCACGTTAGGTTAAATGGTTAGAGGTTTGAAAATCCATATCCAAGGGCATTAACCCCGTAAACTACTCCACATAGATAATAGCATATGAATTAGGATGTCACATTCGTGCTCAACGATGTAGTTGTGAGGCGAATTCGATTCTGTTTAGAGGCTCGAAAGACGATGAACATGTCAGTTATTTTATGAGACAACAAATGAAAATGCATACTTGAACCATTGTGAATTGTAGCTATGCATGAATGTTTGTTCTTAACCCTGGATTCTTCTCATTACTATTTTTCACTTAAATTTGTGATCGTCTTTAGATTTAGAAATAAAAAAATCTCAAATTTTGGAAAATTAGCACTTTTGAATTTCTGAATAGATACTTGAACTTGTTAATTCACTTAAAATTCAGTCCCTGTGGATTCGACATCCGGCACTTAAAGAGTCACTGTATTACTTGTACGACTACGTGAACTTGCGCATATGCCGGAGGCATAAGCGCGCGCACACACACACATATCATGTATTTATATTAAATATTCACAAATATTCAATAATAAATAATTGATTGTAAATCAAATTATTATATCTTTTATATTAACTTTTGAGATCATTCTAAAAATCTATAAACTTTAAAATTTAAATCCACACTAACCTTAGTTAAAGATTCGATTCGAATCTTAGAAACTAAAAAGCCTTAACAAAGACCTTTTATGTAGTGCAAATGTTAATTAGTCAAAACTTCAAAATATGTATACACCATATGGGAAGAAAAAAAGATAACTTGCAATTCTGTACTGGGTGTTAAAGGGCTGATTGAATTGAATTTGAACGGGTCAAAATTTACTGAGTTAATAAATAATTCCTTAAAAAATTACTTGAGGTGAAATAAATTAAGCTAAAATAAATTAAAATACAGATCATAACCTAACTCGCTTAATTATTACTATTTTTTTTTAAAAGTAAAAATTTTATTTACCAAAGTAATTATATAGAGCTTAAGAGAAAAAAAACTGAAAAAATAACCCACAACTAGACATTGTGCCCTAGAGCATGGCCATTGCGCCATCCTACTCCTATCCATCAAAACCTCCAGGTTGGAAATGGTAGGAGACTCAGTGGCCAAACAACCATCAATCAGGTAAAGTGGGACCCCCCTCTCCTCCCCCCGGTGAATACAAACTTAATAGAGGTGTCATCAGGATAATAGAGGTGACTGGGTACTAGGAATCATGATCAAGAGTATTCTCCATACCATTGCTATTTTGGCACGCGGAACTTCAGGCTCTAATGTAAAGCCTCCAGTTAGTAATAGAACATAGAATTCTCATCATTAGAAATCAATACTAACTTAACTCATCAACTCATACACATTATTATTTATTACATAATATAATTTGATTTTTGAGTGCAGGTTACTAATTAATGTAGAAATTGGATGCTTTAGTACCAACACATGTATTTAGGGAGCAGAATAGGATGGCGAACTTGCTGGAGAAAGAGGGCATAAAATGCACGATGATAAAGTCCTACGTATTTGTTTTGATGATCTAACAAACCTATTGGAGAACCAGGTCAAGGATTAGGTTGTTGCTGACAAAGGTCAACATGGTAGAGCTGGCCAAGGGCGGATCCACGTATTGTGTTTTGGGTGCTCGAGCACCCATTAACCCGACGTGAACTATATATTCTTATATATAATTTTTTAAAATTGGGATGTAAGGACTGAATAGCACCCACTAATCAAAACATGGGTTCAGTGTTTTGGTTGAGAGCTAGAGTTAAGAGGCATGGTTGGTGTAGCTGGTTGAGGGTTCGATTCCTTAAGAAAATAATTTTTAAGAGCTCATGTATATTCTTACTCAACTTTTCCTTATTTTTCTCCCATAAATCTTGCTCCCTCTCTCTCTTATTTTTGTAGTTTATTTACTCTCATTCGTTCACTTTTTTCATTTAGTTTTTAACTTCTTTTTTATGTTTTTATTTCGTTAACTTTTTTTATTATTGTTATTATGTTCAAATAATTTTGCACTTATATTTTATTATCGATAACAACTTCAAAGAATAAGGAAGCACCCACAACTTTAAAATTTTGGATCCGCCACTGCAGCTGGCAAAAGGTAGTTTGCAGACTGCCACTGCTGCATTGCTGCCGCAGCACAGTGGCAGACCTGCTGCTCTTGCTATAAGCTTTTATCCAATGGATAAACCTCTCCCCTCTCTCATCCTTGATATAGGCTTGACACAAGATAAAGGTTTTTTTTACTTTTTCTACATACAAGAAGGATACTTTCTCTCTTGCAAAAGACACTTGAAAATAAGCATCAACAACAAAGAAGAACCAGTTTTTATCTGTTGTATTTGTTTAGTTCTAGGTTGTTGATTTCTTGTCTTTTGTTCAAATCTTGTAACCCTACTCCTCAATCTAGAAATAGTTGTAGGTAGTTGTTTTTTGAGTTGTAATCTCTCTAATAACTAGGCTAGGATTAGCCTTTTGGTTTCTATATGATAATGTTATTGCAAAGACTTATAATAGAGTTATTGTAAGGGGAAAGGGATTAATAGTTTAATTCCTAGGTTACATGGGTTTGTAATCTAAAACTTGTGCGGCTATTTTAGTGGAGTTTGGAAATCCTACTAGTGTAGGTCGTGATTTTACTCTCTTGGGCAAAGAGGTTTCCACATAAAACTTCTTGTGTTATTTAGTTTTTGTCTTCTGTTAACATACTAGGTAAGGGACCTGGTTCTACTTTCTATTGGTGGACGTCTATAAATTAACAATTGATGTCAGAGTAGGTTCTTTCAAAATTGTTAACACCTAGAAAGTACCGATTCTAGTGTCTGCTCCACCTAGCCTAGAAGAAGGACAATCCACTACCCGACTTCCAGGTTCAATGGACAGTACTATGGACGGTAGAAAATGAAAATGCATGACTTCATAATGGCTAAAAACTCAGAACTATGGGATGTCATCTATGATGGACCGTTCATGCCAATGAAGACTCTTGAAGATAGCACAATAGTTCCCAAAACAAGAAAGGAGTATAGTGACACTAACAGGAAGGCAGTTGAGAAGAACTTCAAGGCCAAGAAAATTCTGGTGTGTGAGATCGGCCCAGATGAATATAATCGTATTTCGGCATGTGAGACAACAAAATAAATCTAGGAGGCCTTGCTAACAGCTTACGAGGGTACCAGTCAAGTGAAACGGTCAAAAATAGACATGCTCACAACTCAATATGAGCTTTTCAAAATGAAGGAAGGAGAGTCTATTCAAGAAATGCATACCAGGTTCAACTCCATCATCAATGAACTACACTACCTGGGAGAAGTCATCAAGATAAACAAACTAGTTAGGAAGATTCTTAGTGTGTGATCAGGTTGCTGGGAAAGCAAAGTCAACGTCATCACTGAAGCCAAGGATCTGAAAAGCTGACTATGGATGAATTGATTGGGAATTTCAAGACATATGAGCTCAAGAAACAACAAGACCTCAAAAGAAGAGAACCTAAGAAAGAAAAAAGACTTGCTCTCAAGGAAGCAAAAAGTGACTCCAGTGAAGAGGAACCTAACATGGCCTATGTGACTCAACAATTGCAGAGGATGGTGAGAAAAGGTGGAAACTTAGGAAAAAAGGGAAATCCTAGCAAGTATTCTAAAGCCAATGATCTATTCCATAAATGTGGAAAGCCTGGACACTTTATTAAAGACTGTCCCATGCATAGGCAAGAGCAATACGGAGGTAATGCTGAAAAGACGTAGAGAAGGAACCAAGTATAGGATTGGTACAAAAGAAGAGATGTTGTTGACATAGTGGTGAAACAAGCAAATGCAGCCTGAGGGGATACATCCAGCGAGTCGGACCAAGGAGGGGAAAATCAAGAAGACACCTCTATGTATTCCCAGGAAGATGGACCCTCAAATTTCAACTCAATATTCACACTCATGGATGAATCTGATACCGAAGACAATGAAAAGGTAAGCTTTCTTGACTTACAGAAGAATCTCAAAACGCTTTCACAAAAGGAGTCAAGAATACTTGCAAATGTGTTAAATAATGCATATTACAATATGTTTAGTGAAAAAGACACTCTAGCGGATTTGCTAAGATCAATCTGAAGGGGCTAGAAGTTCATTGACTGATGAGAACATTAATTAAATAAAGAACTTAGTGAGCTAATTAAAGAAAAGTTGTCACTAGATGAAAAGCTCATGAAATGTATTAAGAGTGAAACTAAAAGGAAAAGCTCCTTTACTCAGATTCAAATTGAGTTGGAGGATCTGCTCATAAATACTAAACTAAGCCTATCAGCTCAGCCTGAGAGAAATGAGGCTCTTGAGAAGAAGCTAATAAGAGTGAAAACCGACCTTGACAAGTCCCTCAAGTGGACCTGGTCCTCTAAAGCTTTTTCTTCCGCAAATAATAGATCTGAGAGGTCAAAGGTGGGTCTTGGGTTTGGGAAATCAAGGGTTCCATATGATCCTCACAGTAAATATGTGCCAAACACAGACAACTGGTTGTGCACCCACTGTGGAGATAATAGGCATTACAAAAATGCATGTGAAGCTAGGATAATTGGTGTTAACAATAAGATGAAGTTTATTAGTGAAACTGTATACTCAAGGGAACCTGGTTCTCTAAGAAAAAAAGTAGGTCTACCTGCTTGGACTAGAAGAAATCTCATTCATTCCTTTCACAACTTGAGGGGACCCAAGATGATATGGGTTCCCAAAACTAATCTCTAACACTCATTGTAGGGTGAGAGAGGAGATGGTGCTAAAAAATGATTTATGAATAGTGAATGCTTGAGGAACATGACCGAAAAAATTGAAGAATTCCTCTCTCTCAAAGACCTTCAAGGTGGCAGTGAGTCCTTTGGTGATGGAAAGAAAGAATACATTTTATGCATGGGAAAGGTCAGAAAAAGCATAGATCATGCCATCGAATATGTCTTTTATGTTGAAAGTCTAAAATACAGATGTTGAGTGTATCTCAGATCTATGATAAAGGTAACGAGGTAAGATTTATCTTTGCCTCATACACAGTGACCAACATTGAATCAGGAGAAGCGATCCTAATTGCTAAAAGATGGAAGAACATTTTTGTGGCAAAGATGAGCTCGATCAGAGATCATGACATGACCTGTTTAAGCACACTGAAAGATGATAGTGAACTATGGTACAGACGACTAGGACATGTGAGCCCCTCACTACTGAATAAGTTAATCTCGAAGGACCTGGTCCGTGGACTGCCAAGGTTGAAGTTCACTGTGTGATGCATGTGTTAGAGAAAAGCAGGTTCGGACATCATTTAAACCAATGAAGGATGTAAGCACCTCAAAATCCCTTGAATTTCTTCACATGGACCTATGTGGACCAATGAGATATACCAGTAGAGGAGGAAAGAGATACATCTTTGTCATCGTGGACGACTATACCCGTTTCACTTGGACACTATTCCTCAAGTTCAAGGATGAAATGTTTGATATATTTGTCATCTTTGCCAAACGAATCCAACTCAAGTATGGTAATAAGATTGTTAGTATTAGATCTGATCATGGAACCGAGTTTGAGAATGCTTGGTTTGATGAATTCTGTGCTGAAAATAGTATCATTCACAACTCTCTGCTCCCAGGACTCCTCAGCAAAATGGTGTGGTGGAAAGGAAGAATAGAAATCTTGAGGATGTGGCAAGAACAATGCTGATAGCCTGTGGAATTTCATGGAACTTCTAGGCACAGATTGTCAATACTACTTGCTATGTGATTAACAGGTGCTTGATCAAGTCCTTATTGAAAAAGACACCATATGAACTGTTGATCAGTAAAATGCCGAAGCTATCTTATTTGACACCCTTTGAATATATATGGTTCATTCTAAACAATGGAAAGGAGGCCCTTGGAAAATTTGATGCAAAGAGTGATGAAGGTATCTTCTTAGGATATTCGTCACAAAGAAAAGCCTAATTGAGTCTTCAATAAAAGAACTCAATGTGTGGAGGAAAGAATACATGTAATCTTTAATGAATCAAGTGTGAACAACAAAGCTACTGTACAAAATGATGATCTTGAAGTTGGAGAACTAGTGAAGTTGCAATCAACTCCTGCTGAAGGACCAAGTGAGCAAGCTAAGCCATCTGATCAAGCAGGTCAAGACAGTAGTGTTGAGCTGAACCTAAGTGGACAAGACCCAGGTACTCCTTTAGACACTTCAAGGAATGACTCTCAGTGGTACTTAGAAACCAACAACTCAAATCATTCTCAGAAGGAAGATCACAATGATGAAGAAACTCTTGACACAACAACTCCAATCAGTCAACAAAGACAGGATTCCTCTGTCCCTCGGGTTTCAAACTATTGAGCATCACATCCCTTGGACAACATAATATCCTCCTTGGACCAAGGGATTACAATGCTCTCACAGGTTCATAGTATGTTTGTGAATTTAGCTTATCTATCTCAGAGCCAAAAAAACATCAAGGAATCTTTGAAGAATGTGGTTGGATCACTTCCATGCAAGAAGAGTTGGAGCAATTCAAGAGAAATCAAGTATGGCATCTGGTTCCTCGACCAGCAAACAGAACCATCATAGGGACCAGGTGGATGTTCAGAAACAAGCTAGATGAAAAGAGAAATACAACTAGAAACAAGGCAAGGCTTGTTGTTCAAGGATATAATCGAGAAGAAGGAATAAATTACGAAGAAACATTTGCTCCTGTTTCTAGAATTGAGGCCATCAGAATTCTCATTTCCTTTGCATCATACATAGAGTTCAAGTTGTTCCAAATGAATGTGAAAAATGTCTTTCTAATTAGGTATCTGAAGGAAGAAGTATATGTCAGGAAGCCACCAGGGTTCGAAGATCATGAGTACCCCAACCATGTTTGCAAGCTGGATAAGACACTTTATGAGTTGAAGAAGGCTCCTCGAGTGTGGTACGAGAGACTATCAAGATTTATCCTTAGCAATGGCTTCAAAAGGAAGAAGATTGACAACACCTTATTCCTAAAAGAAAGAGGGAGGAACTTGTTGATTGTACAGATTTATGTTGATGATATCACCTTTGGGTCAGCCTCCGATTCACTATGTGAAGAATTCGGGAAGCTTATGGAAATGAGTTTGAGATGAGCATGATAGATTAACTAAACGTTTTCTTCGGATTACAAGTCAAGCAAATGCCAAATGGCATCATGATTGGTCAATAAAAGTACATTTCTAAACTACTTAAGAACTTTGACGTGGAGAGTTCTAAGCCCATTGACACTCATCTTGCAACTACTGCTTGGCTGGACAATGATGAACCAGGCTCCTCCATCAATGAAACCATGTATACAGGCATCATTGGATCTTTGCTATACTTAATAGCTAGAAAACCTGATATCATGTTTAGCATAAGGAATGTGAGCTAGATTCCAGTCCAATCCAAAGGAATTGCACTTGAAGGCTGCTAAACAAATTTTGAGATATCTTAAGAGCACTTTCGATCTAGCTCTATTCTACCCTTCTGGTGATAATTTTAATCTCGTTGGATATGCTGATGCTGACCATGCCGGTTTTCTGGTGGATCGAAAGAGCACATCAGGGATGGCCAACTTTCTTAGGTCCTCCCTAATCTCGTGGGGAACCAAGAACCAGAACTCTGTTGCCCTCTCCACTGTTGAAGTTGAGTATGTTGTTGCTGCCTCATGTTGTGCACAACTACTATGGATCAAACAACTTGAGGACTATTGAATCTTCGTGTACAATATGCCTTTGATGTGTGACAATTCCAGTGCTCTCAATATGGCAAAGAATCCGGTGCAACATAAGAAAACCAAACACATTAATGTTAGGCACCATTTTCTCAGGGATAGTGTGGAGAAAGGCCTGATCATCATGAAATTCTGTATGATAGAGGACCAAGTAGTAGACATTTTCACAAAGGCACTTGGTAGGGAATTTATTTAAAGGAATTGATTGAAGCTGGGATTGATAAAATCAAATCCTTAGTCCTACAATGCAACCCCCTCTCGAACTAGCTAGAACCAGGGTGCGGGTATACATTGGAGAATGGAAAATTGACATGTCTAACTCAGTCTTATACTGTCACAGGTATGCACGCATGGTGGCAAAATCAGAGGGTAAGGCTGTAAATAGATAGAACGCACATCAAGGCTACTACTCAAGTGAACCCTATGAGGGACCTGGTTTCTCGAACAAGTTAACATTCTCAGTCTTATTTTAAGCGTATCTGTTTGCACCTATATGACTGTGGTGCGTCATTTCTATTTTTTACGCCTCCAAACTCGATACATCTTCCTAAAACATCACATCCCTCAAATAAACTGTATCAATTCCTCATTTATTTGGCTCAATCTTTCACCTCCTTCATCATTTCCATTAGTCTCTACTCTCTCTCTCTTCCAATTCTTTTTCTCTCATCAAACAGTTCTCTTCTTTCACATCTCTCTCATTCAACCCACTACTCTCTTGAAACCCTCTATATATCCAGACGTGGCTCAACAATCGTCGTCTATTATTGTCACGCCCCGCCTTGGGAGGCATGACTGGCACCTGGTGCCCTACTAGAACCTGAACTACAAAGCTGACTGAGCCTAAGCACCTCTAGTGCAAGGCTGGCTCTAATTCTAGAATCAAGGAAACAACGAGCTATATAGCGGATATAAATACAACCCCCAGCCGACAAGGCCTATAGCCACCTGTGAAAATAAACAGCTAAACAAGGTCCCACACGGCCAACACACATAATCTAAATCACATATGGCCCCACACGGCCAATACATCTAACCACAGGGAAATGATACAATCTGCAAGCATCTAGGAGTAATAAGATGGTCGGGACAGGGCCCCCGCCTACCTATACTGTACAAACAAAAGAAGTAAACCTCTATCACACGAGCTCTGGAAGAAGGGAGCTGATGGCTCTGTGCGGTTGACTGGAACTATGAGGGATCTGCTCCTCGTCTAGGCGTACCCACAGGAAAGTAATGCAGTGCCCTAAAAGAGGGCGTCAATACCACAGGTACTGAGCATGTAAAGCAATAGTTGTAAATGACTGAAAGTAAGGAATAAAGCTGACCATAGCTGAAGTAAAGGAAACGGACTGAAGCTGACTAAAGTAGTAAAATCAAGACTAAACATAACTGTAATAAGAAGGGTAGGGGTCATACCTGACAAACGAAACGTCTTACTGTCTAACTATCAGTAACTAAAGCAACATAAACATAAACCTTACCTGGCCCCCATAAGTCGGAAGATATAATCAACACAAAACAACCCACACGGGCCCCCATTAGCCCTAGTGAGTACACCTCAATCTATTTACCCCTATCCAGGTCATACTGAGTCAATTACCAGCTAAGAGCATCATGTCGATCCCTTGGGTATGAAACTTGGGCCTGCTGGGCCCTTGACTATAGTTGTGCCTGAGTCCGGAGGACTCCTGATATCTACACCCCGGGCGCAAGCGCTCGACAGGGGTGTGTATAGGCCAACCACGGTAAAATATGAGGAGCTGGCTCCCCATCTTCGTCCCTTGCGGACGACATGCCGCTCCGTAGAGCGACGTATCCTCGCCCTCTGGCGGACGAGTTGACACAGCTATTAACCCTGGGGCGGTCACGGAAGCTATATAGGTAATCCAACCCAAAACAATACAAATACAAGTCTCAATTGATAATAATAACTGCATATAATCACATATTCCTGACATGCTTTACCGAGAGTCATACTGGATTACTACACTGAAGAAACTGACAAACAGATCTATCTATATAATGAGAGCGTATCTGGCCTTCTAGGCCTTATGCTAATGCTACTCGCTTCTGGGATAATCTGTATGACTGTCTACAGGCACACCATGTGCACGTATTTGATCAAAGGATCCTGATAGTGATCATGATCGCTAATGGTCTGGGATGAATAAAGCGAGGTCTGAAGTAGTCTAACAATACTCTGAATGTACTACTCAGACATCTAACTCATGAATAACTGTGGGGTTGCGGATAGCTAACTACTTTATTCTTCTAATTAAACAACTATAGGGCTAGGCTTGATCGAACTTGCTTCTACGTGATCGGTCCCTGGTCCTTCATAGGGAGCTTACCGATCTCCTTAACATGTGGTTAACACTGTACTAGCAGAGTACTACTGACTCCTTGGGCCTTGTCTGAATCCACTCGGATATGCTGTTCTGGGCAATTCTCACTCTTATAGACAATTCTATATAGATTGGCCCTTTCCTGGCACTCTGTACCTGAATACCTTACAAGAACCAGCTAGGGTGCTAGCCCGTCACTAGCTACTGATGTGGACCCCTTCTTGGGGTACCCACGGGTTTATCTGACTTGGTCGACTAGGCTGGCTTAAATCAACTAAGACTGACAATCGCTGATAAGGCTAAAGGGATGACGGGCGATCGCTCAATACCCTGGAGAGCCCCGATGTCGCTAACTCTAGAATATACCTATTCTGTCTCTATTTCTAGTTCTGGGACATGCGATAACGTCAATGACCTCTAAGGATGCTTTCCTACTAATACAGGAGCCAATTGGTCGTCAGACCGCCTAAATGCGCCCATACTGGTTAACCAATTGCTTCAGGCTACTAACTCTTATGAGCCTCTGAAGTCTAGGCCTGGAAACAAACATATAAGTCTACCATCATAATAAACTGAGAATAAAAGAGTTTCTATAGCATCATACGTGAATCACATATAACCAGCTCCCTTTTTAACGAGGGGTCCTACAATACGATCTGTATATGAGTTCTAACAGCTAATTAGAATTTATGTAACTGTAATCCCTGCTAGTAGCTAATCGCAACATATCTGATATTTATATACGTATATCAATAACAGCTAATTATAACATATCGAATTACAATCCAATGGTAGAAACCATCTGCGGCATCTGAGATCGTTATTTCTATTCGAGAACATAAATCATAACACTGTACAACTAGGATACTTGCCGAGAGTTAAGCCTTACATACCTCGTTCGCCGTTTTCTGACTAACTGATGAGTATCAGCTCGTATTCAACTGCCCTTCTCGACTGCAATCATATTATTAGAAGAACAGGGCCAACTTTGTTACTGAATTCAAAGAAAACAATAACTTTATATATATATATATTAACTATACTTCAACTTATCGAAAGACGATCAAGAACTCGTGATTTCTCGGGAATCTGGAAGGGAAAAATACTTACTTTAAATCTGTGATCGTATTTGATCTTGGGCATAATTGTATGCCTAAGTGATACTTTGATACTTCATTTTTACTTGTTTATCCACTTTTATGTGTGCATTATCATGTGATTTGTATGTAAATGTGGATTTATACTAACCAACATGATTAGTGTTGTTTTGCAGTCTAGAAGGAATTTTTGGAAGCTAATCTACAAGTTGGTAAAGTGTGGAAATGGACTCGGAAGCAAGAAGCGGAAGTCGACAAGGAAATTGGCCAAGTTTGGTGCTCCGCGATGGAGGTCGTGTCACGCTACCATCACGGAAGCAGTCTATCTACAAGGAATTTTTATCTTGATTTCCAGTGAAGGTGCACGTTACCTCCGTGGCACGGAGCTGAGGCTCCGTGATACACTCCGTGCCACGCTGAAGATAATTATCCGGAACCCCAAGTTCCAGTGGAGGTGCGCGATGGCACCGTGGCACGGAGCTAATGCTCCGCGATACACTATGTGCCACGCTGAAGACAATTACCTGGAAGCTGAGTTCCAGTGAAGGTCCGCGTCAGGGCCATGGCACGGAGCTGATGCTCCGTGATATACTCCGTGCCACGTTGCCAGTTATTCCGGGAAAAATTTCTCACTTGTATAAATAACACACTTAGGTTTTATTTTAAAGTATCTGACATTTTGAGCAAGAACGTAGATAGCAGACAGTTGAGAAGAAGAATTCCTAGGGTTAATTCTCTTCCTTTTCCTCTTTAATTTCAATTGCTTGTATGATTTCTACTTGTTTGAAGATGTTTAATCCGCAAATGAGTGGCTAATTCACCTGTTGCTGAGGTTGAGGATAATTGTAGAAGAATGTAATTAATGATTATTTCAGTTTTTATCTTCTCTATAACAGTTGTTCTACCAATTCTTGTTTTTACTACGTTAATGTTTGGCCAATATTAATGTATATTCTAGAATTCCAATTTCGATTCTGAAAGGGAGACTAACTGGATAGATGTGAATTGGTGGAATATGTTCTTTCCTTGGTTGAGAAATTAAGGGAAGATTTACGTTCAGAATAGAAATATATCTGTAATGTCATATTTGGTCATTTATGGAACGTGTTATGTATAGCTAGAACATGGGGTTTTGCATCACAGAAATGTGTAATGTAAGTCTCGTGATTCTTTAATTGGTGAGGAGTCGAAAGATCCAATCCATGGGTTATTAATTCCTGACTAACAACCGAAGAGAAGATTGACTGATTTTACTTAATAAATTACATCCCTGCATGTTTGCCTTAACCTCAGCTTGTTCATTGCTATTGTTTAGACTTTAACTTACAATATTCACTTAGGTTCACATTAACTAGTAATCTTAACTCAAAAGCATATTTGTTTGGTTGTCTACCTACATAACGAAATCGCTTACTAACAATTAGGAAAATTACTACCATATTACAAACCCTGTGGGATTGATACTTGGCTTGAAATAAAGCCACTTTACTACTTGTACGACCACGTGCACTTGCGTGTAGTTGGGTACGAACAATTTTTGGTGCCGTTGTCGCGGACTAGCAATTCGTTATTTAATTCTCTTAGTGTTAGTTTACAAGTTCGATACAAGTGTTGACGACTTGATCTTAGCTTTTCTCTTGCAGTTACTAGATTTTTTCTGAATGCTGGCAAGAGACAAGGAGTTGGTGGATTCATTTATAGAGCCAGAGAGATAATTTCATCGAAAAAGCAGGGAAGCTCTAGAAAAGAAGCTGCAGTTATTAAGACAGGCAATTCTGGAGCAGTAACAGAATCCACCGATTGTAAGGGCCGTTTTAGTGCCCGAAGAGATGGCATCAAGACCGGTCCGCGAAGTGGAAATCCCACACGCGAATAATGTAACATCCAGCATTCGCAGATCGGAGCCAGGAGGGAGATTCAAATTCAAGCAGAATATGGTGCAGTTATTGCACACCAGCGGGCAATTTACAGGTCTCCCTCATGAAGATCCACAACAACATCTCCAAAACTTTTTGGAGATAAGTGACACCTATATCTCCGCTGGAGTATCATCCGACTATGTGAGGCTTATATTATTCCCGTTCTCACTGCTGGGGGAAGCAAAGAGGTGGTTGAAGGCTGAACCACCAAATTCTATCACTACTTGGGATGACCTCGCAAGGAAGATTTTGATACGATTCTTTCCATCAGGGAAGACAGCCAGACTTAGAAGTCAGATTTTAAGTTTCAAATAGAGAGAGGGTGAAAATTTATGTCAAGCTTGGGAGAGGTTCAAGTCAATGCTAAGGGATTGTCCTCATCATCACCGGTCTAATGATGTGTTGGTGCATACATTCATTGAGGGTTTGGAACCGCATACAAAGATTTTGTTAGATTCAACAGTCGGTGGGCAGGCATTGGAGAAGACCTACAAAGAGCTTTACACTTTATTAAACCATATTTCACAGGGTAATCCAGAATGGAATGAGGATTCAACTCAAGGAGGAGCAAAGAAAGCCGCAGGGGTCTTTGAGGTGGATGGTTTTACAGCTATCGCTGCACAGATAGTTGCTTTGCAAAATCAACTTAACACCCATTTCAGCAGTATGAGCTTGAGCCAGGAACAAGCTCTAGTCAATGCAGTTCATCAGGTATGGTGTGAAGTCTGTGGAAATAGTGAACACTCAGCTGAGTGTTGTGGTGCCAATCCATATTTGGTGAATTTTGTTAACGCCCAGAGGAGCAGTAATCAGCAGTATGGAAACAGTTACAACCCAAATTGGAGGAATCATCCGAATTTTTCATGGGGGAGTACTAGTCATCAGGGACAAAGTTCAAATCAGGGCATGCAGAGAAACCAAGGGGGGCATCACAATTTTCAGCCACAATATAGAGGACATAATGCACCTCCTCCATCCAGCAACATCGAGGATATGTTCAAAACCATAATAGCTAACCAAGCACAGATGTAGGCTGATTATGTAAAATTAGCTGCTGACATGAAAAATGAGCAGTTAGCTACAAAGGCATTAGAGTATCAGTTTGGACAGTTAGCTGGAGCCCAAAACACCAGACCGAGGGGAGGATTACCAAGCGATACAGACCGAAATCCTAAGCAGGTCAATGCAGTTACTACCAGGAGTGGAACTCAACTCAAGGAGGTCGAACCAGAAAGGCCACCTCAGCATTCTGGAGCGGCAGAAAGGGATGAAGGACATGACGATGTGAGGGGGAAGGAAAAGGCAGCTGAGATAGAAAGACCACCGCCCCCGTTTCCTCAGAGATTGAAAAAGCACAAGGAGGAAGCTTGCTTCAAGAAATTCATGGAAGTGTTGAAACAGGTACATATTAATTTACCTTTAGTTGATGTTTTGCAGGGAGTGCCGAAATATGCCAAGTACATCAAGGACATTGTAGCAAACAAAAGCAGATTGACGGAGTACGCTACAGTGGCGCTTACTGAGGAGTGCACCTCCCGAATACAGAACAGATTGCCGACAAAGCTCAAGGATCCTGGGAGCTTCACTATTCATATTACAATTGGGCAGTCTATTCAAGCTCGCGGATTGTGTGATTTGGGAGCAAGCATAAACTTGATGCCAACATCAGTGTTTAAGAAGTTGGGGCTGGGCAGCCCTAGACCAACTACTATGATCTTGCAGCTAGCTGACCCTTCATTGGCTAGACCTGATGGTATTGTGGAGGATGTGCTAGTGCAAGTGGGCTCCCTCATTTTCTCGGTGGTTTTTATAATTCTGGATTTTGAGCCAGCTGCGGAAGTCCCATTTATTTTGGGACGTCCCTTCTTGGCAACCGGGCGAGCCTTAATTGATGTGGCTGCTGGGCAGCTAACCATGCGAGCGCATGACAAAGTAGAGGTTTTTGATGTGTACAAGGCCATGAAGCTACCGTCCATTTATGAGGAGCTATCAGAAATTAGTGTTTTAAATCAAGAATCGACCCTTCAGATTGTTGACTCACAGGACCAATTGGAGAGAGCCTTGGTGGGCTACGATCATTTTGGGGACAATGCTACATATGAGATGGTGCAGACTTTGAATGAGCCAAAATGGTTCTTCAGGAAGCAGGACTTTGAACCATTGAAGAGGTCCTTGGAACCCTCGCCAAGGCCATCAATTGAGGAGGCACCGAAATTGGAGTTAAAGACATTGCCTCCACATCTGTAGTATGTATTTTTGGGTGAAGATGACACCTTTCCATTCATCATTTCCGTAGAACTGACCGATGCACTAGTGAAAGATGCATTGGTGGTCCTTAAGAGGCGGAAGAGAGCAATGGGTTGGCAGATGTCAGACATCAAGGGGATTAGTCTAGCTTTCTGCATACACAGGATATTTATGGAAGAAGGATCCAAGCCAACCGTGCAACATCAGCGGAGGTTGAACCCGGTAATGAAAGACGTGGTCAGAAAGGAAGTGATCAAGTGGCTTGATGCAGGTGTGGTATATCCTATCTCAGACAGTAAATGGGTTATCCCAGTTCAGTACATTCCAAAGAAAGGAGGGATGATCGTGGTCACCAATGAAAAGAATGAGTTAATTCCCATACGCACATTCACGGGCTGGCGAATTTGCATGGATTACAGGAAGCTCAATGAGGCCAAGAGGAAAGATCATTATCCTATTCCATTTATTGATCAGATTTTGGACAAGTTGGCAGGTCAGGAATATTATTGTTTTCTGGATGGATATTCCGGCTATAATCAAATAGCCATAGTACCGGAGGGTCAAGAGAAGACCACTTTTACATGTCCTTATGGGACATATGCTTTCAGGCGAATGCCATTTGGTCTATGCAATGCACCAGCCACATTCCAGCAATGCATGATGGCGATCTTCCACGATATGATGGAAGATTTTGTCGAGGTATTTATGGATGACTTTTCTATTTTTGGTAATTCATTTGCTATGTGTCTGCAGAATCTTGACAGGGTGTTAGCTCGATGTGAAGACTCAAACCTGGTGCTCAACTGGGAAAAGTGCCACTTTTTAGTCAAGGAGGGTATCATTCTTGGCCATAAGGTGTCATGCAAAGGGTTAGAAGTCGATCATGCAAAGATTGAGGTGATTGAAAAGCTACCACCACCACTGTCAGTGAAGGGTGTTCGCAGCTTTCTAGGACATGATGGGTTTAACAGACGGTTCATCAAGAACTTCTCAAAAATTTCTAGACCGATATGCCGGTTGCTAGAAAAAGAGGTGAAGTTCGAATTTGACAAGGAATGTGTAGAAGTATTCGAGGAGCTAAAACAGAAGCTGGTGGAAGCACCTATTCTCATTTCTCCTGATTGGGAACATCCTTTTGAGTTGATGTGTGATGCAAGTGACGTGGCTGTAGGAGCTGTATTGGGGCAGCGTAGGAATAAGATTTTTCATTCCATTTATTATGCAAGCAAAACACTTGACGCTGTCCAAGTCAATTATACAGTCACGGAGAAGGAGATGTTGGCTTTAGTTTTTGCATTTGACAAGTTCAGATCCTATCTGGTGGGGTCGAAAGTGGTGATATATACTGATCATGCAGCAACTCGGTATTTGTTTGGCAAGAAAGATGCGAAGCCCAGGCTAATCAGGTGGATATTATTGCTGCAAGAGTTTGATCTGGAGATCCGAGACAGAAAGGGAAGCGAGAATCAGGTTGCAGATCACCTATCACGACTGGAGAGCCGTTCGCATGTGAAGGAAGGTGAAAGCATCAGAGAAGAGTTCCCCGATGAACAACTCTTGGCAATAAAGGGAGCTGAAATCCCTTGGTATGCAGACATTGTGAACTTGTTGGTAAGTGGAGTATACCCACCTGAGGCAACGGCTCAGCAATGGAAGAAGTTGAGGCATGATTCCCGGTACTACATGTGGGATGAGCCGTATCTGTTTAAGCAGGGACCGAATCAAGTGATGAAGCGATGCATTCCAGAAAGTCAGATTGCAGAAGTGCTGAGGAGTTGTCATTCATCGCTGTATGGAGGTCATCGTGGAGGAGAGCGAACAGCTCACAAGGTGCTACAGTCAGGTTTCTTTTGGCCCACACTGTTCAAAGACGCCACATTTTTATGTCAAAATATGTGATAGATGTCAAAGAACAGGAACAATCAGCAGGAGATAGGAGATGCCATTGCATCAGATATTAGAAGTTGAGGTTTTCAATGTATGGGGGATAGACTTTATGGGCCCGTTTCCACTGTCATTTGGTAATCGTTACATCTTGGTAGCAGTGGACTACGTGTCTAAGTGGGTCGAGGCAGTAGCTTGTCCCAGAAACGACAACAAGGTGGTGACGAAATTTGTGAAGAAGCAAATTTTCACCAGGTTCGGTATGCCCCGAGCTATTATCAGTGATGGAGGAGCACATTTTGTGAATGCAGGGTTCAGAAACTTGCTAGCTAAGTATGGGGTGCGGCATAAAGTGGCGATAGCGTATCATCCCTAAACTAGCGGGCAAGTAGAGGTGTCAAACAGGGAGATTAAGCAAATTCTGCAGAAAACAGTGAATGCACAATGAATTGATTGGGCAAGCAAACTTGACGATGTGTTGTGGGCTTACAGAACTGCATACAAGACACCCATTGGGACTTATCCGTACATATTGGTTTATGGGAAGGCATGTCATCTACCTGTGGAGCTGGAACATCGAGCTTATTGGGCCGTAAGAAAGCTAAACATGGATCCTGAGCTAGTAGGAAAGAAGAGGTTGATGCAGTTGAGTGAGTTAGACGAGTTTCAATGGCACGCCTATGAAAGTGCTAAATGCTACAAGGAGAAAACTAAAAGGTGGCACGACAGGCACATGGTGCATCGGATCTTTGAGCCAGGGCAAAAAGTGTTGTTGTTCAACTCGAGGTTGAAACTCTTTCCAGGGAAGTTGTGGTCCAAGTGGTCAGGGCTGTTTAAAGTTGTGAGAATGACCCCACACGGGGCAGTTGAATTGTGGAAAGAGGATAAAAGTGCCACATTTTTGGTGAATGGACCGAGATGTAAGCATTACTGGGGTGAAGGCGTTATTTGGGAGAAGACGTCTATCACTTTAGTAGATGAGTAAGGATGAAAAGCGTCGAGTCGCGACGGTAAACCAGGTGCTGCACGGGAGGCAACCCATGAATGTAATGTAATAGATTAGTTAGGATTATTGAAAAAAAAAATAAAAAAAATAAAGAAAAGGGCTGGCAATAGTTGGGAGGCAACCCATGATTTCTAACAAATTATTGTCGTTGGATGATTTTCAGGTAAAATGGAGGGCCAAAATACAAAAGTGCAAGTGAAAAATCAAGGTAAGAAAATAAAAACTTGGGAAAAATTCCAGAGAGCCCTCGCGTTGGCTCCATGTCACGGAGGTGGACCTCCGCGTTACCCTCCGTGACACGTTGAGGCTCATTCTAGAATTTTTAACAAATTCCAGTAAGCCTCCGCGATGGCTCCGTGTCACGGAGCCTGTCCTCCGCGATGGCCTCCGTGACACGTTGAGGCTAAATTCACGTCGGGTCACCTCAGGTCATCGGGTTGACCCGCGCGAAATCACCCTTTTTAACCCCAAATTCTTTAATTTTTCTCCATTTTCTCAAACCCTCCGTGACTAACACCCCAAAACCCCTTCTCCCTCAACGTGCCACGGCCCTAGCTACAAAATTTCTTCGATTCTTCTTAGAATTCATCAAGTAAAGGTATGTTCTCGAATTTTTTCTCATTATTGCTGAATATTTCGATTCTTGAACATGTTTTCTTTGATGAAATTCTTCCCTAAGTGATTAATAAGTGTTGTAATCAATTGAGTTATGGATGAATGAGGTTTATATGATCGTTGTGATTAGATTAACTCAGTAATTACATGATTTGTTAAAAATCTTACAATGTTGATAACTAGGGTTGAGAATTTAAATAGGAAGAAGAAGAAATGGGTAAAAATGGAGATATTTTGGGTTGTGCATGTTGTTTGAATTGAAACATATTGTGATTGAAGTGGATTATGTTATAGTAGAAGATGGATTTTGGGGGGATGAAAGTAGGAAATTTTCATAGGTTGTTGTGCGCAAATTGCAAAGTGCTCATGATTATATAAATGAATCGATGGAGGAACTTTCATATTGCATTGTATGAAGTTTGAGTAGTACAAAGAAATTGTTCCATCGACTTATATGAATGCACTGAACATGTTGGGAATTAAGAACTGAAAAAATGTGAATGTTCTTGTCGAATTGTGTTGACTGTGGCTAACGACTAAGTGTGGGATGATCGAGTTAAGCCCAACCTTAATCGTAGCCAACTATGCCTTGAATAACATTTAAACTATATGTTTTTGGAATGCACAGGACAAATGTCTGGAAGGCATGATAAAGGCAAGGGCGCATCCACATCTGGCACCAAGAGAAAAAGGGTAAGAATTGGGGCAGCAGTACCAGCAGCACCAGCTGTTCCTCGAGGGCAACGCAGACAATATGGAACAAGATGGGTGACAGATGAGGGAAAGAAATGGTATTTCAAACACAAGGAAACCATGTATTTCCCGGAGGAACAGATAGCACGGGAACCACCAGCACAGGAATTCCCAAGGATCCTACATAGGATTGACACTACTGAGTTAAACTTCATTTTTGAAGAACCCAAAGAGTGCAATCTCCATCTTATCTGGGAATTCTACGCTAACTGGAACCCGACTTTGCGCAGCCACACCATCAAGATCAGAGGGCAGGTGGTTACTTTTGAACCACACCATCTAAGTGCAATTATGGGGGCGCGAGACACAGACGCTCATGTCCTCCGCCAGCTAAACATCACTCCACCATATGCAGATATCAGACGCACTTTATGTGGAGCTCGATCGAAAGCCAGGTGGAGTCGTCACAAGGAAAGGGGATACCACCAGACATTTCCATATTCCCAAATGAATAGAGAAGCTCGGATATGGTTAAAGATAGTTTGCTCTTGTCTGATCCCGGGGGTGCACATGACTGATGTCACCCGGGATAGAGTTTGTCTGGTTTATGCACTGATGAAAGGGCTGGAAATTAATATTGGAGCGGTGATCATCTCCGCCATGAAGAGAGCCAGACTACATCAGGGGCATCGATATTGGTTTGGTGGTCTTATCACCGCTTTCCTCAGGGGCCACGGTATTGAAGAAGAGGCCCTGGACTACATTCCTCAGATTAATCGGCGTGATTTGGATGTCACTAAAACCAAGACACCTGATACTACATATGGGCATGTGCTTACACTAGCCGAGCGACATGCTCGGTATGATCAATACATGACCCGAATGTATGGGATGCAGATGTTGCAACTGCGCATTAGTGGAAGGCCTGTGACGGAGGATGAATTTTTGCAGCTCGACATGGATTATCCAATCAATGAGCATGCCCGAGCTTTATGCAAAGTTGGGCCTGCATTTGTAGAACCAATTGATGATGACATCCCTACTGATGAGGAAACACACCGGGAGGACTCAGACATTGAGTCGGAGGAGGACGGCGGAGATGATTCTGACCTTGGTTATGAGGCACTGGCACCTGATGAAGAGATTGACTATTTTGACTGATCAGGGAGTTACACCACCCAAACTTTGTTTTTAATTGCAGTTATGTGAACACTGGGGACAGTGTTCCGATTAAGTGTGGGGTGGGAGTAGTTAGGTGCTAGTGTAGAAAGGTTTTTTTGTGTTTGTGTTTTTGTGGATGTGCTATTTGCTACTCTGTGACTCTGTATTTCATGTTATGTGGTTGATGAATTTGTGGTAGCTGGTGATGTAATAAATAGTAAGCTGCTGCTTGTGGAAGTTATGTGTAAATTTTTTGGATTTTTTTTCTATCGATTTTTTTGTTTGGGTTTCTCGGTTTTTGTTTTTGGTGCTTTTCCCGAGAATAGTCCCCTTGAATCGATGTCTTAGATAGTGACTGTTTCCTATGATGGATGGATGACGACGTCTTAAGGAAAATTTAGTCGATAGGGTTAGATTTTTTTCTTTCATTGTTTTCCAAACGTGTAGCTAATTACTGGCTCGACATTCTTGTTATGTGCTGCACATGATTATAAGATGCAAGTGTGATTCATACAGAAGCATGAAAATATGTTAAACATGTTGAGATACCTAGGCCCTAGAATTCGACTCGATGTGATCAAGGCTTAATTAGTGAATTCTTGTAATTAACTGAATGAAGAGTCTGTGAATATGTCTTAAGTTGAGCATGTGTAGTGAGTGTGAGTTTTCGAATATTCCATGCTATTGTGAAGTGTCTAGAACTTGCCTGGAGTGTATATTAAATCAATGAAGGATGTGGATTGTAGGAAAGGATGTAGGAATTTCTTTGAATGAACCAAAATTTTCTCCCTTGTCGTACCAACCTTGAATGTTAAATCCTAGTTAGCCCCATTGAATCTTTAGCCTATTCTTTGATAGATACAACCCAAGCTTAATCCTTTTTTTTCATTAGCCGTGAATTTGATCCAAAACTCCTAAGTGCTTAAGAAAAAGAAACAATTTTCTCACAAAGTGAAGGAGTGAGAAGCTTGAAACGGAAGGGAAAATGGAAGTTGTGAAAGTTAAAGAAAAGGACAAAGGTGCACTTGTTTGGAATTGATTAATTATTAGTAGAGAGTAAGAAAATCAATGAACGGAAAAGTTGCTTAAATACTCTTTTCTAGTAAGTCGAGTGTGCCTAAAGAAATGGGAACAAAAACAAAGAGAAAATTCAAGAGTGAGAGGATTGAGGAAGAAGCAATGTCCGTAATGAATGTGGGATGTATTAAAAGCGCTTGGGGAAGCTAGTTACTATTATTGGTTAGCCCAGTATTTACTAGTTCCTTAGCTTACATTACAACCCATTAAGTCCTATGTGATCTTACGTCATGCATCCTCAAATTAGTGGAGTAAAACACTAAGGCAATCTTATGGTTCACGACATAATGCATGTGAATTCTTTGGGAGAGCGAGCGTAATCTTATTCACATACCCCTACATGTAGTGCCTTTGAAATTTTATGAGTGAACATGGGGTAACTCTCGTGTGTTGTGAGGGCACATGCTTGATGAGAGATAACATTCGTGTCGTATGTCTTGATCGGTTGATTTGCACGAGTTTGCCAAGATGAGAGTCGATTCTTGAGGTTAGGAGGTCTTAATGTGGTGTATTTCATTTCATTGATGAAACTGTGCATGCTCTCTTGATGATTTGCTATCTTAAATAATCCTTATAGCCGTAGCTTGAATGGTCTCGCCAAATTAGCTATGCGTGGGTTTCAATTGCATGAGAGGTGAAAGGATTGTTCGAGGATGAACAAAGTTTTAAGTGTGGGGTAGGTGATCTTGGGCATAATTGCATGCCCAAGTGATACTTTGATACTTCATTTCTACTTGTTTATCCACTTTTATATATGCATTCTCATGTGATTTGTATGTAAATGTGGATTTATACTAACCAACATGATTAGTGTTGTTTTGCAGTCTAGAAGGAATTTTTGGAAGCTAATCTACAAGTTGGTGAAGTGTGGAAATGGACTCGGAAGCAAGAAGCGGAAGTCGAAAAGGAAATTGGCCAAGTTTGGTGCTCCACGATGGAGGCCGTGTCACGCTACCATCGCAGAAGCAGTCTGCCTAGAAGGAATTTTTATCTTGATTTCCAGTGAAGGTGTGCGTTACCTCCGTGGCACGGAGCTGAGGCTCCATGATACACTCCGTGCCACGCTGAAGATAATTATCCGGAACCCCAAGTTCCAGTGGAGGTGCGCGATGACGGAGCTGATGCTCCGCGATACACTCTGTGCCACGCTGAAGACAATTACCTGGAAGTTGAGTTCCACTGAAGGTTTGCGTCAGGGCCGTGGCACGGAGCTGATGCTCCGCGATACACTCCGTGCCAAGTTGCCAGTTATTTCGGGAAAAATTTCTCACTTGTATAAATAGCACACTTAGGTTTTATTATAAAGTATCTGACATTTTGAGAAAGAACGTGGATAGCAGACAGTTAAGAAGAAGAATTCCTAGGGTTAATTCTCTTCCTTTTCCTCTTTGATTTCAATTGCTTGTATGATTCCTACTTGTTTGAAGATGTTTAATCCGCAAATGAGTGGCTAATTCACCTCTTGTTGAGGTTGAGGATAATTGTAGAAGAATATAATTAATGATTATTTCAGTTTTTATCTTCTCTATAACGGTTGTTCTACCAATTCTTGTTTTTACTACGTTAATGTTTGGCCAATATTAATGTATATTCTAGAATTCCAATTTCGATTCTGAAAGGGAGACTAATTGGATAGATGTAAGTTGGTAGAACATGGAATATGTTCTTTCCTTGGTTGAGAAATTAAGGGAAGATTTACGTTCAGAATAGAAATATATCTGTAATGTCATATTTGGTCATTTATGGAATGTGTTATATATAGCTAGAACATGGGGTTTTGCATCACAGAAATGTGTAATGTAAGTCTCGTGATTCTTTAATTGGTGAGGAGTCGAAAGATCCAATCCATGAGTTATTAATTCCTGACTAACAACTAAAAAGAAGATTGACTGATTTTACTTAACAAATTACATCCCTGCATGTTTGCCTTAACCTCAGCTTGTTCATTGCTATTGTTCAGACTTTAACTTACAATATTCACTTAGGTTCACATTAACTAGTAATCTTGACTCAAAAGCATTATTTGTTTGGTTGTCTACCTGTATAACAAAATCATTTACTAACAATTAGGAAAATTACTGCCATATTACAGTCCCTGTGGGATCGATACTTGGCTTGAAATAAAGCCACTTTACTACTCGTACGACCACGTGCACTTGCATGTAGTTGGGTCCGAACAGTATTGACTCTAGTTTGGAGCAATTCCAACAACTTTAGCTCGGCGAGACGATGATTCTCCGACCGAATTTCACGAAACTAACTCCGTAGAAATGCTCCCTACAGCCTTATACTTCGATACCCGAAGTTAATTTGAATTTGGACGGCATTTAGCGGCGTAATCGAACGGAAATTATATATTTTCCCTCGTCCTCCTTCTGTTCTGGTCGAGGTATAGGTGAATAATAACATAATTCTAAGGGTGAGGCCTATATATACTTGAAGTTGGATGCAAGGCAACGCGGCACGTTGACCAACGCACCGTTTTGGCTACACCGTTTTGGCTAACGCGGAGATCCCAGCTCCGTGCCACTTTGCCCTTCTGGCAGCTTGGTTCGGCCTCCTCTCGCGAAATCCCAATTTGGCACTCATTCAGCCTTTCCCTGGGCCCTTTCCTCGCACGTATGACACTCTAAAACTCTCAACCAACATGAGAATAGGCCAACTAAATGCTAGAAACTTATGGGGTGTAACAATTATCTCCCCTTTTCCTTCTCCTGACCATAAGTCTTCATTCGAAGGGAACTAAAACCTCGATGATCTTATTTTGGATACACCCGTTTCATACAATCCCCCTCCTTCTCCTACTCCCATCGAAACTACAAAAAGCCTTAGTCCAAAGAAACCAGGGGTGAGCAGTTAGGCAATAAGTTCTCCAAAACCTTCCCATGAAAACGATATCCCAACAGTTCCTGTCAATTTAAACGAAATCTTTCCTCTGATTTCTCAAAAGATAGATGGGGTTGTTGAGCCCGGTGGTGGTAAAGAAGCAGAAATAGGGGTGGTTGATATAGTTCTCACTATGGTGTGCGAGGCGATTGGGGTTCATGCAAAGGAAGGGTCAGACCTATCTGGGAAACTTTTCTGAATTAAAGGAGGGGACATCTAACATTCTCCATCATGAAGAGGAAAACGTTAAAGGATTCATAACAGCTATGGCTACCAGGGCCAGCGAAGTCGCAGAAGGGACCCCACCTGCTACACAGAGCGGGTCTCCTACCATTGAAGCAAAGAGGCTATCTGCTCTGGAAGGTAAGGAAAACCTTTCCCAAAAGGAACCTCTTGCAACTGGTCCTGCAAAATGGGATAGAACTCCAACTCTATCTACGCCAACGTGATTCCCTCTCCCTCTCTATCTGTTCTCATTGTTGCTTCCTCTCTACCTCACAATGCCAATAAGATTTCCCTTCATCTGGTCTTTCAGAAGAAGTCCAGAATTTCATCCAAACACACTCCCACCATGAAAAAGGGAACAAAGAAAGGACCAATTAATCAGGGTATTGCCAAAAAATCAATGGATTCACTTTTGGAAGAAAGTCGTTAAAATACCTTAAAGCAGCGTAGGATGACAAGGGCAATGGTACTTGATGAAGAAGTTTCATCTTCTCAAGTTGTGGTGTTGGATACTGAGAACCCACCTCAGGTGGTGGAGGTAGGTTCGGAGGCTGGGCGGGAATCTCGCCTGAGCTGTAAGGCTCGAGCAAAGGGAAAACACCTAATCGTGTCCGAGGAGCCCGCAAAGGGACTAGGTGTGACAGTGAAGAAGCCTATTCAGAAATCCATCACCGCGGAGTCCTCGAAGGAAAAGAGACTTGCACGTAGGAACCTGATGTTTATTTGATGGAAAGGAGAAAAAATGTCCGAAAGCAGAAAGTGTTGGGTAGCAGAATTTTCGATCCAGATGTCGCTACGATGCATAGAATGCAAGAACTGCTTGAGATGGTGAATTACCAGGGTTGGGAGCATTTTTTTGAACTCCCTATGCCTACTATGTATAAGGGAGAAGTATCTGCTTTCTATTCCTCCTTGACGTTTACTGATGAGGAGGGAATTGTGTCTACTACAATGGGAGGAGTTGAGATCATGCTACATTTGATATCCATTGGAAAGATACTTAATATGCATACTGCTGGGGAGTTCATGGTGAAAGACAAGCAAGTCTCTAGGGTCTTTCGAAAGCTAATTGGGAAACTGGACAGAAACCTAAATAGTGACCGCATGCTTAAGAAGCAAATAAAGCCTGAATATCAATTGTTGTTTGAGTTTATGAACAAGGTTGTTCTACCCAGGGCTGACTATCGCTCTATTGCTGCTTTTCCAGACCTCTTCATCATGGAGGTCTTGAGCTTGTTTTAACCGCTGAATCTGCCTACTCTCATAATGGAGCACGTGATCAAGATAGTTGGATCCAAAGATGGACACCATCAGCTGGCTTATGGGTATCCTCTCATTAAGGTGTTCAAGCATTTTGGTGTTCCTTTGGGGCGTGGCATAGTAGCTACGAGGAAACAGATGTTCACCATCAACATGTTGGAAGAATGTGAATGTGTAGCAAGGAGGGGAGGCATCGGTTACAGTCCACGATTTTCGGATTGATTGAAGCACAACAACGTGGGACTGAGGAAATTGACAAGTTAACGGTGTTGCTCGCTCAAAGGGAAGCAAAGTTGGCTCTTCTAAAGGAAGAAAGGTCCGGTAGGGAACCGGGTACAATGTTGGACCTGTGAAATAAAAATGCTATGTTGAAAGGAGAAAACTTTACACTGAAGAAGCAACTGGAGGACCTGACTCAGCAGATGCTGCTTGATCAACATGCCGCTAATGAGCAAATTGACAAACTCCTTTCCAAATGGTGAATCATCCTTGTTTAGAAACTCTCTTCTCTGTCTGCTTACGCCTCCGTCCTTCTGATTCTAATTCTCTCCCTTTTTGTCTGGCATAGTGTGTATGATTGTTTAGAATCTTTTTGTAATCTTATGATATTGTTGTTGTTCCTGTTTTGTACCTTGGGCTTTTGCCTTGATTTGAATGACATCTTCTCTATTTGTTTCTTTACTTACTGGATTTTATTTCATCCGTGTTGTGTTGCCCCAGCGGTCATGCGTTAACATTGTCTGTGTCTCTCTTTTCTGTGTTACTGTTCTCTTTTTTATGATGCCAAAAGGGGGAAGTTAAGTTAGGATGTAAGGGGGAATCACAGGGAACTAGTGTAAAGGGGAATCATAATTCACAAGCATAAGGGAGAACTTGTATAAGGGGGAATCATAGTCCACAAGAGTAGGGAGGAACAAATGTAAGGGGGAATCATAATAAATGAATCTTGTTGTACTTGACTAGAAGGAATCTGAATCATAGGTTTGTCATTATCAAAAAGGAAAAAATTGATAAAGTCCTATGTATTGGTTTTGATGATCTAACAAACTTATTGGAGAACCAGGTCAAGGATCAAGTTGTTGCTGACAAAGGTCAACATGGTACAACTGGCAAAAAGGTAGTTTGCAAACTACACTGCTGCATTGTTGCTGCAGCACAGTGGCAGATCTGCTGCTCTCGCTACAAGCTTTTATCCAGTGGATAAACACTATCCCCCTCTCTCATCCTTGATATAGGATTGACACAAGACAAAAATTTTTTTACTTTTGCCACATACAAGAAGGATACTTTCTCTCTTGCAAAAGACACTTGAAGATAAGCATCAACAACAAAGAAGAATCCGTTTTTATCTGTTGTATTTTTTTTAGTTATAGGTTGTTGATTTCTTGTCTTTTTTATTCAAATCTTGTAAACCTACTCCTCACTCGAGAAGTAGTTGTAGGTAGTTATTTTCTGAGTTGTAATCTCTCTGATAGGTAGGCTAGAATTAGTCTTTTAGTTTCTTTGTGATAGATTTATTGCAAAATAGAGGTATTGTACTGGGGACGGGATTAATAGTTTAATTTCTAGGTTACATGAGTTTATAATCTAAAACTTACTCGACTATTTTAGTGGAGTTTGAAAATCCTACTAGTGTAGGTCGTGATTTTACTCTCTTGGGCAAAGAGATTTCCACGTAAAACTTCTTGTGTTATTTAGTTTATGTCTTATGTTAACAAACCAGGTAAGGGGCCTGGTTTTACACTCTATTGGTGGACGTCTATAAGTTAACACACGATTTTTGAAGTACCAACTATTTTGATAGTTCCTTCAATATTTGCATCTAAAGTAGTGTGGGTAGACATTCCAGGAGCTACCTTTGGTCGAAAAATCTCAGTTTATAATAAGAGCAATTTTGATAAATAGCAATACATAGTAAAATAATTACACAAAATAACATGATTTATTAAAATTATAAAAAATAGCATGTTTTTCTATTTTGTGATACAATTTACTGTAATCATCATGACTGTATCTAAATTTCAAACCTTGCAATCCCTCCTTAATTGGCGTTGTTTGTTTTTTTAAGGGAAGTTGCATATTTAATGGGATCAAATCACTTTTTTTATGATCTTGAACTTTTTTCATATCTAAAATTTAAAATCAAATTCCACATCTGTGTAATTTCTAAATATGAAATCGTAGATTTTAGAGAATTTTTTTCTTTAGGTGTATCATTATTGAAGATTTGGAAAAAAATTTTAAATTTATACTGATACATGTATCAAAAACTCATCTATCTAAATGAAAGTTATGTGTTTCACTAGAAATATTGATATCTCTCTATATTAGAAATGAGTTATTTCGACATGCCTGTTTAGGTGTGCGTTTAGTAGTTATATGATATGAGCTATTTCGACATGCCTGTTTAGGTGTGCTTTTAGTTATTATATACTATATATTGGTTGTCTCTGTGTTTCACTATTGCTTGCCTTTGTGTTTCTATAGAGAAATATTTCTATAATAATTAATTGATTGCTTGTGTCTGAAAAATGAGCTATTTCGACATGCCTGTTTAGGTGTGCTTTTAGTTATTATATATTATATAATATTGCGTGTCTCTATATTTCTCTATTGCTTGCCTTTGTGTTTCTATAGAGAAATATTTCTATAATAAATAATTGATTGCTAGTGTCTGAAATTCTATATTTGAAAAAGTGTCTTTAATTTTCATGCTTTCTACTTTTCTTTTATTGAAAATAGAGATCCTCTGTTTTTTTGTCCTCTCTGATATTTTAATTGAAAATAGAGATCCTCTATTTCTTGATCCTCTTTGATATTCTATAACTATATAATAAATAATTGACATTGCTTATATATTAAAAAATGCCCCTTCGATTTTCGTGCCTTTTGCTTCTCTTTTTATTTTGAGATTCTCTATGTTAGCAGATAAAAAAGGGCTTTGCCTCTTCAATTTCTGTGTCTCATTAACGCTTTTACACAATACACTAGGTATTTGCTTCTGGAGAATGCTGAAAAACTTTCACTGTGCCTTTATACGTGTTTTGTTATTACTTTATCAGATTATTGCGTGTGAAATCAAAAATAAGTCCACCTATCTGGTATGTAATACAGTGACTCCTAATATAAAGAAATAACATCTTTTTGTGCTTCGTTAGATGCAAAAGAGCTCAGTTCATTTTCCCTACTTCAGGTACGCGGCTTTACTTTTTCTCTCCATTTTTGTTGCTTCAACAAATTATAGCCTGCATGCAATAATTTATTCTGGATTTGATGTTGGATGGATATTTTCTAATTGTTCCTTTTTATTCCTCCATCTTCTAGCAGGCCTCTGGCTTTTTGATTTTGCCTTCTTCTATTACTTTCTGTGGTGGCTTTTTAGTTTTACAGGTATCTTCTTCTTGCTCTTTTTTCTTTTTTTCTTTTTTGCTGCAATTTTCTCTTCTTTTTCATGTCTCTTTTGTTTTCTTTCTCTTTCTTTTTTCAATCATGCCTCTTTAATCTTATTATATTTTTCATGTTTGTCGATTTTGTTGATGAATAGTTGTTGTAGGTTAAATTTTCCACTTTGCTATTTTGATGGATGGAAATTCGGTACTTTTGTCTATATTTTGTCTTCAAATTTTTGGTAGTTTCTTCGCTTACTTCAGACATAATTACGGTTTCTCTATTCTACTGGGTATTCTTTTTTTTTTTTGGGTAGTCTTTTGCTAATTTTCTTAGTCTGCTATTAGTTTTGTTGATTTTGCTCTACTAGGTATCGCTTCTTTTTGTGATAGTTTTTTTTATGTTTTTGTTGGTTTGCTATTAGTTTGGTTATTTTTCCCTCTTCTGCTGATGAAAAAATCTGTAAACTTTCATATTTTTTACAGTTTCTTAGCTTATTTCAGACACAATATGGTATGCCGAACATCTTTCTGTCTTCAACTTTCTCAAATTCCATATACAGAGACCAATCTTTAATGTTATTACATTCTTTTTCATTATCTGTATGTTTGTTAGTTTTATGTTTCCTTTGTGTTTGTTGATTTGTCGCTTAGTTGTGGGTTTTTGTCAGGATTTTTCTTTTTAAAGATTCTTACTGCATTTTGTTTTAATTGGTTGCATATTATGTTATCAGTTATTGGAAGCATTTTTCTGTTGAAAACAAGAGAAAGAAGAGAATTTGTATAAGAGTAATATATAGTTAGAAGGTTCTACTAACTAAATAAAAGGAAAATAAGTATAATGAAAATAAAATCGAATTACAGTGCTATTTTTCTTTGATTAAGTTTTTCTTCGTTTATGTCACTTGCTGCTCTAATTTTTTCTTCTTCTTCTTCTATTTTAACTTTCATTTGATCTCCCCATTACCTGATGTTATTGAAAGTTTTGCCTGTACTGTTATAGCATGGTGTATTTACACAAAACAGATGATAAAGATTGTCCTACAAGTTCAACATTATGTGCAGGCATGTAAACTATAACTTTTTTTCCATTTTAGTTTGCTAGGTTGGATATTAGCTAAATAATAGTTCTTCTATGAGAGCAATCAATAATTCTATTTACATATATTCTAAAGTATTGTTTAATTTTAAAGGATTGCAGTGGTTCCTACCACTAACAAATTCCTTCATTGTTGGAATATATTCTTCACTTCCATCTTTCCATGCCTGTGTACTACACTATTGATACTTCTCTTTATTCCTTGAATTTGGTAGTTCACTCACTAGACTTCACTTATGTATGTTATCTGATAATATTTGTCTATTCTTTTAGATTTAATTTTTTGTCCAAAATCTAGCAATGACTGATTGTTAAACTGAGTTGCTCATTTTTTGAAATTTTTTGTGACATGTAATGTTAAATTGAGAACTTCGCGGCTCTCATCTGTATTAAAACTACAGGTATCTTTTTTTTTTTGAATTTTTCTTTTCGCTACATATTCCTCTTTTTTCTTCTATGTATTATTTTAGCCGTGACAATCAGTTGTGCTTTGTGTTTTCCCTGGTTCTGATTTTTAAGATGTGAATAGATTGATATTGACTCAAAAACTCACATACAAAATATTTTAATTACCCTATACTAGGTAATTTGGCAATAACTAATTAAACTATTGCATTTCATAATATCTTATATGTGAATTTGAGCGAACTTATTTATATGCAGTCACTCTAAAATTTATTTAGATGATTTATTTCTTTACCTTGTACCAATGTGTATCAAATATAGAAGAAAGAATTAAACACGTAAGTTATATTTCACGTTCAGGAAAAAAAATTGCTGAAATGTCGAACAAAAATAAGCAAATAGGTCTGAATTTTGAAAAAATACATGCTGATAAAAAGGCTAGACGACGTGAATTATATAAAATAATGCGATATGATAAAAAATAGATGCTTTTAGCTCGAGCGCGTGCAAATCAAGTTGAATCGGGCAGCCAACATTTCCTTGCTAGCTCAAGACAAGCACTACCAGATTATCCAACACACTATCCTCCCAGGTTGAAGTTATTTTAGGTGGGCAGAATTCTCTTGCTTTAGATGAGTCATTGCCATCAACAGAAACATGTTAGACAATTAGACTTATGTATAGGTAGATGTAACAACTACAAATCAAAATTACTTATATTAAATTATAAAATTTATTATTAAAGTGTAACTCTAATATGCAGGATATGCTTTCAGAGAAGTTGGTTATTTGCAAAATACAATCAAGTATAAATTATATTATACTGAAAAAAGTTTCCAAGTGTAAATTTTGCGGGGCAAAAAGATTTGAGTACGAACCGCCAGCATTTTATTGTGGAAATGGTGTTGTTCGATTTATTTCATATCAACTTCCAGCAAAATTAAAAAAATCTATATTTAGAAAAAACTGACGAGTCTGAACATTTTCGAACTTACATAAAAACATACAATAACATTTTTGCATTTACATCCCTTGGAGTAAGTTATGACAAAGTGCTTGCAAAAAGGTATAAAGGTATCTCTATATTTCGAGTTCAAGGAAAAATGTATCATTTTATAAATGACCTATTGCCGGCTAACCAAACGGGAAGAAATTTACAATTATATTTCTTTGATAGTGAAAATGAAATAAGGAATCGAATGGCATGCTCCAACAAACTGAACGAATGTATTGTAAAAATCTTAATGGAAATATTACAAACTAATCCATATTCTATATTTTTAAAATCTTTAATAAATATTTATTATTTGATTTCTATATCACTTTGAAGTGTGATGCTGGTTTAGATCAAAGAATATATAATTTCCCAACTGCATCAGAAGTTGCTGGAATATGGGTAGAACAAGATTGCGAAACTTATATTTCTACCCTACATATTCGTGTATACATGAAACAGTAATAGAAGTCAGTTGGTAAATTATTATTATGGTTGTTATGATCCATTGCAATATCCATTGTTGTTTCCTTATGGTCAAAATGGATGGCATTGCGGTATTCAAAAAATTAATCCTTCCGCTGCGTCTTCATCTAGACAAAAATACTGTGAACATAAACAATTACCAAGTGTGACAAATGTGGCTATAATTGATGGATTCTTTGATATAGAAGCTAAAGTAATGCAAAAAGGGAAGCGAAAAAGAAATACTATTTCTTGTCGTGAATATTACTGTTATCAACTCCAAATAAGAGATAATGAAAATACAATCTTACATTCGGAAAGATAATTCCAATAATACATTGTAGATGAATCGATAAAGATTGAAACTCAAAGATTAGACTTTGCTTTTTTCAATCAGGACTTGTTTAGAACAGATGTCTTGGGAGGACTGATAGATGTTCTACGGCAAGGCGAAAGAGATGCTTCGCAAGTAGGTAAGCATACATTCCTTCCACTTAGCTTCACAAGAGGACCAAGAGATATGCGTCGACGTTATATGGATGCCATCGCGCTGGTACAACATTTTGGAAGACCTAATATATTTTGACTATAACATGTAATCCTTCTTGGCCTGAAATTAAAGAAAATCTCCTCCCGATTGATGAAGCACAAAATTGACCTGATTTAATTTGCCGAGTATTTCGTGTAAAATAAGAAGAACTGAAAAAGGATATATTAAAAAAATACATATTCGGTAAAGTCGCAACATTTATGTATACGGTTGAATTTAAAAAACGAGGACTTCCTCATGCTCATTTTCTAATCATACTCAATGAAAAATATAAAATATTTACTCCTGAAGTATATGATCGATTCGTCTACGCTGAATTACCAAATCCTAAAATAAATCCCTATTTGTATACACTTGTTACGCAACACATGATCCATGGTCCTTGTGGTGATTTAAATCCGACAAGTCCTTGTATGAAAATAAAAGGTTTCTATAAGTTCAAATATCCAAAAGAGTTTGCTAACGAATCTACAAAAGGTAAAAGTTCATACCCTATTTACAAAAGAAGAAATGCAGGACAATATGTGGAAATAAGAGGCCAGCTTCTTGATAATTCATGGGTTGTACCTTACAATCCCTTTTTATTATGTAAATTTAATTGCCATGTAAATGTTAAAATTTGTTCGGATATTAAAGTTATTAAATATATTTATGAATATATATATATATATATATATATATATATATATATATGCAAAGGACACAATAAAATTACATTTCACATTCAGACTAATGATACAAATATAGAAATAGATGAAATAAAAGAATATCAATCCACTAGATGAGTCTCTGCTCCTGAGGCAGCATGGCGTATATTTTCTTTTACTATCAATGAAATGTCTCCAAATGTATACCATCTTCAACTACACCTTGATGGACAACAACTTGTTTCCTTCAAAAATACTGATAATATCAATAAAATTATAAATAATCCAATGATTAAAAAAATAATGTTAACTGAATTTTTTGTAATGAATAAAATCAATTATACTGCTAAAAATTTGAACTTATTGTATCGAGAATTTTCAGAATATTTTGTGTGGTCAACAACAGATAAAATGCGGACACGCCGTATACGAGGTCATGCTATTGGTCGTGTCGTGACTTGTCATCCAACGGAAGGAGAAAGATACTATTTTAGATTACTATTAATGAACATAAGAGGACCAAATCCGTATGAAGATTTACTAATTGTAAATAACATAACTTATCAGATATTTAGAGAATCAGCCGAAAAAAGAGGATTGTTACTTTCTGATAATAACTTAGTAGAATGTATGTTTGAAGCTTAAGTTATCAAATACCATCCAGTCTAAGACACTTATTTGCTATGTTATTAATCTATTATAACCCAACTAATCCAAAAGAATTATGGAAAAAATTTGAAAGTTCAATGTCAGAAGATTTCAAAAAACTTGCAAACATAAATACCAGAGAAATCTGTTACAAGGTATTAAACCACATTAATGACATTCTTCATTCAGTTGGTCGCGATATTAATGAATTTGAACTAATTCCAGAAAGAATTAAGTCATCTTTACCAGCAAAAGTAGCTAAAGATGTTTACTTTGAAAGAAATATTATTGTTAGTGAAGAAGATATGTTATTACAAAATAAGTTAAACATTGAACAAAGAAGAGTTTATAATAGAATTCTTGATAGAGTATTTTCAAATAGATCAGGAGAATTCTTCATTGACGGCCCCGGTGGGACTGGTAAAAGCTTTTTATATCATGCTTTATTAGCTACTGTAAGATATAGAGGATTTATAGCTTTAGAGACTGCAAATTCAGGTGTCGCAGCTTCACTTCTCCTGGGTGGTCGAACTGCCCATTCCCATTTTAAATTCCCTATCAATATCGATGGGAAATTCAGCTGCAACATCAGTAAACAAAGTTCGTTAGCAGCTTTGATACGTGATGCAAAACTAATAGTATGGGATGAAATTGCAATGGAAAAAAAAGAAATTGTTGAAGCTTTTGATCTTTTTTTGAAAGATTTTAATGGGAACAAATATATTATTTAGTGGAAAGGTGGTTACTTTTAGTGCCAATTTTAGGAAAACTCTCTCCATTATTTGCAGTGGAAAAAGAGAAGATTTTATTCGTGAAAGTTTAGTATGCTCTGAAATTTGGAACTAACTCGAAAAATTGCAACTGCTGAAAAATATGCGTGCAAGAACAGATCCTGCTTTTTGTCAATACTTAATGAGAATCGGTAATGGAACAGAAAGTAAAATTGATCAAGATAAAATTGAAATTCCTTGTTCTTTGGTTATTCCATTTGTCAACGAAAAAGATTCTTTGAATCTTTTATTTAAAGCTACTTATCCTGATTTGCATATCTCTCATTCAAATGTTTCCTTTATCACTTCTCATGCTATTTGACAATAAAAAATGATTTCATTGACGAAATAAATGATATGTTGATTGCTCAATTTCCAGCCATTGAAAAAACATACCTTGCTATCGATGAGACCATTAATCCAAAAGACCAAAGTGAGTATGAAGATTTACTACATACTTTACATCCTACAGGCTACCTCCTTATAAATTAACCTTACAAAAAAATTGTCCAATTATGTTACTACGAAATCTAAATTCGTGTGAAGGTTTGTGCTATGGAACACGTTTAATATATAATGATTTCAAATCACATATTATTAGTGCGACAATATCCAGCGATGATTTTAAAATACCCATGTATTCATTTCATGAATACCATTGTTAACATCACAAGATGAAAAATTACCTCTTCCATTTAAAAGAACGCAATTTTCAATACGACTATGTTTTGCAATGACAATAAATAAAGCTCAAGGTCAGACATTGGATTTCGTTGGTATTTATGTACGTGAGCCAGTTTTCTCTCATGGTCAATTATATGTTGCTTTATCAAGAGCCAAAACTTTCAGTTGTGTTAAAATATTAATTAGACCATCCACAACTGATAATAATAATGATCAGTCTAGATATAATATTGTCTATGACGAAATTATTAAAGAAGCTTTTTCTTGAATTTATGTTATTCTTTTTAAAGGTAAATTGAATATCCAAGTTTGTCTTACTCTTTACTTTGTATCACTCTCGCTCTTATCATGATCTTAATACAAAGTTCTTTTTATTTATATTTCAATTTCAGATTGATTGGAGATGGCAGAACGTCTTAATATCAACGCAATCACTTCAAAAACAGAAGAGTGGAGCTATAAACTTCAAGTAGTTGATAAAGGTCATCCACGAAACAATAGAGAAAAAATTAAAAAATATCAAACTCATGGTGCTACAAGATGAAGAGGTATTTAGCATTAAACTCATACATACATTTGCATTAGTAATTTGCTCGTTTTAATTTGTTTTAGCTTAAATCTAATTCACCTCTTTCAAAGCTTTTCTTCTTGTTGATTAATGACTCTTTTATGAAGATCAAGTATGTGAGAATTATTTGGTATCAACTTCAAATAAAAAAATTGGCTGCTTTTATTTTATCTTTTCTATTACTGATTAATATCTATTGCTACAAGCAACTTATCTCTTTCTCGAAAGTTTTTTTAATCATCATCTTCTTGTCTACTAGACATATTAAATATACTATTTCTCTTCTAACAATTTCATTTTTATTGGATATATTATTAATTCCCTGCTTCTTGAAATTGACTTTTCTTTCTGTAAGTTAGAACTCCCTTTATTTCAAGCAGAAGTCAGTAATGCCGATTGCCACATGATTATGAGCTTTTTGCTGAAATTCCACTTCTAATTTCACTGTTTATGTGATGGGTTCTTCTTATATATTTAATTTTTGTCACCATTTTTTTAATGTTTGTTTCTTTTTATTTCCTGTCCTTCTATGTTTCTACTAAGTTCTTTTTCCTCTTTTTTTGGCTTAATTTTCCATTTTTAGAAAGGAATGGTTATATATATATATATATGACTGGTGAATATCACTGTACTGAATATCAAATTTTTTCTTTTATTAGTTCCCTTATATACAGTCATTTTCTGTGTCAAATTTTTAAATTTTTACCACAAATATTTCTCTAATGAATTCTTGAAAACTTTTATAGTCAATAAAAATATTGGATTGTGATCAACCAAATATTGCAAAGTTTGCTTTTAGTTTCGTTTGTTCTCTTGAATTTCTTCCTCTGCAAGGTAAAAAGATTGACTCTTTTTCATTTTCAATTGCTTTGTACAACAGTGTGGGGTTGTCATCTTTCATAAAGATTTTAGCTTTTGGAGATAAAGTGTAATATTTTTGTTAATAGAATTGTCATTCTTGAAGTTTTTCTTTTTTCTTTTTTTTTTTTTGGGGGGGGGGGGAGGGGGGAGGGGGAGGGGAGGGGGGTTCAATTATTCTTATTTGGTTTTTAGATTAATTTACTCTCTTAAACTGGCATAGATGTACTTCTGAAAAATATGGTCTGGCACATATTTTCCCATCAAAATGCTCAATGCTCAAGTATACTACTATACTACTGTTTTACCTTTTCAAATTTTAGAAAGTCATATCATAAAAGAAGTATAGGTACAAATTATATTACAGCACGCGTTGGTGTAAATGATGTATCTGAAGATGCAAGTGATATTTTTGTCGTGTTATTAGACAACCTATCTATCTCTCCAAAGTTTTCACTTCTAATTATCTTCCTTTTCTTTACTACATATACTCGATATACCATTTCTCTTCTAACAATTTCATTTCTAACAATTTCATTTAATCTGTAACAAAAATAATAAAAGATAAAAGATTAAATGTATTATTCTACTGAATTTTAAATCACTCATACTAATCACAAAAGACAAATATGTTCCATTCTTCTATTTCTGCGTGCTAAATATTTTACATGAAGCTAGACTATTGCTCCCCAATGAGGACCAACCTTTATGCATCTTGGCCTACTCTGATCATAAGTAGCTATACGTAAGGAATCTTTAACCAACAATTTTATTGCCCAAACCACGTGGGAACTAGGCCAATGTGAGCTGGATTACTTTGCTATACTTCATAATTAGAAAAACAAGCAAATTTTTCATTTTCTTTGCACCTCTTTTTCAGTTTTAGCTCATTTGATTTTTCAATAACTTCTCGATTAAATTTCTTACGAGGACTTTACTTCAGGATATTTAGGAGTTGTATGTGTTGTCAGGCATTTACTCTTAATTGATTCTGCTTTTCACTTTTGATCTTTGAACTTTTATTTGTTCCCTGAAAATTGATATGTTATTCTTCACCTATAATTCTTATTTGTTTCAAATTTATGACATCCACTCCCTCTACCCTAACATATATCATATTTCTTAATATATTCAAGAATATCTGACTTGTAAAGACCTTGTAAATAGGATGGGTTTGAACTTCATGTATTTTGAAAATTTTGACAAAATACCAGGAATCTTGGCCACGTGAAGAATAAATAGTTTTTGAGTGTAAATTGAGAAAATACTCCTCAGGAATATGTTCTGAAATTTGAAGAAATCATAACCAAATAAGAAGAGTACTTGAGATGAAAAAATAATAGCAACCTAACCATACTGATGCCCAATTTGAGAAATTACTTAGAATTATAGTCCAATCCAGATTTTGCAGACAACAGAGTCAAATGGAACTTGAAGATAAAAATAACCTTAAACCTTTCATCCAGAATCTTATCCCTCACATGCAAGTATAAATGATGCATCTGAAAGTGTAACAGATATTTTTACTATGCTACTTTAAGTAGAATATAGCACATATCTAATCCAATGCCTAATGCAAACGAGCAAGTTTTGAAAACAAAACGTTCACATAGCACTAAACAACCTATAAAATAAGAATTGTATAATAATACAATTTTCAGGTTTTATATATATAACTACTAATACAGAAAGATCTAATTTTATTCAATTTTTTTTACAAGAAACCCAAGTTGAAGCTATTCTCTTCAATGTAGGTATCACATATTATGAAGATATGTTTACCCCTTTCCACACATTCTTGGTCTCAATGGCAAATATCAAAGAATCAAATCATATATATGGGAACCCCATCAATAATTTCACTTGGATAATTGACAGAAGCACAATTATTGAACCTATAGAAATGACTGTTCCCCTTGAGCATCCACTACAATTGTCAACGCGGTTAACTCTTGCTTCATTTGACAGTTTCGACTCTCACCCTATAGGATCAGAATTTGATATCACTAATATGCACTAATACTATTCTTTCCTTATGAACCTGAAAATTATTTAATTTGTCAATTTACTCTTAGGCATCTCTTTATCTCGATTTCTTCAATTTGTTAAAAATAAATTAAATAGTTGCTACATAGTCATTGAATACATATAGTTTTCTTATTTTTCAAAAATAGATTCTTCACTCACTTGTTAAAAAAAATTAATTTAACGATTTATTAATCCTAAAAATACACATAACAAACTTTTCAAACTGAATGTATTGTAGTGATAATTTTCATCATCTTTTTCATTTACTACTCTTTGTTTATTGCAAGATGTACTTGTCGCAGTGATAAACGGCATTCCTTCACCATATGCCTCAAACAGGAACAAAAGCCAAGAGTTTATCATTATGGATTACCAGTAAGTGTAATTTTCCCTATAACCATTTCTTCTTTAGCTTCTCCTCCTCTACTATTATTTTTCTTTAAATCTTCTTTGTCGTCTACAATAAATATTCCTGATACGTTCAACAATAATTTTATTTTGAAATCTCTTTAGTTTGCGTAGTTTACCATCTGCACTTTTGTATAAAAAACAAACTAAAAATAATAACTTAATTCTAAAGTTTAAAAGATGTACTATTCGCAGTCACTCTTATGACGATTTATCCCACATTTTTCAACTACTAGTACAAATAATACACAACTGTCAGAAAATTATTACGAACATTTTCTTGATTACTTTGTGAAATAATAATCATCTTCTTCTCTTTAAAATTATCTGCAGGCGTATAACTATAACTTTTTGCTCCAATAAAGTATGCACTCTCTTCAAAGCTGCTATAGTTTAGCTGTGAAACAACCACGTCCATTTTAATGAAATATTTTTTCCATTGCTCTTGTCTACTCATAATTATCTTTACTCTGCTAGATATTATTTTTCCCTTTTCTACAGATGAAAAAATCTGTCAACTCTAACATTTTTGCTACATAATCCCTGCTTTTCGATACTGCTTTGCATCTACAATTCAATTTTAATAATAATATGAACAAACGACAAACTCTTCATTCACTTTGCTTGATGTACTATTAATTCTGAATCTTCTTTGTATTTTATGCAGGAAAAAACCAACAAAATTGACCCTTTGGGAAGAATTTATTGACTATGCTGGAAATAAACTTCTGAACCATCTGAAGGAACTCAAGGATTTTCCAGTAATTCTTTCCAAAAAATTTGGCAGGTCAAAATCAGCCTCAGGTAAAATACATACAAAATTACATACTTCGCTCCAGAAATATAAAATAGTTGACCTCATATTAATTATTCAACTGCATCTAGGACTGACAAACAGATTTGGTACAACAATTCATATCAATCTTCTGTACCCGCAAGCAGTTGAGCTTAGAACATGGTATTGCAAATTCATTTATCTGTCAGTTATCCAAAGTTCAAAAAAAAATATCATCCTTTTGTACAAATTCTAAAAATTTTAACTTACATATAGGATCAAAACAATGGAATCAATGATTATCTCATACACAAGAAAAAGTACAGCTGCAACAGGGTCTCTTCTGCTTGTACCTTTTGAGCAACATATCGTGCCTATTGTGAACATTCAATAACAATCTCTGTAAATATCATAAAAAGATATGTGCATTTCTCAAAACATATAAATACTACAACTACTTCGCATACTACATTTTTGAACTTTTAAGGGCCAAATATTCTACGTCGAAACTGAATTATCACTCCCCAATGAGAATCAGCAGTTCTGCATCTTAGTCTGCTCTAATTGCAAGCAACTATTTCCAAGAAATTTCTCGCAGAGAGCTTTCTATTGTACAAGTTGCCATCAGTCTGCACGCCTTATACCAAGGTATATGTATCTTTTAATTTATCATACCATCATTTACAATTTCACACTGTCCATTTATTTTTCTTTCTAATCACTAATTTAACATTTTATAACAGATGTCAATTTGAGGTTACCATCAAAGACAATACTAGCGTTGCAACAACAACTATTTCAGAAAAAGCCGGAGAACAATTATTATCTATCGCTGCAGCCGAAATTTATGATTTACGTTGTGTCAAGGTATATATCACTTTTGCTTTCTTTTATGCAAATAAATATATTTTGTTATAACAATAAATATATGGTATCTAAAAATACCACAAATCTTGTGTGCCAACTTCATTACCTTTTGTCAAAAGTAATTGTATTCATGTTAACGTAGCGGTACGATCATAATAGAGCATTTAATATAAAAAATATTTCGAAAGCTAGTGCATATTAATTCTTGTATTTTTGAGAATTTAAACTAAATCTCCTCATTTCTTTCATATTAAAAATCAATTGTGATCATATTTGTATATTAATATGGATACAACTTCTTATATTTTTTTTCTCTTGTTCAAACAAATTTGAATACATAATACATAATTAAAAATATATTTCAATAACTCATATATGATTCAAGAATCTTCTTCTTACAATATGATGTGAGTATTATATCTTTGCTTTAATTATTTTATTCATTTAGAGTTTGGTTTATTTTTCTTAACTCTCTGTCTAAAATGAAACTGCAGCTACAAAGATTATATTATCTAAAAAACTAATAATTTCAATCTTCCAAAAACAATTATTGTCCCTTGTGAATGTGCAACACAAATTGTTGGATAGGACATTCAATATTGAACTGAAGAGATCATTCACAAAAAATCAGGATATGCTTCCACGAAAGTTATTCATCTTGTCATTCACAGAGAAACAATGTTTAAATAACCAGTCATCAACAACTGCTATAACAAACTCTGCGGAATGTAGCAAACACAAACTTTAAAAGATTGCCTCAAAGAAACCGAAACAACAATCCACATCCCGCAAAAATAATACTCCTTGTCAGAAACACGCCGCAGAACTGACGTCCATGACAAAAGACTAAAAGGTATTCAAACTTCTTATTGTATATGTCACTTCCTCTTCAATTTCTCTCTTCACCATTTTCCGTTTTCTCAGCTCTATATTTTCCTCTTTTCAATCTCTACTTTTGTTTGAAATCTTAAACCTGTGAGATAAGTTTCATCATTTGTATGTATCTCATTACTTCGCAGAATTTTTTTTTCTTTTCGTTAATAACAAATCTATCACTTTGCTATTAAATATTCGATTCCACTTGCAAACAGATAAAACTGTTTAATTGATCGTTCTTATGCGCGAAATCATATGATTGATACCAACATAATAAACAAATTGAAATTGGCATCTATGACTTTCACACTGCTTCTCAGACTTACTTTATTCCAAAAAGAAAAATCCTAAACCTTGCTTAAGTTATTTTTGATGCTTGAGAACCCAAAATTTTGAGAAAAACTGTTTTTCCTTTATTTTTTACATCCCATAAGAATTAAGTACCTATACATTGAATGAAAAGAATCAATCCAATGAATACAATTAATTTCTTATATTTTTCATAATACATCTGTCAGTTTGTTGTTAGTTATCTATTTTGCCCGGTATTATTTGCTACTAAAATATGAACAACGAACAAAATTCACAAATACTTCAAATTAAAACTTAAAGCTTTCTTATTTTTCCGCCCCTTCCTCATACCAATCATTCAATGTAACACTATTACTGCACTATTCATTTCTTCGACTTGATGCCATTGAAATATGTGCTCTACTACTTGAAGATCATCACTGCTAACCTGCATGTTAATAGTATCAACTTTTGCTGCAACACCGGGTTAGTTTTGTCATTAGATTTAATAAATAAGTATTGTTTTGGCTGCTTTATATATTTTCATGTTTTCAAAAACTTTATATAACTGTTTCTTGAATGATCAGAACTAATGCATGAAAAATAACAATTGATATTTTGTGACTATACATGTACTTTTTGCTGAATGATACGTACAAGCTACAAAACAAAATCAGCATTCCAACATGTAAATAGTGTAATGTGAATATGTAATGTAAATATATAATGTAAATATTACAGCTGTAAATACAAATAAATACTTACTAGCCATAGCACATCTTTGCACAAATAATATATGTCAACGTTCTAACGTCTAGCACGGGCCTTCACTACCTAGTATATTAATAAGCATCAAAAGATTTGATACATATACAAATATAATACATAAATACAGTATAATTGGAAAATTGATACATATTGATAAGTACATAAAGGAAAACAGATACACACTCAAAAATTCTATAATCTATAAATTTCTTTAGATATTAGATGTTTTATGAATAAATTGATACATTTGTCATATGTATTCAAAAATCTCGATACAAAACATGAACCGAAAAACTCCCACTTTGTAAATAATTTAATATACTGATACATGGCAACAAAATAAATACTTGACAAAAATTTTCTAAATTGATACACAAAGCAAATGAGTATTTACATTCATGTATCACTAAAAAAATTGATACACTAATAAAAAATTGGTACAATGTATTGATATGCACAAAGCAGTACATTGGTATATAACAATTCTGGATTATCAAAAATCTGATATTGATACATATATATCAATTCGCCATTGATACCAAAGACAAAAAAAGCTTGAAAAATTGCAGTGTATCAATTCTTCTTTCTTTCTTCTTCCTTGAACCTCCTCTCAGAATGTATCGCAGCAGAAGTGCACTTGTACCAAGTGGTTGTTCTTGAGTGAAATGACACAGATCAAATGATGAAAAATCTTGTATAGATTGTTCATTAACTGATGTACCTCGGGTTAACCTTCTAGAGGATGATTCATCCGTCATTTTTAAGCAAGATTATACCTTAATAAAAACCCTAAAATTTAAAGATATTGAAAAAGTTGACAATACATGAAATATGAAATAAAAATCTTAAAAACTTACACAAGAATTATGGAATAGTGGAGGGAAAATTAAGATGAAAATCGTGAGAGTGAAATACGGAGGAAATATTGAGGGATTTTAAAAGATGAAGAAATGGTATTTGAATTGGAGCAAAATACGGATAATGAGACTGGAGAGAGAATATTAAAAATTTAATACATGGTAATACGATAAAAAACTATTTGTAAAATTATTTTTCTATTTTTCATAATTTTTTAAAATATTATTATATATTTTAAATATGTAGTTGGAGCAAAATACGGATAATGAGACTGGAGAGAGAATATTAAAAATTTAATACATGGTAATACGATAAAAAACTATTTGTAAAATTATTTTTCTATTTTTCATAATTTTTTAAAATATTATTATATATTTTAAATATGTAGTAAAATTTGCTTAATTATGTAATTTTTTCCCTTATAATAATGACCTACTTCTCTAGGCTATGGCCCAAAAAATTAACAATGATGCCCCTGAACTTTGTATGTTATCAGCTACCAACTAATTATATATAAATGGTCCGATTAGGCAAAAATTAAAAAAAAAACATAAAAAGCCACTATGTAGGATAATAGTTGAACTGACCTACGTAACGAGCTAACTTAGAATCCAAACTAGCACGAGAATGGACTTTCTAAGTGATCCTTATAATAATAGAGTACTCTTACCTGCTTTTGTGTTGAAAAATTCTCATATTTATTTTTTGTTATATGTAGTAGACTGTTGTTGTTAAATAAAAAATAAAAATACATAACCTTGCATGAAATGAAAGCGACACGTACTCCTCTTGTTTGAACTCTTTCGAGTACGTACCACTTCATCTTCAACTCCCCTCTGTTTGACCACTGCATAACAAAATTTAGACTTTTTTTCTTTTGGATTTTGTAATGCTAAAGATTATATGATATTTATATGATAAATATAATAATGTTCAACAGTTCTTGAAACGATTTAAGAATAGAAGATGAAAGTAAATTAAGAAGGAGATTGCAGTTGTAGATGGGGTTTACCGCTATATAACACTTGGAAGGACAGAAACTTGAAACAATTTAAGGAGATCATAATGCGACAGCGAATAGTTATTGCACAAATTCAAAAGGTTAGGCCAATTAAATTGTACAAAGAGAGCTCATAGGTGTCGAGAGTTGAGCCAACATCTGTATAGGTATAGCATGGTTATTACTTCTTTAATTTGTTCTTGATGAGTAGTAGGATCAATATGTTAGTTGTGTTTGTCTTTAGCTTGAAGACGTAGGAGACTAAAATCCTTCTTAGAAGGTGATTAGACCTTTTGTTTACTCTGATGATGTATTCTTTTTTCTGATAGTAATGATAATATTATACTCTCTTCGTTTCAAAATAAATGGTGTTTTTAGTTTGTGCACACCCCTTAAAAAAATTACTCATTCTTAAAAAGTAAAATGTATTTTTACCAACTTACCCTTAATAAATACCTTGAAAATGATGTAACTCTTTAGTATTTTCTTGGTTATATCAAATTAAACTCTCTCCATTTAAATAAAAGTAAAATTAGGAAAACATCATTTATGACTTCTTGATTATGTAAAACACCACTTATTTTGAAATAGATAAAGTACTCCCTCTGATTCAAATTAAGTGGTGCTTTCAACTTGAGCACACCCCTTAAGAAAATTACTCATTCCTAGATAGAAACATGTAATTTTACTCACTTATCCCTAATAAATATCTTGAAAAAGATGCAACTCTTTAATATTTTATTGATTATGTAAAACTCTCTACTCTTAAATAAGGGTAAAATTGGAAAAACATCATTAATATCTTCTTGATTATGTAAAACACCACTTATTTTGAAACAAAATCAAAAGGTCAAAATACCACTTATTTTGAAATGGAGGGGGTATAACTTAGGGAAAAGGGTTAAAAATACCCCTTTTCTTTAGTATATTAGCTAACTTTGCCTCTGGTTATACTATAGGGTCAAATATACCCCCGCCGTTAACAAAGTAAACAAAATTGCCCCTCAATTAGATGGAATCCCCCAAATTGACTTAAAATATCCAATTTCAATTAAATTACCCGTTTTTTCTTTAAATTCAAACCCGACCCACTAAACTAAATAAACTCACTATGATTTAATTATTCAAAACAAAACAAGTTCTCAAATTATTCAAAGAAAAAAAAACCTTAGAAATAAAAGGAGTTCAATCATATAGATATTTCTCCTCCAAAAATATTGGAACAACAAAATAGAAATCAAATATTTACCAAATCTCTTCATATTAAGAACGATGAAACCTGATTTGGTAAATATTTGGTTGCTATTTTGTTTGTTCCAATATTTTTGGAGGAGAAATAACTGTATGATCGAACTCCTTTTATTTTTAAGGCTATTTCTTTGAATAATTTTTGAAATTTTTTTTTGCTTTGAATAATTAAATCCTAATGAGTTTATTTAGTTTAGTAGAGCGGGTTTGGATTTAAAGAAAAAATTGGTAGTTTAATTGAAATTGGGTATGTTAAATCAATTTGGGGGATTCCAGAGGGACAATTTTGTTTACTTTGTTAACAACGGGGGTATATTTGACCCTATAGTATAACCAGGGGTAAAGTTAGCTAATATACTAAAGTAGAGGGGTATTTTTGACCCTTTTCCCTATAATTTATTACAAAAAAATTATGTTAAAATAAAAAAATTACTTTTAAGTATAAAATAATGTTGACTTTTTTAAAATAAGAACAACACTAAAAGAGCACTCAAGGATATTACTTAGTGGTTAATAATGAAGTGGATTGAAATTATGGGGTCTTAGGTCAAATTACAATATAGACAAAAATACTAAGTTATTTCTTTTTCATTTGTTCTTTGATGGACAGCGATACTTGTTATGGGTGGGAGGTGCAGGGCATAGTAACTCACCACTAAAGATTGTGATGAGATAGATAAGATGTCTCGATAAACGGAGATAACAAGGTAATTCAGCCATTAAAAATTGTGATGGGATAGATAGAATTTCTCCATATATCTTTAATTTAATAAAAATCTGAAATTTAAATTCTGAAAATAATTACGCGAAAATATTTATTAATCGAGGCTTTCAAATGATTATTAGAGTAATTGACACATACAATATATAGGCCTGTTGATATTGTGAAGCTTCATAATCCTAGTGTGCACACAAATGAGATATGCACTTGAAATTGACGTAGGAGTTGAAATATATACCATGGAGCGAATTATTTGACCATTAAGTTGAATTATGCCTCTTGATTTGACGTAGAATTGCGACTTACCAGATATTTTCTATATTTTGGAATCTCAATTAAGGACCAGGAATAGTTGATCTCTCACATTAAAGAAAGTTTTGGATTAGGTTGTATATTCGAATGTTTGATTAAAATTAAAAAGTTTAATTTTTGAAATTTAAATTATGTTATAAAAATTGAGATGAGAAAATATTATTTTCTTAAATAATTTAAAATTATCTCATTTGGTAAAAAAAAAAAAAAATCGTATTTAAAATTAAATTTAGCTGAAAATTTATTTTGTTACATAGGGTGGTCATAGTTTCGATTAGTATTTTTAAAGGTGTTTATGGGGCGAGTCTCAGAGTGGGACATACCAAAACGCTTCGAGGTGTTAATGAAAGGCGTAAATCCATAAAACGTAAGCCACAGAATTTAGGGCATAAGTTCCGGGCGTAAAAGCGTATGCCCCAGGCATTAAATTTAATTTTTATTATTTCAAAATATTTTTTCTATCAATAATTTTTTTTACTATTGGTGTAATGATATTTATACTTTATGCTATCATGTTTTCATATTGGTAGTAATTTTTCCTAAAAAATATTAATAAAGAAAGAAACTCTCATAGAAAATAACGTTGTCACAAATAGTAATTTAGATAATTATACCTAAAATTGAGAGAGATTCCATAGCACTATATTAATGAGACAACTTTATCTATATTTTGGTATTATTCTTACAGTACTATTTATATCCTTCTCCTTCTTTGAAATATATAAATAATAATTAGTGCAAATATTACTTGATGATGGGAAAGACTTGTAGATGTGTAGATCAATAATGAAATGGATCGATGATGATTTTATTATAAATATTATCTTGGCTATTATCACTTTTTGTTGTTGTTATCTTTCTCAAATAATAATTATAATATTTTTTTTTTCTAAATCATTGGTGATTTATTTGAATTTATTTTCAAAATTATTGAAAATATTACTTTTGCTTATTTTTTAGTAATAAAATTATAAAATTGAAGATACATGACATATACAAGGGACTTACGCCCCATATCTCAGGGCTTATGGCTCGCCTCATGTCCCTGCCTTTTAAAAAACTGGTTTCGATCAATCCAAAATTCAATTTTTTTTGGCTATTTGATGAATTTTTTGATTGTAGATTTTATTTTTAAAATTTATGAATTTTGGAGTGGATATGAAATTTAGTACTACGGATATTTGGATATAATTTGAAACTTTTATGTCTTAATTATATTCAACCCTACCCATATTGTATGTCCAATACCAATAAGTTCAATTTCCAAAGGTCCTATAGATTAGTTTTCTACAACCCTAACCATTATAATATTAAGTGTAATATGAAATTACACTGCATGAGCGACAAGGTGGCCACAATCCTTATTAAGTGTAGAAAGTTATACATTCTAAGGAGTAAATTATGAAGTGAATTGAGGTTGTTAATTATTATTGTATGCCTTAAAGAGTCAAAAGTTAAAACCGGAAATTCGAATTATCCAATCCGATTAATTCAAAATCGAACTTAAAATATTCAATTCAATATGAATTTATTTGAATTGATTTGAATTGTAATTTCTTCTATCCGAGAATTCAATATCCAAACTGAAATTCTTACGATGACTTATAAAAAAGAAAAAATTTATGTGATTAAAGTTATGCGGGTATTAGCAATATATTAATTAGTTATGAGAAAATTTATGTATTATTTTATGTAAGGATTAGTTCTGTAGGATTTAATTATTCATATATAAGTTATTCTGTCTTCTATCCAGCATAAGATAATACATAGATTTCCTCCTAATTTATACATGTATTAATTATGCGAGTTTCGAAATTACAAACTATACACCATATTAATTTTTATACATAAATAACTTATTTTCTATCTAAAAATCGAACATAATATTACTTATATAAAATTTAATTTCTACCTACATCACCTGAATCAGCAACCAAACGAGTGCTTAGTACTCTATATTGATTAGTATAAGTGTCTTCTTTAAAAGATATCCTTATATTTCATATAATATATCAAAATCAAACAAACAAGAAATTGCAAATTATGTCCACGTGATTAAATAAAATTAATTTGCAGTTGGATAAATATCCTTATATTTCATATAATATATCAAAATCAAACAAACAAGAAATTGCAGATTATATCCACGTGATTAAATGAAATTAATTTGCAGTTGGATATTTTATTAATTAGTTCAAATAAAAATATTATTTTTGCAAGATGCCTTTTGTTTTTTACCGTTATTTCTTACCTAGTTATAATTATTTTAATGAAAAAAGGTCAAATATATTCATATAGTGTCAAAAATGATTTAAATGTATCTATTATCATATTTTTGGTTTAAATACATCTTTTATGTTTTACTTTTGATCTATAAAAATTATTACTTTAGGTTCAGTTAGCACTAAAAAAAGTACTCATAATAAAATGATAATATACCCTTTTTATTATATTTTAATATAAATTTATTTTTAATTTAAACGAACATATTCTTGTCAAGATCAGAATCAACTAATTTTATTTTTATTTTAAATATTTAATTTTTATAAAATTCAACCATTTAATCCGACCCAATATTTTCTTTGCTTTTCTCAAGACCCAAATCTGAGTTTCTCTAATATGTTCGTCGGGAAAAATAGAGTTCACCCGAAAATTTCATTCAAGACCCATGAAATTTCACCTCGGGAAGAAAAAGCAAAGGGTGGTTGTGGGGGTTGATTAACTACAAAAAAGTGAAATATTGCATCTTTTGTGCTAAGTGCGACCCTTTTTTTTTTTTTTTTGGAATTTTGAAATTATTACGTGTTGATTCTCAATAAAATTGGCTGTGTGATATACCTAAGCCATTCTTCAGACTTACATCCACACCTGCTTCCTTTAACATAATCATCATACATTCATATTGTTACTGTTTTTAAGGCTCACTAAAGTGAAAAAAGATATTAGGCTGTAGCTTTAGTGTTGGGTTTTCAAAAGCAAATAATTGTGAATATGGGGATGTTTTTTTAGTTTTGAGGAGAAAGACTTGGAACTTTTTTTTTTCTTTCTTTTTTGGTAGAAAAGAAGGCTGGGAAAGAAAAGAAAAATCCTTTTTGACCATTTCTCTATATACAGAATTGGAAAAAGTAATCACTTATGAACTTCTGCTGAGAAACTTGATAAAGTTTTCGAATGAAATTTCAAGAGTCTTAGAATGAAATTTCGGCGAAATTCATTTTTATCGGTGAACTCATTTGAGAAATTCAGATTTGGGTCTTAAAAAACAAAACAAGATGAAAAAAGAAAAAGGATCGAATGGAGTTAAATGGGTGAATTTTTAAAGAAATTGAGTATTTAAATTTGTTGTTTGGTCATTGACATTTTTTTTCTGTCTAAAACTAAGAGTAAATTTATGTTTAAAAATAATGAGAGGGTAAATTTAGATCGAAATTAAAATGAGAAAAATATATATGAAATTAAATTATAACGAGAGGTATATTTAAATTATTTCCAAGATAATGTATTGATAATTTTTTTCATTAATTTAAATATATTTTCTTTATATTTTTTCAGAGTAAAATTTCTCCTGGACCGCTGTTGCGCATGAACAGAGCTCAAGAAAAGGAAAATTGTGGTGTGAGCAGACCACACACTTCCCCTCCACAAATCCAAATTTGTAAATTATCCATTCTCACATCCCCTATCTTCTCTATCCCCTTATTAACCAGAAACCCAGTTCATATTAACCCCCTTCAATCTCAAAAATCAACAAAAAAAACATGATTATAAACCTCTCCTCCCCTCCTTCTTCTTGTTCTTTCTGCCTCTCACGGTTGATTAATTCTAAATCACACATTTCAAGATTCCAATTCAGGACCAAGGCTCACTTCTCTAAATCTCTATCTTCCTCTTTCTCTTCTTGTGAAAACCCCTCCAAGAATCAATTTTTACATGACAGGGGCAGATACCCACTTGGTAGAAGGAGAAATCTCAGGAGTTGGGCGATTCCTGGACTTGATTTTGGTGGTTTTGAGAGTACACAGTCAGTTTTGGAAGCAGTTGGTGTGTTGACAGCTATTATTGTAGTTCATGAAAGTGGTCACTTTCTTGCTGCTTATCTTCAAGGTATCCATGTAAGTAAATTTGCTGTTGGGTTTGGTCCAATCTTAGCTAAATTTAATGCCAAAAATGTAGAGTACTCACTTAGAGCATTTCCTCTTGGTGGGTTTGTGGGTTTCCCTGATAATGATCCTGATAGTGATATTCCCCCAGATGACAAGAATCTGCTTAAAAATAGACCCATATTTGATAGAGTGATTGTTATTTCAGCTGGAGTAATAGCAAATATAATCTTTGCCTATGTGATAATATTTACACAAGTGTTGTTAGTTGGATTGCCTGTGCAAGAGTCCTTCCCTGGTGTTCTTGTGCCTGATGTTAGGCCCTTTTCAGCTGCATCTAGAGATGGATTGCTTCCTGGTGATGTAATTTTAGGTGTTAATGGAATTGACTTAGGGAAAGCTGGGCCTAGTTTGGTATCTGAGGTTGTTGATGTCATAAAGAAAAGCCCAAAGAGAAATGTGTTGCTGAAAATAGGGAGAGGAGAAGGGAGTGTTGATGTTAGAGTCATACCTGATGAGAATTCGGATGGTACGGGTAGGATTGGAGTTCAACTGTCACCAAACTTCAAGATTTCAAAAATTCAGCCGAAGAACATACTTGAGGCTTTTAGCTTCTCAGGAAGAGAATTTTGGGGTCTTACATACAATGTTTTGGACAGCTTGAAACAGACATTTCTGAACTTCTCACAAACGGCTAGCAAGGTATCAGGTCCTGTTGCCATCATAGCTGTTGGTGCAGAAGTTGCAAAATCAAACGTTGATGGCCTTTATCAATTTGCCGCTGTTCTGAATATCAACCTTGCAGTAATAAATCTCCTTCCTTTGCCGGCTCTTGATGGGGGTACTTTGGCCTTGATTCTCGTAGAAGCAGCTAGAGGTGGAAAAAAACTTCCTTTAGAAGTAGAGCAAGGGATAATGTCATCTGGAATCATGTTTGTGATTATTGTTGGGCTGTTCCTTCTTGTCCGTGATACTCTGAACCTAGATTTTATCAGGGATTTGTTATAAACAGTTGTCTGTAAGTTCATAATCTGGAACAATTGATTAGAGAATTTCACGAACAACTATTAAGAACAGTCAGCAGCTACTGGTTCAAGGAGATGATTTACCCATGATTGCTGAACATACTTCTTCCTTCCAAGACAAATTTTGCAAGGTACTTTGCTTCTCGTTGATTTCAATTTATTCAGCTACATGGATATGGCTGAATTTCCCCACACAGTCTTCAGTTATATTGGTATCAGCGGCTCAAAAGAGAAACACCTTGCTCGTTTCACTATACAATGTATATGGAAACTTATACAAGTACAATGCGTTACTTTTATATTTTTACTGTTCCCATGGAACCTGCGGAAACGAGGGAAGGAACTGTTCTAAAACTTTGCGAACTGGTGATAAAATTTGGTTATAGGTTTTCTTTTGTCTAAAGAACCTATTTTAACACCAAGTTGAACTTGGCTTCTCCTGTTTCTCTTTCCTTGAATTGTGTAGTGCAGCATTGTGTTTATGTCCCAATTATTATAGATGATACAGATTTGGCTTCTTCCTCTTCACTTGGACTGGTTCATTATGTAGGCAGGTCTATTTTGCAAAAAAAGTATTTTCTTGTAATACTGTATTCTATTTTGTACTTTCTATACTCTGATGATGCATGACGAGTCTTATTCTCCGTTAGTGATTAAGTAAGAATGTTATTAGCTGGGAACAAGGTTGTTATTGCAGTTCAGTCATGTGTATTTCATAACTCAGAAACAACCAAGGAGTTGTATAGAGGGGCTCATGCCAGAGGATGCACAGGTAAAATTGCCACCTTGAATAAAGGATTGGAAGAGTTGAGGATAGAGTTTCTTTGAAATAATCCAGAAATCCATGACTTGGGGTCAAAATTATGTGAATTCTCTATATCTATCTCTGGACCAACAACATTATATTTGCAAAATTTTTTCAAAATTTCCTTTTAAATGTGTGGGGTTTCTACCAGTCACAAGCATATAAAATTGTTGGTTCCGAGTTATAGAACTTGCATTTTAGTGTCTTAGGTATGTTTAGAGGGGGCAAAATCAACTCATGAGATCATAAGTTGTCCAACTTGTTCAAGTTTGGACTGAAAATTGATCCGCTCATTTATTGGCTCAGCCCATTTCAGCCAAATTCATTTTAGTTCATCAAAGTTTAGGGTGATATCTGACCCAAATTAATTTATAAGAAATCTTATCAAAATATTTTTAAAAAGACATTTCATTTTATTTAATATGTTATATTTAGTCATAATAAAGAAAAATATTAATTTTATAAGTTATCAAAAGATTGTAAAAGAACAAATAAAATAATTAAAACTTAATTAAAGTTGGGTGGGTTGGGTTTTGACCCGCATTTTAGCCTATTTCAGCCCATCCCGTTTCATCCCAAGTAACTTTTGGGCGGGTTACATTTATTAACTCAATCCATTTTAACCCGCCCAAATTCAGCCCAATCCGCCCATTTGCCACCTATAGGTATATTCCAATCACGTAGCAAGCTCTAAGCTTGCTCTAACTCGGGTACTGGTACGGGGTATGGGTACAGACTTAGAGTTCTGGTCCTTCATGATCCAAACTTTAAAATCGGGATATGGATCTAGATATTGTTGTGGGGATTCAGCTATAAACAATTTAAATATTTAAAAATAGAGTTATATGTTGTCCTCTTGTGTTCAAATAAGTAAAACAAAGATGAACGAATAAATATTCGAGACCATAGAATTCACTGTGTATCCTTAAGAAATTTAATCCCCTCACTGTACTTGAGGTTTTGGATTATGTCCTCCTAGGATAAAACTGATATACCTATTAATGGTGTAGCAGTACCTCAAACACCAAAAACTTCTTCGAACTCTAAGAACAGTAGCAAATCACACAACAGACTTGATTTTGTATGTTCAAAAGTATGCAGAATATTTGAAAATTCTCTATTTGAAATGAAGGCAAAAGGCCTTTATTTATAGCCAAAGAACTGAAGTGAAGTGGTGTGAAAACACCTGTTCAATTGGTGTTTGTTCGACATAACTACCATTGGGAAAGGAAATATTTCGGCTTGACTTGCGCTGCACCTGCGTTTCGCAGATAAGGACTTGCGTTGCACTTGTCGCAAGTCCAAGCAGAATCAACTCAGGTCCTCTTCCAGATTGCGCGAAAAGTCAAGTTAGAATTTAAATAAATTTGGTCTAAAAAAGTTACATCAATCAATCAAATCCAAATCTGAAGCCAAGTCGAGCGACGACGACAGAGCGAGGGAAGACTTTCTTCTCAATTCTTTATTAGCTAAAAGATATGCTTCTCAATATAAACATAAACATTTTCCTTTTTCCTATCAATGTGGGATAGTTCCTATTATAAAAGAACTTAAAGAAAATTTTCAACTTTCTCTTCCCTCCAATTTATTTCCTTTCATTTCTCAATTCACACTCAACACTTAGCTCTAATAATCTCCCACATGAATGGGGAATGACTATATAAAAATTTAATGCATGAAAAAACTGTGTGATTCATAAGTAAAAATTAATTGTATCTGGACAAGTAAGTTTCCTTTTGAACTTTTCGTAGTGAACATATAGTGGATATACTCGGTCAATCGATAGATTTGATATCTTTGAACCGTCGATCTTTCATGTATACCTAGACAACACAAGTCACACAATTAATCCTTTAATTGTCTTAGGTTCTCATTGTTTTGTTTGTTTTATCCATGAACACTGCCTGATTTCATAAGTGCATAGAGAATTGGCCTTACAGAATTATCTTTGAAGCAGCTTATACTTCACACTAATATAGGTGATTCTTACATGTGTTATCTCGTAGATACACCATTTGACATAGCTCGTGTCAAATTTAGAAATCATTAAAAAGCCTTAACTCTTTATCCTTGTTACTAAACATTGTCTCATCACGAGAATGAACCAAAAGTTATTTTGACAATGTTGAACCGTCATTAATAACTTTGTTTGATCTCCTTGAACCTAGATCTTGGGATCTCCAGTCTTCTAGGTAGAATTACCGCCACGATGACTTGTCCTCATCCATAGTCTCATTCCATTCGATGATCTTTCAACCGTCTCTCTAGTTAGGCCTTTTATAAGTGGATTCGACACATTATCTCGTGACTTTACATAGTCATTTGTGACAATTCTACTAGAGAGTAGTTGTCTAACAGTATTATGTTTTCGTCATTTATGACGAGACTTTATGTTATACATTTGTCACGCCCCACCTTGGGAGGCATAACTGGCACCTAGTGCCATACTGGAATCTGACTAACTTGGCTGGCTACTGCACGTCCGGTGCATGCCTGAAACTCAATTTAAGAAAACAATGAGCTATATCTCGGCTGTAAACACAGTCTCCGGCCGACAAGGCTGTATAGCCACCTGTAAACGAAAACGGCTAACCAACAATCAGGCAACAAAAGGGATCCTATGCAGGCCGACAAGACCACCATGATGTCTAGTTATAACAGAAGTAAGAACAAGCTACTATGTTAGGCCACACACCGTTGACAACAACCAACTAACTGACGACTGTAGTATGCAAGCCTCTAATAATACAAATAGTGATCGGGACAGGGCCCCGGCCTACCCAAATACTGCACAAATAAAAGACGATAATCTTCTACAACATGGCAACCCCGAATGAAAGAGCTGGCCAATGTACTGATTCTGAGTAACTGCTACTGAAGATCATGAACTCTGTCCGTCTAAACCTGTAGGCAAGTAATGCAGTGCCCCATAATTGGGCGTCAGTACAATATGTACCGAATATGTAAGGCAGTAAATAAGCTGAATGAAAGTTGTAAAAGACTGAAAGTAAGTAGAAGGAAGGGGCAGAAAGTAACCTGGAAGCTTGCTTATTCATAACCTGCATCTAATGAAACACTACACGTATATGAACTAGGATTGTACAATCATATATTCGTAAGCTATAGCTAGCAGATAAATATGCAAACAAGAACCTAACCTGGCCCCCATAAGCCCTGGTGTGCACACTTCAATTTATATACCCCTAACCAGGTTTCTATGACTCTACTGGTGCTATAGCCAACCTACCAGTCCCCTGGGTCTACAACTGAGCCCACTCGGCTCCTGATTTATAGTTGTGTCTGAGTCCGGTAGACTCCTGATAACTGCACCCCGGGCACCAGACTCGATGGGGGTGTAATGCCGATACGGCGTAAAACTAGTCCAGCCATGGAATGGACTGTATAAGGTCCTCGGACCTCATCTTCATCCCTCGCGGATGGCATACCGCTCCTTGGAGTGACGTCATCTAGCCCCTGGCGGGAGACGATACAGCTAGTAACCCTGGGGTGTTCACGGAAGGCTCCTAAGTGAGGGCAACCCACCCGAGGTGCTATATTGAGGTCTCAATCTAGCCACTCAAAAAGCGTATCTGGCCTTCGGGGCCTAAAGCGACCGCTGCTCGCCCCTAGAATAATCTGTATGGCTTCTAGTAGGCACACCCCGTGCACCTGTATCTGATCAGAGGATCTTGCTAGCGATCATAATCTCCGATGATCTAGACCAAATAGGGAGAAATCTGGAGTGGCCTAATAATACTCTGAATGTCCTGTTCGGGCATCTATAACTTATAAGCAACTGTAGGGTCGCAGACGACCAATTACTTAGTCCCTTTACTTGGAACGACTGTAGGACTGCTATTGATCGGATATGCTTTTGAGCGGTCGGTCTCTAATCCCCCGCAGGTAGCTTACTGACATTCTTAGCCTGAGGGTAATACTGTGCTAACATAGTTCTAGTCCTTTAGCCCTTAACTTGGTCTGTTCAAATCTTATATGACTTTCCTGGGCAATTCCTAACTTGCAGTTAGGCTTACCTGGACTTAGCCACGCACGGTGATCTGTACTTGAGTATCTCATAGGAGCAGGTTGGGGCGTTGGCCCTGCCTCTAACTGCTAATAAGGTCCCCTTCCTTAGGGTACCCATGGGTCGTATCTGACTTGGACGACTGGAAAGGCTTCCTGAGCGACCTGTATGACAAATATTGAATCCACTGGAACTTACGCTAGTAGTAGCTACTTGACAGTGGGCTGTCACTCAACTCACTAGACAACCCTAGTGCCGCTGACTCTAAAGTATGGACCTCCTATCTAAATTTCTGGCCTTGGGGCGTGAGGGTACGCCAATGGCCTCTGGGCGTGCTTTACTGACAAAACTAGCGCCCGACTTGTAGCTATATCGCCTAGCTGCGCCTATGCGGTTCGACTTACTAACTTAGGTCCAATAGCTATCCACAAGCTTCTAAGGTCTAGGCTTGACAACAAAACATACAATTCTACTAATATAATGGACTGGAGAGCAGAAGGGTTTCTATGACGCTCCTGGCGTGTATCACTCTTAACATGTTCTTTCCCGACAAGGGACACTAAGGTATAATCTATATACATTCTCTAGCAGCTAACCACAACATATATACTCATAGTCTACCAACAACAGCTGACCACAACATATCTAATCACAATCTACTAATAGCAATTACTCGCAACATATGGGACCGTTATTTCCAATCAAGAACATAAGTCGTAGCACTGTATGACGAGGATAACTTGCCGAGGGATAAGCCTTACATACCTTGATTGTCGATTCCTAATTAACTGGCGAGTTTCATATTGCAATTCGACGCTTCTCTCCAACTGTAACATTTATGCTGAGAGAATAGGACTAATTTCAATACTAATTTCGATAAAAAGCGATAACTTTTGTTAACAATAGTAACTATAATTCAACTACATAAAATATGGCTGAAAACCTATAATTTCCTGAGAGTTCAGAAGGGAGAAATGCTTACCTAAATCCTATGGTTGTATAGGAATCAATTAGGAACAATTCTGACAACTTCTACGCGGCGGGGTTCCAATTTATCGGGCATATTTTGAGAAAATAACTCCGTAGTAATGTTCACTATAGGCTTAGAACTTAATATCTGAAGTTAATTTGAATTTGAACCATGTTTAGCAGCGTAATCGGAGGAAATTTGGATGAAAATCGCATGCTATACTCTCTCTGGCCGAAGGAATATGTTGTAAATGATTTGAAATGAAGGGAGGGGCTTATATATAGATTAAGGGCGGTGGTCTGGGCGGCGCCCCGCACTTGCCAAAGCACCAAGGGCCCTGCCGCGCCGCGCCTCCCAGGGCGCTGATCCCCTTAGCATGCCGCACTTTCCAAAGCACCGGCAGGCTGGCGCATCGTGCTGGTCCTTCACGGCCTGGCCTCGCCCAATCCTAGTTCCGAAGCTGCTTTTTCTTACACACATCAAGCTCTTTTTACTCGTCACATCCCACTCGTACGCCTATTAACCATTAACATTTTACAGGGTGTAACAACATTACACTCCCAGCCTTTTCAATTGCCGTTGGCTATCGTAATATACACATATTGGAGCCAATGATTTTGGTCAAAATGAAATGTCTTTTAGAAAATTTCTGAGTCATGCTGCTTCTTCACCAACCTTGTCTAAAGCTATGAATTCAGACTCCATTGTAGAGTAATACATGTTTGTTTGGATGACTTCCAAGACACTGCTCCTCCACTGATGGTAAAAACATATTATTTTGTGAACTTAGTTTCAGTTGACCCGATGATCCAATTTGCATCACAATGTCCTTCAACAACTGCAACACAAGTCCAAGCAGAATCCTTTCAGGAATTTCTGCGTGGCACCTATGTTTCACAGGTGAGGATTTGTGGCACGCAGGTGCAATGTAGGTCCTCTGCCAGATTGTGCTAAAAGTTAACTTGAATTTTAAATAAATATATTCTAAAAGAATATATGTCACGCCCCACCTTGGGAGGCATGACTGGCACCTGGTGCCCTAATAGGATCTGAACTGACTTAACTAGGCCTATGCACTCCTGGTGTAGGCTTACTCCCCAAATCCAGAAAACAATGATCTATATCTCGGCTGTAAATACATCCTCCGGCCAATAAGGCCTTATAGCCACCTGTAAAGAAAAATAGATAACCAGAAAAAAGGCGATAACAGGGAATCCTATGCAGGCCGACAAGACCACCATGATGTCTAGTTATGACTGTAAAGTAAATCCAATGCTAAGCTAAACTATGGCCGACAAGGCCGCTAACTGACAGCTAAACAAGGACCCACACGGCCAACACATAAACTAAAACACATATGGGCCCCACACAGCCACCAATAGCTAACCACAGGGAATTAGAAACAATCTGCAAGCCTTTAGGAGTAATATGATCGTCGAGATAGGGCCTCGGCCTACCCAAAACTGAACAATCAAAAGAAGTAAACCTTCTATCTACAAGCTCCGAAGGAAAGAAGCCGACCTTTCTAACAATCCTGACTGAAGGCTAAGAGGGACCAGCTCCTTATCTATCCACACCTGCAGATAAGTAATGCAGTGCCCCAAGGATGGGTGTCAGTACAATATGTATCGAATATGTAAGGCAATAACTGAAACTGAATGAATAGAACTTAAAAATAAAGTTGAAAGTAACAGAGTGAAAGAGATGGGAATATAACATGAATACTTACCTTTCTGCCGCCTAGTCTATCAATAAGTAAAGCAAACAAGAACCTTACCTGGCCCCCATAAGTCGGAAGGTACAACCAACACAGAATAACCCACTCGGGGCCTCCATAAGCCCTGGTGGGTACACTTCAATCCATGTACCTCTAATACGGTCATGATGAGTCATCTAATAACTGTAGCCCTCCTACCAGTCCCCTGGGTCTTTGGCCCCTGACTGTAGCTGTGTCTGAGTCTAGTGGACTCCTGATATTTGCACCCTGTGCACCAGGCTCGACGGGGGTGTGGTGCCGATACGACATATAATAGTCCAGCCATGGAATGGACCGTATGAGGACCTGAGACCCCATCTTCTTCCCTCGTGGACGACATAACGCTCTGTGGAGCAACGTCATCTCGCCCCTGGCGGGCGTCGACACATCTAGTAACCTTGAGGTTGGTCATGGAGGGCTATACAGGGTGAGTCAAATCCCAAACTAAACGTAGAATACTGGTCTCAGCTAATAAGAACAACTGATCATGATGAATATACTTCTGATTTTCCTACTGGGATTTAAATAGAGTCATAATACTAAAGAAACCAACTTGCCGAAGGGATTCGCCTTAACATACCTGGATTGATGATTTATACTTCACTGGCGAGTATCAGATTCGTATTCAATAGCTTTCCTCAATTGGAATCGTACTACTGGAAAAATGAAACTAGTTTCAGTACTAAATTCGGCAAAAACGCTAACTTTATATATAAATATTAACCATATTTCAACTTAACAAAACACGATTGAAGATGCGTAATTTTTCAAAAGTCCATAAAGGAGAAATGCTTACTTGAAGCTTGTGATCGTATAGAAATTAGTTTGGAGCAATTCTGACAACTTTAGCACGGCGGGATTATGATTTGCCGAGCGAATTTCGTGAAAATAACTCCGTAGTAATGCTCCCTGCAGTCTTAAACTGCGATACCCGAAGTTAATTTGAATTTGGGCTGCGTTTCGTAGCGTAAAGGGGCGAAATTCACTTGAAAGTTGCGTTTTTCTCTTCCTCTGGACGATTTGATGGTTGGAAAATAACTTACAATTAACTTAGGGGGTATTTATATACTTAGGGCGGTGGCAGGGGGGCACCCCGTGCCGCCCATCGCACTGCCTTGCCCCCGCGTCGCGTCCCTCATCGCGCCAAGAGGGCTGGCGCATCGCACTGCCTAGGGCGCCAAGGCTACTGGCGCGCAACGCTGGCCGGTGCCTTGCCGGCTGGCGCGGCGCTGGCCCTGTGTGACCTGGCCTCGCTCGACCCGACTTCCAAGGATTCTCTACACACGTCGTGCTCTCCCTATTTATTTCAAATCCACACGTACGCCTACTAATCATTAACTTTTATGGGGTGTAATATCCTCCCCCCCTTAAGAATATTCACCCTCGAATGTCAACTTTAACTTACAGGAATTCAATTCTTTCGACTATTATCTTGGAAAAATTTCGGCAGAGTCTCCCCTATAATATGGACTATCCAAAAATCCTGAAACGCAGAAAATCCCATACAGATATTTTATATGCATTCACAACAACCCTTTCATCACCGAATTTGTAATCAACTGAACAATACATGTAACATAAAGCAATAATCAACAATTAAATCAACATTTTTACCTTAACTGCATAATTTGAACTACGCTTGGAACAAATGAGGGTATCTGGATTTCATGTCGTCCTCAGCTTCCCAAGTCATTTCTTCTCTATTTTTGTTTCTTCACGGTACTTTGACAGAGGCAACATCCTTAGTCCTCAACCTACGAACCTGCCGATCTAATATGGCCACTGGGACTTCTTCATAAGCTAACTCCTCGGTAATCTGGATGTCCTCAACTGGCACAGCTCGGGACGGATCCCCTATGCACTTTTGTAGCATTGACACATGAAAGACCGGATGAACAGATTCTAATTTTGGAGGCAGATCTAGCTCGTATGCTACCTGGCCTATTCTCCGGAGGATTCAATATGGTTCAATGAACTTCGGGTTGAGCTTGCCCTTTTTACCAAATTTCATCACGCCCTTCATCAGAGAAACCTTCAAAAATACCTAGTCACCTACGTCAAACTCCAGGTTCCTCCACCGCACATCAGCATAGGATTTCTGGCGGCTTTGAGCTGTCAGCAGGCATTCTCTGATAAGCTTCACCTTCTCTTCTAACTGATAGATAATATCTGATCTAATTAATCTCGATTCTCCTACCTCGAACCAACCAACCGAAGATCTACATTTCCGCCTATATAGGGCCTCATAAGGCATCATTTGAATCGCTGAATGGTAACTATTATTGTAAGAAAATTCAATAAGCGGTAAGTGTTCATCCCAGTTGCCCCGAAAATCCAGCACACATGCCTGTAACATATCCTCGAGCGTCTGAATTATACATTCTACCTGCCCTTCTGTTTGAGGATGGAAGACCGTACTCAGATTAACCTATGTCCCCAAGCCCCTCTGAAAGGACTGTCGAAATTTAGTTGTAAACTACGCTCCCCTGTCGAAAATAATTGATAATGGAACACCATGCAATTGGATTATCTCTCTGATATACAGTTCAGCATAGTCTCCAGCTGAGAAAGTAGCCCTTACTAGAAGAAAATGAGTTGATTTCGTCAACCTGTCAACGATCACCCAGATCGAATCAAATTTGCGTAAGGTACGGGGTAGCCCAGTTACAAAGTCCATATTGATAACATCCCATTTCCACGTCGGCACTGCTATCTCCTGTGTTAACCCACCGGGTCTTTGATGTTCTGCCTTCACCTGTTGGCAATTAGGACATTGTGCTACAAATTCTGCTACCTCCTTTTTCATTCCCGGCCACCAGTAAATCTCTTTTATATCATGATACATCTTTGTTGAACCTGGGTGAAGAGATTAATGGGAATAATGTACCTCGCCCATGATCTACTGGAAAAGCCGTGCCGCATCCGACACACAAAGGCGACCCTTATACCTCAAAACTCTACCTAAAAACTCCATCTTCAGTTACCTTGAAATCTGCTACTTCCCCTCGAGAGCCTTATTTCTGAGCTAAACCAGGTTAGGGTCTTCATACTGTCGTCCCTTTACCTCTACAACCAACGATGACACTGCAGTATTCTGGATCACTGTTCCACTGTCTCCCGAATCTACTATTCAGACGGCTAAACCGGCTAATTAATGCAATTCTCGAGCCAGTTCCCTCTGTTCGGGCTTCAAATATTCCAGACTTCCCATGGATTTATGACTGAGGGCATCTGCTACAACATTGGCTCTTCGCTGGTGATATAAAATGTTCACATCGTAGTCCCTCAACAGCTCTAACCAGAGACGCTGCTGCAGATTCAACTCTTTCTGTGTGAAAATGTACTGGAGACTCTTATGATCAGTAAAAATATCTACTGGACACCATACAGATAGTGCCTCCATATTTTCAAGGCATGAATTACCGCAGCCAACTCCAGATCATGGGTGGGGTAGTTCTTTTCATTCTTCCTCAGCTGTCTGGAAGGGTAAGAAATTACTTTACCATGTTGCATCAGAACATATCCTAATTCGACGCCTGAAGCATCGCAGTACACTGCATAACCCTCCGATCCTTCTGGCAAGGCTAATACTGGTGCTGAGATCAATTTATTTTTCAACTCCTGGAAGCTCTGTTCACATGCTTCAGTCCAGTGAAATTTAGTTACTTTCATAGTTAGCTTAGTCAAAGGCGCTGCTAAGGTAGAAAATCCTTCCACGAACCTTCTGTAATACCCGTCCAACCCTAGGAAACTACGTACCTCAGTCGGAGTGGTAGGTCTAGGCCATGTTTTTACTGCTTCAATCTTCTGCAAATCTACCTGTATACCAGTATCTGACACAATGTGGCCCAAAAAGGTCACTGAATTCAGCCAAAATTCACATTTAGAAAACTTCCCATACAGCTGGCGATCCCTGAGAATTTGGAGCATTGTTCGTAGATGATCTCGATGATCTGCCTCTGAACGGAAATACACCGGGATATCATTAATAAATACTATCACAAACAAGTCCAGATATGGTCTAAAGATGTTGTTCATCAAATCCATGAACACTGCTGGAGCATTCGTCAACCTGAAGAACATGACTAAAAATTCAAAGTGGCCATACCTGGTCCTGAAAGCAGTTTTTGGATTATCCCTCTCGCAAATTCGAACCTGATGGTACCGAGACCTTAAGTCAATCTTTGAGTCGCTCCTTGCAACTGATCAAACAAGTTATCTATTCTGGGAAGCGGATACTTGTTCTTAATAGTGACTTTATTTAACTGCCGGTAATCTATACACATGCGGAGGGAGCCATCCTTCTTTCTCACAAATAGGACTAGTGCACCCTACGGTGAAGTACTCGGCATGATGAATCCCTTATCTAACACATCTTTCAACTATTCTTTCAATTCTCTGAGCTCGACAGGAGCCATTCGGTACGGAGGAATGGAAATTGGTTGAGTACCTGTAGTAGATCGATAGAGAAATCAATTTTCCGCTTCGGGAGAATACCAAGAAGTTCATCTGGGAAGACATATGTAAATTCATTGACTATTGGGATGGACTAAAGAGTTGGAGATTCTGCTTGAACATCCTGAACCCTAACAATGTGATAGATACAACCCTTTGCTATTAACTTCCTCGCCTGAAGATAAGAAATAAACCTACCTTTCGACGTAGCCATATTACCTTTCCACTCCCATACTACCTCCCCTGGAAAGTGGAATCGGATAGTTTTGGTCCAACATTCAACATTGGCATAGCATGGCCCCAACCAATCCATACCCATAATTACATCGAAATCAATCATTTCTAGTTCTATCAAATCTGCTAAAGTATGATGACCAACAACCTCTACTGTGCATCCTCGATAGACCCTCTTGGCTATGATAGAGTCACCGACGGGAGTAGACACTGAAAAAGGTCGCTGAAGCGATCTGGCGTAATACCGAACTTTCGGGCCACTAATGGGGTAACATAAGGCAAGGTGGATCCTGGATCTATCAATACATAAATAGAATGAGAGCAAATGTCCAGCATACCTGTCACCACATCCGGCGGCGACTCTGACTCCTATTGTCCCGGTAAGGCATAAAAGTGCGATCCGAACCGGTGCCTGAACTAGATGCCCCTGGTCTGCCTCGCCCTCTGCCGACTGGAGCTGAGGGCCTATGCCCTGCTGGAGATGATGGGGCATGTGACCCTACTGAAGATCTATCCTGTCAGTACCGATTACTCTGACCCCTAGCTGGACAATCCCTCATCTGATGACCCTCTTGCCCATATGTATAACATGCCGTGGAACCATACCTGCATGCCACGGAGTGACGTCAGCTACAAATAGGGCAAAGTGGTACAGTAAATTTGCTCTGCTCTGACCCCCTCTACTGCTGCGAACTTGCTGGTCGTGAGCTCTCGCCGGGCACTGATAGCCCCCGGCGACTAGACCTACTCCCTGGCTGTTGCTGTGGAGGTGGGGGTCTAGGTGGTCTATCTGATAATTGTGGCCAGGGTCCGCCCTGAAATTTTGCCTGCATATCACTCAGTCCAGTCCTGCGGCGCTGCTCCTGGCTTACCCTTTCTATCTCCCGTTGTCGTTGCCTGATTTCCTTGATATTTTGGGAAAATGCCTAAACGCGGGCAATATCCATGTCCTCTCGCAGAGTAGCTGTAATACTGGTATCCATATATTCTAGATTCAACCCCATGATGAACCGGTGTACCCTGGCTGGCATAGTATCTAGAAAGGCTAGTGCACCGGGCCAAGGAATCAAATCTCATAGCGCACTCTCGACACTTATCGAGCTCTACTCTAGATGCAAAAACTGATCTATCCGGGCTTGGCGGATTTCTCACGGCAAATAATGATCCAGGAAGGCCTCTAAAAAAACTGGGCTAGGTCGGAGGAGGCACATCTCTACCTCGAGACTTTTTCCAATTCTCGTACCATAACACCGCAATATCCCGTAGCTGAAATACTGCTAACTCAACTGACTCTGCAGGTGTGGCATGCATCACCATAAAAATCCACTGCAATTGATCCAGAAAGTCCTGAGGGTCCTCATCCCGGTCCTTCCCTGTAAATTGCGGGGGACTCAATGCGAAAAACACTCGGACCCTCGAACTACTTGGTCCTCTTGAAATTCCGCGACTGCGCGTGCCACTGGATGACACTGTGCAGCCATCATCTGATCTAGCATAACAACAACACTCCTAACCTCCTGATCGGACGATATCGAAATAGAAACTGCTGGAGGTGGTGCCGACACATCCGCCGCTCTAGACGGCTCCTGACGTAGCAGAGGAGACTGGGAGACCGAGATGAAGTCACTCTATCGCCCTCAGATCGAGCTGACTCTAACTGAGGCACCCTGCTAGTGCCCTCTCCTGCTGTAATGTCCAACTTCTTGTCAGTCGTAGTATGTCGCGGGTTTGACATTTTCCTGTAAACAAAAGAAGGTGGTAAACTTAGGAACTCAACCCTATACCGTACCACGCTATAGCACGACTGGAAAATAAAAATGAGTAACCGTCTTATCATGCCTCACAGCCTCCTGCCTATAGAATGTGGCGCACAACACATCCATAGACAAGACTCTACTTAGCACGGCTTTGCAGACTCCCTAGGATACGACCTGCTCTGATACCAAGTTTGTCACGCCCCACCTTGGGAGGCATGACTGACACCTGGTGCCCTACTAGAGTCTAAACTGACTTAACTAGGCTTGTGCACTCCTGGTGTAGGCTTACTCCCCAAACCAAGAAAACAACGGGCTATATATCGGCTGTAAATACAACCTCCGGTCGACAAGGCCTTATAGCCACCTGTAAAGGAAAACAGCTAACTAGAAACAGGCGATAACAGGGAATCCTATGCGGGCCGACAAGACCACCATGATGTCTAGTTATGACTGTAAAGTAAATCCAGTGCTAAGCTAAACTATGGCTGACAAGGCTGCTAACTGACAACTAAACAAGGCCCCACACGGCCAACACGTAAACTAAAACACATATGGGCCCCACACGGCCACCAACAGCTAACCACAAGGAAATAGAAACAATCTGCAAGCCTCTAGGAGTAATATGATGGTCGGGACAGGGCCTCAACCTACCCAAAACTGAACAATCAAAAGAAGTAAACCTTCTATCTACAGCTCCGGAGGAAAGGAGCCGACCTTTCTAACAATCCTGACTGAAGGCTAAGAGGGACCAACTCCTCGTCTATCCGCACATGCAGAAAAGTAATGCGACGCCCCAAGGATGGGCGTCAGTACAATATGTACCGAATATGTAAGGCAATAACTGAAATTGAATGAATAGAACTTAACAATAAAGCTGAAAGTAACTGAGTGAAAGATATAGGAATATAACCTAAATACTTACCTTTCTGCCGCCTAGTCTATCAATAAGTAATACAAACAAGAACCTTACCTGGTCCCCATAATCCGAAAAGTACAACAAGCATAGAATAACCCACTCGGGGCCCCCATAAGCCTTGGTGGGTACACTTCAATCCATGTACCCCTAATACGGTCATGCTGAGTCATCTAATAACTGTAGCCCTCCTACCAGTCCCCTGGGTCTGCAACTGAGCCCGCTCGGCCCCTAACTGTAGTTGTGTCTGAGTCTAGTGGACTCCTGATATCTGCACCCTGGGCACCAGACTCGACGGGGTGTGGTGCCGATACGACATATAATAGTCCAGCCATGGAATGGATCGTAAGAGGACCTGGGACCCCATCTTTGTCCATCGCGGATGGCATACCGCTCCGTGAAGCGACGTCATCTCGCCCCTGGCGGGCATCGACTCAGCTAGTAACCCTGGGATTGGTCATGGAGGGCTATACAGGGCGAGTCAAATCCCAAACTAAACGTAGAATACTGGTTTCAGCTAATAAGAACAACTGATCATGATGAATATACTTCTTATTTTCCTACTGGGATTTAAACGGAGTCATAATACTAAAGAAACTAACTTGGCGAAGGGATTCGCCTTAACATACCTGAATTGATGATTTCTGCTTAACTGGCAAGTATCAGATTCGTATTCAATAGCTTTCCTCAATTGGAATCGTACTATTGGAAAAATGAAACTAGTTTCAGTACTAAATTTGGAAAAAATGATAACTTTATATATAAATATTAACCATATTTCAACTTAACAAAACACGGTCGAAGACGCTTAATTTTCTGAAAGTCCAGAAGGGAGAAATGCTTACTTGAAGCCTGTGATCGTATGGAAATTAGTTTGGAGCAATTACGACAACTTTAGCTCGGCAGAGTTACGATTTGACGAGAGAATTTCGTGAAAATAACTCCGTTGTAACGCTCCCTTCAGCCTTAAACTGTGATACCCGAAGTTAATTTGAATTCAGGCGGCGTTTCATAGCGTAAAGGGGCGAAATTCACTTGAAAGTTATGTTTTGTTCTTCCTCTGGATGTTTGATGGTTGGAAAATAACTTACAATTGACTTAGGCGGTATTTATATACTTAGGGCGTGGCAGGGGGGCGCCCCTCACCGCCATCGTTCTGCCTTGCCCCCGCGTCGCACCCCTCATTGCGCCAAGAAGGCTGGCGCGTTGCATTGGCCAGGGCGCCAAGGCTGCTGGCGCGCCATGCTGGCCGGTGTACTGCCGGCTGGCGCGTCGCACTGGCCCTGTGGGAGCTGGCCTAGCTCGACCCGACTTCCAAGGCTTCTCTGCACGCGTCATGCTCTCCCTATTTATTTCAAATCCATACGTACTCCTACTAATCGTTAACTTTTACGGGGTGTAACAATATTAATTAAATCATTTGATCAAATCCAAATCCGAATTCGAAGCTGAGTCATGTGACGCGACGATGCGAGGGGAGACTTTCTTCTAAACTCTTTATTAGCTACTCCCTTCATTTCAAAATAAGTGGTGTTTTGGCTTTTCGATTTTATTTTAGAATAAGTGGTGTTTTACATAATCAAGAAGACATTAACGATGTTCTTCCAATTTTACCCTTATTTAAATGGAAAGAGTTTTACATAATTAAGGAAATATTAAAAAGTTACATCTTTTTCAAAATATTTATTAGGAGTAAGTGGGTAAAAATACATTTTTCTTTCTAGAAATGAGTAGTTTTCTTAAGGGGTGTGCATGAACTAAAACCATCACTTATTTTGAAACGGAGGGAGTAGAAGATATGCTTCTCAATATAAGCATAAATATTTGCTTTTTCCTTACCAATGTGGGACAAAGTTACTTTGTAAAAGGAACTTTTCAACTTTCTCTTCACTCTAATTTATTTTTTTTCATTTCTCAATTCATATATACCCAACACTTAGCTACAACATTATAAAATCTAAACTATGAGATATTATGTGGGAAACTTGAGGAGAAAATATTAATCAAGAGGAGAATTCTAGAAGGAGATAAAAGAAAAAGGAATGGCATCAAAATTTCTATATACAAAGTATTTTATTTTCTTCAATTTCATCTAGCTTTTGTTTTGATTACAAAAGTCATTCAATTTGTTCACTATTTCTCCATAGATTTAGGTCAAAGTACCCAAAATCGATTGACCACATCGAGTACGAAGCCCACACTCATACCCACTTCGTATAAACACGAACACGATGTCGAAAGTGAAATGTACCAACCAATTAGGTTATTTTATATGTGAGAAAATATAAAATATAAAAATGTGTACCAACAACATCTTCTTCTTTTTTTAACTTTTAGATGTGCTAGCCGTATGTATATTTGGGTTTGAATTTTTATGTTCTACTTGGATGCTTTTCTATCTCCCTCATTCTTTCTTGGCCCCTTACAATTTCTTTTCTTATAGTTGATGTGGGCGGGATATCCTGTGACAGAGAGATGGAGGCCATAAATTTATAGTATGTTTGATCAAGTTTTAACATTAATTTTTATTTATAAAAATATTTTTTTTCAAAAGTGCTTATCAAAAAAGTACTTTTCGTGAGAAGTAGTTTGTGTTTGATCAATAAATTTAAAAAGTACTTTTGAGCAATAATTACTAATTAGTGTTTGACCAAACTTTTGAAAAGTGTTCTAATAGCCTGTTTGGCCGAACTTCTTAGATCAACTTATTTTGATAACTAATTTTTTTCAAAAGTTTTATAAGAAAAATACTTTTTGTGAGAAGCGGCTTGTGTTTTTCTGATAAATTTGAAGAACACTTTTGAGTAGCAAGTAGTGCTTGACCAAACTTTTTAAAAATGCTCCTAAGTGTATTTTTTTTCAAAAGTTTTTTTCAAATAAGTGTTTTTGAGGAGAAACTACTTTTTTTAACTTCTGAAAAATAGTTTTTTCTAATCTCTAAAAGCACTTATTTTCTCCCAAAAGTTTGACCAAACACCTCTTTTTTTTAAAGTTTTAAATAAGCACTTCATTTCAATTTAATGGTTACTTTAGATAAGCACTTCATTTCAATTTAATGGTTTTGATTTGACACTAAACTTAAGAAAGTAAAAAAGATTTTTAAATATTGTGATATTAAATTAAAGATATATAAAATGCACCAAAATACCTTTTAATCTAATAATCTGAAATATGCCAATAGAAAATTAGAACTAAAAATTATTAAAGGAAATGGACATACTTTTTAAAATGAATTTTAAAAAAATTAAGATAAACAAATTGAAACAAAAAAAGTATCATCTTCATCACTTTTAAACGTGTTAATGTTCAGAATGAGAGTTTTCTTCCTCGTGCTCTCGGTGTAGCTTAAGGATAACTTACGCTAAGATCATCCATGGTAGGGAAGAAGGCTAGGGGTCACCCTAGGAAATTACCGATACCGGTAGATAGAGCAATTCATGTAACAAGCTTGAAAGTTAAACAGAAGGAAAGGAAGGAAGTGCAATAGATGAAGAGGAGTTGTTTGCGAGTAGTTCAAATATGCGAAATGATGAAATTGAGAAAGCCCAGAGGCAGGATCGATCAATTGACTATACTACGCCAGTAGGTGTGAGTGCTCGACCTCAGATAATTTCAACAGAACATATACTTCTCAAAGAAGCACCTGCCAGAGCTACTAGTAATGCAGAGGTGAAAAAGGACTGGAACAGTCTGTTTGCTGGAAATCGAGTTGTGAATAATGATATGCCTTTAAACTATGTTACACTTACCTTGATTAATGGTGAAATGGTAGTTAAATTGGAGCAATCAGATGCAGAAATTGAAGCGAAGAAATGGATGTGTTCTCTGATTGTTTCTATGGTGGGTGATACACCGGGGTACAACTACATGAAAAGGTATATTAATCAAATGTGGAGCAAGGTTACAATGTCAGATCTGTTTCACCATGATGATGGCTATTATGTAGTGAAATTCCAGAGTTAGGAAGACATGAATGAAGTAGTGTATTCTGGTCCTTATACAATGAATAATCGCCCTTTGATACTCACACAGTGGTCACCTAGATTTGATTTTCAAGCAGAATTTCTAACTGAGATTCCACTTCGGGTGAAGTTTCCAAACTTACCTATGAATTGCTGGAGTTGTTCTTCGCTAAGCAGGATTGCTAGTGTTTGGGTATCCCTATGTTTTCAAATGAGTGTACTGCAAAACAGGCAAGGATATCCTATGCACGAATGCTTATTGAAATCAATATTACTAAGGAGTTGCCTAGTGAGATCACAGTAATGGGACCTGATGGGGTGGTATATCAACAGCCTGTGGAGTATGATTGGAAGCCTCTCTTCTGTAAGAAATGCCTAAAGATAGGACATGACTGTGGCAGGAAGGATGATAACAAGCAACCACATCATCAGAAGAAACAGATACCTGCTAAAGGGAAATAAGTATAGAAGACCAAGGAGGTAGTACCAAAAGCAGTCCCTCCTTCTCCTGAAGACCTGAATCCTATAGTATCATCAGATAATGTAAATGTTGAAGAAATCACTCCGGAACATTCCTCATGGAAAGTATTCCAAGGCAAATCTAATTCACATCTAAGGAAGGAGATCATGACTTATACAAAAGCAATTGCAATTCCAACTAAGAATGGCTTCTCTGTTTTACAAGGTACAGATACTGAACTTAATGATAAACTACCTCCAGATATTGGAGTACCTTCTCATATTTGATGTCTTGGCTAACTTGGATATAAGAGGAACCAACAAGAGGTATAAACAGAAAGAGTTGAGTTCCTATATTAAAGAGAATAATATTAAGTTGATAGGTTTACTAGAAACCAGGGTCAAGAAGAATAAAGCAGTCTTCATTGCAAACAAGATAGCTCCAGGCTGGCAGATTGTGAATAACTATGATCATGTTGTTAATGGTAGGATCTGGGTTTTATGGGATCCTATTGTGTATGAAGTCCATCCATTATCTCAAGATGCTCAATCTATCCACTGCAAAGTTAAAGGGAAGCAGTGTAAGATGGAGTGCTTTATGACTGTGATTTATGGATTTAATACTGTGGAGACTAGGAAAGCCTTATGGGATCAGCTCAGAACAGTATCTAGTAGGGCTCCTTAAATTGTGTGTGGGGATTTTAACTCAATTTTATGTCCTTAAGATAGAGATCAAGGTGCACCAATTTCAAGTCAAGAAATTAGAGATTTTAATGAATGTATCCAAGATGTGAATATGCATGAATTATCATGGAGAGGGAATTATTATACATGGTCTAACAAACAACAGGGAGTAATAGGGTGCAAAGTAGATTAGATAGAGTATTTGGGAATGATGAATGGATAATCCAATATGGTCAATTAGGAGTTACATATGGGTTACCTTACATTTCATATCATGCTCCCATGATTACAAGGATGCAGGCAGAAAATTCCAACATTAGAGTACCATTCAGATTCTTTAATGCTTGGGCTGAGCATGATAACATTCTATCCCTTGTGCAAGGTGAATGGGTCAGAAGATTAAGGCAGGATGCTATGAGTAATATTTGGGCCAACTTGAAAGCACTTAGGTTCAGCCTGAAGCAACTTAACACTACAGAGTTCAAGGGGATCTTAGAGAGAATCACTGAAGCCAGAAGTGAATTATTAAGTATCCAGACTCACTTAACTCAACACTGTTCTGAAGTCTTGGTCACAGAGGAGAAGATTATCTTGGAGAAGCTAGAAATATGGTCTTTAATAGAAGAAAGTATCATGCAATAAAAGTCCAGAGTTACTTGGATAAAACTAGGGGATTCAAATACGAAGTACTTCTCTGTAGTTGTAAAGGAGAGGAAGAACAGGAAGGCTATCTATAGCTTAACCTCCCTTGAAGGTGTCCAGTTAATAGAGAAAGGACCCATTCATGATGAGATAATAAAGTTTTATAAGTCCTTGATGGGTCAAGCAAGTGTAAGTTTGCTAGTAGTCAATAGGCAGATAATGAAACTTGGCCCTATGCTTAATCATTCCCAGCAGTTAGCTCTATGTGTTGAAGTGACGAATCAGGAGATAGAAGCAGGATTAGCCTCTATAGAGGATAATAAAGCACCTGGAGTGGATGGGTATAATGCAGTTTTCTTTAACAAAGCTTAGCAAGTGATTAAGGCTGACATATGTGAAGCTGTGAAGACTTTCTTTAGGACTGGAACAATGCTTAAAGCAGTGAACTGTACTGCTTTCACACTGCTGCCCAAAGTTCCAAAACCATTCTAGTATTAAAGAGTATAGACCTATAGCTTGTTGCACCGTACTCTATAAACTGATAGCTAAGGTTCTTACTGCAAGGCTGAAGGAGGTTATGCCTTCCATTATTTATGAAACTCAAGCATGCTTTATACCAGGGGGGAATGTTACTGATAATATTATACTTGCACATGAGATAATCAAGGCCTATTCTAGGAAGCACATCTCTCCCAGATGTGTTATCAAAGTGGACATTCAGAAAACATATGATATAGTGGACTGGAGGTACTTAAAGCAAGTGTTAGAAGAGTTGGCTTTCCCTGAACAGTTTACAGGCTGGCTAATGGAATGTGTATCTCCTGTTAACTATTCCATCATTATCAATGGTGAATTTACTTAACCATTTGATGCTGCTAGAGGACTAAGGCAAGGGGATCCAATATCACCTTACTTATTTGCTATAGCAATAAAATATTTGAGCAGATATTTACTGACACTCAAACAAGAGAAGAATTTCAAATATACCCTATGTGTGAAAAAATGCATATAACTCACTTATGCTTTGCTGATGATTTACTTGTGTTTGCTAGAGGGGATATTCAATCCATCACAATGCTGCATGACAGATTTCAACTCTTCTTAGCAGCCTCTAGATTGATTGCTAACGTGGCTAAGAGTTCAGTGTATTGTGGAGGGATAGGGACTGCAATCCAGCAACAAATACAACATCTAATGGGCTATCAACAAGGAGACCTTCCATTTAAATATCTGGGCATTCCTTTGGCCACCAAGAAACTCAGAATATTCCAATGGAAACCTCTAATAGACAAGGTGGTGGCTAAAATAACATCTTGGAAAGCAAAAAAATCGTCTTATGCAGGCAGGCTACAACTAGTAAAGTCAGTGATATTTGGATTACAAGCATACTGGGCACAAATGTTTATTATTCCAGCAAAGATAATGAAGGCAATTGAGGCATATTGTAGAAGTTATGTATGGTCAGGAGCAAATACAATTACTAGGAAGACATTGGTAGCTTTGGGAACCATGTGTACTCCTAAAGTAGCTGGTGGTATGAATCTTATCAATTTGAAGTTGTGGAATAGAGCTGCAATAGCTAAAATATGCTGGAAACTTACTAATAAAAAAGATAAGTTGTGGATTAGGTGGATACATAGTTACTACATAAAAGATCAAGGGCTGATGGGCATGGATGTTCCAGCACAAGCAAGTTGGATGGTTAAAATTTTTTTTTTGTTCTAGAGCCTACTTACTCTCTGCTACTAGGGGTCAAGTTCCTACCCAGATCACAGTTAAACAGTTTTATCTACACATGCTAGGTAAGCTACCTAAAGTACCATGGAAGGGAACAATGATCCAGAACCAGGCCAGGCAAAAGTGCATTTTCAGTAAGTGGTTGTTGTCGCAAGGAAGGTTACTGACTGCAGATAGATTGCTGAAATGGGGAATGCAGATAGATGCTCATTGTAACATGTGCAATTAATGTCCTAAGACGAAAGAACATCTCTTTGCTGAGTGCAGATATACAAGGCAACTATGGGATAGGTTGCATCAGTGGAGTCACTACCTTACACCGAGCTTTAGCACCTGGTCATATATGTACTCTTGGTTGATCAGTAATACTAGAGGAAGGAGTTATACAACACAAATGGTGAAGCTGATATATGTTGAATTTGTTCATAATCTATGGGTTGAAAGGAATACAAGAGTCTTTGAGAAGAAGGCTAGAATGGTGGAATCCTTGGCAAGGTAGATTGCTTGCTTTAGCACAACGAGGGCAGAAGGCTATGTGAAGGTGTTGTTGAATAAGTGTCATTTCTAGCCTATATGTAGTGTAGTAAATTGATAATAGATAGAGTATTTGTGAAGCTTTCTAGTATAGTGAGTAGATGAGGAACACAGAGTATTTGTGAATCTTTTTAGTATAGTGAATAGATGAGGAGTACTTTAAGATGGACAGAATGAGTTAAATTTTGTCCGACTTTATAATGTTTACTTGGTAGTTAATAATATACCAGTTAATTACTAAAAAAAAAATATCATCTTCTCGTTTTATTTTGTTGTTTTGCATTCAGAGAAATAGAATAAAATAGTATTTTGATTCACATATAAGATATTTTATAATGGTAATTATATATATAATACTGATATTTAAGATAGTTGGACACATTTTGATTAATTTTATGAGTACTTATTATCTTCTATAAGCAAATATATCGAGTAACTTTATCCATTATAATTTAAATAAATAATAATTAATTTATTCTTTAATCGATATACAACTCGAATATATTCTCAAAATTAAGTCCAGAATCCTTCTTGTCATATTAGTGAAATTGCAGATAATCTGATAATAATATTGTAAAAATAAGAAAATGTTGCTTCTAATACAAAAGAGATAATGATATTAAATAGTCTAAATAGATTAAGAAAAATTAATCCAGTTCAATATCAAAGTCCTATAAAAGAATATTTTTTAAATTTAATCCAGTTCAATATTCTCATGCGGATGAAGATGTATACTCAAATTTAAAATATTTTTTCCTTTTGTCCTAAATAGTCTTTATTATCAATTTTATACAAAGAAAACTTTTTAGATTACATTACAAAATCATTCGATATTATCTTATAAAATTGCTTTATATTCAAACAGATCGAGGAAAAGAAAAATATTTTATGGCCTCCACTTTCCTCTTGCATTTTTAGTACACCAAAGAGTTTTATTATGTTTGAATTTTCACCTAAGAGACAAAATCATAGTAATAGTTACGAGTATAATATAAATTAGTAATTTTAACTTCCGATTTTATATTTATATTAAGAAATTATTTATATATAAAAATAATTTATTCAGATTTCAGTAAGTAATTAAAAAAATGATGATTTAAAACTCATAAATTAAAAATCATGACTTCATCTCTATTTTGGTCCCACAACTAAAATTCAGATTAAGTTGCCGTAAGGACCATTTCAGGACTTTACTAGATTTTCTTTTATTTTGAAAGATCGAACTTGAGACCTCTAGTTAAGGATGAAGGGATATTAACTCTACCACAACCGATAGTTATATAATAAAAATCCTCCCTCGGTTTAGGGATAGGCATGGTATGGTAGATACTAAATTACCTTTTCAAAATTGAAACTTTCAATGCTGCGATTTTAGCATTATGATATTTAGTATGTGCTTTTAAAATTTTTGATATCCAATATCAGTATTTTAAAAGTCGCGGGCATGAGGCGAGATATTTTACCTAATACAGGGCGAGCTATAAGCCCCGTGAATCTTTTATTTTTTTAAATAAATTAATATAATAAAAATAAATAAATAAAATTATAAAAAATTCAAAAAAAAATATAAAATAAGCGAAAATATACATAGAACTGTTTCATCTTTGTTACACCCCGTATGTTTCTAACGTTTAGTCGGCCTATTCGTATGTTGGTTGAGAGTTTTAGAGTGCTATACGTACGAGGAAAGGGCCCGGGGAAAGGCCGAACGAGTGACAAGTTGGGATTTCGCGAGAGGAGGCCGAATCAAGCTGCCCAGAGGGGCAAAGTGGCACGGAGCAGAATGAGCGCGTTAGCCAATGTGGCACGAAGCTGAAACGGCGCGCTGGCCAACGCGGCCACGTTGCCTTGGTTGCTGCTTCAAGTATATATAGGTCTCACCCTAGACTTTATGTTAATTTTCTTATATAATACGACCAGCAGAGTTGAGAGACGAAGGAAACATTTAATTTTCGTCCGATTACACCGCTAAACGCCGTCCAAATTCAAATTAACTTCGGGTATCGAAGTATAAAGCTACAGGGAGCATTTCTATGGAGTTAGTTTCGTGAAATTCGCCCGGCGAATCGTCGTCCTACCGAGCCAAAGTTGTTGGAATTGCTCCAAACTAGTTTCAATACGATCCCAGGCTTAAAGTAAGTATTTTTCCCTTCTGGACTTTCGAGAAATAACGAGGTTTCGACCATGTTCTGTAAAATTGAAATATAGTTAATATTTATAAATAACGTTTTCCTTTTGCCGAATTTAGTGTTAAAACTAGTCCTATCTTTCCACTAACACGATTTCAGTTGGGAAGAGCTATTGAATACTTATTGGAACTCGCCAGTTCGTTGGTAAATAGCGAACGAGGTATGTTAAGGCATTTTCTTTCGGCAAGTTAGTTTCTTTAGCATAGTAATCCATAGGGGTGAGCATAAAAACCGGAAAATCGAAAAACCGAATCGAACCGAACTAATTCGGTTTTTCGGTTTCGGTTTTTCGGTTTTTCGGTTGCGGTTGCGGTTTTTTCTTTTAAATTTTGGTTTTTCGGTTCGATTTTCGGTTTTCATATTTCGGTTTTTTGGTTTAACCGAAATTTTACATATTTTTTTTTAAATTATAACTTAATTTCAAAAAAATAAAAATACTACACCCAACCCAAATCTCAAAGCCCATTGAGAGAATTATTTATATAATTGATACAATTGCTTAAGTTTTTTTTTACAAATAACAAGTTTTATAATACTTTTAGCATGTTAAGAAAATTCTTACTATTATTAATATGCTTTGAAAGAAAAATGAAATATATAATATTTATTTAACAAGAAATTAGGGACCATAGATTATTAAAATCTTAAAAGACCCTTAACTTTTTATTGGTTTTTTTACAAGGATATTAAGCATATGAGAAAATTTATTATCAAAAATTCAAATGTTATGTATGTACTACTAAATGTAAATCAATTGATCCCACTGTTTTCTTTATTTAAAAAGTTAAAATTAAGCTTAGTTGAATTAAACTTTAGAATTCAAACTTAAAATAATTTATTTTAAATTTAAAAAGATAAAACAACTCATTTTTAATTTAAAAAGTAGCTCATTTTGTAAGTTAAAAAAAGCCCATTAATTAGGCCCATAACTGAAAAAACCGAATTAGAAAAACCGAAAAAACCGAAACCGAATTTGAAAAAAATCGAACCGAACCGAATTAGTTTGGTTCGGTATTCGTTACACTACATGAAAAATTAAAAACCAAAAAAACCGAACCGAAATTTAAAAAAACCGAATCGAAAAACCGAATGACCACCCCTAGTAATCCAGTATGAATCCCAATAAAGTATGTTAGGAGTATGTTATCATATTTAGTTGTCGTTGTTAGTTGAGACTTGTAATTGTATTGTTTTAGGCTAGATTTAACTTGTATAGCTTTCGTGACCGCTCCAGGGTTAATAGCTGTGTCGACTCGCCCGCCATGGGCGGGATACGTCGCTCTACGGAGTGACATGCCGTCCGCAAAGGACGAAGATGGGGATCTAGATCCTCATATTTGCCGTGGTTGGCCTTATACACACCCCCGCCGAGTACTTACGCCCGGGGTGTAGATATCAGGAGTCCTCCGGATTCAGGCACAGCTATAGTCAGGGGCCGAGCGGGCCCAGTTGCAGACCTAGGGGATCGGAAGGATGCTTATAGTTGCTAGTTGACTCAGTATGACATGGATAGGGGTATATTGATTGAGGTGTACTCACTAGGGCTAATGGGGGCCCAAGTGGGTTGTTCTGTGCTGATTGTACCTTCCGGCTTATGGGGGCCAGGTAAGATTTATGTTGCTTTAGTTACTGATAGTTAGATAGTAGGACGCTTCGTTGTCAAGTATGACCCCTACCCTCCTTATCACAGTTATGTTTAGTCCTGATTTCACTACTTCAGTCATTTTAAGTCTGTTCCCTTTACTTCAGTTATTGTCAGTTCTATTTCTTATTTTCAGTCATTTATAGTTATTGCTTTACATACTCAGTACCTGTGGTACTAACGCCCTCTTTTGGGGCACTGCATTACTTGCCTGCAGGTACACGTAGACGAAGAGCAGGTCCCTTATAGTTCCAGTCAGCCGTACACGGCCATCAGCTCCTTTCTTCCGGAGCTTGTGTGATAGAGGTTCACTTCTTTTTGTTTGTATAGTATGGGTAGGCCGGGGCCCTGTCCCGACCATCTTATTACTCCCAGAAGCTTGCAGATTGTGTTACTTCCCTGTGGTTAGATGATATCGACCGTGTGGGGCCATATGTGTTCTAGACTATGTGTGTTGGCCGTGTGAGGCCCTGTTTAGCAGTTGACCGATGACCTTGTCGGTCATAGCTCAGTTTAGCATCTGATTTTACTTTCCAGTTCTAACTAGATATCATGGTGGCCTTGTCGGCCCGCATAGGACTCCCTATGTTCGTTCATCTCTGGTTAGCTGTTTATTTTCACAGGTGGCTATATGCCTTGTCGGCCGGGGGTTGTATTTATAGCCGCTATATAGCCCGTTGTTTTCTTGATTCTAGAGTTAGAGCCAGTTAGCTCAGCAGTTCAGGTCCCAGTAGGGCACTAGGTGCCAGTCATGCCTCCCAAGGCGGGGCGTGACAATCTAAAACGTTAATCAAAATTAATAATTGACTTAAAAAATAATCATATGCTCGTCTCAGAAAACTAATTAGAATTTTTTTTAAATTGAATTAATTTTGTAAATAAAAGAAACGTGAATAATGAACCTACAATTAGAAACATCAATCTAGAGCAAATGATACATTTTTGCTTTGTTTGCTGTTGATCATTTATTTACCCAGTGAAAGATGAAGAGAAAGAACAAAAACTAGGACTAAGAATAAACAAATATTTAGATTTTTAAAATTTTAACTTCTTAAAATTTAATAACAAGTTAAATTTTATGTTTTTTTTGGTATTAATTTAAGGATTTGTTTAACAATTTTAATTTTAATTAGGAGATATTTTTGCGCTTATACCCCAAATAAAAACTGGCCCAACACATAAGCATACACCCAAATTGATGGGGCTTACTTCTCGATACTTTCACCCCCCACAGAACACTCTGATGCATTTTTACTACTCCCCGCTCTGAGGCTCACCCAGAAACGCCTTTTAAAACATTATTTGATATTTATAAAAAAAATATATTGAAATATCATATACCTTACGAAATTATATAGTAACATATACAATTCAGGTATATGCAAATATACACTTTACAACACTTGATTACAATTACATAGCCAAATTTTTAAGTTTCAGCCGCATAACCCATTATTTTCTCAAAGCAGTGGTTAAAAAAATACTATATACAATATTATACACCGGTATACAACATTATACAAAAACTTTGTTTAGTTTCTTTTACAATAATGTCTAAAAACTTGATATACAATATTCCACACTCAGTATATAATTGTTATACAAAATTTTAAGAAGTATTTATACACTATTATACAAGAAACAGACTTCATCTTCTTCCTCGAATCCAAGCACTAAATTCATACAAAACACCTCAAAAACTACATCAGATCACCCTAAATTTCATATTTAGGCTTCTCAATATGTATCCGATCTTTTACAATAATATCCACTCAAAATGAAGCTTATTTTACGATAATCTAATTTTCAAACTTTGAAATTCGAGCTTTAACGATATATGCCTATGGGATTTCTACTTACAATAATACCAACAAAACAGAAAAGGAAAGGAAGGAGAAAACGAGAATGCAAAGAAAGAAAAATAAAAATGAGGAAAGATATTAGTATTTTTGGGTTGTTGCCTAAGGAATGAAAAGTAAGTTTCATTTTATATAGAAATTGGGCTGAATTTGATAGCATTATTACCTCACATAATATACAATATAATTTTCTCTTATTATAAGACTAACAAATATATTTTGAGGCCTCTAGGTTACAAGCTAATCTATCCAAAAGTGCCATATATTGTGGAGGGATTCATCTAGCTACTCAACAACAAATTCAGCAAATATGTGGCTATTCACATGGTGTATTGCCTTTAACTTACTTAAGCATTCCTCTAGCCACAAAAAAGTTGAGTGTTATGCCGTTGCAACCTTTGGTGGATAAAGTGGTGGCCAAAATTTCTATATGGACTGTTAAAAAGTTGTCTTATGCAAGCAAGCTGCAGTTAGTCCAAACAACGTTGTTTGGGATCCAATCTTATTGGTCCCAAATCTTTGTAATGCCAACCAAGATTATGAAGACTATAGATGCATATTGTAGGAGCTATATCTAGTTTGGAGTGGATACTATCACAAAAATTTAGTTTCTTGGGATACATTATGCTCCCCAAAAGCTGGTGGAGGCCAAAATTTGGTAAGATTGAAGCTTTGGAATAAGGCTGCAATTACTAGGTTATGTTGGGAAGTAGCTAATAAGAAACATAAGCTTTGGTTCAAATTGTTGCATAGCTATTATATAAAACACCAAGAACTAGGCACTATACCTATACCACAGCAAGCTTCTTGCATGGTCAAAAAGTTATTCCAGGCTAAAGGCAATCTGGAACATGTTACAACTTTCAGTAAGAGTGTTATTAAATAATTGTATTTGCAGTTATTAGGATTTGATTAAAGTGCCATGGAAAGGGCTCATGTACCACAACCAAGCAAGACCAAATTGCTATATTCACAATGTGGTTACAGGTATAGGGGAGACTACACATAGTTGACAGACTACTAAAATGGGGTATTCAAATTGATAGTAATGCAGCCTTTGCAGTGCAGCTTTGGAGAATAGGGACCATTTATTTACTAAATGCTCTTATATAAAGCAAGTATGGTATAGACTTCTTAGCTGGGTGAACATTCAACAACCAAATCACTGTTCCTGATTTATGATGCTTGATTAGATTATGCAGAGGACAAAAGGCAAGAATCAGATTGCTCAGCTTATAAAATTAGTCTACATTGAGTTCATATATGAAATATGAATTGAGAGGAACACCCAGAAATTTAAAAGGAGAGAATAGCAACACGATCAATTGGCTAGACAGATTGCTTGCATCATATGCTTTCGCGCTTTAGGATACCTTAAGCTTTTCTTAGATCATTATAAATTTTAGATTTACACTGGTAGGTAAAGTAGTTGGATAGGAGTTGGTTCTGTTGGTAGGTTGTGATGGAAGTAGAGATTAGCAAATTGTGTTAGTTTGCTATGCTTTGTAAATATTTCAGTTGGTGATTAATAAAAAATCTTAATTACCAAAAAAAAAAAATACCAACAAATATATAAAATACCTTTTCTCTTTAGATCAAGATAATTGGCCGAGGTAGGAAGTGAGCATAGTATGATATTGAAAATTTTAATTCGGTAATTTCGATTATTAAAAATATGAAGCGGCGGAGAACCATGAGGTTTCAGGTTCAAACTTCAACAGAGATTAAAAAACACTAGGTAATTTCCTTCTATCTCTCCTAACCTTGGTGGATAGAGTTACGTGATACCTGTTGTTGGTGGGAGGCGGCAGGTATCCCGTCCTGTGGAATTAGTCGAAGTGCGCGCAAGTTGGTCAGGACATCTGGTTAATATATATATAAACAATCAAATCAATTTTGTATGATTTGGTATTTTCAAATTTTCAATTTCGATATTTGTCGTACATTAAAAATATAACTAAAGTTTATGAATTTTGTGATAATTTCGCTCTAATTTAAAAAGTTATATATAAGTTAGAACACTGAATAAACCTGCAAATGAAACTTGTACAAATTTTAAAAAATTAAAATAACCATCGATATAAATAAGTAAAATTCTACGTAAACACAAACTAAACATGTTTCACTCTAGAATTAATAGCACAATTACAAATCAAAATAAAAAATTTTGATGGAAAAAATTATAAGATATTGAAAGTTTACTCATAAAAATTAATATATTACGTATATATATAATTATAAAAATAATATATACTCTCTTCATTAGAATTAGTATATCTTATTTTTTTTTTAGTCTGTTTTGAAAAGAATGACTCTTTTCTTTGTTGACAACTATTTACTAACTTTTCAGGTGACATGTTTAAGACAATGAAATTAAAAGATATTTTTTGAAATATTCTACATATTTTTAGTTTAAAAACACAAAATTAAAAAATCTTCTCTACTTTATTAAAGTTTATGTTAAGTCAAAATCAGATAAATAAATTAAAACGAAAGGAGTATATAATTTGTCATTAGAGCCTATATCTTCTTTGATTTTTTATTAAAATTAAATCCAAAACAATTGTCGGCCGTTAAAAATTTAAAACTAAATCAAATTAAATTAAAAAATATATCAATTTAATTTATTTTTTGATTTGTATTAATTTTTAATCAAGATCATGTACAGTCCTAATTACACGTGAAAAAAGAAAAAGAAAAAAAAAGTTAAATGACAATATCAAAATCAGACATCTCCGCACTTTCCCACTTATCAGTGAGATTGCAGATAATCCAATAATCATATTCTAGAAATAAACCACATAATTTGCAATAGAGCTGATAAGTCATGCAAATATTACCCAGATTACAATAATTTTTATTTAATTTAAATAATAAGATGATGAAATTTTCTTTTATGTTGGCTAATTTACTTAGTTCAATATTTCTATGAGGATGAAAGTAATGTTTTAAAATACGTGAACACGAGTTTGATATGAGATGAGGTATAAGTTTCGAGATGTAAAAGCATAAAATTCGTATTTTTAATTTTTAATTTTTAATATTTTATAAACTAATACAATAAAAATAAATAATAAAAAGATAAACTTATATAGAGATTATAAAAAATTTTAAAAAATACAAAATAAGTGAAAATATACATATAACTGTTTCATTTTAAAATATTAATCAAAATCAATAATTGACTAAAACAAAATTAGAACAATTCATCTCAAAAGACTAATTATAATTTTTTAAGAAATTGAATAAATATTTATAGATTAATTTGTAAAAGAAGAAATATGAAAAAGAAACCTTCAGGAATGATTCAACATAACTGGAGGCCTAAAACGAAATTTTAATTACAAGCCTAAAACTTAAATAAATTTCATGCATATCCTATTTAAATATAATTTTTAAATTTTTTTAAATGCAAAATTATTACTTAATAATTTTTTATATTCTATTATTTAGAATAATTATTTTTTTTCAATTGTTAGCTTTAGATAAGATTTTATTAATTTGTTAAAAAATTATTCTTTCATTGACGCAATCATTACAAGAACTGTAACATAATTCTATAAGTAATAAATTGACAAAATTTAGATAAAAATAATAGAGTTAGAATCTTAAAATTTGATTTAAAAAATTAATAATTTAGTATACTTGTTATAATGCTTGAAAATCTAAGAAGAAATAAAAAAAGAATTTGAAATTCACTTTATCTTCAACACTTTTTCGATTATTAATTCTTATTTTTGACAAAGTATTACTCTTAATTTATCAAAGATCTGAAGAAAGAGAATACAAAAAAGTTCAAAAAGAATAAAATAATATGAGTGTTAGCTAACCGAATGTAAGAAGGCAAAACAACGTTTTCTTGCTGTTTTTATTTGAAAAAAAGAATAAAGAGAACAAGATAATATAGATTTATAAAAATAATATTGTACTTTTTTTATCATAAATAATTAATTTCCTCTAATGAAAAATTAACACATAATTTATTCTGCTAATTTTTGAGGTCCCAACTAAGGCATATTCCTTACTTGCTTGGCTCCGGAGCGGTTCTGAAAATCTTAGCCAACAATCAGAAGTATCAAATTATAATAAGTGACGAAAGATGATATGTTTTTACTTTATAGTTTACATATTGATCATTTCTCTATTTTTTTGTAAAAAATTATGAGAAAAAATAAATATTAGGGCTAAATATAAAAAATATTTAAATTTTTATGTTTTTTAACTTCTTAAAAAATAATTATTCTTGTCACGCCCCACCTTGGGAGGCATGACTGGCACCTGGTGCCCTACTAGGATTTGGACTGCTGGACTAACTGAGCCTAAGCACTTTTGGTGTCAGGCTGGCTCTAATTCTGGATTTAAGAAAATGACGGGCTATATAACGGCTGTAAACACAGCCTCCGACCGACAAGGCCTATAGCCACCTGTAAGGATATAAACAGCTAACCAGAACAACCAACTACAAGGGATCCTATGCAAGCCGACAAGGCCACCATGCTGTCTAGTTATATCTGAAAAAATGAAATCTGGTGCTAAACTGATTTGTGACCGACAAAGGTCACCAACTAACAACTGAACAAGGCCCCACACGGCCATCACATATAATCTGAAACACATATATGGCCCCATACGGCCGATACATCTAACCACAGGGAATATAATAAAATTTGCAAGCCTCAAAGAATAATAAGATGGTCGGGACAGAGCCCCGACCTACCCATACTGCACAATCAAAAGGAGAGTAAACCTCTGTCTTTCAAGCTCCGGATGAAAGGAGCTGAAGGCTCTGTATCGCTGACTGGGACTACGAGGGATCTGCTCCTCGTCTATGTGTACCTGCGGGCAAGTAATGCAGCGCCCCAAAACGGGCGTCAGTACCACTGGTACTGAGTAAGCAAAGCAACAACTGAAAATAACTGAAAGTAAATAATGAAACTGATAGTAACTGGAGCAATAAGAAAGACAGACTGAAACTGACTGGAATAGTGGATTCAGGACTAACCTTAACTATTCTGAAAAGAGTAGGAGTCGTACCTGGTAAAGTGGCGTCCTACTGCCTATCTAACCATAACTAAAATAACATGACATAACATAACACAACATAAACCTTACCTGACCCCCATAAGCCGGAAGGTACAATCATCACAATCTATTTATCCCTACCCAGGTCATACCACATCACCTAGTAACTATAAGCAACCTGCTGATCTCCTGGGTATGCAACTTGGGCCCGCTGGGCCCCTAACTATAGTTGTACCTGAGTCCGGAGGACTCCTGAAATCAACATCTCGGGCGCAAGCGCTCGACGGGGGTGTATAAAAGTCAACCAAGGCAAAATATGGGGAAACTGGCATCCCATCTTCGTCCCTAGCGGACGACATGCCACTCCATAGAGCGACGTATCCTCGCCCTCTGGTGGACGAGTCGATACAGCTATTAACCCTGGGGCGGTCACGGAAGCTAGGTAATCCAGCCCAAAACAATATAATCAAGTCTCAACTGATAGCAATGACTGCATATAATACATACTGAATCTGATATTAATGATATAATCTCTGACATTTTGTACTGAATCTCATACTAAAGCATGATATAACATTTCTGAAATAATCTGCTGGGACTTATGCTGTTTTACTAAGTTTCATGCTAAACACGATATAATATTTCTGACGTACTTTAGTAAATTTCATACTGAGTACGCTATACTGTTTCTGAAATACTCTACTGGAATATATATATATATATATATATATATTGTTTACTATACTGGGATAACTAACTTTCTGAAAGAAACTGGCTTTACATACCTCAACTGCTGGTTTAGTGATTAACTGGCGAGGTTCGGCTAGTATTTCAGCTATTCTCCCCAACTGTAATCATATTCACGAAAGAATAGAATTAACTTCATTATTATACTGGAGAAAACCAATACTATATATATAACTTACTGACTATTCTTCGACTTATCGAAGAACGGTCGAAAACTCGTAGTTTCTCGGGAGTCTAGAAGGGAGAAGTACTTACTTTAATCCTGGGAGTGTATTAACACTAGTTTGGAGCAATTCCAATCACTTTGGCTCGGCGGGACGATGATTCGCCGGGCGAATTTCACGAAGTAACTCCGTAGAAATGCTCCCTGCAGCCTTATACTTCGATACCCAAAGTTAATTTAAATTTGGACGGTGTTTGACAGCGTAATCGGAAGAAAATTATATATTCTCTTCGTCCCTATCTCTACTGATCGCGTGGTATATATGGAGAATGATAATAATCTAAGGGTGAGGCCTATATATACTTGCAGCAAAATACATGGCAACGTGGCACGCTGGCCAACGCACCGTTTTGACTCCGTGCCACGTTGGCTAACGCGGAGGTCCCAGCTCCGTGCCACTTTGCCCCTTTGGGCAGCGCGGTTTGGCCTCCTCTTGCGAAATTCCAACCTGGCACTCGTTCGGCCTTTTCCCGGGCCCTTTTCTCGCACGTATGGCATTCTAAAACTCTCAACCAACATGCGAATAGGTCTACTAAATGCTAGAAACTTACGGGGTGTAATATCCTCCTCCCCTTAAGAATATTCGTCCTCGAATGTTACCTTCTGCTTGCAAGAATCTTAACTTGCCACTATTTATTCTGGAGAAATTTCGGCAGAGTCTCCCTATAATATGGACTATCCGAAAATCCTGAAATGCAGAAAAGTCCAATACAGGTAATCTACACGATACTATAGCATTCGTCTTCACAATAAACTGGAGTCAACTACTCCACATATACATAAATATAAAGCAACTCATGAAACAACAATAACAACATACCTCTGGATGCATAATCTGACTACGTCTGAAACAAGTGAGGATATCTGATTTTCATATCATCTTCTGCTTCCCATGCCATCTCCTCTCAGTTCCTATTACGCCACAACACCTTGACAGAAGCAACATCTTTAGTTCTTAACCTACGGATCTACCGGTCTAGTATGGCTACTGGAACTTCCTCATAAGCTAACTCTTCTGTGACCTGAACATCTTGGACTGGGACAATTCGGGAGAGATCTCCTATGCACTTCCTCAGCATTGATACATGAAAAACTGGGTGAACAGATTCTAATTCTGGAGGTAGGTCTAATTCATATGCCACCTGGCCTATCCTTCGGCGAATTTGATAAGGCCCAACAAACCTCGGGCTAAGCTTGCCTCTCTTACCAAACCTCATTACACCCTTCATCGGTGAAACTTTCAAGAATACCCAGTCATTTACATTAAATTCCAAGTTTCTACCCCGCACGTCAGCATACGATTTTTGGCGGCTCTGAGCAGTCAGTAAACGTTCCTGATCTTGGGCAGATTTATATGCCCAAGTGATACTCAAAAGTATCATTTTCGCCTTGTTTATCTAGCAATGTGTATATACTTTCATGTAATTGGTAATAAAATATGAATTTATACTAACCAACATGATTAGCATTATTTTGTAGGTAAAATGTGATTTCGGGAAGCTAAAATGCATGTTGGATGATATCGGAGTTGGACTTGGATGCGAGCAAGGAAAAAGGCATAGGACTGCACGAATTAAAGAGGCTCCGTGATGGAGTCGTGTCACGCTGCCATCGCGGAGGCATTCTGCCTGGAGGGTGAAAAGTCATCCAATTTCCAGTGGAGGTTCGCGTCTGCTCCGTGGCACGGTGGCTAGCCTCCGCGTTGCACGCCGTGCCACGTTGGTGTTTAATTTCCTGGACCCCCAGTTCCAGTGAGGGTCCGCATTCATGGCGTGTCACGGAGGCAGTGCTCCGTGATGCACTCCGTGCACGTTGCTCATTATTCCGGGAAAACTTTCCACTAGTATAAATAGAACACTTAAGTGTATTTTTCATAATTCAGACTTGGTGGAGTAAGGACGTGGGTTACAGGCAGTTGAGGGACGAAAAGTTCAGGGTTTTTTCTCTCTTTCTTTCTTCTTTAATTCAATTGTTTGTATGATTAACACTCGTTTTATGATGATTAATCCACAAATGAGTGGCTAATTCCCTTCCTTGCTGAGGTTATGAACACTTGTGATGAATTTTGATTATTAATTATATGGTTTTTCATCTTTTTCTTCCATGTTGTTCTATTAATTCTTGTTCTTACTGCATTGGTGTGTGGCCTACATTAATGTACATCTAAAAAGTCCGATTTCACTCGAGAGAGCACGAAATTGGAAAGTCGTGAATTAATAGGATATTGTTCTTAACTTGATTTGAAAAAATTGAGTTTTGTTGTGCATTCAGGATAGAAATATACCTGAAAGTCGTATTAGTCAATTTAGGAACCGGAATTGTATGGCTAGAACATGAATTGCATTTGATCACAGAAATGTAGACGGATGGTTCATGATTCTTAAGTGAGATTAAATACGAGAGTTTTAATCTCTTGGCAAATGTTCTTGGCTAGCAACTGGAAGAAAATAGTAACCAATTTATGATGGTAATCAGTTTCATTACATGTTCTTTAACCTCAGCATGCTTTTATCCATAGTCCAAATTCAAAGTAGATAATTGTTCGTAGTTTTAGTATAAAATTTATAAAACAAATTATTCAATTTTTGGTTATTTAGTTGTCAACATATTTAGAAGTAAAAATATAGTATACTTGAGCAAATTGCACTTAACCCAAGTCTCCGTGGGATCGATACTTGGCTTACTAAAGACACTTACTACTTGTTCGACCACGTGCACTTGCGTGTCGGTTTTATAACCCCAAAACCACCCGAACAAGTTTTTGGCGCCGTTGCCGGGGACTTGGCAATTGGTGAATTTGTTTTAAGTGTTAATTTACTGTATTTTCATTTTCTTAAGTGTTGACAACTTGGTCTTAGCCTGTATTTTGCAGACTTAATTGCTGTGAACACTGGCAAGAGACAAAGAGCTGGTGGAATCTTATATAGAGCCAGAACGTATATTTCACAGTAAACGGAGAGAAGCTCTACAAAGGAAGCTGCAGTTGCTCAGACAGACCATTATGGAGCAACAAAATCCACCGGTTGTAAGGGCAGCGTTAGTGCCCGAAGAAGCAGCAGCAAGGCCGGTTCGCGAGGTGGCAATCCCACATAGTCAATAATGTTACATCCAGTATCCGCAAACCAGAGCCTGGAGGGAGATTTGAACTCAAGCAAAATATGGTGCAATTGTTGCACACAAGCGGGCAATTTACCGGTCTCCCTCATGAAGACCCACAACAGCATCTCCAAAACTTTTTGGAGATAAGTGACACTTACATACCCGCTGGAGTGTCACCTGATTATGTTCGGCTTACATTATTTTCGTTCTCATTACTCGGAGAAGCCAAGAGGTGGTTGAAAGCTGAGCCACCAAATTCTATTTCAACGTGGGATGATCTTGCATGGAAGTTCTTGATAAGGTTTTTTCCCTCTGGTAAAACAGCAAGACTTAGAAGTCAAATTCTAAGTTTCAAACAGAGGGAGGGAGAAAATTTATATCAAGCCTGGGAGAGATTTAAATCCATGTTACGGGACTGTCCTCATCATCATCAGTCCAATGAGGTGTTGGTGCACACATTTATTGAGGGTTTGGAACCCCACACCAAAATATTGCTAGATTCAGCAGATGGAGGGCAAGCGCTGGAAAAGACTTATGAGGAGCTGTATACCTTGCTAAACCGGATTTCACAAGGCAATCCAGAATGGAATGCTGATTCATCACGAGGTGGGACAAGGAAAGCAGCAGTAGTGCTTGAAGTGGATGGGTTTACAGCTATCGCTGCACAGATAGCTGCCTTGCATAATCAATTGAACAACCACTTCAGCAACATGACTTTGAACCAGCCTTCAGCTCCAGTTAATGCAGTCCAGCAATTGTGGTGTGAAGTGTGTGGAAGTAGTGAGCACTCAGCTGAGTGCTGTGGAGCAAATCCTGACTCGGTAAACTTTGTGGGTAATGCACAAAGAAATCACCAGCAGTATGGTAGTAGCTACAATTCAAATTGGAGGAGTCATCCTAACTTCTCATGGGGTAGCAACAACCATCAAGGCCAAAGTTCGGGTCAGGGTGTGCAAAGGAATCAAGGAGGGCAACAGAACTACCAATCTCAATTCAAAAATAACAATGCACCTCCTCCACCACCATCACCCAGCATTGAGGAGATGTTCAAGACCATGATAGCTAACCAAGCTCAATTGCAGGCTGACTATGTGAAATTGGCAGCCGAAGTGAAAAACAATCAGTTAGCTACCAAGGCTCTTGAGTATCAATTTGGGCAATTTGCTAGTGCCCAAAATACAAGGCCTAGAGGAGGACTGCCAAGTGACACGGATCCGAATCCCAAGCAGGTAAATGCAGTGACCACAAGGAGTGGTTTGCAGTTAAAAGAGGTGGAACCAGAAAGACCACCTCAACATTCGGGAGCAGCAGAAGTTGAGGGGGAGCAAAGTTCGGAAAGGGGGAAGACCAAAGAAGCTGAATCAGAAAGACCTCCACCCCCATTCCCTCAGCGACTCAAGAAACACAAAGAGGAGGCGTGTTTCAAGAAATTCATGGAGGTGCTTAAACAGGTACATGTTAACTTACCTCTTGTTGATGTCTTGCAGGGAGTGCCTAAATATGCCAAGTACATAAAGGACATCGTGGCCAATAAAAGTCGGTTGACTGAGTATGCCACGGTGGCTTTAACGGAGGAGTGCACTTCCCGGATCCAAAATAGACTGCCCACAAAGTTAAAAGACCCTGGAAGTTTTACTATCCAGCTTACTATTGGGCAGAGCATCCGAGCTTGTGGATTGTGTGACTTGGGGGCAAGTATAAATCTGATGCCGTCTTCGGTATTCAGAAAACTGGGTTTAGGGAGTCCTAGACCCACAACGGTAATATTGTAGTTGGCGGATCGATCCTTAGCTAGGCTGGATGGCATTGTTGAGGATGTTCTAGTGCAAGTTGGCTCCCTAATTTTTCCGGTAGATTTTGTCGTGCTGGACTTTGAACCAGACGCGGAAGTCCCATTTATTTTGGGATGACCCTTCTTGGCAACCGGGAAAGCATTAATCAACGTAGCTGCGGGGCAACTGAAAATGCGAGCACACGACAAGGTAGAGGTGTTCGATGTGTATAAAGCACCCAAGCTCCTGATGGTGCATGAAGAACTCTCGGTGATCAATGTGATTGATCATGGTAATGCTAAGCAGATGGAGGATGCCCGAGAGTTAATGGGAAGACCACCGGATAGGTGTAAGCACTACTGGGGGGAGGACAGTGATCGAGATAAATCGTCCATCACCCTAGCGGACAATTGAGCTTAAATGACGTCGAGCTGCGACGGTAAACCAGGCGCTGCACGGGAGGCAACCCGTGAAAATTTTTTCTTTCATTTTGCAAAGTGTAAATAGATTTTTCTTTTTCTTTTTCTTGATTTAGTACAAAATTTTTCGTTTTAGTTAGTATTTTTTATTTTTAGTTAGGTGAAACCTATTATTCTAACCAATTTTATTTAGTGAGATGATTTTCAGGTGAAACGGAGAAATATCTGCATGGAATCGTGAAGGAAAAGTCGAGGTATGAAAAATTAATAAAATGTAGAAGACAGTGAGCTGGGGCGATAGCTCCGTGTCACGGAGGCAGTGCTCCGCGTTACCCTCCGTGACACGTTGAGGTATAACCCGAAAATTTTAAAAATTTCCAGTATGCTGTCGCGATGGCTCCGTGTCACGGAGGCAGTGCACCGCGATGCACTCCGTGACACGTTGCCTTGTATATCGCGATGGGTCACACCAGGTTGCCGGGTGACCCGCGTGTTTTTCTACTTTTTAAACCCCGAATTCTTCCCTTTTCCCCTCATTTTAAATTTCCTCCGTGACCAAACATCCCAAAATCCCTCTCCCATCAACGTGCCACGGCTTAAGGCAACAATTTACCGAGTTTTCTTCGATTCTTCAACTACAAGGTATGTTTTTCGATTCCCTCTCAAGTTTTTGTCGATTTTCTTTGATTTTAAGCATGGGAGGTGAACTAAATCGCCCTAAGTCAAAATTAAGCATGAATTTAAATTATTTGTTGATTGATAAATCTTCGGAATGTCGTTATGATTGTTTAAACTTGTCGATTGCATAAATTAGTCGAATTTGATTGCGAAAATCAATTCTAGGGCTTGTTGTTGAATGTGAAGTTAGAAATGTGTTGAAAGTGTGAATTGTATGCCGGGTTGTACGTGTTGAATGAGATGAGTCGTTGTACAAAGTGTTAGGATGTTATTAGACGATGAATTCTCGGGGTTTGGGGGAATTGTTGAAATTTGCTCGAATTGGGTTGGTTGGATAGGTTCATGTATATAAATTTTTGTTGTTATTTTTGTTTCTTCGTTTTTCGTTGCTAAGTGCGAGGGTTAAAATGTTTGCGATGGTATGATTGTGATTAGCTGTACGAAGTCTGAGTAGTACGCACAAGTTATACCGTCGAATTTTTCTTTTTAAACGCATGAAGCATGATTGTATAGCTGGTTGTTTGATGTAAATAAAGTTATTCTTGCCGTATTGTTGTAACTATAGCTAAGAACTAAGTGTGGGGTAACTTAGCGTAACCCGACCTTAGCCGAAGTTAATATTTATTTAGCTTAACATTGCGATTGTTGACTTGGATTGAAAGGCAAAATGGCAAGCCGGCAAGATAAAGGAAAAGGTGCATCAACTTCAGGCACCGGAAGGAAGAGACTCAGACTGGGCACAGTAGTCCCAGCTGCACCAGCAGTTCCACGCGGCCAGCGCCGCCAATATGGAATAAGATGGGTGACTGACGAGGGCAAAAAGTGGTACGTGAAGCACAAAGAGAACAAATATTTCCCCGAGGAGCATATAGCACGGGAGCCTTTGGCACAGGAGTTCCCCAGAATGGTTCACCGAATCGAGGCTGCTGGGCTAAATTTTATATTCGAGGAGCCCAAAGAATGCAACCTGCACCTGGTTCGGGAGTTCTATGCCAACTGAAACCCGTCAATCCGAAGCCACACCATCAAAATCAGAGGGCAGATAGTCACTCTGGAGCCCCACCAGCTCAATGCCATCATAGGAGCGCGGGACACAGACGCCCACGTCCTCAGACAGCTGAATATTACCCCACCGTATGCTGACATCAGACGCACACTGTGTGGGGCCCGATCTACAGCTAGATGGAGCAGGCACAAGGAAAGGGGCTACCATCAGACTCTGCCATATTCTCAGATGAACAGGGAAGCCTGTATTTGGCTGAAAATAGTCTGCTCTTGCCTCATCCCGGGGGTACATATGACTGATGTAACCCGGGATCGTGTTTGCCTGGTGTACGCCCTAATGAAAGGGCTGGAGATAAATATTGGGCGGTTATTATATCCGCCATGAAGGGAGCCCGGCTGCACCAGGGGCACAAGTATGGGTTCGGTGGACTACTCACCACCTTTCTCCGGGGCCTCGATGTTGAGGAGGAGGCCCTCGATTATATCCCGCAGTTGGAGCGGCGGGCCTTGGATGTGACTAAAACTAAGGCTCTCGACACCACCCACGGGCCAGTGCTGACACTTGGCGAGCGACACGCTCGTGATGACCAGTATATGGCGCGGATGTATGGGATGCAGATGCTCCAGCTCAGGATAGGTGGGAGGCCGGCAACAGAGGAGAAGCTATGGCAGCTCAAGCTAGATTACCCGTTTGGCGAAAACGCCAGGGCTCTATGCCGAGTAGGGCTAGCCTTTGTAGAGCCCACTGATGATGACGTCCCCACGGATGAGGAGACACGTTGGGAGGACTCCGATGTGGAGTCCGATGATGACGACGGAGGCGACTCGGACATGGGAGATGAGGCAGCAGCACCTGATGAAGAAGTGGAATACTTTGACTGATCAAGGAGTTCCACCACCCGATTATGTGCTATTTAATTTTTGTGAACACTGGGGACAGTGTTCGAATTAAGTGTGGGGTGGGAGTAGTTAGGTGCTGGCCTGGGCTGTTTTGTTTGTATGTTCTCCTCTGTTATTTTGTATGTTGTGTTTTCCTGTGTTTGTGAATTTTCAAACTGTTCTGTATGTGTAAATATTTGTGGAATTGATGTGTGTTGTTGAATGTTGCCAGCTGAGTCTAAAAATATTTTAATTATCGAAATGATCGATATTTTTAAAAATTTTTTGATGTTCATATTTAAAATATTTTGTATATAATTTTTCTATCGAAATGATTGATATTTTGCAATTTTTTTTTAATTTTGGGTTTCTCGGCGTTTGTTTTCGGTTCTTTTACCGAGAATGGTCCCATTGAATCGAAGTCATAGTTAGTGACCGTTCCCTATGATGGATGGATGACGACCGTCTTAAGGGAAATGTAGTCGGTAGGAGTAGTTTATTTTAATTAATTTTCAGTTTTTTTTCTTGGTGGATTACATTCCGAAACCTGTAGTTACTATATGGTTGCGAAAGTTTGGTTGCGTGTTGTACATAATATTCAAAATGCAAAGGTGATTCGTATGAAAGCATGCAATTTTGTAAATATGCTGAGATACCTAGGCTGTAGAGTTCGATTCAGTGTGATTGAGGCTTAATGTTTGAATTCATGTAATTAGCTGATTGAAGAGTCTGTGAATACATCTTGAATCGAGCATATGCATAAAGTGTGAAGTGAGGTGTTGTTATTCCATGCTATTGTGAAGTGTCTAGAACTTGTCTGGTGTGTGTACAAAACGAAATGAAGGAGGTGTATTGTAGGAAAGGATGTAGGCATTTCTTTGTTTTAACCGAGAGTTTCTATTTTTTTTCTTGTCATACTCCCCCTTTCTGTGATTGTATACCCTAGTCAGCCCTTTGAGCCTTTAGCCGATTATTTCTTTCTTTTGTCCAAAAAGTGTAAACCAAGCTTAATTCTTTCTTTTCATTAGCCGTAAAGTCTATACAAAACTCTTAAGCGCTTAAGAAGAGAAAATAATGTTCCCAAAGTGTCAAAGAGTGAGAATGGTGAAAAGAAGAAAAGCAGAGTGATGAAAGGAAAAAAAAAGGGGGTGAAGGTGCACTTGCTATAAATAAATGATAATGAAGGTCCATGAATAACCTTTGTTATTGTGTCAAGTGTGCTTAATGAAATGGGCCATACTAAAGTAAATCATCAAGAATGGGATGATGAAAAAAAAAAGAAAAGAGAGAAACAATGTCCATGAGTTGATGGGAATGTGTTGAAAAGGCGCTTAAGGATGCTAGTGGTTATTATTGGCTAATCCAATATTTACTAGTTCCATAGCTTCCATTACAACCCATTAAAGTCCTACGTGATCTTACATTGCATTTTTTTATATTAGTGAAGTAATACACTAAGGGCAAGCTTATGGGTCATGACATGATGCATGTGAATTCTTTTGGGAGAGAGAGTGAAATTGTTTTTACATGCCCCTACTTGAATGTTTGTGTGTCACATGAGCAAAAAGGGGAAGATTCTCTTGAGTTGTGAGAGCACATGCTTGAGGAAAGACTGATTTTCGTGTCGGATATCTTGATTAGCTGATTTGCATGAGTTTGCCGATATCAAGAGTCGATTCTTAAAGTCTAGGAAGTCTTAATGTATTGAAGGTCATTGCAGTGATAAGACCATGCATGTTTTCTTGATGATTTGCAATATTGAATGATCAGTATGACCTTAGCTTAAATTGTCGTACCATAGTAGCAAGGTTGGGATGTAAATTGCATGAATTGTATGTGTGTTGTTCGAGGACGAACAAGGATTTAAGTGTGGGGTAAGTGATCTTGGGCAGATTTATATGCCCAAGTGATACTCAAAAGTATCATTTTCACCTTGTTTATCTAGCAATGTGTATATACTTTCATGTAATTGGTAATAAAATGTGAATTTATACTAACCAACATGATTAGCATTGTTTTGTAGGTAAAATGTGATTTCGGGAAGCTAAAATGCATGTTGGATGATATCGGAGTTGGACTTGGATGCGAGCAAGGAAAAAGGCATAGGACTGCACGAATTAAAGAGGCTCCGCGATGGAGCCGTGTCACGCTGCCATCGCGGAGGCATTCTGACTGGAGGGTGAAAAGTCATCCAATTTCCAATGGAGGTTCGCGTCTGCTCCGTGGCACGGTGGCTAGCGTCCGCGTTGCACGCCATGCCACGTTGGTGTTTAATTTCCCGGACCCCCAGTTCCAGTGAGGGTCCGCATTCATGGCGTGTCATGGAGGCAGTGCTCCGTGATGCACTCCGTGACACGTTGCTCATTATTCCGGGAAAACTTTCCACTAGTATAAATAGAACACTTAAGTGTATTTTTCATAATTCAGACTTGGTGGAGCAAGGACGTGGGTTACAGGCAGTTGAGGGATGAAAAGTTCAGGGTTTTTTCTCTCTTTCTTTCTTCTCTAATTCAATTGTTTGTATGATTAACACTCGTTTTATGATGATTAATCCACAAATGAGTGGCTAATTCCCTTCCTTGCTGAGGTTATGAACACTTGTGATGAATTTTGATTATTAATTATATGGTTTTTCATCTTTTTCTTCCATGTTGTTCTATTAATTCTTGTTCTTACTGCATTGGTGTGTGGCCTACATTAATGTACATCTAAAAAGTCCGATTTCACTCGAGAGAGCACGAAATTGAAAAGTTGTGAATTAATAGGATATTGTTCTTAACTTGATTTGGGAAAATTGAGTTTTGATGTGCATTCAGGATAGAAATATACCTGAAAGTCGTATTAGTCAATTTAGGAACCGGAATTGTATGGCTAGAACATGAATTGCATTTGATCACAGAAATATAGACGGATGGTTCATGATTCTTAAGTGAGATTAAATACGAGAGTTTTAATCTCTTGGCAAATGTTCTTGGCTAGAAACTGGAAGAAAAGAGTAACCAATTTATGGTGGTAATCAGTTTCATTACATGTTCTTTAACCTCAGCATGCTTTTATCCATAGTCCAAATTCAAAGTAGATAATTGTTCGTAGTTTTAGTATAAAATTTATAAAACATATTATTCAATTTTTGGTTATTTAGTTGTCAGCATATTTAGAAGTAAAAATATAGTATACTTGAGCAAATTGCACTTAACCCAAGTCTCTGTGGGATCGATACTTGGCTTACTAAAGCCACTTACTACTTGTTCGACCACGTGCACTTGCGTGTCGGTTTTATAACCCCAAAACCACCCGAACAGTTCCCTGATAAGCTTTACTTTTTCCTCTGACTGACGAATGATATCTGGCCCAATAAATGTTGATTCTCCTACTTCAAACCAACCAGTTGGAGATCTACACTTTCGCCCATACAACGCTTCATAAGGTGCCATCTGAATTGCTGAATGGTAACTGTTATTATAGGCAAACTCAATAAGCGGTAGGTGTTCATCCCAGCTACCTCCAAAATCTAACACACATGCTCGCAACATATCCTCGAGCGTCTGAATGGTACGTTTGCCTTCCCATCTGTTTGAGGAAGAAAAGTTGTGCTCAGGTTAACCTGCGTCCCCAAGCCTCTCTGAAACGATTGCCAAAATCTAGCTGTAAACTATGCCCCTCTGTCGGAAATAATTGACAATGGAACACCATGCAGCCTGACTAATTCTTTAATATAAAGCTCGGCATAATCTTCGGCTGAAAAGGTAGCCCTTACTGGCAGAAAATGAGCTGATTTTGTCAACCTGTCAACAATTACCCAGATCGAATCATATCTACGCCTGGTGCGAGGTAATCCTGCTACAAAGTCCATGTTAACTGCTTCCCATTCCATAGAGGCACAACTATATCCTGGGTCAGTCCGCCTGATTTGTGATGTTCAGCTTTTACCTGTTGGCAATTGGGACATCGTGCTACAAATTCTGCTATCCCCTTCTTCATTCCTGGCCACCAGTAGATTTCTTTTACATCATGGTACATCTTTGTCAAACCTGGATGGAGAGAACATCGGGCATAGTGTACCTCACCCATAATTTGCTGGCGAAGTCTTGCAACGTCTGGAACACAGAAACGATCCCTATATCTTAACACCCCATCCTCGGTTAACTGAAAATCAGTCACTTCCCTTTGCTGAACCCTGTCTCTGAGCTGAACCAGGCTAGGATCTTCGTAATGCCGTTCCTTCACTTCCACAACCAAAGATGACACTGCGGGTGTTTTGGATTACCGCTCTATTGTCTTCTGTTTCTGCTATGCGAACGGCTAAACCGACTAGCTGATGCAATTCTTGGGCCAATTCCTGCTGCTCAGGCTGCAAGTATGCCAAACTCCCCATATATTTATGGCTAAGGGCGTCTGCTACCACATTGGTTCTCCTTAGGTGGTACAAAATATTCACATCATAGTCTTTCAACAGCTCTAACCAGCGACGCTGCCGCAAATTCAACTCTTTCTGGGTGAAGATATACTGTAGGCTTTTATGATCAGTGAAAATATCCACGTGAACACCATACAAGTAATGTCTCCATATCTTCAAGGCATGAATTACTGCGTCTAATTCCAGGTCATGGGTAGGTAGTTCTTTTCATGTTTCCTCAGCTGCCTGGAAGCATAAGCAATCACTTTACCATGCTGCATCAACACACATCCTAACCCAACACCCGAAGCGTCACAATAAACTGCATAACCCTCTGTTCCTTCTGGTAATTCTAATACTGGTGTTGACGTCAATCTGTCTTTCAATTCCTGGAAGCTCTACTCACAAGCCTCAGTTTGCCTTCTGCTTCAGTTTGGTCAGAGGTGCTGCTAAAATTGAAAACAAATCCTTCCACAAACCTTCTGTAGTACCCGGCTAATCCCAGGAAACTGCGTACCTCGATAGGATTTTGCTGATCCGACATTTTATCTCTGTAAATAAAGAGTATAGTAAGCTTTAGGGACTCAACCCTATACTGTACCGCTCTATAGCACGATTGAATAAGAAGAAAGAGTAACCATCCTATCATGCCTTGCAGCCTCCTGTCCATAGTATGTGGTGCACAACACATCCACAGACAAGACTCTACTTAGCACGGCTTGCATACTCCCTGGGATACAACCTGCTCTGAAATCAAGTTTGTCACGCCCCACCTTGGGAGGCATGACTGGAACCTGGTGCCCTACTAGGATCTGGACTGCTGGACTAACTGAGCCTAAGCACTTCTGGTGCCAGGCTAGCTCTAACTCAGGATTTAAGAAAATGACGGGCTATATAACGGCTGTAAACACAGCCTCCGACCGACAAGGCCTATAGCCACCTGTAAGAGTATAAACAGCTAACCAGAACAACCAACTACAAGGGATCCTATGCGGGCCGACAAGGCCACCATGCTGTCTAGTTATATCTGAAAAAATGAAATCTAGTGCTAAACTGATCTGAGACCGAAAAAGGTCACCAACTAACAACTGAACAAGGCCCCACACGGTCATCACATATAATCTGAAACACATATATGGCCCCATACGGCCGATACATCTAACCACAGGGAATATAATACAATTTGCAAGCCTCAAAGAATAATAAGATGGTCGGGATAGGGCCCCGGCCTACCCATACTACACAATCAAAAGGAGAGTAAACCTCTGTCTTTCAAGCTCCGGATGAAAGGAGTTGAAGGCTCTGTATCGCTGACTGGGACTACGAGGGATCTGCTCCTCGTCTATGTGTACCTGCGGGCAAGTAATACGGTGCCCCAAAACGGGCGTCAGTACCACTGGTACTGAGTAAGTAAAGCAACAACTGAAAATAACTGAAAGTAAATAATGAAACTGATAGTAACTGGAGCAATAAGAAAGACAGACTGAAACTGACTGGAATAGTGAATTCAGGACTAACCTTAACTATTCTAAAAAGAGTAGGAGTCGTACCTGGTAACGTGGCATCCTACTGCCTATCTAACCATAACTAAAATAACATGACATAACATAACACAACATAAACCTTACCTGACCCCCATAAGCCGGAAGGTACAATCATCACAATCTATTTATCCCTACCCAGGTCATACCACATCACCTAGTAACTATAAGCAACCTGCCGATCTCCTGGGTATGCAACTTGGGCCCGCTGGGCCCCTGACTATAGTTGTACCTGAGTTCGGAGGACTCCTGAAATCAACACCCCGGGCGCAAGCGCTCGACAGGGGTGTATAAAAGCCAACCAAGGCAAAATATGGAGAAACTGGCATCCCATCTTCGTCCTTAGAGGATGGCATACCACTCCATAGAGCGACGTATTCTCGTCCTCTAGCGGACGAGTCGATATAGCTATTAACCCTCGGGCGGTCACGGAAGCTAGATAATCCATCCCAAAACAATACAATCAAGTCTCAACTGATAGCAATGACTGCATATAATACATACTGAATCTGATATTAATGATATAATCTCTGACATTTTGTACTGAATCTCATACTAAAGCATGATATAACATTTCTGAAATAATCTGCTGGGACTTATGTTGTTTTACTAAGTTTCATGCTAAACACGATATAATATTTCTGACGTACTTTAGTAAATTTCATACTGAGTACGCTATACTATTTCTGAAATACTCTACTGGAATATATATATATATATATATATATATACTGTTTACTATACTGGGACAACTAACTTTCCGAAAGAAACTGGCTTTACATACCTCAACTGCTGGTTTACTGATTAACTGGCGAGGTTCGGCTAGTATTTCAGCTATTCTCCCCAACTGTAATCATATTCATGAAGGAATAGAATTAACTTCATTATTATACTGGATAAAAACAATACTATATATATAACTTACTGACTATTCTTCGACTTATCGAAGAACGATCAAAAACTAGTAGTTTCTCAGGAGTCTAGAAGGGAGAAGTACTTACTTTAAGCCTGGGAGTGTATTAACACTAGTTTGGAGCAATTCCAATCACTTTGGCTCGGCGGGACGACGATTCGCTGGGCGAATTTCACGAAACTAACTCCGTATAAATGCTCCCTGCAGCCTTATACTTCAATACCCGAAGTTAATTTAAATTTGAACGGTGTTTGACAGCATAATCGGAAGAAAATTATATATTCTCTTCGTCCCTACCTCTACTAATTGCGTGGTATATATGGAGAATGATAATAATCTAAGGGTGAGGCCTATATATACTTGCAGCAAAATACATGGCAACATGGCACGCTGGCCAACGGGCCGTTTTGGCTCCGTGCCACATTGGCTAACGCGGAGGTCCCAGCTCCGTGCCACTTTGCCCCTTTGGGCAGCGCAGTTTGGCCTCCTCTTGCGAAATTCCAACTTGGCACTCGTTCGACCTTTCCCCGGGCCCTTTTCTTGCATGTATGACATTCTGAAACTCTCAACCAACATGCGAATAGGTCGACTAAATGCTAGAAACTTACGGGGTGTAATAATTCTATTTTTAGTATTAATTTAAGGATTTATTTAACGATATTAATTTAATTAAGAGAGATTTAATTTTTAGGTTTCCCCCCAAAATAAAAACTCACTCAACGTCTAATCATGCGTTCAGACTGATAGGACTTATGTCTCATGATACTTTTACCCCCACAAATCTCCCTGATGCGATTTTTCTATGCCTCTCCCAAAATTTGTCCTAAAAACGCCCTTTTAAACACCAAATGAAAAATTAATACTCAAATTTAAAATGATATTTTTTTCCTAAACCCTCTTTTCATATCAAAACTTCACCAACAAATACTTTTTATATCTTCGCTCAAATTATATACTCTCTCCGTTTTAATTTATTTGTCTAATTTTATTTTAATACATAATTTAAGAAAGTACGAAAAATTTTGAATCTTATGGTCTTAAATTAAAAACATATTAAATGTACCAAACTGTCCTTTAACTTTTTTATATTAAACATGTAATGTGGAAAGTCGAAATTAAAATATTCCCAAAAAATGAAAGAGACATTGTTTTGTCGGTCATTATACTTTTTCAACATATCTATCTCTTTTATTCAATTTTAGAGTTATACTTGCCTTTGTATTATTCCAAAAGTTATATATATTTATCCCTACGACATTAATTTCTCATGTCTTCAACATATTTTTCCTTGTCATCCAACTTTAAGGTCATATTTTCCCTTGTGCTCTAAAAGAAATTATATTTACTCTTACATTGTTAGATTCCCATGTCCCTCTTTAATTTTTCTACTTGGCGCCTATGTGACATAATCTTTTTGCCAATATATATATATATATATATATATATATATATATATAAATGAGGGACTTAGGCCCGCCTACGTGTCATACCTCACATTCTAAGAATCTCATTTATCTTTTTTCCTGTATTTTCTCCTTTTTTATCTAGTCTGTTCATTAAAATTTTAAAAAAAGAATTCAACAGTCACGTTTGTTCATCCTGATAATTGACGTCTCTTCCTCTAATAACTTCTGTCGAAAGTACTCTCTTCCTCCCCCTCTTCCTTTTCCTCCCTCTCTGCATCTTCTTTTGCGCATTTCCCTCTGTCATCTTAAAAAGAGTGAGAGATAAGTTGATATATCAAATTCTTGGGGATTGTTGATCAAAAAAAATTTCTATCAATCCCTTTTACATCAGTGGAGGAATATTAGTACAGTAGAAAGAAGTTGAAACAAACTTGGTTGTAACATTGAGTTTATTTAAGAGATTACTACCTCAACAGAGGATAAGGAACAAGGATTATTCTTCTCGATTAAGGATTCTATCCAAATTTACTCCTCACCACTGAGGTAAATCTTCTCTTTTATCTTTTTGCGACTTTTAGCTTTTCTTACATGTTTAGTTGATGTTTCATGTATCTTCTTCCAATTCCTTTTATATCCATGGAGGAAGATATAGTGCAGTAGAAAGAAGTTGAAACGAAACTTGGCTGTAGTATTGAATTTATTTTAGGAATTACTACCTCAACAAAGGATAAGGATAAGGATTATTCTTCCCGCTTAGGGATTCTGCCCAAATTTACTCATCGACACCAAGGTAAATCTTCTCTTTTCTCTTTTTACAGTTTTTATTTTTTTTATATGTTAGTTGATGTTCCATGTATCTTTAAATTTATATTCTTGAATTTCTGGTTGATTATGACATACTAAAATAATGCATATTTTGGTTAATTTGTTGCCTATTTATGAGATTAATTTACTCTTTAAAAATATATATAAAAATTACATTCTTACACTTGAAGGATTTTAGTAACACTTCTTATGTTCGAATTTTAGAAAAATAAGACGTGAAGATTTGATGTACAAAAGTTTTAGGTTCTTCCACCCTTCTGTTTCTGCTAGACTGCAACCACACAAAGAGGTGGAGTCCTGTAGGAGTTTGAACAATCCTAACAATAATTATGTATTTAAGAATAAGAAGGAGTGTTTCTTTTGAGTTTTGTTAAGGTACTTAGAATTAGAATAATTAGATGCTTAAAACAGTTTCATGATAAGTTCTACACTTTTTTATAAGGATAAGAACATGAGTCTCTCCCTTGAAAATTAATGAGATATTATATACTGGTCAATACTCACTAACCATTTTCATGATAAATATAATAATTATTTATTATCTATCATCGGAAAGACAGCCAGACTTGATTATCAATCTTATTCTATAAAATGAAACTTGGCTGTAACATTAAATTTATTTTAGAAATTATTGCCTCAATAGAGGATAAGAGACAAGGATTATTCTTCTCGATTAGGGATCTTCCCAAATTTACTCCTCGAACCAAGGTAAATCTTTTTTTTCTCTTTTTGCTATTTTTAGTTTTTTTTTGGTTAATTTGTTGTCAATTTATGAGATTAGTTTAATCATTAACAAAATATACAAAAATTACATTCTTATAATTGAAGGATTTTAGTAACGCTTCTTCTGTTGAAATTTTAGGAAAATAAGATGCAAAGTTATGACATACAAATGTTTCAGGTTCTTCCACCCTTCTGTTTCTGCTAGACTGCAACCACACAATAAGTTGTTGTCCTTTAGGAGTTTGGACAGTCCTAACAATAATTATGTATTTAAGAATAAGGAGTATTTCTTTTGAGTTTTGTCAAGGTACTTAGAATTAGAATAATTAGATGCTTAAAACAGTTTCATGATAAGTTCTACACTTTTTTATAAGGATAAGAACATGAGTTTCTCCATTGAAAATTAATGAGATATTGCCGCCAATGCATACCAGCCTCTTTCAAAATAAATATAATAATTATTTTATTGTCTATCATCGGAAAGACAATCAGACTTGGTTATCAATCTTATTCTATGAAATGAAACTTGGGTGTAACATTGAATTTAATTTAGGAATTATTACCTAAATAGAGGATACGCTAAGGGATAAGGATTATTCTTCTCGATTAGGGATTCTGCCCAAATTTACTCCTCGCCACCAAGGTAAATCTTCTCTTTTCTCTTTTTGCGATTTTTTGTTTTTTTCTAAAATGTTTATTTGATGTTTCATGTATCTTTAAAGTTATATTCTCGAATTTCTGCTACATTTAGGTTTATTACATAATTAAAAAAAATACATCTTTTGGTTAATTTTCTGCCTATTTATGAGATTCGTTTAATCTTTCACAAGATATACAAAAAATACATTCTTACACTTGAAGGATTTTAGTAAGACATGTTCTGTTGGAATTTTAGGAAAATAAGACGCGAAATTTTGACATACAAAAGTTTCAGGTTCTTCTACCCTTTTGTTTCTGCTAGACTGCAACCACACAATGAGTTAGAGCCCTTTAGGAGTTTTCACAGTCCTAAAAATAATTATGTATTTAAGAATAAGAGGGAGTGTTTTTTTTTATTGAGTTTTGTCAATGTACTTAGAATTAGAATAATTAAATTCTTAAAAGAGTTTCAGGATAAGTTCTACACTTTCTTTTAAGGGTAAGAATACGAGTCTCTCTCCGAAAACTAATGAGATATTGCATACTTTCCACTACTTACCAATCACTTTCATAATAAATATAATAATTATTTTTATTTTCTATCATTAAAAAGACAGACAGGCTTGGTTATCAATCTTATTCCATATAATATTTGTTGGTAATTATATAGCACGTGACCTTTGGTTTAACCTTGAAAAGAACAGGCCAGTGCATTGAGAACCCGCTATGAGTGTGTTCGGGGGAAGGATCATATCAAATTAGGTCTTATTTATGCAATATTACGTTACATTATTGCAAGAGGTTGTTTCGTAACTTGAACCTATAACTTGGTCATACAACGACAACTTTTATAGTTACCCCAAGACTCACCCAATATTGTCTTAAATTTGATTTTGAATTTTAAAAACACCAATAATTTATATATAAGCAAGTAAAGTTTTTTGTTACAACTTTGAGCCGCCTTTATTTTCAAAAATAAATAAAAAAGAGTTAGAACAGAAAATTTTACGACTTTATCATATTTTGATACATTAATGGGATGGTAAAAATTCATAACATTCTCTACACTTCAATCTCTTCATTTCTTGATCAGTTGCAGAAAATGGAATGAACTGTGAAATTAAATACTTATGGTATTATATTGGACTCATCACTCATCATTATACGAGAGAATTTTTTTCCTCCTCTTATTAGAAAAGCAACAAAAATAAGCTAAGTCATTTATTTTCCTGACTTTCTATTTTTAAAAAAATCAGAAATCACTTTCACTAATCCTAAAAATTGCGTCTCTTCCTCTAATTTCTCGAAAACTTATTTATCTAAAAATACTAAATACTCTATGTAACTCTCTATGTGTTTGTGTACTTGGTCTTCAATTGCACTTACCAAAGAAGAAAAATAATAATAATTTTGTGTGAACTTTGTCACCACAGTTATTTTGATGTGAGATGTCATGTTCTTAAACTTTGATGTTGAACAACACACACATACAACAGAGAAGTTCTAATCTTGCTTTATAAAGGAGTCACGTGAATTATATATGCTAATATTTTTATTGAAAATATTATCTGAAGTGAACTCTTGATATTTTCTTATATCACTGGTCACCAAGTTCCTCTTACACATTTGCATTAAATTCTTACTAGCAGTTCAATTTCGATTTGCTCCTTGATGTGTGGATTCAAGATAAGTTGATGCTGACATTTGTCTTGGAAAAAAGATTTACATATATCAATAACATGTTTTACCTTTGAAATGAACATGTCACCGAATTGTTATGTTGCTTCTCTTTTCAAGAGGTTCTGAATGATCAACAAAAATTAGTATTTTGCATTGAAGTTGTTCCCTTGAATTATGGCTAATAACACTTACCGATCCATTAGCTTAAACTTGAGTAAATCTTGGATTTTCTATAGTTTTTTCAAATGGAGAAGTTATAGAGTTCTTCTTTTAATCTTCTAGCAAATTGAAAATTGCATGTGGCGTACTTTCTGTATCATTTTTTATCCCTATAAGAAAATATATATTGTTAATATAATTAAGTTCTTGGAAATGAGATCTCCATTGTATTTCTATACTTCAACCTACTTGAGTTGTGTCAATGCTATATTTGTATAACTTGTTGGTATTTTTAACATTTGTAGAGTAAAAATAAATTTTTTTAACAAAAAAATCAAGCATTTTTTTATTGAATTTTCATATTGTATTGAATTTTACAGAGGTTACCAGTGATCAAGTTACAACCAACATTCATGAGGCTCACAGATCTATCCAGCAAATTTTACATTTAAAAGTATAAGAGAATTCTTATTGTTTCATTATTTCACCAAGGTATTGAAATATGCTAATAACAGGTATTGAAATTTGTTAATAATCTTTCTTCATTTTATTTAATCTTACTTTATACTTCTCATAAATTGAGTTAATTTGGTTTATAAAAGGTAAAGCAAAAATCTTCAATTTAAGACTATAGCGGGGCAAAAAGATTAGAGAAGATCTTATAAAGTACAAGAAAAAAGGAAGAAGAAGAAAACTATGATGACTTTCAAAGATTTTTATCGGGGTACAATTCTCTTCTCCCTTTTGGCTTCTACAACCGATTTATAAAAGTTCTATGTCCTTTATCCATCTATTTTCGAAATTTTCTGTAAAATTATCTTTTTTTTGTATTGAGCTGATTTTTTGAACCTTCAGTTGTTGAGTTAGTGAATTTGATAAATTTCTGATTTTTTTTTTAGATCTGACCTATATATGTAGTTGCTTTTGTTGCTATTGTGGAGTTCTATTTTTGGAAGAGACTGATCTAATTTTGTTTAAAGGTTAGATATTTTTAATCATGTATATGACTTCACTACTGCAGTCTGCAGGAGTCACATTTCTATTACTGTAGCTAGCAATTATTTACATCAACTTTTGAATGATAAGAAGCCTGTCAAAGGTATAATAAGAGATTGTCTCTATTACTCAATTTTTTTTACCCCGGACATGAATATAGAAGCAAATATTCCTCATTAAATAGGATTACATAAAATATAGATAGCTAAGTTCCATCCAGAAAAATCACAATGAAATGATTTTTTTCCTTCTTATTTTGGAATAGTAAACGTTTCTCCTTTAATTCTATGTATACTTGTATTGTTGCATGTATTAGTGTACCAGTTTCTGGGTTATCTAATTTTTTTTTATAATGATTTGTATTTTTTTTTGGTGTAATGGTGGTAGGATATACATTGAAGGTCTCATTTATTAGACCTATGAACTGATATCTGAAGTATATGCTAATTGAGCATTTGCGCAAGTTTTTGCTACTGAAATTGCTAAAGGTACAATTAGAATTTGATTTAAAGATCTATATTGATATCTCTTGAAGATAAATTCAAATTTGGTATGCCTATGGTAAAAACGTAAAGACCTTAAAAATCTTATCAGCCTTTGATATGCTCAATGAACCATGTCAAGAAGACGAGAAGTAACAAAATTTTGATATGACTTTAAGGATGTTGTGTCGGACGACCCATTTAGGAACATAAGTGGAGTGAAACTTCTGTAGTCCCAAGACATATCAAGCCATAAAAATAAAACATAATTGAATCTAGGTATAGTATATAGTAAACTCTAGCTATGCACGTAATCTAGAAAATGATAAACCACATTACGTCTTAGAGTAAAGCATTCATTTCAAGTTGTTGAGACGAATACTCATATTGTAGTTCTTGTTTTGTTGGTTAAAATATTTATGCATTTGAAAATTTCAACTTGAAAGTACCATTTGACATATCATAAACGGAACTTAATATGAATTAAAGGTTCGATTGTTTGCCCATTTTATTTGTACATAAATTTGATTTTAATTTACTATATAATAAATTATTTGCTCACATTCAGCAGAGAAGTGTGGATAGATTTTCAAGTTAAATTGCAAGTTGTAAATGCTTCTTAAAGTAATAGATTTATATTTCTGGACTAACATTGGAGTAAAAGTATAGTTTTAAATTGAACCCTATCACTTTGGTACCTTGATTCATTATAAAGCACCTAAGGAACTTATTAATTTATTGAAATATTTTTCCCTTCAAGTATATATAATTAGTTGATTTTTATGCAATCATGACATATACTCCCTTTTATTTTTTATTTTAATAATTTTTTGGGCCATTTAAATGGGGAAATATTTAAATGATATATGTAATACAAAAGGGAGAGGTGAATTTTCTACAAGGAAATATTAAGTTAAAATTATAATATCTATTCATTTTTTTTCACCTTTCTATTGTTTCTTTTACCAATAATTATTTATTTATTAAAAGAATTTGATATTTCACGTTGATATTTATTTGATTTTTCTAAAATTCTAAATATTAATACTTTCAGAAAGCAAAAGACTAAATAATAAAATAAAATCAAAGATGATTGAGTCGAGGATGAATGATAATATGTTACTATCATTTTTTTTTTCTCAATTAACGTTTGTAACTATGTAATTTCATATGTAAGGTATATATTATTGTAGTTCTAAAGGCTGATAGATTTTCTTCATATTGTAGATATCGTATTTTTATAGCTTGATACTATAAAAAGAGAAAGTGTTAGTGCTAATTGAAAGAAATAAATTTATATTTGTTATTTATTTAATTTATAAAGTTATTTTGCACGCATATTTATTGTTTAATCTATTTATTTTTCTTTGATTAAATTTATAAAAGTATTATTTCATAAAGTCAGTGGTTTCTAATAACCGCGCAAAGCGCGGATACTTTTACTAGTTAAATTATAACTCTAGATCCCCTACAATGTTAGATCTTCATGTCCCACCTTAATTTTGCTACATGGTGCCTACGTGACATTTTTTTTAAAATTCAATTTTAGGGTCATTTTTGTCCTTGTACTATCAAAAAACTATATTTACCCTTACAAGCATTAAGTTCTCATGTCTTCAATATATTTATCCTTGTCATCCAATTTGAGGGTCATATTTGCCCTTGTACTCAAAAAAGAAAAACATAGTTACCCCTATAATGTTAGATTCTCATGTCCGGCATTAATTTTATACGTGGCGCCGATGTGTTCCAATTAAATCTATAACTCATTTAAATTTTTTTAATCTGGCCCACAAAAAAATTAATACCTAAAAATTTTATTTTTTATCCATGTGAATATGATTTCACCACTATAATTTCTTTCAAACTGAAATCCAACTTCTATTATTGTCGTAGGGTAATAGTTGTTCCAATAATTCTTTCTTATTGAACTGATTTTTAAATTTGAGGCAATTATCTTTTATTTATATTTTTTGATTTAAAAATCATTGGAATAAATAAAAATTATTGAAATAAATATTACTTTTTTGCAATGATATAGTTGAACTTTAATTTCGATGAGATTTGAAAGGTAAAATCATACCCGCCATAAATAAATAATGAAATTTTTGGGTGTTAATTTTTTAGTGGTTCGGATTAAAATAATTTAAATGGACTAGTAGATTTAATTGGAAAAAAAGTATCACGTAGACGACATGTAGGCGCAACATAGAAAAGTTAAGGTTGGACATGATAATTTAACTCAGTAGAGGTAAATATGACTTTTTTTAAGTACAAGGGCAAATATGACCGTAAAGCTGAATGAAAAAGGTTAAAATATCGAAGACATATGGATTTAACGTTATAGGGATAAATATGACTCTTTTTTAAAGTACAAAGACAAATATGAACCTAAAATTGGATGAAAAGGGCAAATATATTGAAGGAAAAAAGGACAAATTTACCCCTCTATTTTTATTTATTAGCTAACTTTGCCCTTTGTTATACTATTGAGTCAAATATACCCTTTCGTTAATAAACTTAACACAAGACCTCTATTTTTAACGGTTGTCCATCATGGCAGGGTGAGAAATTTTTCTATTCAAATTATACGCGTGTCATATTTTAATTGGATGATATCCATGATTAGTTATACTAGTCTAAGCGTACACGCCTTGCACGTTCCTATATTAATAAAAATTAATTTATAAAAATAACATAAACAATTTAAAAGATGTGTTTGAGTAACAATATAAAAATTTAGAAAGAAAATAATGAATTTCTAATTGATAAATGATTATGTTTAATAGTTTGATTAATCTAATAGTTCTTTCTTCAGTTTATACTATTACTTGTTTAAATGAGCAAAAATGTCCTAGAAATGACGTTTAATTTAGAGATAAAAAATTCATCCGATTTACATAAACACTTAAATGCATGAATTATATGTATATAATAAATATTAATTTTTCTATATGTTTTCAATAAGGAAGAACTTAATACATAAAATTTAGTTAATTTTAAAATCTCAAATATTGAAAAAATAATTAAATAGCTATTTTGTCTAGTGTGAATTCTATTTTTAAAAGGGTAAAAAAATGAATGATTTTTTTTCTGTGAAACTTGATACTTTAAATATTTAGTAATAACTTAATTTTAAACTTTTCGTTTTACCCTTTATAAAATGATTTCAACTAAGTTTTTTTGTGTTCTGTCTCTTAATCATGTGTCTAGTCAAACTTCTTCACATAAATTGAAATGAAAGAAATAATGTAGATTTAACTAAAATGAGTGAATAGCAAGAATAATCGATTAATTGAAACAACTTAATGTATATTGTGTTTCTATATTTATTTTTAAAAAAAAAGATAGGGGGAGGAGGAGGAAGAATTTACATATTAATGTATCATGAAATTACATTCTTTAATTTATTTTCTCGTACCGTGAATTAAAATATTGTGATGGATAATTAGTTAGTTTAATAAATAAATAATTGATATAACTTAACAAAATTGTAATTGATTTTAAAGTTTTAAATATTAGATTTTTAATATAGTTCAAATAAGGAAAGATTTAAGAAGCAAAATTTTAGTCTATCTTAAAATACTAAATATTTGGATTTCTTACCTTTTACAAATTAGTAAAAATTTAATAGTTATAACTTTAATTAATTTCAAAGTCCTAATATTATGATAATAATTAAATAAAAATTATTTTTAAAAAATAATAAATGACTATTTTGTCTATTATAGAGTCTTTTAGTGAAGGGTAAAAAATTCAATCAATATTTCTAAGGCACTGTATTATATTAAGTAAATAGGAGTAGAATATTATGCATATATTGAATGTTAGATTAGTTGATCAAATCTAAAGATATTACCAAAGATTTTTTCGTTGGAAGATTGTATTGCATCTTCAAACGAAATAAAATTGTTTGAAAAAGTAACAGTAGAAAAGTGACTATTGCATTCTTGAATTATAGTGTTGTCATTGAATTCAACTTCAATCTGCTTGTTTACTGATACAAAATCAAGATTAACATTATTAATGTGTCCATTATGACGTAGCAGATCTTATCTTTTTGTAAATATATTTTTTGACTTTTCAAAATCATTATTGAAAAGTATAACATGAACTTTTGTGCCCTGCAAAAAATTAAACTTTAATGATTAAAAAATATATATATAAAAATATAAAATATATAAAAATAAATAAGAACTCAAAAACATATATATAAATATAAAATATAATACAAAAAAGAATTATTACCTCTTCATTGACTAATATTAAAGTCATTCGAGTATCTTCCTTTATTACCTTTTTATACTCTTTTACTAATTCAACTCCAATTACTAAGAATTTTATTATCCAATGAGAATCATATCACCTTAAGTTGTTAATTAGAAAATTTTCATTCACAACTTTTTTTTCGAATTCCTATGCGGGATTATCTAAAATATATTATGCACAAGAGTCATAATTATATATATTAAAAAAATTATTTTATGAGATGAAGAGATTAAGTTACCTGAATAGATGAAACTTGTGAATGTATGAGGAGATGAAGAATGCCACTTACAAATAACACAAACTTTAAATCACATAATATCAATATAAGACAATTAAAGTAGATAATGTAGTATCAATATTAGACTCAATTAAAAGAGACAATCTAAGTTAAATTATTTTGAATATAAATAATTTGAGTTGATATAACAATTATTATTGTCTTTTTCAAATTCACAATATTAAAAAAAATCACAATATGCAAAAAGGAAGAAGAAGATAGATAAACACGAAAATATACAAGGTTGGAGGTTGAATCAAAGTGTATGTAGAAGAGTAGATAAATTACATTATGTAATTATAAATCCCTTTATAAAAGTAGAAGGATTTATAAATTAAAAAAATTTAAAAATATAAGTATATTAAGACATTACTATCAAAAAGAAAAATAACTTACGTGATTATTAAAAGGAGGAAAAAAACTTTTAGGACAAAGGAAAAAAGAAAACCTATTATGAAAAAGGAGGGTTTTCCAAAAAAAAAAAAATTAAAAATTCCGACAGAAAGTTTTCTTCGTCTTCTTTTTTTATTTTTTTATTTACACTGTAAATAGAGTTATATCATAAGTAGAAAATTAATAGAGTAAAATAATGAAGAAATTTGGTAAAAAAAATTATTTTATTTTTAGTTTATGCCATAAATAAAATTATTTCATAAAGAAAAAACCTAATATAATTAAGGTGATAAAATAATTTAAAAATAATAATAGTAAATGACAATTTTATCTATAGTAGATTTTTTAAATGAAGGGTAAAAAGTTCAATCAACATTTTTAAAAACCTTCATACTTTTAATATAGTATATAGATTAAATTATTATTTCTAAATATGTTTTTTATTTCCATTTATTTAATCTCTCTGCCTTTATAAATACTTTCATGTCACTCTAAACTCGACATGAGTGACCTACTCGGGCATAGGATCGGCTGGTGCTGGTGGGGCTTACTAATGCCTGTCTCCATTGTCATTGTCATGGCCATTTTTGTTTCCATTCCTTCTTTCATTCATTCGGCATGGTGGCATGTTTCTGTAAACTCGTGTAGCACGAGTTAGAAGGGTAGAGAGATACTTCATAGCACGACATAGATCATGAAAGAATGGAAAATTTTCCTAAAACGTCTTGTAGCCTCTCCCCCATAAGTGTGGCGCGCATCACACCCACGGAAAAGACTCTACTCAATACCTCTTTCAAACACCCTAAGAAACTCTAAACTTTTGCTCTGATATCAAGTTTGTCACACATCGAGCTGAGACACCGGATCGAGACACGGGACCTAAAATCACGAATGGCCCCAAGTCGACCATGGCATGAACATGATAACTAAAGAACATACATCAAGTGTAATATGATAACTTAAGCATGAATAAGCGGAAATCTGAAGGACATAACAATCATAAAAAACAGTGTTTACGCTCAATAAAGCTGAAAATCTACATATTGTCTGATAAGCCTCTAACATGACTGATGAGATGACTGGACAACATCCTCAACTAACTCGCTTAAGTTTGAAACTGAATGTATCATAACTCAACACTAAACTGAAGGTCCTCGAAATATGACGACTCACCAACGATGAAACTGAGCTAAACTACGAGAGTTGGACTAATGGTGAAACTGAGTCTGATCGTCCGGACCTGTATCATGAAATGATACAGCATAGAGTATGCGGTCAGTACTTAGAATGTATTGAGTATGCAAGGTAAGTAAAACATGTTGAGTAACTGTTAACTGAAAACATGCATGTAAACATAAAGAAATCTGATTCTGAAACATATATAATCATAAGCTGAATATCACATCAGAATAGAATGACCCAAAGCTAAAATAGAAATCATATGACTTGTCATAGCTGAAATCATAAGTAAAAACTCGTAAACTGATCATTGGGTCAAACCTATTGTAAAACATAATATCATAAGTCATGAACATTAATAACTGAAATCATGAGGGATAATGGGAGGCTCGTCATAAACGAAACCACACAATAGAGCTTATGTGATGCCCCAATTATCACACTCAAGTAGGCAGAGTCGTCCAAAACCTCTCCAGGGCTAAGGATGCTACCGTGATATCGATATCAAGCTGAAGGCCCCTTGCAGGCGGGGGAAACTCTCTTCATAGGGCCCAAATAAATATATATATATATATATATATATATATATATATATATATATATATATATAAACCTATTTTGACGCGTAGTTCTGAGTCCAGGGAACCTGGAACCCCAAGCCTACTCGGTGCTAGATACTACTCCCAAAAGTATGTACAATGTTCTCATCGTTTTTCAATGAAGCTGAAAACATAATCACATACATAGTCTGAAATCTGAACATGGGGAGTCTTGACTCCAAAATATATTATAAGCTAGTGTTATTAGCCTTGACTAAATCATGAAAACATACTGAACATGTGTGAGCTTGCCCAAATCTTAAAATCATGCATACTTGAAATAGGCTTCATAAGTCAAAATCATACATTCATACATAGGTAATTTATAAACATTTATTCATGTTAGATATCTCATCATATTTGAAATCATGAATCATAAATTAAACTTTTCATAAAACTTGTATAATTGGGCATAATTTTCTAAAATTTGAAATTATGAACTTTTAATCAAAATAGGCATAAAATCTGCCCTGTAATCTTAAAACATGATTTGGAACATGAAGGAAATTTATCCATAAACAAATCATAGAGGATTTCATAAAATTGGGTTATAACCCCATAAGATCATCAGCTTAAATTAGGACTTGAATTCATGAACTTGAGGATAAATTTTGACATGAGAGTGAAAGAAAACTCTCATTTATAGCCCTAGATACCTGGGTAAAGTGGTTCTCAACTTGTCTTTGAAAGTCCAAGAGAATTCAGGAAGAATTTGATAGGATTCAAGCTTGATCTTCAAAAGAAATTTCTAAACTTTGCATACATGGGAGTTGAATGAATTGGAATAGGTTAAACCCCCTTAATACACTCCTTTCAGGGTTTAAAACCGCGTAGTTTAGGACGTAGGAGCTTAGGATTTACGAAAATACCCTTAATGAATTTATAGAAAAAACTGTACTGTCAGCTGCTACGACCCGAACCACGAGTCTTATAATCCTCCTACAACTCGTGGTTAGCTCCAATAACTAGCCATTCCAATTTCTCCAACTCTCTAAAGATTTTCACGATCACCTATCACGACCCGTAACTCCATACTACGAGTCGTACAACCATTCGCATAATCAACACCTGAAACTTCAATGACTTGCTACGAGTTCTGACCACGAGTCGTACCCATACACTATGACTCGTAGTGGGGACTCATGGTTGGGAGGGTGAACTTCTAGCTCTCCACCATGGGTCATTTTATGACCCGTACAATCACCCTACGACTCGTACGATGAGTCGTACTGAGGAATAACTTCCAGATTTTCTGCTGACACACTACTTCAAATTTCGAACCTAGTTTGAGGGACTTTTGGGGTATTACAAAATAGTGCTTATTAATGTATAAAATAATTATTAATGAAAAGCAAAAATTTTGAATTAAAAAAATAGAAATAAAAACTAAGATTAAAAAAATTTATGAATTTTTAGATAATGAGATCTGGTGGTGAGGTGGTAAGCTACGTGGCGTCCAACTCACCCAAATGTCAGGCCACGTGGGAATATTTTTAAAAGAAAAAGGGTCATTTTTACCCTTATACTTTCCAAATAAGTTATATTTGCCATTCGTTATACTTTTTCAACATAATTGGCCTTTCATCCAACTTCAGGATCATATTTGTCCTTGTACTCTAAAAAAATATCACATTTACCCCTATAACATTAAATCACTATGCTTATATTTACCCTTTTCATCAAATTTTAGGGTTATATTTGCCCTGGTAGTCTAAAAAATTTATAATTCCATGGGTTAATAGAGTTTAAATGGGTTAATAGATTTCATTGCAAAAGATATATGTTACGTAGACAACACATAGAAAAATTAAGATCGGACATGGAGATTTAATGTAATAGAAGTAATTATGATTTTCTTTTAGAGTACAAGGGCAAATGTAGCCTTAAAGTTGGATGAAAAAAGTAAATATGTTGAAAACATTGTGATCTAACATTATCAGGGTAAATATGATATTTTTTTAAAGTACAAGGGCAAATATGACTCTAAAGTTGGATGAAAAGGGGCTTTATGTTGAAAAAGTATAACAAAGAGAAAATATAACTTATTTGTAAAAGTATAAGGGCAAATATGACCCTTTTCTCTTTTTAAAAGCTATGATAGACAACCGTTAAAAAAAGGGGTATTTGTGTTAAGTTTATTAATGGAAGGAGTATATTTGACTCAATAATATAATGAAGAACAAAATTAGCTAAAAAATGAAAGTAGAGGGGTAAATTTAGCCCTTTTCTGTATATTGAAAAAATATAATGAAGGGAAAATACTTCTTTGTAAGAGTACAAGGGTAAATATGATTTTTTTTCATATATTCTACGGATCTTTACTTTAACATAAAAAATTTTAAAAGTCTTCGCTCATTTATTAAATTTCATGTCAAGTTAAAATCAGATAAATAAATTAATACGGAAAGAATATATAATTTATCAATTAGAGCCATTTTTTTCTTAATATTTTTATACTAAAACCAAATCTCCAAACAAATATCGTTAATTTTTAAAAATTTAAAACCAAATCAAATTAAATCTAAACAAATACTAATTTATTTAATCAATTTTTAATCAAATCATGAACATACTAAAAAGAACAAGAACAAATTAAATAATCACGTCAGGCATATGCACACTTTGCCCACGTATCAGTGAGATTGCAGATAATCCAATAATCATATTCTAGAAATAAACTACATAATTTGTAATAGAACATATAAGTCATCCAAATGTCACTCGAATTACAATAATTTTTTTAAAAATCTAATTCAAATAATAAGATGATGAAACTTTCTTCTATGTTAGTTAATTTATTCGGTTCAATATTTTCATGTGGATGAAATTAAAGCAGTATTCTAAAAGGTATGAGTACGAGATAAAATATTTTATCTATACAGGATGAGGCATAAGTCTCATGACGCTGAGCCACAAGCTCTATAAATTTTTAATATTTAATATTTTATAAATTAATATAATAAAAATATATAATTATATAGAAATTATAGACAATTCAAAAAAAAATATAAAATAAGTGAAAATGTATATAGAAGTGCTTCAATTTCAATTATTAATTAAAATTAATAATTGACTAAAAGCAATATTCGGAACTGCTCATCTCAAAAGACAAATTATACTTTTTTTTAAAAAAAAATTAAATAGAAATTTATAAATTAACTTGCAAAAAAAAATACACGAAAAAGAAATCTTCAAACGCAGCTTCACATAAGTTACATAATTAGAGGCATAAAGCGAAATTTTAATTAGAGGCCTAAAATCTAAATAAATTTCATATATATTTTATTTAAATATAATTTTTTTAAAAACTTTTTAGATGTAAAATTATTACTTAATAATTTTTTTATATTTGATTTTTTAGAATAACTTTTTTTTCCCGATTTTTAGTATTAGGTAAGATTTTATCATTTATTAAAAAATATTCTTCCATTATGGCAATCATTATAAAAATTGTTAATATAATTCTATAAATAATAAGTTACAAATTTTAGATAAAAATAATAGAGTTAGAATCACAGAATCTGATTCAAAAAGTTCTAACTAAGTATACTTATTGCAATGCTTGAAAACTTAAAAAAAAATTAGAAAAGAATTTGAAATTCACTTTGTTCAATACTTTTCGATTATTAATTTTTATTTTTGATAAAATATTACTCTAACTTATTAAAAATTTGAAGAAAAAGAGTGCCAAAAAAAGTTTAAAAAAAATAAATAATGTGAGTATTAGCTGACAGGATGTAAGAAGACGAAACAATGCTTTCTTGATTTTCTTTTATTTGAAAAAGGTTAAAGAGAATAAAATAATATAAATTTATAAAATAATATTTAATTTTTATCATAAATAGTCAATTTTTAATTTTCGGTAATAAAAAATTAATAGATAATTTATTTTTGGTGAATTTTAAACCCCAAAATAGGGGGCCTAAGGCATATGCCCTACTTGCTTAATGTTATTTTTTGTCATCGTCTTTCACAAAGTAAAAGGAGAAAATGATAAATGATGCGAATTACAAAGTAAAAATATGCCTAACAGTGATACCCCTATCACACCGAAAAATTCCACCGTCGCTGCAAAATCGCCCCTCCTCAATAACGAAGCTATCAACACTCAAGAACAAGGGCTGAACATAGACAAAGACAAACTTTTTGACCTTGTTGCCGTCAAGCCATCCGTTTAAGCTCTTCAAGAAGCCATTAACAAGAGCAACAACACCAAAATTCAACCTCCTACAGCACATGCAACAAGTTCTAAAGATAAAATTCTCCAAGATAGAAACACCCAGCAATTAAAACCCCCCACCAGAACCAAAAATATCTACAAATTTTGACCCACCGCCAAAATCCCAAATTTCACCATCTTCCCCCAATCTGGAAACACAATCCAAAGATGAGCAAAACTCCAATGGTAAACTGATGTCTAAGAATGTGAACAACAAGCCAAAAACTAATACCCCTTCAAAGCCTACGTTTGCGGCGAAGGTTCAAGCTAATCTGATAACCAATACGCCAAACAGAGTTCCTATGGAAATCATGCATGGAACACATCTTGGTAAGCCTGCTGTTTACTTTACTGCAGAAGATTACTTTGGAAAACTTGCAAATGAATGTAAGCTCACCATAGTTGGGAAATTCTTAAAAGGAAAGCCTACCATGGATGAACTACGAAAACTGACTGTGAGTCAATATCAATTGCAATGAACTGTTAAAATAGCATATTAATAGCCTGTTTGGCCAAGCTTTTGAGAGATCAGAAGTGTTTATTTAAAAAAAATGAGGTGTTTGATCAAGCTTTTGGAGAAAATAAGTGTTTTTAGGGAGTAGTGAAAGTTGTTTTTCAGAAGCTAAAAAGAGTAGCTTCTCTTCAAAGCACCTATTTGAAAAGCATATTTGTAAAAAATACACTTAGAAACAATTTTCAAAAGTTTGGTCAAACACTAATTGCTACTCAAAAGTGCTTTTAAATTTATTGGCCAAATACAAACTGCTTCTCACAAAAAGTTCTTTTTGATAAACACTTTTTGAAAAAAAGTACTTCTCAAAATAAGTTGATTTGAGAAGTTTGGCCAAACAGGCTATAAGATTATCGCACTGTTTATATTGACTTTAGTTACGAATTCGATTACAATCATATTTATTTCAAACCTTATTTACACATTGGGCCATATACTATGAAAGTTTTGAAGTGGACTCCAGATTTCAAAGAAGATCAAGAAACATCTATTGTCCCTTTCTGGATACTTATATATAAACTCCCATGGCATCTCTTTCGTTGGGATGTCATATCAAGGCTAGTTCAATCAATAGGCACGACAGTTGGACCGGATCAAGCAACTTTTTCCAAATCTAGAGGCAATATGGCGAAGGTCAAAATCGAAATTGATTTGCTTCAAGTCAAACAGGACAAAATCTAGCTTGGTTTCACAAGAATGGATGGTACGACAGATGGCAGGTGGTTGGAGGTTGAATATGAAGGAGATCCTGATTACTGCCAATATTGTAAAATGCAAGGGCATAAGGAAAGTCAATGCAAGAACAAATTAAAGATGCAGACAAACCTACAAAACAAAGAAAAAAAGAATTGTCAGAACAAAAGAAGAATATTGATCACAATCAGATAGATGAGAAGGCTTTCAAGAAGTTAAAAGGAAGATAAAGAAATATGGAGGAATCACTATAAATGAACTAGACTCATCAAAAGTGCAAAGCAACAAAACTCTCGTGGTTACTGGCAAAGGAAAATAGAAGATTTATAAACAGCACGAGGAAAAGCAAACCATGATAAATGACCCGAAGAGTAAAAAAACTTCAACCAGCAACTCTAAATAGAGTGTCACCACTATTCAACAGACTATTAAAGAGGTAGTCTCAAAAAATGAACAACAAACCAAGACTAACAAAAACAGAAGCAGGAAAAAGAAAATAGCCGTCATCTGGGAAGACCAAATTGTGAAAAATGGGGAAGATATTAATCCACATAACTCTCGTCAAAACTCCTCTCTAGGTGTGGTTTCTAACAATGAGCATGTCCAAAACAAGCCTTCTCAAAGTCATCTTTCAAACAGAGAGCACATTCAAGACAGCAATAGCGACATTGATGAGCCAAATGATCAAACTAATATTTTCTCTGTATCTGAATCAGAGGAAAACAACAGCCAACACACCAAGGAAGACCAACGCACTGAAGAAGAAGAAGAAGAAGTAAACATAAAGGATAGTAGTGAGGAAGACTATGAAAGTCTTGAAGGAAAAAGACACAGACAGTGATGAAGAAGCTGAACAACTAGTTCATACGTTCACCAGTGGCAGTAATGAAGTTAAACAAGCTTATGATGACCTCACTGACAACATGAGTCTCTCTCCAAGAGGCCAGCAAAATAGAGGTGGAAGAACTAACAAAGGTAAAAGGAGAGGAGGAAGAACAAACACTCAAAATGCTGTCGCTAGATCACAGTCCAAATAACTTCTCCTTTTATCTTTTATTATTAAGTACATCATATGGAATGTGAGAGGAATTACCTCTCAGGGAGCCTTTGATAGACTTAAGAAACTCAAAAGGAGACATAACATCTCTTTCATGACTTTGATGGAGCCATTTTGCAGAAGAAACAAAATGGATAAATTCAAAAGATTATTGGGTTATCACTTTGGTTTTTCCAACTGTAACTACAAGATTTGGATATTTTGTGATCAACTTTGTGATTGCATAATTATTCAGAATACTGAGCAACAAGTTGCTTGTAGTATTAATGATCAGGGAGATATCAATCTGATCATAATTGTGTATGCTAAGTGCAAACAACACTTGAGAGAGGTATTATGGAATGACATCAAGAATATGGCCCAAAATATCAGTATTCCATGGATAATAGCTGTGAATTTCAATTGCATCATGGATCAAAATGAAAAGAAAGGGGGTAATATGCACAAAATGAGTGATAGTATGCCTTTTATAAACTGTATTTCTGATTGCTCTTTGATTGATGCAGGGTATACAGGTTCTACTTACACCTGATGTAAGGGGAGAAGTACAAGATTTAGAGTTTGGGAAAGATTAGATAGAGTTTTTATGAATCTTTATTGGTTGCAGAAATATATTGAAACTACTGTTTATCACTTGATCAGATCAGGTTCTGATCACTGCCCTTTGTTCATCACTTTAAACTCAAACCACCCTACTCATAGAAAATACTTCAAATTCTTGGAGTTTTGGATTAAAGAGTCCACATTTCTGGATGTGGTTAAACAAGCATGAAGTATAGAAACTAGTGGTTCCTCACTATGGAGATTTCATATGAAACTCAAGAACACCTAAACAGCTTTCTTGGTGTTCAAAAAATCATATTGAAAATATTTTCGAAAAAATTAAGGATCTGAAAAAAAATTTGTGACTGATATAGAGGAGAGGTGTATCCAAGACAAAAGTGATAGTAATAGAATGAATCTCAACAAAGACAATGCCCAATTGATTATGCACACCAAAAATAAGAAGCTTATTGGAGACAAAAAGCTGGAATGAAATGGTTTAAGGAAGGAGATGCCAACACAAAATTCTTTCACTCCATAGTCAATGTTAAAAGAAGAAAGCTGACTCTCAAGAAGATGAAAAAGGATGACAATTCATGGGTGGAAGGAAATGAGGCCATAGCTAAAGAAGCTGTTAACTTTTTTGAAAATCAGTTTACTGATCCAAGATGTCAAAGAGATTTCAATATTCTTAATTGTATTCCTAAAGTGATCTCTCAAGAGGATAACGACATGTTAGGAGTTCCTCCTACTCTCAAAGAAATTAAAGATGTTGTCTTTGCCTTGAGCCCAGATAGTGCTCCAGGACCTGATGGAGTTTCAGGAAAATTTTATCAACATTGTTGAGATATCATCTCAAATGATCTTTTTAATATGGCCTGTGATTTTTTTGCAGGTACTCAACTTCCAAATCAGTCATACCTTACAATATGGATAGAGATTGTCCTATCATTACTCACCTTAGTTTTGCAGATGATATAATTCTTTTTTTCCTCGGGTGATTCCCTATTCTTAATGTCTATGATGAACAAGTTGTGGATATATGAGAACATCTCTGGCCAATCTATTAATAAAAATAAATCTTGTTTCTTTGGCTCGAATACCTCTATATTTGTCGCTAATGACATCAAACAGATAACTGATTTTGAACAGGCTAAATTTCCTTTCAATTATTTAGGAGTTCCTATCTATAATAGAAGGAAAAAAGTTATTTACTTTGGTAATTTGGTTTCTAAAGTTTCTAACAGAATGCAAGGTTGGCAGGGTAAGATGTTTACTCACGGAGGAAGAGCTATTTTAATTAAATCTATTCTCTACTCTATTCCTTTGCACATTTTATCTGTCATTCAAATTTCCAAGATCACTACTAAACAGATTGAACAACTTATGGCTAACTTCTTCTGGAGTGATAGTGAAGGAAAAAAGAAGAAGCACTGGATTGCTTGGAGACAGTTGTGTTTTCCTAAATTGGAAGGAGGAATTGACTTCAGATCCATTCAAGATATTAATCATGCTTTTGGTGGCAAAAGTTGGTGGAATTTCAGAACTAAAAAACAATCTCTGGAGGCAGTTCATTGAAAACAAATATTGTCCTAGAGCTCATCCTGTTTCAAAAAAATGGGCTGCTGGGCAATCTCATACTTGGAAGAGTTTACATGATTCCAGAAAGCTATGTGAAAATTTATTTCTTGGAGAATTGCTAAAGGAAATATAGCTTTCTGGTGGGACAATTGGCTTGGTTCTGGACCGCTAGCCAATCTTTTCCCCAATACTTATCATTCAAAGAAAGTTAAAGTCTCTGATTTCATTACTAACGGTGTTTGAAATCTTACCAAGCTGCAAACTTTTCTTCCTAATAATCTGGTGCTCCAAATTGGCAACATTGAGATTATAGATGCCAACAAGGATATCCCAATCTGGACTCTTAATACTAATGGAGAGTTTACCATTAAAAGTGCTTGTCATACTCTTAGAAGTAGCAGAAGCACTACTCTTACTGCATCTAGAATTTGGCAAAAAGGAATTCCTTTTAGATTTTCTTTCTTTATGAACAGGTTACTGAAAAACAAGCTCCTCACTAATGAAGCTCTTCAAAGATACAAAGTTCATGGCCCTTCAAAATGTATATGTTGCAAGGGTGGACACACAAAAAATATTGATCATTTGTTCAGGGAAGAGGACCTAGTCAATGTTGTGTGAGAATACTTCTCAAACTACTGCGGCATCACCATCAGACAGGGAAGTATAAGGACTACGCTTATGAATTGGTGGTTGAATAACACCAAAAATAAAGTTCGCACTCTTTTTATTTACAGCTTGCCTCTTTTAATATGCTGGGACATTTGGAAAGTTAGATGTAATGATAAATATGAAGACATCAAAAGCTATCCAGGAAACATTATTAATCTTATCATTCATCAAATTAAAATGTTGCTAGAAATTCAATTTTCCAAAGTCAAATTTATACAATAGTGGGCTAACTTGTCTCTTTATATTGAAAGGTTAAAACATAGGATCAATATCAAATGTCTCAGATGGAGCAAAACTAGTCCTGGCAGATTCAAATTAAATACTGATGGATGCAACAAAGGAAATCCAGGCAGTGCAGGAGGAGGAGGAGTACTTCGAGATGACAAAGGACAACTGATCATGGCCTATGCAGAATACTTGAGGGATTTCTCAAACAACTTAGCGGAATCCAAAGCCATCCTTAAAGGAATTCAGTGTTGCATCACCAATGGCTACTTCAATATTGACGTTGAATCTGATTCTCTTCTTATCATTAATATGATCAATGATAATGAGAAAGGGAGCAGGCAAATCATGCACATTGTAAATAAAATTAACAACCTAAAGATCCAAGGCAACTTGATATTTCATCATTGTTATCGAGAAGTCAACAACCTAGCAGATTACCTGGCCAACTTGGGAGAGAGCAAAAAGTAAACTCTTTTCTTAACCTAGAATTTAGCTCTACCTAATGGAGTTAAAAGCTGGTTGAAGAATGACAAAGATGGAACTCCCAATTTGAGAATAAGAGCCCATAAGAAGCTTTTTGATAATGACTAAATTTCGGAGTTGCTTTGTTAAATTTCATTTTTATTGTTCATAATGTTTTGAATTTTTTAGGATTCATGAAGTCTAATCCTAACCATGAGTTCAGCAGCCGTGGTAACTTTTTGTACAAGGATGAAATTTCTATCCTTCATGTAACTCAAGGCGGATTAGACAAATATCCAATCCACCGGCTATGTATTTTTATTACAATCACTACATAGATTAGACATTGTCTAACCTCCATCTTTTGGTGGTTTTAAAAAGAAAACTTTTTAAAATTTAATAATAAGCTGAATTACATATTTTTTGGTATTAATTTAAGAATTTATTTAGCAATTCTAATTTTAATTAGGAGAGGTTTAATTTCTCGATTTATGCCCCAAAATAAAAATTTGCTCAATGCCTTACACTCAGATTGACAGGGCTTATACCTCACAATATTTTTAGCTTCTACAGATAGCTCCATACATTTTTACTACGTTCCACCCAAAACTCACCCCCAAAGCTCCTTTTAAAACACTGGATGAAAGATAAATACTCGAATTTAAAAAGATACTCTTTTTTCCCTAAACCCTCTTTCATACCAAAACTTCACCAACAAATACATTTTATATCTTCGCTCAAATTATATACTCCCTCCTACTTCCTTTTTTTAAATTTATTTATCTGATTTTAATTTGATACTGAGTTTAGAAAAGTAAAGAAGACTCAGTCTTAGGGTGAACATGATATAGTAGATGCTGAATTATCTTATCGGAATAAAAAAATTTGATATCACGATTTCGTTATAGTATTTTAAAAAAATTTTATTTTCAATATTTATAAAAAGAATATTGAAATATCAAATACCTTACCGAATTATATTATTACATATATAAACTAGTATTAGTATAAAGCTAATTACTTAAATGCTAGAAATTTAACTACGCTATCTTGATTGAATATCTTTTTTTGTGTGTGTAATTGATTAACTAAGGGAATTGCTTGTACATTATTTTGAATACTTTTATATGTGTAAGGTGTTAGCATGAAATAATTAAAATGTTTTTTGAAAAGTTAAAGTCCTATTTCTCTATTATAAGATTATGTAGGTCGAAACCAAACAAATTATGAATAATGATTTATCATACCAAATAATATCGAAATCAAATTTAAAAATATTGAATTATCCAAAATTAATTTAATATGGTAATAATATAATTAAAACTACCGAATCTAAATATTTTTAATATCTTACCATGCCCGACCCTACCCCGACCCCCCAAAAAAATTATATATATAACTTACTTCCCAAATTCGAAAATAGTTTCATGAAATAATTATATTACAAAGATTAAAAAATGCAGATCTTGGATACACTTCTATAGAAGTTCCTTAAGGTAAGTGAATTAAAACATGGATCAAAAGGGCGAGCAAAATATTGAAGCATAAAGCTTGCAAGCCGGGAAGCTCACCCTATAAATACTCACCACCTCTCCTTCTTTCCTCTATCTCACTTCTCTTCACACACACACACACTCTTCATCATTTTCCTATATGCCTTTCTCTTATCTACCCCCCCACCCTCCTAAGTACCCTCACCCCACCTCCATCTAGTTTTTCTCATCCCCAAATTTTATTTTATTTTTTTTAAATTTCTCTTCTTAAACTTAAAAGTCATATATCCCCTTCTCTAATTTTCTCTTTCTCATCTATATCTCCTTCACATCTTTGTTTTAAAGAAGAAATCAACCACGAAAAGAAGAAGAAAAAAGAACAACACTAAAAGAAGTTTGTTTTGGTTTATCTTCCTTCCATATCGCGAATTCTGAGTAAGCGCAATTACCCACACACACCAAAAAAAAAAAAAAAAAAAGAAGAAGAAGAATTCTAAAAGTTTTCTTCTCTTTCAAAGTTTTGTACAAGAAAAAGTCATTTCTAGCATCATCCTCACACACACAAACATTTGAAATTTTTTAACGAGTGTTTATATTTAGATTAGTCAGGTTAATAAAATTTAGATATAGATGATTATATATAAATGAAAATGTGTGTTTATTAGTGTATTTTTTTTTAAGGAATAAGGAAGGGTTGATGGCCCCAGATGATAGAGGAATGAAGAATGGTGGAGGAAGAAGCGGAGGAGGAAGCAGGCAGGCGCTAAAGAAAGGGCCATGGACAGCAGCAGAGGACGCGATTTTAGTGGAGTACGTGAAAAAACATGGAGAAGGAAATTGGAACGCGGTTCAAAGAAATTCTGGATTGATGAGATGTGGGAAAAGTTGTAGGTTAAGATGGGCGAATCATCTTAGACCTCATCTTAAGAAAGGTGGATTTTCTCCTGAAGAAGAAAGAATTATTATCGAGCTTCATGCCAAACTTGGCAACAAATGGGCTCGCATGGCTGCACAGGTTCAATTTTTTCTCTCTCTCTTTTCATATGTTTGAACAACGAAATTGTTTCGTGTTCTGACATCTATGTCCTTTTGTCCCTTTTTTTTTGTCCTGCAAATTTACCATCTTCATGCATTTATATAGGATCTTGTATGTTTCTGTTTTCTACCCATTGAATTGGTTTTACAAACCAAACTAATCATTTTCCATAATAGAGTTGTTAATTACCTTCTTTAATAATCTTCTCAATGCTTGTGCGTTATGATTTTTTATAAACAGACACTCTACCTCCACGAGATAAAGGTAAAGTCTGTGTAGATTTTATTTTTCCAGAATCCCACATATGAGATTGCATAGAATATGTTATTATTATCAATATTTTTCTTGATTTCTCTATTGAATCTTAACTTCACTTTGGGCTTACCTCATTAATTAACTAGTCTTTTTTTTTTGGTATTTTGATCAAATTAATGACAAATTAACTATTTATTTGATGTTAACTTTATAAATTACAGCTACCAGGAAGAACAGATAATGAGATCAAGAATTACTGGAACACAAGGCTAAAGAGAAGACAAAGAGCTGGTTTGCCCATATACCCTCAAGAATTACAAGCACAAAACCAACAAGAAAACAATCAACCCCAAAGCCTCATTTCTTCACCATTTGATCCCCAAAAGGCAACTTACAACAATCCTCCCCCCCTCTCTCTCTCTCTTCTGAATATCTTCAACTCTTCAACCATGAAACCTCCAATTACACATCAATTCCCCCTCAATAGTAACAATATTTTTCGCGATCCTCCTAAAGGCCTTTCCTTGACACTCCCGTCATCTATGAGAAATTCACAATTTTCGTCATCTGTGCCTAACAACAATTTTGGTCATGGCTTGTCTAATTCGATGCTAGTGCCATCATTTCAACAACAGAACTATCCGAATTTTGGCTTAACAACGAGGCCTTTCATGGGGATTTCTTCGAACCAAAATGAATTAATCTCTGGTATGGGTATTAATTCCATTAATAATTACCCCTCAGGGCAATTATCCATGCCTGTAACAACCACTGGATCGTCTTCTGAGAATACAGGCAGTGATTTTGGTTCAAGCGATGCTAATAATTATGCAAACAACATTGCTGGATTATCGCGAGGAAATAGCGGATTATTGGAAGATTTGTTAGAGGAGTCTCAGATTTTAACAAGGACTGTGAAAATTGAGGACAATAATTATGTTGATTTGAAGGAAAAAGATGATAATTATAAAGGGAAATCATTGTGGGAAGATTATGGTTTAGTTGAAGAAAATCAAGATGAAGCCATTTTAACCGAAGAATCAGTTTACAACTTTGCTCATGGGGGTGATGTCATCCTGAATAACAACTCTGAAAGCTCCAGCCCTCATCCCAATTCATCTTCAGGTAATTAGTTAAACTATCATATATATATATATATATATTATATTCAAGATAATTGTGAACTCCTTCTCCGTTCATTTTTACTTGTCTATTGTACTAAAAATAAATTTTCATTTTTACTTGTCCACTTTAACATATCATTTCGCATGATTTTTTAAAAATAGTGCTAATAGATATGGGTATTATAGTAAAAATATGCACTTTATTTTGTTGTTTTCTTAAATAAAGTGCGAGGTTCATTGTGGATAAGTAAAAATGAACAGAATTAGTATTTACAAAATAGTATCTCAATTTATCCTATTTCATTACATGTGGAATGTGATATAATTTCGAAATCAAATCATTAACGGAATTCTTATAATCCATTGATAAATAGGATCAACAACTATTTTTTATCGTTTAACGATAAACATTGTCCGATGCTAATTCCAGTTCATACCATAGTCAAATTATACAATAATTTATTTGTTTTTCTTCTTATGTACTTGGTATTTTTGAACTAACTTTTAATATTTGCTTGTTATAGGGATATTGTTGAAAACGGAAGATTCATTACAAGGAATTAATCAGGCGGATGAGGAGATAATGTGCCTTCTTGATAATTTTCCGCTAGCTGTACCAGTTCCAGATTGGTATGACGAAAGGGATGACCAAAAAAATAATTCAAAAATTGGTATTGATGATCACAAAGCTGAAAAACAGGCTGAAGAATCCAAGTCACAAGTGGTAATAACATCAACATCAGGGTCAAAGAAGCATGATTGGGAACTTGGAGGATGTTGTTGGAACAATATGCCTTCTTTTTGTTAGAATAAGTAAAAACACATTCATGATATATAAGTAAAAAAAGGGCAAAGATTGAGGGACTTTGATGTCACCTTGCTTTCCTTTTTTTTTTCTTTAAAAAAAAATTAGGTTGAGATATATAAAGGTATATTTGATCGATGATGGATCATTTGATCGTCCTGCATTATTTGTTGTTTCTACTTAGACAGAGATTGTCTAGTTTTAGGTTTTGTTGTTCGGAGTCTTTAGAAATATAGTCAGGTGCATGTCGATCAGTTCCTTTAAAAACAGTGCATTTAGGAGGATGTAGCACAGATCTGCCAATAGTTTTGAAGAGTCCGAGTGACATAGATTTTAGAGAAATCACTCCAGACAGTTGTTTTATGAACAACAATCAAGATTTGTTAATCTTGTTTTATATATTGGTTTGTGATGAATAGATATTTGGAAAATTAAAAAGTTGATTTATGTATATTATGCGCGGAGACTGTAATTTTTTTTGTTTTGGCAAGGTTCTGGTACCAAATAGTTGGACGCTGCATCGAAAATCTGCATGTTTGGTAATATTTGGCGAAAAATATTTTTTGAAACCATTTATCTATAAAAAGAACTAGTAATATTCATTGTATTTTGGCGTTTGGTTGTAGAAAATATTCACCGAGAAAATATTTTCAACACAAGGAGAAAATGACTTCCCTTAATTATTTCTGATAGGAAATCTTCTTCCTTCATAATTATTTCAACATTTAACTTACATCATTACTCCAGCTTCGAAGTAATACTTTTTTGGATAATAATTGTAAAATATTATCATAGACACAAAATTATTTTTTTTTAAAAGAAATAATTTCCCAGTATCCCGGGTAATATTATATTTCATTCCAAAAGAATGGTACAATACAAAGAAGTACAACACAAGGATAGAGGATATCCAAAAAAAAAAGAAATGAAAATAGACATGGGCTAGAAGCAAAAAAGAACTTATTACCCATGTCTACAGCTATACAATGGCAAAAGCTTAACTTACAAAGAAATTGGCTTTGTTAAATCTAGTTGTAATGTTAGGAATCTTTTGCATATTCGTAACAAGAATTCCCCTTGCTCCTTTAGGAATTTGCTAGTTAAACATGTAGATGTGACTCTCCTGCGATTCAGTAGCTCTATTAGCCATCCAGTCCGCAAGCTACTTAGCTTCTCTGAAGTAATGAGTTAACTTAACCCCTGCTTCCCTCAGCATACCAGTAGTTTCTTCAATGATGTTGTTCAATCTGAAGCTACTGGTTTTTCCTTCATTGATCATGTTAGCTATGAGAAGTGAGTCCACCTCCATTGTGAAGCTGACGAGGTCTTTCTACAGACACCACTTCCCACCAAACGAGGCAGCTTTGACTTCTGCCTCGTTGTGGCTATTGCACAGGATTGACATAGAGAAGGCCATAACCAGGTCCTTCTCATTCCTTAATGCTCCCGCAATGCCCGCGCTACCACTATCCTTTTTGAAGCTTCCATCAGTGTTGAGTTTTAGGTACTCTGGTTCTGATTTTGCCAGCACACTAGTATGTTCCTTTGGATAGGTCTAAGCTTTATCATGTTGTGGCAGAACTCCTTCCAAGGGAGGGATAAGTTGCAAGTTGGGAAAGCCTTAGTAGTAGCAGCTTGAATGTTCCATCCCACCATCTGCACTATTTTGTACCTGTTGATTTTTTTTTAATTCTCATATGTGCAAGCACAAGTTTGTTTCCATATAATAATAGGATATAATAATAGGAGAGATAAGGAGAACTAATCTATGAATATCGTTGCCAGCCTTCTCATGCCACCAAGAATTAATAACATGTCTAATAGGAAGGTGAGTGTGCTTAATGCCCAAAGTGCCACCAAAAAGATTCCAAATATAGCTAGCATCTTTGCCTTGAGTAAACACATGATTTATGGTCTGATTACAAGCTGTAGGACAACAGTTATATTTAGAATCCAAGTGTTTGCCAAATTTTATAATTACATCTTCAAAGGGGAGTTTATCTTTCTACCGCCTCCAAACTAGAAATGACATTTTAAAAGGAATATAGGAGATTCATACCTTGCTGATGAGCGGCTGACTTGGTTAGTCAGATCTAACCATATTCGAGGCAGACTTGTTGGAGTATTTGCCCCTCTCTGTGAGGTCCCAGTAAAGCTGAGTTTCTTTTGGGGGGGATTCCCAATAGCAATATTCTCAATGAGGTCACAAATATGATTTAGAAGATAGATGCTCATCTTGTCCATGCTCTACTTACCATTGATGATAAAATCCTTGACCTGCAAGATGGAACTTTAGAGGTATAGGTGACTTGATACAAACAAAAGTACTTATCTCTAAAGAGCACTTTAAAGGCTAATTACCTTCTACGAAGGGTGTAAGCAACTCTTAAGCATCAAGTAGAAAAAAAAGAAACTAGTTACAAAACTTTTACAACAAATAACTACATGTCACGCCCCGAGTCTACACCATGGATGTAACACGGTACTTGAAGTCACAAGTGACCCCAAGTCAATCCCTGGTCTATCATTCACTAGCATTCTGAGTAAATATGCACAGCGAAACTTTTAAATAATATCATAAAAATATTTATGAAAGATAAGTCTGAAAATATAAAGTGCAAAACACTTGAGTAATACTAATAAATCTGAAAATCATGTCTATCTGAAAGCCATCTAACTGAGGAGTTGCTGGGACAAGCCCCCAGCTAACTCTAAGTCTAACTGAAACTAACATATGACTGAAAGAGAGAAATAATGCCCTCGGATAATGAGGACTCACACTTCAATCGCTGAGATGGAGAATCCGAACTACGGCGTCTAGCGGTGCTGAGTCTAAGAACTTGCAGCTGTATCATGAAACGATACAGCATAAAAGTATGCGTCAGTACTTTGAATGTACTGAGTAAGTGAGAGAAACATGAACAACATGATAGAACTGGTAAATAAACTGATACGACATAAAATGACCAACTAAAATGCTGAAAACTGTACAACTGATAATAAAATGATATGGTCAAAAGTGACCCTGGCTGATGGTCATAAACATGTCCTAAGTCTGAAGTACTGCACTAAACTGATCTGGACTGAAGAATCTAAGAGTAAACTATACTAACTAATGGGAGAGGCTATAACCGACATATAACCACGTGAGATAGATGTGGAGTTCGATGTACACACCCAGTCGGTAGGACCCAATATATCTTGCCAGGGTATAAAGGCATGGACTGTGAAAATCACTGTCAAAAGGAGGCCATTAGGCCAAGTAAATAATACCTATGGTGGCAATGTAGTTCTGGAACCTGGTGCGCTGGAACCCCGGCCCTTTCGGTGCTAAGTCCTACTCCCACTGGGAAATCCTATTACTGCTACTACTGACAAGTGGATAACTCGATACTGGGGCCCAAGACTATACTGACCCAGGGATACTGTCAGAGAGTTCCCTGAGCGTCTTATAAGACCAGATTTGGAAACTGAGTTCTAAGACTGGTCAGAGATGCTTATCTGGAAGCGTCGTAACTGTCTAGAGAACAAACTGATAACTGAAATGGGGTCTTGGGGCTGGTCAGAGCTAAATAACTAAAATGTCATGACCGCCTAATGGACCAAATAACTATAATCTGAGTCTGAGTCTGATAGCTGATAGGCACTATTGACACCTCGGGAAAAGATTATAGTCAAACTGATCAGCTGACATTTTTGCTGACATTTTTGACTAACACTGAATATTCTAGTACTTTGACTAAAGCTGAACTGACAATTCTGAGAAAATATATAGTATATAGACTTTTTGGCTGAATGTGAATATCATGCAAGTAACTGAGTTTCTTTAACACATACAAGTATTATAGAAGCCCTTAACTCTGCAAGATGCAAACAATTCTCAAGAATTCAAAGCTTAAGCAGGATCCTAATTTCTGACTTTTCAACAGTTAGGGTTGAATGTCTAAATTGATGGAACAAACATCATTTTAATTACAAGATGGTGGAAAATAGCTACAATTAACATAGAACAGGATTTTACATGACATAATCCAAAAGCTGTAGCAATAATTTCGAATTCACAAACTCAGGGCTATGACTGAAAGTGAACAGAGAGAGAGCTCTGGGGGACGCAAGGGGAGGACAATCTCCTTACTGAATTTCCACATACCTGTAGAAGAAACCCTGGTGAAAATCCCTGAGCAGAATTGAGAAGAAAATCGACCCTTGCTCTTGCTCTACGCCTTCTGTTAGAGTTTCTAGGCACTGTTCTTGAGGAAAGTTGAGAGGAGTGAATGAAAAAAAGGTCGTTCTAACCCTTTAACTTCCCCTATATGGACCCAAAATGACACGATTTAGGATTAAAAAGGTGAGAAATTACCAAAGTAACCCTGGGAACTGAAATTGAAATCTGGCCGACAGGAACCAACGGGCCTCAGGACGGGTCGTTGGTCAAAACGACGGCCCATTGAATCCAGCCATGGTTTCTGGGTTCAGAAACTAAATTTACAAGGGTGACCCACGGTTAGGTACAACGGTCCGTTGGAAGCAACAATGGGCCATTGATACCTCCCATTGGAACTGGTAAGAAAACAGGGCACGGGGACAACGAGTGAAAACAACGACTCATTGGTAGGACCAATGAGCGGTTGTATCCCCTCGTGGTTCACACTGCTGGGTTCTGGAATTGAACGATGGTTAGTAGCAATGGCTCGTTCGCAGAAACAATGGGTCGTTGTTACATCTCGTTGTCTCAGGGAAAGGTCCAGTAGACCCCTGAACTCTAGATTCAATAAACGACAGTATGATTCGTTGTTAGGAATAACGGGTTGTCCTATGTCTCATTGTTTCCCCTTGAAGGAAGGCTTCTACCAACCACGACCACGTTGGTCTGTTGTGGGAGTCGTCTGAGATAGAAAAAATTTCTGGTTTCCTGTGGTTTTTCATGTAACATCTGAATTTGTTTTAGAAAAGTTTCGGGGTGTTACAATATCTTCCCCTTGGGATCATTCGTCCTCAAATGAAGATCAAAACTAGGAAAAGAGCTGCGATTTCAAACATTGAGACTATGAACTGTTTTCTGAAGGAGTAACTGACTCCAAAGTGACTTAACCGTACTAACAGAGCTGATGCAACTAGGATGCTCATAGGAAATCTAAATAGAGCTGATGAGTACAAAACTTATTAGAGTACTGAGAAGGGATTTAGTACCTGATTCTGGAACTGAACTGGAAGAGAACAAGTGAGGGTATCTGGCCATCATGTCTGTTTCTTCTTCCCATGTGGCTCCCTCAACTTGCTGATTTCTCCAAAGGACCTTGACTGACGCTATCTCCTTATTCCTCAGCTTACGAACCTGACGATCAAGGATCTGGACTAGTACCTCCTCATATGTGAGACTATCCTTTATCCCCACACTGTCCAATGTCACTACTGAAGTTGGATCACTAATGCACTTCTTCAAAAGTGACACATGGAAAACTGGGTGCACAACTGCTAACTCTGAAGGTAACTCTAACTCGTAAGCTACCTTACCAATCCGTCTTAGAATCTTGTAGGGTCCCACATATGTTGGACTGAGCTTTTCCTTCTTTCCAAACCTTATCACCCCCTTCATAGGTAAAATTTTCAAGTATACCCAGTCATCAACTGCAAACTCCAATTCTCTTCTCCACACATCGGCATAAGATTTCTAACAGCTCTGAGCTGTTTTCAACCTCTCTCAAATGAGCTGAACTTTATGCATTGCCTTATGTACTGAGTCTGGCCCTATCAAGGTAGCTTTACCAACCTCGAACCACCCTATAGGAGATCTACATCTCCTACCATACAATGCTTCAAATAGGGTCATCTGGATATTGGAATGGTAGCAGTTTTTGTACGCAAACTCGATAAGAGGCAGATGGTCATTCTAATTATCCTTAAAATCGATCGTGCACGCTCTCAGCATATCTTCTAGGGTCTGAATGGTCCGCGCCGCTTTCCTATCGGTCTGCGGATGAAAAGCAGTGTAGAGTTTGATCTGAGTGCCCAGTCTCTTCTGAAAGGACTTCCAAAATTGTGAGGTGAACTGTGTTCCTCTATTTGAAATGATTACCAAGGGCACTCCATGGAGTCCGACTAACTCTCGGATGTAAAGTTTAGCGTAGTCCTCAGCTAAGTCTATGGTTTTGACTGGTAGGAAGTGAGCTAACTTAGTCATCCGATCTACTACCACCCAAATTGAGTCATGCTGCCGTCGAGTCCGGGGTAGACCTGTAATGAAGTCCATATTCACTTCTTCCCACTTCCATGTGGGTATACTGATATCTTGAGTCATGCATCTAGGTCTGTGGTGTTCTACCTTGACTTTCTGGAAATTTGGGCACTATGCTACAAATTCGGCGATATCCCTTTTCATGCCGTTACACTAGTAAATATCCCGCAAGTCGCGGTACATTTTAGTAGAACCAGGGTGAATAGAGTATCTCGAACTGTGTGCCTCGGCCAGTATCTGTTGTCTCACTACCAACATCCGGTACACAAAACTTGTCCTGGTAATGGAGCACCCCATCTCCCCCTTGGGAGAAAGCTTCTATTTCTTTTCTGATGACTGCTTCCTTAAGTTTAAGTAAAATGGGATCCTCAGCTTGTTTGGATTTGACTTTAACTACCAAGGAAGAATCTGACCCGCTTTGCATTACTACACCATCTTCAGCTGAATCCACCAACTGCACCCCTAACTGGGCTAGCCTGTGTACTTCTTTCGCTAGCTCCCTCTTGTCTTCCTCAAAGTGAGCCACACTTCCCATAGATCATCTGCTTAGGGCGTCAGCCACCATATTGGCCTTACCCCGGTGATACATCACACTCATGTCATAATCCTTTAGCAGCTCTAACCACCATCTCTGATGCAGGTTTAGGTCCTTCTGGCTGAGCACATATTGGAGGCTCTTGTGATCCGTGAACACATCCATGTGATCCCCATACAAGTATCTCCATATTTTTAACGCGAATACCACCGCTTCCAACTCCAAGTCATGAGTTGGATAATTCCTCTCATGAACCTTGAGCTATCTGGAGGCATAGGCTATCACTTTTCCCCGCTGCATCAAAACGCAATCGAGTCCGACTCTGGAGGCATCAGAATAAACAACCAACCCTTCTGATCCTTCCGGCAAGGTTAACATTGGAGTGGTAGTGAGTCGAGTCTTCAACTCCTAGAAACTCTTATCACACTCATTCAACCACTGGAATTTCACCTTCTTCTAGGTTAATTTGGCCAGAGGAGATGCTATGGAGGAGAAATCTTCCACAAACCATCGGTAATAACCTGCTAAGCCCAAGAAACTCCTGATTTCAGTAGGAGAGGTAGGTCTGGGCCAATCCTTCACTGCTGCTATCTTATGAGGATCTACTTGTATACCCTCACCTGAGACCATGTGACCCAAGAAGTCACAGACTTCAACCAGAATTCACACTTGCTGAACTTGGTGAATAACTAGCGATCCCTGAGGGTCTGTAATGCTAACCTTAGGTGATTGACATGCTCTTCCTCAATTCTTGAGTATACTAGAATGTCGTTGATAAATACAATGAAGAATATATCCAGATACTACTTGAAAACCCTGTTCATCAAATCCATGAAGGCTATTGCGACGTTCGTTAACCCAAAGGACATCACCACAAACTCGTAGTGACCATACCGAGTTCTGAATGTTGTTTTCGGTATGTCACAGTATTTGACCCTTAACTAATAGTATCCTGACCTGAGATCGATCTTGGAGAAACAACTGGCTCCCTGAAGTTGGTCGAACAGGTCATCAATTCTAGGTAAAGGGTACTTGTTCTTAACTGTGACCTTGTTCAACTGATAGTAATCTATGCACATTCTGAGGGTACCGTCTTTCTTACACACGAATAACACTGGAGCACCCCAGGGAGAGATGTTGGGTCTAATAAAACCCTTATCAAGAAGGTCCTTTAACTGCTCCTTCAGCTTCTTAAGCTCATATGGAGCCATTCTGTAAGGAGGGATGAAGATAGGCTGAGTGTCTGGGAGGAGATCTATTCCGAAGTCTATTTCCCGTTCAGGGGGAATTTCGGGAAGATCCTTGGGAAAAACATCTGGGAACTCGCTGAACACTGGAATTGACTAAATGGATGGGGTCTCAAAGTTGGAATCCTTGACCCGAACCAGATGGTATAGACATCCTTTGAAAATGAGTTTTTGTGCCTTAACGTAAGAAATAAACCTACCCTTAGGCGCTGAGCTGCTGCCCGACCATTTTAATGCTAGTTCATTCAGAAACTGAAACTTGACAACTCTAGTTCTGCGGTCGACTGAGGCATAGCAAGAATGTAACTAATCCATGCCGAGAATAAGGTCGAAGTCAACCATGTCTAGTTCTACGATATTAGTTGGAATTACTTTATTCAGGACTGAGACTGGGCAGTTTCTATACACCCGACTGGCTCTAACTGACTCGCTAACTGGGATAGAGACTGAGAATGGTTTTGATCGGACCTATGGACTTATATTGAACTAAACTACTATATATGGAGTCACGAATGAAAGAGTAGCTCCTGGATCTAAGAGGGCATATACGTCTAGATGAAAGAGGTGTAACATACCAGTAACTACGTCAGGTGAGCTTTCCTGATCCTAACGAGAAGATAGAGCATAGAAACGATTCTGGCGCTGACCACCATCTGTACCTGATGAGTTGGCCTGCTGAGCTGGTTGGCCTGCTGGAGCTGTTGAGGTAGTGGATTGTGATCTCCCTCGCCCTGCTGACCGAGACTCTCTGAGTCGGTGCCCAAGTTGTTCACATCCAAAACAACCCTCTCTGCCCTGTAGACACTATCCAGGATGATGCTTGTCTCACTTGGGGTAAGCTGTATACCTGTTCCCTATACTGTGGGCCTAAGACTGAGTGCCAGATGACCCACCCCTCCAATATTGGCGGGATCAAAAGGTTGGGACGCTGGCTGAGCTAGGTGCTGGGGCCCTCTGCTGTTGCTGTTGCTGTGGGTGGCTACCACCGCCAGATCTCTGGTGGCCAAAATCTGAATGACCAGTTCTTTCCCGCTTGTTCTTACACTTCATATCTTTCAACTTCTCGGCCTCAATCTGCTGGGCATAAACAATCAGGCTAGAGAGGTCCATGTCCTTGATTAGCATCGCGATCCTGCACTCCTTGAGGACCAGATTAGATACTCCATTAATGAACTTCAGCATGTGAGCCTTTGGCTCGGCCACCATCTCTGGAACATACTTTGATAACCTGGTAAACTCTAAAGAATACTCGTCCACTGTACGGTTGCCTTGTCGGAGGTTCATAAACTCTGCCATCTTAGCCTCCCTCAGCTCCTTTGGGGAAAACCTATCCAAGAAAGCTGTGCGGAATCCTTCCCACTCCACTGGTCCTGGTTCCACTGGCCGCCCCTCCTTCCACTACACATACCAAACCTGGGCTACCCCTTTAAGTTGGTAGGCAGCCAGGTCAATGCTTTCGGAGGAGCTGACACCCATAATGTGGGTAATCTTTCTGACCTCATCTAAACTCTTGGGGGTCCTCCCCCACTATTGTTTCGTAAAATTCCAAAGGAGTCATCCGGGTAAAATGTTATACCCTGTAGGATCCCTGGCACCTAGATGACCTATTCGCACGTTGGTTAAGCATATTTGAAGGCCATACATGCTAGAGAAAGGCCCGGGAAAAGATTGGACGAGAAACCTATCGAACCATCACGGAAGGAGCCGAGGCAGAGCCCCTCCGCGATGGCAGCGTGTCATGGAGATGGAGCCTCCGCGTTGGCTCCGTGACACGTTGGCCTTGTCCAGTCCCAAGTATATAAAGTCCCACTTCGGTTTTAAATCATTAATCACCCATGTAATTTCCAGAAAACAGAGCAAACTAGCAGAAAAGGAAAAAGGAACGAAGAGGTAATATAATTTTCATCCGATTACGCTACTAAACGTTGTCCAAACTCAAATTAATCTCAGATACCGAGGTATTTAGCAGCAGAGAGCATTCCTACGAATTTAGTTTCGTGAAATACGGCTGACGAATCGTCAAGCTACCGAGCTAAGGTAAGTGGAATTGCTCTAAACTAGTGTCTATGTGTTCGTAGCTGTGAAGTGAATATTTCTCCCTTCTGGACCTCTGAAAAATAGTGAGTTCTCGACCGTCTTTCGATAAGCCTAAGTTTAGGCTATAAACTATATCGAAAGTGACGTTACTCTTTACAATAAAGCTGTATTTAGTATTAATTGACATATTTATGAATGCAGTTGGGAGAAAATAGTTGAAGTACCGGCCGAGCCTCGTCCGACTGCCGGATAGTTCGAGGATAAGGTATGTAAAGCTAGTTTCCTAGGCAAGTTAGTAATCTTGGTACAGTACAGTAATTTAAAGGCCAGTAGAATATTCAGAAGCCATGTATGATGTTCACTACGAATGATGGTACGATATTAGAAACATCATGTTATGATCAGCGCGAGACTTGCTAGCACGATATAGATTCTAATATAAGTGTTAGGAACTGCACAGCATGCTCAGTATGTGATGTAGTACAGAATGTTAGGATATTATCGTATTCAGTTGAAACTCAGTAAAGCAATGTAATATCTGTAAGACATCTCATAAATAGAATGATAAGTTAAAATGAAGTTAGAAAGCATGTTAGGAATAGTAAATCATGTTACTATAGAAACTCAGTATACAACATAGTTTCAGCAGAAAGACTATATCTTGTTCAGCATTAGCCCCAGTACAGTCTGGCAGAAGACTATATTTGTACATATATACTATTACCAGCCTCAGCATGCATTAAGTACGTACATATTACTATCGCTAGCTCAGCACATAGTATATACAAATACTTTACCACTATTAGCTTCAGTATGTGGGACATGCAGATAGTATTACTAGTTGAGACTGTTGTATTGTTTGGGGTTGGACTACCTAGCATCCATGACCGCCCAGGGTTGATAGCTGTATCGACTCGTCCGCCAGAGGATGAGGATACGTCGCTCTACGGAGTGGCATGCCGTCCCACAGGGGACGAAGATGGGATGCCAGTTTTCCCCATATTTGCGCCTTGATCGGCCCTTACACACCCCTGTCGAGCGGATACGCCCGGGTGTTGATTCAGGAGTCCTCCGGACTCAGATGCAGTTATAGTCAGGGGCTCAGCGAGCCCAAGTGCATACCCAGGGGACTGGCAGGATGCTTTCAGGGTTTATAGGAGATGGGATGACCGGGGTAGGGGTATAGATTCTGTGTTGGCTGTACCTCCCGGCTTATGGGGGCCGGGTAAGGTTTGTGTGTGCTATGTTATGTTGTGTTATGTTATGCCATGATATGTTAGATACGAGTAGATCAGCAGTAGAATGATACGTCTCCAGGTATGACTCCTACTCCTTCCAGTATAATTGAGAGAAGGTATGACTTACATTATCAGACAGTTAATCTATTTCTTCCTACTTCAGTTTCATCAGTTATATTATTGTTTTCAGATATTCCTTTCAGTTATTGCTTTACATACTCAGTACCAGCGGTACTGACGCCCGGTGGGGCGCTGCATTACTTGCCTGCAGGTACTCATAGACGAGCAGGCGATACCACGTGATTCCTGTCAGCGACCGAGTATTCAGCTCCTGTCATCCGGAGACTAAATTCCAGAGGTGTATTTCCTTTTCTTTCATTGTATAGTACGGGTAGGTCGGGGCCCTGTCCCGATCATTTCTATTGTTATTCCTAGAGGCTTGCAGTCTGTATATTTCCCTGTGATCAGTTGAGCCGGTCATGTGAGGCCGTGCAGTTGTTAGCTGTTAGTACCTTTGTTTCTTTTATGTTGGCCGTGTGGGGCCATAAGTTTTACAGTAGTGGTGACCTTGCCGGTCACGTAGCCTTCTAGTATTTTATTGCTGAGTTGCAGATAACTAGACAGCATGGTGGCCTTGTCGGCCCGCATAGGTTTCCCTATTGTTGCATGTTCTGGTCAGCTGTTATTACAGGTACAGGAGGCTATAGGCCAATGGGCCGGGGGCTGTGTTTACAGCCGTTATATAGCCCTTTGTTTCCAGAAATGTGAGTTAGAGCCAGCCAGGCACCAGATGTGCCTACGCTTAGTAATCCAGCAGTTCAGGTCCTAGTAGGGCACCAGGTGCCAGTCATACCCCCTAAGGCGGGGTGTGACATAAAATCTCATACCCGAGCAACTGCTGTGGACCCATTTGTGGCTACCGGAACCATATGTCGAGTCACCTGATTGGTCACGATTTGAGCCAGTAACTAAATTGCCGCTCTAAACTCTATGGTAGAAACTGAATCATCTTGAGGAGCTGCTGGGGAAAGTTTGTTGGCATTTCTGGCCCTCCTTCCATTACCACGTCTGGGAGGCATGGTTCACTGAAATGAAGTAGAGCACGAATTAGAAGGACATTTCTGGAATTAAACTTTAACGCATGATAAAGAATATGAACAAAAGGAAATTTTCCTAATAACATCTTGTAACCCCCTCGTCATAAGTGTGGCGCGCTTCACACCCATGAAAAGGTCTCTACTCGATGCAGATTTCAGACATTCTAAGGATACTCTAAACCTAGCACTCTGATACCAAGTTTGTCACACCCCGAGTCTACACCCTGGACGTAACACGGTACTTGAAGCTACAAGTGACCCCAAGTCAACCCTTGGTCTATCATTCACTAGCATTTTTAGTAAACATGCACAATGGAACTTCTAAATAATATCATAAAAACATTTACAAAAGACAAGTGTGAAAACATAAAGTGCAACACTTGAGTAATACTAATAAATCTGAAAATCATGTCTATATGAAATTCATCTAACTAAGGAGTTGTTGGGACAAGCCCCCAGCTAATTCTAAGTCCAATTGAAACTAACATATGACCGAAAGCGAGAAATAATTTCCTCGGATAATGAGGACTCAAACTTTGATCACTGAGATGGAGAATCTGAACTGCGGCGTCTAGTGGTGCTGAGTAAGTGAGCGAAATATGAACAACATGATAGAACTGGTAAATGAACTGATACGACATGAAATGGCCAACTAAAATGTTGAAAACTGATACAACTGATAATAAACTGATATGGTCAAAAGTGACCCTGACCGATGGTCATAAACATGTCCTAAGTCTGAAATACTGCACTAAACTGATCTGGACAGAAGAATCTGAGAGTAAACTATACTGACTAGTGGGAGAGGCTATAACCGACATATAACCACGTAAGCTAGATATGGAGTCCGATGTACACACCAGTCGGTAGGACCCAATATACCTTCCCAGAGTATAAAGGCATGGACTGTGAAAATCACTATCAAAAGGGGGTCGTTAGGCCAAGTAAATAAAACCTATGGTCGCAACGTAGTTTTGGAACCTGGGTGCGCTGGAACCCCGGCCCTTTCGGTGCTAAGTCCTTCTCCCACTTGGAAATCCTATTACTGCTACTACTGATAAGCGAATAGCTCGATACTGGGGCCCAAGACTATACTGACCCAGGGACACTGTTAGAGAGTTCCCTGAGTGTCTTATAGGACCAGATTTGGAAACTGAGTTCTAAGACCGGTCAGAGATGCTTATCTGGAAGCGTCGTAACTGTCTAGAGAACAAACTGATAACTGAAATGGGGTCCTTGGGCTGGTCAGAGCTAAATAAATGAAATGTCATGATCGCCTAATGGACCAAATAATTATAATCTGAGTCTGAGTCTGATAGTTGAGAGGCACCACTGACACCTCTGGAAATGATTATAGTCAAACCGATCAGCTGACATTTCTGATTAACATTGAATATTCTAGTACTTTGACTAAAGCTGAACTGACAATTCTGAGAAAATATATAATATATAGACTTTCTGACTGAATGTGAATATCATGCAAGTAACTGAGCTTCTTTAACACATACAAGTATTATAGAAGCCCTTAACTCTGCAAGATGCAAACAATTTTCAAGAATTCAAAGCTTAAGCAGGATCCTAATTTCTGACTTTACAATAGTTAGGGCTGAATTTCTAAATTGATGGAATAAACATCATTTTAATTACAAGCTGGTGGAACATAACTACAACTAACATACAACAGGATTTTACATGACATAATCCAAAAACTATAGCAATAATTTCGAATTCACAAACTCAGGGCTATGACTGAAAGTGAACAGAGAGAGAGCTCTAGGGGACGCAAGGGAGGACAATCTCCTTGTTGAATTCCCACATACCTGTAAAAGAAACCCTGGTGAAAATCCCTGAGAAGAAAATCGACGCTTGCTCCTGCTCTACGCCTTCTGTTAGAGTTTCTATGCACTATTCTTGAGGGAAGTTGAGAGGAATGAATAAAAAAAGGTCGTTCTAACCCTTTAACTTCCCCCATACGGACCCAAAATGACACGGTTTAGGGATTAAAAAAGTGAAATATTTACCAAAGTAAACCTGGGAACTGAAACTGAAATCTGGCCGACAGGAACCAACGGGCCTCAGGACGGGTCATTGGTCAAAACGAGGCCCGTTGAATCCAACCGTGATTTCTGGGTTCAGAAACTAAATTTACAAGGGTGACCCACGGTTAGGTACAATGGTCCATTGGAAGCAACAACGGGTCGTTGATACCTCCCGTTGGAACTGTTAAGAAAATAGGGCACGAGGACAACGAGTGAAAACAACAACTCGTTGGTAGTACCAACGAGCCGTTGTATCCCCTCGTGGTTCACATTGTTGGGTAGTGGAACTGAACGACGGTTAGTAGCAATAGCTTGTTCGCAAAAACAACGGGCCTTTGTTACATCTCGTTGTCTCACGGAAAGGTAGTAGACCCCTGAACTCGGGATTCAACGAATGACAGGACGGCTCATTGTTAGGATCAATGGGTCGTCCTATGTCTCGTCGTTTCCCCTCGAAGGAAGGCTGCTACCAACCACGACCACTTACAACGGTCCGTTGGTTCCATCAATGGTCCGTTGTGGGAGTCGTCTGAGACAGAAAAAAATTTCTGATTTCCTATGATTTTTCATGCAACATCTGAATTTGGTCTAGGTAAGTTTCGGGGTGTTATACTACATGTCCTAATCTCCTTGAATTCTGAAAATATGTTATTCTCTCCTGAAATTCATATTGTATATGTGTAGCAACTTTTTCAATCTGTACATTAATTCCTTTAAATTGTTTCCATTCCTAGCCTTTCATGTGTGATAAGTCATTGCCCCCATATAGTTGTTGCAATTTGTTTCTTAAACTGCCTTCAATATCTTCATTTGTTCCCAAATATTGCTTAATCCCTTTCTTCTAGATATAAAATCCTGACCGTTTTTTCAATATAACCTTTAATTTCCCCCCATGCATTAAGAAAATAGGTGCATCTGAGTTTCCATCTTTCCGTCCTCACACATAAACAACATGAAGTGACATCAACTGTCATTTACATTCTCAACATTCTCTCCTTAGTCAGTAATCTTTTCTGATTGGGTAGCCACAAGATAAATCTATATCTTGACAACATAAGTAAACTCCATATTAAATTTGCTTCTTTCATTTTTTGATGGACTCCCAGCGAAGAACTATAGCTACAGCTGACAGAGTACTTCCCAATGGAGGTCAAACAATACACATTATTATTATTATACCAGTGCACCATATCTTTTTTATAGTGTTAAGTTTCCTCCACTATCAACAAGAGGTATATGTGTCCAGAAGTCTTGGTTGTTTTCCATATATAAGCCATGCACCCATCTTATCCACAAGATATCTGCCTTGTTTGTCAGTTTTCATATTAACTTGCCTATTAAAGCTACATTCCACAATTTGCAACTCTTAATATTCAAACCCCCATACTTTTTTGGAAAACATATCGTTGGTGAAATTATAATTACAATTGAAAAAACAAAAATAAAGAAAATAAATATCTTCAGACTGAGGCGCGGATATCTCGCGCTCTTTAATGAGATTCAAGCCCACTACAGCAAAATTTTACCAATCCAGCAGTAATCTTCTCGACTTGTCCCCTCCAGGATACAATAGCCAAGCAACACTGTATGACTCAACAAATTCTGGACAAGTGTTGAGTCCAAAGCTCCACAAAAATAACACTTTCCTTTAGCTAAATAAAAACTCTCTCTTTTACTCACTTTCTTTCACTCTATCTTTTTTCTTCTACCCAAACACAAGACAAGACTATCACTATTTATAGGTGAAGAATTCTTTCTTGTAATGAATTGGAAGAATGTGGGTAATAAAGTGGTAAGTAATGGGAGAATTATGCCTTAGAAGTTACATAGGTTACATAGGTTACAAGGCATAATTAGGTAGAATAATGAAATGGAGGTTATGGAATAGTAAAGGTCACATTCATCGTCATGAATATGAAAAATTAACATTTTTATAATATTAAAATGCTCTAAACAAAATTCTAATAATCCCCCACTCATTTTAATATTAAAGAGAGTTTATCAGCTGAAGGGAGACTATTATGCATAATAAAGGTGTGCTCTGCATTGAACCTTCACTTAATAAAACAGTAATCTTTACTCTAGAGTCGTAGTGGTCTCAGACTTGAACTATGACTGCTTAAGGGAAATAAAGTATCATTGCTTGCACACAATAATCAAGGTGTTGACATCATCTTTAATAGTTAGCACATTACGGTTTTGTGCTATCCCGATTTTCATGAGTGCCTTTGAGAACAAGCCCTATTACCATAGGAAGCGGCCTACTTGCACACTCACGTAGGTGAAATCTGTCGAGAGTGCTCCTGTAAGTTTAGCACCTCACTCGTATGAGCTACAAATTTCATTAAGAGTTTTTTAAACTCAACCTCCACAAACCATTACAGAAAAAATGCACTCACATAATAGGGAGGGATTAAAAAATAATAGTGCATTTCACAACAAGTCATCATATGATTCGTTTTTCCCATTGAACCTGGTTATAGGATCTCTAGGCCCCAGATTGGGTTCCCTCATATATGACTCATAAATTTATGGGCTTCAATCCCATCCCCCTTGATGTGCTCCAGACCTTTTCTCTTGCTAAGGCCTTAGTCAGTGGATCTGCAAGATTATTACAAGATTTGACATAATCAATATTAATAGTACCACTTGTCAAATATGATCTCACAGTACTGTGTTTTCTCCTTATGGGTCTGGATTTACCGTTCTAGTAACGGCTTTGAACTCTACCAATTGCAGCTGTGCTATCACAATGAATTAAAATAAGAGGAATTGATTTTTCAAAATAAGGTATTTGAAATAATAAATCTCTCAATCAATTCGCTTCCTCACTAGATGAAACTAAAGCAATTAGTTCGGCCTCCATGGTAGAGTTAGCAATAATTGTTTGCTTTTTTGATTTCCAACAAATAGCACCACCTCCAAAAGTGAAAATATAACCAGTAGTAGAACAGGAATCACCAGACAAAGTGTTCCAATCTGCATCAGAAAAGCCTTCAAGTACAGCAGGGTATCTTTTATAAAACAAGCCACTGATTTTTGTCCCAGTTAAATATCTCATAACTCTCGTTATGGCATGCCAATATTCATTACATGACTTACTTATACTTGCTAAATACTCCTACTGCATATGCAATATCAGGCCGAGTGCAATCAGTCACATATCTCAGACTTCTGATTAAACTAGCATACTCCTTTTGATTTATCACATCATTTTCACTTTGTACAGGAAACAAGTGAACACTTGAATCAAAAGGAGTTACAACATGCTTGCAGTCAAGAAAATTATATTTCTTTTAAATTTTCTCAACATAATATGACTGATCAAGGAAAATCCCATCACATGTTCTAGTAATTTTTATTCCAAGAATAAAATTTGCTTCACCGTGATCTTTCATATCAAAATGGCTTTTAAGAATATCCTTAGTTTCTCCAATAACATTCATGTTAGAGCCAAAGATCAATAAATCATCAACATAGAGGCAAACAATAACATGTGAATTATTCTAAGACTTATGATAGATGCACTTATCGCAGTCATTTGTTTTAAAATCATTTTCAATCATGCAGGAATCAAACTTCTCATGCCATTACTTTGGTGCCTGTTTCAAGACATATAGGGATTTAGTAAGTTTACATACTTTGCTTTCTTGGGCTGCTTCAACAAAACCTTCGAGTTGTTCCATATAAATCTCTTCATTTAGGTCCCCATTTAAAAAACAGTTTTTACATCCATTTGATGAATATGCAAATTAAAAATTGCAGGAATAGCAATTAAAAGTCTAATGGATGTAATTCTCATTATAGGAGAAAAAGTATCAAAAAATTCTAGGCCTTCTAGTTGCTTGAAACCTTTAGCAACTAGTCTAGCCTTATATTTATCATCGGATTCATCCGGTTTTAACTTTTTTCTTGGACCCATTTACACCCAATTGTTTTACAACCTGGTGGTAAATCAACTAACTTTCAAGTTTTATTGGAATTTAGTGGATTCAATTTCATCATTTTCGGCCTCTTTTCAAAAAATAGCATCATGTGAAGATAAAGCTTCTTTTAAAGTATGAGGGTCATCTCCAATATTAAAAATATAAAAATTAGGACTAAAATTTTTTTGTACTCTAGCTCGTTTACTTCTTCTTAACTCAAAATCATCATTTTCTTTATTTCTCAAGATAGAAGTAGAAGAACTAGGTAGTGACAAAATATTTTCTTCAGTCCTTTGACCCTCACTATTTTTAGAATCAAATGGAAATTTATTTTCATGAAAACTAGAATCACCTGATTATATTATTATATTATCTTCAAGATTAAAAAATTTATAGGCTGTACTATTTGAAACATAACCAAGAAAAGCACAAGTAGTAACTTTTTTACCCAATTTAGTAATTTTGGAATCCATTAGCCTCACATAGGCTAGACAACCCCAAACTCTTAGATATTTCAAATTTTTCTTGTGACATTTCCACAACTCAAATGGTGTTAATTTTGTCCTTTTATGAGGCATTCGATTTAATACATAACAAGCAGTCAAAAAAGCTTCACCCCACAAATTTAGAGGTGCACTTGACTCAATAATCATGGCATTAGTCAACTCAACTAAAGTTCTATTTTTTTTCTTTCTGCTACACTATTAGATGCAGGAGAATAAGGTGGAGTAGTTTCATGAATTATTCTCAATGATCTAACAAAAGAATTAAACTCATTAGACTCATATTCACGGCCTCTATCACTTCTAATTCTTTTTATTTTTCTGCTAAACTGATTTTCAACCTCATGGAGATAAATTTTAAAATTTTCAAAAGCATCACTTTTATTTTTCATCAAGTAAACATATGTATACTTAGAAAAATCATCAATAAAAGTGATAAAATATTTATTTCTTCCACGAGTTTAAATTCCTCCAAGTTCACAAATATCAGTGTGAACTAATTCTAATAAATCAGTTTTTCTTTCAACTTGAAAGTAAGGCCTTTTAGTGATTTTAGCTTTACTACAAGCTTCACACTTTTCAAATTTTTTTTTAATCATTGGGATTAATCCTAAACTATTCATGATTCCTATATAACGATCATTGATATGACACAAACGAGCATGCCAAAAATTAGTAGAAGAGAGCATGTACACAGAAGTAGAAACTTTATTCATTTCAACATTCAACTTGAACATACCATCACAAACATACCCCTTTCCCACAAAAATACCTTTTTTCACTATTACATATTGATCTGACTCAATAATTCGTTTGAAGCCTGCTTTATTAAGAAGAAAACTAGACATCAAATTTTTTCTCATAGAAGGAGTAAAAAGTACATCTTTTAACGTTAATATCCTTCCAGAAGTGAAGCTCAACTCGACATCTCCCTTTTCAAGCACTTGTGTTGTGTGAGAATCACCAAGCATGATGGTTTTGGGCTTCTCAAAAGGAGTATATATTTTAAACCAGTCTTTGTCATAGCAGACATGACGGTTTGCACCACAATCAGCCCACCATCCATCAACATTTTCAATCATGTTTATGTCTGTTATCACCGCCACAAAAGGCTCTTCGGTAACGTTTGCTTGAGGTGTAGGACCATATTTTCGAAATTTACAAAATCAAGCAATATGCCAAAGACAAATCATGGTCCTCTATCTTGACCTTATTGATTTTCTTCTTGGTTATTACCACCATTATTTTTCTTGGGAGATCTACCATTATTTTTCTTGAAGTTTTTCTTCTTAGGCTTCATAGAAGTACTTTTTGTGAGTATCAGAAGCAGCATTATCTGAAGTAATTAAATTTACCTTCGTTGTGAGGTTGCTTTCTTCTGATTGTAAAAGTGCATCTTGGCCCGTTGCCTCCTCTTCCATGCGGATTTGATTATCAATATCTCAAGTGAGGTTTCTTTTTGTTTGTGGCGCATAGTTTTTTGAAACTCCTACCAAGAAGGTGGAAGTTTATCTATTATGCCACAAACAATAAGGTTATGAAGATGAACAAAATCTGCTAGAAGCCTATTTTTTCGCTCCAGCCTCCTCGGTATCATACTTACTCTGCAATTTCTAAATTTTCTTTGCACTAGAGTAAGTTCTATCACAATAATCATAAAAATTATCAGATATACAATTAAGAAGATAATACCGACATTTGTAGGAATCATCATCGTACATTTTTTTACTTTCTCTTGAAAAGAAATTAGTTCATCATCATTCATGGAAGAGTTGTCTACTTTATTTAGATTCTTCTCAGTTAACACATAAGAGACATTGAGAAGACTTAAATAGAAAAGTATTTTACCCTTTCATCTCTTGAAATGAGTACCGTGGAACCGAAATGGCTTGTTAAGATTTTCCATCTTGACATCCGCAGATTTTTCAATTGTAGCCATTGAATCTCCTTAAAATTTTGGTGAAATTACAATTATAATTGAAAAAATAAAAACAAAGAAAATAAATATCTTCAGGCTGAGGCGCGGATATCTCACTCTCTTTAAGGAGATTCAAGCCCACTGCAACAACACTTTACCGGTCCAGCAGTAATCTTCTTGACTTGTCATCTCCAGGATACAACAACCCAGCAACACTTTATGACTCAATAAATTCTGAACAAGTGTTGAATCCAAAGCTCCACAAAAAAAATACCTTTCTTTAGCTAAATAAAAACTCTCTCTTCTACTCACTTTGTTTCACTCTATCTTTTTTCTTCTACCCCAACACAAGACCAGACTACCACTATTTATAGGTGAAGAATTCTTCCTTATAATGAATTGGAAGAATGTGGGTAATAAAGCGGTAAATAATAGGAGAATTATGCCTTAGAGGTTACATAGGTTATAAAGCATAATGAGCTAGAATAATGAAATGAAGGTTATGAAATAGTAAAGGTCACATTCATCATCATAACTGTGAAAAATAAATATTTTTATAATATTGAAATGCCCTAAACAAAATTCCTAACACATATCTTATCCCATGAAACTAATGTCACTTCCTTGCTTCCGTTGAACTACCCCAAAGATAGTCGCTGCATTTGCTATCTTCCTGTTTCAACACACTCTAGGATAAGATAAAAATTGTCTCCCAGAAGTTATAAATAGAAATAAGACAACATTAATTACCGACAATTACCAGCATAAGATAAGGTCTTTGATAAAGCACTAGTAATTATGTTAATGGTCTTATCGACCAACTGATGATAATCCAATTTACTCCACTTCTTGAATGACAAAGGCAACCCTAGATACCTTACAGATAAAGTACCTATAGTAAAATATGTGATAGATAAGATCGATTCTTAATTATTCTCCATACCTACAACAAAAAATATTGGATTTATCCATATTATCCATAAGACCCGTCACCTTCCTGAAATGATCCAGTACCTCCATTACTTTTGCAATAGATATAACATCTGTTCTACAGAAAATTATCAAGTCATCTACAAAAATTAAATAAGACAGTTTGGTAATCTTGCATATAGGATGATACTGAAACTCAGTGAGGTCACTCATTTTCTTAAGTCCTCTAGACAGATAATCCATCACTAGTAGAAAGAGCAGTGGTGACATTAAATTACCTTTTCTTAGTCCTCTTTTCCCTTAAAAAAATATAACAATATCCATTTACTTTAATAGAAAACTTTGTGAGGTCACACATGGAAGCACTACTCTGGAAAATAATTCTGAAAATCCATAACCCCTCAAGGATTCTTTGAGAAATTTTCAATTTACTATATCATATGCCTTTCTTAAATCTATATTTATTATGTCTTAACAGGTCATGAAAAATTAGAATATTATAAACTAATGATCTCCCATAGACAAAAGTTGCTTGATCCTTAGTTATTATATGACCAATGGTCTTTCTCAGTCTCTTACAGATCATCTTCAAAATGCTCCTATAGATGACATTACAAGAAGATATGGGCATGAATTAGCTTATTCCACTTTTGAAATAAGTGATATCATTATGACATTTAATTGTTGTAGTAAACTTCTATTCCTGGAAAAAAATAAAGATAGCTTGACTAAGGTCCTCGCCTACAATCTCCCAAGCTTCTTTAAAGAAGTCATTTTCATATTCAACAAGGTCGAAACTTTTATTTCTGTCAATGTAAAATAATTCTTCTTTAACATTCTTGTGTTTATACTGTTACATCAGTTCCAACTGTTGCTCTATAGTTAATAAGTTCCCATTCTGCAAAAGCTTTTGAAGGATTTTGTTCTTTGTTTCAATTTCTTTCCTCACAGTTTTTGATAGTACTCTAGCAATATATGGGCAATATCCTCAATCTCGGTGTGCAATGTACTGTCCTTATCCCTCAACTGAGTAAAAGCTTGTTAAATTTTCCTATTCTTAATGATAGAGAAGTACTTATTATTATCATCTCCTAAGTTTATCCATATGACTTTACTCCTCTGTTGCAAAGAAATTTCAACCAGATAAGAAGTTTGTTTAAACTTCAGAAATAGTTATTTCTCCGGCTGTTATAAGTTTTGGTCTTTTGGATTCACTTTGTCACAACCCGAGTCTACACCCTGGACGCGACACGATATATAGGATCACAAGTGACCACAAACTAACCCATGGCATAGCATACTATCAATACTCTAAATATAGTATGAAATCTATAAGCAGAAGCTTTATAAGGAATAAAAGAACAAAATCCTTTTAAGTGAAACAAGACACCTGTAACATATTGAAATTTATGCAACTTCTACAAAACAACTGAATTACTAACTCTGTCTGAAAGCCATCCAAGGACTGATGAGTTGCTGGGACACATCCCCTGCTAACTCTAAGGTCTAAACTGAAGTATCAAAATTACAATAAAACTGGGAATAAAACTCCGGCCCTCAAAAAATAAGGACTCACCAATGAACTCTGCTAATCTTCATTGAAGAAGGACTACTAACGATGCTGAGACTGAAAACCTATGCTTGTATCATAATACGATATAGCATAGAGAGTATGCATCGATACCTTGAATGTACTGAGTAAGTGAGATATGAAGTAAATATAAAGATGCTGAGAATCTGTAAGCTGAACTAACAAAACATGCAATGACCATAACTTGAATCATAAATACTGAAAGCATCTGGAAAGTTGATACTGCTATAAGTACTAATAACTATCTAAAGGTCATTTGCAGATCCTGAAAGATGAAAGACTGGACTGAATTAAAGACTAGACTGTGCTAGACTAAGTTGATCTGTGCTATACCGTAGGAGAGACTTTAGCCGACATGTAACCACGTGAGCTAAATGTGGAGTTCGATGTATACCCCCATCGGAGAAGGCCCACTATACCTTGCCAGGGTATAGTAGCTGAGCTGGGTGATCATTGTCTAATGCTCAATTGGGCTAATAACCTATGGAGGCAACATAGTTCTAGGAACCTAAGGGTGTGCTGGACCCCAGCTCCACTCGGTGCTAAGTTCTAGTCCCACTGGAAGTCCTAATTATGTTTATTAGGCTGATAACTCGAAACTGATGTCCCAAGACTTAAGTTAGAACTACTTATTCCGAGAGTCTAAGGACCTGAAAGCAACTATGTTCAAAGACTCATTAGAGTTACTTTATCTGAAAGTGTCATAACGGTCTAAAGAATGACTGACAAACTGATAGCTGGTACTACTGATGTTATTGAGTTCCTCAAGACTAAAAGTAGTCAAACTGATCAGCTAACATTTCTGTAGAACACTGAGTATACTAAGTGTTGATTGCGACTCTGAGACTGGGTAAATCAAAGAGTAACTTCTAATCATGCATCTGTACTAACATTGGTGATTTAAAAGGAACTATTCTGTCAAACAATATTTATGCTTGAATTTTCAATTATGCAAGTCCTATTCAAATCATATCTAATAATTAAGGCTAAAATACATACCTTATAAAATGAGATACCAAGTATGAATTACAATTGATAATAATCTTAGAAAAACATCAGGAGTTATAATAAAGAGGAAAATCATAATCTGTCAGAAGAACAACCCTAGTTTCGACTGTCTATAGGGCTGGAATTAACAGAATTTCTGTAAGAAATTTGGGACACAAGGGTGAAAGAAATTTTTTTGTTGGAATCCTATATACCTAGAGTAGAAATTCCTTGAGAAAGATAGAAAATCCAAGTTCTTGCCTGGAGGGGTATGCCTGAGTTCTTCAATGAATTTCTGAGTTACTTTTTGAAAGAATGAGAGGAGAGAGTCAGCTAATCCTCTAAAACTCTTCTAAATAATCCAAATACGACGTAGTTTAGGAGTTAGGATATAAATTTTTACAAAAATGCCCCTGAAAAATAGTTTTAAAAATTCTGCCCGTCAGGTGGTACGACTCAACCTACGAGTCATACCAAGATCATACGATCCGCACCTTCACCCGTGGTTAAGGGTCCTGCTCAACACCATTCTCTGATGTTTTCCATGGAAGTCTCCTACAATTCGTACCAGGATCCTACGGGTCATATTATGATCCGAAGTTTCCCCCTGAACATCTCTCTTATTCAACTCATGACTGGGTTATACAATCCGTATCAACATGCCACTAGTCGTACCATGGCTTGTAATTACCCAGAAGTTCCTTGACCATTTCTCTGAACTTTTCCACAACTAATCAGTACAATTCGTATCATGTTGATACGAGTCATAACATGTAATCATGGATTCTCTCAGTCACCCCTACTGATTTCCTTGATCCCTCTGTTACGAGTCCAAGTACGACTCATACCTCCATTCTACGAGTCATACTGTGACTCGTGCTGAGGCCTTCTTATCTAGTTTTCTGCATGATCAAGTTTTAAATCCAAAGACTAGTCCCAAAGATTTATGGGGTGTTACGAGGTGTAATGCTTTCTTAACTTGTTCCAGTGCCTCTCTATATTCACTTGCTTCCACTATAATATTCCTGAAATTTTGTTCATTAAACTCCTTAGAGCTCTTTTCAGCAACATCAGTTTAGTAACAACTTGTTTCATCATGTAACCATTTCATCATGTAACCATCTACATTTTTCTTCCACACATTCTTAATCTTACTTGAGAACTGTGAATGTTTTGACCAAGGACTATAATATTTGAAAGGATTATGTTAGGCTTCCTGGCATTCAACAACTGAATATGAACTGAGCAATGATCCTTTATGCTTTCTAGTGAGAAGGTTGCGATATAATTAGGTTTATTGTCTAGCCAAGACTTATTCACAAAGACCCAATCAATCTTTGAGTATATAAATCTTCCTCCACTTTTATTATTTCATATGTATTTACCATCATTTTGGGGTAGTTCCATCAGTTCACGTATCTCTACACATTCATAGAAATTAATGACTTAACCCCGAATGACAGAATTACCACCCATTTTGCCATCCAATCTTCAAAATTGAGTTAAAATCCCCCACTATTAACCAAGGTAGCTGCAACTCAAACCACAGTCACCCAAAAGTCTCCACAAGTCCTTCCTTTCATTCTTCGTATTGAATGAATATATGTCACAACCCGAGTCTATACCCTAAAAGCGACATGCTACTCAGAACCACATGTGATCCCAAGCTAAACTGATACGTAAACACTTAACTAAAATGAGTATGGAAATAAAATAAAATATTTAATTCAAAATTAATACAAGAGCTGACCAAGCTAAAATATCTATCTTTATTTGAAAAGCCTTTAAGAACTGACAAGTTGAAGGAATAGGTCCCCAACTAACTCTGAATACTGCAAGTGAAGAGAAAAGTGTAACTAAACTCTCATCGTCGAATGATGAGGACTCACCAATAGTAAAGTTGAACGAGTACTGGAGCGTATCTATCCGTGGGCTGAGTCTGAACACGTGAGCCTATATCATAAAATGATATAGCACAAGAAGTATGTGATCAGTACTTTAAATGTACTAAGTATGCAAGATTATATAAAACATAAGTGAAATAGGGAACCATACTGAAAACTAAAATCATGTTGAGTAGGTAAAATATCTTGAATAGACATAAACTAATATACAAAGACCCAAGAGTAAAACATGCATACAGAGCTAAATAAATCTGTAAGTCATGAAGCAAATTCATTCAACTGAAAACATGGGCCATGTACAATTACTACTAAAATATATATGTGGGAGGTTCTCGTAACCGATATAAATCATGTGAGTACCATGGAGTCCAACATGTAACCCTAGTTGGAAGGGTGTTCTATACCTTGCCAAGGGTAAGAATCATGACTGGCATGATTTCACTCATAAGCCCATTTGGGCAAAGGGAGACACTCTCAACTGGCAAGGACCCCTTTTCCTACAGTGGCAGGTAGTTTGGAACTTGGGTTGTCTGAACTTGCATTCACTCAGTGCTAAGTACTACTCCCAGAACTATATACATATGCTTATAATCATAACTGACATATAGAAGATTTTCATAAGCTAGTTAAAATCGTACTATTTACTGAGATACCTAAAATACTAAACTAGCCATGCAAGCTGTATTAATTCTGAAATCATAAGATCATAATATGACGAAGCATTCTGAGAACTCGCTCAAACTAAGTTAATCATGTTGCATACCGAGTATAGAGTTAAACGGAGATTTTTCTAAAAATGCAGCCCACACATAACTGTAAAATTCATGTGCGAATCATGAGGGAGACATAATATGCAAAAATTCATAGTTGTTGCATGAATAGGTTTTATCCCTTAAATCATGAATTTGTATAATTGTAGTTGAAAGCATAAATTTAGACTTGAGTTTTGGGTATAAGGGTGAAACAAATTCCTTGCTGATAATCCCACATACCTGACTGACATATTCTTTCTAATTTCTTGAGAATCCTAGGGTTTGGAGAAGAAACACCCTAGCTTTTCTTGAGATTTTTGGAGTGTATTGTTTCTCTGAGTGTTCCGATGTTATGCGACGGAGTGGGAGGCTAGTCGATTAAGAACCTTTAACTTCCCTCTAAGAAAACCCTAAAACGACATAGTATAGGATTAAAATATATGAAGTTATGAAAATACCCTTGGAGAAACCATTATAAAATTCTATATTTAAGTTCCCATAGTGTCGTCCTTCAGATGAAGGATCGTGCTTTGGAACTCAAGAACAAGGAGGCGGTACTGTTAAACTTTGATGGCCAGGTCAATGACTCATCCTTCAGACAACAAGTCGTCAACTAGTTCATCTTTTTCAAGGGAAACAAATTGGTAGCTTTCAACAGCCAGGTCAACAGGCCATCCTTCTGGATGACGGACCGTCGACTGGACCATCTCTTTACCTTAAGTTTTTTACCAACTCTCTAGAATCATTCTACGGGTGGTTGGATGTATTATCAACTAGGACGACGGTCCATGGACTCGATCCTGCAACCTTTCCAGTGAAGTGGCCATCTCTCCGTAGATCTTCCACGGTTCACAGGATGGGTCTTCGACTGAAAAAATGGTCAGTTGAATGAGCCGTGAAAAACTCCATGTAGATGGTCTTTCTCTGACCAATTTCCATGGTTTAACATGACGAGTCATCGACTAAATGATGGCCTGTCAATTATCCAATGAAAATCCAAAACATGTTTTAACCTTATCTAAAGGCATTCAATTAGCCCATTCCGAATGCGAGGTGTTACAATATATTATTAACATAAATATTTAATACACTACTTGTCACGACTCGAACATAAGCCCGAATCAAGATACAGAATCCAGAACCATAAATGGCTCCAAGCCGACCCATGGCATGAACATGATAACTAAAGCTCAACATAGATAATTTTGGAAATCTAACATCTAAAATAGTGGAAAACTTTATATCTAAAACATCCGAACAATGGAATACATAACACTGAATTTGAGTCGAAAACATAACTATGTATGATAAGCCTCTATATACATGACGAGCTGATAGGACAAGATCCCAACTAGCTCAGTAACTGTCTGAAACTATAAATAGCAACAATACAACTAAATGAAGGTCCTCGAAGGATGAGGACTCACCAACAGTTGGCTAACTAAACTCTGATGATCGACTGATGAAGGGACTGATCCTGAGCATCTGAGCCTATATCATGAAACGATACAGCATAGAGTATGTGGTCAGTACTTGGAATGTACTAAGTATGCAAGATAAATAAAATGGACCAATCAAAATACATAAGAGTTCGTAAGAGCAGGACTGTTCAAAATATGCAATAGTAATCATAACATAAACATGAGGGCTCAAGGTTTTCAAACCATTCATAATCTAATCATAGTCATAATCATAAGAGAAACCTTGTAAAACGTAACTTGAGCCAAACTATCATAAACATGAAAATGCATAAATCATGAGGAACAATGAGAAAACTCGTCTTAACCGACACCATCATGATAGAGCTTACATACTGTCCCAACTATCTCGCTCAAGTGGCAGAGTCATCCCAAGCTTGCTAGCAAGGGACGTGCATGATGTGATATCACAAAGGGTCCATGAATACATATACCTACAATGACACATAGTTTTGAGACCACGGGGTTTACCTGAATATCGGGTCTACTCGGTGCTAGACACTACTCCCAAAAACATGCACATGAGGGCTCATATAAAAATCGTGAAATCATTCATGAAACTCATGGATAGATAAATCATAACATACTTGATCATACTTGAACTACATGATTATCCATGAATTAAGGCCCGTGAGTCGGCCAAAATCATAAACACATAAATCATAAAGGATATACATGCTTGAGAAATATCACTATACTTGAAATACATAAATTCACGAAGGATATCATAGCATAAGTCATGAATCATAATCTAGGTCTTGGGAAGATCAAAATCATAATAGAATTATAACTTAACTTTTTCAAGAAAACTTGCATAATTGGGCATAAAATGATTAAAATTTGAAACTATGAACTAATAGTCAAAATGGGTATAAAATCTACCCATAGATCTTAAAACATGATTTAGAACATAAAGAAAGTTGACCCATAGATAAATCATAAAGAATTTCATAAAGTTACGAATAAATCCCATGAGATCAAGAACTTGATCTAGAACTTAAATTCAAAAAATTGAAAAGAATTTTGAGCATGAGAGTGAAAGAAACTCTCATTCAAGTCCTACATACCTGAAAAATCTGATTCCACGCCCTTCCTTGAAAGCCCAAGGGAATTGGAGGAGAATTGGAGTCTTTCAAGCTTGATCTTCAAAGAGAAGCCCCTACTCGTGCATGCATGGGAGTTGAATGAATTAGAATGGGCTAAACCCACTTAAAATCCTCCTAACAGATCTTAAAATGACATAGCTTAGGACTTAGGAGCTTAGAAATTACAAAAGTACCCTTGATGAAAAAAATCTGGAAAATGGGGAGTGCCAGTTATCACGACCCTCACCATGACGTGGTTACCTCTCGGGGTCACCACTACTTCCCCCTACAACATCTCTGAATCTTACCATGATTGCATATCACGACTCATTGTGTCCTACCGCGAGTTGTACTGTAAGTCGTGAAATCATCTCCATCACCTGCCAAACCCTAACCAGGACTCCCATCACAACTCGTTGTTACTTATTACGAGTCGTACAATGATCCGTGACATCATACCCTTGCACCACAAGGAAACTCATCACAACTCCTAACCACGACTCATACCTACACCTCACGACTCGTAGTCTGAACCCCAACTTTAGAGTTCCACCACGACTGAGACCACGACCTGTCACTTCCTATCACGACTCATACCACGAGTCATTTTGATGTAAAAATTTTATATTTTTCTGCATAACTCATTTCTAATTTTTCCCATCTATTTCTTAGAAACTTTAAAGGTATTACAATATCTCCCCCTTGGGAACATTCATCCTCAAATGTGGGTACACATACTAGAAAGTTGGGGAATATAACTGTCATCCCAAATATTGAATAGCTAAAGCTGGAAACTGAGGGAGTGACTCACTCCAGACTGAAATACATGACTGAACTGAATTCATGAATCACGCATACATGCACTAACATGAAAGAAACTAGAATGCATGAACTGAACATGAAAATGAATTGAGTATTAGGGAGAAAACTGATACCTCAAGTTGGAACTGGGCAGGAAGGGAAAAGATGCTGGTATTTAGCCATCATATTTGCTTCAGATTCCCATGTAGCTCTCTCAACATGCTAATTTCTCTACAAAATATTTACTGAAGCTACCTCTTTGTTCCTTAACTTTCGAACCTGTCAATCAAGAATCTCGACCGAAATCTCCTCACAACTAAGGTTATCCTTCAAATCTACGCTCTTCACTTGAACAACCAAAGCTGAGTCACCTATGCACTTCTTCAAAAGCGATATATGGAAAACTGAATGTACTGAAGCTAACTCTAAGGGCAACTCTAACTCAAAGACCACCTTGCCAACATGTCTCAAAATCTTCTATGGGCCAACATATCAAGGACTAAGCTTCCCTTTCTTCCCAAATCTCATTACTCCCTTCATGGGAGACACCTGTAGAAACACTCAATCATCAACTTCAAATTCAAGTTCTCTCCTCCTCATATATGCATAGGACTTTAGACGACTCTAAGCTATTTTCAGCCTTTCCTTTATAAGCTGAACTTTCTCCATAGCCTCATGAATTGAATCTGGACCTATCAACATAGCTTCGCCGATTTCAAACCAACCAATAGGTGATCTAGACCTCCGCCCATAATGAGCCTCAAATGGAGCCATTTGAATGTTGAAATGGCAACTGTTGTTATATGAAAACTCAATGAGAGGTAAGTGATCATCCGAACTACCTTTAAAATCAATCATACATGCTCTCAACATATCCTCAAAAGTCTGAATGGTCCGTTCAACCTGACCATCTATCTGCGCGTGAAAAGCTGTACTAAGCTTGGCTCGAGTACCAAGTCCCTTCTGAAATGACCTCCAAAACTGGGAGGTAAACTGAGTACCTCTATCTGATATGATGGATAAGGGCACTCCATGCAGCCGAACTAACTCCTGAATATAAAATTTATCATAATCCTCCGCTGAATCAGTAGTTCTGACCGGTAGAAAATAAGTTGCCTTAGTCAACCTGTCTACCACTATCCAAATAAAGTTATATTGTTGAAGAGTACGAGGCAACCCTGTAATATAGTCCATATTGATTTCCTCCCACTTCTATGTAGGTATACTAATTTCTTGAAGCACACTTTCAGGTATTTGATGCTCCACTTTCACTTGTTGACAATTAGGACACTTAACCACAAACTCCGTTGTGTCCTTCTTCATGTCACTCCACCAATAGACTTCTCGTAGGTGACGATACATCTTGGTGGCACCTATATGTATATAATATTGAAAACTAAGAGCCTCATCCAACATTCGATCTCTGAAATCATCAACACCTGAAACACACAAATGACCCTGATATCGAAGTACTCCATCTCCCCTTTGGAAGTAGACCTCAACCTTCTGATTCTGAATCAATTCCTTCAACTTTAGTAGAATCAATTCCTCATCTTTCCTGGCCTTGACTTTAGTCACCAAAGAGGATTCTGAACCATTCTGAATAATAACACTATCATTTGTCTAATCAACAAGGCAAACCGCTAGTCGTGCAAGCCGATGCACATCCTTCATCAACTCCTTTCTCCCCTTATCTACATGAGACACACTCCCCATAGAAAGTCTTCTAAGAGCATATGCCACTACATTAGCCTTGCCCGGATGATAAAGGACACCCATATCATAATCTTTAAGAAGCTCCAACCACTTTCTTTGTCACAAGTTTAGATCCTTCTAGGTAAACACATACTGTAGACTCTTGTGGTCCGTAAACACATCCACATGGACCCCATACTGATAGTATCTCCAAATATTGAAGGCAAATACTACTGCTACCAACTCAAGGTCATGAGTCGGATAATTCTTTTTATGAACCTTAAGCTGCTTAGAAGCATAGGTTATAACCTTACCGTGTTGCATTAATACACAACCAAGGCTGATCCTCGAGGCGTCACAATATACCACAAATCCATCAGTACCCTTAGGTAGAGTCAACACTAGTGTTAAGGTGAGTTGAGTCTTGAACTCTTGGAAGCTCTTCTCACAGGCCTCCGACCATTGAAACTTCACTTTTTTCTGGTTCAACTTAGTCAACGGTGCTGCAATGGATGAAAATTCTTCAATAAACGTCCTGTAGTAACTAGCCAAACCCAAGAAACTCCTGATATCTAAGAGATTAACTGGTCTATGTCAATTCTTCACAGCTTCTATCTTTTGAGAGTCCACCTATACTCCCTCACTTGACACCACATGACCTAAAAATAATATTGAGTTTAACCAAAACTCACACTTGCTGAATTTAGCATACAGCTGGCGATCCTTTAAAGTTTGTAGCACAATCCTCAAATGAGCGGCATGCTCTTCCTCGCTCCGAGAGTATATGAGAATGTCATCTATGAATACGATTACGAACATATCCAAATATGGCTTGAAAACCCTGTTCATAAAATCCATAAAAGCTATAGGAACATTCATTAGTCCAAAAGACATAACTATAAACTCATAGTGACTATTCTGAGTCCTAAAAGCTATCTTTGGGATGCCACTCTCCCTAACCCTGAGCTGATGATATCCGAATCAGAGGTCTATCTTTGAGAAACACTTGCCATCCTGAAGTTGGTCAAACAAGTCATCAATTTTGGGGAGGGGATATCTGTTCTTGATTGTGACCTTGTTCAACTGCCGATAATCAATGCACATCCGAAGGGAACCATCCTTCTTCCGGACAAAGAGAATTGGTGCATCCCAAGGGGATTTGCTAGGTTTGATGAAACCCTTGTCTAAGAGATCCTTCAACTGCTCCTTCAACTCCTTTAGCTCAGCCGGAGTCATTCTGTAAGGAGGAATAGATATAGGCTGCATATCGGGAAGAAGGTCAATATCGAAATTGATCTCCCTCTCGAGAGGGATTCCGGTAGATCATCTGGAAACACCTCTGGGTACTCACACACTATAGGGACTGAATGGATAGTCGAGGTCTCAGACGTAGCATCCTTAACCCGAACTAGATAGTACACGCATCCCTTAGAGATCATGTTTCTAGCCTTAACATAAGAAATGAAGCGACCTACAGGCACAACTAAACTACCCTTCCACTCTAGGAATAGCTCATCCGAAAATCGAAACTCTACCACACGGGTTCTACAATTTACTGAGGCATAACATGCATGTAGCCAATCCATGCCAAAGATAACATCAAAATCTATCATGGATAACTCTACTAAATCTGCTGAGGTGGCTTTCTGAGGGACTGTGATAGGGTAATTTCTATATACCCGTCGAGCTACAATTCAATCACTAATTGGAGTGGAGACTAAGAAGGGTTATGATAGGATATGGGGACTGACTCCGAAACTACTAGCAATATAGGGCATCACAAAAGATAAAGTAGCCCTTAGATCCAATAATGCATAAACATCAAGGTGAAATACCTGTAACATAACAGTGACTACATCTGGGGAGACCTCCTGCTCCTGACGAGACGTTAAGGCATAAAACTCGTTCTGGCACTGACCACCACCTGGACTAGTGGATGCACCCTATCGAGGAAGATGTGTTGTTGGAGTTGCTACTGAACTGGTAACCTGAGTATGACCCCTACCATCACCCTGCCTAGCCAAAGAACACTTCCGATGCATGTGCCCGGATCTTCCACACCCAAAGCAAATGTCTGATCCAATCAAGCACTCCCTGATGTGGTTCTTGCCACACTTTCCACAGACCAGAAAAGTATGCTCTACCTGCATGCTCTTTTGTCCCTTCGAACCTAATGATCTTCTCCTCTGATCACCCCGAGACCTAGATGGAACACTCGTCGATGATGGCGCTAGGGCTAATGACTTCCAGTGGGACTGTTGAGGATGTCCACCTCCCGACCTCTGTTGGGAGAACCCAAAACTATCTGTCCTGCTCTCTTGGACTCCCTCTCCCTCATATGTGTTGCCTTCATCTTTTGGGCATACAAAATCAATCGTGAGAAGTTGATGTCCTGATGAAGCATAGCGGTCCTGCAATCCTTGACCAGGTAGTCCTCTACCCCATGCACATGCCATCTCACCCGAGCTCTCTGATTAGCCACCATCTCCGGTGCATATTGGGACAAGCAGGTGAACTCTTAAGCATACTCCTGGACTGTTATATTGTTTTGCCTCAGATTCACAAACTTAGTTGCCTTGATCTCCCTCATCTCTCGGGAAAAGAACTTATCCGAGAACGCAACAAGAAACTCATCCCAACCAATGGGACCGCTCCAACTCCCCTGCTCTCCTTTCATTGTCTGAACTAGATATGAGCAACCCCTTTCAACTGATAAGAGGCTAGATCTGCACATTCCTCCCCCGTCACCCCCATAATTTGGGTGATCTTCTGGATCTCATCAATAAACTCGTGTGGATCCTCATCCACTTTTGACCCAAGAAATTCAGGGGGATTCATCCTGAGGAAATCCGTGACTCGTGTCGCTATCGTGTTCCTTTTCTGGGAAACATGGGCCACCGCCTGCTGGTTGACCTTGGCATTCAAAGAATGTGCTAACATCTGGATGGCTTCCCTAAACTCAGCGTTAGCAACCTGCTTAGGTACATGATCGTCTAGGTTGGTGGGGCTTGATGTTGCCCACTCCATTGCCATTCTCATGGTTATTCCCATTTCCGTTGTCGTTCCTCCTTTCGTTAACTCGGTGTGGATGCAAGATTCTACAAACGCGTATAGCATGAGTTAAAAGAATAGAGAGACATTTTATCACACGATGTAGATCATGAAAGAAGGAAAATTTTCTAAATGCTTCATAGCCTCTTTGTCATAAGTGTGGTGAACTTCACACCTATGAAGAAGACTCTACTTAAGGCGGCTTTCAGACACCCTAGCTCTGATACCAAGTTTGTCATGACCCGAACATAGTCTCGGATGAAGACACGAAACCTAAAATCATAAATGACTCCAAGTCAACCTATGGCATGAATATGATAACTAAAGCTCAACATAAATAATTGCGGAAATCTAACATCTGAAATAGTGGAAAATTGAATATCTAAAACATCCGAACAATGGAATACATAAAACTGAATTCTAGTCAAAAATATAACTATGTCTAATGAGCCTCTACATACATGATGAGCTGATGGGACAAGACTGCAACTAGCTCACTAACTGTCTGAAACTGGAAATAGCAACAATACAACTAAATGAAGGTCCTCGAAGGATGAGAACTCACCAACAGCTGGCTAACTGAACTCTGACGATCGACTAATGAAGGGACTGATCCTGAGCGTCTGAGTATGTATCATGAAACGATACAGCATAGAGTATGCGGTCAGTACTTAGAATGTACTGGGTATGCAAGGTAAATAAAATGGACCAATCAAAATATATAAAAGTTCGTAATAGTATACTGTTCAAAACATGCAATAGAAATCATAACATAAACATGAGGGCTCAAGATTTTTAAACCATTCATAATCTAATCATAGTCATAATCATAAGAGAAACCTTGTAAAATGTAACTTGAGCCAAAGTATCATAAACATGAAAATGCATAAATCATGAGGAACAATGGGAGAACTCGTCTTAATCGACACCATCATGATAGACTTACATGATGCCTCAACTATCTCGCTCAAGTTTGAAGAGTCATCCCAAGCTTGCCAGGCAAGGGACGTGCATAACATGATATCACAAAGGGTCCATGAATATATATACCTACGGTGGCACGTAGTTTTGAGACCGCGGGGTCACCTGAACACCGGGTTTATTCGGTGCTAGACACTGGTCCAAAAAAATATGCACATGAAGGCTCATATAAAAATCGTAAAATTATTCATAAAATTCATGGATAGATAAATCATAACAGACTTGATCATACTTGAAATATATGATTAGCCATGAACTAGGGCCCGTGATTCAATCAAAATCATAAATTCATAATCATAAAGAACATACATGCTTGACAAAAATTACTATACTTGAAATGCATAAATTCATGAAAGGTACATGAAGAAAATCATAAAATAAGTCACGAATCATAATCTAGGTCTTGGGAAGATCAAAATCATAATAGAATTATAACTTAACTTTTTCACGAAAACTTGCATAATTGGGCATAAATTGATTAAAATTTGAAACTATGAATTAATAGTCAAATTGGGTATAAAATCTGCCCATAGATCTTAAAATATAATTTAGAATATAAAGAAAATTGACCCATAGATAAATCATAAAGAATTTCATAAAATTAAGAATAAATCCCATGAGATCAAGAACTTGATCTAGAACTTAAATTCATAGAATTGAAAAGAATTTTGAGCATGAGAGTGAAAGGAACTCTCATTCAAGCCCTACATACCTAGAAAATCTGATTTCATGCCCTTCCTTGAAAGCCCAAGAGAATTGGAGGGTTTCAAGCTTGATCTTCAAAGAGAAGCCTCTCCTCTTGCATGCATAGGAGCTGAATGAATTAGAATGGGCTAAACCCTCTTAAAATCCTTATAATAGAGCTTAAAACGATGTAGTTTAGGACTTAGAAGCTCAAAAATTATGAAAATACCGTTAGTAAAGTAAATCTAAAAAATGAGGACTGCCTGTCATCATGACCCTCACCACGAGTCGTACCACGAAGTAACGACTCGTGGTTACCTCTCGTGGTCACCACTGCTTCTCCCTACAACATCTCTGAATCTTATCACGATTGCATATCACGACTCATAATGTCCTACCACGAGTCATACTATAGTCGTGACATCATCCCCTTCACCTGTCAAACCCTAACCACAACTCCCATCACGACTCGTTATTACTTACTACAAGTCGTACCATGATTCGTGACATCATAACCTGGCACCATAAGGAAACTCATCATGACTCCTAACCATGATTCATACACCTCACGACTCCTAGTGTGACTTCTGGACCCCAACTTCAGAGTTCCACCACGACTGTGACCACAACCCATCACTTCCTATCATGACTCGTACCACGAGTTGTTCTAGTGTAAAATTTAGATTTTTCTGCAGAACTCATTTCTAATTTTTCCCATCCATTTCTTAGGAACTTTCGAGGTATTACACTAGAGTTAACAACTTGATGAGTCATGTCTTTGACATTGACTTAGATATAATCTGGTCTCCCGGTAATTCAGATTTTTCCATTATAGAGTTTTTTCCAAGTGAGTGATATATTTCCATCCACCAAACAAACTTCTTGCAACATAACCAATTCTACTAATTTTCACCTTTGTTTTCACCAAACCAGTTAGACCAATATTTTATTATGGCAAAAGAGCTTCATCTCCTTTTTCTTATTGGGACTGTTAAGTCCCCTAACATTTTATATTAATATACTATCCATTCCCTAAAATGGGAATGTTATGGCCACCTCTTTTCCTTTTTACTCTATCTTGACTTGCAGTTCTAGGTCCTGTTCTATCCAAGAAATAGAGGCAATTGGAAATTTCACTTGTTCAACTTTTCTAAAATGTAGTTTTCTAATATGCAATGGAGTCACCTAAGTTGTTGTAGTGTTGGTTTGTTACTTTCCATTAATCATAATTCTTTTAACTACTCTATGTACTTCCTCCTGATTAGAATTCCTTCTCTCCTTGACAGGATCCTCCTATACCACATACTGTCTTCCTTAAGTATTGATTTCCCTCCCTGTGACTTTTACTTGTGTGACTTCATTTTTTAACCTACGAGGTGGATCTTGAGCTTATTTCTTCTTCCTGCATTTTCCTTCATCATGATACTTTTGGCGGAACTTATATAGAGCTGGCTTCTAATCATATATAATTTTTTGCTCTATGAAATTTCCCTTCTCATTTTTGAGCCATAACATCTCTGAAAGTTTTGCATCCATCTAAACTTCAATAAATAACCTGACAAATCTCACCCAGTTTTTTTCTCGGTATTGTTCTCCACCATTAATGGTTTACTTATCCAGCTCTCAATCTTACTCAATCTATTAGCGCTCTAGTTTTTGAAGCTCAATCCTAGAATTTTCACCCAAAAGAGACACTATGTATATTTCATCCCTAATAAACTCCATATTTGAATTCCATGATTTAACCATCAAGGGTTTGTTAATAAAGTGACCACATTGAATAACCTCATTCTTCTCTATTTCAGTGTCAAACCTTACCATAACAATGCCATTTTTTAACATGAAAATCTTATTGATTTCTTGCTTTAACTATAATCTTTGAATATATCCATTAAGAACAGAGAAAAGGGGATGAGCCCTTATGACATAGAAAATAATTGCATTCTTTAATATGCTATTTAAGTGTTTATATCATCCAATTCAATCCACATACAACTAATTCACCATGCAACTTCTGGGAACATATTAAAGCTTAAAACTTGCATTCAACATTTTAACAGTGTCAAAGTTATCCCAAACTGATGCATGAAATGTTTTCTTTGATGTTAAATTAACTTCATCTACACAAGAAAGCTTACTACCGTTGCTGCTATTTCCTTGAACCATTTTCAAAGTTCAAACATATTATGCCTATTTTGTGAGTAATTGTGTCGTCTATCACTGTTTCATCCATCATTGTTCCTTGGAAACTGTTTCACCTCTATCAAAACATCGAGAATCAACTATTGCCAGTAAATGAGGGACTATTTCCATTTGTTCCTCTTGAGTTCCAACCTATATCTGTTGATTCCTCCTCCAAATTGGAATCACCTGGACAGAGTTGTGAGATTTGGCTGGTACTATAGAGATTATTCCATCTTCCTCTTGTTTTCCTTTATATTTAACCTTCTTCTATTGGATTTCCCTTTATTAGAAGTTTCCTAAGCCATAATCACCTTATAGGATGGTATGTGAGCTCGTTTCCCTATGGATAGCTTACGCAAGGGAGACATATGCTAAAAGAGCAATCGTGCCCTAATCCTTAACATGCTCTCAAAGTAATACTTATAACTAAACATATCTTTAATTTTTTAAAAAAATTTATCAAACACCATTACTTTTACTATGTAGAAAACATTAATAAAGACTTATTTTCTTAACTCCTCCTGCTAACGTGCACCAACAACCATTTACATGGCTAAATGAGGATGAGGAAGAACTCAGAAGGAGGCTTGATTGGTTACTATGTCCACTCCATCGGTGGTGCACTTAACCGATATGGGTTCTTTACCAAAGAAGTCATCTATAGAGGTGAAAGAGGATTGGAAGGAAACCATTAGTGGTGAGGACTCATTAGGGGTCTAGTTACCATAGATGCAAATACACCTACATCTGGAGGTGTAATTGATGAATTGAAACCCCTTCTATATCTAAGAATTTTGTGATAGGGTCTAGGTCTACTGGCCAGCTATTAGGGAAACCTATGATCAAGGAGACTCTAACTTAGGAAGCTCAGTGATGCCCAAAGAGGTTAATTGGCAAATCAACTTGGAGGCCATACCAGATAAGGAAGAAAGGAGTTGGAACAACCTCTTTACGTTAAATTGTATAGCATCTACCAATACGGCTCTTACTTTGAAACCTCCAACAATTATAGATGGATGACTTGTAGTGTTGCTGGAATCGTCTAAGGTTGAGAAGCAAATGGATGATTGGAACAATGCACTTTTGGTGGATGCTTTTAGGGATCCTACTGATTTATCATATATGAAAGTTTATATTACTCGATACTGGAATTTGTTGCTGAACCTGAACTATATTATCATGAAGATGGGTTCTATATCATGAAGTTTTGAAATGTACAGGATAAGGATGAGGTTATGTTTTTTGGGTTGTAGAGTATAAGCAGCAGGCCACTCATTCTTAAAAGTTGAACTAGGATTTTGATTTTAACCAGGAACTTCCCATGATAGTACCATTATGGTGAAACTGCAGAACCTTCCTCTTAATTATTAGGGAGCTAAAGCTCTTAGAAAAATTGCTAGTTGATTGGGAAAACCTTTGTTTGCTTATTCTTGTATAGCCAAACAGAGTAGAATCTCCTATGCTAGAGTTCCTGTGGAAATGAATGTGACTCAGGAGTTTCTAGAGGAGGTGGAAATTATTGATCCTGCAGGCAAAATTAGCTTCCGACGGGTAACATATGATTGGAAACCTCTATTCTACAGAAAATGTACTAGATTTGGTCATATTTGTAGAGTGGAAGAGCCAAAGGGAACCATCCTCAAGTGTAGAAGGACCAAGAGATAGGTGGAAATCAGAGAAGAGGTAAAAAGAAAATGGTCAAATAATCAGACTCCAAGTCTACTATTGTCGAAAATGCTGACCAACCCCAACAAAAGGATGATGCTACTATGATACTTCTACGACAAGTTGAAAAGAGCAGGTGAAGTTCTAGGAGATGGGTATGGAAAACAGTCAATAGGTGAACAAGCAAATGCCTCCAATATGGAAGGATATTCCTGAACGAGTAATTAATTTTATACAAATAGGTGGGAATCATCGACATGGTACCATGTCTTATGCCGAACTAGTGCAAACGGGAGCATCTTAGAGAATAGTTCACATAAAATCATCCATGAAGCTTACAAACATCTTCTTCCAATTATCAGAAAGTACCACTATTATTCAAAAGATAGAAAAACCTCCGGAAAAGAGGGATATAAAATGAATTGGTTGTATTGGAATGTGAGGGGCATTAACAAGCCCTTCAAGAAAAAGGAGTTGAAGAATTATTTAGTTAAGAATAAAATCTTCTTAGCTGTTATACTATAAATGTCATGACTCGAGCATAGACCCCGGACGTAACAAGGGATGTAGAACCACAAATGCCTCCAAGCTAACCCATGGCACATGCATAATGCTAAAAAACATAATATAAGGCATAAGCAGAAATCTAAGATATCATAAAACGTCAGAACTGAGACGACAAGTCAATTGGTGAGTATCTATACATCAAGTCTGAGAGCCTCTACTCAGAGCTGATGGGAAAAAAACCCCAACTAGCTTCACTAAGTCTGAAAATTAAAAGGACATGAATCAAAACTAACATTCTTGGATGATGAGAACTCACTAAAACTGTGTCGAATCTAGAGCAAGATCGAATCTAGCGATGGGGCTGAGACTGATCGCCTGAACCTATATCATGAAATGATATAGCATAAAAGTATGCAATCAATACTTTGAATATACTAAGTATATAGGGTAAGTAAAATCATGAGAGTAGGGACAACATGATAAAAATCACGATTGTAATATAATCGTAAAACATGAGTTCCTCATCATAAGTTGAAGTATAATGACCTAAGGTTTGAAAGAAAAATCATAAAGCTTAACATGTTTTAAAGCATAAAGCTCATAAACTGATCAATGGGCCAAGTATAATATAAAACATGATATCGTAAGTCCTGAACATGAACAACTTAAAACTTGAGGAATAATGGGAGATTCTCATAACCGACATACTTCAAGTGAGAGTTATGGAGCCCGATCTGTAAACCTGGTTGGAAGGGTGTCCATACCTTTCCAAGTGTAAGAACCATGCAGGCGTGATATCACTCATGATCCTAGTAACGTAAGGAAGACACTCTTAACTGGCAAGGACTCCTTATACTAGGGGCAAGGGAGACATTCTAAACTGGCATAGACCCCTTATCCTATAGTGGCACGTAGTTCTGAAATCTAGGTGCGCTAAACCCGGCCTACTCGGTGTTAAATACTACTTCTAAAATTATACATAGAGCTCATATCATAATCATGAAACATGGGTTTTACATGGACTAGTATACATTAGCATAAGTGAGCACTAAGCGGAACAAACATAATATAAGGCATAAGCAGAAGTCTAAGATATCATAAAATATCATAACTAAGACGACAAGTCAACTGTGAGTATCTATACATCAAGTCTGGGAGCCTCTACAGATAAGATGAGCTGATGGGACAAAACCCCCAACTAGCTCCACTAAGTCTGAAAATTGAAATGACATGAAAAGGATATGAATCAAAACTGACATCCTCGGATGATGAGGACTCATTAAAACTATGCCGAATCTGGAGCAAGATCGAATCTAGCGGTGGGGCTGAGATAGATCATTTGAACCTATATCATGAGACGATATTGCATAAAAGTATACGATCAATACTTTAAATGTACTGAGTATATAGGGTAAGTAAAAGCATGAGAGTAGGGACAACATGCTAAAAATCACAATCGTAATACATGAATTATTCATCATAAGTTGAAGTATAATGACCCAAGTTTCTGAAAGAAAAATCATAAAGCTTAATATGTTTGAAATCATAAGTAAAGCTCATAAACTAATCAATGGGCCAAGTATATTATAAAACATGATATCGTAAGTCCTGAACATGAACAACTTAAATCTTGAGGAACAATGGGAGATTCTCATAACCGACATACTCCAAGTGAGCATTATGGAGCCCGGTCTATAAACCTGGTTGGGAGGGTGTACCTTGCCAAGGATAAGAACCGTGAAGGTGTGATATCACTCATGAGCCTAGTACTGTAAGGAAGACACTCTTAATTGGCAAGGACTCCTTAGGCTAGGGGAAAGGGACACACTCTAAACTAGCATGGACCCCTTATCCTATGGTGGCATGTAGTTCTGAGACCTGAGTGTGCTGAATTTCAGCCTACTCGGTGTTAAATACTACTCTCTAAATTATATGTAGTGCTCATATCATAATCATAAAACATGGATTTTACATGGACTAGTTCAAAAACATGGTGAATACATACATCCCTTGACATACGTGAGTTAGCCATGAAAACAATGCTGAAAATTACAGCTATGATATATAACTTGAAATTCATGCATACTTATAAATTATCATAACCTGAAAATAGAGATTCATGAGAGTTTTTGTATTGAAATCATATTATCATAATCATAAATCATATATAGGATCATGAGAGAATCAAATTCATAAGAGATTCATAGAATTTTGCATAAAAAGGATCTAACCCTAGAAATTAAAGAAAATCATAATTGGAGACTTGAAGGAATTGAAATCATGTAATTGAACTTGAGATTGGGCATGAGGATGGAATAAATTTCCCATTCATGACCCCACATATATGTTCTTTGATGACTCCTTACTTAAAATTGAGACCCAAGAGAATTGAGATGAGGAAGAACCCTAGGAGTTTGAGAGACTTGAGAGGATAAATCTTCAATCTACGATATTTGAAAAGAATGAGGGGTTAGATTAAGTATAATCCCCTAACCAACCCCTTAGGAAACCCAAAACGACCTCATTTAGGAGTTAAAAGCATATAAAGTTACGAAAATACCCTTAAAACTCGTATTAAAAATCTATCAGACAGTACCAACGACCCATACAACGGCCGTTGGTTCTACCAACAGTCCGCACCATCATTCGTGGTCACCTGAACCTATCTGGAACAATTCTTTGAATCACATCCCACAATACCATACCATGACCTGTCGGAGGATACAACGAGTCATCCTCAACTCATTGGTTTTGGGGGAAAATTTTCACCAAATTCAGGACTTCCTCAGGACGGGTCAACCAACGATCCGTTGGACCATATAACAACCCATCCCTTGGGTTGTTCTGTGGCCTGGTGTCAATCTCTGCTGGTTTTTCTACTTCATCTCTAGAATCTGATCCTAGGGACTTTTGGGGTGTTACAATAAACTAAAGTAAAGCAATATAATTTCAACAAGTGTATCAACAACTTAGCTAGAGGATGGAGTTTTGCTCATAATTATTCAGAAGCCACTAATGATAGGATTTGTGTGTTATAGAAAGTCTGGTATGATAAATCTAATGGTCTTGAAAATACATAGCCAATATATGCACCTAAGAGTAGCTGATAAATTCTATAACTTTTGTTATGAGGCTACAGTTGTATATGCTAAGAACACAATTGAAGATAGAAGAGATTTGTGGCAAAGCCTTCTCAAATTAAGAACCAACATAAATGATCCTTGGTGTATTTGTGGGAACTTCAATGCCCCTCTATTTGAGACTGATAGAATTGGGGCCAACAGGTAACTGATATTAAGACTAGGAACTTCCAGCATGTTTTAAACACTTTAAACCTGACTCATATAAAATAAAGTGGGAGGAAGTATACATGGACTAATGGTCATATCTGGAGAAAAATTTATAGAGCACTTTATAATGCTTTTTGGGTGATGGAACATGGCACACTTACTACACAATTTAGAGAGAATGGGTTCTTTGACCATTCCCCTATTCATATGGAACATCATAACACAGGTGATAGACAACACATGTTTATCAGATTTCTTAACATTGTAGCTGACCATGAGAAGTTTTCATAGACTGTGGAATCCATTTGGAATCAGAGTGAAAGGAAGAGGGATGTACAGGGTGTTGCTAAAACTTTAGTTATGCAAAAAACCTTTTAAGGCTTTGTTACATCATGAAATGGGTAGTCTGGATCGAAGAGAAGAATGCAAGAAGTTAGGGAAACTCTTGATAATATCCAAATACAAATTAATCAGCATATGGACAATGTCATTCCTTCCTCACTGTTTCTTTTAAATCAACTAGAGCCTTGCTCTTTTATTGATTAAATATAATAAAATCAAAGGTCTTTACAAAGAAAAATAAAATCAGTCATCCCCTCATTTCCTCTCTAATCTGAAAACCTAGGGTTCATTCCATTATTATCGGTATGGCTCCTCATTCAGTCCAACATTGCAGTTTTTCCTTATCTGGGTGATAAATCATCCACCCAACTTCGATCATCTCACATTTGTAGCTCAAAGAGGTAATCTCGGCATCTTTCATCTCCATTAATCCATCTTCGTGCTCTAACTTTACTCCATTTTTCTAGGTGAATCTTCCAAGAGTTTAGAGAAATTCCAGGTGCTATGTCAACAACCGATGAAAGTCCTCCTTAGATGCAGCAGGTGGGGAAAACCAAGTCGCTCCGCCTATTCATATTCCTGTCTTCATCGTGTGCTTCCATATCAAATCTATCCCTTATTTTGCTGGTATCTCCTTTTTGAAGCTACCTTAGGCCCGATTACGTAGCAACCCCACTGGACTTATGAATTTCTGTAATATACAATGGGATTTTTGTATCTATCTTCTTGCATATGGCTTAAAGGTTTGGACTTTTGCCTTTCTGGACTTAACCCTCAAATATGGAATGTTAGATTTGTCTGAATTTAATATTCTCTTGCTTGCTGATGGTAGTTGGTTAAAGCACTCATATGAAATTCTTCCTTCATAATTGTATGCACTATTAGCTAAATTGTCTGCTAGCTAATTTAGTTCTCTGAATATATGTCTCACTTGAATGTTCATGCTTGGTAGAATTTCAAAAATCTCATCCATTATATCCACAATTTTCCAAGGCACTTTTCCTTCCCTTGGCAATATTTTCTGCAGATTTAGAGAGTCTGTTTCTAAAACAATGCTCTCCTGAGTATTATGACAGTATCTCAGGGCTTGTCTCACTGCTTGAGCCTCAGCTACCATATTGGTAGTTATACCAATCGTCTGCGCTTTTGCAAAGACTAGATCCCCATTTTGATCTCTTAGACAATATCCATATACACTCATCCCTGGATTACCTCTACTCGATCCATCAATATTGCACTTCAGCCAACCACTCCTTGGTCTCTCCCATCTAAGAATAGTATACTGAATAGTAGACTTGTATTTCTACATGATTTCAATCTACTCCTTCGATCTGTAAGGTATCTCTCACGGTGGGTACTTCAACTTAGCATAATGATGAATTCCTTGTTTACATAACATTAACAATCTCTAAAACTTCACCTCCTTCCCATTTTTCCTTGTATTCCTTCTTTTCCATAGCTCCCAGAGAAGTATACGGGGAACTACTTTACATATCTCCTTAAACATTTGATTCCCTGGAACATTCCACCAATCTGTAATTATTTGTTGTAAGCTCCTTCGTTCAACAGTTATACTTGCACAAGAAACAAACTGCTTCCATAACTTTAAAGCTATGGGAGCTGTTAGATATAAATATTTCATAGTTTTACCCTCATGCTTCTCACAACAATGACATCTGGATACCATTTGAAATCTCATTCTTCTAAGATTATCAGCAGTAGCAATTCTGTCGTTCCACATCCTTCACATAAAGAAGCATATCTTAAATGGCAGTCCCTTTACCCATATATTCTTCATTGATCCTCTCTCTTCCCTTCTACTCCTTATATTTTGATAAGCTGATTTTACTGTGGATATACCTCTTGAATTTCCCATCCACCAGGCCTTGTCATTATCCTCTCTCGTCTCTAGCCTTATATGCTTCACAATATGATTAGTCATCTCCACTAAAATATTCTCCTTCAATTTGTTCATTTTCCAGTCCCCCTGTGTAATGAAATCCTTAACTTCTACTTCCTCAAACTCACGTTTTGCCTCCTCTATACAGTGTAAAGCGCCTTTTTTAGTCCAGTTATCATACCAAAACTTACATTTCTAGCCTTAGTTTTCCACCATATATCCTGCTCCACTTCTTCTCTTACTTGCACCAATTTTCTCCAGATGTGAGAAGCTCCTTTACCATGTGTTATACTGACATGAAGCTTTTTGCAATATTTATTCCACATAAAAGAACTCCATAGAGATATGGATGTTCTGAAATTCCACCATAATTTTGACATCAATACCTTTGATACATCATGCAATGACCTAAAACAAATTCCCCCTTCCTCTTTGGGATAACACATGTCTTCCCAAGCAATCCAATGTTTACCTCTATTACCTCCAGTTTTACTCCAGAAGAACTTAGCAGTAACCTTATGAATCTGATCTATCACTCCTTTTGGAGGATTCATAGCTGAGAACAAATATACAGGCATAGATTGCAAAACATGAGTTATTCAAATATATCTTCCTCCATAAGAGAGTCATTGTTTTGTCATTCCATAATCCTTTTTGTTATTTTCCTCAATATGTCTTCAAAATAAGAATTTCTCCTTCTCCCATAAAATACTGGACATCCTGGGCAAGTGAAAGGGAACATACCTCTATTAATTTCAGTCCATTTTTTCTATTTGGATCCCACAAAGGAAGGTGTTTTCTCATGTAAGTAGAAAAACTTTTTCTCCCTATTAAACTTTCTCATACTCCAGCAATACCCTCACTATCTTCTTGACTGACTTTTTGTCCCCAAAATAAAATAAAATAGTGTTATTAGCATATGACAAATGGTTAATTTTTGGACTCCATTTAGGAAGTCCAAATCCTCTGAACTCTGAATCTTCATGAAGACTATTCAGCCCTCTAGCCAATACTTCAGCAGCAATAATAAAAAGAACTGGAGATATAGGATCCCCCTGTTTAACACCCCTGGATCATTTGAAAAAACCAGTTGGCTTTCCATTAACCAAAACTGAGTACCAGTTATTAGAAATTAACCTCCACGCCATATCAATAATCACTTCAGAAAAACCAAAACATCTGAGTACCTTTGTTATAAAAATCCAAGATACTCTATCATACGCCTTAGCCATATCCAACTTCACTACCACATTCTGCCATTTGTTCCTCATGTTCATATCTCTAATAATCTCCTGGGCCAGTAGAATATTTTCTGTTATGCTCCTCCCTTTCATGAATCCAGACTGATTTTTGAAAATAATCATTGGTAAGCAATCCACCAACCTTCCATGTAGTACTCTGGATATAATCTTATTCACAAAAGTACTAAGACTAATTGGTCTATAATCCTTGAATGTTTTAGCTTTTTCTTTCTTTGGAATCAGAACCAGATTTGTATGAGTTATAAATCTAGGCAATTCTTGTCCAAAAAAAAAAGCCTTAACCATGTTAGTCACATCAATCCCGATGATATCCTAGCATGTCTGAAAAAATATCCCATAGAAACCATCTGGTCCACTAGTACTATCCCCATTCAAATCAAAGACAACCTTCTTAACTTCCCCTTCAGTAGGTAGTGTTATCATCTCCTCATTCTCCTCCGAAGTAATCAATTTGGAGATGTTATCCATCAAAACTAACCAGTTATTGGTTCCTTCCTTTTTAAACTGATCCTCAAAAAAAGCCACAGCCTCCCTGCCAATGTCTTCTTGAGATGTCATTACCAAGCCTTGATTATTCCTTATTGCTCCTATCAACAATTTCCTCCTCCTTCATTTAACATAAGCATGGAAGAATTTGGAATTACTATCCCCATCTTTGAACCATTGCATTCCTGCCTTCTGTCTCCAGTAATCTATCTCCAGCTTCCTATATCTCTTTAATTTTGCCTCATCTTTCATTAACTTCATTCTATTTTTCTAAGAAGGCATTATCTCCAATTGCATTTCTGAAACTCCTATTGTGTCTTCCATTGTAGCAGCCCTTTGGAGTATATCTCCATAAGCAGATTTACTCTAAGCTGTTAAAGCCCTTCTAACTCTCTGCAACTTTGCTTTAAATCTCATGAATGGTGACTCCACAAAATCAACCTTCCAGTTCTTCTCTACAAGCTTCTTAAATTGACTATGCTTAGTCCAGAAATTAAGAAACTTAAAAGGCTTGACAACAACCTCTTCCTCCAACTTAGAAATAACATGAAGAGGCGCATGATCTGACCGTTGTCTAATCAAATGATGAACTTCAATTGATGGAAGAATGTCAAAAAATTCCTCATTAACCAGAACTCTGTCTAACCTCTTGAAAATATAATCCTCCTCTATTCTCTCATTCTACCATGTAAATTTACTCCCCACTGTCTTCAATTCTTTCAGAGCATTTTTACTCGAACAGTGAGCAAAGTCTAAACCTTCATTACGCATAAAGGGCAAGCCTCCCTGTTTTTCCTCCTCATTTAAACTATTATTGAAGTGTCCTCCTACTACCAAAGGCTTCGAATTATGATGAGAAACATATTCTAAATCATCCCATAGTTTCAACCTTTCCAGAGCACTACATCTTGCATACATTGATGTAATTCTAAAGCTTCTTCCAAAAGTTTCAAATTTTATAGTGATATGTTGATGAGTATCCAGCTCCACTTCTCCCTTCCAACCTTCTCTCCAAAAGACCCATATTTTGGAAGAGCTATTAGCAACTCCATAATCTACTCCCAAGTTCCTTTTAAATTGTTCTATCTCACCAGGATCTTGAAATGGTTCCATCAATGCTATAAATGAGTAATGATGTCTTATGTTTAAGTCTGTTAATCTCTCAAGGGCATTTTGAATATTAACAGATCTTATGTTCCAGAAAATTTAAGCTTGTCAATCATTGATCACTACTTAAAGATCTCTCCTTACTTCTCCTTGTTTGTACCTGTAAAGGTACTGTTGATTGAGATTTACTCCTTTTTGGGCCTGCTTTCATGTCATCAATGTTTCTTGGAGATAAATCTCCTATCCTTCCTATATTTTTAATATTATCTTCTATCACCCTCCTCCTCCTATTCCTGTACTTGACCTTGATCCAGTTGTTCCCCTATATCATACACTACTACTGAATCTTGCATTTCCTCTACCACCTGTATATTATTGTTCATATGTTTCAACTTTCTCTTCTCTATATTGGTCTCCTTATCATCCTTTTTTGCTTCCCAAATCACCATATCTTTGGAGTTGTCATTCACTGTACTCCCAATAATTATGTCCTCTTCTTGTGCCTTTGAATCTACTTTGTCATTATGTTGCCTATTATCACCCTTCTATTTAGATTCCCCCTGATTCCCTACATTTGTGCTCTCTTCCTCCTGCTTCTTTTCTTTCAGTATATCAAAAGTATTATTTATTGTTACCTCTTGTGTCTTTTGTTGCTGTTTCTGTTCCCATCTCTTACTCTTTGATTCCTGCTTTTTCTTATTTCTGTAAATCTGAAACTGTTGATCCTTCTCCTTCCTCCCTTGTTCTTCTTCTTCCTGTTGCTTAGTATTCTTCCCTTTATCAATCCCTTCCTATATATTATTTCTCCTTTTGTCCTCCTCCCTAATCTTAGGGTACAATTCCGGATGCAAAACAAAGCATTCATGCTCTCCATGCCCTTGTATCTTACAATTGTTGATTCCTGCTTTTTCTTATTTCTGTAAATCTGAAACTGTTGATCGTTCTCCTTCCTCCCTTGTTCTTCTTCTTCCTGTTGCTTAGTATTCTTCCCTTTATCAATCCCTTCCTATATATTATTTCTCCTTTTGTCCTCCTCCCTAATCTTAGGGTACAATTCCGGATGCAAAACAAAGCATTCATGCTCTCCATGCCCTTGTATCTTACAATTGTTGCAATATTTAAGGACATAATCATAATTAATAGGGATCTACTTCTCAATCACTTTTCCATTTTGTTTTCTCATCCCTATATTGATTCTTTTCAGAAACTCCCCTAATAAATCCACCTCAACCTTCACTCGAGCACAACTAGGACTGGTTTGATGCTTAGTCGCCATGTCCACTTGAAATGGTTTACCGACCACTGCAGCCAATGAGAAAATTGCTTATTTCATGAAAAAATTCGGAGGAGGAGAGGGAAAAGATATCCAAGCAATAGCTATAGTTGTCTCCTCATCCGGGTCAAACAATGGATCCCACTTCAAAGTTCTCATTGAATAGGTCCAATTCCTATGAGTAATATACAACACTGGCTTTGACAATAAATTAACATAATCCTCCATGTTAGATGCCCTAATCAGCACATGTCTATTATTCAAAACCCCAATATTGCAGTCCTCTTTCAGATTTTACTGTTTAGGGAGAAGTTTTCTCAACTCATGAATGTCCGGCCATCCATATGAAAATTTTCTTATAATTGCAAAATGCAGATTCTCCTTGATAATCATCTGATTTATTTCCTCCTCTTCCCAGACCACTCTAGGTTCTCCATGCAGATACGTGATAGGTTTCATTGGAATTGGTTTAGCTTGCATTGGTGTAGGACGTAATGTTGTAGCGAAATTTAATGGATCTTTGACTTCCTCCTTAGGGGGATTCTGTCCAGATGATGTGGTGGCCATAGCCACCGTATACCGTAGGCAATCGAAACTCAGGCGTTACTCAATTATGTCTACGACGGCGCTAAGGTTTTTCCTCTTCTTCGATAATGTGTTCTTTTAACTATATGTCCTCACTGATGTATATGGAGAAAATAGCACTAGGGATTGTACCAAGTATTTCTTTGTCTGCGTGAAAGCTAGAACTAGTACTAATAGTATATTTGTCCTAACTAGTCTAGATGACAGAAGACTCCTGCGACATGATGACATTGAAACTGAAATCCTTCAGTTATATCAAACATTTTCTAAAAAGTATTCTTCAATGTTAATTTGTTTAGAGAGTGGAAAATATTGTTCTAATAACAATTATAGCAAATTAATGAAGTTATTAGTATTTGATAATTAACAATTGTAATAATAGTCTACAATTGCAAGAGAAATAACCAATACAAACGGAAGAAACTCCCAACATAATGTTGATTCATTGGAATTATAACAAGTGATCATTTGATTACAACACTTGATCAAAATTATTATCTTGCTCTTATTTAAAATAAAATTCATCTTACTTCCACTTAAAACAAGATATTATTTTCTTCTACTTGAAGCTACTCACTTGCATTCGCATTAGGTGATAAAGATATATATTGATGAAAAACTAATATATTATTGCTCAAAATTTAAAAAGAAAGAAAAACCATCCAAAATTAAAACTTGAATAGATGTACCTAGAAAATCCTAGGATCACCAAATCCAAAAGAAAAGGAAATGACAATCTTGTTCCAAGTATTTATGTTCCATTTATTCATTCATTAATTAATTAATTAGTTGCATTGTGTGATCAACTATCTGTACTTTCTACTAATAAACTCAATTTCTTCTTTCTAGAGTACTTCTTCTAGTTACTTTTATTTGTTCATAGTGAATTTTGCATCTTTTTTAAAAAACATAATAAATAAAATATATATTTTACTACAATACTCATATTTATTGATATATAATCTCAATAAATTTGAAAATGAGTAGTCAATGCATGTTAAAAATAAAATTTATAAAGAATTTTTTTTTCTTTAATATGTTAAAATGGATAAATAAAAATAAATGAGCTGAGTGTATTTTCTTTCTCCATTTAGAACCCAATAAGAGAGACTTGGATCACAACATCTTCTTTATCCGGAATCTCGCAGAAATGTGGTGATGTGTATCGTTACTAAATTTAGAATTTTAATGATATAAATAATACATATAATATTATATAATATAAGTTATAAGAAGTCCATTGCCAATTGCTTCAAAGTACTTAGGTGCCAAGACGTCTCTATTTTTAATTATCATTTCTTCATTCCCCTATTAAAGGTTCATGCATACCATCAATTCCCAAATCATCTCTTACTTTTTATTTCTTCTTTATTCCATTTGTTCTATCTCTTTTTTTACAAAAAGTCCAATTAGCCAACCTTATAAAAGAGAAAAAATAAACAACTTGGTGACGAAATTGGGCATGTTTCACGTTCTATGTCATTGTATTTTGCTACTTTATTATTGACAAATTTGACGTTAGGATATGCTTTTTAGAGTTTTGGGAAATGTGTACCATACGTTAAAGCTTTGCTAACGTTATGCCCATAATCTCGTAGACGATAATCTTGAGAATGTAGACATTATTTTTTATATTTGTGAAGTCGATAGAAATTTAAGTCCTAGAAAAGAAAAAATAGAGAAATTATGGGGAATGTATATCATTGTTGTAGAGCTTAGAAAATCCACCGATTTCTTTTGAATCAAGCTACGTACATTAATTGAAATTACGTAACAAATAAATTTATCTCTACTTTCGAAGAAATTATCTCTATAGAAATAAAAGTATCAATACAAGTTAATTTAGAACTTTGAAATGATTTCAGATGGTAAAGAAAAGATTTCATTCGTCAAAAATATAGAGGCATGCAATATCAGAGTTTTTATACCAATACCACTTGTATCAATTACTGGTGATTTGGATGAATAAGCTATAAGAACGAATCATAAACAATTTGAACTATAAATTCAATATGTACAATTTGCCAGTATTTCATTTTACACCTCAATAAGCTCGAAGAATGAACTGTAAATGACTATAAATATAATTACGCATTATAATATACTTTCAACATATATAATACTCTTTCCATCCATTTTTAGGTGATAATAATTAATTTCTTGATATTTACTTTTTGTTATTAACTATAGTTACTTTTTGAAATAGTAAAAATTCTAAACTTTGTGCAATATTTAACTCTTCTTTATTTTTGTGTTGCAATTTTTAAATTTGGATTATTATTAAAGGAGCCAAGTGATCCTAATTACTTTTTCAGCCTGAGATCTTTCTGTATGCATATATTGTACATAATTTTTTATTTTCGTTCGCTATTCATATTAAAATCTTTAATTGAATTTGCGTTCAGTAGGACTTATTCGAAGCTAACGCGCCCTATTAAAAATTTTTTTTATATTCAAAATTTCAAATCGAGACTTCTAATTAAAGAAGCAATTCTTTTTCATAACGCCTTTTCTATTAGCGTCGATTATTAACACATCAATTTGTAAGTTTTTCTTAATTATGAATTCATGTTTACGAGACTGTCAATTACATGTATATAGTTGACTTTTAAACCCTGATAGAGGTAGGAGTGGGCATAGTCTGTGTCAATCCGAAATTCAAATTTTTTAAATATTTGGGTTGGATTTTTGGATTATGGATTTGATTTCGGATTCCATTTTTAAAATTTACGAATTTTAGATTGGATACTGAATTTAGTATTATGGATTTTTGGATATCTGAAAATCCAAAATTTTTATACCTTATATTTAACCCTACTAAATTACACATATCATATGTGTCTAATACTAATAAGTTATATTTCCACGATCCAATAGATTAATACCTACGACCATCACAATATTAGATCAATATGAAATTTTTTATTAATCAAATATAAAAAATATAAAATATTTCATCAGCAAGTAAAGTTTAATATACAGCATGGGCGGTAGAGTCACCTCAATTCTTGTTAATGCAGAGAGTTATAAATTTCAAGGAGCAAATTATTAGGTGGATTGAGGTGCTAATTGTTATGGTCTACCTAAAAAGCTCAAAAATCAAAACCAAAAATTCAAAAAATTTAAATCAATTAATCCGAAACCGAACTTAAAAATTCAATGCAATTTAAATTTATTCGAATTGCATTTAAATTATACTTTTTTAATCCAAAAACTAAATATCCAAACTGAAATAATTATATCCAATTTGATAATCCAAATGCGTACCCCTGTACAGAGGAATTAATAATTCACATACTCTATAAAGATGAATAAACAAAATAAAGCCTCAAAATATCCAATTAATAAATCATTTATCCAATGGATCAATCACGCACAAAATGCAGTGATGGGCCTTTACTAAATTTAGAAGCTGATGATGACACCATATATACGTGGAATTTCAGAAAGATCGAAAATACAGTGATGACACCTTCAATGTACATTAAAAATTAAATGAAAGCCTATTTTGCATTTAGATATTAACTTTAGTTACTCCCTCCATCTTAATTTAGATGGCATATTAAATTTTTTTATTTTAATCATATATATATTCAGATATATAAATTTTTTAAATTTTTAAATAATAATTTATATGTATATAAATTATATTAAAAAATATTATAAATTATAAAAATTATTAATTTAAAATATTTAAGAGCATATAAATTAATTATTAGAAGAAAAAAAAATTATTTAATTATTAAAATTCAAACTATATTATATAAATTGCGATGCATGAAGCAATTGATGGTATCCCTTGCAATTTGCAAGGGATAAAGCGAATGTCCAAAGACAAATTGGCATACCTATCACCTCTGTTCTATACAATTTGTAGTTTGGTACTTATATGTACGTGTATGTGTATATATATATATATAGTCGTTGACATGGACGTATGCATATAAATTTTTATTTATTATCACCTCTGTTCTATACAATTTGTAGTTTGGTATTTATATGTATAATATATATATATATATAATTATTATATATATATATATATATAGTCGTTGACACGGACGTATGCATATAAATTTTTATTTATTTATGATTTTAGAGACTGTCTTACGTCAAGGTATTGCTTCCGTAAATGCCCATAGGCCGTGGATAGACATTGAATATTATGGTGGCAATACAAATATATATAGACCAACTAAAAAATATGAAAAAGTATAGAGCTTAAAATGAGAATCGTACTCATATGATTTTATATTTCTTAATAAATATTATTTACTTTATTATTTTAAGTGAAAACTTTGGTAATTCATATCCACTGATTATGTGTTATGAGAGTATATATTTTCTCTGTCAGCGAAGGAAGAATTTACGATTAAAGCAAAATCAGATGAATTGTTACTATTTCACTTATAGTTATAATATATAGTGCCTCCAATTAAAAAGAATAGTGTTTTAGTACTCTTTATTCTGGTTTCCCGGGGTCTCATTTCTATTTTATGTTTTGACTATTAAGAGAACAATCGTCAATATGATTTAGGCTTGTTGGATCAATTTATTTTAATTTATACTTTAAAAAATTTAACTATAACTTTTGAAATCTTTAAAAATGAGGTTTTTTATTCTGATGTAACTTGTAAGTAAGTTGGTTGGTTTGTGATTAGGGGTGGGCGTTCGGTTTTTTCAAATTTCGGTTCGGTTTTTTCGGTTTTCGGTTATGAATAAGGAACACCAAACACCGAACCGTTTTAATTCGGTTCGGTTCGGTTTTTTTTTAATTCGGTTCGGTTTATTTATTTCGGTTATTCGATTTTTTTGGGCTTAGTTGATGGACTTTTTTCTGATTGTAAAATGGGCTGCATTTTAAATAAAATATAAATTATTTCAAGCTTTTTAATTCAAAATGATCTACTTTTAAGTTTGAACTATTGTGATTGTGAAACTTCCTTTTATTAATATCAATTATAAATTTATAAATAAAAATTAAAATTATATAAATCGAGTGTCTACCGCCTAACACTTCAAAATGGCATAACTTACCATCTCAAATTCTCAATGACAATTGACAAGTTGACAACCCAAACAAACACAGACATAAAGCATCACTTGATGGCCGATGGGCACTTGGGCATTCCCAAACCCACACGGCCACACCACACAGACACAAAGCATACAAATTTAAAATTACAATACACACACAAAATGACAAAAATCATAATCAACATTCAGCACTTCAGTAGTGTCAGCGCCTAACAGCCCAGCACACACACTGGTATGGACCGTATGGTGCACACAAAGTCACAAACTGCTTGGGACTTCAAAGTTAAAATCACAAAAAAAACACCAAATTCATTCAACCACTCCATAATATTAAATACGAATAACATTGAGATTACGCTCAAGAGTCAAGACACTTCTCAACATGCTTCTTCATGATTGAACTTGAACCGTTGAACATTGAACCTAATAAATGGTAAGATAAAATAAAAAATTAGAATATAACTTTCAAGATAAAAAAATAATATTACAAAAAAATATCATCAATGACAATGAGACTATGAGAAAGTATGAGACAAATGAGTAAATGACAATGACCAAATAAATAAAGTAATCAATAATTCAACTTACCGGTCACTAGTAGGCACCGCACTAGTAGCAAATTGCAAATTGCTATCATACATCAACAATGTAAGACTCTCTTCCATTTATTGTCATCTCTAAAGATAATTTAATCAAATATGTCATAAAACACAAATTAGTATACTATTAATTTATTATTGCATTAAAACTTAAAAGTCTAAACAAACAACTAAAAAATATAAAATCTTACCAAGCTCAAGTTTCTCAAGATACTCCAAACTTTCCTCAACACAAATAGGCTTAGTCTCTTGTCTAAGCCAATCTTGGACACAAACAAGAGATTGCACACATTTAGGAGTCAATGAACTTCTAAATGGATCAAGAATACGACCACTAGTACTAGCACATTCTGAAGCCACACTTGAAATTGGAATAGCCAACACATCACGAGCTAACTCTGAAAGAACAGGAAACCTGGGAGAATTAACCCTCCACCAATCTAATATATCAAAATCATCAGAATCAGGCTCTTGTTCTTCACTAATGTATCTATCCAACTCCGATTTAGCACCTCCACTTCCACAATCTTCTTTTTGTTTTTTCAAGTAAAGCTTAGTTCTCAAGGCTTTTGTTTTCATACTTAGAGAAGCGCCAGAACTAGATGTATCATATGTGTCCTGAGATGAAGTAGATCTAGATGGAGATGATTGATTAGATCCTTTTGAATATTGTCTTATATACACTTCAAACAAAGAAGTCATATAATCACGCACTCCTTCATTTACTTTCTTTCCTATTTCCTCCCCAAATAGTTCTTCAAGTGCAAAGCTAACATACATAAACTTATTTCGAGGATCCAACACAGAAACAATAAAAATCATTTTGTTCATCTTTTCAGGACAACCCCAATATTTCTTAAACTTTTGTTTCATTCGTTCAGCCATGTTACTCAAATTAAGATCTTCACTTGCTAAACACACATTCAAATATGCATCAAGCTCACATATATCCTCAAAATGAACATTAGAAGTAACATAATGTGAACCTGAAACCTTTACAGTGAGCTCGTAGAATCTTTCAAGAAACTTAACCACATTCCTCACATTCGCCCAATCATCACATTCGAGCGGACCTGCAACACTTCCATCTTCACACACATTAGTTGAAAGACAAGTATTAAATTGGTAATCAAAAAGATCAAACCTATCAAAGGCCTTCTCAAACTTTTGTGTTGTATCCAACATCAAATAGGTGGAATTCCACCTAGTAGGAACATCTAGCGTCAATGTTTTATCACATTCTACCTTTTGGACTTCACAACATTTCTTAAAGTTTCTTGTTCTTGCAGGGGATGATTTAACATACTTCACCATTTGTCGAACCCTTTTGACAGAAGGATCAATTTCTTTCAAACCTTCTTGCACAATCAGATTAAGTATGTGAGTCATACATCTCACGTCAAGATGTTTACCTTCCATTATATTAGTTCCCCACATATTCAACTGTTTAGACAATTCTTTAATTGTAACATCATTAGAAGACGCATTGTCAACAGTGATAGGGAATACCTTGTCCAAATGCCAATCAAGCAAACAATTACTAATAGCCTCTGCCATTTGCTCACCCTTATGACTAGAGATTGGGCAAAAATTTAATATTCTTTTATGAAACACCCAATTTCTATCAATAAAATGAGCAGTCAAACACATATAATTAATTCTTTGCAATGATGTCCATGTGTCTGTGGTAAGACAAATCTTTGGTTGTACTTCTTTAAAAGACTTCTTCAAATCTTGTCTCAATTCACTATAAACTTCATAACAATCCCTGGTTATTGTTCTACGGGAAGGAATTCTAAATAGAGGTTGGGCTTTGCTCATAAACTTCTTGAAACCTTCATTCTCTACAAAGCTAAATGGTAGTTCATCGATAATTATCATTTCAACCAAAGCCCTTCTAACTACATCTTGTTCAAATTTCCAAAGTGGGGCATCTTGAGTTTGAAAAGATATTTTCATTTAAGAAGAAGTTTCAACGATAGTTTTATAGCCTTGCACCTATCCAAATGTTGTTTCAAACCCGTTGTTCCATTTTTACTTGTATGGGCAGCATAAGTATTGTTACAATACTTGCACTTCGCTCTACCAATACCATTTTCAACTACCTTATCAAAATGAGCCCAAACCCCAGATCTTGGTTGCATTTCTTTCCTTTTCTTTGTAATTGTATCCCCAGTTTCAGTTTGAGTATCAAGTGAGTTGTCAGTTGAACCAACTTCACTTACTTTACTTTCATCATCCATCTATATAAAATTAAAAAGAACAATCATAAATAATTAACCAACAAATCAACAACCAACAACAACAAATGATATATCAAAAAGACAAAGACTATTCAAAGAATCAAAGTATTAACTATTAAGTATGTATAGTGAAAGTGGTTCCAAAGACTATTCAAAATAAACAATATTAAGGTTTAAGTGCTCTATTAGTCTAGTATTACATCTTACCATTTACCAACAAACTAGGTGGCTTGTTTCTCTTATGTTCCACTTAGTCTTTGATTTCTATTCCATTTATGTTGAACTTTGAATAGAATGTTACACTATTAGGTGGAGAAGTCTTGATTATAGTGTAATACTACTATACTAGTTTGTTGGTAAGATGTCAAATAAAAGTTTAAGTGCTATATAATCCCTGCTTATTTGACATCCTTTTTAGTTTTTATGTACTTCACTACTTTAGTCTTAGTACTTCACACTTCACTACTTTAGTCTTCAGTACTTCACACTTCACAACATCACAATTCACAACAATCTGCCAATCTCAAATTCTCAATATTACTTTCACTACGTTTGTTTTTTTCTTTTATTTATTTCTGGCAATCACAGGCCACAGCCGAACAGCACACAACATCACATATTCACATTCACACTTCACAGACCACAGTACAGAAACTCATCAAAAACTAGTGCAATTTTTGGCAATAATGTTGATAATAATACACAGTGCATCAAAACTAGAATATACAATGCACAATGCATCACAGACCACAGTCCAAAAAGGCAGAAACTCATCAAAACTCACAAGTCACAACATCGCAATTTTCAGTGAACTTCACAGCATCAGTGCATCACAAATTCACAATTCACAATTCACAAATCACAATTCATAGGCTGCCAATCTCAAATTCTCAATATTTTGGAAATTGGGATAATGTTAATGGGATTGTTAATTTGTTATTCCCTTTTAGTCTTTTACAGTTTGCTTACCTGTTGAGTGTTGAGGACTTGAGGTTCGAGTGGAGCCTGGAGGTGGAGCCGTGGAGGACCGGAGGAGTGGAGTCACCTCTCACCTGGAGGCTGGAGGGCGGAGCCGCGGAGGCTGGAGAGGCCGAGAGGGCAGGCAGTCGGCACTCGGCAGAGACGCAGAGTTGCAGCCAGTCTCACAGAGATGAGAGAAAGAGACGAGTAGACACTGCTGACTCGTTGCTTAGCGGCGAGAGGGATGGCCGATGGCCGATGGGGAGTTGGGGAAATGGAGTTGCCGACGGCGACGGACTGTCGGCAGAGAGTGGTGACTAACTGAGTGACTGGTAGAGGACTAGAGGTAGGGTCGTAGTGAGGAGAGGACGGACGGTCGACGACTCGGCGGAGAGTTGGGGATGTGGCTGCAGGCTGCCGACTGGTGACAATGGTGACTGGTGAGTGCCGTAGACTTGTAGTTGTAGTGAGGCAGAGAGGACGTACGTGGTGTTCTGTTCTGTGTTTACTGTTTAGGTCCTTTAGGCTTTAGGAAATTAGGATAGGAAATTAGGAATTTAGGGTTTTTAATTTTTTATTTAATTTAATTATTAATTATAAAAATAAAATAAAATAATTTTAATATAAATTCGGTTATTCGGTTTAAATGAAAAACCGGTGAACCGTAACCGAAAAAAAATCGAAAACTGAATTACGTTATAAAAAAAATCGAAACCGAACCGAAAAACCGAATTAATTCGGTTCGGTTCGATTTTTTGGTTTTCGGTTTTTTTGCCCACCCCTATTTGTGATACTTAAGCGGTTTGGATTGAATTGACTCATGGGTTAAATAAAAATTAATTAAAAAAATGAAGTACTAAAAATAGTAAGAGATCTTCAAAGTTAAAGTTTATTTAAATTATTATTTTAATAGATAAATATTATTATTTATTTTTATGTTTTATTGTGATTTATTAAAAAAAATAGGTTAATATTTTTATTTAGCTAGTTGTACATATTGATAATCATTAACTGTTTAATTTGCTTATTAATATCTCTATTTGGTTCGAGTTGTATTATGTCAAGAATTATTCAGTTTCACATAAGCTTTATGTCCAACACAAGATTATTTGTCTTATGTCCAACACAATATAATTTTATTGTACAGTTGTACCAAGATATTTACATAGAATGACAGAGATTTCATATTGAAGTCATACAACTAAATTTTTACTTGAAGTCAAACTTAAGTTTATTGTCACCCCCCGCCTTGGGAGGCATGACTGGCACCTGGTGCCCTACTAGGATCTGAACTGCTGAGCTGACTGAGCCTAAGCACCTCTGGTGCAAGGCTGGCTCTAACTCTAGAATCAAGAAAACAACGGGCTATATAGCGGCTGCAAATGCAACCCCCGGCCGCCAAGGCCTATAGCCACCTGTGAAAAATAAACAGCTAAACAAGGCCCCACACGCCCTGCACCCATAATCGAAATCACATACGGCCCCACACGGTCGATACATCTAACCAGAGGGAAAAGATACAATCTGCAAGCCTCTAGGAGTAATAAGATGGTCAGGACAGGGCCCCGGCCTGCCCATACTGCACAAACAAAAGAAATAAACCTCTGACACACAGCTCTAGAAGAAAGGAGTTGATGGCTCTGTGCAGCTGACTGAAACTATGAGGGATCTTCTCCTCGTCTATTTGTACCTACAGGCAAGTAATACAGCGCCCCAGCAAGGGCGTCAGTACAATATGTACCGAGTATGTAAAGCAATAGTTGTAAATGACTGAAAGTAAGGAATAAAGTTGACCATAGCTGAAGTAAAGGAAACGGATTGAAGCTGACTGAAGTAGTAAAATCAGGACTATACTTAACTACAATGAGAGGAGTAGGAGTCGTACCTGACTACGAGGCGTCCTACTGTCTAACTATCAGTAACTAGCAACATAAACATAAACCTTACCTAGCCCCCATAAGCCGAAAGGTGCAATCAACACATAACAACCCACACAGGCCCCCATTAGCCCTAGTGAGTACACTTCAATCTATTTACCCCTATCCAGGTCATACCCCATCACCTACTAACTACGAGCATCCTGCCGATCCCATGGGTATGGAACTTGAGCCCGCTGGGCCCCTGACTATAGCTGTGCCTGAGTCTGAAAGACTCCTGATATCTACACCCCGGGCGCAAGAGCTCGGCGGGGGTGTGTATAGGCCAACCACGGAAAAATATGAGGAGTTGGTTCCCTATCTTCGTCCCTAACGGACGACATGTCGCTTTGTAGAGCGACGTATCCTCGCCCTCTGGCGAATGAATCGACACAGCTATTAACCCTGGGGCGGTCACGGAAGCTATACAGGTAATCCAGCCCAAACAATGCAAATACAAGTCTCAACTAGTAACAATAACTGCATAAAATCACATACTCCTGACACGCTTTACTGAGAGGCATACTGGATTACTATACTGGAGAAATTGACAAATAAATCTATCTGTATGGCGAGAGCATATCTGGCCTTCTGGGCCTCATGCTAATGCTACTCGCTTCTGGGATAATCTGTATGACTGTCTACAGGCACGCCATGTGCACGTATTTGTCAGAGGATCCTGATAGTAATCATGATCTCTAATAATCTGGGCTGAATAGAGTGAGGTCTGAAGTAGTCTAACAATACTCTGAATGTCCTACTCGGACATCTATAGCTCATGCATAACTGAGGAGTTATGGACGGCTAACTACTTTATTTTTCTAATTAAACAACTATAGAGCTGGGCTTCGTCGAACTTACTTCTCGGCGATCGGTCCCTGGTCCTTCAGAGGGAGCTTACCAATCTCTTTAACTTGGTAAACACTGTACTAGCAGAGTACTACTGACTCCTTAGGCCTTGTATGAACCCACTCGAATCTATATTGTTGTTCTGAGCAGTTCTCAATCTTATGGGAAATTCTATATAGACTGGCCCTCTCCTGGGACTCTGTACCTGAATACCTTACGATAGGGTACTGGCCCATCACTGGTTACTGATGTGGGGGGTACCCACGGGTTTATCTGACTCGGACGATTGGGCTGGCTTGCTGGGCATTCTACATGATAGTTGTTGAATCTACTAAGACTGACAATCACTGATAAGGCTAAAGGGACGACATAGAATCACTCAATACACTGGAGAACCCTGGTGTCGCTAACTCTGTAATATACCTATTCTGTCTCTATTTCCGGTTCTAAAACGTGTGATAACGTTAATGACCTCTAAGGATGTTTTCCTGCTAATACAGGCGCCAACTGATCGTCAGACCGCCTAACTACGCCCATACTGTTTAACCAACTGATTTAGGCTACTAACTCTTACGACCCTCTGAAGTCTAGGCCTGACAACAAACATATAAGTCTACCATCCCAAAAAGCTGAGAATAAAAGAGTTTCTATAGCGTCATACGTGAATCACATTTAACCTGCTCCCCTTTTGACGAGGGGTCCTGCAGTATGATTCGTATATGAGTTCTAACAACTAACCAGAATCTATGTAACTGTAACTCCTGTTAGCAGCTAATCGCCACATATCTGATATTTATATACGTAGATCAATAACAGTTAATTACAACATATCGAATTACAATCTAATGGTACAAACCATCTGCAGCATCTGAGATCGTTACGTCTATTCGAGAATATAAGTCGTAACACTGTACGACTAGGATACTTACCGAGAGTTAAGTCTTACATACCTCTTTCGCCGTTTACCGATTAACTGGGAGGTTCGACTGGTATTCAGCTGTTCTTCCCAACTGTAATCACATTAACGGAAGAATAGAGCTATCTTCATTACTAAATTCAAAGAAAATAATAGCTTTATATATATATATATATATATATATATATATATACTGACTATTCTTCCACTTACCGAAGAACGATCGAGAACTCGGAATTTCTCGGGAATTTAGAAGAGAGAAATACTTACTTTGAGCCTGGGATTGTATTAACACTAGTTTGGAGCAATTCCAATCACTTTGGCTAGGCGGGACGACGATTCGCCGGGCGAATTTCACGAAACTAACTCCATAGAAATGCTCCCTGCAGCGTTATACTTCAATACCCGAAGTTAATTTGAGTTTGGACGGCGTTTGGCGGCATAATCAGGAGAAAATTATATATTCCCTTCGTCCTCCCTCTGTTTCTGGTCGATCTATATGAGGAAATGACATAAAATTAAAGGGTGAGGCCTATAAATACTTGTAGCAAAATACATAGCAACGTGGCACGTTGGCCAACGTGCCGTTTTGGATCCGTGCCATGTTGGCTAACGCGGAGGTCCCAGTTCCGTGCCACTTTGCCCTCTGGGCAGCGCGGTTCGGCCTCCTCTTGCGAAATTTCAACTTGGCACTCGATCGGCCTTTCCCCGGGCCCTTTCCTTGCACGTAAGGCATTCTAAAACTTTCAACCAACACGCGAATAGGCCAACTACATGCTAGAAACTTATGGGGTGTAACATTTATTAGGATTATTTTGTTTGTTAATTTGAGATTTGGTAAGTAAGTAATAACACAACGTAATATTATATTGTAATATTTATGTTAGCATTTTTAAATTAGAATTTAAATTTTAAAAATTATATTAAAAAAAATTAAAATGTGAGTTTGTCCCGATGAGGCCCATAGCCCAGATAGTGATGGGTTGGAGGGGTTGTTTTAAGGCTCATCAAAATGATAGATCAGTTTAGCTTAATCCGTCAAATTTCAAAGCTTGTGTGAACTAGTTCGGATAGATCACTAGGTTGATCTATATTGATAACTCTATTAAAGGGTGATAGAAACTAAAATATTTGGCTAAATTTATAGACTGAACAACTAGTTAATAAGTATTTTTTTTTTGGCTTGTATATATATTTGATAAACACTAAAAGTTATTTTTAAGCCAAAATTAATTAAAAACTATAAGCTGGTCATCTTCGACTTATGTTAGATCAAACCTTTTATTATTTTATCTTTAGTATCTTTTATAATTTTCTAAATACTTTTTCTAAAACATACTTTCAAATTATCTCTTTATTCTATTTCCTGTTTGTGTGAAAATATTTTTAAATTTATATTTTAAACTTTAATGATATTTAAGTTATTTTAATAGAAAAATATGCTTATTAGCATTTTTATCAAATACACTAATCACGTATTATTAGCTTCAATATTTTTATTCAAACACATAAATTTATTTATAAATTCTACTTAATATCTTAAAAAAACACAATACTTAATATTTATCAACTGCTTATTTTTCAATCAGCTAACTCAATGAGTCCATATGACCTTAGAACAAGGCATGGGCGGATCTAGCATAGGGTGGGGTTCTCTAAAACCCAATGATCTTACATTAAAAAAATTCATTATATAAAAAATATTTATTGAAAACTCACTAACAAAAAAATTTCTTGATCTAGTGGCAAAAATTGAAGTTGTTAAAGCTAAATTACCCCTTCTAATATGATTTTGAATTCCCTTAGAACACATTTTACACCAACTTATTTTTTTTAAGTTTTAAAATTATTAAAAATTTATAAACTTCAAATTCAGCTTATTTGAATCCATAGGCATCACATTTGTTTGACATATAAACAAGTTAAGTGCATGATATGGGAATATAATTAGAGAGGGTGTAGAGTGTAATTTATTCTTCCTTTTTACACCTTCAATCAAATTTATATGCTAATTAACTATTTTTTGTTTAAGAAGAAAAAGCGTGAACCCGAAATGAAAAGCAAAAAAAAAAAAAAAAAGCATCTTTGGAAGTACAGAAGAGTTAGCTAGGTGGATTAAAGAAGTAGGAAGGTCGATATTTTTAATTTAATTTATTCATTATTTTAATTTTAAAAAAATTAAATAATCTCTATTTTGAGCCCGAAAATTTAAAAGTTTAAGTCTCATACAGTAACTTATCTTTTCGAAGGGAGAGAGTTGATAAAAGAGAGTAGACACTTGAACACGAATTGAGTAATATTTAAATAAGAAAAAAAGAAAAGGGAGAAACAATTAACGTTGAAAAATGTATATTCATAACTTTCTATAACAATTACTTCAAAAAATAATTTTTTCTCTGTAATAATAATAATCATCTTTAAAATAATATATATATTTTTTTTGTAAAATTACCTTTTATAATAACTATTTTTTTTTTGGTAATACAATAAGTAATCATCTTTACAAAAATAAAATCTCTAAAATTACCAATAATATGTATATATACACACACACATATATATAGTTTCTTCTTTATACAAAGTGTTATTAAGCTTGGAATTTGATATTTTTTTTACTTATAAATTATAACAATTAAATATTATTTAAATATCAAGTGTTATTATAAGTGTTATTTGCTTAGTTTAACTCTATTTGTATACGTATTATACTTGAAAAAAAAGTTAGAAGTTTGTGAATAAAATAAATTTCACTTGATAAATTAATTTAAACCAGATATTCAAATTTAAAAATCTCATTTTCAAAAACTAATCAAATAACCATTCTAATATAGTATATAATAAAAAAATACATTTTTAAAAAAACACTCGTATCCAAACGGACCCTAAATACTAGGCTAGCTGCCCAAAGGCTAAAATTAGCGGGCTGAAGTCCCTATTAATTTGCAATTGGGCCTTTACCGGGTTCATGAACACTTGTGCTCATTGCTCAAGCCTACAACGCCCTAAAGTTCCCGTCACCCTTCTTCTCTGCTACTAAACTCTTATCTCCTTCTCCTCCTAGTGTTTGCTCCTTTTCCTTCTAATGAAGAACGAAAATCAACCTAGATGGACTGATAAATGGGGCAACAAAAGCGGCAATAAAAAGATGGAGAAAGTGACGGCGGTGGCGTCGGCGGGGTTCGACAAGGCAAAGGCGGCTGCTGCTGTCGGAGCAGTGAAGGCTAAGGCGGTGGCTGTGGTCGGTGCAAGCAAAGTGAAGAGCGGAACCTCTACTGGATTCAAATGGATTAAGGAGAAATGGCAGAAGAGGAACTCAGCTAAATAATTTGTTAAATTTGGAGATTATTAGAAAAGGGTACTGGTAGATTTGTACCAATTTTAGTTTGTGGATTTGAATTTAATGGCTTTTCGTAAAAGAAAATTTTGTATTTCAATAGCTATATTCGTGCTGATTTGTATTTGAATTAATGATGATTCCTTTGTTTAATGAAATTCGTCCGTTTTTACTGTTGATGTTTTTCTTTTGTTGTTTCTTCATATGCGTGCCAGCTTGTTTGGACTGTTGTCACCAAAAATTTTGTTTTGTGTAATAACTAATTTGGCGTGATCAATTATCTTTTTTGGCTTATCATTTAGAGTGATATTATTTAATAAGAAAAAATAATATAATTTTATATATTATAAAAAAAAATGTAATAATCCAAATAAGAAGGAGTATGTTTTTTTAGCTTTTACAAATTATTTTAAACAAGTAGTTTTTTATGAAACAAGAATGTATTAATTTCTTTTTTTTAAAATTATTATTATTTTTAAATAATTATTTAATAAATTTTTAAGAAATCTTTTAAAAATTATGAAAAAACCGGGTTAGTACTGTACTTGACTACGGGGTCATCTGCACTTTTATTTGGTGATTGTCCTTAATTTTTTGCTCTTCAAGTCAATAATTTATTTTTCTTTCTGAAATATAAATTTATATTTTTATATTATAATATTTGATAAGTTATATCTCATGCTATTAAAAAATTTATGTTATATTAAATATAAATTTAATTTTCAAAAATAAAAATTAAAAATCATCCAACAACAGAAAATTATTATAAATCAGTCAATTGGAATGACAAAGCGCAGTTAAATGTACTGGTCTGCCTCCCCCTTGGGTTTGTGGGCTTGGCGTGGTTGGAAAGGTAAGAATTGCACTTCTGGCCAGTTTTCATCATATTATTTAAGTTATATTCGGTTTTCGGTTTTTTAAAAATTATTTAATTTCTAGTCGCTATTGACAAACTTCAAATAAAACAGATCACCATAAAAACTTAACAACTTTTTAGTGCAAGTGTGACTTACTGTAATATGCTAGTCTTTACCTCAATATGTTTTCAAGTAGGTGTATATTCAAAATATTTGCTAACTGATGTGACCATTTGATAACAACTGTCAAATTTCATACATATCTGAAATTTGGGATTTTTAAGCTAAACCTCAAACGTGCACATCTAAATATAATTCCAATTTAGTTAACGTTACAAAAATTTATAAACTTCGATTATGTCTTAAATAGAGGTAGCCCCAACATCAACAATCTGTGCACTTCCCAGTTCGAAAGGTAACTGGTCCAGCCCATATAATTGTGCCCAACTCCCTCCGTCAAGTGTCATGTCTACCTACAATTCTTCAAGTGTATGCATTGGGCCTAAAAAGCCATGGCCTTCTCCTCTTTGAAATTCTGTTTATATCTCTTGCAATATTAATCAAAAAATGCATCAATGAAACTTTAGTACAAATATTTACTGTGCCAAAATGAGAAAGAGAAGAGGTACCACAAACACTTAGGGTTCATTTGGTTTGGAAACAAAGTTATGTTGTGATTATTCATGATGGGATTAGTTATTTTGCTATTATATTTTATTGACTATTTGATATGTTATATCGAAAATAATATATATTGCATAATCTTTAAAAATAATTTATTTATCTACAAAAATACTCTCCACCTTATTTAGCTTTTTATATTTTCTTTACCGAACTTTAGAACCTTAGACAAATTTTTGTCAATTTCACTATTTTATCCCATGATTAATTATTCAGGGATTATTGTTGAAGAATGAAAAAGTCCCACATAGGTGTTTAATGAGATGAGTGGTCTCTTTATTGGATTTGGACAATCCTCTCTTCATAAGCTAGCTTTTGGGGTTGAGTTATGCCAAAGATAAGTTAGTTTGGTACTAATTTTAATCCAACGAGCTCTTAGTATTTAGTTCCAATGTCCAAAGAAGAATTACCACTACTAAAAAAAATCCCGCAAAATCATGAAACTTCTCACTATTTTAGTGAGAAATTATTTCCCACCATACATTTTCCAGTGAACTGGTTCGTTGGGAAATGAGTGAGAAAATTATGTTTTATAATACAATTTTCATTGATTTGCGGTGGAGAAAATCTTTTAGTAGTGTACACCTATATGGTACTCCCTCCGTTTCAAAATAAGTGATGTTTTAGTCTTTTAAATTTGTTTCAAAATAAGTGATGTTTTACATAATCAAGAACACATTAATGATGTTCTTCCATTTTTATCATTATTTAAATGGAGAGTGTTTTACATAATCAATAAAATATTGAGGAGTTGCATTTTTTTCAAGATATTTACTAAGAGTAAGTCAGTAAAAATGCATTTTTAGTAAATAGTTTTTCAAGGAATTGTTTAAACTAAAAACACCATTTATTTTTAAACGTGGGAAGTAAAATCTATCCGACCAATGAATTCATCAAAACCTGAGTTTATTGTCATTGATTAACTTTATCTACTTGCGTCTGGTAGTTGTTACAAAGCTAGACAAATAACCCTTTAATGAGCCATCATATGATAATTTTGTCTTTACTTGAACCGAATTGTTGAGCATAAATAGTCTGCATTTACTTCAAATTTACCCTTCTTCTGGGCAAGCCAAGGGAAGCGTGCTTAAAATTGTCATGATTTTTTCTGCCCCTTGAAGAAAAAAAAAAAAAGAAGAGATTTTGTATGTCTAGTCTTTGGTTGGACAAGAATTCCCCACCACAACATAGTACACATTGATCTGCACCCAAACATATGACATAATAATCAATGAACGGAGTTAAGAATCATTAGGTTTTAGATTCAAAACTTTAGCAGGGAGGCAAAGCGTGTTAGATAATTTCATTCTTATATGTCCAAAGCTTGATAAACAGAACTATTTGATACTCATGAAATTAGTCGAGGTGCGCAAGATGATCTGAACGTGGATATTAATTTGGGGAGCGCCAATCAGAAAAAAGTAATTTGAATGCAAGTTCTTTTTATTTTTTGAAACAGAACCAAACATCCTCTGCCCTACTAGTCCATGCCCATTAAATGAAATGGCATTAAATGGCTTCAGATTTGTCTCCCTTTTGAGTCTTCTTTTCACGATTCTTTCACCTCCTTTACTTAATTTTCCAACTTCCTTTCTTGTTGAGTAGTTGGCTCTATTTAATGCCCCACTCCAATTTAATGCTACTAAGTGGTTGCATTTTCCCCCCTCTTCTCCTTAAGTTCAATTCCCTCCCCCTCACAATTTTCTTCAATTTCTCATTGCCTTTCATCTTTCAAAATCCTTTCTTTTATTTTCTCTGTGTTTTTGTCTTTAACTTTTTATATTGCCTTTCATCTTTCAAAATCCTTTCTTGTATTTTCTCTGTGTTTTTATCATTAACTTTTTATATTGGTTGCATTATAACAGGTGTTGAAAGAGGAAAATTTGAATTCAAAAGTGTGTTGTGTTGAACTTGCAGGTATATTATACGAGATGTTGGTGCGGTTCAATGAGAAAGCAGTTATCAAACAAGTTTTGACCCTACTTTTTGATTGAGCCGTGCCAATATCACGTGTAGCTACTTTCTAAATTCCCTTTTAAGTTGACTGAAGGAATTTATAATGTTCCCTCGTCAAGTATTTTCTATTGGTAGGTTGGCGTTTTCGCCTGCAATATTATTATTTCGTTATTTCATTGTCATCTAACATTACTATCTCATAAGGGTGAGGAGAAGTGTTTTTTTATTTTTAAAAGTTTTCAAAAAGTCTTTGCATAAATACAAAAATATTTTTTTTCTCATACCACACCGTATAACGAAAGATTGGATATTGTTCAGGACAATTTTCATTCCTAAGCACTACTATCTGGTTAAGACTAAAAGGTAGTAGTGAGATTTCTATTCTATCGCCCGGTTTAGCAAGAACCTCTAAAACAGTGTTTTGGTTGCAGGAGTATGAATAAGCCAGAGCTTGTATTGTGTTAATTCTCCGTTTCTTTTAGACAAAAGAAAAGAGTGTCCCAGGCATAGAAAATATATATTTTTATCTCAGATTAAATAATTTAATTTTAAGATAGGAAAAATATATATAACTATGATTAATTGATAAATATATATACAATATATATTGTACTTATTGATTTGGCATTAACATATGAACTAAGTTTTCTTACTCCAAACACAACTATAAATATGCAGTTCGTTTTTCGGCAACAAACTTAAGTTCATTAAAATGTGGTGTTCATGTGCTTATTTACCGGTTAATTCTACTGTTTACTCATTAAAACTTAGCTCATAAACATTTTCTAATATTCCTTCGGTTCCATTGTTACGTAGTTTTTTGTTTCTCGATATTTAGATTGCGATTTTTGATTAGTATTTTAAAATGTATTTTTCTTAATCATATTGATATGAAATTATTGCAACTTATAATATTTTTCGTATTCTTTTTGAATATTTAAATTTAATTTTAAAATATTAAGTTCTTCTAATCTAATTTATTTTAAAAAGTTAATCAAATTGACTATTAAATGAAAACGACGCTTATTTTGAAAATGAGAAAGAGAATCAAATTGTAGGATATAAAATTCAGGGGTAGCTAGCTCTCTGTATTTCACTGTACCAAGCATTTTGAGCTATTCTTTTTAGTTTTATTTTTTATTAAGTGTTCAGTATTTATGTTTAAGTTTGATTAAATTTGAATTGACACATTGCAAGGACAATTTTGGAAAAGCACGCTCGCAATAAGATTTTGAATAAATGACACGGTGTGTATACTTCACCGTCAAATTGGCATAAAATGGCCATGATTTTATTAATTGACGGCCTTTTTACACTTGGGTCAGTGAAAATGACACTAAATAATCCAAAAATCTGAGTGACATTAGAAAATTTTAAATTGCCTTTATTCAAGTTTGCACATTTTTTTATCGAAAAAATTAAGTAAAAATAGAGAATATTTTGTTGCCTTAATTCAAGTTTGCATAGTATCTTTTTTAATTCTCTATCCTTTTTCTATCTTTTAGAAATTTATTGTATCTTTTTTCCTTCCTTAAAATCTTTTTATTATAACTTTGAAACTTTATTTTAGGTAAATCAAATTTCGTAGTATATTGTGTATTTTGATTATTGGTGCTTTTTTTCCTCAAAAAGTTAGTGTTTGGGGTTCAGTTAAGACTAAGGATTTATATATTAAAAAAATTACTTTTTATGTTGTAAATTCAATGGATGAGCTTTGAAGAAACTCGTCAAGGAATGGGGTAATGACTGGTTTTCAAGATTCTCCGTATACAAGCAAAGCTCTACCTTCAAGTTGAGGTAAAAATTACATTTCATCCCGTGCAAGATCATCTCCGTATCCAAATTGAAGCAAAAATTTTATTGGGGTTGAACAAATTCAAGAAAAGGAAAAATAAATTTTATGCAATTCTTGTGAGTTTTTGTTGATTTTTATTGTAAAATCGATTGGTAAGATTATTTCTATGAAAAAAGTTGATAAAATCGTGCTAATGTTTCCGATTTGAAAGATTTCTAATCCAAAATTCAAGTTCATCACGAAAGATCTTATCAAACTGAAAAATAAAGTAAAGGAAGAAAAAGCATATTTCCTAGCAAATTTTAAAATTTATCTTATATTAAATGTATACATAAATATGTATTGGACGCCTAATATTAAGTTTAAATAATAACAACTAAATACACAAACAAAATGTATAACTAAATTTTATATACATTATAATGCAAATGTATATTTGATCAAATAAATTTAAGTGAATACGTGCCTATTACTCATCAGATTTTAATTTTCATCACATACTAAATGTATTCATAAACATATATTGGACATCTAATACTAAGTTTAGATCATTACAACTGAAAACACAAAGAAAATATATAAAATTATTTTTTGTATACATTATACTGTGAATGTATATTTGATCAAATGTATTCAACTGAACATATGTCTATTTCTCGTCAGATTTTAAAGTGTAGCACATACTAACTATATATTGGACGTCTAATACTAAGTTTAGATCATTATAACTGAATACACAAATAAAATGTATAAAATAAATTTTGCATATATTGTAGTGTGAATGTACACTTGATCAAATGCATTCAATTGAATATATGAACAAATTTATAATTATGTATACACTAACAAAATATGTATCGTATAATATTTTATATTTGATTTATACATATACACCTTACATATATTTGATAATCAATACACGTCGATTGTGGGATAGAAAATACTTTTATGTCTTAAAAGTAGTTGCAACCTTTGTTAATGGTTTAATTAAGGGTTAAAAATATTTTTCTCCCTTGAAAGTAGTCGTAGTGGGTTAATTAATGAATAGATATATTTTCCTTCCTTGAAAATAGCGAATTGATTGCTAATAAAGAACAAAAATATTGTAGAGAAAGAGAGAAGAAGAGAAGTTTTTATTTAATGAGATGAAATACAATGAAGGAGAACCCCTCTATTTATAGGGATAATTCCTCCTAACTTTTTTCCAAAAGATAGACTTTCATTATAATATAAACACATGTATCTACTACAATACAAATACCTTTATAGATATTCACTATAATTCAAATATGCTTATAACACTCTCCCATAGATAATGTGCCTCGTTAAAACCTTACTAAAAAAAATCCAATGAAAAAATCTAGTGAAGGAAAAAAAGTACACATATCTAATAATACTCATTGGTAGCTGCCTCATTAAAAACCTTACAAGGAAAACCCAGTGGGACAAAATCTCGTAAGGAAAAAAGAGTACAACGCGTATTAACTCCGCCTGATGAGAATATCCTTGAATCTTTGCATCCCGATCTTGTGCACCATTATCTTAAAAGTTGCAGTTGGTAGAGATTTTGTGAATAAATTAGCAACATTGTCACTTGAACGAATCTGTTGCACGTTGATATCACCATTCTTTTGGAGCTCATGTGTGTAGAAGAACTTTGGTGAGATGTGTTTCGTTCTATCTCCTTTTATGAATACCTCCCTTTAGTTTTGCTATGCATGATGCATTATCTTCATATAAAATTGTGGGTACTTTATCACATTTCTAATCACATTTTTCTCTAATGAGATGTATCATGGACCTCAACCACACATTCTCGGCTTGCTTCATGAATAGCTATTATCTCAGCATGATTTGATGAAGTAGTTACGAGAGACTGCTTTGTAGATCTCCAAGATATGACAGTACCTCCAAATATGAACACGTAATCAGTTTGAGATCGAGCTTTGTGGGTCAGATGAATACCCAACATCAACATAACCAACAAGATCGAGACTGCAATTGTTAGAATAATATAAGCTCATATTAGTAGTCCCTTTTAAATACCAAATTATGTGTTTGATCTCATTCCAATGTCTCCTAGTAGGACCAGAACTATATCTTGCTAACAAATTAACCGAAAAGGCTATATCAAGTTTTGTAGTGTTAGCAAGATACATTAGTGCACCAATTGACTAAGATATTGTACTTCAGGACCAAAAATTTCCTTGGTCTTTTAAATCCTTCAAGGATTTTCATATATCCTTCAGTCTATCTAGACATGAAAATAATTTCATTATACGCATTGCCAGACTTATGAGTAATCTCAAAATAATTGCATCCACCATCAAAAAAGAAACTTTCATTTTTCTTACCTTAGATCTTTCAAAGTGAGTGCTCAAGGCAGAGACTCGTGCTGATAACGTGTTATGAAATAATAAAGAAAGAACAAAAATATTGTAGAGAAATAGAGAAGGAGAGAAATTTTTATTTCTCTTGATGAGATGAAATACAATGAAGGAGAACCCTTCTATTTATTGGGATAATTTCTCCTAACTTTTCTCCAATAGATAGACTTTCACTATAATATAAACACATGTATCTACTACAATACAAATACCTTTATAGATATTCACTATAATACAAATACGTTTATAACAATAACAATATTTTCCAATCCTTAAATTCAGCGATATTTGTTTTTCTGGCTATTTTATGCAAATACTTTTAGGCTTTATTTTTGCTAAATATTTCGGGACTATCAGAATGCCAATCTCAGATTGGTATTGTATATACATGTCAATTTCTCTAGGATCTTCTTCCAGTTTTTAAAGATTCAAAGTCAAAACCTCTGACTAAAGAATAACATTTGCAATAATATTGAGGAGGTTCCAATTAAGTTGCAACACTTTGGGATACTTTTGGTGTTTCTCTTCTTTTGCCTTAACCAAACTAACATATCAAAAGGAAGATTTGTTCTGCTTTATATGTCCAGAAACAATAGGATGTTAAAACACAAACATTGTATATGCAATGTTGCTATTTTGGACCAACTATTATCTCTATCTGTAGTACACTATATAACTTTTGTGCATAAATTTCTTCTAGCAAGAGTAAAACCATGTAAATGATAAGGGCAAACTTCTGTTTTTTCTTCAACATGTCCTCACATATCAATAGCTAAGGGCTCGTTTGGATATACAATTTTTTTTCCGCTTTTTTTCATTTTTCATTTTTTAAAAAATGACTTGATTATACGTTATAGTTAATTATTCGCTTCAATTTGAAGTTGAATTCAAGTGAAAAGAAGAATCCGTCACAAGGTTTCAATATTTTTTTGAGTGAAACGTATAACTTTAATTTTTTGGATATCCTATTTCAACTTAATTTCAAACATTACTTTTTAACATATGATCAGATTCATGTCTAAACACGTAGTAGAAAATGAGACTGAGGCAACGTATATATGAGTTTTTTAAAATTATGCCACTACAACCACGTGAACTCCATTTTGTTCTTAGCTAATTTTGGCCCCCTATTCTGTGAGTTTCACTACATTAGGCTTTCAAATAGCAAGGACCAGAGTGCAACTTTAGTCAATCTTTGGGACTGAGTAAGTAATTTACTCGATGTCATTTCTAAATCTCTTTTTTTTTTTTTTTTTTGGTTTTGTTTTTGTTTTATTTCTAATTCTCTATGTTGGACAAAGAAGAGAAAAGCGTCAAAATTCTAGCTTTCACGAAAAAAAAAAGGGGACAATTATAGAGTGTGTGTATATATATATATATAGTTTGTTCAGAATTATTTGTCGTTTTTTTCTTTCGCACGCTCCTTAATAAAATATTAATTAGGATGAGAGTTTGACTATTTTATTCTTATTTATTTCTTAGGATATAATCACTTCATTAAATGCTCACTCTATTGAGGTATTCATAGTGTTCAAGAATAGTTACTTTTTCTTTTAGTCCATATTAATTTAATTTGTGAAGCAATGCACATCCACTGAGAAAAAGATTTAGGACATAAATTGAACACCACTTTTCACTTTTGCCCTTTTAGTTATTCTCAAACTAGTTTTGAAAATAGAGATAGTCATTACTCATCAAAAGGGTTAGAATTTGATCATGATAACTAATACTTCAATTTGAGATTCCAATATTGACAACTGACCTCTTAGGATGACTAAAATTTTAAATTGAAATCAAATTTTTAAAGCTAAAATTTGACATTAGCTTCCTAATGAAAAATTGTTGAATTGGAGCTAAAATTTTAAATTGGAAATTTCAGCACAATACTTAAAATTGAGCTAAAATATTTCTACTTAAAAATCTTAATAAAAATTTACATAGAGCTAAAATCTTCAATGTTAGTGTCTTTAACCATTTCAATCGAGTCTTCAATGATTTGAACTATTTCAATCGAGTCTTCATCAACGATAGGGTCGTGAACTATTTCAACCCACTCTTCAATGATAGTATCTTGAACTCTTTTAACCGAGTCTTTAATGTTCATGTCTAGAATTATTTCACTCGAATTTTCATCAATAATAGTATCATGAACTATTTCAACCGAGTTTTCAACATCAAAATCCATAAAATCTTAATTTTCTTAATTTGCTTTCATTTTATTTATTTTTTTTGAAAATATGATATGTAGATGGATGAGATAAAAGAATGAAATTTATAATGTGGCATATTTAGTCCTTTCTAGGAAAATTCAGCTACATTGAAATAATTCAAAGTAAAATCATATATATGAGCAATTAAGTCTCTTGAACTCATGACCTAGAAAATGTAAATGAATGGCAAAAAACGAAAGTTCAACAACTCTTTTAGAGATTGAATAATTAACTTATTTTGAACATTAAAAAATGACTCACAAATTAAGTTAATATGGATTAGAGGGAGTACTAAAAACAAAATAGGAAAAAAAATAATTAATTATATCTTTAACTTCTAAAATAATAAATAATTTAAACTAATTATTTTTAAAAATCACGATAAATAATTTAAAACGAAAAAATTTATATATATATATATTTGGCTAACAAATACAATTATTTTTGTTAACCTTCCAAATATATAACTTGCCCAAAAAAATGTATACTTCTGTTTTGAAGCACAAACAACAATACTTATGCCAAATAAGTAGAGTAATTATACTCCCTCCGTTCTTTTTTAGTTGTTAGATATATTAAAAATAGTTGTTTAAAAATAATTACTAGTTTCAAAATTTAAAAAATAATTGACCACCTTTTTCAACTTTACCCATAGTATTTAAGTCACTTTAGAATGTGAAAAGAATGATTATTATATGTTTTCAAAAGTATCTATCAATTAATAAGATTATATTAATCATTGCAATTTTTATTAAATTTTTTTAAATGAATATGTAAATTTTATCCTACCAACTAAAAAAGAACGAAGGGAGTAATTTTTCAGTCTCAACTTTTGCATTTATTCCTCTCCCGGTTCAACAAAAAGGGGAAAATCTATTTGGTATATCATACTAGAAAGCCACTTAATACATTTTAATAATATTGTATTTAAATTTCATTCGCTAACATATTATGTTTTTTAATTACATTGTATATTATTTTCAAAAATATATTCTAAATTTGAACATTGAATATTATAAGTTTGATTTGAATATTGTAATTAATATTCTAATAATAATTACTTCAATTTTTGTTTGAATCTTTATCAAAATATTATAATATTTTGAATGATATTATTTTTTATTTGAGTACTTTATTTTTTTTAGCAATATACTGTAGTTTTAAATTATACACAATATTTTTAAAGTTGAATATTGTATTCTTGATCGAGTGAAGGGTGAAAAACACATTTAAAGTATCATAATTTTTCGAGTTTCATACCGGAACTATCAGGTGTGCGAGTTTCGTAATAGTTCATGTATAAAACTCAAAAAATCATGATACTTCAGGTGTATTTTTGCTATTAAATCTTCTTGATTTGAATATTAAACTCTGCTGAAATGTTTAGAACAATGATGACTAGCTGTATTTATTTTATTTGGCTGGAGAGTGATGACTTATGTGAATCCACAGCTAGTCGAGGGACTTGGTCCTTTGACAGTTAGAAACAGTAACTACAACAAAAAATAGATAAAACAGTAATGTAAGTGATACGGAATGTTTCCGTGAAAACCTCCTTGCTCAAGGGAGTAAAACCACGACCTACCTTATAGGATTTTACCAACAAATTCAATATGATTGAGCAACTAAGATTACAGATTCTTGTAATCCATAAGATTAAACTCTTAATTTAACCTTCCTTGAGGTAACTCTACGACAAGGCTACAATGCAATAACTCTATTGCAACATGCTCTAACCAGCTAGCTCTAACTGCACTTCCACGACTAACTTTAGCCTTACACTCAACTACCTCTAGTTGATGTCTCTTTCTAAGAACTCAAGAATGATTACAATGAAAGATACCTACACAAGCTTCACCCAGTGAGGAGTAGGTTTACACTTGAGAATAAACACAAAGACTAATAAACAACCTAGACTAGAAGATAACTTTAGTTGATTGAGAGCTGGTCCTTTGTTGTTGTTGAACAACATTGTTCTTAGTAAGCACGACATCTTTTTCAGAGAATATCACAATTTCTTGAATGCAACAACTTTGTATTTTCAAACTTATTTATTGTGTGGATAAGTATGAAGACTTAAAAACTGGGTGTAATCTTATTAGTTGAGTATAATTGACCTTCTAATAAAATGATTCTTCATTTAGTGATGAAGACAGTATTACAATTTCTACAAACAGAAGTGCATTTTAGAAAAAATATTGGGAACAATCACACAAGAACATCATAAAAATTGGATAAAAATAAAGGAGATCAAACTAGGAGTAGAGAAAATAAGACACAGGGGGCATGAAAAGAGATAATAGAAACAAAGGCTTAGGGGCCAGAAAAGCTTCTGAAGCAGCATTGGTATACGATCATTAGCAGCCTCATGGGCATGCAACAACTTCTGAGTCAGATACCCATTTTTGGCCTTCAATTCTTCATTATCCTATTGGAGAGTGTTCAAGGGACCTGGTTCCTCCATCTGTATTGTTGATTCCTACTGCAAGGTAGCCTTCAGTTTTTCAATGTCAGCATCCCTCTAGGCCAACAACCCAATCAACCTTTCCACCTTAATGGTAGAGTTTTCTTGAGCAGAAATCAGATTAGATATGAATGATTGGGACCCTACACCAACTCTCCTCCGAACACACTCACATTCTTCTAGGGTGAAAAGAGTGGAAAAAAAATTTCAGATCCTGCAATCCCCTTGCCACAGGGCACCCTGAAGAACTCAAAAACTCTATTCAAAAGAAACTCATAGGCTAGTGCATGTTTACCATCTTTGGCATTCATTACTTTGAATATATGCTCAATCATTATCGTTAGCAAGCTAATGGCTTTGAATGTGCTTAGTGCCTCCATGGTGAAGAGATTAGTGATGTCCGCAATGGTTCTCTTCTCAGTTCTAGGAAGAACCACTTTGTTGATAAATTCAAATACTAATTGGTATTCTCCTTTCAACTATTTTTTGAAAAGCCTCTCACCATTAAGGTCTCCAGCTTTTCAATCAGAGACAAAAATTTGTGAGAGGCATATTTCTATTTTACGGACCTAATCCCTTCATTAGGGACCCCAAAGATTTGTCCAAGTAACTTCTCATCGAGAGTGATCTCCACCCTACTCACATTCGTACTCAACTCTAAGCCTCCATCAATGAAGGCCATCTCATAGTAAAATTCCCTCGCTTTCTTTCGTGTAAATCAGGAACGGGAGGAGAGAAAATATCATTCCAATCCTGGTAGATAATCATCTCTACCAGGTTCGTCATGCCATGCAAATTCCTTACTTCAGGGTCAAAGACTCTCCCCTAAAGCACTTTTTGAGACCTTAGGACGGCCTGTTTCTCTTCTCTTGTAAGAGATTTGACAGTGTCGTTTTGTTGGGTTGACCTGGAAGATGTACTAGAGTTTTGTTTTCCTGAATTTTTCCTATCAGTCATGGAGATTTCCTTCATTTTTCTTTGTTTGGACTTGGATGTCTTAGCAGTCTCTTTAGGGACATCCTCATCGAGCATTTCTCTGGATTTTCTTTTCGCGTCGGCAGCAATCTTCTTAGTGGAGAACCTTTTGGGCAATCTGGTCCCTTCACCAGTCGAGGGCTAACACTACCTTTTCATGTTGCACCTTGACATTCTGGTGCAATGTCCGCATCGATTTTGTTATACCCCGTAGAATTTCCGGCACCTAAATGACCTATTCGCACGTTGGTTAAGCATATTTGAAGGCCATACGTGCTAGAGATAGGCCCGGGTAAAGATCGGATGAGAAACCTGTCGAACCATCGCGGAAGGGGCCGAGGCAGAACCCCTCCGCGATGGCAGCGTGTCACGAAGGTGAAGCCTCCGCGTTGGCTCCGTGACACGTTGGCCTTGTCCAGGCCCAAGTATATAAAGCCCCACTTCGGTTTAATTTCATTATAACCTCTTAAAATTTCCAGGAAACGCAGGAGAACAGGGAGAGAACGAAGAAGTAAGATAATTTTCGTCCGATTACGCTGCTAAACGTTGTCCAAACTCAAATTAACCTCAGATACTGAGGTATTTAGCAGCAGAGAGCATTCCTACGGATTTAGTTTCATGAAATACGACCGTCGAATCGTCGAGCTACCGAGCTAAGGTGAGTGGAATTGCTCTAAACTAGTGTCTATGTGTTCCTAGCTGAGAAGTGAATAGTTCTCCCTTCTGGACCTCTGAAAAATAGCGAGTTTTCGACTGTCTTTCGATAAGCCTAAGTTTAGGCTATAAACTTATCGAAAGTGACGTTGCTCTTTAAAATAAAGCTGTATTTAGTATTAATTGGCATATTTATGAATGCAGTTGGGAGAAAATAGTTGAAGTACCGGCCGAGCCTCGTCCGACAGACGGATAGTTCGAGGATAAGGTATGTAAAGCTAGTTTCCTCGGCAAGTTAGTAATCTTGGTACAGTACAGTAATTTAAAGGCCAATAGAATGTTCAGAAGTCATGTGTTACGTTTATTACGAATGTTGGTACGATATTAGAAGCATCAGGTTATAACTTGCGCGAAACTTGTTGGCGCGATATAGATTCTAATATAAGTATTAGGAATTCCACAGCATGCTCAGTATGTGATCTGACACAGAATGTTAGGATATCATTGTATTCAGTTGAAACCCAGTAGAGCAATGTAGTATCTGTAAGACATCTCAGAAATAGAATGATAAGTTAAAATGAAGTTGGAAAGCATGTTAGGAATAGTAAATCATGTTACTATAGAAACTCAGTATACAACATAGTTTTCAGCAGAAATACTATATCATGTTCAGCATTAGACTCAGTACAGTATGGCAGAAGATTATATTTATATATATATATACTATTATCAGTCTCAGCATGTATTAAATACGTACATATCACTATCACTAGTTCAGCATGCAGTATATACAAACACTTTATTATCATTAGCTTCAGTATGTGGTATATGCAGATAGTATTACTAGTTGAGACTGTTGTATTGTTTGGGGTTGGATTACCTAGCATCCATGACCACCCTAGGGTTAATAGCTGTATTGACTCATCCGCCAGAGGATGAGGATACGTCGCTCTACGGAGTGGCATGCCGTCCCACAGGGGACGAAGATGGGATGCCAGTTTTCCCTATATTGTGCCTTGGTCGGCCCTTATACACCCCCGTCGAGCGGATACGCCCGGGGTGTTGATTCAGGAGTCCTACGGACTCAGGTACAGTTATAGTCAGGGGCTCAGTGAGCCCAAGTGCATACCCAGGGGACCGGCAGGATGCTTATAGTTATTATAGGAGATGGGACGACCAGGGTAGGGGTATAGATTGCGTGTTGGTTGTACCTCCCGGCTTATGGGGCCGGGTAAGGTTTGTGTGTGCTATGTATGTTATGATATGTTGTGCCGTGTTATAATAGATACGAGTAGATCGACAGTAGAACGATAAATCCTCAGGTATGACTCCTGCTCCTTCCAGTATAATTAAGAGAAGGTATGACTTACATTATCAGACAGTTAATATATTCCTTTCTACTTCAGTTTCATCAGTTATATTGTTGTTTTCAGATATTTCTTTCAGTTATTGCTTTACATACTCAGTACCAGCGGTACTGACGCCCGGTGGGGCGCTGCATTACTTGCCTGCAGGTACTCATAAATGAGCAGGCGATACCACGTGATTCCTGTCAGCGATCGAGTATTCAGCTCCTATCATCCGGAGACTGAATTCCAGAGGTGTATTTCATTTTCTTTTGTTGTATAGTACGGGTAGGTAGGGGCCCTGTCCCGATCATTTCTACTGTTATTCCTAGAGGCTTGCAGTCTGTATATATTTTCCTGTGGTCAGATGAGCCGGTAGTGTGAGGCCGTGCAGTTGTTTAGTTGTTAGTACTTCTGTTTCCTTTATGTTGGCCGTGTGGGGCCATAGCTTGACAGTAGTGGTGACCTTGCCGGTCACGTAGCCTTCTAGTATTTTATGATTGAGTTATAGATAACTAGACAGCATGGTGGCCTTGTCGGCCCACATAGGTTTCCCTATATTGATGGGTTTCTGGTCAGCTGTTAGTACAGGTACAGGAGGCTATAGGCCAATGGGCCGGGGGCTGTGTTTACAGCCGTTATATAGCCCTTTGTTTCCAGAAATGTGAGTTAGAGCCAGCCAGGCACCAGATGTGCCTAGGCTTAGCAGTCCAGCAGTTCAGGTCCTAGTAGGGCACCAGGTGCCAGTCATACCTCCCAAGGCGGGGTGTGACAAACTTGGTATCAGAGCAGGTCGTATCCCAGGGAGTCTGCAAGCCGTGCTAAGTAGAGTCTTGTCTATGGATGTGTTGTGCACCACATACTATAGGCAGGAGGCTGCGAGGCATGATAGGATGGTTACCCTTCCTTCTCAATCAGTCGTGCTTTAGAGCGGTATAGTATAGGGTTGAGTCCCTAAAAACTTACCGTATTCTTTGATTACAGATACAAAGGCAGATCAGCATTACCCTATCACAGGCAGAAGATCAGAGATAGCAACAGAAGAGAGCATCAGCCAGTTACATGATAACTACAGCAGCAGGAGGAGGTATCAGAGACCTCCCAGCATGATACCTTTATTGGCACTATTCCCAGTATACGTTGATAACGTCAAAATAGGAAGTCAGAAGTATAATGTGCATACGAGTTGATTTATTTATTAGCTGTATAAGATCTGATTAAGATTACAGACAAGGTTAGACTACCAGGTAAGTATAAGAAAGAGAGGGAAATGCAGGAATCCCAAATACATCTTTTTGGGTATGGTACAGTTAAATGCTTTTACTTGTTGCAATAGGAAAAGGGCTATTTCCACCTCTTGATTTTGATGCCAGTATAGTAAAGGGGCATAAGACTTGAGATGGGGTTGTCAAATCAAGCAGTAAGTAAAGATGGGCTGATTGATCCTAGTAAGTATTAGAAAGTATAAAGAGCCCCTATGATTACGTAAGTTGTGCAGACCCTTATGATAATAAGCCAGTAGAGAAAGTAAGACCGTTAGCTTACTCGAAGCAGGGGTAAAAGACCTGTTAGTGATTAATGTCGGGTAATAGTCAAGTTCGAGTTAGAAGAAGGTCAAGTCCGCCACGTATGTTAACAGATAGCAAGACATACCTGTAGGATTGTAGTTATGATCCGGTTGTGATATAGAAAAGGTGAGGGGTCATGTGAATCAGATAGGTCTGACTGCAAGTCAGGGGAAGTATGAACTGATATTGGACCAGCAATCTTGTTAACAATGAAGAGCAGGTACCTTGAACCCCAGAGTTCAGCTTAAGTAAGATGAGGAAAAGAAGCAGGAATGTCAGATCTTGTGGGGAAATTAGAATTACCCCCGGATTGATAAAATATCATATTAAGGATTAAGCCTCGGGCTGACAGTAATATTGTGGTTCAGAATACCGCAGTATGTCCGCTATGGAGAAGTTAAGAAGTTACCGATACAACAATTCTAATCTAGTGTAGCCTAGAGATAAGGCCCAGCAGACAGTCATGGGCTCTTAATATATGCCTAGTAAGGCCACAAGATTCGAACGTTGACCCCACACCGCAAGAGTGGCGGAATTTCAAACAGCAGACAATAACTAAAGTGTTTATGTTTGTTACTTTCAAAATGGGGTGACAATACAATGAAATGATAAGTCAGGGCAGGAGATATTATTAGGCCGTAGAAGCGGTGTATCATGTACGGTATGAGATTCAGCAGAGCATGTCAGAGATTATGTATTACCGCGGAATTCAGTACATATTGTACGTAGCTATTGATATATATATGTATACAGATAATAGATATGCTGTGAGTAGCTGCCTATAAGGGGTACAATCACAGATGTTGATTAGCAATAGAAAACATGTACAGATTGCATTGCAGGACCCCCCCCCCTTGCCAAAAGGGAGGAGAAAGAAAGAAAAGGAGAGAAGAAAGGGGAAAGGGAAAGGAGAAGAGAAAGGGCAGGTTAAGTGTGAGTCACGTATGAAGTCATAGAAACTATCTCAGTTCTCAGTTATTAGGTTAATAGACTTATGTGTTGTTGTCAGATCTAGGCTCTAGGAGCTTACCAGAGTTAATGGCCTAAAACAGATGGCTAGATGATAAGGGTGCAGTTAGACGGTCTACCGACCAGCTGGCGCCTGCATTAGCAGGGAGGCATCCCTGAAGATCGGTAACAGTAGTGCATGTGCTAGAACCAGGATTAGAGGCCGAATAGGCAAATTTCATAGATTAGCAATACCAAAATTGTTCTAGTATGTTAAGTGGTCGTACGTCATTTTCCCAGCCTTGTAGGTGAGAGTCGGCCTTAGCCAACCTAGCAGTTATTATGTGGAACACCCCATAAGTCAGCCGGCCGTCCCAGTCACAATACCCGTGGGTACCCCAAGGAAGGGTCCACATCAATAGTCAGCGACAGACTAGTACTTCAGCTGGTTCTCGTAAGATATTCAGATATAGAGCCCTAGCAGAAGGCCAGTATTTACAGAATAGCTCATAAGACTGAGAATTCCCTAGAATAGCAGTATAAATCCAAGTGGATACACACAAGGCGTAAGAAATTGATAGTACCCTGCTAGCACAGTGTTTACTAAGACCAGGGGATCAGTAGACTCCCCGTGAAGACCCAGAGATTGATCGCCTGGAGTAAGTTTGATTAAGCCCATCCTTACAGTGGTTCAAGCAAAATAACAAAGTAATTAGATGTCCACAAGTCTGCAGTCATGCATGAACTATAAGTACTCAAGTAGAACAGTTAGAGCATTGTTAGACTACTGCCACATTCGGGTCATTCAACCCGACTATTCAGTTATTTAAGGTTATGCAGCCAGATCATTAGAGGTCATGGTCAATATCAGGATCCTCTGATCAGATTAAGGCACAAGGTGCGCAGACGGTTGTTCAGGTTATCCCAGCAACAAGTAGCCTTAGCATGTGGCCGGAGGGCCAGATAAGCTCTAGCTACGCCTGTAAACTACCTGTCGATCTCTTCGGCAAGACAAGTCAGTATAACCGTCAATTATATGCCGAGCTCTCTAAGTATGAAAATGTTATATCAGCCAAGAAGAGGTAATAGAGCAACAACCACTCTTAGCTATAGATCTATTAGAAGTATGGTGTATGAGCAGCCCGAGTAACTAGAGTTGGTCAGAAAGATACATCAATTGGTCAATTTAGCCGTTAGGGTAATAGAAATGATTATTCTCTGCACCCCGGTACAACAAAAAATGTACTATGACATCAAAAAGAGCTACTGGTGGCCAGATATGAAAAGAGAAATTGCTGAATTTGTAGCCCAGTGTCCTAACTGCCAACAGGCGAAAGCAGAACATCAGAAACCAGGCGGGTTAACTCAGGACATAGCTGTGCCTCTCTGGAAATGGGAAGCGGTGAATATGGATTTTGTGGCAGGATTACCCCGTGCCAGACACAGACATGACTCTATATGGGTAATAGTTGACAGATTGACTAAATCAGCTCATTCCTTGCCAGTTAGAACTACTTTCTCGGCTGGAGATTATGCGGAGTTGTATATCCGAGAGATAGTCAGATTGCATGTAGTGCCAGTATCCATTATTTCAGACAGAGGAGCGCAGTTCACGGCTAGGTTTTGGAAATTATTCCAGAAGGGGCTGGGGACGTAGATTAATCTAAGCACAGCTTCCCACCCTCAGACAGACGGACAGGCTGACCGCACTATCCAGACGCTCGAGGACATGCTGCGAGCGTGTGTGCTAGACTATGGTGGTAGCTGAGACGAGCATTTGCCGCTGATAGAATTTGCTTATAATAATAACTATCATTCAGCCATCCAGATGGCGCCTTTTGAGGCATTATACGGGCGAAAGTGTAGATCGCCGGTGGGCTGGTTTGAAGTGGGGGAATCAGCATTGGTGGGCCCAGACATTGTTCGGCAGTCAGAGGAGAAGATAAAGCTTATCCGAGAACGTTTACTGACTGCTCAGAGCCGCCAGAAGTCTTATGCAGATATGCGGCGCAGAAATCTAGAATTTGCGGTAAATGACTGGGTATATCTGAAAGTGTCTCCGATGAAAGGGGTAATGAGATTTGGCAAGAAAGGTAAGCTTAGCCCGAGATTCATCGGGCCATATCAGATCCGGCGAAGAATAGGCCGAGTTGCATACGAATTGAACTTGCCTCCGGAGTTAGCATTTGTTCACCCAGTATTCCATGTCTCTATGTTGAGGAAGTTCGTAGGGGACCCTTCTACAGTAGTTCCAGTTCAGGATGTCCAGGTCACAGAAGAGTTAGCATATGAGGAGGTTCCCGTAGCTATCTTAGACAGACAGATTCGCAGGTTGAGGACTAAAGATGTTGCGTCTGTCAAAGTATTGTGGCGTAACAGGAACCGTGAGGAAATGACGTGGGAAGCTAAAGGAGATATGAAAGCTAGGTACCCTCACCTATTTCAGGCCAGTCAGGCGACAGGTATGTCCGTATTATTACTTATGCAGTACCTTATAGTTGTATGTATGTGAATGAGAAAGATTGATACTTAGTTATCCAGTGGATCTTAAAATATTGCGTACAATACCTGTGTTGGACTCTTCTGCATTGCAGGTTTTTGCGATAGTCCATATTACAGGGGAAACTCTGCCAAAAATTTTTCTAGAAAGTAAGCTAAGTAGTCCTCTAGATAGCAGTGTACATTCGAGGACGAATGTTCTTAAGGGGGGAGAATGTTATACCCCGTAGAATTTCTGGCACCTAAATGACCTATTCGCACGTTGGTTAAGCATATTTGAAGGCCATATGTGCTAGAGAAAGGCCCGGGAAAAGATCGGACGAGAAACCTGTCGAACCATCACGGAAGGGGCCGAGGCAGAACCCCTCCGCGATGGCAGCGTGTCACGGAGGTGAAGCCTCCGCGTTGGCTCCGTGACACGTTGGCCTTGTCCAGGCCCAAGTATATAAAGCCCCACTTCAGTTTAATTTCATTATAACCTCTTAAAATTTCCAGGAAACGCAGGAGAACAGGGAGAGAACGAAGAAGTAAGATAATTTTCGTCCGATTACGCTACTAAACGTTGTCCAAACTCAAATTAACCTCAGATACCGAGGTATTTAGCAGCAGAGAGCATTCCTACGGATTTATTTTCGTGAAATACGGCCGACGAATCGTCGAGCTATCGAGCTAAGGTGAGTGGAATTGCTCTAAACTAGTGTCTATGTGTTCCTAGCTGAGAAGTGAATAGTTCTCCCTTCTGGACCTCTGAAAAATAGCGAGTTTTCGACTGTCTTTCGATAAGCCTAAGTTTAGGCTATATACTATATCGAAAGTGACGTTGCTATTTAAAATAAAGCTGTATTTAGTATTAATTGGCATATTTATGAATGCAGTTGGGAGAAAATAGTTGAAGTACCGGCCGAGCCTCGTCCGACAGACGAATAGTTCGAGGATAAGGTATGTAAAGCTAGTTTCCTCGGCAAGTTAGTAATCTTGGTACAGTACAGTAATTTAAAGGCCAATAGAATGTTCAGAAGTCATGTGTTATGTTTATTACGAATGTTGGTACGATATTAGAAGCATCAGGTTATAACTTGCGCGAAACTTGCTAGCGCGATATAGATTCTAATATAAGTATTAGGAATTCCACAGCATGCTCAGTATGTGATCTGACACAGAATGTTAGGATATCATTGTATTCAGTTGAAACCCAGTAGAGCAATGTAGTATCTGTAAGACATCTCAGAAATAGAATGATAAGTTAAAATGAAGTTGGAAAGCATGTTAGGAATAGTAAATCATGTTACTATAGAAACTCAGTATACAACATAGTTTTCAGCAGAAATACTATATCATGTTCAGCATTAGACTCAGTACAGTATGGCAGAAGATTATATTTATATATATATACTATTATCAGTCTCAGCATGTATTAAATACGTACATATCACTATCACTAGTTCAGCATGCAGTATATACAAACACTTTATTATCATTAGCTTCAGTATGTGGTATATGCAGATAGTATTACTAGTTGAGACTGTTGTATTGTTTGGGGTTGGATTACCTAGCATCCATGACCGCCCCAGGGTTAATAGCTGCATCGACTCGTCCGCCAGAGGATGAGGATACGTCGCTCTACGGAGTGGCATGCCGTCCCACAGGGGACGAAGATGGGATGCCAGTTTTCCCCATATTGTGCCTTGGTCGACCCTTATACATCCCCGTCGAGCGGATACGCCCGGGGTGTTGATTCAGGAGTCCTACGGACTCAGGTACAGTTATAGTCAGGGGCTCAGTGAGCCCAAGTGCATACCCAGGGGACCGGCAGGATGCTTATAGTTATTATAGGAGATGGGACGACCAGGGTAGGGGTATAGATTGCGTGTTGGTTGTACCTCCCGACTTATGGGGCCGGGTAAGGTTTGTGTGTGCTATGTATGTTATGATATGTTGTACCGTGTTATAATAGATACGAGTAGATCGACAGTAGAACGATAAATCCTCAGGTATGACTCCTGCTCCTTCCAGTATAATTAAGAGAAGGTATGACTTACATTATCAGACAGTTAATATATTCCTTTCTACTTCAGTTTCATCAGTTATATTATTATTTTCAGATATTTCTTTCAGTTATTGCTTTACATACTCAGTACCAGCGGTACTGGCGCCCGGTGGGGCGCTGCATTACTTGCCTGCAGGTACTCATAAACGAGCAGGCGATACCACGTGATTCCTGTCAGCGATCGAGTATTCAGCTCCTATCATCCGGAGACTGAATTTCAGAGGTGTATTTCATTTTCTTTTGTTGTATAGTACGGGTAGGTAGGGGCCCTGTCCCGATCATTTCTATTGTTATTCCTAGAGGCTTGCAGTCTGTATATATTTTCCTGTGGTCAGATGAGCCGATCGTGTGAGGCCGTGCAGTTGTTTAGTTGTTAGTACTTCTGTTTCCTTTATGTTGGCCGTGTGGTGCCATAGCTTGACAGTAGTGGTGACCTTGCCGGTCACGTAGCCTTCTAGTATTTTATGATTGAGTTATAGATAACTAGACAGCATGGTGGCCTTGTCGACCCGCATAGGTTTCCCTATATTGATGGGTTTCTGGTCAGCTGTTAGTACAGGTATAGGAGGCTATAGACCAATGGGTCGGGGGCTGTGTTTACAGCTGTTATATAGCCCTTTGTTTCCAGAAATGTGAGTTAGAGCCAGCCAGGCACCAGATGTACCCAGGCTTAGCAGTCCAGCAGTTCAGGTCCTAGTAGGGCACCAGGTGCCAGTCATACCCCCCAAGGCGGGGTGTGACAGATTTCCTTTCCGGCTTCATCTCCTTCTGGATCAAGAATATTCTCTGATTGAACTTCTTTTTCTTCTTCAAAAATGATTCTCTTCTTCAGCTTTCTCCTGCGAACTGTTATCAGCTGAATTTCCTTCAGAGCATCTTCCATTATATTCTTAGAACCTGATCTAGTGCTAGGAAAGCGTACCAGATCCTTCGATGGGTTTGATTGTTGTTTAGCAGTGATCTCCCTAACTGTCACGATCCGAGCATGGACCCCGGATTGAGACACGGGATCTAGAACCACGAATTGAATCCAAGTCGACCCATGACATGAACATAGCGGCTAAAGAGCATAAATTAATGGAAACTGATAAGCTAAACATGAATAAGTAGAAGTCTATACCCATAATAATCATAAACTGAGTCAACACAGACGAGCTAAGATTCTACATTATCTGAAAAACCTCTAACATAACTGGAGTGCTGACGGGGCAACATCCCCAACTAGCTCGACAAAAGTCTGTAACTAAAATAACAAACAAATAAACCAACTGAATTTCCTCGGAAGATGATGACTAACCAACATTGGCTAAACTGAACTGATATGGAAATAGGACTAATAGCGCGGCTGAGTCTGATCTCTCGGACCTATATCATTAAACAATACAACATAAAGTATGCGATCAGTACTTTGAATGTACTGAGTATGCATAATAAGCTAAATGGACTAGTAAAATAGATAAGAGTTCATAAAAGTAGGGTAGTTCAAAACATGAAGTGATAATCATAGCATAAACATGAGGGTTCAAGGTTTTAAAAACTATTCATAAACTAGTCATAATCGTAATCATAAGAGGAACCTTGTAAATCATAACTTGCTTCATAGTATCATAAATACGACAATGCATAAATCATGAGGGAACAATGGGAGAATTCGTCTTAACCGACACCATCATGATAGAGCTTACATGATGCCTCATCTCACTAAAATGGGCAGAGCCGTCCCAATCTTGCCAGGCAAGGGACGTAAATGGAATGATATCATTAATAGGGACCCTGTAGGGTTATCTACTAATATATACCTACGGTGACACGTAGTTCTTAGACCACGGAGTTCACCTGAACGCCGAGTCTACTCGATGCTCGACACTACTCCCTAAAACATGCACATGAGGACTCATATAATTATCATGCAATCATGCATGAAGTTCATGGCTAGTTAAATCATAACATACTTGATCATGCTTGAAATATATGATTAGCCATGAAATAAGGGTCCGTGAGTCGGCCAAAATCATAAACTCATAAATTATGAAAAAAATACATGCTTGAGAAAATCACCATACTTGAAATTTACAAATTCATGAAGAGTACTTATAGGAAATCATATCATAAATCATAACCATAAATTAGGACTTAGGAGAATCAACATCATAATAGAATCATAAACTTGACTTTTCATGAAACTTACATAATTGAAAATAATTTTCTAAAATTTGAAATTATGAATTAATAATAAAAAATAGGCATAAATCTTCCCATAGATAATTAAAATATGGTTTGAAGCATAAAGGGAATTGACCCATGAATAAATCATAAAAAAATTCATAAAATTGGAAAAAAAAACTCATAGGATCATACATTTGAATTAACACTTGAATTTATGAACTTGAGGAGAAATTTGGGCATGAGAGTGGAAAAAAACTCTCATTCATGGCCCTACATACCTGGGTAAACTGATTCTTAACTTGACTTTGGAAACCCAAGAGATTTGGAGGAGAATTTTAGGATTCTAAGCTTGATCTTCAATAGAACTCTCTAAATTTGCATGCATGGGAGTTGAATGAATTAGAATAGGTTAAACTCCCTTAATACACTTCTTTCAGGACATAAAACGATGTAGTTTAGGACCTAAAAGATTAGGATTTACAGAAATACTCTTAATAAAAATTCTAGAAAATAAACACTATCAGTCGTCAGGACTCTCACCACGAGCCATACCATGAAGTGATGACTTGTGATCACCTCTCGTTGTCAACACTGGTCGTAAGACTGGTTCCTGAAGATCACATCACTGACGCCTACTACGAGTCATTACATGTCATCACGGGTCGTAACACCTTTCATTATCACTGAGCCTCAATTCTTACCTTCTATGGATTTTTCCACGGGTTACAAACCTCGACTAGTGGTTACTTACCATGGGTCGTAACACCACTCATGACAACCCATCTATGCATAGAACCTCCACACCACGACCCTTATCATGACCTGTTATTTCCCACAATGAGTCGTACCATGATCCATTCCAAACTAGCATTCCCTGTGCCTCACCACGACTCCTGACCACGAGTCATACCCACGCACCACGACTTGTGGTGTAACTCATGGTCTGGGCATCCAGCTTCAGCATTTCACTACGAATCCTCCTAAGGTCCGTTACTTCTCACCATTACTCGTACCACGAGTCGTTCTGAGGTAAAACTAAAGATTTTTTTGCTGAACTCATTTTAAATTCCCTCATCAAATCTCGAACTTTCAGGGTATTACAGTATCTCCCCTTTGGAAACATTCGTCCTCAAATTTAGAATAAACATATTGAAAGCTAGGGAAAGGAACTGAAATCTCAAATACTGAACATCTAGAGCTGAAATCTAACAGAGTGACTGACTTCGGACTAATATACATGACTGAACTGAATACATGAATCACACATACATGCACTGACATAAAGAAAACAGAAAGACATAAACTAGACATAAAACTGAATAGAGTATTAGAGAGGAACTAATACCTCATGCTAGAATTGAGTCGGTAGGGAATAAATGCAGGTATCTAGCCATCATCTCTGCTTCGGCCTCTCATGTAGCTCCTTCAACAAGTTGATTCCTCCACAAGACTTTCACCAAAGCTATTCTTTGTTCCTCAACTTCCGAATCTGACGATCAAGGATCTCAATGGGAACCTCCTCATAGCTAAGGTTATCCTTCACACCTATGCTCTCCACTGGGACAACCAAAGGTGAGTCATCAATGCACTTCTTTAATAATGATACATGAAAAATCGGATGTACCGATGCCAACTCTGCTAGTAGCTCCAACTCACAGGCCGCCTTGCCAACACGTCTCACAATCCTATACGGACCAATATATCGGGGACTAAGTTTCCCTTTCTTTCCGAATCTCATCACTCCCTTCATGGGGGACACCTTCAGAAACACCCAATCATCAACTTCAAACTCCAGTTCTCTCCTTCTTACATCGGCATAGGACTTTTGATGACTCTAAGTTGTTTTCAGCCTTTTCCTTAAAAGCTAAACTTTCTCCATAGCCTCATAAACTGAACCTGGCCCTATCAATGTAGCCTCACCTACCTCAAACGAACCAATAGGTGATCTGCATCTCCGCCCATAAAAAGCCTCAAATGGAGTCATCTGAATGCTGGAGTGGTAATTGTTGTTATAAGCAAACTCGATAAGAGGTAAATGATCATTCCAACTACCTTTGAAGTGAATCACGCATTCTCTCAACATATCCTCGAGAGTCTAAACTTTTTTCTCATCCTGACCATCTGTCTATGGGTGAAAAGTTGTGCTAATCTTGGCCTGAGTACCAAGTCCCTTCTGAAATGATCTCCAAAACTGTGAGGTGAAGTGAGTACCTCTATTCGAAATAATGGACAAGGGGACTCCATGCAACCGAACTAACTGTCAAATGTACAATTTAGCTTAATCCTTCACTGAGTCGGTAGTTTTAACTGGTACAAAATGGGCTGCTTTAGTCAACCTGTCTACAACCACCAAATAGAGTCATACTATCGAAGTGTGCGAGGTACCCTATGATGAAATCCATATTGATCTCTTCCCAATGCCAAGTGGGATATTGATGTTTTTTAGCACACCTCCTGGACATTGATGCTCCATTTTTACTTATTGACAATTCAGACACTTGGTCACAAATTTTGCTATATCCTTCTTCATACCATTCCACCAATAGACTTTTCGTAGGTCATGGTACATCTTGGTAGCACCTAGGTAGATAGAATATCGTGATCCGTGAGCCTCATGCAATATCTATTCTCTCTAGTCGTCAACACCCGAAACATACAAACAACCCTAATAATGAAGTACACCATCTCCCCCATGGGAGAAGACCTCTAACTTCTTATTCTGAACTGTTTCTGTTGGGTATTTAAAGTTTTGATGCTTGATAATAGGTTGATGAAACAGGTGAATAAAGTTGGTTCAATGAAGTGTTGAGCAGTCTGTGTAATAAGATGCCATTATCCAGAAACAAGGGTGCGGAAATAATGGAGTTGATAGGTAACAATCAACAAACTCATATAAATCTACACATGGATATATCAGGAGAGTTGGAGTCTGATTATGATACAATCATTGCAAGAAGTTAAGTTGCATAAAGAGTCCAACACAATATGAACTCCAAAGGCGGGCAAAGATGTTGTCGTGAAGAGTTTGGAAGAAACATGGAGTCTCTGGATATGTGTGTATATAATGGTGGTTGATATCTCAGAAGAAATACAAACTCACAACGAGAGAAAAGAACAGTTTGCTTTCGGTGAGATTATTGTTAACAAACTTGTCTAGTTAAGTGTCAAGCTAAAGTTAGCTATTCTTGTACTAGAAGTTTGTGATTGAGTTGTAATCATTATATTCTTGATTCAGGGAGTCATAAACTGAATTGAGAAAAGTTGGTCTTCAAATAAGTGTTACTAGGAAGACATTATTGTTGGAGGTAGAATGGTTAGGAATTAGAGTTTATAATTCCTTAGATTGCAAGAGTTGTAATCAACCGCTTGAAGAGGCTCTTGAAGTTAGTAAAGTTGGAGAAAAATCCCTGTGGAGTACAGGTCATGGTTTTTTCACCTTTGGAGCCGAGTGTTTTTCACTCTAAATCATTGTCTTATTTACTTACTATTTTATTCACGCAAGTGGAACGCATCTGACGACTTGTTTCATTCGTAGGCAAACAGTAAAAGCAAGTCCTTAGGTCGTGCAATCTAATAAGTGGTATCAGAGGCAAGGTCATGGGTTCAATTTCCAAGAGCAACATGCTACATGAGGCAGGTGTTGGGAGAGGGATTAATGGGTAACGCCAATATCCTCTATGGCAAGGCCCATGAGGGTGCAGGTGGCCCAGGTCGGAGTCATGATCGAACATGACGCTTGCTTGGTGGGCTTAGTTAAGAAATAAAGTTGTGTCCTTGTTATTAGCTATAGCTTTTGGCATGATGGTAAGCGATTGATCATAACAAGTGGTATCAGGTCACCCAACCTGTTGTCGTATTGGGCAAGAAGAAACTTGATTCATCCTTTTTTTCATAAAAAGAAATCCAAGCTTGTCTGGGTTCCTAAAACTAACCTCTAAGTTGTTTTACAGGTAAGAGTGAAAGGGAGCAATCATTAGTACATGGATAGTGCTTTTTCAAGACACATGACAAAAGATAAATAAAAATTTCTTTCACTCACTCCACTAAAAGGGGGGAATATTTCTTTTGGTGATGCAACTAAGGGTATTGTTACAGGAATTGGAAAGATTGGAAGCTCATAAAGAAGGGCCTTGGAAGATGTGTATCATGTTGATAGACTGAAACATAATTTACTGAGTGTATCTCAGTTGTGTGACAAAGGTAATAAGGTAACATTTACCTCTGCACAATGCAAGGTCAAAAGGCTGGATACAAAAGAAATTGTGCTAAGTGCAAGAAAACACAAAAATGTATGCAAGGCAGACATTATGGCAATTCCTGATACTAATCTGACTTGCCATTATGCAATGGACAGTGATCCCCTTCTCTGGCACAAAAGACTGGGGCATGCTAGTTTGAAACAGATAAACAAACTTGTTTTAAAAGTCATGGTCATAGGGTTGCCTAAGACTAAGTTCAAAAATGACAGTGTTTGTAGTACTTGTGTGAGGGGGAAGCAGGTGAGGTCATCATTCACATCAAAAAATCAAGTACAACCAAATGTATGGATTTGTTGCATATGGATTTGTGTGGACCTATGAGAGTAAGAAGCAGAGGTGGAAAAAGGTATATTTTTGTTCTCATTGATGATTACTCCAAGTATACATGGACTCTGTTTTTAGCCTCTAAAGATGATGCGTTTGATGTTTTTTATGTCTTTGTAAAAAGAATGAAAAAGAAATCAGGTTCTTCCTTAATTTCCATAAGATCTGACCATAGAACAAAATTTGAAAATGCTAAATTCTTAGAGTTTTGTTCATTAAATGAAATAGATCATAACTTTTCTGCTACAAGAACACCACGGCAAAATGGAGTAGTTGAAAGAAAAATAGGACTTTAGAGGACATGGCTAGAACTATGATGATTGTAAGTAATCTTGCAAAAAATCTGTGGGATGAAGCCATAAGCACTGCTTGCTATATTTTGAATAGATGCGTGAATAGACCTCTATTAGAAAAGACTCCCTATGAATTACTAAAGGACAGAAGACCAAACATTGCTCATCTTAGAATTTTTGGGTGTAAATGTTTTATTCATAAAATGGGAAAGATAATTTGGGAAAATTTGATGCACGAAGTGATGATTGAATCTTCTTAGGTTATTCTCAACATAGTAAAGCTTATAAAGTGTTGAATAAAAGGACAAATCATGTTGAGGAAAGTGTGCATGTTATTTTTAATGAATCTTTTGCTATGCTTCATATTAACATGCAGGATAAAAGCAAAAGTGATGAACATACTCAGGAACAGGTTGTTGTACCTGTTTCATCTATGGAACAAGATGGTGGCTTACAGACAGGGGGAGAACAACAAGTAATGAATCTGAGTCATCATCATTGCAGCAAGTCAATTCAAATGCAGGAACTTCACAAGGACTGCAGCTGAAGAGCTACAAGTATTAGGATTCTAATCCAATCGAAAATGTTCTGACAGATCTTATCTCTGGAATTACTACCAGATCAGGATTGAGAAATATGTGTGCTTTCAATGCCTTCCTGTCTAGATTGTAACCTAAAAAGGTAAAAGAGGCTCTCCTTGATGAAGACTGGATTTTGGCTATGCAGGAGGAACTGAATCAGTTGGAAAGAAGCAAAGTTTGGCATTTGGTACCTCCACCTGAAGGAAGGACTGTAATTGGCATAAAATGGGCATTCAGGAATAAGTTAGATGAGCATGGGACTGTCACAAGGAACAAGGCTAGGATGGTGGTCCAAGGTTATAGTCAAGAAAAAGGAATTGACTATGATGAAACATTTACTCCTATTGCAAGACTTGAGGCAATCAGATTACTTATAGCTTTTGCAACCTTCAAGGAAATTACTCTTTACCTAATGGATGTAAAGAGTGCTTTCCTCAATGGTTATTTGAAGGAGGAGGTCTATATGAAGCAACCCCCAGGGTTTGAACACTCTGAATTTTCTAATTGTGTATACAAGTTAGATAAAGCTTTGTATTGGTTGAAGCAAGCTCCAAGAGCTTGGTATGAGAGACTCCAATTCCTTCTGTAGCATGGACATATAAGAGGAAAGAGTGACAACACATTGTTCTTAAGAACAAAAGGTAAGGATCTGCTGATTATGCAAGTGTATGTAGATGACATCATATTTGGATCTACTAACAGTGACATGACTCAAAAGTTTGTCATGCTCATGAATGAAGAATTTGAAATGAGCATGATGGGAGAATTAAATTTCTTCCTTGGATTACAAATCAAGAAGACACCCACTGAAATCTTGATTTATCAGCAAAAGTATGTAAAGGAGCTGCTTAAAAGATTTAATATGGAGTCTGCCAAAGAGATTGACACTCCTATTGCCATAACCACAAAATTGAACCTCGATGAAATAGGTCCATCCATAGATCAGACATTGTACAGAGGTATGATTGATTCCCTTTTATATCTTACTGCTAGTAGACCTAACATTGTTTTCAGTGTTGGATTGTATGCTATATTTCAAGCAAACCCCAAGGAGTCACGTCACAAGAATTTTAAGATATTTGAAGGGGACAACTGATCTAGGATTATGGTATCCTAAGGGAACTAATTTCTCCTTAGTAGGATATTCAGATGCTGATTACGCAGGATTTTTGGTGGATAGGAAAAGCACTACAGGGATGGCACACTTTATTGGACCATGTATGATCTCGTGGTCCACAAAGAAGCAAAACTCAGTTGCCTTGTCCACTGCTGAGGCTGAATATGTGGCAGTTGGTTCATGTTATGCACAGTTACTATGGATCAAGCAACAGTTACTAGATTTTGGTATTGATGTGGGATGTGTTCCAATCTTGTGTGACAATACTAGTGCAATCAACATTTCAAAAAATTCAGTTCAACACAAAAGAACCAAACATATTGATATAAGACACCATTTTCTTAGAGATAATATAGAAAAGGGTCATATTTCAATTATGTTTTGTTCCACTGAAGAGCAAATAGCTGATATTTTTACCAAAGCATTAGGCAGGGATCTCTTTGAAAAGAACAAGTTACAATTGGGGATGATTAAGATTGCATGGGTCACTTTCAATGATTGGTTAGATTATGCAAATTCCTTGTTTCATTATTATTTATGTTATTCATCCTATATTAGCACATTTACTTGTGTGTCCCAAGTCCAGAATAAAATTTTAAAATTTGACAAGGGTTGTTTATTAACTTTTGCAGTGTTATCAAGATCTTAAAGGGGCAGTCATTCATAGTCATTAGGTATGTTCTTTTCACTTAATGCTCTACTGCTACTGAGAAACAGCTATGCCTACATGCTCCATTCTTATACTAATTATGTTAACCGTCAAATCCTCATTCTTCCCCATAAAGATGAAACTACCACCCACTAATCATCACATCTCCCACTAATACCATTGATTAGCAGTCACATCCCATGTTTCATCTTAATTTTTCTTTTATAAATTTGAAGTTTGGTTGTTTCTATAGGCATTCAAAATTAATTATCTTCCCTGACCTTCCCAAAAAGTTCTTCCATGGATTCATCTTCTTCCTCGAGCAGTTCTTCCATCACCAACCCTGAAAAACGTCTTTTTCTCAAGAACTGGTGCTTCACTCATCTGAAAGAATTTCTTCCCATATTCCATTCAAAATGTCAGATTTCGCAGCTTGGAATGCTTTTAAAGATCAATTCCTACCTTCCATGATCTTTCCTCCATTCACAATTGGGTCTACACTAAATATCTGTGATATTTCTCCTCTTCAATGTGCACCTAATGTTGGTACCCCTATTGCAGATTTGATTCCCCAAAGGGTTCGCACTAGGTTACGAACAAAATTCAATACACCTGTGCTTATCCCTGATGATGAACTTGAAGATGAATCTGACCATGAAACACCTCCACCTACCAGTTCCACTCGCATTCCTCTCACTCGTACCCATAAACGACAGGAAGACGAGCATCTTTATCAAGCTCTTCAAAAGAGCAAGAAGAAAAAAGAAGTCCTCTACGTCCTCTGACAAAAAGAAACCCTCCTCTTCCAAGAATGTCTTGCTTAAAACTGTTCGAAAATCTACTGTGGTCAAGAAGACTATGCCAAAACCCACTATATTTGAGTCATCAAAATCACCATCCCAAGCTCCCTCTTCTGCAAAACAAACCCCTGCTACGCCTACTACCACTTCTTCCTCACCAACCCCAATCACCTAAAACCTCCTCCAAACCCACCTCAAAATCTCCTTCTAAATCCACTTCCAAACCCTCCTTCAAGCCTATCACCAAACCTACTTTCAAAACTTCTTCGAAACCATCTTCCAAACCTACCTCGAAACCCTCTCCCAAACCGGCGTCTAAACCATCCTCCACACCTACTTCAGCAGCTCCCCTCCCCCTACAAAAATCAGAACTTCAGAATGGGTTACTCGACCTGGTCCATCTATTGACTCTGACTCTAATGACTCTGATGGGGATGTGGCCACTGGGTTTGATACTTCTAAACCAACTATCCCACTTGATCCATTTTCAAAAATGAGTTGTTCTCAGGGGTAGGGTGGTGACTGTTGTTTGTGGTCCAGAAATGGAGGTATTAATTGCAAAATTGGAGCTTCAAGGTTAGATATCCCTATTTCTTCAGGGTGATTTTTAGAGAAAGTTTGATAAATCGGAGGTAGTTGAGATATATGCTCATGGGGTTGCAAATGGTTCCCTCTTTTCTTCCATTGTCTGGGGTGTTTCTCTCCATTTAGTTGCTGGGGATTTGGCCCGTATTCTGGGAATTCCCTGTGATGGCTGGGACCACTATGTCAAATTTGAATAACCACTACTGTACAATTTGCCCTCTGCTAGGGACATATGCAAAAAATTTTCGGGCCAAACTAGTCTTGCTCAGCACCGCCGCATTCAAAAGAGAGAAATGTCTCCCCTGCATCAGCTCTATTTTGATGTTGTTCACAAGATACTCATCCCTAGGAAGGAAAGAAGGACTGAGGCTAACTACCTTGACCTAACCTTGGTGGAGTTGCTTGATACGTAGGTCAAGATAGATTTGCCAAGTCTTATGGTGAAAAATATGCAAAGGGTTCTTGCCAAAGATAATAAAGGACATGCTCTTCCCTATGCTTTCTGATTGTCCTATGTCTTTGAGAATTACTCAGTCCCTGTTCAAGTTTGGACCTTCCAAACTACGAAGGATGTCCTCGAAGAAGTGAAACATGTTGACTTACCTGCTTCAATGAGGAGAGCTAACACTTCTTTTTAAAAAACGTGAAATACCTTAGCAGAAAAAACTGTTGAGCTAGAGGCTGCCCAAGTTGCTCACGTTTAGGAAAAGGCTGCTCTTGAAGCTAAGATCTCTGAGTTGGAGACAACTCTTGCATCTGAAAGGGCCGCAAATGGTGATACCATTAGACGCCTTTCTCAATTACTTCCCTCTGCACCTCCTTCCTAGAATCTCTTTGTGTTGTTTCCCTATTATCCCTACTATCAAGGCTTAGTTGTTTTTTGTTTTTTAGTAGGGTAGTAATGTGCTAAGAACCTGTCTTTGCTTAAATGAATTGCTTTTAATGCTTATTACTGCTTTCTCTTGTCTTTTAATATTGTTATCTTGTTTGTCTTGGGATTGCCCTAGTGGCAATAGGATTGTCTAACACTTTTGATAACAATTATTCATGGACTCATCTTTTCGATGATGGCAAAAAGGGGAAGAAAATAAATTGACCGTGCAATATTTATAACCCACTTGGCTAACCTGTTTCACTAGAGAGACGTTTTCTTTGCAAGTAAAATCTGTGTGCAAATAGGGTCGTGTTTGTCATCATCAAAAGGGGGGAATTTTTTGGATAATTGAAGTTTTGATGCTTGACAATAGGTTGATGAAACAGGTGAATAAAGTTGGTCCAATGAAATGTCGAGCAGTCTGTGTAATAAGATGCCATTATCCAGAAACAAAGGTGCGAAAATCATAGAGTTGATAGGCAACAATCAACAAACTCATATAAATATACACATGGATATATCAGGAGAGTTGGAGTTTGATTATGATACAATCATTGCAAGAAGTTAAGTTGCATGAAGAGCCCAACACAAGATGAACTCCAAAGGCGGGCAAAGATGTTGTTGTAAAGAGTTTGGAGGAAACATGGAGTCTCTGGATATGTGTGTATATAATGGAGGTTGATATCTTAGAAGAAACACACACTCACAAAGAGAGAAAAGAACAATTTTCCTTCGGTGAGATTATTGTCAACAAATTTGTCTAGTAAAGTGTCAAGCTAGAGTTAGCTATTCTTGTACTAGAAGTTTGTGATTGAGTTGTAATCATTGTATTCTTGATTCAGTGAGTCATAAACTGAATTGAGGAAAGTTGGTCTTCAAGTAAGTGTTACTAGGAAGACATTGTTGTTGGAGGTAGAACGGTTAGGAATTAGAGTTTATAATTCCTTATATTGCAAGAGTTGTAATCAACCGTCTGAAGAGGCTCTCGAAGTTAGTAAAGTTGGAGAAAAATCTTGTGGAGTACAGGTCATGGTTTTTTCACCTTTGGAGTCGGGTGTTTTCCACGCTAAATCATTGTCTTATTTATTTCCTATTTTATTCACGCAAGTGGAACACATCTGACGACTTGTTTCATTTGTAGGCAAATAGTAAAAGCAAGTTCTTAGGTCATGCAATCTAATAGCTTCCTTCAACTTTATCAAAATAGGATCCTCATCTTGCCTAGCCTTGACCTCAGTCACCAAAGAATATTTTGAACAATGACACCACCATTCATCGAATCAACAAGGTGAATCCTTAATCGTGCAAGCCGATGCACATCCTTCACCAACTCTTTCCTTCCATCTTCCACATCAGAAACACTTTCTATGGACAACCTACTAATGGCATCCGCCACTACAATGGCCTTGCCCAGATGATAAAAGACACTCATGTCATAGTCCTTGAGCAGCTCTAACCATCTCCTTTGTCACAAATTCAAATCTTTATGGATGAACACATACTGTAGGTTCTTGTGTTCCATAAACACATCCACATGGACCCCATACAAATAGTGCCTCCAAATCTTTAATGCGAACACCACTGCTGCCAATTCTAGGTCATGCATCGGGTAATTCTTCTCATGAGTCTTAAGCTGTCTAGAGGCATACGCAATGACCTTACCATGTTGCATCAACACACACCCAAGACCAATTCTAGAGGCATCACAATACACACTAAATCCATCTATACCCTCAAGTAGGTCAATACTGGGGTTGAAGTGAATCGAGTCTTTAACTCTTCAAAACTCTTCTAACAGGCATCCGACCATTGAAATTTAACTTTCTTCTAGGTCAACTTAGTCAACGGTGCAACAATGGATGAAAATCCTTCAAGAAACCTCCTGTAATAGCCAGCTAAATCAAAGAAACTCCTAATATCTGAAGGACTAACTGGTCTAGACCAATTCTTCACCACTTCTATACTTTGAGAATCCACCTGCACACCCTCACTTGATACCACGTGGCCCAAAAATGGTACTGAGTCCAACCAATACTCGCACTTGATGAATGTAGCAAACAGTTGGTGATCATTGAGAGTCTGTAGCACAATCTTCAAATAAGTGACATGCTGCTCCTCACTCCGAGAGTATATGAGAATATCGTCTATGAAGACAATCACGAACATGTCCGAATATGGATTGAACACCCTCTTCATCAAATCCATAAAAGCTACAAGAGTATTCGTTTGCCGAAAAGACATAACTATAAACTCATAGTGATCATACTGAGTTCAGAAAGCTGTCTTTGGAATGTCACTCTCCCTAACTCTGAGCTAATGATACTCGAATATGAGGTCTATCTTTGAGAAATATTTAGCATCCTAAAGTTGGTCAAACAAGTAATTAATTTTGTAGAGGGGATACCTGTTCTTAATTGTAACCTTGTTCAACTACCGATAGTTAACAAACATTCGAAGAGACCCATCCTTTGTTCGAACAAAAAAAATTGGTGCACCCCACAAGGACTTTCTAGGTCTGATGAATTCCTTATCTAAAATATCCTTCAACTGCTCCTTCAACTCCTTCAGCTCAGCTGGAGCCATTTTGTATGGAGGAATAGATATAGACTGCATATCGGGAAGAAGATCAATACCAAAGTCAATCTCCGCTCATGAGGGACTCCTGGGAAAACCTCCGGACACACACTATAATAAGTAACTGGAGAGTCGGGGTTAGGGACGTTGCTACCTTAACCCAAACTAGATGGTAAACACAACCCCTGAAAATCATCTTTCTGGCCTTAAGGTAGGAAACAACGCGACCTACAGACACAATTGAACTATCCTTCCATTCTAAGACTGGCTCACCCAGAAACCAAAATTCTACTGTACGGGTTCTACAATTCACTGAGGCATAACATGCATGCAACCAATCCATACCAAAGATAACATCAAAATAAGTCATGTCTAAATCTACTAGATCAGTTGAGATAACTTTCTAGAGGACTATGACAGGGCAATTTCTGTATACATGTCAAGCTATAATTGAGTCACCGACTAGAATAGAGACTGAGAAGGGTTCTGATAATATTTCGGGACTAACTCCAAAACTAATAGCAATATAAGGCGTCACAAAAGATAAAGTAGCCCCTGGACTCAACAATGCATACACATCAAGATGAAATACTCGCAACATACTAGTGACCACATCTGGAGAGACCTCCTGCTCCTGACGTGATGAGAGGGCATAAAACATGTTCTGACACTGTCCACCACCTACACTAGTAGATGCATCCTATTGAGAAGGAAGTGTTGCTAAAGCAGCTGCTGAACTGGTAGTTTGGGCACGACCTTTACTACTGCACTATCTATCCAAAGACACCCCCTACGCATGTGCCCGGGTTTAGCACACTCGAAGCAAATATCTAACCCGACTAGGCACTCTCCTATGCGGTTCTTACCATATTTTCCGCATACTGGAAAGGTGCGCGCTACCGGCGTGTCCATCTGTCCTCTTGAACCTGATGCCCTGCTCCTCCGATTACCTCGAGATCTAGATGGGACACTGGCTGATGACGGCGTCGGGGCTGATGACCTCTAGTGGGACTGTTGACGATGTCCGCTACTAGGCCTTTACTGAGAACATCCAAAGCTTCCTGTCCTGACCCTCTTAGCCTCTCTCTCCCTTTCCTTCATCTAATCCGCCTCAATCTACTAGGTATATATCACTAATCAGGAGAAATCAAGATCACTGTTCAACGTTGCGGTCCTACACTCCTCAACCAGCGAATCTGACACCCCATACACAAACATGTTCATACGAGCTCTCTGATCTACAACCATCTCCGGCGCATACTTGGACAGTCGAGTGAACTCCAAGGCGTACTCTTGAACAATCATATCATTTTGCCTCAAGTTGATGAACTTTGCCGCCTACGCCTCCCTTAACTCCCTAGGGAAGAATCTATCTAAGAAGGCTGCCATGAACTCCTCCCAGCTAATGGGAACTGCGTCCACTACTCTAACATCCCTCCATTGACAATACCTAAATATATGCAACCCCTTTCAGGCTTCAGTTGATAGGAGGCTAAGTTTGTGCTCTCTTCTCCCATCACCCCCATAATCTGGGTGATCTTCTTTATCTCTTGCAGAAACTCATGTGGGTCCTCATCCACTCTCGACACAAGGAACTTAGGGGGATTCATCCTGAGGAAATCCCTAACTCGAGCCGCCGCTGTATTTCCATGCTGAGGGGCATGAGCCATCACCTGCTGGTTGACCTGAGAGGTCATAGCTAGAGCCAACAATTAAAAAGCTGCCCTAAACTCGGCATGAGAGACCTGCTCGGGAAAGGGACCTACCAGTGCTAGCGGGGCCTGCTGATACTCATCCCTATTGCCATCCTTATGGCTATTTTTATTCCTGTTCCTTCTTTCATTCATATGGCGTGGAAGCATGATTTTGCAAACGCATATAGCACGACTTAGAATGATAGACAGATACTTCATCGCACAACATAGATCATGAAAGAAGAAAAATTTTCCTAGAACATCTTGTAGCCTCTCCCCTATAAGTGTGGCGCGCTTCACACCCATGGAAAAGACTCTACTTAACACAGCTTTAAGACACCCTTGGACACTCTGAGCTTTGCTCTAAAACTAAGTTTGTCATGACCCAAGCATGGGACCTAGAACCACGAATAGCTCCAAGTCAACCCATAGCATGAACATAGCAGCTAAAGAGAATAAATTAACGAAAAATGATAAACTAAACATGAGTAAATGGAAGTATACACATAATAATCATAAACCGAGTCAACACAGACAATTTGAGATTCTACATATTTTCTGAAAAGACTTTAACATCACTGGAGAGCTAATGGGACAGTAGCCCCAACTAGCTCGACAAAAGTTTATAACTGAAATAATAAAACAATAAACCAACTGAATGTCCTCGGAAGATGAGCACTCACCAACACTAGCTAAACTGAACTAATACGGAAATATGACTAATGGCGCAGCTAAGTCTGATCTCTCGGACCTGTATCATGAAAGAATACAGCATAGAGTATGCGGTCAGTACTTTGAATGTACTGAGTATGCACGTTAAGTAAAATGGACTAATAAAATAGATAAGAGTTCATAAGAGTAGGACAGTTCAAAACATGAAGTGATAATCATAGCATAAACATGAAGGCTCATGGTTTTCAAAACTATTCAAAACTAGTCATAATCGTAATCATAAGAGGAAACTTGTAAATCATAACTTGAGTCATAGTATCGTAAACTTGACAAAGCATAAATTATGGGTGAACAATAGAAGGACTCGTCTTATCCGATACCATCATGATAGAGCTTACATGATTCCCCAACTATCTTACTCAAGTGGGAAGAGTCGTCCCAGGCTTGCCAGGCAAGGGACGTAAATGGCGTGACATCACTAATAGGAACCCCGTAGGGTTAACCATGAATATATACCTACGGTGGCACGTAGTTATGAGATCATGGAGTTTACTTGGACGCCAGGCCTATTCGGTGCTAGACACTACTCCCAAAAGCATGCACATGAGGGCTCATATAATTATCGTGAAATCATACATGAAGTTCATGGCCAGTTAAATCATAACATACTTGATTATACTTGAAATATATGATTAGCCATGAAATAAGGGCCCGTGAGTCGGCCAAAATCATAAACTCATAAGTAGTGAAGAACATATATGCTTGAGAAAATCACCATACTTGTTGGAAATTATATCATAAATCATAAACAATAAAGTAGGGCTTAGGAGAATCAACATCGTAATACAATCATAAACTTGGCTTTTCATGAAACTTGCATAATTAGGCATAATTTTTTAAAATTTGAAGTCATGAATTAATAATCAAAAATAGGTATAAATTTTCCCATAGATCTTAAAATATGGTTTGAAACATGAAGGAAATTGACCCATAAATAAATCATAAAGAATTTCATAAAATTGGGATAAAACCGCATAGGATCATACATTCGAATTAACACTTTAATTCATGAACTTGAGGAGAAATTTGGATATGAGAGTGAAATGAAACTCTTATACATAGCGCTACACACCTGAGTAAACTGATTCTTAACTTTTAAAACCCAAGAGATTTGGAGGAGAATTGGAGGATTCTAAGCTTGATCTTCAATAAAACCCTCTAAACTTGCATGCATGGGATTTGAATAAATTAAAATAGGTTAACTCCCTTAATACACTTCTTTCAGAGCTTAAAATGACGTAGTTTAGGACCTAGGAGTTTGGGATTTACGAAAATACCCTTTAATAAAAATTCTAAATAATAAACACTGCCAGTCATCAGGACACCCACCACGAGTCATACCATGAAGTGATGACTTGTGGTCACCTCCCGTTGCCACCACTAGTCGTAAGAATGGTTCCTGAAGATCACATCACGGACGCCTACTACGAGTCATTACATGTCATCACGGGTCCTAACACCTTTCGTTGTCACTTAGCCTCAATTCTTACCTTATCTGGATTCAATTCTTACCTTCTCTGGATTTTTTCACGGGTTAAAAACCATGACTCGTGGTTACCTACCACAGGTCGTTACACCACTTGTGACAACCCATCCACACACAGAACCTCCAAACCACGACCCTTATCACGACTCGTTGTTTCCCACAACGAGTCGTACCACAATCCGTCCTTTCTAACCCTGGCATTCCCTGTGCCTCACCACGACTCCTAATCACGAGTCGTACCTATGCACCACGACTTGTGTTCTGGGCATCCAACTTCATCATTTCACTATGACTCCTCCCCCGGTCTGTTACTTCTCACCATGACTCGTACCACTAGTCGTTCTGAGGCAAAAATAAAGATTTTTTTGCTAAACTCAATTCAAATTCCCTCATCAAATCTTAGAAACTTTCGGGGTATTACACTAACCTTCCAGGATAGAGATTATTGATATTCACTATCATCATCTAAGTCCCTCACTTCACGTTGGAGGTTCATGCCTCCTAAGGTTCCGTCCCATTTCAGAGTAAGAGCTAAAATAGGAGACTCAAGTGTAGGAGAGGGAGAGAAAGATTGAAGGTCTTCCCCAATGCTACTTAATTTTGACTCACCAAGAGCCATCTGAGTGATGCTCTAAACTATTAACTGGTCCCACATGCAAGAATATAAGAAGATTTCCCTCTTTTCTCAGGAAAATCTCCATCAAACAGATAGTCATATGAAGTTTTCGATACTCCTTTCTCTAATGTGGGCACTTCTTCACAATTAGATCTAAATAGGGGACCAAGTTAGGAAGGAGATATGGCAGACACCAGGTAACCAGTTGTCCCTTTCATCCCCTCTGATAAATCGAATCAGGTTTCTTCCATCGTAAAAGCCGAACGGGTTACAGGGTTGACTAAAGTATCTGAGGGATCGATATAAAGTGCCCAAATGAACAAGTCCTCCATCGGAGGGGAAGATGTAGAAGAAAGAGTCCCTGAGAATGGGTTTTTAAAATTTGAAGAAGAAGGTGACGATGTAGGGAGGACGGCCTGAAGGGTGTTACTTGAGACAAAAACACTGCAGATTTTGTAGGGGATGAAGGAAGAGACATGATGAAGAAGAATGATAGGGGGAGCAGATAGGTTTCAAAGAGAAAGGGTTTTGGAGGCTTTTATATCTAAGAGTTTTCTAGCAAGAGAGAGAAGTGAGAGCAATGGTTGAGATAGGGCTATTTAAGAAGAGAGATGCAACGTATCGTGTCAGGAAAGAGAGATGACATTTCAGTTCAAAGTAACATGACAACGGTACAAAAGGACGGGAAAAATTTATCCTATGTGGCAGCTCCTGATAATTTTAAATGAACTTTTGCAAGTAGTAGTTGTAATACTAACCTATGAGGGGGACCAGGTCCGCCTCTGATGTACTAAATCATATTGCTCTAAGATCTGTCTTGCCTTTGCTCTAGCCTCTCCCGTGCCTACCATGCGTGTATACATGTTAAGATATGGAACTGAGTTAATAGTTTGAAAGACACTTACTCAGATACCTCCAGCCTAGTCATAGCCAAAAAGAAAAATTAAAAAAGAGAGCGAATGGGTGACTAGTTCATCATTATCAATCCCAAATTCAATTGATTCTTCTCAAACTGATCCCTGCTTAAGGCCTTTGTGAAGATATCAGCAATCTAGTATTCAGTCTTGCAAAACTCCATACGAATATTCTCTTTTTCAATGTTGTCCCTCAAAAAGTGATGTCTGATACCGATGTGCTTGGTCCTCTTATGTTGGACTGAATCATGTTGAGAGCACTTGTTTTATCATACAATAGAGGCACACATTCATATAGAATTCCAAAATCTTTCAATTGCTACTTTATCCATAGCAATTGAGCACAACACGAAACAACAGCCACATATTCAGCCTCGGCCATGGAGAGAGCTGTTGAATTTTGCTTTCTGATCCCCCAAGAGATCAAAGAGGAACCAAGTAAATGAGCCATTCTTGAAGTGCTCTTTCTATTAACTAGATACCCTGCATAGTCAACATCAGCATAACCAATTAAATCAAAAGTATCATTAGAGGGATAGAAGAGGACAAGATCATGAGTTCCTTTGAGATATCTAAGAATCTTCTTGTCATCCTTGAGATGGGACTTCTTGGGGAAAGCTTGAAAACAAGCACACATTCTCACACTGAAACTATGTCATGTCTGCTAGCTGTCAAATACAAGAGGGACCTAATGATTCCTCTATACATGGTCTCATTCATCGTGGGACCAGGTTCATCAATATCCATCTTTGAAGAGGTACCAATAAGAGTATCAATTGGCTTGGCATTGTCCATATGAAATCTTGTCAGAAGCTCCTTGATGTACTTTTGCTGGCTAATCATAATTTCATTTTGAACCTGTTTCACCTGCAGACCCAGAAAGTACTTCCTATGAGCTTGGAAAATTCTTCACACAAGGAGTCAAGAGTTGCTCTGAAAATGATATCATCCACATAAACTTAAACAATTAGTAGATTTTTTCCTTCAGACTTTAGAAAGAGAGTGTTATCAATTTTATCTCTTGAATTCACTATCTAAGAGAAATTTTGATAGTCTTTCACACCAAGCCCTTAGTGCTTACTTCATCCCGTACAATGCCTTGTCCAACTTGTACACATGATATGGATGATTTATATCTTCAAACCTAGGGGGCTGCTTCACATAAACTTCTTCCGCTAGGTACCCATTTAGAAAAGCACTTTTAACATCCATTTGGAACAACTTGAATTTCATAAAAGATGCAAAAGCAATCAACATTCTGATAGCATCCTTTCTAGCAACTGGAGGAAAGATCTTATCATAGTCTATGTCTTTCTCCTGATTGTATCCTTGGACTACCAATCTTGCCTTATTTCTTGTAGTAACTCCTTGTTCCTAAAAACCCACTGGGTCCCTAAGACAGTTCTGTTTGAAGGTTTGGGACCAAGTGTCATACTTTATTTCTCTCAAACTGATGAAGTTTCTCCTACACGGCATTGACCTATTCTGCATATGTTAGGGCCTCTTTGATCTCGATCTGAGATATGAATCCTAAGAAGGAAAACATGTTTCTGGATTTAGACCTGGTATGCATGCCAAAGTCCAATGGAGATATCAAATTATCCAGAGGATGTGAGGATCTATGCTTCTAGTTTGAGCCCCTCACTACAAATTGACCTTGTGAGATACCTGGTCTATCATCTGGCTAATTCTCTGGTGCATCAATTTTATGTTGATTATCAAGGACAGTGCATTGACCTTCATTACCTGCGAGACCTTGTTCTCCACCTGGTCCTATCACTTTTAGAGTTGGTTCTTCGTCATCATCTACCTTGACTGAATCTCCAGGGGTTTCATTAACCAGAGCATCTCTTTGAATCTGCAACAGTTCATCTAGCTCAGCATCATTCAGATTCTCCTTATTGCTTAGTCTGTCGGATTCAACAAAAATCACATGGACACTTTCTTCAACACATTGTGTCCTTTTGTTATATATCCAATAAGCTTTTCTTTTTATGAATAGCCCAAGAAGATCCCTTCATTTCTTTTGCTATCGAACATTCCTAAGTTTTCCTTACCATTGTTCAGCACAAAACACTAGCAACCAAAGGCACGAAGATAGTTCAGCTTTGGCTTTTTCCTGTTCAACAACTCGTAGGGTGTCTTTCAAGCAGGAACTTGATCAAACATCTAATTACCACATAGGATGCAGCGTTAACTACTTTTTCCCAGAAGGTCTTTGCAATTCCTCCATCGATTAGAAAAGTTCTAGCAATATCCACAAGAGTCCTGTTCTTCCTTTCCACGACTCTATTTTGTTGAGGAATCCTAGGAGCTGAAAAATTGTGATTGATTCTCTTTATTGTATAAAGCTCATTAAATTTTGCATTTTCAAATTCAATACCATGGTCTAACCTAATACCTATAATCTTGCTATTCAACTTTACTTGTATTTGATTTACAAAGGACTCAAATACAGGAAAAATTTTATCCTTAGATCGTAGGAACATTGTCCATGTGAATCTGGAGTAGTCATCAACAATGACTAGAATATACTTCTTGCCACTTCGACTTTCAATCTTTAATGGTCCATATAGATTCATGTGAAACGGTTCTAAGGGCCTAGAAGTGCTCACTTCCTTCTTTTTCCTAAAGGAGGACCTGGTCTTTTTTCCCTTCACACATGCATCACAGATTTTGTTTTTAGCAAACTTCAATTTGGGCAGACCACGGACCAATTCCTTAGACACTAGCTTGTTGAGAAGAGACGAACTGGCATATGCCAACCTTTTGTGCCATAGGGCAGCATCATCTTCTACAGTGCTTAGACATGTGAGATCATCACTAGATATGAAATCAAGGTCAGCAAAGTACATGTTTTTACACCTCTTTCTTGTCAAAATTACTTCTCCAGATTGGAGATTGGTCACAGTGCATGAAGCAGACAAGAACATAACTTCATTCCTTTTGTCACAAATTTCGAACACACTCAACAAACTGTACTTCAACCCATTCACATAATAGACATTTTCTATTTCATGTGCAAGGTTTTCCAATCTTTCCAACACCTAGTATGTACCCTTTCTTTCCATTACCAAAAGAGACACTTCTACCTTGAAATGCCTTGAGTGAGAGGAAATTTTCTATTCTTTCTGTCATATGCTTTGAGCAGTCGTTGTCCATAAACCAACTTTGATTGCTCCCTTTCACTCTTCTCTACAAAAATAATTACTTGTTAGATTTGGAACCCATTTTAGCTTGAGTTCCCAAAAACAAGACAAAGGAACAATCAGATTTTGTTCATCCTGGCAACCTGGTCCTTAAGGACTGGGGACCAAGTACCCTGTTGTTTCCTCTGATCTCAGAGATATTCAAAATAATTTTTCAGCAGTTAGTCTGGTTGAGAAAACATGTTTAAGGTGACCATTTCTGCCACAATGAGTAGATAACAAATTGTTGGGATCATAGACATATTTGCTATATGGATTGTATGGGCCATTGATATTTTGATAACCAAGACCTTCACTGGTGTTTGATCTTTGATTGGTTTGGTTGGATAAGACCTGAGAGAAAGCAGTCCATCTGAGGGACTTTTCAAGGTCAGCTTTGATTTTGACTAGGTACCTCTCTAATTCAGTGCTTCTATCTGGGGAGGTACTGAGATCCAGTTTAGATTTATTCAATTTTCCTTCAAGCTCAACCTGGAAATATCGAATTTTTCCTTTTCCTTTGTTACCATTCTTAATCAATTCCCTCACTTTATCATCAAGTGTGAGATTTTCATATGACAACACTTTACATTTTTCTCTAGTTCAATTAGTTTAGTGGTCATCACAGCTTTTTCTATTTCAAGATTATTAAGGGTCTTATTCAAGGAGTCCTTTTCTTTAGAGAGATCATAGAAAGAGTCAATCAAGACATTTGCTAAGGATCTCAACTCCTTGAGATTATAATCTTTAAGATTCTTTTTAATGTCAAGGAAGGTTACCTCTTTATCATCATCTTCCTCTGACTTTGCCATGAGTACAAATATTGAGTTGAATGGTGAGTCATTATCTTCTATCACCATCATCGATGCTTCCTCAGGATCCTCACCATTTTACGATTTGCCAAATGAATCTTCCCATGTCGCAAGAGCTTGTTTGACCACATGGTCTACAACTACTCTTCTTTTAAACCTATCAGGGACCCGATCCTTCTTTCTAGCTTTGTCAGCATTGTTCTTCACGTAGTCCTTGTAATCAACTTTGAGTTGTGGGCAGTCTTTGATGAGGTGACTTGGCTTCCCATATTTATGGCAAAGGTCATTTCCATTGGAGAATCTATTGGGATTTTCTCTTCTTTGAAACCCTCCAATCCTTCTAACGACCTTCTAAAACCTTTTCGTTAGACAAGTCATATCTTCGTATTCTTCACTGGAATTAGCTAGAGCAACCTTGAGAGCTAAATCTTTATCCTTCTTTGGCTCCTTTCTATTTTGATCTTGTTGTTGTTTGAGCTCATGACTCTTCAAGTTTCCTATAAGTTCATCCAATGTGAGAGTTTGAAGATCTCGAGCTTCAGTAACTGCATCGACCTTACTTTCCCAAGATTTGGGAAGAATGCTAAGGATTTTTCTAATGAGCCTTCTTGGCTTTATCACATTTCCAAGGAAATATAGCTTATTGGTGATGAAAGTGATCTAGTATATATCTCCTGGATTGATTCACCTTCCTTCTTAGAGAACATCTCGTATTGGGTTGTTAGCATTTCTAGCTTGGACTGTTTGACCTGCCTGGTCCCTTCATAAGCAGCCCTAAGGCAGTCCCAAATTTCTTTGGCTGACTCACAAGTTGAGATCCTGTTATATTCATCCTATTATTTTCTCAATCTTTTTTCTATCATTCTCTATATACTTCCTTCTTGTCTTGGGGATAGATGTGGTAGTTTCTCCTTCTGTGATAGTTTTCATGGGAACATATGGTCCATCGAGGATGATGTTCCATAATTCACTATCTTCTGCCATGATAAAATCATGCATACGAGTCTTCCACCATCCATAATATTCTCTATTAAATTGAGGTGGTCTCGTGGTTGACTATCCTTATTTGAGATTTGGTGGAGCAGTCATTTAAGCAGGATCCTTCCTAGGTGTTAACCTTTTAGGAAGAACTGGATCTGATACCAATTGATGACTTATGTGCATCCATCACTAGTCAAGGGACTTGGTCCTTGATGGTCAGCAACAGTAACCACAACAGAGAACAGATAAAAAAGTAATGTAAGTGACACAGAATGTTTACGTGGAATCCTTCTTGCTCAAAGGAGTAAAACCACAACCTATCTTGTATGATTTCACTAACAACTTCAATATGATTGAGCAACTAAGATTACAGACTCTTGTAATTCATAGATTAAACTTTTAATTTAAACCTCCTTGAGGTAACTCTACGACAAGGTTATAATGCAATAACTCTATTGCAACATGCTCTAACCAGCTAGCTCTAACTGGCACTTCCACGGCTAACTCTAGCCTTTATATTTAGCTACCTCTAGTTGATGTCTCCTTCTAAGAACTCAAGAATGATTACAATTGAAAAATACCTACAAGCTTCACACAGCGAAGAGTAAGTTTATACTTGAGAATAAACACAAAGACTAAACAACAACCTAGACTAGAAGATAATTTCAGTTGACTAAGAGCAGGTCCCTTGTTGTTGTTGAGCAGCTTTTTTCTTAGTGAGTGCGGCGGCTTTTTCAAAGAATATCACAATTTCTTGAATTCAAAAACTCTATGTTTTCAAACTTGTCTTCTGTGTGGATAAGTATGAGAGACTCAAAACCATGGTGTAATCTCATTGGTTGAGTACAATTGACCTTCTACCAGCCTACTGCGTCTCTGCTATAGCACTACTGTAGTCCCACCAACCAGTATAGAGATAGTATACTTTACAACTGTAAAGTTTATCACCTGGTGCACACGACAACCAGGGATCTGGTCTTTCCATGATTGATCTATCATCAAAACCAAGGAAACAACAAAGAGGAACAAGAGGCTCTTCAAAGGCCAGCAGAGAAGTATAGATATTCTGGTTAGGTTAATTTTGCAAGAAATAGTGATAAGATGCTATCTGAAGATCAAGCTTATGAAAAGACTTGGAGAGTTGGATTTCTGCCCTTAAGATTTGTTTTAAAATAGCTTGAAATGTTTGGTTTGTTTGATGTCACCTAGTTGCTGGTAATTTGGAACTATGTCCCGGGAACCTGTTTACTCTTCTGAATTGTATCCATAATTCTCTTTAGTAAATAAAATACTTAATTATCAAAAAGAAAAATATTGTATTATATAAGAAATTATAATTTATAAATATGTGTATATTTACACTACTAAAAAAATGCAAAAAAAATGGTCATACTAAAACTAAAGACTTCGTCAGTTTGTCAATAATTTCTTTTAGAAAAAAAGGATGAAAGTCCATCGATTTTCATTTTTTAAAAGAAAATTAATATACTTTTGATGGTTATTTTTCAAGCAAAAATTATAAAAAGGAAATTAAGGTTTCATTAAAAAAAATCGACAAACGCTCATGGTTAATTTCACGCAAAAAAGCGTGAAAATTATGTGATCTATTTTTAATAGTGTTACCGGTTTTAACCCTCAATTTGTGACTTATTTTTAATAGTGTTATCAATTTGATTTGACTTTTCTTGATTAATAAGAAACTCAAACCAAATGTTATGAATTTTGTAAAATTTAATATCAAATCATATTAAAGTCGATTTGATTTGACCTCCGGTCCACGTGAAGAAATCAGAAAAAAGGTTCCCTCTCATTGATGCCACCAAATTCCCCTCCTTCTGAAATCAATTAATGCCATTGTTAAAGAATTTAGACATCATATTCTCATTGATTTGACAAATGTGTCATATAATACGTTTAAGAGAGACCTTAAATAAAAGAGTACTGTTTTGAACATCACCTAATACACTTGTTAGTTGAGATATCACCTAATACTGTCTATTTAATAAATGGATCCCTTACCACATATACTGTTGAGTGTATTATTGGCAACATCATTCCTTAATATTATGTATTGTTCAACTACTATCAAAATATGCTTTACCAAGTAGCAATAAAGACACGGTTAAAGCTGGGAACAAGCCCTGCTGCCGTTCCTACTACTTCCAATATTATTTGATTTGAAGTTAAAACTTGAAATATTAAATTTTTGAAATTATGATTTTTAAAATTTGAAATTGTGTCTGAACCTACATTTTACTTGAAAAAATTTAAAAATTTTATGAGGGGAGGTCTCAAAATCCCAATAAAACTGATATAAGCTAGTCTTTTAGAACTTGAAAATATTTGATGATCATATTTTAAAAATCTGATCAAAACCTTTAGCTTAACTCAAACCCCAAAAGCTAACTCAAAGGGAGGATGATTTCTCAAGTGTTATAAAGAGCCTGGATTTCGTTCATTCACCGATGTAGGACATTTCATGCTTCACCACTCTCACGCTCGGATCATTTTCTGAAGGCCCACATTGGGCCTGACTTTGAAATTTAGATTAGGCCTAGTTCTAATACCATGTCAAATTAGATCTTAAATCTAACTCATACCCCAAAAACTAGCTTAAAAAAGAGAAAGATTGCTCTAAGCTCCTTATAAAATTTTCAAAATCTATAACCAAACGCTAACTGACGGAGGCTTATTTTTTGCATATGGAGCATCAACACAAATAGCAGGAAACTTAAGTTCCAATTCTTCAGCTCCCGGAGATGAGGGGACAAAGAATACAGATCTGCGCTTGGTGCAAGGCTGTTTCTTATATTTGTTAAGGTTTCTTGAAAGAAAGACTATTTCTCAATTTCATTATGGTGAATTATTGGAGTGAAATGCAATGTGACCACCACATTTCAGCAAATAAAGAGAGTACACAAGTTGGTGCAAGGGCAGGCATCAGGTCCACCAAAAAAAATGACTTGCATTTATTAAGACTTTCACAATCCAATGAACTATGACTTACATCTTAGCCTAGTGGTAACACAAGAAAGAGTGGTGAGAGCCGCTGCCTGCTTCTTGCAGGCGGTTTGGCGGTCGTTCTTCTCTGCAAAAACGGAGAACGTTTCCCAGCTAGGCCTCGGTACTCTTTCTTTAGTGTTCCCTCCCTCTCTTCCCCTCTATATTAATCTCCATTCACTTCTCCCTTCGTGTATATCATATGTATATCTGTACTCTCTAGTGATAAAATGAGAATTTTGACATAAAGCACTGATGCCCATCTCCTTCCTGAGTTTGGAAGAAATGCATGTGCTCAGATTGCAGCTTTCCATAAAGCCTTCTCCCCCTCCCCACACCGCCTGTGGACCTCCTTTAACCTGTCAACTGACCTGCATATCCCGCTGCAGGTCCAGTCAAATGAAGCAACACAGACGTTGCCTGCCTGAGCCTTCCATTCACAATCTGCAGCAAAAGTGTAATGCCTTGTTTAACATTGGATAATAGAAACATGAAACTGAATAGGTCTATGAGCGGTAACATGCTGGAATTAACTAGGTCGGATATGTGCACAATCAGATTCCACATAAGAGAGTTTGATTCTTTTTGCTGTTAACCATGTAATGTGATTGTGCACATATCCAAACTAGTTAATTTTCCAACTCTCAAAAAAACAGTTCGAGGGAGATAAAATCATAACAATAGAACTCATAAAAAGGGAAAAGCTTTACCTGGTGGAGTTCCACAACATAATCTGCGATCATCTATATGCTGCACGTCAAGTCCGATGAACCAAGCTCCCAGTGACACATCCTCATTGGCATACTTATGTAGTACATGCCTGCAGGTGTCGAAATGACTATGATCAGTATTTCAAAACAAAAGGGAAATATTCTACTTGGATGGTTTTAGGTCCATATAATTAGGGGAAAAAAAAAAGACTAAACTGGTTCACTGATATGTAGGAAGCCAGGTCCTTTGAAATGGCATATATTTGGCCCGTAGCGTGACGGAAATACTTGTTTCCCGTCTCCCCAAATTTCCAATACTCTGGCTCATGGTATCTTACTCCCCTGTTCAATAGAAAAGAATAAGATTCTAAAGTAATGTTAATTAGAACTGAATTCACTGAAAAAACAAACTCCTTACTTCTGAGCTAGCACAGGACCAGATTTCATGCACCCAATGTACACACGAGGCTTCTTTCGGTGCCTTGCCAGTGTTTCTGCCAGTGTACCTGACAATAGATATACAAAATGAGTTTGATCTAGCAAGGAAAACAAACTAGTCAGGGGACAACACTTATATCTGCACTAACGAGTTAGTAAATTTTGACAAACTTTATCCAGCTTCCTCTCAGGATGTATGCCATAAAAAAATTTATCTATTAATTTATTACGGAAAAGTAAGATATATAAGACGAGTACGGTTTTGCCAATGTGGAAGGAAAATGTCAGAAATTCAGTTACCTATATTTACATGGACATCATCATCAACTTTGACATAATACTCTGCATCCCATAGCTTAACAGCAGTAGCAAAGTAAGTCTTTGTCTTGGCGGACAATTCTAGATAACCCTCGACATGATCCTGTTTAATGGCAGCAGAGTGATGTACCAACTTTTATTTACGAAGACAATGTCATAGACTTACTACATATTGAGCTAAGTATAGCTAGAGGATTACCAAGCGCAAGAAATCACCATGCTTTCTGTCCTCAGCTTCAATAGCTCTGTCCAGTATACCCCCTAATGTGGCACTGTTCAACAAGTTTATAGCTTAGTTAGTCAGCGAATTAACAGTCCATGCTGTTTATACATCTGCAGAGAAAACTGCTAAACATTTGCAACTTCTTAAGTAATAATGACCAACGGACGGAATGAAATTCAGTTTAAGTACTCAAGCTCTAAAACTAAAAGAGGGTCCCTTGCCCAGAAAAAGGCAGCATGTTGCACTATATATATGCTTAATTTCAGAGCACAAGTTAAATTCCTATCGGCAAGCCAAGATGTACTTCCTATTCCCGCTTTGACAGATATTAGTTCCAAAAAGCAACTTAAGGCAGTATCAGTTGTCCATGCATACTGGTTCATACACCCAGTAGAATTTGTTTGATGTACCTTTAAAGATCCCAGATACACAGACCAGTATCAAATGTACTTAAAAGATCCTAATTTCATGAAGCTGAATACAATTACCACCCATCAGAAAACTAAACCAAATGAATATCCCAGTCATGGAAACTCCAGTATAGTGACCATCCATCAGAAAATTAAATCAACACTTGACACACAAGTTACAGTTGACTGAACTGCAGAACAGGATGAATGAAATGCACGACTAGCTCAACTTTTGATTAACAGAAGCAAGATGAGGATGCAAACACCTACCCATGACCAATGACAAAGCGCATGATAATTCCTTTCTCTTCTTCCAACTTCTTTCTTTTCTCACCTATGTATGATATTTTTAACAATGTCAGATATCAGACAGAAGTAATGGCAGCCACAAGATGTGTTCATAAACTAGGAGTGGAAATAAGCACGAGCACAGTCCATACCTTGGGGCATCCATGTAGCGCGAACCGAATCCCTTCTTTTTCTGCTACTAAATGCGGTATTTATTCCTACCACCATAAAGTATTTTCTCTTTTTAGGTAAATCGCCCTTCTCAATGTCTTCTGAAATAGGAGCACCACTAAGAATAGACTCCTGAGTTGCCTTTGCAGCTGCCAACTCCATTTCCAAATTTGAAATTGTTTTGTCTAATGTCCTGTACAAGATGTGCAGTCGTTAGTCAGCATTCAGGGCTGTAATTGTCAGATCTCAATGCAAGTTATATTTAAAACTTACTAAACAATAATTGGAAACAAAAAGAAGTGTTGAGCAGAACTCACTGAAGAGCATGATGTGTCTTAGAAACTTCCCCGAAAACATCTTTGGATACCAATTTTACATCTTTCTGCTGCAACTAAAACAACACAAGATAGAATTTAAGACATGGAGTGTCCGGGGACTAAACAAATTGAGGCTTAAGTTGGAGATTTGCATTCAAAACTAGACTGAAAGTACTCACAAGTCTTGTATTGCAACCTTCTGAAACTAAGTTCAATCTTTCAGCTTCTACTGCAGTTGTTCTTGTAATACCGCCTTTTGTTTCAGGAACCGTCCACATTCTGCAACAACAAATACTTGTGTTATTGTGGAATATCATTTTTTTTAAAAGTTAATATCCACAAAGAAAGATCATTCCATATAATATTCTCAATATCAAATAGTAGTGGTCCAATATCCTAGAATGCCCCAGTTCCTTTTTCTCAAAATACCTAAATCTTTATTCCTATATGACATCCAGCATATATATTAAAAATGATTAAACATGTATGCATACTTGTTCATAGAGGACAATGAGGAAGAAAAACATAGTTGAAGATTTCATGATTAAAAATCTGATCTTTCATTAATTCTGAAATGAGGGGGGAAAACAACTGGTGATCAAAGGTTATTTTGAGGCCTAAAATATACAGTTCTGTAAAAATCTCAACCAGAGTCGTTGCAGATCTATACCTGCCTTTTCTATTTTATTTTTCAAAATTGTCAATATACAAAAAGGAAAATATAGAAGAAAATCAGACAGAAGACTAAGAAAATTGAAATAAACAACATCAGACGTTTAGATACCAATAGCTAGTTGTACAATATCATTCTTGAAATAAAATAAAACGACCAAAAGTTCTTCCTGGTAAACCACCAGATTCACAATGGAGGAATTAAGAAAAGGGAAAGATACCAAAAATTGGTTGAATTCAGAGAGTAAAAATATGACAAGAAAAAACATAAAATTTCCAAATAAAAGGGAATTAATTTACCTGGCAGTGAAGAACATTCCAGCACAGAAACTACCTATACAAAGAAAAAGAGTCCATTTCCGAGAAATGACACTTCTTGAAGGCGCTTCTACTCCTCCACCTCCTCTGTTCTTGAAAGACATTTCCAATCTTAATTTCTCCACAAAATCCAATCTATCTACCTACTACACCCTTTCTGATCAAAAACCCATATGCACAACTCAAAAACAGAACCAAATCAAAGACGCCCACAAAGCAAAAGAAGCTATAATGGCCAAATTTTCAACAGAACTTTAAATTCTTGGAACAAACTTTGAGGAAGATTCAGAGCTAATAGCTACAGCTATAGGGAAAGATGCTTAAAAAAGGATGCCTTGTTCTCACTTCTAATTTGTTCCTTTCTTTTATCCTTTGCTTTGTTCTCCCCCCTCTCTCTCTATAGATACATACATCATATACATATATATATATATAACTACTAGTACTACACTTTGCAGGCAAGAGACTTGGAACAGAAGTGAGAGGAGACTTACTAACTGCCCCAAATTCATATACCAAATTTACGAAATGGTCCCTTAACAGGACTATGGACCATTCACCCTTTACTTAAATTGGGATCAGATTCTTGAATAACTGTAACAGTTTTTTTTTCCCCTACTGTGACGTGAATGCCCTTTTCCTGCTTTTTAACTTTTCTTGAAGGTGAATATATGCTTGACAGTTTTGTTTCAGAGACAATAGTTTAAATTGACAGGGGAATCAATACAGGGACACAGATTAATGGAAGACATATTAATTTCTTGACATGTGTAAGCACATTTGGCTGAATTCTTTTTTCAAGCGGTTGTCAAAAGGAAAATTTTAGCTAATTAAAATTATTGAATTCACATATACCGTAGATGCCCCTTTGTTTTTAGGTCAGATGCAGAAATAAATGATTTTAGAATCTACTTTGTTTCTCTTGCGGGCCATAATCTAGTAAACTTCCTTTTATGTACTTGGTTACCTTCATTCTTAAAAAATGATTACTCTAACACATTACTTTATATTTAATTTAATTATAAAACAGACAACTTGTTTTATAAATTAATAAACTAATAGTTATGTTTCATTTTTACTTGTTTTTCTTTTTGTTTTCTCTTTTTGTGAATGTTTGGATATGGTTTTGGAAAATTGTTTCCTAACACATTTTTGTCGGTGTTTAGGCTTTGGTCATTCTTTTAAAGTGGAAAATAAATTTCTTGTGATTTGTTTTTTTTTTCCACTAATTTTCTAAAAGAACAAAATCACTTGTGTTTGTTCCAGAAAAGAATTGAAGTTCCATTTCTTGAAAACTATCTACTCCCTCCTTCTCAATTCAAGTGTACTTCTTCTTTATTTGTTTAAAAAAAAGTATTTTTTTTGTATTTCATAAGTTTTTTATTTCAATATTCTATTTAAACAATTATACATCTTTTTAATTATACAAAATTTAAAACACTTTGTTCCATTTCTTGAAAACTATGTACTCCCTCCTTCTCAATTCAAATATACTTTTTTTTAATTTGTTTCAAAAAGAGTGTTCTTTTCTATATTTAATAAGTTTACAATTTTAATATTCTACTTAAGATTATAAAATAAAAAACTATACAATATTTAAAATTTAATATTTAAAAGATTTTAATTTTTTCTTAAATTATGTGTCAAGTTAAACTAAAATATTTAAATTATACCGAGCGAAGAAAATATTATTTTATGAAACAAACACCATAAAAGTCTATTTTTTGTGATGTGTAGTGCATTTTTGAGTTTCAAAAGTTTTTTTTTCATGATGAATGATATACAACAAATATAGATTTCCTTGTCATCGAGATTATTCTATTTATATTAAAATTGTCCTTTTAAATATAAATATATGAGAAGAAACAGAAAGTACCTACTCTGATAGTAACATAAAATTCATTATTAATTAATAAAATCAATCTTTATATAGCAACCAATTGGACTTGCCGTATAATTCTCGTCATTAAATATTTTTAAAACTATTTATATCCATCCATTGGGATACTTTTGGTAACAAGCTTACAAAGAATAAAATTGAATTAAGGGTGTGTTTGGTATGGAGGAAATTCATGGAGAATGTTTCTTGAAAGTATTTTGTTGGAAAATATAAGTGAGTTTCTTATATTTTCTTTTTTGATATGTAAATAAAATATATTATCTTAAAAGTATCTGAATATAATTTAGACAAATATTATGAGAGGTAGAAGGTATGGGCGGTGAGAATGGTGGGTTATGAGGGCGAAGTGAAGATGAGGTGTATTGAAGAATGGGAAGGATCCAATTAATATGAAAATATCAGTTGTTAAACTTTTTTTTCCTATTTTTATTTTTTAAAAATTTTTGCGAGTCAAACGTGATAAATGTCTAGCACAACGATTTAACCAATATGAGAAGAGTTGTTAACCAAACAAAAAAGGTTTTTTTTTTTTTTTATCTTCAAATATGCTGCAAAAATAGCAATAAAGAGGTTGACTACTTGTGGTCCTTTTAGTAGAGAGGCTATAATGAAGTCATGAATGTAAGTCTTTGGTCACAATAATTGGCCTATGTACAAAAGAAGTAGTTATTTCTTTTTCATATATAAGAATATTATTTGTATTTTAAGATTATCAAAAACAAAAAGGAAAAATTATATACTAACAGATTCATACTCCAATTCCTTACTTGATCAGAATTTTTTTCCATTCGCATCTTTATTAAAAAAAAAATTATCTTGAACGCATGCAAGAAAGCCTTGAGCTATCGAAAACTATCAATTATATCAACTTAATAACAATCACCAACTAAACTACTTAAAATTAATAGGGGAGTCGGAACTTTAAATAAAAAAATTAAACTTTTACAAAAAAATTTCTTTAAAAAATTATATGTATCAAGGAAATTCAAATATATATATATACAAACAAACAAAAAAAAAACTTTTTCCTATTTATTACATGTATAATATAATTTTTTTAATCAAACCCCCTTATACTTTTTTTTTTTTTGTTCATATGTAAAATACAAATTTATATATTATTGTACATGTTAGAGAAGATCGTTCTCAAATTAATTTCATGGAAGATTCTTCGTGAGAATTCCTTATCAAGAACTTTACCAATTTAATGAGAGACAAGATGGATCATAGTTTATATGTTCTTTTATATACTTTTTTAATATTATAATGCGATAACAGTTTAAAATAATTTTATTTAGTAATTATGTTTGTTCTTCTTTCTAAATTATAATCTTAAACATATAACTAATTTTAATTTTTATTCACTTTTTAATATGAATCCGAATAATCACACATGAGTGTTTAAATTTAATTCTTTTACGATGATTAAATTTTTACTATATTTAAAGTAAATAGTAGTATTAATAAGGGGATTGAAGGTGTAGTCTAGTGGTAGACTCTAACTTGGGTCATCTAGATGCAAGGTTCGAATTTGAGCTTTCTCTTTCGTTATTTTTATGAATGAGAAAATAATTTTTTTATGATCAGTTATAATTTAGATAAAGAAACTTCATATTTTATGTATTTATAATTAAAAATAAATTTATAAAAAATTATAAAATCAATTAACCTTGCAAACTCACTTTGACCAGAAAAATATTAACAAGTGATAGTAGAATTAAGTGCTAATTATCTACTCTTAGTTGACTAATTCAATGAATCTATAACGCGTTACGTTTTCAAAGTCAATGTGCAGGTCTAGCTAGTTTGTTCATCTATAAAATAAATAATACTTAACTCAGTTGACCGCATTATTACGTGTACTTTGACTTCAAAAATAAACAGCGGGATAAAAAGGAGCGATTTATTACCGCGGAAAAATGTATAATTGGGGTTAATGTGGATAGTGGCGGAACTAAAACAAAAAGTATGCGTTCAATAAAATTTAATATATTTGATTCGTTATATTTATTTTTGAAACATATTAATATACATAAATTATTAAATTTAAAATTTAATATCTCAAAAGAAATGAAATTTACGATCAATAAAATTCAAATTATGAATTTGTATTTCATCATAAAGCCTATAATTCTCCGTAATGGCACCACAGTCTGTGAGTTTTAGAGATTTTATATTTCTAGTTGTCTATTTATACCAACTATCCTTCCTTTGTTTGGTAGTATTACCTCAAGTTATTGATTGCTTCCTCTTCTTTTTTTCCCCCTGTAAAGAAACTTTCTTTATTTATGTAAACTGGGAATTAAAAGTAAAATTACAAGTTCTTTTTTGTAATTTGTATAGGTATCTTCCAAATTTATACGAGAAAATGGTGATGAGGAGAAAGGGAAAAGGTAATGTCAAAGACCGTAATAAATATTTTGAAATTGGAGCTATCCTATTTATTACAAATTCAATCTCATTCTGCATTTTAATTTTAAAGCTAATATACCATCAGCGTAATGTGTCTTGATTGTTTATTTATTGAAAATACAATCTCAAATAGAAAAAAAAATACAAGTAAAAAAAAAAAGACAGACCTTACCTTACGCGCACACAACGCAGTCTTTTTCATATGACTGCATGTGGCGCTCTATTTGGTTATCTAACTTAAACAACTTCTTTTTTTTTAGAACCATATATTTTCCAGCTAATTAGTCATTGGGCCCTTATGATTAGTCATAATTTGACTAAATATAAAATTTTTTATATAACTCAAGTCGTTTTCAATGTAAGATAAATTATAATGCGAAGCGAAAAATAATACTCCTACTAAAGGAAAACTCATGTACAATTAAAATTGTTAAAGGTATATCATATATATGTGTTTTCGAACTTTTATTGATTTGCAAATCACTGCTCTTTTAGATTCATCAAGTTCGACTCTGTTGATAGATTAAAGAGTCCCCCTTGAACAAATTTTTAAAAAAATTAGGTTATCATCTATTTAAATGAAAAAAAATTATTTTGTACAACATAAATATCATTTAGATCAAAATTCAAAACAACCCCCAAAAATAATATAAAAAATAAAATTATTTATAACTCATTTAATACATAACTAGCATTATTCAATATCTAATATCACATATACACGTCATCTATTCATAAAACTTAGACTAAAAGAGTACACGAGATATTTGGATTCTTATATAATTGGATTTAATTGTACCAAGCTCTTCACAGTCCTCAAATATAAAATTAAAAGATATAATATTTTTGAACAAAAAATTGGTCAAAAAAGAAAAAAAGAAATAGCATAGAGCACGTGACAATGGATCTAGCAGTGGGACACGTGGCCCATAACTATTGGAGTCCACTTTGCTCAGAGGACCTTACCTTGTTAATTAAATAGGTAACAGCCTCCATTCTGTCCCACGTGGAAGCTGGAAAAGTCTGCTAATTTATAGGCCCACCTCACGAGCTCCCTGACACGTGTCATTATGTTGTGATCTCTAACTCGGTGGCCTTGGCCTTTCAAATGAATTCGTGGACAACAACCAAAACCGGCCATCCTTAGGGTGTATTCGTTAGGATTTTTCGTGAAAAATATCTTTTAATAAAAAAAAAATTGAAATAAGTTATTTTTTTAATGTTTTATATATAAGTAAAAAAAATTAGAAATATTTATACTTATTAAAGATACAACTATGAGAATGAGCAAGGGTGAGGATAGAGTGATGTGTGTTGTGGGTGAGAGAGAGGAAAGGACATGGAGTTGTGAGGGGTAGGGGTAGGGGTAGGGTAGGTAGTGTTAAAGCGAGGAGAAGATAATATAATTTTTTTTAATTATTGAAAAAATTATTATTTATTTTTTAAAAAAATAAAATCGATTTTTTTTATCAATAGAACACAAAAAATAGGAAAAGGCTTTCCTGAAAATACTTTCTTCCGTATTGAACACACTCCTAGTGGCGTCACTCCCGTCAATTTGACATTATTTGGATCGCAATATGAAATTATAAAATTTTTAGTATTAAATGTAATATAGTATTTTTTCGTTCAAAAGATGATAGTAGAAAAAATAAAGATATTTAGATAGATGTATTGTTATACCAAGAGAGACAGATTAGGAGCAAAAATATTTGGAACAATGTGAAAGCGACCTCTATAGTGGACAAGATGAGGGAAGCTATACTAATACGATTCAAACATGTGAGAAGGATATGCATAAATGTCTCAGTGTGGAGGTGTATGTGATGTACGTTATGGTAGGACTAAGCAAATGTAGAGATAGGTCGAAGAAGTATTGGGGTGAAGTGATTAGATAGAACATGGCACACCTGCATTTTACCAAGGACATAACCTTTGATAGGAAAATATGGAGAGATCGGGTATTAGGCTGGAAGGTTAGTAGCCGGACATTGTCTATTTTTTTATCAATATTATTACTATTACTCTTTTATCATCTTATTCTTTGATATTAATTATTACATGTTGTTTTCGTTCTGTCGGTTGTCATATTATTTGTTGTTCCTTCTGCTGTACTTTTCTCCACTCTTTATTTTCGAAATGACTTACTATTGTATTTCTTTTTCAAAGCTATCTTGAGATTTTTGCGTGAGTCGAGGATCTATCAAAATAGTTTTTCTACCTTCACAAAATAGGGGTAAATTTTGCGTACACTCTCTCAAGCCCTCACTTATGATATTGGGTATGTTGTTAATTAGTTGTTACATTCTCCATCCTAACTTGTATAAAGGAATCTAATTGAGCATGAAATATAACAACGATATTTTTTTAAAAGAAAATTGTGATTTAAAATAAATTATAAATATTTATGTAGCTAAAAATTATTTTAATAAAATTAAATTGTTACTACATATAAAATATTAATCATTCTTTTTGAATTGACTATAAAATTAGGTTACAAAAATTAGGAAAGAAAGTAATATTTGTATTACTATAACAAAAAAATTAAAACTTACGAATATACAAATCATAATATTTGACCCATTATAATAATATACTGAAAATAAAATATAAATATAAAATTAATTACTTTAAAATTAAAAGTATCTTTTGAATCGACTAAAGAAAATAAGAAAATAATTGAACGGGGCGAGTCTAATTACTCGATGTCTCATATTTATGAGACAGTTACCAAATGACTAACGTACGTCTCCATTTCTTCTTGCGGACCTGATTTACTGAGGTTCCACTTAATATAAACACCCGCTCTTTATTAGAAGAAAGAAAAATAAAAGGCATGTGGATTCGCAAGAGCAATCAAGTTGGTTGAATAGAAAAATTTTTAAATGAGAATTTCAAATTTATGTCTGTTTTTTAATATAAAATTATTATCTTTTAACAAGCAAAACATCACGTAGTCGTCTTAATTCATACTAAAATAAATGTGTTGATCCACAAATTCCAAATCTTATCATGCTGCCATTATTATTCATTGTAATTTATGTGGTACAAATTTTTCTAATACAAAATTTAAGATACAAAGAAAAAATATTAAATTTTGTGGTCAAAAAACAATAGTTGACGCTTGGAAAGTTGAGTAAGAAGTCCTAAATGAGCATCTCATGGGGAGTACCCTCAAAGTATTATACGGTAGGCATCGTAACTACGTTCTAAATACTTTAGTTAAAACTAATTTATAATAATATATTGACAATATATATTTTATACAAAGTATACTTATAATATACACAACATATATATTAATTATGGATATATTTTGTATATTTCAATCATAAATTAGTTGATCAAATCATATATATACATAACTTTTCCTATACGATAAGGGGAGATCTCGTTAGATGAGGTCGAAACTAACAAATGTATCATTATAAATTATTTTATTAAAAATAAAATTTAAATTTAAATTATGTTAAATATAAAAATATGAAGGACAAATAAAGCACTTTTAAGACCACTTGACTTAAGGGAGCCGTTAAGATCAAATTATATCATTTTTGGATAGAAGACCCCAGGAACCTGCATGTAGGAGTCATCTCCTAAATGTTAGTAACAAAAATACTCATTTAATTATCTTCACACTCAGTCCTATGTCGGGAGATTTAGTTTTGTATTCGTTTATAAAATTTATTTTTAGTTTTATATTTTTTTAATAAGAAATTTTCTTTTTTTATATACGAGATCTAAAGATTAAAGATCATTCCTTCTATTTAATTTATAAATGTTCAAAATTATTTCCTCTCGTACATCAACATGTATTTCACTCATCGGCCGAGGTATTTTAGGTGAAGGGTGGTCCAGTGCAAATTCTTCGCCAGAAAATTATATCATGCAACGAAATTAAATGTTAGCTATTATGAACATATATTTAAGTTGCACGCTCTTCATGAAATTTCTGACTCGATCCCTAATTCCACTCTATAAATTTTGAACAATTATAAAAAAATGAATTGGATAAAATTGGGCAGCAAGAACCACGAAAAATGTCGGTTAAGAACGAAACAGAGTCCTCAGGTGTCGGCAAAAATAATTCAATTATTACAATTATTCATGGCTTAGATTAATCCTCCTGCTGTACTTGTAATGCAGAATTTTTTTTTGGGGGGGATTATTCTCTAATTTCGAAAAATACTCTCGTTTATTTACAAACATCCAGCATAATTTATGCTTAAAGATAAGTAACCTTATTAATTATGTTAATAATTCAAACTCAGATCTCAAATCTCAAGGACATTTTCACGTACAATTAGTTGGAAGGGAAGTTTTAAAATGATAAGTTTAGGGAAAAAACAAATGCAATGCATGTGAAATTGTATATGAAGTAGTGAGAAGGAATTATTTGAGAAGAGGCACTTGCAAGTGAGGTTTTGTACTTATTATTCATGATAGTGCTGTATGGAATATGAGATGTGACGTCACGAGCAAAGATTTTTAATAGGAAAAAGCACATGAAAACTAATAAAGGTCATATGTGTACAAGAGAAGGGAAGTAATTAATCTAATGAAATAATAAAAGTAGAGGAGGCGAAATAATTAATACTGCTGCTACTCTTTTTATATTTCTACGTTATTTGTTGCTGAGATATATAAACACTTTTAGTTTGACCAAATCATTTATAATTTTATTTCTAATATTTTTATATAATTTCTAAAATATCTTTTCTTGAAATAAAATTTTGAACACTCACCATGATTACATTTCCACCTCTGTTCTCCCAAACCTAAAATTTCCTCCACGTCTTTAATGTTAACAAGAATTATGCAGTTCTTTATGGCATTATTTAGGATAATTAATTTCTCTCTAATACTTTTTAGTAGTTCTTTAAGTTCTATTCTAATAGTCTGTTTGACCAAACTTCTCAAATTAGTTTATTTTAGCATTTTTTTTCAAAAGTGCTTATCAAAAAAGTATTTTTAGTGAGAAGCAGTTTATGTTTGACCAATAAATTTAAAAAGCACTTTTGAGCAACAATTAGTGTTTGACCAAGCTTTTGAATAGTGTTTTTAAGTATATTTTTCACAAATATGCTTTTCAAATAACTGTTTTTGGGGAGAAGATACTTTTTTTTAGCTTCTGAAGAACAACTTCTACTATTCCCTAAAAGCACTTATTTTTTCTCAAAAGCTTGGCCAAACACCTCGTATTTTTTAAAATAAGTATTTTTTAAGAAAAATAAGCACTTTTGGCCACCCAGAATTTGGCCAAATAGGCTATAAGAATGAACCTTTTTTAACTTGACATTACTATTGTTGATTTGTGGGTTTCTAAAGCATGAAATTCTCTCCTACTTTTCTATATTCTAAGATATTTATTATTGATTTCAGGAGTTAATCAAATTGAAAAAAATATTATTAATAAATACAAAATATGAAAATTTAAAAAGTTAGTAAAATATAAAACATGTAACCACTTAACATTTGACTGACGACTTGTGATTTGATCGCCGAGAATATTTATGATGGTTCAATATTTTTAATTTAGTTAGAAAAAAAAATATTAAATATTTATTTTTTTCTATAAAATTTTATGTACTATTCAATTATGATTTTTGCTAATAATATAAGCCAAATTATTAATTATTCATCTTATTGTTATATTTTTGTGTTACATCCCGTAAATTCTCGACATGTAGATGGTCTATTCGCATGTTGGTTAAGAGTTTTTGAATGCCATACATGCTAGGAAAAGGCCCGGGGAAAGATCGGATAAGTGACACGTTGAACCATCGCAAGAGAAGGTTGGCAGACCTCCTCCGCGATGGTCAGAGTGTCACGGAGGCTAGGCTCCGCGATACACAGTGTGTCACGGAGGTGAGGTGCAGCCCCAAGTATAAAAGCCTCCAACTTCGGTTTTAATGTTAAATTTCATATAATTTTCCAGAGAAGTCGAGGGAAAACAGAGAGAACGAAGGTTCCTTGATAATATTCGTTCGATTATGCCGTCAAACGCGGTCCAAACTCAAATTAACTCCAGATACCGAGGTATTAAGCAGTAAGGAGCATTCCTACGGATTTAGTTTCGTGGAATTCGGCCGGCGAATCGTCGTGCTACCGAGCTAAGGTAAGTGGAATTGCTCCAAATTAGTGTTAATATACTCCTAACCCTAAAGTGAGTATTTCTCCCTTCTGGACTTTCGAGAAATAGCGAGTGTTCGACCGTTTTTCGATAAGTCAAAGTTTGGGCTATATATATATATTAAAAGTGATATTTTCTTCCAGAATATTAGCGTATTTGGTGCTAATTGATATATATATATATATATATGAATGCAGTTGGGAGAAATAGCAGAAGTACTGATCGAGCTACGCCAGTTAGTCGGGAAATCCGAAGCGAAGGTATGTAAAGTTAATTCCTTCGGCAAGTTAGTAATCCAGTATAGCAAATAGCGTGAACTATAGAAGAAAGAATTTAGAAGTCGAGAATTGAGTCCAGTATGAATCTTGCAAGCATGTTTTATAATATTATGATATATATATTCAGAATGAAAGTTAGTAAAGCAATACCAGACAGTCAGAAGATATCTCAGATACAGTACAGTTCAGTATGAGAATCAGTTCAAAGCAGAAAAGAGTTCAGAATAAGAAATCAGAATACAGATAGTATTTTCAGATCAAACATGCTTGCTATACGTGATTATTGTTTGTTGAGACCTGTTTGTGCTATGAGGGCACCCTTAGAGCGTCCTCGCCGCCCCTGGGTTAATAGCTGTGTCGACTCGCCCGCTAGAGGGTGAAGATATGTCACTCCAAGGAGTGGCATGCCGTCCGCAGTAGGACGAAGATGGGATGCAGCATTCCCCATATCAGGCTGATCAGCATAGCAGTATAGCTTACCCTGTTGTGCGCTTGCGCCCAGGGGCAGATTACAGATACAGATACAAATTACAGTTTACAGTACAGGAGTCCTCCAGACTCAGACACAGTTATAGTCAGAGGCCATAGCCCGAGCTGCAGACCCAAGGGGGGCGGTTGAGGTGCTCGTAGTTAGTAGGCGAGTGGAGTGATTTATTTTTGGATGGTTTTGACCCGGGTAGGGGTATATAGACTGTGTGTTGGTTGGCACCTTCCGGCTTATGGGGGTTGGTATAGGTCCTTGTTTGTTATATATATGTATATACTTGATATCTATTAGCTGATAAACAGCAGGTCGCCATGACGACAGGTATGCTCCTACCTTACTCTCAGTACAGATAAGCTTGTTTCAGATTTCATCAGTCCAGACAGTTTCAGATATTTCCTACTGTTAAGAAATTCTAGTTATGTTGCTCATATTCAGTTATATTCAGTTTGCTTTGCATACTCAGTACCAGTGGTACTGACGCCCGTTTGGGGTGCTGCATTACTTGCCGCAGGTACCTATAGATGAGGAGCCGATCCCTCGTGATCCTAGCCAGCGCAGAGTCATCAGCTCCTGTCATCCGGAGCTTGATATTCAGAGGTTTACATCATTTTCTTTTGTTGTATAGTACGGGTAGGTCGGGGCCCTGTCCCGACCATCTTATCAGTATTCTTAGAGGCTTGCAGATTGTGTATATACATCTCCCTGTTGTTAGTTGTGCCGGTCGTGTGGGGCCGTGCGTATGTTTAACTGTTTAGTATTATTATTTATGTTGGCTGTGTGGGGCCGTATCCAGTTAGTTGTGGTGACCTTGCCGGTCACATAGTTGTTCAGCATTTGTTATACTAATTTGGAGATAACTAGACAGCATGGTGGTCTTGTCGGCCCGCATATGTTTCCCTATATAAATGTGATTCTGGTTAGCTGATGTTATAGTACAGGTGGCTATAGGCCTAGTGGCCAGAGGCTGTGTTTACAGCCGTTATATAGCCCGTTGATTCCGAGAATCTGAGTTAGAGCCAGCCAGATACTAGATGTGCTTAGGCTCAGTAGTCTAGCAGTTCAGGTCCTAGCAGGGCACCAGGTGCCAGTCATACCCCTCCCCCCAAGGCGGGGCGTGACATTTCGCTTATATAAAATAATTTATATTTATAAAAATAATTTTATCTAATCAATTTTGGATTAAAAATAAATGAGACATAAATTATTTTATAAAATTAAACTGAAATTTAAAATCGTATAAAAATCACGTCATTATTAGTATAAATAATTTGAAGGACGTTTAAGTAAATTTAACAAAAGAAATTTTTATCAGCACTTTTTTACACTTCAACTGTTTATCATTAGTTTTAGTACTTTTATCCAAACGTATTTATTGAATCAGCTTCAATACTTAAAAATACTTATCAACACTTAATATTTATTAGTTACTTTAAATCAGCTAAACCAAACGATCTCTATATATATATATGAAATTACGATAAACATGTTATTAATTTTAATAAATTTCAAAGTAAAATCAGAGATGGTTAATTAATTTTCAAATTGATATTTCGGATATTAAAGAATTACTAGTACTATTATGAGAAATGTGCAACAGACTGCATTTTTCTCATCTCAATTTATAAGCTTGATTCTCGAAAATTGAAGATCCACAAATATTTTGGAAAAAATTGAGTAAATCTAATTAAGAGAAACCTTAAACTCATCACTTCATACCATAAAATATGGGCCAATGACTCACTTTTACGTCATCAGAATAGGTTTAACTTTCACTGGAAGTGCAAGTCCACATTATAGAAGGTTACCATATTAAATTAAATTGTTCACGCATTATATATCTAGCTTCGAGCATAAAAAGGTATATGAAGAGTCTAACACCGGTAATTTATGGGATGTATGAAATTAATTTTTGTAGTTAAGTTAACGTTCAAAATTCATTTTTTTACCTTATTTATTTAATTTTTTTTCTCTTTGTAAGGCCGTAGAGAACATTAAAGAACCGATGGACATTGCTGACCAATTTTTTTTTTTTTTTTTTGGGGAGGGGGGGGGGGGGGAGGGGTTAATTGTAAGATACGTTGCTTGTGGTGGTAGAATTAAGTCACTTTATTGCAGTAGAAGCTCTGCACAATCTTCATAAACGATCTTTCACACTTAACTATTTTGCTTTTGGGCCATGCTGCCTAGCTGCCAATTTGCCATTTAAATGCACCTAAATTCTTGGCATGGTGGCTGCTTTCTCCATGTGCTCCCATCTGCTATTGAAAGCTCTACCTATTTTATTTCAATATACATATATCTACACCTACTATTACATATACAAGGTAGAGCTAGCATTCTTGGAACACAAATTCAATAGAATTTAGTAATTTTGGTTTAGACTTTGTACTCTTATTAAATAATTCATTTAACATGTATAACTAATTTTAAAAAATTCATTAACTTTTCTTTAAAAAAATCTAAAGCTCATAAATTTAAAATTCTAACTTCGCTTTTATAATTACATTATATTTTTTCTATATTTTTCATAAGGATAAGGTGAAAGAGTTGCATTTTATGTTCCAATATACATTGCACATGTACGATATTTGAAATGAAGTTTGCCATGCTGTTTATTTTTCTAATCCCGTATTGTTCATCAAAGTAAGGTGAAAGAGTAGAATCGAAGAATATATTTGTGCAAAGTTATTTTTGTTAAAAAAATAAAAAAAATAAAAATAGTATCAATAAACGAACAGTACACATTTATCGCTACATTAATTAAAAAGGTGGTCTGGTACTTCAATCCCTATGCCTCTTCCAAAGGTTTTTATTTCTTTACATTACTCCTCCGTCTATTTTTATTTGTCTACCGTTAAAAATAAATATTTATTTTTATTTATTTAATTTAAAAAATTAAAATATAATTATTATTTAATTTTTAATTTAACCTTATTATTAACTATAATTATTCACAAGGCATTAAATTATGACAAATTTTCAAAAATATACAATCCTAACATATATAAAATATTATGCCACGTACTCTAATATACAATATTATATAACGTTATTCAATATTATACCAGAGAGAAAACATTATACATAATGTATCAAACTTGTGTAAGAGTGAATAATAATGGATAAAAAGGTGCTTATACACAAATATAGGCTAAATCGGATTGCAAACTTAAAATATGGGTTACATAGCATAAACATTTTCTCCCAGAAGACATAGAGCGTAATTTCTCTAAATTTATTATATTCAAAGGGTGATATAGTAAAATTATCATTCTATATATTGTTCTTTAAGAGGTGTGTCAAGTCAATACTGAACAAGTAAAAATGAACAGAGGGAGTAACACCTAGTTTTGCATGTTATTCCCCCATCTCATCTCAGATTATTTATCGTATTTCTCTTTTACATGTCTTTTAAAAAAATATTAATTAGGAGGAGTTTTTGACTATTTTACCCTTATTTATTCATCGAATATTTATTCTATTTATGTGTTAACTCTCAATAATTAAGATATTGAATTTGTAGTCTTTAAAAATAATTACAACTAAAATAAAAAAATAATTAATTTTGTTTTGACTTTAAAACAACAAATAATTTGATAGGAATGGTGTAATGTACTGCTATAAATTTTGCAAGAACTACGATTAGCATATATGTGTACTCCCTCCGTTTTTCACAAGTCCCTGATACTAAAAAACTTTTTTTCTTTTACTTGTTGATTTTGCAAATAAAAAAAATATTGTTTAATTTTTTTTTTATCATTAAGTAATAACAATAGTACGTACTAATATTAAATTTAGATTTTCAAAATATAATTGATATAACTAATTTAGTAAAATAAATTTTTAATAAATATTTTATTGAGGAATGTTAGGTCAATAGAGAACTAGTAGAAGAGAATTGAGAAAGCATCAAATTAATATAATTACGGGGACGCAATTTATTTATTATTTCTCACTCTATATAAGATATTTATTTTAGGACTTGACTAATTTAAATTCGCGCAAATAAAATTTTACATTTAAAATAAAATATTTTCTATCAAAAATATCTTTATCCTTAATACTAGAAACCGAAATCTGAATAAATTTTGGAAGGGAAAGTTGTGCATGATATATCGCGGATCTGCCGTAGCAGTCTATTATTCTTGAGATAGATTTGCATGTAAAAATATTCAAATTAGTTAAAGCAATTTATTATTAATGGAGTTTGTAAGATTAACAGGTCGACTAATCATATGTTTGGTGAAATAGGTCCTAGGAAAAAAAAAGAAAAAAAAAAACTACAGCTGGTCCAATGATCCCCAAAGAATCATGTGAGGGAAAGTGGTGATTGTAGACCAAACAGCCAAGATTCATGTGATGCCAAACATGGGTATTTTCTCATCAGATGAACAAAAAGAAACAATTAGATCACTATAGAAATTAATTATAAAATATAAATTAATAAAAAAAACGCATGAAGGTTTTCACTGATCAGGAAAATATATCTAGTATGAAATTCATAGGCGAGAAAATAAGATGAATTAAGAGGGGTTATTCTCACATAAAAAATCACAAATTTTGGAGAAGACTAATTTAAAAATATCCCTGTTAAATTAGTTTGAGTTTAAGAAATTAGTGAATTTAATTTTTAAATTAAATAATATATGTGACAAATCATAATATCTCATCGTATCAAGGTTCAAAATAATCAAAGCTGCATACTTCTGAACGAAAATAAATCCTTGAAGGCACAAAAGGTGAAAATAAAACCTCCTTAATGTTATTCACTAATCCTTTGTCAAAGGGATTTTTAGTGCTCCCGTACTGCTGCCTAAAATTCTCATAAGCTGTCTGCAACATTTGAATTAAAGAAAAAGATCGTATTAGTCGGATGATTTTAAGTTTTAGCGTATAAAAGTTAAAACTCGATTAACAAAACAGAGAAAGTCCAATTGGCAGCTGTGACGACCATGTGACTATAGGTATGATTTAAGCTGGTGCAGTTCTAATTTTGGCTTCTTTAGTCATTAAACAATTATATGTCCTATTGATATATTTGATATGTGAAATTGAGGCTAACCTGATTTATTGCAGCCACCAACAAAACACGCAGCAACTAAACTGAAACATGCCAATGCCAATATCTCTGGACAATCTCCAATTAAACCCATCTATGCATTATTGTCATTGCCAGCATTCTTCTGTTGAATCTCTAGGCATGAAAAGCTAAATATGCATACGAAGTAGACATTTGCCACAACCAATAGCAATACATAAAACCGATAATTCCTCTGCACAAATGCCATAATTAAGAAAACAAAATTAGCTGCTACAGTAATAATTCAGCAAAAATTGCTTTAATTTATGTTATAATACGTGTATAACCATGTATAATTAGTGTATAATATAAGTATATCGGTGATCGGCTATTCGAGTAAAGATTCCTGATTGTGTACGAACCAGTCCAATGCATTGACCAATCCAAGGGCAATGCTGGTCAAATTTCTCGACGCAATTGTCACACACAACGCAATGAGAGCTCCTAGGCGGACGATATATGTTACAAATACGGCAGTATTTTAATCTCAATTCCGACCCATTTACAAATGCTCTTTTGCTTCTTACTCTGCCACTTTGCGTGGTTCATTTCTCGGAATAATTCCAGGATCGATGACACTAACCATTATTAAGTTTGCGAAAATCTGCAGTTTAATGAAAAATATCATATATACTAGTAGTCAAAGAAGTTTAAAAGTTTGGTTTAGTGACTCACAGTTAAGGTCAATAACACACAGAGGCTGATCATTGTGATGCTGGAATTTTTTGATACATCATTTGCAACATAAACAGCAAAAACCAAACTTGATACACTAATAGAGACTATAGTTAAGAGCAACCGTCTTGGATCCCGTCCACATATCAGTAACCCTTTGAGATAAAATACCTGCACAATTGGAACAATTCAAGGCACATTAACAACAAGTAGATTTTTTTTCAAAAAACTCCTCTGTATTTGTTAAGTTAATGTAATCGAACACAAACACTAGTAGCATACATTTTTTCCTGGCCAAACGTGATATAATCTGCCTCCATTGGTTCGATCTCCACGATGATTTTGTGTTAAGTTCTCTTCGTGAAGTGTTCTAACCCCAATAACATTACGCCATAAGGTGAATAAAATTTTCTTAAATTAATCTCAATTTCCTCTATGGATGAATTCTGCAATTCCGTTGGTGAAACTTCGGTACTCGTTTCATTTTCTTCAATTGGTTGCTGCAGTGAAGCCATTATTCATTATTGTGCAATGAAGAGTTCAAAGGCGGGTATCGAGAATTTGAACACATCATTGGTAACCAACTCCTACAAAACTGAATTTTGATGATCTTGTAAATTTGGGCTTGGGCCAGCTTATTGATCCACAAAATACAAACTTATGGGGAGAGAAGTGGGTATACAGCCATTTTTTATCACCTGCTATCAAATATTAGCCACTATTTTAAAAGTCATTAACATTTAATCACTGTTTTGGTATGGAAAAAGTTTTAGACAAAATAAAAAACACAAAACAACTCCAACAAATGATGCTTGAATTCGAACCTTCAAACCTTCAAAATCAAGAAAAGATTTATGAGGTTCAAAATTTTGTTGGAGTTTCAAACCTCATGACAATTTAATGGGGTTCAAACATTTATAAGTTCAAAATCAAGGAATGATTAATGGGGTTCAAATATTTATACATTCAAAATCAAGAAACGATTCATGGGGTTCAAACCTATATAAGTTGAAAATTAAGGAACGATTAATGAGATTCAAATTTTTATACATTTAAAATTAAGGAACAATTCATGGATTCAAAATCTTTATAAATTTTTTCGTGTTTTAAGTAGGAATTTGTTTCTCCAAATTTTATTTTCATCTTAAATATAGTTATTTCTCTATTACTTTTCAAAGCGGTGGCTAAAAACTCCAAGGCGACTCGAAAACGGGCCATCCCACCTAAATTTTACTTCTGGACAGGGTAAGACTTCCGTAAGACATGTTTGGGCTTGGACTGAACATTTGGGCCAAATTTAATTTTGAAGTAGAACCAGAAGCAACATCAAGACATCTTCTACAACGAGGACAAGCCGCCACAACCAGTATAAGAGTTCGATTTCAAATTGCACGGGTGAAAAGCAGGTAAAAAGGGAAAGAAGAATCAGAGCTTATTCGAAGAGAATCATTGAAATGGAGAACAAGGAAAGTTTGAAGCTTGCTGTTAAACTCACCATAGCTACTTGTCTTACAGTAGCCATTTCCATATTCATAGCAAAGAGCTATCAGAAAGTTCAAAAACACAAGAAGAAGCAACAAAAGAAGCATTCCTGTTATCTTAATGCTGAAATCAAACCTCAATCTTCTTTCAAACGAGTTTTTGCCGATAATTCCTATTCTCAATTCAAACACCTCAAGCTTGACAACAGCAGTGGTACAATACAATTTTTTTTTTTAAAAAGAACTTTTTTTGAAACCCTAGCTAAATGATTGTGAATGTATGTGGCAGAGGATTCTATAAACTGTCATCCGTATAAGGCGGAGGTTACAGAGTTGCTGAAGAGTACAAATGTTGAATTTTTGGAGCATTTTGTTGGAAATTTTGAAGATTTGACGATGCGCGAATCATATGTGTGGGTTGAAAGTGAGTCTCAATTGCGGGAGCTTGCCGAGGTGTTGAGCAAAGAGAGAGTGTTTGCAGTTGATACAGAGCAGCATAGTTTGAGATCATTTCTTGGCTTCACAGCTCTAATTCAGGTTTCTTCTTCTCTTTCTGAATCATGTGCTTCCCATTGTTGCAATACTTGCTCAAATAGTAACCATTTGCAAGTCGTGCTTTAAGTGTCCTTAAATGTCCTCGATGGAAATCTTTTCCAGGTTGCCTTTTATTATTGAAAATATTTTTCTAAAGGAAAAAGTTCTATACTAATATTTATGTCATTGATGGATACATTAACATTGTTGTCAACTTTAATCACTCAATATTGTAACGAACACTCCACTTCCTGGCCTCAATCCCTGCTCCCTTCTACTGTTACCATAAGTTATCTACATCCCAGCCAAACACTGCAAAATGATTTTCTAAGGAAAAACAATTTATATCATCATAATGTACCTTTTGCATGTTCTGAGCAGATATCAACTGAAAGGGAAGATTATCTTCTGGATACAATAGCTCTGCATGATGTAATGGCAATTCTTCGGCCCATATTTTCCAATCCAGAAATTTGCAAGGTGATCTTGTTAATTTATGCTCTGATTAATGGTTATGTTTCTTATTTAATGTATAAATTGCAAGCTGGTAACTCAGAACTATATTAGAAAGGTATTTCACAAACCACACTTGTGGTACATAGTGTTTATCAGAATAGCTAATCTTTTGCTTCTTCCTAATACTCCCTCCGTCCGTGTTTACTTGTACATGTTTGACTTGGCACACCCCTTAAGAAAGAATAAATAAAATGGTAATTTTATTACATTACCCCTATTTATTATAGGTGTATCTTCCTCATTGGGAAGTGCATTTGAAATAATTAGAACTTAACAATAAGGGTAAAATAAGTAAAAATGGTAAATTATCTCTTGGTTTTCCAAACCGGACAAGTAAACGTGGATATCTATTTTTAGTATAGTGGACAAATAAAAGTGGATGGAGCGAGTGGTTCTGAAGTGACTCATCAAAAGGTGTCGTTTTCCCTGTTATAGGTATTCCACGGCGCAGATAACGATGTTCTTTGGCTTCAAAGGGATTTCCACATATATGTTGTTAATTTATTTGACACTGCAAAGGTAAGGTGTCAAGTTAATGTATATTCTTTTTTCTAATGAAGTGAAGATTTTTACAGAAGATGCCTGGTGTGTTTTTCTTGTGTATGGTTGGCAGTGATATTCCTTATTTAGTTTTAAGCTGCTGCTGTTTTTATTATATTCCAGGCTTGTGATGTATTATCTAAACCACAAAGGTCTTTGGCATATTTGCTGGATACGTACTGTGGCGTTGTCACAAATAAACTATTACAGGTATAGAAAGAAGCTTGCTTGATACATCATCTGCTTTTACATACTCTTCTATTTCCTCCCTGGGTAGCTGTTGCTATTTACTGTTGATGAGTTGTGATGGATGGATCTTTTTAATCTATATTTCGTTATTATTATCAGTGTCATATTTTTGGTGGATCTGAATTCTGAGTTGAACTTAGGAATGTAATAGATCTTCATAGGATTTTGGAATACGATAAAGGCTCTGTGGGTTGTAGATTGTATTTATATCTCTCAAAATGTTACTTTGATTTCCCTTTTTCTCAGAGCAGATGCACAGAGACTAATTGTGTCCCTTGAAGTAAATAATTCCTTAAATGATGGTGCTATTAGATGAAAACTGCAAATTAAGTGATTATGTAGGTAGTGTGAGTGTGTGACCGCAGCACTGCGCTGTCCTTTCTTGCTATCAATTCTTACTTAAATTGGCAGCGAAACAAGATTAGCACTTATAATGCCTCTGAGCAGACTGGACACTTCGAAAAAGGAATATAAGACACTGGCTATTTCTCTTTGGAATAGGTTATACTGTGGTTTATGAACCTAAAGTGGCTGGCCGTTAACCTCTATAGTCAGCAAACATGATTCTCAGTGGATACATCGGTGATTTGAGCATGTGTCATGCTATACTGTAGTGTTGGTGCACTGCTCTTATAGTTGAGCTGGCAAAATGTTGATCTAAACTACAGTTCTATTCTTTATTAAAACTTTAGAAAGAAGACTGGAGGCAACGTCCACTACCAACTGAAATGGTGCAATATGCTCGAACTGATGCACACTATTTGATGTACATCGCGCATCGTCTTTCTTGCGAGCTCAAACAACAGGATACTGGTATGCGTCTCCACTTATATAAACAAATAAAAATTAGTCTTCTACTACCATCTCTCTTGACTAATATGTGAAAGTGTATACACTTATTATCTCTATGAGTGGAGAGCTTGCTGAGATCCTCTCAGTATACACTTCTGCTAACTTGTTATTTGGATACAAATTATGGTTTGTTGAGCATCTCTGAGGTTGAAAGGAAGTGTGTGTGTGTTGTTAGTCAGCGCTTTTACTATAAAAACAAGCCCTTGTAGGCAGGTGCTGAAGGAACTTTTTGGTAATTGTTATTTAGTTCAAGCCCTCTTTCACTTCTGAAGAGTTACTTTTGCATTTGTTAAATCTGTAAACCTAATATGACATGAAATTTGAAGGAACTTAAATAGTTCCGTCGTCCCAATTTATATGACATTCTTTCTATTTTGTGGTATCCCAAAATATTTAATACCATTTCATAATGCAGTTATTTATATAACTTTCACAAGGTTCAAGTTTCACATCTATAAAAATAACCAAATTTATGTAGTAGTGATATTTTCTCATCAAGCTAATCTTGTAACTATTTCTTTAATACTTTCTTCCACTACAAACTTGTTTTATATGCTAGTTAAAGTAATTCCTTAAAATCCATGTCCGGTCATATAAAATGGAAGGGAGTACATAGTATAATTTGCATCCTGGATAGACCTTGTGGTTTAAGGCGACATAGGTTTTCTAAAGGTTAGTATGAACAGGTCCTAAGCAGTATCTACAGTGCCTGATAATCTGAGGCTTACTGCTGAAGAACTGGAGACTCTGTTGGAAATAGCTTAAACTTACCAATGTCCATTAAAAAGGTTGCACTTCCACTCGGGTGTACTAAGTACATCATGCTGATCTGAAGTTTATTCTTCAGAAGAAGGTCTTAGAATTATAAGTTTGAATTGCAAAAGTTGTTAGCGAAACTACTAAGATGTCAAAGCCTTAAATATAACAATAATATAATTGTGGTTAATGGCTAGTTTTCTATATTCCAGTGGTGATTGCTATGTTTTGACATTAGGGTAGATGGGGTTTTGTGGTTATTTAGTGTCTAGAAGATAAAGGATCAACTTCTATAGTTAATTTTCCAAATTTCTATGAATCTATTTAGTATGACCTTGTGTGTTAGTAGAACATGTAGAGAACTTCTAATGTTTTCTAACCCAAATTATTGAATATTCGAACGGGAAGGGACTACACAAAGCAAAATCAATATCGTTGATTCATATGGCTAGCCCCACCTAGCTTGGGATTGAGGTGTAGTAGTTTTTGTTATTATAATTTTTCCCAAGGTAATCCTTTAACTAATTGACTCGTCTGAAGTATCAAAATCCTGAAGATATTTGTGTAACAGAAAATTCATCACATCTCAGAGACAAGTTCAGTTTTTCTCTTGAGGCCTCCCGGCGTTCCAATGCAATCTGCTTACAATTTTTTTCAAAAGAGAGTGAAACTTACCCAGGAGAGTCTGTTGCATCATCTATAATCTCCCGTTATCAGAGTGATCAAGGAAGTTTTGTGTTAAGTTATGATGAGTTGAAGGTACTATTCTTTGTATGCTCTTTTTCTTCTTTAGACAGCTTGATTTCTGAGTGCTGATTACTTCTTTTTTGGTGTTAGTTCCATGAACTCGTGAGGCGATTGTGTGCGTGGAGAGATTTAATGGTAAGTTGTATTTGCATCATAATATAATCTCTTTATCATCATAATGTCGTGTGGCAGATTCTGTCAATCAACAAAAAGTTCAACGTACTATCTATGAACATTACTCTTCTACTACTGATGGAGATACGTGAGCTAATTGGGGAAAGTGGGCGAGATAAGAGACGGGTTGATATCTTTTTCCCCCCCTTAAAGAAGGGGTTGATATCTGAAAGGGCTTTTCTGTGCTCTTCTACCGAAAAAGTGGGCAATTAGATGTTGTGGCACCAGAAAGAAAAGTCCATGACCGTTTGGTGATATTGAGAGTGTTTTTCATTTTGAAGAATGCCTCAATTGGCTAGTTATGTGAGTACTGCAAAGGGAGTATATTGGGTGAAATGTTTTCGTTTTAGATAACAATAAGGTCTCTGTGTTGGAGGAGAAATGTTAGTACTGATTTTTCAGTTGTTTATTTTTCTCTTTTGTTTTATTACAGTTGCTTCATCTGCTCAATGTTCAGAGATCACTAGAAAGTATAATCTAAGTAGTTCTAAGCACTGAAGGATTGCCATATATGCATTTTGAATGCTTTGTTGGTACTAATTGTTAGAAGTTAATTTTTGCAATGTTCCATTCGAAATTACCAACACACTGTTAAGCCGAGGGTTTATCGGAAGCAACCTCTCTACCTTCCCCTCCCCTCCCCAAATTCCATTTGTAGGATTACACTGGGTTTGTTATTGTTGTAATTACCAACACACTGTTGTTTATTTGATCTTTGTATGATTTCAGCACTGCTACAAGTGGGTTTCCTGTATTTCAACTATGGCACCTACTGGAGAAAATATGTAGTATATAGCATATATAAGCTACCTGAATGAGATTCCAATTATGGCAGTCTTTTTCTTTCTTTTTATATAGAGGTTAACAGCTCAAGGTGTTCAAGATTTTCACCTGCATAGCTTCACTTCAACATTTATTTGGTGCACTTGTTTCTTGAAATCCAGTTTCGATTTTTGATATTTTGCTTATGTTCTTTGAGCTTACTTAATTTAATTTGCATCTTTCTAGGCTCGTGTACATGATGAAAGCTTGAGATATGTTTTATCTGAGCATGCCATTATTGCGCTTGCAGCTAAAGTTCCTACAACAGAATTGGATATATGCAACACAATATCAGAAGCCGATCAGAATCTAGACTCTCAGAGTAGCAGCAGCTTATTTCACTCTCTTTCACCTGTAGTTTGCAGTCACTTGGACGACCTCGAGTACTTGTTTTTAGATGAAACTGGAAAAAATGATGACAATTGTAAGTTGATTCTTCAAAAATGCCTTGGGTCGGATGGGAATTGTCCTCTTTCTGTATTTAACTATGCTCTACTATCCAAAACTAGCTTGAAGATGCCAGTTAGATCTGTTTTCAAGCAAAATGGACTGAAAAATTCCAAGCAATTTGCCAAGAAAGCTTCTCGGAAGTTGTTTGTCCAAAAATTTTCTTGCAAATCTCCAGTTTACCATAATTGTAGGATTTACGCAAATGACGGAAGATTACTATGCTATTGTGATCGTAGAAAACTTGAATGGTTAGTGAAATATCGGGTTTTTCCCTTTGATCTTCTTCTTCAATGATTGATACTTAAGTTAATATGATCTCTGAAACCTTGTTGCAGGTATGTCAGCCGAAATTTGGCAAAACTTGTTGAAGAGGACCCTCCTGCTATAATGCTTCTTTTTGAACCTAAAGGCCGCCCTGAAGATGAGGGCAATGATTTTTACATCCAAAGTAAGAGAAATATTTGTGTTGGCTGTGGTGAAGGAAATCACTATTTACGTTATCGAATCATACCTTCATGCTATAGAATGCACTTCCCTGAGCATTTAAAGAGCCATCGCTCTCATGACATCGTCCTTCTTTGTGTGGACTGCCATGAAGTTGCTCATGCTGCGGCTGAGAAATATAAGAGAAAGATAGCTACAGAATTTGGGATACCACTTTTTGTTCGTCGAATAGTCGATTCTAATCAAAATCAGAATTCATCAGAATCATCTGTGCCAAAGTTAAATGTAGAGGAGGAAGGAGTATCTCCTTTGCAGTTGCGTACAGCAGCCATGGCGTTACTACGTCATGGATCAAGAATGCCGGCTGAGCGCCGAGAAGAACTAATAATGGTATGAAAGTTTAGCATGTTTAGTAAATACATGTAAATGCTAGTTTATGTTAAATGGGTAATAATCCCATACTTGAAGGTCAATGACTTATTGTGGTTCAATATTCTATTTTACCACATTTTGACTATATATACTAATAAATGTAATTAAATATCATATCATACATAGACAACATTGTTGTAGTTAATACTAAGATGAGAAATATCAGCATAATTACATGTTAAACTTTAGAAAAGACTAGCATATTAGATGTTAAAAGTGTGAAAAGTTGTATATAATTCCAAATTTTTATGATAGGAGACAATTCAGTATTACATGTAGGCTAATGTCCAGACAGTGCACTCTTATATATTTTTTAAATACTTCTAATTGAATTAGATAGATAGTTAAATAATTCAATAGTATGATTTTCATCCTTCATGTTTCAGTTCTATCAATATCTAATTTCATAATTTGTGGACAGCCCTCCAGTTTTGCTTTCCTCTGCTACTGACTATTAAGTTGTAAACTTCTCATCTTTGATCTCTTTCATTCTTGTTCTTTTTCTATGTCCTTTTGTTTTCTCTTTTGCTACCCTATTTTATGTGGAGTAGTTAATTGTTGTTTGATGGTCAATCAATTTACCCATAATGGGTTATATATTTATATTTGCGTAAAACAAATTGTTATGCTTTATTTTCAGTATCTGTTAATTTGCTTAAGTTCATTATCAAGAAGGCTAGCATATAGCAAGGGGGAATATCTTGGTGTTTAAGCCAAAATGTCGAACCTTGTCAATCACTATCAAGTGCTTTGATTTGGCTACACCAATTGCTTTGTGCATGAACTTGTGACGTGCTTATCCTTGGAAATGGAGAAGAAGAAGACCTGACAAAAAGCTTGGCACCGTTGTTAATATAAAGGCTAACAGTTCTTCACTGTGAAATATATACCACTAAATGGTGTTAATAATTCAGTCCTCTCTCGTTAGATGTTTTAGACTGGAGACGAAATGTTTATATTATCCTTTAATTCTGTTTCTGTTGGTTCTTCTACCTTACTCTTTCTTGTAACTTGCATCCTCGATTCTGCAATGGCGTGTTAAATTTGAATGAATTGCTTTGAATGTACTTGCTGAATTTTGCATCATGCAATCACTTCCATATTTCTTTGTATTTATTTTTGATGTTTCAGGTTATCTTAATCATCTATTTTCTGACATCTTTACTCTCTCAATCAATTTAAATAATCCTTTCAATTTGTTGCTGAGTTACATAGTTTAAAACTGCTAATAGTTGAACACTTTCTTATTGTCTTTGTTATTGTAGATTGTCAGGAACTATTATGGTGGGCGGGAAGTTTCTGAGGAAGATCTCGAAAGAGCTTTGTTAATTGGGATTAGTCCTAATAGGAGAAGGCGATTTGAGAAAAAGAGAAAGTTAGCTTGCAAAGATTCTAGTAGAAGTACCACATCAGATGATAAGCTAGATAATAAGCAAGCCAAAGGAGCATCTCCGCCAGAGGAAATTTCAGATAATTCAAGCAACTGTGAAGAAAATGCCAACATTTTAACAATAGAGGACATGAATGGTAGTGATTCGCATTTTGGGGTCAATGGTGGGTCCTCTATCATACACAACAATGATGTCCCTCTCGGAAGAGAATCCTTAGTGAAACATGATGATATTCTTCCCGAGTCATGTGTTGATGAAAGCTGCAATGTGTCTAATGGAACTGCTAATTCCATTGATAATATAGATGTTACTGTATCATCCAAACGAGACTCAAAGCTCTCACTATTAGGGCATGGACCACATGGGAAGCAAGTTGTTAATCAACTACTCAAGGAGCATGGGGAGGAGGGAATTCGTGAATTTTGTCAGAGATGGAGACAAGTTTTTGTTGAAGCTGTTCATCCACGCTTCTTACCTGCTGGCTGGGATATAATGCACAGGTTAGGAATCCATTGTCATCTCCGTATAACCTTTTATCTTTTTAAGTGAAGTAGGATTTTATACGATCAATATAAAATGATATTTAACCTTTCATGTTAATATCTACATTTTAGCTTCAAGATACTACCACAAGATGAGAGGTTAAAATTGTTGTTTGATTGAGGAGTTTTAAGTATGAATGTTATGCTAGTAGAGCGTGATTAGGACACTTTGAGATATAGTAAAAGAACACATTATAGAATAAAATCAGTCAGCAATATGTGCTAGCTTAAATATGCATAAGCACTCAATAAGTGGTGAATTTTGTCATTTTTGGGATAGATAAATACTCGGCGCAATGAGAGTTGGTGCATCTGTACTGCTCCCCATTTCACATTATTTTGTTGTCGTTGTTGCACTCATATCTGTATTCCCTTTTTCAAATTGCTTGGAAATGCTTTATTTAAGTCGAGGTTCTATCGGAAACTACCTCTTTATATCTACGAGGTAGGGGTAAGGTCTGCGTACACTCTACCTTCTCCAGACCCCACTTGTGGAATTATACGGGGTACGTTGTTGTTGAGAGTTGGTGCATCTAAGAAATAAGCATGTCCTCCCTTCTCCTTCTAAAGACTAGCACCATTCTCTCATCATTTTCTTCCCGTAACCTTAAAATGGAAGGTCCATTGTTGTTCTGGTCAAATGCTATATATCTTTTCTAATGCGTCTTTATATAAAGCGTAGTGTCGCAGGCTCGAAGCTGTTGATCAGCATTCTTAGAGGCATAGATCACGGATCATATAGACGTGCAACTTTAGTTTGTGAAGCAATTTGGGTTTAGTTATCGATTTTGGATTTATGAGAAGGGAATAATCTTTTTGGTGACAAATACTTTTTCTTTGTCCAAAGGCACTGACGTGGCACATATTTTTTCCAGTGGTAGAAGAGAATTTGGAGAGTTCAGCGTCTACAATCCTTCTGCGAAGACAACTCCTGCATCTGCTTCTGAGCAGTAGTTACTACGACAAGGGCAAGTAACAGATACTGCAACTTTCTTGTAATTTAGAGCTTGAAGCTCTTAATAGATTATGCTATATGCCTTTGTTTTGTCCTTATCTATCAATCATCCAGTTTTTTAGTTTTTATGTTCCCCTGTCACTAATATATTTTCTCGTCATGATTTATTTGTTAGTATATATTTCCTTGAAAGCTTTAGATGATTTTATATTCTTAGAAAAAGAATAATGCGCCAACTTAAAAAAGCATTAAATTGAAAAGGAAAGAAATTAAAAAAGAAAATGTAATTTGAACGTTAGAGACTTGAAGCCTGTTTGGCCAAGTTTCTCAAATCAACTTATTTTGAAAAGTGTTTTTTTTTAAAAATGTTTATTGAAATAGTACTTTTGATGAGAAGCAATTTGTGTTTGACGATGAATTTAAAAAGCACTTTTGAGCAACAATTAATGTTTGGTCAAGCTTTTGAAAAGTGCTTCTAAGTGTATTTTTCACAAAAATGTTTTTGGGGAGAAACTATTTTTTTTTTTGCTTCTGAAAAACAGCTTCTGCTATTCCCTAAAAAACACTTATTTTCACTCAAAAGCTTCCAAACACTTTACTTTTTTTAAATAAATCACTTTTGATGTCTCAGAAATTGAGCCAAACGCTTTATTTTTTTAAAAATAAATATTTTTGACATCCCACGAGCTTGACCAAATAGGCTATTGGAGTCATTTGTTTCGTGTTACGCTTTGAGGGATGGCTTTTTTTTTTTCCCTTTATCAGACAGGTTACATCTCTTTATTTTTCTCCTTTTCACTTCAGAATTGATTCGAACACGAATTTGTGTTAGGGTTTTGCAATAACATGTGTGGTTCTGCAGCAGCTACTCTTGCCACCAATAATGGCCTATAGTTCTACACTTCTATATGGAGCAAATATTTTTCGCTTTATTTGAGATTGCGAAAAAGATCAAATATGCCATTGAACTTTAGAAAAAGATTTATTCATGTCATTCGTTAAAAGTTGGGCTCATTTATGCCACTGCAGTTGCTCAAATGGCTCATCTATACCGTTACTTTTTAACAGATCTAATATGTGGTTTTGCAAAATCTGATTGAACACGTGTCCTATTTTTGTTCGACCACATCAATTAAAAAAAACCATCTATCTAAATACCATTCAATCTACCCACCCTAATTAACCCAACCCAAGACCCACGCCCCACGCCCCAATTAAAATTAAGACCCAATTCCACCCTCACTGCCGTGTATTCTACAAAACCTAAAGCCCCCCTCTTCTTCTTCTTTTTTTGATTAACTTAATGTTTTCTGATGGTTGTTCGACATTTTTCGTCTCTTCCACGGAGATAAAGAAGGCAACCCCACTTTCTCAGTCAGGTAGCCAAAACCTTGAAAAAGAGTTACATCAAAGCTTAAAATTTAAAGAAATTGAAAAAGACTTACACTGCGTGCTTTCACTATTTTAGCCATGTTATATTGCATTGATTTCAAATTTGATGCGATTGCATTTGATAGCAAATATTGAGCTTTTTAAAGCACAATTTAAGTTTTGGATCAATCTTTAGCACATTGGTTAAAACATCAATTTCTTGTTTTGGATATTCAGAGATACGGACTGATAACTTTGGAGATTATGAAGTTCCCTTCAAATTAGGGAGAATATATAAAGACCCCCCTAAGAAGAAGAAGATGAGGGGGGCTTTAGGTTTTGTAGAATACACGGTAGTGGGGGTGAAAATTGGGTATTAATTTTAATTGGGAAGTGGATCGTGGATCGGGTTAATTAGGGAGTGGGTCGTGGGTCGAGTTAATTAGGGTGGATAGGTTGAATAGGTATTTAGATAGGAGGTTTTTTTTATTGATGTGGCCGAATAAAAATAAGACATGTGTCTAATCCGATTTTGCAAAACCACATATCATATTAGATCTGTTAAAAAATAATGACATAGATGAGCCATTTGAGTAACAGTAGTGACATAAATGAGCCCAACTTTTAACGGATGACATGAATGAACCTTTTCCTAAAGTTCGATGGCATATTTGAACTTTTTTCCTTTCTTTTACCTTAAGATGGCAATAGCATTATTACCTGTTGACATTGCAAAAAAGAAAAAGGAAATATGAAGAAAGTAGGACTATTCAATTACGCACCAGAGAAAGAAATGGTGAGACAATTGCACCAACTTCAGTGGAATTCAATTGACTGATAAAACTTTTCACGGCTAGGCCAAAGTCATAAAATGCTGTTAAATTTCACCCCCCACGTGATGTATATTCCAACCAAAAAATATTTAATATTAACGCAGCAAATGCTCTCCCAAGCAAGTTAGATAGTCTTCTATCACTAGGCTCACCAACTAACTTGAATTTTTTTTTCTTTTTCCTTCAATTATATTTTATCATTTTTTGTGAAACTATATTAATTATGTTGCTATTATTATACTTTATAAATAGCTGAATTCTTTTATAGCGTCGATGTATAAACCAAACACAGCATAAAATACCAATAGTGTTGAAGGAAATATGGAACGTTGGCAACAGGCGACCCAAGGAAGAATCTTCCATGCTGGTCCATAAAAGCAACTTGACGAAATATCTTGGTGTGTTTGGCCCACCATCCCTGATTTGCTCTCTTTACACTTTCTGAGCTAATCAAACTCACTGCGACGCCCAAGTGTGTTTGATTCTTCATAGGTCCATAAAGTTTATCTATCCAACAGGGCACTTGCTTTAAGATTACAATTTACAACCAAAAATATATTCTGATAGTGATGCCTTTTCTCCTCTTTAATACTTACACTAGACATCGTATCGTTTTCCTATTCTGTAGACCTTACTAAACACAAAATCAGTTGAGCGAAAATATAAGTTTAGGCACAATATAAAGGATAGAAAAGAACCTGTGGTGGAGCTATTTCGGCAAAGAATCTGAAGATGAGAAGATTTAGGAGCCATTTGGCCACGAGGATCCTTTTTTTTTTTTTTTAAAAATTTTCATAACCAACTTGGAGTTGAATTCCAAATTTAAGGACCTGTTTTACCAGAAAAATTATTCATTTTTTTTCAAAATAATTTTTTTAACTTCATTTAAAAATAAATGTCTGGCCAAGAAATTACATATCCAACCTTGAACCTGTTTTCCAATTCACTTTACACCTTTCATATTTGAAGTTGTATTTAAGTGCATTCAACCATGAATACTATTTTAAATAATTTTTTGCAAGAAGTACAACCAAACACATCTCCATCTTCAACTCCAATGACATAAATTCCAAATAAAATAAATAATATTTGAAATCTATGACCAAACCCCTACTAAAAATGTGCTCCAAATCTGATTTCCAACTTCATCTTTCATAAATTTCAAATTTCAAATAAAGTGTTCTCTTCTCGCATTTGCCAAAAATATATCCAAACATAACTCCATCTTCATCTTCATCTTCAACATCAAGTCATAAATCTCAAAGGGAAAAAACTCAAATATGCTATCGAACTTTAGGAAAAAGCTCATTCTTGTCATCCGTTAAAATTTAAACTCATTTATGCTATTACCGTTACTCAAATAACTCATCTATGTCATTATTTTTTAACAGGTCCAATATGTAATTTTTCAAAATCAGATTGAACATGTGTCCTATTTTTATTGGGTCATGTCAATTAAAAAAAACAACCTAATAAAATATTCATGACCCACTCACTTATTGACCCGACCCACGACCCATTCCTATTAATTAAACCTGAGTGGCTGCAGCACCCACCACCAACTACCAACAACCACCCCCACCACCGCCATCACCTCAGCCACCGTCCACCACATAAATCACCACCCTCCCACCATCCAAAAAACCTAATTTTCCCAACACCCAAAACAAATCAATAACACAAACATCAACAATTCGCAAAAATTTAGTATCCATGGCTATCCCTTCTTCTTCGCCACTCCTCCTCCCAACCCCAGAATCAAATGAACCCCAAATCTCCCCAAATCCCACAATCCCATCACCCCAGAAGAAAACTCAACCCATCCCATGGACCAACCAAGAAACTTTCAATTTAATCCAAGCCTATCAGGAAAATGGTACTCTCTCACAAAAGGTTAGCTCAAAGCCAGCCAATGGGAAGAAGTCGCCATTACAGTCGCAGCTCGTTACGGCTTTGATGAGCCGTCGAAATCCGCCACCCAATGCCGTCACAAGATCGAGAAGCTTCGGAAACGTTATCGGGCCGAGAGACTCAAGCCCTACCCGAATTCCTGGCAGTATTTTGACCTAATGGACCGTATGGAACGTGGACCTTTTCCCATTGCGACACATCCTGCTGCCATGGTGAAATGTCAGAATTTGAATTCTACTACTGATCAGAGGTATTATGATACTGATAGTGATGAAGTAGATGTTAGTTATATGGATTTGAGGAAGAATAAGTGTAAAAGTATTAATCATATTGTTCGTGGTGAAATGGATATGATGGGTGTGAATGTTGCTGATAATAGAAATGTGAATAGGATGGTGAAAGATCAAAACATTGACGTTGTGAGGGGATGAGGAATTCAATGAATGAGAAAAGGAAAGGGTATTTTGAGTATGAACGGAGTTAATTAATAGGAATGGGTCGTGGTCAGGTCAGGAAAGGAAAATGAAAGAAGAAAGCAGAATTGGCTTTGGGAGCGTGAGATAGAGCCGAGTGGGTCATGGATAGTTTGGATGTATATTTTATTAGATGATTTTTTTAATTGGCGTAACCTAATAAAAATAGGACACGTGTCCAATTTGATTTTGAAAAATCAGATATTGGATCTGTTAAAAAATAATGGCATAGACGAGCCATTTGAGTAACAGCAGTGGCATAAATGAGCACAATTTTTAACGGATGACATGGATGAATCTTTTTTTAAAGTTCGATGACATATTTGAACATTTTCCCTATAAAAAAAAATATAGAATTAACATAAATTTGTTCCGCTTGGTGGTTTTTTTTAAAAAATAAATAAATTATTTTAGAATAGCATTAGGGATACGCAGACCGTCAAACATAGAAGCTGACAACCTCCAGAAATTGGAAACTTTATCTCATGACTTACGTTTATACGCATGAACAAAGTAGGTGTTGGAAATCTTACTGAAAATACTTTATTATGAACCATATAGAAAATTCTCATATTATTCATACGGATATTTCATCCGGCATAGGTGTATTTTCATAATTCAACAAGCTCTTCTATTATAAAACTAGGAGTTAGAATCTAATAAAAATTCAATAAAAAAGAAAACGCAGCACAAAAAGAATATTGAAAAGAGAGAAAAAAATTATACTCATATGTCTGCTCCATCAAATAAAAGAACATCCCTTTAAATAGGTACAACAAAATCATTTTATAGGAGTGAGGTTGTGAGCAAATTAGAGGCTCCAAATAAATGACAATAAAGGGGAATAATGGTCATAAAGAGGTTATAATGATTTTAAAATCTGGTCAAAATAATAATTTTGTAACTGAAAATATTATCTCATAATAATAGTCATTCAATGGCCAGATTCAATTTGAGAAGTAGGAATTCAAATTGTCTCTTACAATAGTAATATCAGATATTAAAAAATAAGATTTCGTTTTAAGATATCAAATTATTTTTTCAACAACACCCAACTTATCTTAAAAAGAATATCAAGGAATAGAATGAAGTGAGAAGTTTTGTTGGGTTTCTACACATGAGTATAATGCTTCGAATTCGGTGTCTCGTAGACTATGAACCAAACCTAGATAAAACAAGATTAAACTTACAGAATAATTGGTGAAGTATAAAACTTCTATCAACCAAGAATTTTTTTGTAAGCCCGACGTCTTATTCTATCACATTATACCTGCACAATCTTTATCATTATCGTGGTCTTGCACTAAGAGGTCATGCGCATCCTGGTATTCATGAATGCTCTGGAAATTTATCACAATTTCATAGGAGCGGCACCACTCCATACTCATGTAGGTTCAATCATCAAGTGTACCCTATAGATCAATACACCACCTATAAAGGATATCAATTGGATTAAGAGTGTAACTCAACTTCACGTTGTGTTGCAGGATTGCACTATATTCACACATCATATGAGGGACATAATTTCATAGTGCATACTTGATCAACTAATGACTTGTTATTACCCATATGAACCTAATTCATGGGATCTCCAATCACATAGGTTGGGTTACCATCATTGTTGGTCTTCTCAAATTGACAAAAGCCTCACTCTCCTTGATATTTCTTTTAGTCTACAAAATTGATCAGGTTCACTCCAGACTCCGCATAATTTACTTAACTAATTTCATCTCACAATAACTATTTATCACAATATTTCTCAAATAAATGTGTTTATTTTTGCCACTGAAATTTTTATTTTTGTTACAGCCATGGGAATCACAATAGATAGACACAAAATATGTTGATTTTGTTCCTATTTGAAATGTTCACTAAGAGGACTCTTAATAACTTAGCCTCATCACCAACCAACTCCAAGATAATACATTTATTTGACTAATTTTCTGTCACACCCCGCCTTGGGGGGGGGGTACGACTGGCACCTGGTGCCCTACTAAGATCTGACCTGCTAGACTGTTAAGCCTGGGCGCGTCTAGCGCTTGGCTGGCTCTAACTCAGATTTCTGGAAACAAAGGGCTATATGACGGCTGTAAATATAGCCCCCGGCCCATTGGCCTATCGCCTGCTGTACCTGTCTTGGCAGCTAACCAGAAATATAGTAACTCAGGGAAACCTATACGGGCCGACAAGGCCACCATGCTGTCTAGTTATCTGCTGCTTAATCAAAAAGCACAAAAAGAAGCTACGTGAAAGGTAAGGTCACCACTACTGACAACTATGGCCTCACACGACCATCACAGAAGTAAGAAAGAGTAAATGCAACTATACAACTGCACGGCCCCACACGACCGGCTCATCTGACCACAGGGACTACATACAGACTGCAAGCCTCTAGGAATAGTAATAGAACTGATCGGGACAGGGCCCCGACCTACCCATTCTATATACAACAAAAGGAACTGAACTACACCTCTGAAATTCAGCCTCCGGATGACTGGAGCTGAATACTCAACCGCTGACAGGGAGTCACGTAGAATCACCTGCTCGTCTAGGAGTACCTGCAGGCAAGTAATGCAGCGCCCCACTGGGCGTCAGTACCACTGGTACTGAGTATGTAAAGCAACTGAAACACTATAACTGAAAATAACATCTGAAAGCAATAATATGACTGATGAAGCTGAAGTGGGAGGAATAACTTACTGTCTGATGATGTAGATCGCACCTGTTCTTACTGATACCGAAGGAAGTAGGAATCATACCTGGAAGCGTATCATTCTACTACCAACCCACTCGCGTCTAATATAACATGGCATAGTATACATAACATAACACAGCACATACAAACCTTACCCGGCCCCCATAAGCCGGGAGGTACAATCAACACAGAATCTATGCCCCTACCCCGGTCATCCCATCTCCTATAGTGGCTGTAAGCATCCTGCCGGTCCCTGGGTATGCACTTGGGCTCGCTGAGCCCCTGACTATAACTGTACCTGAGTCCGAAGGACTCTAAATCAACACCCCGGGCGTACCCGCTCGACGGGGGTGTATAAGGGCCGACCAAGGCACAATATGGGGAAACTGGCATCCCATCTTCGTCCCCTGGCGGGACGGCATATCACTCCGTAGAGTGACGTATCCTCGTCCTCTGGCGGACGAGTCGATACAGCTATTAACCCTGGGCAGTCAGGGATGCTAGGTAATCCAACCCCAATCAATACAATGGTCTCGACTAATCATGCTGTCTGTGTATCTCATAAGCCAAAACTAATAGGCGTAAGGTATTATATAAATCATGTACTGGGCTAAAAATAGCAATTTGTAGATGTCTGATACATGCTGTGACAGGGAAGTATAAATATGAATATAGTTCCCTGTCTAACTGTACTGGGGCAAAGGCTATACAAGCGGGTGTTTCTGCTGAAAGCTATGCTGTTCACTAGGTTTCTGTATTAACATGATTTCCTATTTCTAACATGCTCTCTAAACCATATACAATTACTATTCTATATCTGGAATGCTTTACTGATGCTGTACTATATTGCGAGGTTTCAGCTAAACACAACAATATCTTGGCAGGGCACATTATATCACATACTGAATATACGACCAATCTTAATCATTTATATTCGAATCTATATCATACGGATAGGTATCGTACACGTCACGGCCCAAAACTGCTCATATTGCACCAATGTTCAAAATAATACAATAATCAATTTCTGAACCTTCTACTGGTCTGTAAATTACTATACTGCTTCAATGTCACTCAACTTGCCGAGGAAACTTAACTTTACATACCTTATCTTTGAATATTCGTCCGTCGGACGAGGCTCGGCCGGTACTTCTACTGCTTTCTCCCAACTGCATTCATATATACGTCAATCAATACTAACTACAACGTTATTTCAAAAGGCAACGTCACTTTCGATATAGTTTATAGGTACAATCAACACAGAATCTATGCCCCTACCCCGGTCATCCCATCTCCTATAGTGGCTGTAAGCATCCTGCCGGTCCCTGGGTATGCACTTGGGCTCGCTGAGCCCCTGACTATAACTGTACCTGAGTCCGAAGGACTCTAAATCAACACCCCGGGCGTACCCGCTCGACGGGGGTGTATAAGGGCCGACCAAGGCACAATATGGGGAAACTGGCATCCCATCTTCGTCCCCTGGCGGGACGGCATATCACTCCGTAGAGTGACGTATCCTCGTCCTCTGGCGGACGAGTCGATACAGCTATTAACCCTGGGCAGTCAGGGATGCTAGGTAATCCAACCCCAATCAATACAATGGTCTCGACTAATCATGCTGTCTGTGTATCTCATAAGCCAAAACTAATAGGCGTAAGGTATTATATAAATCATGTACTGGGCTAAAAATAGCAATCTGTAGATGTCTGATACATGCTGTGACAGGGAAGTATAAATATGAATATAGTTCCCTGTCTAACTGTACTGGGGCAAAGGCTATACAAGCGGGTGTTTCTGCTGAAAGCTATGCTGTTCACTAGGTTTCTGTATTAACATGATTTCCTATTTCTAACATGCTCTCTAAACCATATACAATTACTATTCTATATCTGGAATGCTTTACTGATGCTGTACTATATTGCGAGGTTTCAGCTAAACACAACAATATCTTGGCAGGGCACATTATATCACATACTGAATATACGACCAATCTTAATCATTTATATTCGAATCTATATCATACGGATAGGTATCGTACACGTCACGGCCCAAAACTGCTCATATTGCACCAATGTTCAAAATAATACAATAATCAATTTCTGAACCTTCTACTGGTCTGTAAATTACTATACTGCTTCAATGTCACTCAACTTGCCGAGGAAACTTAACTTTACATACCTTATCTTTGAATATTCGTCCGTCGGACGAGGCTCGGCCGGTACTTCTACTGCTTTCTCCCAACTGCATTCATAAATACGTCAATCAATACTAACTACAACGTTATTTCAAAAGGCAACGTCACTTTCGATATAGTTTATAGCCTAAACTTAGGCTTATCGAAAGACGGTCGGAAAATCGCTATTTTTCAGCGGCCCAGAAGGGAGAAATATTTACTTCTCAGCTAGGAACACATAGACATAAATTTGGAGCAATTCTACTTACTTTAGTTCGGCGGCTCGCCGATTCGTCGGCCGTATTTCGTGAAACTAACTCCGTAGAAATGCTCTCTGCTGCTAAATACTAGGATATCTAGGATTAATTTGGGTTTGGGCAGCGTTTGGCAGCGTAATCGGATGAAAATATTTAACCTCCTTTCGTTTTCCCTCTGTTCAGTACGCTTCTGGAAATTATTAACTGATAACAATGAGTTTAACCCGAAGTGAGGGCTTTATATACCTGGGCTGGGACAATGGCAACGTGGCACGGAGCCATCGCGGAGGCCTCCCCTCCGTGACACGCTGCCATCGCGGAGGGGCTCTGCCTCGGCTCCTCCCGCGATGGTTCGACAGGTTTCTCGTCCGATCTTTTCCCGGGCCTTTCCCTAGCACGTATGGCTTTCAAATATGCTTAACCAACATGCGAGTAGGTCGTCTAAGTGCCGGAAATTCTACGGGGTATAACATTCTCCCCCCCTTAGGAACATTCGTCCCCGAATGTATACTGCTATCTAGAGAACTGTTCACTCTAGTTTCTGGAAAAATTTTGGCAGAGTTTCCCCTGTAACATGGACTATTGCAAAAACCCGAAATGCAGAAAAGTCCAATACAGGCACTGCACACAATGTTCTACAATCCACTAGACAACTAAGTATTACTTCTCTCTTTATCATTTACAACATACATATCATAAAGTACTGTATAAGCAATGATACGGACATACCTGTCGTCTGACTAGGCCTGAAATAAGTGAGGGTATCTGATTTTCATGTCTTCTTCAGCCTCCCACGTCATTTCTTCCCAATTTCTGTTACGCCACAAAACTTTGACAAATGCAACATCTTTAGTCCTCAACCTGCGAATCTGTCTGTCTAAGATAGCTACGGGAACCTCTTCGTAGGCTAACTCCTCTGTGACCTGAACATCCTGGACTGGAACTACTGTAGAAGGGTCCCCTACGAACTTTCTTAACATGGAAACATGGAATACTGGATGAACAGATGCTAATTCTGGAGGCAAGTTTAACTCATATGCCACGCGGCCTATTCTTCGCCGAATTTGGTACGGCCCAATGAATCTTGGGCTAAGCTTGCCTTTCTTGCCAAACCTCATTACCCCTTTCATCGGGGACACTTTCAGATATACCCAGTCGTTTACCGAAAATTCTAGATTTCTGCGCCGTCTATCTGCGTATGACTTCTGACGACTCTGAGCGGTCAGTAAACGTTCCCGGATAAGCTTTATCTTTTCTTCGGACTGCCGAACGATATCTGGGCCAACTAATGCTGATTCTCCTACCTCAAACCAGCCCACCGGCGATCTACACTTTCGCCCGTATAATGCCTCGAAAGGCGCCATCTGGATAGCTGAATGGTAGCTGTTATTATAAGAAAATTCGATTAACGAAAGATGTTCATCCCAGCTACCCCCAAAATCTAATACACACGCTCGTAGCATATCTTCGAGCGTCTGAATTGTACGTTCAGCTTGCCCGTCTGTCTGAGGATGGAATGCTGTACTCAAATTAATCTGCGTCCCCAGACCTTTCTGAAATGACTGCCAAAACCTAGCTGTAAACTGTGCCCCTCTGTCTGAAATGATAGATGCCGGCACTCCATGTAACCTAACTATTTCTCTGATATATAATTCGGCATAATCCTCAGCTGAGAAGGTAGCCCTCACTGGCAGGAAATGAGCTGATTTTGTCAGCCTATCAACTATTACCCAAATGGAATCATTTCTGCGTCTAGTACGGGGTAACCCTGTTACAAAATCCATGTTTATTGCTTCCCATTTCCACCTAGGTACCATTATCTCTTGCGTCAAACCGCCCGGTTTCTGGTGCTCGACTTTTACCTGCTGACAATTAGAACATCTAGACACAAATTCAGCTATCTCAGCTTTTATACCTGGCCACCAATAGATGTCTCTGATATCGTGGTACATTTTCGTCGCCCCTGGATGAAGGGAATAGCGAGCGTAGTGTACCTCGTGCATGATCTGCCCACGAAGTCCTGAGACATTCGGGACACAGAGGCGGCCCTTACAACGTAGCACATCATCCCCGGCTATCTGAAAATCTGGCTCCTTACCTTTCTGAATTCTATCTCTGAGCTGGACTAAATCGGGATCCTCATACTGTCGTTCTTTTACCTCTGCAACCAATGATGACACTGCAGAATTCTGAATTACGGCCCCATTATTTTCTGTTTCCATTACTCGAACGGCTAGCCCAGCTAACTGATGAATTTCTTTAACTAACTTCTGCTTCTCAGGTCGCAAATACGCTAAACTCCCCATTGACTTACGGCTCAGGGCATCTGCTACAACATTAGCTTTTCCGGGGTGGTATAGAATATTCACATCATAGTCTTTTAACAACTCCAACCAGCGGCGTTGCCGCAGATTCAACTCCCTCTGGGTGAAAATGTACTGTAGGCTCTTATGATCTGTGTAAATATCAACATGAACTCCGTACAGATAATGCCTCCACATCTTCAAGGCATGAATTACTGCGGCCAATTCTAGGTCATGGGTAGGGTAATTCTTTTCGTGTTTCCTCAGCTGTCTGGAAGCATATGCAATTACTCTACCATGCTGCATCAACACACATCCCAGCCCGACACCTGACGCGTCGCAATAAACTGAATACCCTTCTGTGCCTTCCGGCAGTGCTAGTACTGGGGCGGAGGTTAACCTGTCTTTCAGTTCCTGGAAACTCTGCTCACATGCCTCCGTCAAATGAAACTTGGCTGCTTTCTGTGTCAATTTAGTTAAAGGTGCTGCAATGGTTGAGAATCCCTCAACGAATCTCCGATAATATCCTGCCAACCCCAGAAAGCTACGAACTTCAGTCGGGGTGGTAGGCCTAGGCCATGACTTAACTGCTTCTATCTTCTGTTTGTCTACCTGTATACCAGTATCTGAGATAATATGCCCTAAAAAGGCTACTGAGTTAAGCCAGAATTCACACTTAGAAAATTTTGCGTACAACTGGCGGTCCCTGAGAATCTGGAGCACTGTTCGCAAATGAGTCCGGTGATCAGCTTCAGAGCGAGAATACACCAGAATATCATCAATGAATACTATCACGAACAAGTCCAGGAAGGGTCTGAAAATACTGTTCATCAGGTCCATAAAAACTGCTGGGGCATTTGTTAGTCCGAAGGACATAACCAGAAATTCAAAATGTCCATATCGGGTCCTGAATGTTGTCTTAGGGATGTCCCTCTCACGTACTCGGACCTGGTGATATCCGGACCGCAAGTCAATCTTAGAAAAGTATCTGGCTCCCTGTAACTGATCAAATAAGTCATCAATCCTGGGAAGCGGATACTTGTTCTTTACTGTAACTTTGTTTAACTGCCGATAATCTATGCACATTCGGAGCGAGCCATCTTTCTTTCTCACGAACAAGACTGGCGCACCCCACGGGGAAGTACTCGGCCTGATAAAACCTTTATCTAACAAATCTTTCAACTGCTCCTTTAGTTCTCTGAGTTCTGCAGGAGCCATACGATAAGGAGGTATTGATATTGGCTGAGTGCCTGGTAGCAAGTCAATAGCAAAGTCTATTTCCCTTTCTGGGGGAATACCAGGTAACTCATCAGGAAATACATCTGGGAATTCATTTACCACTGGGACAGACTGGAGTGTCGGAGATTCTGCTTGGACATCCTGAACTCTGACAAGATGGTAAATACATCCCTTAGATATCAACTTTCTCGCCCGAAGGTAGGAAATAAACCTACCTTTTGGCGTCACGGTGCTGCCCTTCCATTCCCGTACTGCCTCCCCCGGGAAGTGGAATCGGACCGTTTTGGTCCAACATTCAATATTAGCAAAACATGGTACTAACCAATCCATGCCCATTATGGCATCGAAATCTATCATCTCTAACTCGACCAGATCTACTGTGGTCTGACGATCAGCAACCTCTACTGTACACCCGCGGTAAATTCGGCCAGCTGTGATAGAGTCACCGACGGGCGTAGATACTAAGAAGGGCTGCTGTAATGATTCTGGTACAATACTAAACCTCCGTGCCACAAATGGAGTAATATAGGACAAAGTAGACCCTGGATCAATTAGCACATAAGCAAGGTGTGAGCAGATAGTTAGCATACCTGTCACAACATCAGGCGATGCCTCTGAATCTTGCCTCCCTGGTAAGGCGTATGTGCGGCTTGGACCCGCACCTGTACTGGAGGCCCCTGATCTGCCTCGACCCCTGCCTGCTGAAACTGGGGGCCTGCGCCCAGTCGAGGATGCTGTAGCTCGTGATCCTGTTGATGCCCTATCCTGTCTGTCCCGGTCCTCACGACCTCTGGCTGGGCAATCTCTCATCAAATGGCCTTCTTGGCCACAAATATAGCATGCGGTGGAACCATACCTGCATGCTCCAGAACGGCGTCGACTGCATATAGGACAAAGTGGTAGGGTATACCTACTCTGCTCCGCCCTCCTCTGTGACGGTGAGTCTGCCGTCTGCGAACCTCTACCAGCCTCTGACTACCCCCTGCGGCTGAATCTACCTCCCTGTGACTGTGGTGGAGGCGGGGGCCTGGGCGGCCTGTCTGACAATCGTGGACTGGGTCCTCCCCGGGCCTCTCTTTGTAACTCAGCTGGTCTATCCCGGCGACGCTGCTCCTGATTAACCCTTCTGATTTCCCGATGTCGCTGTCTGATGCCCTCAATATTCTGGGCAAATGCCTGGATTCGGGAAATATCCATATCTTCTCGCAGTGTGGCCGTGATACAAGTCTCAACATACTCTGGGTTCAACCCCATAATAAAACGGTGCACTCTGGATGCCATGGTATCCACGAAAGCCGGTGCATATCGAGCCAAGGAGTCAAACCGCAAGGAATATTCCCGAACACTCATGGCCCCCTATTCCAGATGTAGGAACTGGTCTACCCGGGCCTGTCGAATCTCCCGCGGCAAATAATGATCCAGAAAGGCTCCTGAAAAGCTGGACCAGGTAGGAGGGGGAACATCTCTCCCTCGGGACCTCTCCCAGCTTTCATACCATAACACCGCAATATCTCGCAACCGAAATGCGGCCAATTCAACTGACTCAGTAGGTGTAGCATGCATAACCCTGAAGATTCTCTACATCTGATCCAGAAAATCCTGGGGGTCCTCTGTGCGATCCGTGCCCGTGAACTGTGGGGGATTCAGGGCTAAGAACTCTCGGACCCTCGAACTACCGGGCCCTCCTGATGCTTCTGCAACTGTGGATGGCATTTGCTGCCGCTGATCAGCCATCACCTGTGCTATCATAACTACAGCACTCCTAACTTCCTGATCGAAAGGTATCGGTATAGGGACTGCTGAAGATACTGTCGCTCCAAACGGCTCCCGACGTGGTGGGGACTGCTGAGGAGGCTGAGATGAAGCCTCTGTAGGGCCCTCTGATCGGGCTGTCTCCAAATGAGGGGGAGGCATCCTGCTGGTGCCTTCCCCTGCTGCAATGTCTAAGCTCCGACCTGTGACGGGATGGCGCTGGTCTGACATTATCTGTAGCCAAAGAATATGGTAAGATTTTGAGAATTCAACCCTATATTGTACAGCTCTATAGCACGACTGAATCAAAATAAGAGACAACCATCCTATCATGCCTTGCAACCTCCTACCCATAGTATGTGGTGCACAACACATCCATGGACAGGACTCTACTTAGCACGGCTTGCAGACTCCCTGGGATACGACCTGCTCTGATACCAAGTTTGTCACACCCCGCCTTGGGGGGGGTACGACTGGCACCTGGTGCCCTACTAAGATCTGACCTGCTAGACTGTTAAGCCTGGGCGCGTCTAGCGCCTGGCTGGCTCTAACTCAGATTTCTGGAAACAAAGGGCTATATGACGGCTGTAAATATAGCCCCTGGCCCATTGGCCTATCGCCTGCTGTACCTGTCTTGGCAGCTAACCAGAAATATAGTAACTCAGGGAAACCTATACGGGCCGACAAGGCCACCATGCTGTCTAGTTATCTGCTGCTTAATCAAAAAGCACAAAAAGAAGCTACGTGACAGGCAAGGTCACCACTACTGACAACTATGGCCTCACACGACCATCACAGAAGTAAGAAAGAGTAAATGCAACTATACAACTGCACGGCCCCACACGACCGGCTCATCTGACCACAGGGACTACATACAGACTACAAGCCTCTAGGAATAGTAATAGAACTGATCGGGACAGGGCCCCGACCTACCCATTCTATATACAACAAAAGGAACTGAACTACACCTCTAAAATTCAGCCTCCGGATGACTGGAGCTGAATACTCAACCGCTGACAGGGAGTCACGTAGAATCACCTGCTCGTCTAGGAGTACCTGCAGGCAAGTAATGCAGCGCCCCACTGGGCGTCAGTACCACTGGTACTGAGTATGTAAAGCAACTGAAACACTATAACTGAAAATAACATCTGAAAGCAATAATATGACTGATGAAGCTGAAGTGGGAGGAATAACTTACTGTCTGATGATGTAGATCGCACCTGTTCTTACTGATACCGAAGGAAGTAGGAATCATACCTGGAAGCGTATCATTCTACTACCAACCCACTCGTGTCTAATATAACATGGCATAGTATACATAACATAACACAGCACATACAAACCTTACCCGGCCCCCATAAGCCGGGAGGTACAATCAACACAGAATCTATGCCCCTACCCCGGTCATCCCATCTCCTATAGTGGCTGTAAGCATCCTGCCGGTCCCTGGGTATGCACTTAGGCTCGCTGAGCCCCTGACTATAACTGTACCTGAGTCCGAAGGACTCTAAATCAACACCCCGGGCGTACCCGCTCGACGGGGGTGTATAAGGGCCGACCAAGGCACAATATGGGGAAACTGGCATCCCATCTTCGTCCCCTGGCGGGACGGCATATCACTCCGTAGAGTGACGTATCCTCGTCCTCTGGCGGACGAGTCGATACAGCTATTAACCCTGGGCAGTCAGGGATGCTAGGTAATCCAACCCCAATCAATACAATGGTCTCGACTAATCATGCTGTCTGTGTATCTCATAAGCCAAAACTAATAGGCGTAAGGTATTATATAAATCATGTACTGGGCTAAAAATAGCAATTTGTAGATGTCTGATACATGCTGTGACAGGGAAGTATAAATATGAATATAGTTCCCTGTCTAACTGTACTGGGGCAAAGGCTATACAAGCGGGTGTTTCTGCTGAAAGCTATGCTGTTCACTAGGTTTCTGTATTAACATGATTTCCTATTTCTAACATGCTCTCTAAACCATATACAATTACTATTCTATATCTGGAATGCTTTACTGATGCTGTACTATATTGCGAGGTTTCAGCTAAACACAACAATATCTTGGCAGGGCACATTATATCACATACTGAATATACGGCCAATCTTAATCATTTATATTCGAATCTATATCATACGGATAGGTATCGTACACGTCACGGCCCAAAACTGCTCATATTGCACCAATGTTCAAAATAATACAATAATCAATTTCTGAACCTTCTACTGGTCTGTAAATAACTATACTGCTTCAATGTCACTCAACTTGCCGAGGAAACTTAACTTTACATACCTTATCTTTGAATATTCGTCCGTCGGACGAGGCTCGGCCGGTACTTCTACTTCTTTCTCCCAACTGCATTCATAAATACGTCAATCAATACTAACTACAACGTTATTTCAAAAGGCAATGTCACTTTCGATATAGTTTATAGCCTAAACTTAGGCTTATCGAAAGACGGTCGGAAAATCGCTATTTTTCAGCGGCCCAGAAGGGAGAAATATTTACTTCTCAGCTAGGAACACATAGACATAAATTTGGAGCAATTCTACTTACTTTAGTTCGGCGGCTCGCCGATTCGTCGGCCGTATTTCGTGAAACTAACTCCGTAGAAATGCTCTCTGCTGCTAAATACTAGGATATCTAGGATTAATTTGGGTTTGGGCAGCGTTTGGCAGCGTAATCGGATGAAAATATTTAACCTCCTTTTGTTTTCCCTCTGTTCAGTACGCTTCTGGAAATTATTAACTGATAACAATGAGTTTAACCCGAAGTGAGGGCTTTATATACCTGGGCTGGGACAATGGCAACGTGGCACGGAGCCATCGCGGAGGCCTCCCCTCCGTGACACGCTGCCATCGCGGAGGGGCTCTGCCTCGGCTCCTCCCGCGATGGTTCGACAGGTTTCTCGTCCGATCTTTTTCCGGGCCTTTCCCTAGCACGTATGGCTTTCAAATATGCTTAACCAACGTGCGAGTAGGTCGTCTAAGTGCCGGAAATTCTACGGGGTATAACATTTTCATGTTATGACATCCCCACCAAGGATTAACATATAGTCACTCATGAACTTTATCTCATTTGAATCAAAGATTCAAATAATATCACTGTATCTATCTAGTATAATAAGAAGTCCTCTATATCTAATACAAATATTGTCATCAATAAAAGTGTAAAGATCATCAATGTTTTTTCCTTAAAATCACAATTTCTCAAAATCATTTCAACAAAAAAAACATGATCTATCACTCTTCGGAAAAAAATGTTCTTCAACAAACCAAATAACATTTTTTTATTTTATTATTATTATTATTATTGTTGTTGTTGTTGTTGTTGTTGTTGTTGTTGTTGTTATTGTTATTATTATTATTAATTATAATTGTATTCAATCATATCAAAATTTATTAGCACAAATTTATATATACAGTATAGTATTTACATGCAATCAGAAGCTATAGACCTGTTTATTTATTTTTATTTTTTCTTAGAATCATGTAGCACAACCTTAAGAAAATACCCCACACTTTTTAATATTTCAGGAAGGTGGATAACTTTTTCATAGTTTATAAAGTTTCATAATATGTAAATTTATACATTAAAATTATATCAAAAATCTTATCTTAATTTCTCAACAAATATACTTTTACATATCTAGAGAAATCATTTATAAGTGTGACGCAATAACATTTGTCTCCTCCAATCATTATTTAATTAAGTCTCAAAAATCAGTAAAAATTAAACCTAACAATTGAGATACTCTAAAACACAAACATGTAATTTCTTAAAATAAGTAAAATAAAATATACAAGTCTAGCATGTCATAAATCATGTAAATCAAGGTTACATTATTCACAATCCACGAAAAAGTGAATTAAACTAACACCTTATCAAACTCAAATAAAATTTCTCACTCGATTTGTTTTCACATAATTTCACAAGAATCAAAATGGTTAATATATTAGGAACATATACGTTATACCTCGTAGGATTCCCGGCACCTAGATGACCTATTCGCACGTTGGTTAAGCATATTTGAAGGCCATACGTGCTAGAGAAAGGCCCGGGAAAAGATCGGACGAGAAACCTGTCGAACCATCACGGAAGGAGCCGAGGCAGAGCCCCTCCGCGATGGCAGCGTGTCACGGAGGTGGAGCCTCCGCGTTGGCTCCGTGACACGTTGGCCTTGTCCAGACCCAAGTATATAAAGCCCCACTTCGGTTTTAAATGATTAAAACACTTATAAATTTCCAGGAAACAGAGCAAACCGACAGAGAAGGAAAAAGGAACGAAGAAATGATATAATTTTCATCCGATTACGCTGCTAAACGTTGTCCAAACTCAAATTAACCTCAGATACCGAGGTATTTAGCAGCAGAGAGCATTCCTACGGATTTAGTTTCGTGAAATACGGCCGACGAATCGTCGAGCTACCGAGCTAAGGTAAGTGGAATTGCTCTAAACTAGTGTCTATGTGTTCCTAGCTGTGAAGTGAATATTTCTCCCTTCTGGACCTCTGAAAAATAGCGAGTTTTCGACCGTCTTTCGATAAGCCTAAGTTTAGGCTATAAACTATATCGAAAGTGATGTTGCTCTTTAAAATAAAGCTGTATTTAGTATTGATTGACATATTTATGAATGCAGTTGGGAGAAAATAGTTGAAGTACTGGCCGAGCCTCATCCGACAGCCGGATAGTTCGAGGATAAGGTATGTAAAGTTAGTTTCCTCGGCAGGTTAGTAATCTTGGTACAGTACAGTAATTTAAAGGCCAGTAGGATATTTAGAAGCCATGTATGATGTTTACTATGAACGATGGTACGATATTAGAAACGTCATGTTATGATCAGCGCGAGACTTGTTAGCACGATATAGATTCTAATATAAGTGTTAGGAACTGCACAGCATGCTCAGTACGTGATGTGACACAGAATGTTAGGATATCATTGTATTCAGTTGAAACCCAGTAAAGCAATGTAATATCTGTAAGACATCTCAGAAATAGAACGATAAGTTAAAGTGAAGTTAGCAAGCATATTAGGACTAGTAAATCATGTTACTATAGAAACTCAGTATACAACATAGTTTCAGTAGAAAGACTATATCTTGTTCAGCATTAGCCCCAGTACAGTCTGGCAGAAGACTATATTTGTACATATATACTCTTACCAGCCTCAGCATGCATTAAGTATGTACATATTACTATCGCTAGCTCAGCATATAGTATATACAAATACTTTACCACTATTAGCTTCAGTATGTGGGACATGCAGATAGTATTACTAGTTGAGACTGTTGTATTGTTTGGGGTTGGACTACCTAGCATCCATGACCGCCCAGGGTTAATAGCTGTATCGACTCGTCCGCCAGAAGACGAGGATACGTCGCTCTACGGAGTGGCATGCCGTCCCACAGGGGACGAAGATGGGATGCCAGTTTTCCCCATATTGTGCCTTGGTCGGCCCTTATACACCCCCGTCGAGCGGATACGCCCGGGGTGTTGATTCAGGAGTCCTCCGGACTCAGGTACAGTTATAGTCAGGGGCTCAGCGAGCCCAAGTGCATACCCAGGGGACCGGCAGGATGCGTATAGTTATTATAGGAGATGGGATGACCGGGGTAGGGGTATAAATTCTGTGCTGGTTGTACCTCCCGGCTTATGGGGGCCGGGTAAGGTTTGTGTGTGCTATGTTATGTTATGCCATGTTATGTTAGATTCGAGTAGATCAGTAGTAGAACGATACATCTACAGGTATGAATCCTACTCCTTCCAGTATAATTGAGAGAAGGTATGACTTACATTATCAGACAGTTAATCTATTTCTCTCTACTTCAGTTTCATCAGTTATATTACTGTTTTCAGATATTTCTTTCAGTTATTGCTTTACATACTCAGTACCAGCGGTACTGACGCCCGGTGGGGCGCTGCATTACTTGCCTGCAGGTACTCATAGACGAGCAGGCGATACCACATGATTTCTGTCAGCGATCGAGTATTCAGCTCCTGTAATTCGGAGACTGAATTCCAGAGGTGTATTTCATTTTCTTTGTTGTATAGTACGGGTAGGTCGGGGCCCTGTCCCGATCATTTCTATTGTTACTCTTAGAGGTTGCAGTCTGTATATATATTTCCCTGTGGTCAGATGAGCCGGTCGTGTGAGGCCGTGCGTTTTGTTTAGCTGTTTAGCATTGTTGATTATGTTGGCCGTGTAGGGCCATAGTCTGATAGTAGTGGTGACCTTGCCGGTCACGTAGTTATTCAGTATTTTATTGTTGAGATACAAATAACTAGACAGCATGGTGGCCTTGTCGGCCCGCATAGGTTTCCTTATAGTTGCTTGTTTCTGGTTAGCTGTTATTACAGGTATAGGAGGCTATAGGCCAATGGGCCGGGGGCTGTGTTTACAGCCTTTATATAGCCCTTTGTTTCGAGAAATGTGAGTTAGAGCCAGCCAGGCACCAGATGTGCCCAGGCTCAGCAGTCTAGTAGTTCAGGTCCTAGTAGGGCACCAGGTGCCAGTCATACTGTCACACCCCACCTTGGGGGTATGACGGCACTTGGTGCCTACTAGACTCTGGACCGCTAACTGGTCCAGCCTGAGCACATCTGGTGCTTTGGATGGCTTTGGCTCTATTTCAAGAAACAAATCGGCTATATAACGGCTGTAACTACAGCCTCCGGCCAACTGGCCTGTAGCCATCTGTACCTGTAACAACAACTAACCAGAAACAGACCTATAACAAGGAACCTATGCGGGCCGACAAGGCCACCATGCTGTCTAGTTATCTGTAACTCAACACAAGACTGCTGTAAAACTACGTGACCGGCAAAGTCACCACTATTGTCAAACTAAGGCCCCACACGGCCAACATAAACTGGAATATAAGACAGCTACAGCAGACTGCACGGCCCCACACGACCGGCTCAAATAACCACAGGGAATATATACAGACTGCAAGCCTCTACGAATACTGTAAGAAACTAATAGAAATGATCGGGACAGGGCCCCGACCTACCTATACTGCACAACAAAAAAAAAAGAGCTACACCTCTGGGAATCAGACTCCGGATGACAGGAGCTGATGACTCACTGGCTGGCTGGAATCGCGAGGGATCGGCTCCTCGTCCGTGAGTACCTGTAGGCAAGCAATACAGCACCCCGCTGGGCGTCAGTACCACAGGTACTGAGCATGTAAAGCAAACTGAAATATGCAACTGAAACGAATAGCACAATAACATGACATTTAAGCAAGAAGTAGCTGAGTCTATCTAGCTGAGGATAACTGGGGAGAGTTTATACATTCTGTAACTAACTGAGCATACCTGAAGACGTGTCGTCCTTCTGTCTATCAGTATCTACTAGCACATATCAATATACATAATAATACACACAATACCTGACCGACCCCCATAAGCCGGAAGGTGCCAACCAAGCAAGCAATCTATTTACCCCTACCCGGGTCTAAACCAACCAAAAACAAGTCACTCCACTCATCTGATAACTGTGAGCTCCTCCTACCGGCCCCCTTGGGTACGTAGCTCAGGCCTTGGCCTCTAACAATAAACTGTGTCTGAGTCCGAAGACTCCTGCCTCTGGGCACAGGTGTGCACACAGAGTGGTCTGCCCCTGTAAACAGGGTGTGCTAGCTCTGCGCAGAGTAAACTGAACTACCCCTGCAAGCAGGGTGGTCTGGACCGTATTATCATGGTGGTCGGCCATCATCGTCCTTTAGTCGGACGGCATCGCCCAGCTGGTGGCGGTATCTGAATCTGGTATCGACACAGCTATAACCCAGGGGCGGTGGAGATGCTAAAGGGTGCCCACATGCCACAACAAGTCTCAACATACAAAACACATACACAGCAAGCATGCTTAAATGAAAAATACTAATCATATTCTCTTCTTGCATCTCAAGGCCAGTTTGTATTAAATAACTGATACTCTAGTCTGTTTTACACTATTTCTGATTGCTGGACTAACTGCTAGATTATATCTGGATATAGCTCAATAACATAAAATGTACCATCTACTACTAGATACAATCTCAACAGATGTACTACGTATTGCCTGAATATCTACTATTCTGATTATCGCATGATACGTGATTAATATACTAGCATGCTTGCTGGAAACTGTACTAAAATCGTTCCTGTACGCTGGGTATCGGTTAATAGCCTTTATTCTATTTACTTTCTAAGCTGTACTTCCTGGCTTGCCGAAAGAATAACTTTACATACCTGGTTTCTGAATACCCGACTGACCGGTGTGATTTCCGTCGGTACTTCTGCTATTTCTCCCAACTACATTCATATACACGTCAATTAGAACTAAATACATTAATATTCGGGAGAAATTGTCACTTTAGATATATATATTTATCCCAACTTTAACCTTTTGAAAAACGGTCGAAAACTCGTTATTTTTCAGCGGTCCAGAAGGGAGAAATATTCACTTCTCAGCTAGGAACACATAGACATTAATTTAGAGCAATTCTACTTACCTTAGCTCGGTGGCTCGCCGATTCATCGGCCGTATTTCACGAAACTAAATCCGTAGGAATGCTCTCTGATGCTAAATACTTCGGTATCTAGGATTAATTTGAGTTTGGGCAGCGTTTGGCAGCGTAATCGGACAAAAATTATTTAATTTCCTTCGTTCCTTTTCTCCCTCTGCCGGTTTGCTCTGCTCTCTGGAAATTATAATATGTTTTTACCAATTAAAACCGAAGTGGGGCTTTATATACTTGGGCCTGAACCTGGGCAATGTGTCACGGAGCCATCGCGGAGGCCTCACCTCCGTGACACGCTTCCATCGCGGAGGGGCTCTGCCTCAGCTCCTCCCGCGATGGTTCGACGGGTTTCTCGTCCGATCTTTTCCCCAGCCTTTCTCTAGCACGTATGGCCTTCTAATATGCTTAACCAACGTGCGAATAGGTCGTCTAGGTGCCAAGAATTCTACGGGGTATAACATTCTCCCCCCTTAAGAACATTCGTCCTCGAATGTACATTGTTATCTATAGGACTACTTACTTTATTTTCTAGAAAAATTTCGGCAGAGTTTCCCCTGTAATATGGACTATAACAAAAACCTGAAATGCAGAAAATTCCAACACAGGCACTGCACACAATATTCTAAGATCCACTGGATAACTAAATATCACTCTTTATCATTCACAGACATACAACCATAAGGTACTGCATAAGTAATAATACGGACATACCTGTCGCCTGACTAGGCCTGAAATAGGTGAGGGTATCTGACTTTCATATCTTCTTCTGCTTCCCACGTCATTTCCTCACGATTCCTGTTACGCCACAATACTTTGACAGACGCAACATCTTTAGTTCTCAACCTGCGAACCTGTCTGTCTAAGATAGCTACGGGAACTTCTTCATATGCTAACTCTTCTGTGACCTGGACATCTTGAACCGGAACTACTGTAGAAGGGTCCCCTACGAACTTCCTTAACATAGAAACATGGAACACTGGGTGAACAGATGCTAACTCTGGAGGCAAGTTCAACTCGTATGCAACTCGGCCTATTCTTCGCCGAATCTGATATGGCCCAATGAATCTTGGGCTAAGCTTGCCTTTCTTGCCAAATCTCATCACCCCTTTCATCGGAGACACCTTCAGGTATACCCAGTCACTTACCGCAAATTCTAGATTTCTACGCCGCATATCTGCATACGACTTCTGGCGGCTTTGAGCAGTCAGTAAACGTTCTCGGATTAGCTTTATCTTTTCCTCGGACTGCCGAACAATGTCTGGGCCAACTAATGCTGATTCTCCTATTTCAAACCAGCCCACCGGCGATCTACATTTTCGCCCGTATAATGCCTCGAAAGGCGCCATCTGAATAGTTGAATGGTAGCTGTTATTATAAGCAAATTCAATCAACGACAGATGTTCATCCCAGCTACCCCCAAAATCTAGTACGCACGCCCGTAGCATATCTTCGAGCGTTTGGATAGTTCGCTCAGCCTGTCCATCTGTCTGAGGGTGGAATGCTGTGCTCAAATTGATCTGCGTTCCCAGACCCCTCTGGAACGACTGCCAAAATCTAACTGTGAATTGTGCTTCCCTGTCTGAAATAATAGATATCGGCACTCCATGTAATCTAACTATTTCTCTGATATATAATTCGGCATAATCCTCAGCTGAGAAGGTAGCCTTCATTGGTAGGAAATGAGCTGATTTTGTTAGCCTGTCTACTATTACCCAAATGGAATCATTTCTGTGTCTGGTACGGGGTAATCCTGTTACAAAATCCATATTTATCGCTTCCCATTTCCACATAGGCACAGCTATATCCTGCGTCAGACCGCCCGGTTTCTGGTGCTCCGCTTTCACCTGCTGGCAGTTAGGACATCTAGATACAAATTCGGCTATTTCAGATTTCATACCTAGCCACCAGTAAATGTCTCTGATATCGTGGTACATTTTCGTTGCTCCTGGATGGAGGGAATAACAAGCGTAATGTACCTCATGCATGATCTGCTGGCGAAGCCCTGAAACATTCGGGACACATAAACGGCCCCCGCAACGTAGTACTTCATTTTCAGTCACTTGGAAATCTGACTCTTTACCTTCCTGAATTCTATCTCTGAACTGGACTAAGTCAGGGTCCTCGTACTGCTGTTCTTTTACCTCTGTAACTAGTGATGACTCGGCAGAATTCTGAATCACCGCTCTGTTATTTTCTGTCTCCACTACTCGAACGGCTAACCCAGCTAGTTGATGAATTTCCTTGGCTAATTCCCGTTTCTCGGGCCGCAAATACGCCAAACTCCCCATTGACTTACGGCTCAGGGCATCTGCTACTACATTAGCTTTTCCTGGGTGATAGAGAATATTTACATCATAGTCTTTCAACAATTCTAACCAGCGACGTTGCCGCAGATTTAACTCCCTCTGTGTGAAAATGTATTGCAGACTTTTATGATCTGTGAAAATGTTTACATGGATGCCATACACATAATGCCTCCAAATTTTCAGAGCGTGGATCACTGCGGCCAGTTCCAGGTCATGGGTCGGATAGTTCTTTTCGTGTTTCCTCAGCTGTCTAGAAGCATAAGCAATCACCTTACCATGCTGCATCAACACACAACCCAGTCCCAAACCTGGAGCGTCGCAATACACCGCATACCCATCTGTTCCCTCTGGCAATGCTAGTACTGGGGCGGAGGTCAATCGGTCTTTCAACTCTTGAAAACTCTGCTCACATGCCTCCGTCCACTGAAATTTTGCTGCTTTCTATGTCAGCTTTGTCAGAGGTGCTGCTATAGTGGAGAATCCTTCAACAAATCTCCGATAATATCCTGCTAAACCCAAGAAACTGCGGACCTCGGTCGGAGTGGTAGGTCTGGGCCATGTCTTGACCGCCTCTATTTTCTGTGTGTCTACCTATATACCAGCATCCGACACGATGTGCCCCAAAAAGGCAACTGAGTTCAGCCAGAACTCGCACTTAGAAAACTTGGCGTACAGCTGACGTTCTCTAAGGATCTGGAGTACTGTTCGTAAATGGTTCTGGTGATCTGTCTCTGAACGAGAATATACCAGAATATCATTGATAAATACTATCACGAACAGATCCAAATACGATCTGAATATGTTGTTCATCAGGTCCATAAACACTGCGGGAGCATTCGTCAGCCCGAAAGACATAACTAGGAATTCAAAGTGACCATACCTGGTCCTGAAAGTAGTCTTTGGAATGTCTCTCTCACGGACCCGGACCTGGTGGTATCCGGACCTCAGATCTATCTTAAAGAAATATTTGGCCCCCTGCAACTGGTCAAACAAATCATCTATTCTCGGGAGCGGGTATTTGTTCTTCACTGTAACTTTGTTTAGTTGCCGATAATCTATGCACATTCGTAGCGAGCCATCTTTCTTTCTCACGAATAAAACTGGTGCACCCCACGGTGAAGTACTCGGCCTGATAAAACCTTTATCTAACAAATCTTTCAACTGCTCCTTTAATTCTCTAAGTTTTGCAGGAGCCATACGATAAGGAGGAATCGATATCGGCTGAGTACCTGGTAACAAGTCAATCGCAAAATCTATCTCTCTTTCGGGAGGGACACCAGGCAACTCATCCGGGAATACGTCAGGGAATTCATTGACCACTGGAACAGACTGAAGAGTCGGAGGTTCCACCCGAATGTCCTGGACTCTAACTAGGTGGAAAATACATCCCTTTGCTATTAATTTTCTTGCCTTAAGGTAGGAAATAAACCTACCTTTCGGCGTAGGTGTACTCCCTTTCCACTCTCGCACTGCTTCCCCTGGAAAGTGGAATCGGACCGTCTTGGTCCAGCATTCTAAGTCGGCATAGCATGGCACTAGCCAGTCCATACCCATAATGGCTTCGAAGTCGACCATCTCAAGTTCTATTAAGTCTACTGTGGTCTGGCGATCAGCAACCTCTACCGTACACCCTCGGTAAACTCTTTTAGCTGTAATCAAGTCACCGACCGGTGTAAGCACTGAAAAGGGCTGCTGAAGTAATTCTGGTTCGATACCCAACTTTCGGGCCACAAATGGTGTGATATATGACAATGTAGACCCTGGACCAATCAATACATAAACAGGATATGAACAGATAATCAATGTACTTGTGACTACGTCGGGAGATGCCTCTGAATCCTGCCTCCCCGGTAATGCATAGGTACGGCTGGGGCCTGCACCTGAGCCAGAGGCTCCTGGTCTACCTCGGCCCCTATTCCCTGAACCTGAGGGTCTGCGCCCTGCTGAGGCTGCTGGAACTCGTGGCCCTGCTGACGCTCTATCCAGATCATCCTGACTACCCTGTCCCCTGGCTGGACAATCTCTCATTAAATGCCCTTCCTGTCCGCAGTAATAACACCCTGGGAAGCCCTGCCTGCAGGCTCCAGAATGTAGTCGGTGGCATATAGGACAAGGGGTGGATGTAAATCTACTCTATTCTACCCTCCGCTGCTGAGGCGAGGCTACTGTCCGTGAACTGCTACCGGACTCCAACTGACTCCGGCGAATGAACCTGCCCCTCTGCTGCTGTACCGGTGGTAAAGGTCTGGGTGGCCTATCTGAAAACTGTGGTCTCGGCCCCCTAGGAATTTCCCTCTGAATCTTAGTGGGTCTGCTCCTACGGCGCTGCTCTGAAGTCGCCTGTCTGTCACCCCGCTGTCGCTGCCTCAGACCCTCAATTGTCTGTGCGAAGGCCTGCACCCTGGCTATGTCCATGTCCTCTCTCAAAGTAGCTGTCATGCACGTCTCTATGTATTCTGGATTCAGGCCCATAATAAAGCGGTGGACTCTGGACGACATGGTGTCCACAAATGCTGTAGCATAGCGGGCTAAGGAGTCGAATTGTAAGGAATATTCATGGATGCTCCTAGCCCCCTGCTCTAAATGTAAGAACTGGTCCACCCGAGCCTGTCTGACCTCCCGGGGTAAGTAGTGGTCCAGGAAGGCCTCTGAAAAGCTGGACCAAGTAGGAGGGGCTGCATCTCTTCCCCGAGACCTCTCCCAACTTTCGTACCACAAAACAGCAATATCCCGTAATCGGAACACTGCTAACTCAACCGATTCTGCTGGGGTTACGTGCATGACTCTAAAGATCCTCTGCATCTGGTCCAAAAAGTCCTGAGGGTCCTCCGCTGAATCCGATCCAGTAAACTGAGGGGGTCCCAACGCCAAGAATTCTCTAACCCTGGAACTACCTGGCCCCCCTAGGGATTCTGCTGCTGTAGGTGGTGCTGGCTGACGCTGAGCAGCTAGCATCTGAGTCAACATAACCACCGCACTACGTAGCTCCTGATCAGACGAAATGGGTGCAGGAGCTGTGGGAGGCAGTGCTGCCTCAAATGGTGCCTGGCGAGGCGGAGACTGCTGGGAGGGCCGAGATGACGCCTCCGTATTGCTCTCAGACCGGGCGGAATCTGGCTGTAACTGAGGCATCCTACTGGTGCCTTCGCCCGCTGTTGTATCCAATCTCCTACCTGTAGCTGGGTGCCACTGGTCTGCCATAATATCTGTGAGCAAAGAGGGTGGTGAGTTTCAAAAGTCAACTCTATACTGTACCGCTCTATAGCACGATTGAATAAGAAAGAAGAGTAACAATCCTAACATGCCTCGCAGCTTCCTACCTATAGTATGTGGTGCACAACACATCCATAGATAAGACTCTACTTAGCATGGCTTGCAGACTCCCTGGGATACGACCTGCTCTGATACCAAGTTTGTCACACCCCACCTTGGGGGGTATGACGACACTTGGTGCCTGCTAGACTCTGGACCGCTAACTGGTCCAGCCTGAGCACATCTGGTGCTTTGGCTGGCTTTGGCTCTATTTCAAGAAACAAATCGGCTATATAACGGCTATAACTATAGCCTCCAGCCAACTAGCCTGTAGCCATCTGTACCTGTAACAACAGTTAACCAGAAACAGACCCGTAACAAGGAACCTATGCGGGCCGACAAGGCCACCATGCTGTCTAGTTATCTGTAACTCAACACAAGACTGCTGTAAAACTACGTGACCAGCAAAGTCACCACTACTGTCAAACTAAGGCCCCACACGGCCAACATAAACTGGAATACAAGACAGCTACAGCAGACTGCACGGCCCCACACGACCGGCTCAAATAACCACAGGGAATATATACAGACTGCAAGACTCTACGAATACTGTAAGAAACTAATAGAAATGATCGGGACAGGGCCCCGACCTACCCATACTGCACAACAAAAGAAAAGGAGCTACACCTCTGGGAATCAGACTCTGGATGACAGGAGCTGATGACTCACTGGCTGGCTGGAATCACGAGGGATCGGCTCCTCGTCTGTGAGTACCTGTAGGCAAGCAATACAGTGCCCCGCTGGGCATCTGTACCACAGGTACTGAGCATGTAAAGCAAACTGAAATATGCAACTGAAACGAATAGCACAATAACATGACATTTAAGCAAGAAGTAGCTGAGTCTATCTAGCTGAGGATAACTGGGGAGAGTTTATACATTCTGTAACTAACTGAGCGTACCTGAAGACGTGTCGTCCTTCTGTCTATCAGTATCTACTAGCACATATCAATATACATAATAATACACAAAATACCTGACCGACCCCCATAAGCCGGAAGGTGCCAACCAAGCAAGCAATCTATTTACCCCTACCCGGGTCTAAACCAACCAAAAACAAGTCACTCCACTCATCTGATAACTGTGAGCTCCTCCTACCGGCCCCCTTGGGTACGTAGCTCAGGCCTTGGCCTCTAACAATAAACTGTGTCTGAGTCGAAAGACTCCTGCCTCTGGGCACAGGTGTGCACACAGAGTGGTCTGCCCCTGTAAACAGGGTGTGCTAGCTCTGCGCAGAGTAAACTGAACTACCCCTGCAAGCAGGGTGGTCTGGACCGTATTATCATGGTGGTCGGCCATCATCGTCCTTTAGTCGGACGGCATCGCCCAGCTGGTGGCGGTATCTGAATCTGGTATCGACACAGCTATAACCCAGGGGCGGTGGGGATGCTAAAGGGTGCCCACATGCCACAACAAGTCTCAACATACAAAACACATACACAGCAAGCATGCTTAAATGAAAAATACTAATCATATTCTCTTCTTGCATCTCAAGGCCAGTTTGTATTAAATAACTTATACTCTAGTCTGTTTTACACTATTTCTGATTGCTGGACTAACTGCTACCTGGCCTTTATCTGTCTATCTGATTATATCTGGATATAGCTCAATAACATAAAATGTACCATCTACTACTGGATACAATCTCAACAGATGTACTACGTATTGCCTGAATATCTACTATTCTGATTATCGCATGATACGTGATTAATATACTAGCATGCTTGCTGGAAACTGTACTAAAATCGTTCCTGTACGCTGGGTATCGGTTAATAGCCTTTATTCTATTTACTTTCTAAGCTGTACTTCCTGGCTTGCCGAAAGAATAACTTTACATACCTGGTTTCTGAATACCCGACTGACCGGTGTGATTTCCGTCGGTACTTCTGTTGTTTCTCCCAACTACATTCATATACACGTCAATTAGAACTAAATACATTAATATTTGGGAGAAATTGTCACTTTAGATATATATATTTATCCCAACTTTAACCTTTCGAAAAACGGTCGAAAACTCGTTATTTTTCAGCGGTCCAGAAGGGAGAAATATTCACTTCTCAGCTAGGAACACATAGACATTAATTTAGAGAAATTCTACTTACCTTAGCTCGGTGGCTCGCCGATTCGTCGGCCGTATTTCACGAAACTAAATCCGTAGGAATGCTCTCTGCTGCTAAATACTTCGGTATCTAGGATTAATTTGAGTTTGGGCAGCGTTTGGCAGTGTAATCGGACGAAAATTATTTAATTTCCTTCGTTCCTTTTCTCCCTCTGCCGGTTTGCTCTGCTCTCTGGAAATTATAATATGTTTTTACCAATTAAAACCGAAGTGGGGCTTTATATACTTGGGCCTGAACCTGTGCAACGTGTCACGGAGCCATCGCGGAGGCCTCACCTCCGTGACACGCTGCCATCGCGGAGGGGCTCTGCCTCGGCTCCTCCCGCGATGGTTCGACGGGTTTCTCGTCCGATATTTTCCCCGGCCTTTCTCTTGCACGTATGGCCTTCTAATATGCTTAACCAACGTGCGAATAGGTCGTCTAGGTGCCGAGAATTCTACGGGGTATAACACATACCCCCCCCCAAGGCGGGGTGTGACAAATATGGTATCAGAGCAGGTCGTATCCCAGGGAGTCTGCAAGCCGTGCTAAGTAGAGTCTTGTCTATGGATGTGTTGTGCACCACATACTATAGGCAGGAGGCTGCGAGGCATGATAGGATGGTTACCCTTCCTTCTCAATCAGTCGTGCTTTAGAGCGGTACAGTATAGGATTGAGTCCCTAAAAACTTACCGTATTCTTTGATTACAGATACAAAGGCAGATCACCATTACCCTATCACGGGCAGAAGATCAGAGATAGCAACAGAAGAGAGCATCAGCCAGTTACATGATAACTACAGCAGCAGGAGGAGGTATCAGAGACCTCCCAGCGTGATACCTTTATTGGCACTATTCCCACTATACGTTGATAACGTCAGAATAGGAAGTCAGAAGTATAATGTGCATATGAGTTGATTTATTTATTAGCTGTATAAGATATGATTAAGATTACAGACAAGGTTAGACTACCAGGTAAGTATAAGAAAGAGAGGGAAATGCAGGAATCCCAAATACATCTTTTTGGGTATGGTACAGTTAAATGCTTTTACTTGTTGCAATAGGAAAAGGGCTATTTCCACCTCTTGATTTTGATGCCAGTATAGTAAAGGGGCATAAGACTTGAGATGGGGTTATCAAATCAAGCAGTAAGTAAAGATGGGCTGATTGATCCTAGTAAGTATTAGAAAGTATAAAGAGCCCCTATGATTACGTAAGTTGTGCATACCCTTATGATAATAAGCCAGTAGAGAAAGTAAGACCGTTAGCTTACTCGAAGCAGGGGTAAAAGACCTGTTAGTGATGAATGTCGGGTAATAGTCAAGTTCGAGTCAGAAGAAGGCCAAGTCCGCCACATATGCTAACAGATAGCAAGACATACCTGTAAGATTGTGGTTATGATCCAGTTGTGATATCGAAAGGGTGAGGGGTCATATGAATCAGATAGGTCTGACTGCAAGTCAAGGGAAGTATGAACTGATACAGGACCAACAATCTTGTTAACAATGAAGAGCAGGTACCTTGAACCCCAGAGTTCAGCTTAAGTAAGATGAGGGAAAGAAGCAGGAATGTCAGATCTTGTGGGAAAATTAGAATTACCCCCAGATTGATATAATATCGTATTAAGGATTAAGCCTCGGGCTGACAGTAAGATTGCGGTTCAGAATACCGCAGTATGTCCGCTATGGAGAAGTTAAGAAGTTACCGATACAGCAATTCTAATCTAGTGTGGCCTGGAGATAAGGCCCAGCAGACAGTCATGGGCTCTCAATATATGCCTAGTAAGGCCACAAGATTCGAACGTCGACCCCACACTGCAAGAGTGGCGGAATTTCAAACAGCAGACAATAACTAAAGTGTTTATGCTTGTTACTTTCAGAATGGGGTGACAATGCAATGAAATGATAAGTCAGGGCAGGAGATATTATTAGGCCGTAGAAGTGGTGTATCATGTACGTTATGAGACTCAGCAGAGCATGTCAGAGATTATGTATTACCGCAGAATTCAGTATTATTGTACGTAGCTATTGATATATATATATATTCAGATAATAGATATGCTGTGAGTAGCTACCGATAAGGGGTACAATCACAGATGCTGATTAGTAATAGAAAGCATGTACAAATTGCATTGCAGGACCCCCCCCCCCCTTTTTGCCAAAAAGAAAAGGGGAGAAGAAAGAAAGAAAAGCAGAGAAGAAAGGAGAAAGGGAAAGGAGAATAGAAAGGGCAGATTAAGTGTGAATTACATATGGAGTCATAGAAACTATCTCAGTTCTCAGTTATTAAGTTAATAGACTTATGTGTTGTTGTCAGATCTAGGCTCTAGGAGCTTACCAGAGATAATGGCCTAAAACAGATGGCTAGATGATAAGGGCGCAGTTAGACGGTCTACCGACCAGGTGGCGCCTGCATTAGCAGGGAGGCATCCCTGAAGATCGGTAACAGTAGTGCATGTGCTAGAACCAGGATTAGAGGCCGAATAGGCAAATTTCAAAGATTAGCAATACCAAAATTGTTCTAGTATGTTAAGTGGCCGTACGTCATTTTTCCAGCCTTGTAGGTGAGAGTCGGTCTTAGCCAACCTAGCAGTTATTATGTGGAACACCCCATAAGTCAGCCGGCCGTCCCAGTCACAATACCCGTGGGTACCCCAAGGAAGGTTCCACATCAATAGTCAGCGACAGACTAGTACTTCAGCTGATTCTCGTAAGATATTCAGATATAGAGCCCTAGCAGAAGGCCGGTATTTACAGAATAGCTCATAAGACTGAGAATTCCCCAGAATAGCAGTATAAATCCAAGTGGATACACACAAGGCGTAAGAAATTGATAGTACCCTGCTAGCACAGTGTTTATTAAGACCAGGGGATCAGTAGACTTCCGGTGAAGATCCGAAGATTGATCGCCTGGGAGTAAGTTTGATTAAGCCCAGCCTTAAAGTGGTTCAAGCAAATAACGAAGCAATTAGATGCCCACAAGTCTGCGGTTATGCATGAACTATAAGTACTCAAGTAGAACAGTTAGAGCATTGTTAGACTACTGCCACATTCGGGTCATTCAACCCGACTATTCAGTTATTTAAGTTATGCAGCCAGATCATTAGAGGTCATGGTCAATATCAGGATCCTCTGATCAGATAAAGGCACAAGGTGCACCGACGGTCGTTCGGGTTATCCCAGCAACAAGTAGCCTTAGCATGTGGCCGGAGGGCCAGATAAGCTCTAGTTACGCCTGTAAACTACCTGTCAATCTCTTCGGCAAGACAAGTCAGTATAACCGTCAATTATATGCCGAGCTCTCTAAGTATGAAAATGTTATATCAGCCAAGAAGAGGTAATGGAGTAACAACCGCTCTTAGCTATAGATCTATCAGAAGTGTGGTGTATGGGCAGCCCGAGCAACGGGAGTTGGTCAGAAAGATACATCGATTGGTCAATTTAGCCATTCGTGTAATAGAAATGAAGGACAGCAGAGCTGTAATCGAGAACACCGCCGTGTCGTCATCAGTTGTGAAAATAAAAAGAACGGTAGTATAAGAATCCTGACCTGGTTAGCAGGGGAAAACGCCAGGTTTTCAGGTAACAGAGGGTGGAGTGCTGTGTTGGAAAGGCCGTTTATATGTTCCAGATGTTTCAGGGCTCCACCAGTAGATTCTGAACGAGGTACATTACGCCTGTTATTCTCTTCACCCCGGTACGACAAAATGTACCATGACATCAAAGAGAACTACGGGTGGCCAGATATGAAAAGAGGAATTGCTGAATTTGTAGCCCAGTGTCCTAACTGCCAACAGGTGAAAGCAGAACATCAGAAACCAGGCGGTGATTCAGGACATAACTGTACCTCTCTGAAAATGGGAAGCAGTAAATATGGATTTTGTGGCGGGATCACCCCGTACTAAACATGGATATGATTCCATTTGGGTAATAGTTGACAGGCTGACAAAATCAGCTCATTTCCTGTCAGTGAGGGCTACCTTCTCGGCTGAGGATTATGCCGAATTATATATCAGAGAAATAGTTAGATTGCGTGGAGTGCCGGTATCCATTATTTCAGATAGGGGAGCATAGTTTACAGCTAGATTCTGGCAGTCGTTTAGAGGGGTCTGGAAACGCAAATTAATTTAAGCACAGCATTCTATCCTCAGACAGATGAGCAGGCTGAGCGCACAATTCAGACGCTCGAAGACATGTTGCGAGCGTGTGTGCTAGATTTCGGTAATAGCCAAAGTGAGCATTTACCATTAATCGAATTTGCCTACAATAATAGCTATCATTCAGCCATCCAGATGGTGCCTTTTGAGGCATTATACGAGCGAAAATGCAGATCGCCGAATGGTTGGTTTGAAATCGGAGAGTCAGTGTTGGTTGGCCCAGACATTGTTCAGCAGTCAGAAGAGAAAGTAGAGCTTATCAGAGAACGCCTATTGACTGCACAGAGTCGCCAGAAATCATATGCAGACGTACGGCGCAGAGATCTAGAATTTGCGGTAAATGACTGGGTATATCTGAAAGTGTCTCCGATGAAAGAGGTGATGAGATTTGGCAAGAAAGGACAGTTTAGCCCGAGATTCATTGGGCCATATCAGATTCGGCGAAGAATAGGCCGAGTTGCATACGAATTGAACTTGCCTCCGGAGTTAGCATCTGTTCACCCAGTATTCCATGTCTCTATGTTGGGGAAGTTCGTAGGAGACCCTTCTACAGTAGTTCCCATTCAGGATGTCCAGGTCACAGAAGAGTTAGCATATGAAGAAGTTTCAGTAGCTATTTTAGACAGACAGATTCGCAGGTTGAGAACTAAAGATGTTGCGTCTGTCAAAGTATTGTGGCGTAACAGGAACCGAGAGGAAATGACGTGGGAAGCTGAAGAAGATATGAAAGCCAGATACCCTCACCTATTTCAGGCCTAGTCAGGCGACAGGTATGTCCGTATTATTACTTATGCAGTACCTTATAGTTGTATGTGTGTGAATGAGAAAGATTGATACTTAGTTATCTAGTGGATCTTAAAAATATTGCGTGTAGTACCTGTGTTGGACTTTTCTGCATTTCAGGTTTTTGCTATAGTCCATATTACAGGGGAAACTCTGCCAAAATTTTTCTAGAAAGTAAGTTAAGTAGCCCTCTAGATAGCAGTATACATTCGAGGACGAATGTTCTTAAGGGGGGGAGAATGTTATACCCCGTAGGATTCCCGGCACCTAGATGACCTATTCGCATGTTGGTTAAGCATATTTGAAGTCCATACGTGCTAGAGAAAGGCCCGGGAAAAGATCGGACGAGAAACCTGTCGAACCATTGCGGAAGGAGCCGAGGCAGAGCCCCTCCGCGATGGCAGCGTGTCACGGAGGTGGAGCCTCCGCGTTGGCTCAGTGACACGTTGGCCTTGTCCAGGCCCAAGTATATAAAGCCCCACTTCGGTTTTAAATGATTAAAACACTTATAAATTTCCAGGAAACAGAGCAAACCGGCAGAGAAGGAAAAAGGAACGAAGAAATGATATAATTTTCGTCCGATTATGCTGCTAAACGTTGTCCAAATTCAAATTAATCTCAGATACTGAGGTATTTAGCAGCAGAGAGCATTCCTACGGATTTAGTTTCGTGAAATACGGCCGACGAATCGTCGAGCTACCGAGCTAAGGTAAGTGGAATTGCTCTAAACTAGTGTCTATGTGTTCCTAGCTGTGAAGTGAATATTTCTCCCTTCTGGACCTCTGAAAAATAGCGAGTTTTCGACCGTCTTTCGATAAAGGCCAGTAGGATATTCAGAAGCCATGTATGATGTTTACTATGAATGATGGTACGATATTAGAAACGTCATGTTACGATCAGCGCGAGACTTGTTAGCATGATATAGATTCTAATATAAGTGTTAGGAACTACACAGCATGCTCAGTACGTGATGTGACACAGAATGTTAGGATATCATTGTATTCAGTTGAAACCCAGTAAAGCAATGTAATATCTGTAAGACATCTCAGAAATAGAACGATAAGTTAAAGTGAAGTTAGCAAGCATATTAGGACTAGTAAATCATGTTACTATAGAAACTCAGTATTCAACATAGTTTCAGCAGAAAGACTATATCTTGTTCAGCATTAGCCCCAGTACAGTCTGGCAGAAGACTATATTTGTACATATATACTATTACCAGCCTCAGCATGCATTAAGTACGTACATATTACTATCGCTAGCTCAGCATATAGTATATACAAATACTTTACCACTATTAGCTTCAATATGTGGGACATGCAGATAGTATTACTAGTTGAGACTGTTGTATTGTTTGGGGTTGGACTACCTAGCATCCATGACCGCCCCGGGTTAATAGCTGTATCGACTCGTCCGCCTGAGAACGAGGATACGTCGCTCTACGGAGTGGCATGCCGTCCCACAGGGGACGAAGATGGGATACCAGTTTTCCCCATATTGTGCCTTGGTCGGCCCTTATACACCCCCGTCGAGCGGATACGCTCGGGGTGTTGATTCAGGAGTCCTCCGGACTTAGGTACAGTTATAGTCAGGGGCTCAGCGAGCCCAAGTGCATACCCAGGGGACCGGCAGGATGCGTATAGTTATTATAGGAGATGGGATGACCAGGGTAGGGGTATAGATTCTGTGCTGGTTGTACCTCCCGGCTTATGGGGGCCGGGTAAGGTTTGTGTGTGCTATGTTATGTTATGCCATGTTATGTTAGATACGAGTAGATCAGCAGTAGAACGATACGTCTCCAGGTATGACTCCTACTCCTTCCAGTATAATTGAGAGAAGGTATGACTTACATTATCAGACAGTTAATCTATTTCTCTCTACTTCAGTTTCATCAGTTATATTATTGTTTTCATATATTTCTTTCAGTTATTGCTTTACATACTCAGTACCAGCGGTACTGACACCCGGTGGGGCGCTGCATTACTTGCCTGCAGGTACTCATAGACGAGCAGGCGATACCACGTGATTTCTGTCAGCGATCGAGTATTCAGCTCCTGTAATCCGGAGACTGAATTCTAGAGGTGTATTTCATTTTCTTTGTTGTATAGTACGGGTAGGTCGGGGCCCCGTCCCGATCATTTCTATTGTTATTCTTAGAGGCTTGCAGTCTGTATATATATTTCCCTGTGGTCAGATGAGCCGGTCGTGTGAGGCCGTGCGTTTTGTTTAGTTGTTTAGCATTGTTGATTATGTTGGCCGTGTGGGGCCATAGTCTGATAGTAGTGGTGACCTTGCCGGTCACGTAGTTATTTAGTATTTTATTGTTGAGATACAGATAACTAGACAGCATGGTGGCCTTGTCGGCCCGCATAGGTTTCCTTATAGTTGCTTGTTTCTGGTTAGCTGTTATTACAGGTACAGGAGGCTATAGGCCAATGGGCCGGGGGCTGTGTTTACAGGCGTTATATAGCCCTTTGTTTCTAGAAATGTGAGTTAGAGCCAGCCAGGCACCAGATGTGCCCAGGCTCAGCAGTCTAGTAGTTCAGGTCCTAGTAGGGCACCAGGTGCCAGGCATACCCCCCCCCAAGGCGGGGTGTGACAATATATCACCTCAGTTAATGCTAATATTTTTCATATGTGAGTTTGATAAGAAGAACATTTTTATTCCAAGAACTTTAATAATCCTAAAATCACCAACATAATAATTATACTTTTGCAGTCAATGGAAGGATTTGAATAATGTGGAATTATAGGGAGGGGGGAGTGAATATCATCAAAGTTGTTGCTCAATATATACATTGCCATATTAGAAGTAGAACTGATGTAGTTAATTGTGAGATGACAATAGTCTATGAGCTCAATACACCTAAGCAAAGAAGGTTGTTATGGGAAGATGTGCAGATTCTGGCTCAAAATGTAGTAGGTCCTTGGATAATTGGGGGTGACTTTAATGCTGTTTTATCTGCTCAAAACATATTATATGGCAATCCTGTAATACCTGCTGAAATTAAAGACTTTACAGAATGCATTAGTAATGTGGATCTCATTGAACTGTCTTGGAGGGGAGACTATTATACTTGGACCAACAAACATACAAGAACTGATAGAATTTGCAGCAAAATTGATAGAATATTTAGCAATTAGGATTGACTTAAGAAATGAGGACATATTACCATAGAGTATGGCTTGCCTTATATATCATATCACTTCCCAATGGTATTGCATATCAATCACATTCCTTGGAAGCATAAACTGCCTTTCAGATTCTTTAATGTCTGGAAAGACCATAAAGAATTCCTACCTATAGTGACTGAGGGGTGGCATCACAGAAGTAGTGGAGGGAAAATGAGACAAGTTTGGCTAAATTGAAACAACTGAAAATTGAGTTTAAGAAGCTGAATATAGAATAATTCAAATATATTACGCAGAAAATCAATACACTCAGAGAAGACCTGCAGCTTGTCCAAACTGAGATGAGATTGATCAATCAGACATGCTAATTTTGAAAGAAAAGGACGTCTTACTGAATCTAGAGAAATGGTCACATATTGAAGAAAGCATCATGAGACAGAAGGCTAAAGTAAACTGGATCAAATTACATGATGCAAATACTAAATACTTCACAATAGTCATGGAGGAAAGGTAGCAAAAAAAATAGATTTTCACACTTATATCATTCACTGGCATCACTTTGATAGAACCTGATGATATTAGAGAAGAGATAATAAAGGCTTGATGGGCACAACAGTTGTTACTCTTCCAGCAATTAATAAGCAAATAATGGCACTGGGACATGTCCTAACTCATTCACAACAGTTAAGTCTGTGGAGATAATTGATGAAGAAATTAAAGAGGGGATCATGAGTATTGGAGATGATAAAACTCCTGGGATGAATGGCTATAATTCTGCTTTTTTTAAAGCAACCTGGGCCTATGATAAAAGAAGATATGTATGCAACTGTGAAGGATTTCTTTCACTCAAGTGAAATGTATAGGCCAATAAATTGCAGTGCAATCACATTGATTCCGAAAACTGCTACTTCGAAAATTGTAAAAGAATATAGACCTATAGCTTGCTGCACAGTGATCTATAAGCTGATTTCTAAAGTGCTAGCTGTTCGAATTCAAAAAGTTATTACCAGTGTTATCAGTGAAGCTCAGGCTGGGTTTATACCAGGGAGAAGAATCTCAGACAATGTTTGTCATGTTCCGAGTTCACATCCTAGATGCGACACGGTACTTAGGATCATAAGTGACCTCAAGTAAATCAACAGTAATGCATAATTCTATTTAAGACTGATCTACTATAAAATAATATTAAGCGAAAGCTGACTAAAGAAATAATCAAATACTGAATAATAACAAAGATCTGTGCAAACACTGGAACTCAAGCTAAATCTAACAAATACTGTCTGAAAGCCTTCTAAAAGAACTGATGAGTTGTTGGGACAAACCTCCACCTAACTCTAATGTCTGAAACTAAACTAAAAATAATAAACTAAAAATGGAAACTCTGGCCCTCGGCAAATGAGGACTCACCACTGAAAGTTGTTGCAGAATCACCGAGAGAAACTAGTTGCAGTGTTGAGGCTGGATACTTGAGCCTATATCATAAAATAATATAACACATAGAAATATGTGATCAGTACATTGAATGTACTGAGTATGTAAGATGTAACTAAAACATACATATACTAAAGACTACTCCCTCTGTTTCACTTTAATTGCTAGGATAAGATTTGCACACACATTAAGAAATAATTAATAAGGATGGTAATTTGACTAATATAACCCTATTATTTTTTTGAAAACATACAATAATAATTCTTTTCACATTTAGAATGACTTTAAGTAGTAAGGGTAGAATTGAAAAAGCATGATCAATTATCTCTTGAATTTTGAAATTAGCAAGTATTTTAAAATAGTTACTTTTAGTACACCTAGCAATTAAAATGGAATAAAGGGAGTAGTAAACTGAACTGAAATAACCTGCAATGACTCTATCTGAACTCAGAAATATTGCAAAATAGGCTAACATATGTAGAAATATCATAGGAACTAATAAACTGAATTAAAGTTGTGAGCATAGTTGGACTGTGGAAGAGCCTATTACCAACATATAACCATGTGAACTAGACGTGGAGTTCGATGTATACACCCCATCAAAGAGAGTCCACTAAACTTTGCCAGGGTATAGTGGTTGAGTTGTGTGATCACTGTTTGGGGCCCATTCGGGCTAATAACCTACGGTGGCACGTAGTTCTGAAAATCTGAGTGCGCTGAACCCCGGCCCGCTCTGTGCTAAGTACTGCTCCCACCGAAAATCTAATTACATCTAACTATGCTGATAGCTCGAAACTGATGTCCTAAGACTAAGTTAGAACTACTTATCTGGAAGTGTCCTGAGAGTCTAAGGACCTGAAGGAAACTGTGTTCTAAAACTTGTCAGAGTTGTTTATCTAAAAGTGTCGTGACAGTCTAAAGAACGATAAACATGCTGATAAACTAATACTACTAAATATATTGAGTACTGAAAATATTATTGAGACTGAGCATACTAAAAGCATTGAGTTTCTATTCAAGCATATGTGCTAGCATTCATAATTCAAATAAAAATATCATGATAATACCATATTTATGACTAAGTTCTAAATCATGAAAGTTTTTTTCAAAAATCCTATTAAGGATAAGGGCTAGGAAAGCAAACTGTATAAATAAAATCAAAACATGAAGTTCAGCTAGTAATAGTCACGTAAACTTAAAGAATTATCAAGATTAAGGAACATAAACTGACTGGAAAACCCTAGCTTCTAATCTTCTATAAGGTTGGAATTTATAAAGTTATTTTTCAAAATAATTTAGGACATGAGAGGGAAAGGGAACGCTTGTTGAAGTCCCACATACCCGAAGGAGAATCCCAAACAATTAGTTCAAATTTTTGAGGTTGCTGAAAGAACCTAGTTCTTGCTGGGGAGAATCTCTGAACTTCTACGTTCTGGTCTTGAGAGCTTGTGTAGATAAATGAGAGGAGAACGCCGAGTAACTGCCCTAATTCCCCTCTAACCACACCCTAAATGATGTAGTTTAGGTATTAAAATAGCGGGAAGTTACAACTATGCCCCTGGAAGAAAGTCTGAAAAGTTGTCCGTCAGGATCCAACTAGTCACACAATGAGTCGTTGATTGTGACCAGGACTCGTTGGGACGAGTCATTGGTCCTGGGTATGAAAATCTCAGTTATTAAAATTTAATAATGGATGGGAACAACTCGTTAGATGGAACAACGAGTCATTGGTTCCCCTCGTTGTCACTGGGGAAGGTTTTGATTAGTTTCTTGATCTCCCCAAACGGACTGATAGAACGATCCACCGTCTTAAACAACGGGTCATTGTTTCCAACCATTATCACTGGAGGAATTTCTACCCTCTATGGAATCCCTCTAACGGCTCCCTACGACGAGTCGTTTCAGCCAACAATGACTCATCGTCTGGTTCATTATTTGGGAGAAGGTTTTGACCTCATCCTGAACCTGACAGAATGGGCAACATAACGACTCATTTCCACCAATGACAGGTTGTTGCAGCACTCATTGTATAAGAGGAATAAAAACTGCGTGGATGACAACAACTCAGATAACGGGTTGTTAGTACTGATAATGACTTGTTGGTTTAGTCGTTATGAGATAAAATTTTCTGATTTTTCATTTGAGGTCTGGATTTGGTCTAAGAAACTTTTGGGGTGTTATAATATCTCCCCCTTGAAAACATTCATCCTCAAATGAAGGCTAAGTAAGCTAAAAGACTGCGAAAAAGCTGTAATTCGGAACTGAAGACTATAAACTGATTACTGAAAAAGTGACTGACTCCAAACTGAGATGGACATACTAACTGAAATTATGCAACTAGTATGCACATTAGAACATGAATAGAGCTGAAGGGTATGGAACTGAATAGAGTACTGAGGAGGAATTTAGAACCTGATGAAGAAGCTGAGCTGGAAGGGAATAGGTGAGGGTATTTAGCCATCATATCTACTTCTACTTCCCATGTGGCTCCCTCTACTAGCTGATTCCAATGTAAAACCTTTACTGAAGCGACCTCCTTGTTCCCCAGCTTATAAATCTGGCGGTCTAGGATCTGAACTGGAACCTCTTCGTAAGAGAGACTCTCCTTTACACCAACGCTTTCTAAAGGCACTATTGAGGTTGGATCACCGATGCATTTCTTCAACAATGGCACATGAAAGACTGGGTGCACCGGTGCTAATTCCTTAGGCAAGTCCAACTCATAAGCCACATTGCCAATACGTCTCAGGATTCTGTAAGGACCAACATATCTAGGGCTGAGTTTTCCTTTCTTCCCAGACCTCACCACCCTTTTTATAGGTGAAATTTTAAGATATACCCAATAATCCACAACAAACTCTATCTCCCTTCTCCTTACATCTGTATATGATTTTGTTGAGACTCCTCGGCAATGGCGCCAAAAACTTATTGACGACTGCGCCCAAGCGCACACGCAAGTGTACGTGGTCCTACAAGTAATATAGTGGCCCTTTTTAAGAGACGGATGTCGAACCCACATGGACTAAACCAATTTAGCTAATTATAAAGTTCCAGTGTGATATTTACTTTCGCAAGTGTTGATATAGACTTTTTTGATAAAGTTTAATTAAGTCTAAGGGTGGTCACAGAAATACTCTGAAATCATTCAAGAAGCAACTAGAGCTAAATCTAGATAATCATGCGATACTATGCTTTGTCATGGTTTAAGTATGGAATTATCAATTGTCGTCTCACTTAATTACAATTGCATGTTCATGGTCTTCCGAGCCTCTAAACACGACAAACTAGCCTCACAACTACATCGTTGAGTGGGGATGTGACATTCTAGTTTGTGGGCAATTCAATTACATGGATGTGGTTTACAGGGTTTATGCTCTTGATTAGGGACTTTCGTACCTCTAATCATTTAACTCAACTTAACTTCACAACTACTTCTATGAGTGGTGATGTGATAATTCTAAGTTTGTGTCTAGCTCATCCCGTTTTAGTAACCAAGCAAGGCAAATTAGGTATAATTTCTTATCCTAACCGCGAATTATATCGTAAGATCCAAACTTGCTCCCTACATTCTTTGTTCTTGCCTAGGTTTACTTTCTCGAGATTTTACCTTGGTGTAACGTGTGTGTTTTCATGGTGATCAATCATAAAAACAACCATAATTAAGAATGTAAGACAAAACAACAATCAATAGCTTAAAACCAAAACACATTCGCATAATCGCAATCATACCTTGTGGCTTCAACCCTAGAGGAAGGGTTCTAGCCACTCAAGTTCGCATAATTACAAGAAAACATAATTAAAGTAACATACTTACAAGAGTTGGTAGAAGAGAAGATGAAATTTAAGAACCCTAGGTGAGTTCTCCCACTTCTCCCTTCACTTCTTGGTAGTTTTTCAGAAATATTACGTGACAAAATGTTTTTAGGAGCTAAGGGACCTATTTGTAGTAAATGAGAAATATATAAAATTATGCGCGTCATGGAATAGCTCCGTGGCACGGAGGTGAACGCGTCAATTTACCTCCGTGACCCGGAGGCATCGCGTAGACACACTGGAAATCCAAAACAATCTGTAAGCAGCCCCCTGCCGCGTTGGCAGCGTGTCACGCTGCTTGTGCAGCGCGCTAGGGGCCGTGGCACGTTACTGGTCGCGCAGCCTACCTACCGTGGCACGTTGCCAATGCGCAGGTGGGCTGTTTCGTGTGTCCCCCTTGCCGACGTTCGCGTTTTACTTTCGAGTCCATTCCTTCACTTCACCAACTCATAGATTAGTTCCCCAAATTCATTTTAAAACTGCAAAAATAAGAACTAATCATGTTGGTTAGTATATATCCATATTTACATAAAATCACATGAGAATGTATACATATAAGTAGATAAACAAGACAAAACTAAGTAATAAAGTATCACTTGGGCATACAATTCTACCCAAGATCAGATTTTAGTTAACTTTGAGTTGTTTTCAGCCGTTACCTGATAAGCTGAACCTTCTGCATGGCCTCATGCACTGAATCATGTCCTATCAAGGTAGCTTCACCAACCTCAAACCACCCTATAGGAGACCTACACCTCCTACCATTAATACCTCGAATGAGGTCATCTGAATACTGGAGTGGTAGCTGTTGTTGTATGCAAACTCGAGAGAGGTTGGTGATCACCCCAAATGCCCTTAAAGTCGATCACGTAAGCCCTCAATATATCCTCTAAAGTCTGAATATTTTGATCAGCTTGGCCATCTTTCTGTGGGTGAAAAACTGTACTGAGCTTGACCTGAGTACCAAGTCCTTTCCGGAAAGACTTCCAGAAGTTTAAGGTGAACTGAGCACTCCTATCTAAAATAATAGACAGGGGACTCCATGCAATCTGACTAACTCTCGGATGTACAGTCTAGCATAATCCTCTGCTAAATTTGTGGTCTTAACTAGTAGAAAATGTGCTAACTTAGTCATCCAGTCTACAACCACCCAAATTGAGTTCTGCTATCAGCGCCTACGAGGTAGACCTGTAATGAAGTCCATGTTCACTGCTTTCCACTTTCTAAGTAGGATTGCTAATATCCTGAGTCATACCTCTAGGTCTCTGATGTTCAACATTGACCTGTTGGCAATTTAGACACTTAGCCACGAATTCTGCAATGTCCTTCTTCATGCCATTCCACCGGTAGACTTAATGCAGATCACGGTACATCTTGGTGGCACTTGGATGGATAGAGTACCTGGTGATGTGAGCTTCCATTAATATCCACTGCCTCAAATCATCCACATCTCGAACACACAACCTTCCCTGATAACGGAGCACACCATCTCCCCCATTGGAGAAAGCTTCCATCTCTTTCCTTAGGTATGTTTCTTTCAGCTTAAGTATAATTGGGTTTTCATCCTGCTTTGACTTAACCTTCACAACCACAGAGGATACTAACCCACTCTTGACTACAACTCCACCTTCTGCTGAATCAACCAATTGGACCCCTAACCGAACCAGACTTTGAATATCCTTCGCCATTTCCTTCTTATCCTTCTCTAAATGAGTAACACTCCCCATAGACTACCTTTTGAGGGCATTAACCACTACATTAGCCTTGACCGAGTGATATAACACACTCATGCCACAATCCTTTAATAATTCTAGCCATCTTCTCTGAGATTCGGGTTCTTCTGACTGAACACATACTGTAGGATCTTGTGGTAAGTAAAAACATCTACATGAACCTCATAAAGGTAGTTCCTCCAAATCTTCAAGGAAAATACTACTGCTGCCAGTTCCAGATTGTGAGTAAGATAATTCTTTTCATGAACCTTGAGTTGTTTGGAAGCATAAGCTATGACTTTATCATGCTGCATCAGAACAAAACCAAGGCCAACTCTACAGGAATCACAATAGATCACGAACACAATTGAACCTTCCGGCAGAGCTTGAACTTAGGTTGTAGCGAGTCAAGTCTTCAACTCCTGAAAGTTTTTCTCATATGTATCAGACCGCTGAAACTTTACCTTCCTTTGAGTTGGTCTGGTCAAACGAGAGGTAATGGAGAGGAACCCTTCTACAAACTATGCGGTAATAACTGGTTAAGCCCAAGAAACTCCTAATATCTGATGGAGAAGTGGATCTTGGCCGGTCTTTGATTGCCGCTATCTTTTGAAGATCTACCTGAATACCCTCATTGGAGACCACATAACTAAGGAATGCAACTGATTTCAGCCAGAATTCACACTTGCTAACGCGAATAACTAATGGTCCTTGAGAGTCTACATAACTATTCTCATATTGTTGCATACTCCTCTGTTCTAGAGTAAACCAGAATATCGTCTATAAAGACAATAACGAACAAGTCTAGGTATTGCTTTAATATCTTGTTCATCAGATCCATAAAAGCTGCATGAGCATTGGTTAGTCCAAAATACATAACTACGAATTCGTAGTGACCATATCAAGTTCTGAAGGCTATTTTCGGAATGTCACATTTTTTGACCCTGAGCTGGTGGTATCCTAATCTGATATCTACCTAGGAAAAATAACTAGCTCCCTGAAGTTGATCGAATAAGTCATCAATCCTGGGTAGAGGATACTTGTTATTGACTGTGACCTTGTTCAGCTGATGGTAGTCAATGCACATTCTGAGTGTACCATTTTTCTTTCGCATGAATAGGACTGGGGCAACCCATAGAGAGATGTTGGGTCTGATGAAGCCCTTATCTAGAAGGTATTTAAGTTATTCCTTCAACACCTTAAGCTCAGCTGGAGCCTTTTATAAGGAGGAATAGAGATGGGTTGGGTATTTGGAAAAAGGTCTATGTCGAATTCTATTTACCGCTTAGGAGGGACTCCGGAAAAATCTTCGGGAAATACATCAGAAAACTCATTTACAAATGAAACTGACTGAAGCTTCGGGGTCTCAGAACCTGAATTTTTGACCCTAACCAAGTGATAGATGCACCCCTTAGAGATCATTTTTGTAGCCTTAAGGTATGAGATGAACCGACCCTTAGGCGCTGAAGTACTACCCTTCCACTCTAGGACTGGTTCATTGGAAAATTAAAATCTAACTACCCTGGTTTTGCAGTCAACTAAGGCATAGCAAGAATGTAACCAATCCATGCCAAGAATGAGGTTGAAGTCAACCATATCTAACTTTACTAGATCAACTGTGGTAACTTTCTGTAATAATGTGATCGGACAATCCCTATATACCTGATTAGCTCTGAATGACTCACCAACCGATGTGGAGACTGAAAACGGCTCTGAGAGAATTTCAGGGCTAATGTCAAATTGGATGGCAATGTAAGGAGTCATGAAAGAAAATGTGGCTCCTTGATCTAGTAAAGCATACGCATCTATTTGATAGAGTCTTAACATACCAGTCACAACGTCTGGTGAATTCTCCCAATCCTAATGGGAAGATAAAGCATAGAAACGGTTCTGGCGCTGACCACCACCTGTACCTGCGGTCGTACCCTACTAAGCTGAACAACCTAGTTGAGCTACCTATGTAGTGGATTAGGCCTTTCCCCGTCCTGTTGACGGGTAATCTCTCAATTTGTGACCTAGTTGGCCACAATCAAAACAGTTATGGGGCTATATTGCCTAGTTCTTTAGAGAGAGTTGTCTCGCGCCCTTAGGTATTCTCTACCTACCCACCTGTGTTGGTTTCGGGTATAGGTACCCTCTTGCTCAAAGTTGTTTGAGCTTTTCCTGGGAGTATGACATGGGTTACTTCAGCGTCGTAAGGCCTGGTATTCGAACATTGGCTCGAGACATTTTCTCTACCCCTTCTTACCCTGAAAAAGAAGGGACACCTTACGTTCTTGGACCGATAACCATCTTTCAGCTAACCTAGCCTCCTTCGTCCCTCGGGACCAACAAGGGGTAGTACAAAGCCTATTAGTGAAGCAAATTCAATGAAGCAACAACTGGTACTATAGAGAGGTGGCCATAAACTGGAGATTCTTGACCAACTTGACAGATCATTTAATGATGAACGGGGCTAAGAGATCTGCCAAAGCTGCAGGATGTAAAACTACATTGGTAGGGAGCGTTCCGCCTTCCCTCCTTACCCAGATGGTACTCACCTAGATGGTTCTTACCACACTTTGAACATACTGAAAAAGTGCGACTGCTGAATATATGGTTTTGAGATTGGGAGCCTGATGCTCCACCCCTTCGAAATTTATAAGGCTTGAAAGAAGGAGCACTGGCTGATGAGGGTGCTAGAAGTCTCTGCTGCTGTTGTGGGCGATTACTACCGCCCGAACTCCGCTGGGAGTGCTTAAACTGACCAGTCCTGGCCCGCTTAGTCTCCCTCTCTATTTCCTCCAATTTCTCTGCCTCCATATGTTGTGTATGAATAATGAGCCTAGAGATGTCCATTTCGTTGATAAGTATGTCAGTCCTGCACTCCTTGACTATCAGGTCTGAAACTCCATTCACGAATTTGAGCATGCGAGCTCTTGGCTCCGCAATCATTTATGGAGCATACTTCGATAGTTGCGTGAACTCTAAGACATACTCTTGCCCCGTCATATCGTTCGACCTCAAATTCACAAACTCGACGGCCTTAGCTTCCCTTAAGTCCCCAAAAAAGAATCTATCTAGGAATGTTGTCACAAACTCATTCCATTCCACCAAACCTGCACCGTTTCGCCTTCGCTCTTTCCACTACTAATACAAAATCTGAGTCATTCCTTTTAACTGATAAGCAGCTAGATCTGCACTTTCTTTAGAAATAACACCATGATTTGGGTGATTTTCTGCACCATCAACCTAGGACCCGTGAAATACCAGGGATTCATCCGAGTAAAATACCGGACCCTAGCAGCAGCTGTAGACCCATTAATATTAACCAGTATGACTTGCTAGTTGATCTAATTGGTCATTTCCTGAGCCAGCATCTGAATGGCAGCCCGAAACTCTACATGCGAGACCTGATCATCTTGAGAGACTGTTGGAGCCGGTGGAGCTGGTTGGTTAGCATTTTCGGTCCTCCTTTTGTTTGAGGCGTCATTAATTGAAAAGGGTAGAGCACGAGTTAGGAAGAGATTTCAGAGATCAAACTCTACGCACGATAAGAATCATGAAGAAAGAGAATTTTCCTAAAAATGTCTCGTAGCCTTCCCCCCCATAAGTGTGGCATGCTTCACACCCATGAAAAGGACTCTACTTGACACGGCTTTTAGCCATCCTAGGACATTCTAAACTTGATGCTCGTTTACACCCTGGACCCGACACGGTACTTAGGATCACTTGTGACCCCCAAAAAACCCATGGTAAAGCATAATTCTATTAAGACTGATCTGTTGTAAAATAATGTTAAGATGAAGCTGACTAAAGAAATAACCAAATACTAAATAATACCAAAGATCTGTGCAAATGCTGGAACTCAAGCTGAATCTAACATATACTATCTGAAAGCCTTTAAAAACTAATGAGTTGCTGGGACAAACCCCCAGCTAACTCTAATGCTTGAAACTAAACTGAAAATAACAAACTGAAGCTGGAATTTATAAAGTTTTTCTGAAAATAGTTTAGGACACAAGGGGAAAGGGAACCGTTATTGAAGTCCCACATACCTGAAGGAGAAACCCGATGAATTAGCCCGAATTTCTGAGGTTGCTGGAAGAACCCTAGTTCTTGCTGGGGAGAATATCTAAACTTCTACATTCTAGTCTTGAGAGTTTGGGAGAGAAATGAGAGGAGAATGTCAAGTAACTCTTTTAATTCCCTTTTAAATGTACCCCAAATAACGTAGTTTAGGAGTTAAAATAGCGATAAGTTACAACAATGCTCCTGGAAGAAAGCCTGCAGAGTTGCCTGTCAGGATCCAATGGATCACACAACGAGCCGTTGGTTGTGACCATGACTCATTGGGACCAATCATTAGTCATGGGTCTGAAAATCTCAATTACTGAAATTGAACAATGGACGGGAGAAATGACTCATTAGATGAAACAACGAGTCGTTGATTCCACTCATCGTCACTGGGGAAGGTTTTGATTAGTTTTTGGATCCCCCCAACGAATGGCTAAAACGACCCGTCGTCTGAAATAATGGGTCATTGTTTCCAACCATTGTCACTAGAGATATTTTTACCCTTTCTGGAATCCCTCTAACGGCTCTATACAATGAGTCATTTCAGCCAACAATAACTCATCATATGGCTCGTTGTTTGAAGAAGGTTTTTGACCTCATTCTGAACCTAACAGAAGGGCAACACAACGACTCATTGCCACCAATGAATGGGTCGTTGTACCACTTATTCTATCATAGGAATGAAAACTACAGGGCTGACAACGACTCAAACAACGAGTCGTTGATACTAACAATGACTCGTTGATTGAGTCATTCTGAGATAAAACTTTTTGGTTTATTTTTTTGATTTTTCATTCCAAGTCTGGATTTGATCTAAGAAACTATTGGGGTGTTACAATATTACATTAGCACATGAATTGATCCAAACTTATAGCAGGAAGAATATATCCCGTAGATGCATGTTGAAGATTGATCTTCAAAAAGCATATTATAGTGTGGAATGGGTATATATAAAGCAGATTATGGAATGCTTGGGATTTTCTGCTAAGTTCATTGAATGGATAATGGAGTGCATGCAGACAGTAACATATTCTATTAGCATTAATGAGGAATATGTTATACCTTTTAAGGCAGGAAGAGGATTAAGGCAAATGGACCCAATATCCCCTTACCTTTTGCAATTTCCATAGAGTACTTAAGCAGAACGTTGGCCAAAATGAAGAAGGACAAGAGTTTTAGATATCACCCTAAATGTGCAAAGTTAGATGTCACTCACCTTAGTTATGTAGATGATCTGCTTCTCTTTAACAAGGGAGATTTACAATCCATTACTATTATGTACAGGTATTTCACACAATTTTCCCTAGCTTCTGGACTAACTGCTAACTTAGAGAAGAGTTGTGCCTATATTGGAGGTAATCATACTATTGTCAAGGATTAAATTCTGCATCATCTTGGTTTGGATATAAGTGCACTGCCTCTCAGATATCTTGGTATTCCCTTGTCTTCTAAGAAACTTACTCTGATTCAATGGAAACCCCTCATAGATAAGATAGACAAAAGGATAACTTCTTCGATAGTAAAGAAGCTTGCTTATACAGAAAGAATTCAACTGGTTCAAACAGTCCTATTTGGTACCCCAAGCATACTGGTCACAAATGTTCATTCTGCCTAGTAAAATGCTGAAGACTATTGAGGCTTATAATAGGAGTTATGTGTGGTCTGGAACAAATATATTCACCAAGAAAGAATTAATAGCTTGGGACAAGGTATGCACACTTAAAAGCGATGGGGGTCTCAACATCATAAACTTGAAACTGTGACATAAGGCTGCTATAGCTAAAGTATATTGGGATTTAACTCACAAGCAAGATAGGTTTTGGATAAGGTGGATACATGCTTATTATATAAGAGTCAGAGTTTGTAGCACATGGAGTTTCCAAAGCAGGCATGTTGAATAATGAGGAAGATACTAGCTGCTAGGAAAGTATGGGAACAGACATGAGATATCAGACCAGAGACTAAAGGACTCATCAGACAGATATATCTTCACATACTTGGTGATGCAGATAGAGTATCTTGGAAATGCACAAGGTATGGCAATAATGCTAGGTCCAAAGTTGTTTTCATAATGTGGTTGTTACTACATGGAAGACTGTTGATTAAACACAGATTACTCAAATGAAAAATCAATGTAAGTCCAACATGTGGTTTATGTCAGTCAGCATCAGAGACAAGAGAACACTTGTTTATTCACTGTGAGATTACTAGGAATATATGGTCTAGAATATTAAGGTGATGCGGAAATTGAGGACAGATTATAACAACTGGGATGAACATCTATGTTGCATTATTCAGAATGCAAAAGGGAAGACAGACTAGGCCTAAATCTTCATGCTAGTATATGCTAAGACAGTTTATGCAATATGGATGGAAAGGAATCAAAGTGTATTTGAGCAGAAATCAACAGAAGCTGATATGATTGCTATAGGAATAGCCTATATATGTCATGTGAGGGGCAACATTCATCTACAGCAAACTATGCAAACTTGGAAGATGTAATACTACTTAGTGTGATAGAGATAGATAAGTACCAGTAGGTCTTGTGTTTCAGTGGAAATGGGGTTATGTATATAGGAATAGCTAATTATGGTAGTTAGTTGCTTTGTAATGCAATTTCAGGTGATTAATACAACAGTTAGTTACCTAAAAAATAAAAAAGAATCACCAACATAAAATCATTCTTTTTCAACTTCAATGTAGAACACAATAATATTAATTAACACAAATGCTCCAAACAGCACCAAAATAATACCTAATCTCTTACATTGGCCATAAAATTGACTAGAAATGACCACTATAAATATCTTCTCCTTAGTCAAATTTTTTTCTTAGCAGGATTATCACTTCTTCGAATCTTCTTTTACATTGAGCGGTATGTTGGCTTAATTTATCACACACAAATCTATTAAAATATAGACATATAGTATCATTACATATCTTATTAGCATGAACATAAAAATTCAATTATCCTTTGCGATACTGACTTTCGTAATAATGTTCTTTTCTTTGACTGCTACGACTTTCTTGGAGTCTAGATGTAGATCCCCAAGATCTTCGAAATGTTAAAAATTGGCAACACGAACACAGCAGACAATAATACAGCACCACCAAACAAGCAAAGCAAGCACACATCTAATCTTAACCCACCCACTGAATCTTCCGCACATGTTCTCTGTATTTTGGTTTGTGTTGTTTGCACCTACTGATGATATTGGTAGTTGATGCACTTCCTCTATTTTGCCCATTGAGATAATAATAATAAAAGTAGATTTCTAATTCTTTGTAGTAAGAAAGCACTATATTACATATACTTCAACTTACAAAAATTTAACGGAAACAAATAACAAGATAATTTATAGTATCTTTTTTTTTCTTCCTCCCAAAATAAAATTTTCATTATTTTTCATAAGAATGTAGTCGAAGAAATATCCTTAAGGTTGTTGAGAATTTTACAAAAAATACTTTATCATGAATCATGTAGAGAATTCTCATATCCTGAGGTGTGTCAAAGACACTGTCTTTAAGTATATTTCACCCGGTATAGGTATATCCCCTAGGATTCAACAAGCTCTTCTAGTATAAAACTAAGATCCTGAATCTAACAAAGATTCAATAAAGAAGAAAACCCGGCATAAAATGAATATTGAAAAGAGAGAAAAATTCAATTCATATGCCTACTCCATCAAATGAAAGAACATCCATTTAAATGGGTACAAGAAAATCATCAAGTGATGTTTGAGCAAATTAAAGACTCCAAATAAATGACAATAAAAGGGAATAATGATCATAAATTGGTTATAATAATTTTAAATTCATTCAAAATAGTAGTTTTATAACTGAAAATATTATCCCATAGTAATAGCCTTTAAATGGCCAGATTCAATTTGAAAAATTGAAATTCAAATTGCCTGTTACAATAATAATATCAAATATTAGAAAATAATATTTTTTTTAAGATATCAAATTATTTTTCCAACAATACTGACTGAAAATAGCCTAATTTAAGTATTTAAGGGTGTGATCTAGTGATCAGCAAAGTGGAATGAAAATTATTTAGTCTCAAATTTAAATTTTAGCTTAAGTAAAAAGACTAGTAGGTAGGGTTTTTTTCATTTGCCTAAATCTTAGTGAACAAAATTACCTAATATCAGATATAGAGGTGGGGAGTACTGCAAGCGCACGTTTAAGTAAGGCAACTAATGTACGCAGGCTATGGCTCACCGGAAACAGAGAGCCCCTTCCCCTCCAATTTCACTAAAGAGTAGCAAACCACCTTCTGTAGTACCTTTGATGGATGAAACCCTACAGAAAGAACCCCCAAATGCTGACCCAACTGTAAGAATGTCCACACCTGTATCAGGTGTCCCTCAATAGTTGGCCACTAGATGCCTATTTCAAAGGTTTCCAGGGATGGGTTGTGCGCTCACTTGCTGCAAATACTTGGAGATCCTATCCCACCCCTTGATCGCTACTATTTATCCCTAAACCCTTGGGGCCAGTCAAACCAACCACTTTATCCATGGACATAACAGCGGCTCGCAAGCTATCTTTTATGGGGGGTTTTGTGGATCTAGATGCTACTAAGACTGCAAGCACAAGAGTAACCGCAGCAGATGTAGTTAGGAAAAATTGCACACCTCAACAAGGTATGAAGTTGAATTTCTATCCCACAGCTCTGAAGAATGGCTTAAAAGTGGTTCAACTCAATTTGACGGAACTAAGGGTAAAATATGGAAAATGGTAGCTTGCTCTGATAGGATATGTTATTGGTGGTGTTGTGCGCTTCAAGGAGATGCTTAGATTTGTTTATGGGGTTTGAAACTCAGTTATTGCACCTAAGGTTTTGCTACATAATGATGGATTCCTTGTTTTCATATTTAGATCTGTTGAGGACAAAGAAAGTATCCTAAAGAATGACCCCTATACTTTTAATAGCATACCATTTATCCTAAAGAATTGGAGCCCGGATTTTGACATACACAATGCACCTATGAGGGTTCTACCATTATGGGTTATGTTTTCAGGTTTGCCCCTACATTTTTTGGGCTGAGGAGAATCTAGGAAGGGTGGGTAGTTATCTAGGTAATCTATTGTGCACAGATAGGATCACAGCACAGTGTGAATATATCTTGTATACACAAGTCGTAATTGAGATGGATCTTACGCAACCTCTCCCAAAACTATTACCTATTAAAGGAGCTAAGGGAGTATTTGGAAGCAAGCTATTAAATATGAACGAAAGCCTAGATTTTGCCAATTTTATATTCAATATTGGCACATGGCTATGGAGTGCAAAGCAAAAGGGAAGGTTGAGCTAGTGCCAAAGCAGAATAAGAGGAAAAAGAAAACCCGGAAGCCTCATAATGAAGGAGCTACAGAAGTAGCTAATGTGGAACATGCCCCTACAAAAGCAGGACACAAGAGTCATTCCTGAGGTACTAGCTGCTACTTACAGTCCCCAGTGAATGTTAGTAAAGTACATGAGAGTCCTACTCATACTCATATCAGTACTATAGGGAAGCATATTGTTATATATCAGGGTAAGGATCAAATTCCACAAGCAGTAGTAGAGTCAGTTCATATACGTAATTCATACATAGCTTTCACTACTCATCCAGGAGGGGTAGGAGTGGAGGAGCAGATGGTTGATATAGGGTCCTCCACCAATAATACCATATGACATTTTGTGCTTGGAATATTTGAGGAATAAATAAAGTTTACAAGTGTAAAGGCTTAGTTTCTTTCTGCGGAAGAATAAAGTTGATTTAATTGGTTTCTTATAGAATAGAGTGACACAATATAAAGCGGTTGCTATTTAGAGGAAGTTTGGAGGAGAGTGGGACTTTGTCACTAATTATTCCTATGCTCCGAATGGTAGGATCTGGATAGGGTGAAACCTGCAAATATAATGTTAACGGTGATCGGGTCCTCTTCTCAAATGGTCCACTGTTCCATCCAAGATAAACATTCTAGTTTTCAGAGTTCTATTATATTTGTTTATGGAATGAATACTATTGTTGATCAAAGACCTCTATGAGATCAACTAAGAGATATACATTTTGGGATTAGTGGTCCTTGGCTAATTCTAGGTGATTTCAATACAATTTTGAGAATGGATGATAGAGTTAATGGTGTTCCTGTTCACATAATAGAGGTTGTAGATTTTCAGCAGTATGTTTCTGGTATTGGGCTAGGACTGGTCCCTAAGTATGGCTGTCAATTTAGCTAGAATAATCATAGAGAAGCAACGACCAGAATCTATAGCCTTATTGATTGGATTTTTGGTAATCCGGTTTGGATACAAAATTATATGAATCTCAGAGCAGAGTATATGCTCCCTGAATTTTCTAATCACTCTGCCATCTTAGTCAACACTGAGGTTAGCAGGAGAAGATATACAAGGTCATTTAGGTTGCTAACACCTATAATGCAACAGAAACAGTACATATAGGCAGTCGAGAATGCTTGGCAGCCGCCTATTGAGGGATTCAGAATGTATGCAGTAAGTAGGAAATTGAAGATGTTAGAGGAGAGCACAAACAATATACATAGAGAATTATCATCACTGAATGGTAAAATTCAGCAGATAATCAACCTCCAAGCTAAGCAAATAACACTTAATAATGAACATTTCAACCCCTAACTCATTGAAGAAGAAAAGAATGCTACTACTTCTTAAGAAATGGGAGAATATCCAAGAAATAATGTTGCGGCAGAAATCTAGAGTAGTTTGGATTACTCAAGGTGACTCAAATACTAAGTACTTTCATGCTCAATTGAAAGCCAGACAGTCCAAGAATAGGATCTTCTCAATCTATAATAACCAAGGTATAAAGGTTACTGATCCTAAGATGTGCAACAACAGTTTCTTAGTTTCTTTACCAAGCTATTGGGGGTACCTGCCGGCTCTAAATGTGGTTATAGCTAGAAATGGGCCATGCCTCACTCTAGCTCAAGAACAAGCTATGTTACAACCAGTTACAAGGGAGGAAACCCTGCGGAGTTTTATAAGGAATTTTGGCCTATAATAGGGGAGGAGGAATCTGGAATTCTTCCGATCTGCAGACTATTGAGAGAGGTGAATTGCACCACTATTACTCTAATCCCAAAGGTGTTGACTCCTAACTATGTGAAAGAGTTCCGACCTATAGCTTGCTGCTCCACATTGTACAAAAGCATATCCAAAATTATAACCAATAGGCTGAAGCTGGTCGTTGATTGCCTGGAAGGACAATCACAAGTAGCCTTTATTGAGGGCCGAAATATTTTGGATAATGTTATTATAGCTCATGAATTGTTCAAGGAATATACACGCAAGTTTGCCTCTCCTAGGTGTATGATAAAAATAGACATCCAGAAAGCCTACGACTCGATAGAATGGCCTTTTCTCAGGATGGTGCTAAAACTGTGTAATTACTACTCTAGTAATCACACCAATTTCAATTACACGAAAGAATTTAACTATTTGGTGTAATTGATTAAAAAATATTAATTAAGAGCCAATGCATACAAATGCAATTCAACGTATGACCATTCAATGATTAAGATGTTACCCATTTTGAAACGTAGTGTTATGATTTTAGATTCAATAATTTGTAGTTTTTGTTTGTTTATTGTGAGTTCAATTAGGCATTCTACTCCCCTCCCCCTCTTAACAAGAAAAATCATACATGAGTTAGATAAATATGAAAAAACACTTGTTGCGAAGAAAAGTCTTTTGACGTCTCATTTGGAGTTGTAGACCCCCGGTCCTGTAAGAGAAGTTCATTCATCCAACTACGCATTTCCCTTTCGACATTAATAAAACAATACTCTTTCCGTTGCAATTAATGCGATGTTCTTTTCTTTTTAATTGTTAGGATAAAATTTTTACACAATTCTTAAGAAAAAGTTAATTAGAAAAATAATTTAACTAATATATTTCTTATTAATTTTTTAATCTTTATCTATTTATGTGTCTCTTAATTCTAGATTAAGTAATTCTCTCTCAATGTTTTAAATTGACAAGTACTCCCTCCGTTCATCTTTATTTAATAGGATAAGGTTTACACATCATTTAATAAAAAATTAATATGAGTTGCAATTTGACTAATATAACTATATTAATTGATCAGTACTTTTAAAAATATACAATAATCATTCTTTTCACATTATATAATGACTTAAGTACTAAGGTAGAGCTGAAAAAAAGAGTCAATTATTTATTGAGTTTCTACATCAAAAATTATTTTGGAATAAATATTTTTAGTATACCTATCAAGTAAAAAGAAACGAAGAAAGTATTTGAGAATAACTACTTTTAGTATATATGACAACTAAAAGAGAATAAAGAGAGTATCTTTCCGTAAATAATTAGATTTTAAATTTTTATTTTATTTTTAATAAAATAATTTATTATATAAATATTTACTATTTATTTTAAATTATAAATTCTTAAATTTTGTTTCAGGCACACACTTTCACGGGAATTAAAACTAGTAACAAATAAATTACTTCACAAATATGCCTTTATCAAAAAGGGGGAAAAGATAAATAATAACGAATTTTATTGGAGCAAAGTGGCCCAAGGGTATTGTAAAAGCCCTTATTGGTTTGGGGTGCCCATTCGTATGTTTCTTTAGTCAGGGGGAACCGTCCACCGTTCCTTTCCCATACCTAATTCTCCACTTGTGTGTTTTAAAATTTTCATCCGGACTTTTTTCCCCCTTTTTTATTTTATGTATATTTCTTTTATTATTTTCTTAATATAAATAACTTTGAAATAAAAAAGGAGTTGAAAAGAAACTTGGGGTGTGTTAGAAGAAGTAAGTCAATCTTTTTATTTATGTTCAGATATTTGGTAAGTAAATATTTTTTTTTATTTTTATCTCGAAAAATATCTATATATGATTCTAAGCAAACACCAAAGTATCGAGATGAGTGGGTGAGGTAAGGGTATGAGGAGAAGAGACGGATATGGAGTATATGTATCAAATTCATTTGAATCGAATACTTTCAATGTAAAGTATAAATTTATATTTAAAAATCTATAAAAAAATTATAATAAATAATAAATATGAATTTATAATTTTAAAAAAATACAATGAATTTAATAAAAATTATAAAAAATATAAAATTATTAAATACTAAAATTCATCCCTCACAGAATATTAAAGGTGTTGATGTACAATGGAGTAGCTACATTGTCAAAAGGATAGTCAGTTGAATACCATTCGTCGTAAAATTATACGATAGATAAAAAAAAATAATACAATATATATTAACATCTTTAATATATCGTTTATGAAAAAAAAGTATTTTATTTTACTAAATTTCTTTTTCCCTTTTAAGAAATTTAATTTTTTTTATCTTTCAAATATTTTGATTAATAAAATATAAAAAATAAAAGATACTTTCTTCCACAAAATAACACACCCCTGGTGGTGGGTAATTTAGGACCCGGAAGCGCCGTATATTTTCCTTTTAACCCTCATCTTTTTCGAAGAATCAAATTTTTCTCCAAAATCTTTTTATAGAAGATAATGATTCGTCCTCTTTTATGGCCAGGCCAATGAACACATGATTTCATTCGTTCAATCGTGGCCTTTTAGTTGAAAAAGTCCTTATTTTCACATTAAAATAATGCACATGAATGTAGTAACTAATAGTTGTGGGGCCAAAAGTTTGAATAATTATGCAATAAAATAGTAATAAACATTGGGGGAGAAAAAGAAATGTAAGAAGAAATAGAAGGACCTATTGCAAGTTTACACCGATGACTCGCGTGGCCTGTGGATGTGTGCCACAAGCCCCACATTAAATAATTATTTTGTTTTTATTTCCTGCTTCTTCTAGCATTTAAAACTTGATAAAAATAGACGACGCACTCATTCATGCATTTTTAATTTTTATTAGTTATTATTATAGATAAATTTTATCTAATATAAAATAGGTTCTGCGTGAGTTCAATTTATTTTTAAATTTTAAAATTTATTATATTTTTGAAGGTTATTTTATTTTATATTGTGACTTATGTCTATAAAAAGAAATATATATTTTTTTAAAGGAGCGTTTTAACGTTTCGATAAAGTTTTAAAATTAATTAAAATTTTAAGTTTCAATGATATGCATATTTCACTAACTAAAAAATAAAGAAAGTTAATACAATTTCAATAACTTCATGATTAAATGTGTTAAAATATTTAAGCTCTAAAATACATATTTTATCTATTTGAAATTCTTTCGAGATTGATAGAAGAGATTTAAAATTGTTACTTGTTTCATAAATTTCAGTTTTTAATGATGAAAATTTATATTTTTATAAAATTCTTTGTCATAAATAGTGTATTAAAATATCAAAATATTCAATTAAAATCTCTACACTCATTATTGGTAATTTTAGAGATTTTATTTTTATAAAGTTAGTTAATTATTATATTTTCCAAAAAAATAGTTATTGTAAAGAATGTATTGTTATAAAGATGATTGGTGTTGTTACAGTGATGTATTGTTATATAAGAATATTGTTATAAAGAAGTCTGATGGTAGAAAGTAATCTTTTAACTCTTTAGGTGCTCAAAGTTTTGGTTAGTGATTAAAAAGACAAACAACAATAACATATCCCGTAGGATGTATGCAATCTTACTTCTAGCTTTGTAAGATAGGAAATCTGTTTTCAAAAGATACTCGTCTCAAAAGGCAAGTATTTAATGCAAGATTGTAAGAAAAGAGATAGCAAAGTAGCAAGATACAAAATAAATGCAGCAATGAGTAATTACATATGTCGAAGAATAAGAAATTATGTGATAATTAAATAATACTACTAAAAGAATAAGAGGAAAGGAGGCAGCGAATCCACTGCCTTCCTTAAACAGAATGCGACAACACTCAGCTATCTACTAATCTTCTACTCTAATCCTCAACCTCCATATCTTCCAATATAAGGTCATGTTCTCAGACAGTTGAATTTGTGTCATGTCCTGTCTAATCACCTTTCCCCAATTCTTCTTCACCCCACCTCTACCTCTCAAGCTTCTACTATGGTCAACTTATCGCATCTCCCTACTGGCGCATCCTCGCACCTCCTCTTCATATATCTGAACCATTTAAGTCTCGCTTTCCTCATCTTGTCAGCCATTGATGCCCCTTACTCCTATTACACCCCGTAAGTTTCTAACGATTGATCAGCCTATTCGTACGTTAGTTAAAAGTTTTAGAGTGCAATACGTACGAGAAAGGGCCTGGGGAAGGGTCGAACGAGCACGGAGTCGGGACCGCGCGGGAGAAGGCCGGACCAGTTGCCCAAATAGGCACGTGTCACGGACCCTCCCTAGCGCGATGGCTTCGTGGCATGCCCGACTTTTGACGCGACAGGGTCCGTGCCACGGACCCCTGTCCACCGCCCCAAGTATATATAAGTTCCTCCCTTTGATTTTATTTCATTTTCCAAGTTCACATATGGCTAGGAGAGGAAAAACACGAAGAATTCCACTAATTTTCCTCCGTTTACGCTACAGAAAGCTGCTTGAATTCAAATTAATTTCGGGTATCGAAGTTTAAGGCTGCAGGGAGCATTACTACAGAGTTATTTTCGCGAAATTCGCCCGGCAAATCGTAACCCCGACGAGCCAAAGTTGTCGGAATTCCTCCAAACTAATTTCTATACGATCACAGGCTTCAAGTAAGTATTTCTCCCTTCTGAACTCCCAAAAAATTATATGTTTTCGATCGTGTTTTGTCAAGTTGAAATATAGTTAATATTTATATATAAAGTTTTAATTTTTGCCGAATTTAGTACTGACACCAGCCTCATTCTCCTAGTAATACGATTTCAGTTGAGAAGAGCTATTGAATACGAATCGAAACTCACTAGTTAATCAGAAATCGACAGTCAAGGTATGTTAAGGCAAATTCTTTCAGCAAGTTAGTTTCTTTAGTATTATGTCTCAGGTTATATCTCAGTAAGAGGATCAGAAGTACACTGATCATGACTAGCTGTTGTTACTGGTTGAGACCAGCGTTCTATATTTAGTTTGGGATTTGACTTGCCCTGTATAGCCCTCCATGACCAACCCTAGGGTTACTAGCTGTGTCGACGCCCGCCAGGGGCGAGATGACGTCGCTCTACGGAGTGGATCTCAGATCCTCACACAGTCCATTCCATGGCTGGACTATTATATGTCGTATCGGCACCACACCCCCGTCGAGCCTAGTGCACGGGGTGCAGATATCAGGAGTCCACTAGACTCAAACACAGCTACAATTAGGGACCGAGTGGGCTCAATTGCATACCCAGAGGACTGATAGGACGGCTATAGTTATTGGTTGATCCAGTGTGACCTTGTTAGGGGTATGTAGACTGAAGTGTACTCACCAGGGCTTATGGGGCCTGAGGTGGGTTATTCTGTGCTGGTTGTACCTTCCGGCTTATAGGGGTCAGGTAAGGTTCTTGTTTGCTTTAGTTACTGATAAATTAGATGATAGGAAGTTCAACTATTCAGGTATGGTCTCTATCCCTCCATTTCAGTTGTTCTAAGTTTTATTTCTTTTATTCAGTCATTTACAATTATTGCCTTACATATTCGGTACATATTGTACTGACGCCCTTTCTGGGGCGCTGCATTACTTGCCTGCAGGTACGGATAGACGAGGAGCAGATCCCTCTTAGCTTTCAGCCAGGGTTGTTAGGCCAGTGGGCTCCTTTCCTCCGAAGCTTGTAGATAGAAGGTTTACTCCTTTTGATTGTACAGTTTATGGGTAAGTCAGGGCCCTTTTCAGACCATCATATTACTCCTACAGGCTTGCAGATTGTTCAGATTCCCCGTGGTTAGCTATTGATGGCCATATGGGGCCCATATATATTTTACCTGGTGTGTTGTCCGTGTGGGGTCATGTTTAACTATTAGTTAGCAGCCTTTTCGACCATAGCTTAGTTTAGTACTGGATTTACCTTTCGGTCATAACTAGACATCATAGTGGTCTTGTCGGCTCGCATAGGATTCCCCATTACTATCTGTTCCTGGTTAGCTGTTTTCTTTACAAGTGGCTATAAGGCCTTGTCGGCCGGGTGGCTGCGTTTATAGCCGAGATATAGCCCGTTGTTTTCTTGATTTGAGAGTTAGAATTAGCCCTGCACTAAAAAGTGCGTAAGTTCAGTTAGCTCAGTCAGATCCCATTAGGGCACTAGGTGTCAGTCATGTCTCTCAAGGTGGGGCGTGACACCTCCTTGCGCCGTATAACTTCGTTCCAAATTATGGAGTGTGCACACACATCCATTTGAGCATCCTCTCTTTGCTTTCTATACCTTCTGAAAGTGGGTGTTCTTGATTGTCCCCCACCCTACCCTATATAATAATGTTGGTCTAACCACCACTTTATAGAACTTACCCCTTTAAACTTTGATGACACATTCTTATTACACAACACACCAAATGCGAGCCTCCATTTCACTCACCCTGCTCCAAAACAATGTGCGACATCATTATAATCTCCCCGTTCTTAAATTATGGACCCAAAATACTTGAAGCTTGCTCTCGTGGATATGACTTGTTCCTTGATCTCTACTTCCATTTCTACCGCGTCATTCATTGAACTTGCACTCCAAGCACTCTATTTTAGTCATGCTTAACCTGAAACCTTTAGACTTGGGATCCTTCTCCGCACTTCTAACCTACCATTAACTCAAACTCGTGTCTCGTCAATCGATATGATATCATCTGCGAATAACATACCCTACGACACCTTCCTTTAAATAATTTAAACACAATATTTGTTTTGATTGTTACTTAAATTTTATTATATCGTATCATTAAATTCATTGTTATGTAAAAATAAAAAAATTTATTTTATATAATAACGATTTAATATGATCTTGTTATTACCTTATATATTGTTATACCCCGTAAGATTTTCGACACCTAGATGGCCTATTCGCACGTTGGTTAAGCATATTTGAAAGCCATATGTGCTAGGGAAAGGCCCGGGAAAGGATCGGACGAGTAACCTGTCGAACCATCACAGAGGGAGCCGGGGCAGAGCCCCTCCGCGATGGCAACGTGTCACGGAGGTGGAGCCTCCGCGTTGGCTTCGTGACACGTTGGGCCTGTCCAGGCCCAAGTATATAAAGCCCCCACTTCGGTTTGTGAGGTTATATTCCTTATTTAATTTCCACAAAACGCAGAGAAACAGAGAGAGACGAAAAGGGATAATATATTATCGTTCGATTATGCTGCCAAATGTAGTATAAACTCAAATTAACCTCAGGTACCGAGGTATTTAGCAGCAGGGAGCATTTCTATGGATTTAGTTTCGCGAAATTCGGCCGACAAATCGTCGAGCTGCCGGACTAAGGTAAGTGGAATTGCTCCAAACTAGTGTCTATGTGTTCCTAGCTGTGAAGTGAATACTTCTCCCTTCTGGACTTCTGAAAAATAGCAAGTTTTCGACCGTCTTTCGATATGCCTAAGTTTAGGCTATAATTATATCGAAAGTGACGCCGTCCTTCAGAATAGTGTTGTATTTAGTACTAAATGACGTGTTTATGAATGCAGTTGGGAGATTTAGCTGGAATACTGACCGAGCCTCATCCGACAGTCGGATAACTCGAGGTTAAGGTATGTGAAGTTGTTCTTCGGCAAGTTAGTAAGCCTTAGCTTGGTAAATCATAGTAAACTCCGTATTTGAAACTCTCGGAGTTGAATGTTGAGAATTAAGCTAGTTTGATAGATTCTGAGTTGTGTTGCCGTATCGTATTTAGTCCGAAAGTTAGTAAAGCATGCGCCAAAGGGCGAGTTAGCATTCCAGATCCAGTATAGCTTATTGTATGATTAGCAAGCATGTTGTAGAATAAAAAAATACAGATTTTGAATAAAGGCTAATAAAGTAAAATCAGATAAACGTACAGTTTTATGGCTACAGATTAGCCATTCAGACAGATAGTATCCCGACTACAGATTAGCCAAGCAGTTAAATAAGGATTTCAGAATCAGTATAATCAGTAAAGAATCAGCTCAGTATAGAAACAGATCAGAATAAGAAATCAGATTTCAGATAGTCTTTTTCAGTTATACATGCTTGCTATTTATATGTGCTATTTGTTTGTTGAGACTTGATGTGGCGTGAGGGCACCTTATTGAGCGTCCTCGCCGCCTCTGGGTTGGTAATCGTGTCGCCCACTGAGCGGGTGGGTTTCACGTCACTCCAAGGAGTGGCATGCCGTCCCCAGCTTGGACGAAGATGGGATGAAGTTTTCCCCATAGCAGTCTGATCAGCATTACAGGTGCAGCTCCGGTTTCAGATAGCCCTGTTGAGTTTTGTGTCCAGGGAACCAGACCCTATCTGTTACTGTTTGTACATTCAGTTATTACAGGTGTAGCTCCGGTTTCAGATAGCCCTGTTGAGTTTTGTGTCCAGGGATCCAGACCCTATCTGTTACTGTCTACACAGGAGTCCTCCGGACCCAGACACGGTTGCTTATATCGGAGGCCATGGCCCGAGCCGGAGACCCAGGGGGCCGGTAGAGGAGCTCCGAAGTGAGCAGATGAGTGGAATGACTTATTTTTGGCTGGTTTTGACCCGGGTAGGGGTATATAGATTGTTTGCTTGCTTGGCGCCATCCGACTTATGGTGGTTGGTATTGGCTATTGCTTGCTAAATGTATATGTATTTATGTGCTTTATATATATTAGTTAATAGACAGCAGGCCGCCGTGACTACAGACACGCTCCTGCCTATCAGCGCAGAAAGGTTTGATCTAGTTCCTATCAGCTCTTTAGATTCAGTTATCTTCTGCTCACAGACTTGTTAGTTATGTTATCTGTATTCAGTTGTATTATTTCAGTTGCTTCGCATACTCGGTACCAGTGGTACTGACGCCCAGTGGGGCGCTGCATTACTTGCCTGCAGGTACTCATAGACGAGGAGGCGATCCCTCGTGATCCTAGCCAGCGCAGAGTCATCAGCTCCTGTCATCCGGAGCTTGATATTTCAGAGGTTTATATCATTTCCTTTTGTTGTACAGTATGGGTAGGCCGGGGCCCTGTCCCGACCATCTTATCAGTATTCTTAGAGGCTTGCAGTCTGTATATAATTCCCTGTGGTCAGTTGAGCCGGTCGTGTGGGGCCGTGCAGTTTGTTATAGCTGTTTAGCATTTTAGTTTATGTTGCCCGTGTAAGGCCTTAGTTTGATAGTAGTGGTGACCTTGCCGGTCACGTAGTTATCCAGCATTTTATTGTTGAGTTACAGATAACTAGACAGCATGGTGGCCTTGTCGGCCCGCATAGGTTTCCCCCTTGTAAGTATGTTTCTGGTTAGCTGGAGTTTCATACAGGTGGCTATAGGCCTAGTCGGCCGGAGGTTGTATTTACAGCCGTTATATAGCCCGTTGTTTCCCTGAATCTGAGTTAGAGCCAACCAGGCACCAAATGTGCTTAGGCTCAATAGTTTAGCAGTTCAGGTCCTAATAGGGCACCAGGTGCCAGTCATACCCCCCAAAACGGGGTGTGACATATAGGTTACGAAACGATGACAATCATCCAAATAGAGTTAATAATTCAAAAGAGTGAAAGAATAATAGCACCAGAAAAAAAAGAAAAAGAAAAAAAAGAAACGTAGACAAATTGACATTTTCAAAGGGCAAAGGAATCTCCAAAAAAACATTTTTTTTAAATGTCAAAACAAAGTAGCGCATAAATAGATAATTTTGACCTAATCATATTCATTTTTATTATTGCCTTTCTTCTCCCCTCTTTATATAAAAACGAAAAAACACCATAACGCATAGCCAGCCCAGCTTTTAGCTCCATTTGATGTGTCGCAGCTTAGGCACTGCTTAGCATTTGTTAAAACCATTCTCCTCTCTTTCTCTCTCAATCAATCAATCGCCCTATCTATTATCTTCTTCGTCACCATCTTCATCTTCTTCTTCATCTCAATCTTCGTCAGCAACTCTCTTCTTTATTTTTTTCTCTTCTAGAATTACGGGCACACAACCCTAGGAGAAACGATTCCGCACAAAACCAAAAATCACCCCTTACCCACTTACCAAACCACATCATTTAGTTGTTTGAATGTGATCTGAAGAAAAAAAAATAAAAAAAATATATATATATATATATAGGGAGTCATGTATAATAATACAGCTCGCAAATACTCTTCTTCTGCTGCTTCCTCACTCTTGAGAGCATCTTCTTCCGTTTCAAGGCCGCTCGCTTCCACTTCCACTTCCACTTCCACGGCTGCTCACGCGCCTTGTCGCGCCGGGGTTGCTTCCTCTTCCTCTCCTCTCTGTAATCAGCAGCGTTATTCCTCCACGCTCCGGTCTCTGCGCTGCTCCGTGCCGAGGTGGAGCCACGGTGTTGATTGGAAGTCTCCGATCAGTCTTACAGCTCAGATCAGGACCGCCGCCCCTGCTCTCAACGGTTTCCATCGAAAGCTCGCGACCATGGGTACTTTTGTCTTTTACTTCCTTTTCTCATTTCTCTTGAATTATTAGTGATCCACAGAGTTAGCGTACTCCTGGTTTTCTGGGGTCTCGTAAATTGAGATTTGTTTTTTGGGTAATTTTGTTTTTGATTAGTAAATCTGTTGAATTTTATTTAGAGAATCAAAAAGGTAAATCGAAAGAATATGCTTTATTTTAATCATGATCATCCACATTGTGACAAAGGTTAGTGGAACGTGGTGGTAGGACCTATGAGTGGGAGACTTTGAAGTTGACCCAAGATATTTCATTTTAATCCTTTGTGTTTGTGGTTGGATGTTTCACAAAAACTTAAAAGACTATTTATGAGAACTACTACTAAGAGCTGCTGTGACAAAATCAATTTATAGTAGATAATCAAGAATCTGATTCTTTTTTATGATGTATTCAGCTGCTGAGAACCCATTTAAGGGAATCCTTACTGGTCTTCCAAAGCCCGGAGGTGGTGAATTCGGGAAGTTCTACAGCCTACCTGCTCTCAATGATCCCAGGATCGGTAACCTTTCAGGCCCTCTAATATTTTCTTTTTAATTTGAAGATTTTCTTACCAGACCCGGATACATTCTTATATTCTATTTGATCTGTTTCTTTCTTAACTATTTAGTAACTTCTGTATCCTCAAAGTGTTTGATTGTTGACTTTTTCTTGGTTTTTTGAATCCCTTTTTGACAGATAAGCTGCCATATTCTATTAGAATTCTTCTTGAATCAGCAATTCGTAATTGTGACAACTTTCAAGTGAAAAAGGAAGATGTTGAGAAGATTATCGACTGGGAAAATTCTGCACCTAAGCTTGTGGAGATACCCTTCAAGCCAGCCCGTGTCTTGTTGCAGGTACTGGGATTTGGCATGTTTTCAACATAAAAGGAGAAAGAAAAATGTATGCGCTGTGATGACCACCTGACTGATTTGTCCTGTTGGCAGGATTTTACTGGTGTACCAGCTGTGGTGGACCTTGCTTGCATGCGTGATGCCATGAACAACCTTGGCAGTGATTCTGACAAGATCAATCCATTGGTATGGTACTTTCTAGTTAGAGCATTGTGGCAAAGTCTCTTGAAGTATGCAAATAGAATGCAGTGAAGTCACCTTTCCGAATAATAAAGCATTTGAGTTATCTGTATAACAGTGATAGTTAGTGCTGAAAGATAAAAGGTAGAGGAATGCTGTCAGTTGCTTTTATATTTTTCTTGATAAGTCAAACTGACTTTCATTTAGTGTGTTGCTTATATTAACTTCAGTTCATAAGCATTGAATTGCATTGTCACTATGTATTGTCTTATTCATCATTAACGCTTATATGCTTAAGTTCCTTGGTTACAGTTCTTTTAATGTTCTTCTGATGAATGAATATCATTGCACTTCATGGTGATTTCTTTTCTTTGTATTTCATTTCAGGTTCCTGTAGATCTAGTTATTGATCACTCAGTTCAAGTTGATGTAACAAGGTCAGAAAATGCAGTCCAGGCTAATATGGAGCTTGAATTCCAAAGAAACAAGGAGAGATTTGCCTTTCTTAAGTGGGGATCCAATGCTTTCCAAAACATGCTTGTTGTTCCACCTGGATCTGGTATTGTGCATCAGGTATTCAACCTGAAAACTGAATGCGACTTAGCTGCTTGTGCTGCTGGATTTGTTGAATGTGATAATTGTGCTGCGCTCTAGCTATTTCTTGAATCTTGAATTCTTAACTTTATATGTTCTTACTCATCTTCGACGTTAGGATATGGAGTGAGATTCCGCTTCTGAAACAGTGCATTTGCAAAGCTGATAGTATTTTTCTGCACTGTAATTTTAGGTGAATCTTGAATATCTTGGAAGGGTTGTCTTTAATGGGGAAGGCTTGCTCTACCCAGATAGCGTGGTCGGAACAGATTCCCACACTACCATGATTGATGGGCTAGGAGTTGCTGGCTGGGGTGTCGGAGGTATTGAGGCAGAAGCTGCAATGCTTGGCCAGGTAAGAAACTATGAGTGCCATGATCATCCTTCTATCCCTTGCTGAATCCTGGTTTATTTGTGTGTTACTGGAAAGTTTAGATAGCTATGCTGTTATGCTAAGGTGTTCCACTTTGATCTTGTGACACATGCACTTTGTCGAATCCTTTTTAATGATATCCATGATTGTGGTGATTGTCACATGTAGAAGTAAATGGAGGGACATCAATCAGTGTATACAGTTGCATGATTTAAGAAGTAATATTCGCACATATTTTCTCCTTATTAGGGACTAAACATGACCTTTTTAACACTCGAATATAATCGTGCCAAGTCAGATCAAGGGAGGAAAGTTTTTTTCTATACTTAATACTCTAGATTAGAGATGAGCATGATAGTGGATTACGTAGGAATTTCGTTGCCTCATTAATCTGACCTTTTATTTCTTCTTTCCTTACAGATGGTTTTACATTGCATCCACTGGACCACTACCCATTTCTAATTCCATTTTTGGACTCTTCCCAAATTCTTTTGGCTATTCTTTTTTCATTCAGCATTTAGTGCACGTAGACGGCTATCTTCCAATAAAACTCAGTTCAAGTAGGAATAGGATGTTATTTTACCTCATCTTAGAATAGTGTGCACTGTGTTCTCTTAATCTGAGCGGGAAACAATACTGCCTTCCCTGTTCTTCTAATTGCTTTATGTATGTCGAAAAAAAGAATTGCTGTCTAGGTAATGTTCACTTTAAATTATGACAAATACTATTGATATTTATTCTGATATTTGCACTTCGGATGGCACCTTTGTAATGCTTCTTCTGGATACTGACAGCCAATGAGCATGGTGTTGCCGGGAGTTGTTGGGTTCAAGCTATCAGGGAAATTGCGAAATGGGGTAACTGCCACCGACTTGGTCCTGACTGTCACTCAAATGCTGAGGAAGCATGGTGTTGTTGGAAAGTTTGTTGAATTCTATGGTAAATATATAAACATTGACTAAGTTTCCCATGCAAATAGTTTAAACTTTGCTTAATAGGTCCACTAGACAAGGACTTGACTACTTGTCTGTTTTCATGTAGGTGATGGAATGAGTGAGCTTTCATTGGCTGACAGAGCCACCATTGCAAACATGTCTCCTGAATATGGTGCAACAATGGGTTTCTTCCCTGTAGATCATGTTACCCTGCAATATCTCAAGTTAACAGGGAGAAGTGATGAAACAGTAAGTGTTCGGACATTTGCTTTTAAGTTAAAATAGAGTGTGAAAGTTCTTCTTTATACGTGGCTAACCCTCTGCGCAAAAATTAGGTTGGAATGGTAGAGGCATATCTCCGTGCAAATCATATGTTTGTCGATTACAATGAGGTATTTCCTATCCCGCCTCAGTTGCGGTTACTCTAGTTTCAGTATGAGAATCTTTATTTGGAAAATGAACGAAGATTATGATCTAACCTATTGAATTATTGTTACTTTCGCTTACAATTTTTTTAAAAATTGTTTCAGCCTCAACCAGAAAAAGTGTACTCTTCTTATTTGAGCCTAGACCTCGCCGACGTTGAACCATGTGTGTCAGGGCCAAAGAGGTATTTTCTGGCTTGATAAATTCTGATTTAAGATGCAAAATGTGTTCTAAGGTCGGTCCACATAACTTGTTTTTAATCCTTTCATAGACCTCATGACCGTGTGCCTTTGAAAGAAATGAAGTCTGACTGGCATGCTTGCCTAGATAACAAAGTTGGATTCAAGGTGAGCAAGCTATTCATTTGGATATTTAGCATTTACTGCTCTTGGTTAATCAATTTGTAACATAAATTTATGGAACACTATAAAGTATCTAACCCCAGCTTCTGACTACTGGAAATGCTAATCCAACTTGCTCTACATTGATGCAGGGATTTGCTGTGCCAAAAGAGGTGCAAGATAAAGTGGCTAAGTTTTCCTTCCATGGGCAACCTGCAGAGCTCAAACATGGGAGTGTTGTGATTGCTGCTATCACAAGTTGCACAAATACATCCAATCCCAGTGTTATGCTAGGAGCAGCTCTGGTTGCCAAAAAGGCTTCTGAGCTGGGTCTACATGTTAGTTCTACTCCATATACCTGCCTTTTCATTTGATTTAGGTTCAGGCATGCCATATTAATCCTTGTTCCTGATTATTTTCCAGGTTAAGCCATGGGTTAAAACAAGCCTTGCTCCTGGCTCTGGAGTTGTTACAAAATATTTACTCAAGAGGTATTGATTGAAAATTTCTGAAAGAAAAAGTGTCTACTAACCCAGATCATTGTTATTTGAAATAATATGTTATTTTCTGCATGAAACAGTGGGCTACAGAAGTATCTAAATCAGCAAGGTTTCAATATTGTTGGCTATGGCTGCACCACTTGTATCGGGAACTCCGGGGACTTGGATGAATCTGTTGCTTCTGCCATATCAGAGAATGGCAAGTCCATACAATTGATTATAATTAGAAATATTACTGCCTGGACTATGTCTAGGTCATGATCATTAAGCTATATTGTTTGACTAATTCAAAATGTATATTCTGTAGACATTGTTGCTGCTGCTGTACTCTCCGGAAATCGAAACTTTGAGGGGCGTGTTCATGCCCTGACAAGAGCAAACTATCTTGCTTCACCTCCTTTGGTGGTTGCCTATGCTCTTGCTGGCACTGTAAGTAAATGCACTTAAAGAGTTATTGATGAATTTATCTGGATAATTACTTGTATCTTAATGTTATTCTTTATAGTAAGTGAAAGGAGGAAAGAACATATTTCAAGTTTAAAAAGGAATATATTTTTTATTTTTTAGTAAGTGAAAGACGTTGTACTTTAGGCAGGCCATAAATGGCTTACCTGGAACGTGTCTAGACATTATTCAACCTGGTGCAAGCTGCATTGCTTCCAGGAGCACAAGTACAATAAGAGAAAACAGGGCTCCAAAGCTAGATTCCTCATTGAGTATACATGCACGTTTTGATATAGGACTTGGTCTCTAATATTGTGAAAAATATTCATGGATGTTTAACATGTCAAAGTTAATTGTTCATTATCATTTGTACTTGTGTCCCTGATGAGAAGTACCAATGCTTTGCAGGTTGATATTGACTTTGAGAAAGATCCAATTGGAGTGGGAGAGGATGGTAAGGATGTGTACTTCAGGGATATATGGCCATCAACTGAAGAAATTGCTGAGGTATGTATTCAGTTATATGCTTATGTACCCATGATCAGTAATGAAAAGAGTAAATTTATCATGGAACTTTCCATGTCAGGTTGTTCAATCAAGTGTATTGCCAGACATGTTCAAGAGTACTTATGAAGCTATTACAAAGGGAAATACCATGTGGAATGAATTATCTGTACCAACATCAAAGCTCTACTCATGGGATCCTAATTCTACGTACATTCATGAGCCACCATATTTCAAGGGTATGACCATGGATCCTCCTGGACCCCATGGAGTGAAGGATGCCTACTGCTTGCTGAACTTTGGCGACAGTATTACTACGGATCACATTTCACCTGCTGGTAGTATTCATAAAGATAGCCCTGCTGCTAGGTACCTTATGGAGCGGGGTGTTGATCGCAAGGACTTTAACTCATATGGTAGCCGTCGTGGTAATGATGAAATTATGGCTAGGGGTACTTTCGCCAATATCCGCCTTGTGAACAAGCTGTTAAACGGGGAAGTTGGTCCAAAGACAGTCCACATTCCCTCAGGAGAAAAGCTATCTGTGTTTGATGCTGCAATGGTACTTTCCTTTCTCTGTTTTTTAAGGTTCAAATCCTGTTTTCATCAAAGATACAGTTTGCATTGCACATTTCACTTTTGCTGTTTTATGTTGACCCTTCTTAAACACATGATTGCCTATAGAAATACAAATCTTCTGGACAAGACACTATCATCTTGGCTGGAGCTGAATATGGAAGTGGAAGTTCCCGAGATTGGGCTGCCAAGGGCCCAATGTTGTTGGTGGGTTTCTTGAGCATTTCTTCTTGACTTGGTTGATCCCTTCTTTTTTTTTTTTTTTTTTTTCCATAGAATTTCCTAACCACTAAAGAACAATTTAACAGGGAGTTAAAGCTGTAATTGCTAAGAGCTTTGAGAGGATTCACCGCAGCAACTTGGTAGGAATGGGTATTGTGCCTCTATGTTTTAAGGCTGGAGAGGATGCAGATACACTTGGATTGACAGGTCATGAGCGATATACCATTAATCTTCCAGAAAATATTAGTGAGATCCGCCCAGGTCAAGACGTTACTGTACAAACAGATACTGGAAAATCCTTCACATGCATAGTGCGGTTCGACACTGAGGTACACCTAGCTCTCTTTTGTTTTCAGTTATTGATCTTATTTCCTGGTGTTTCATTGTGTGAAGTATGTTGATATGACGATCACTTTGCTTGATAAAAATTACTGCCTCTTTAACAGTGTTGAGTCTCTTTTATGTTTATTCAAGTGTTTGCCTATAGTGCTGAAGGCAAAGAACAAAAGGAAAATAAAAGAAATTTATTCTTAAAGCCATTTTTGTTATTTAAATTGGGCCCTTAAATAATCAGGGACTTGAATCTTGTAGGTCTTTTTACAGAACTTGAACAAAGGATGTCAAATACCCTTCTTTTTTTTTTTTTTTGGGTTTTGGTGTTAAGACATTATTTAGTAGTAGAATGCAATGTGCCGAATTGGATATAGAGGTTTCATATAGCCAGCCCTCTCTAGTTTGGGATCAAAGCATCGTCATAAGATAGGATGTCAAGATCTAGAATACTTAACTAAAAGGAGCGTTGGAAAATTCAGACTCCTATGGGCAGTAAATCATGGTTCCTGGATTGTGACTTGCTGCACAATAGCGACATGGCTTATGAGGATTCATATAACTAACCCTAACTAATTTGGGTTGGGGCATAATAGTAGTGATTCTTGTTGTTTGAACAGTAAATCATGGTGCATCCTTTGTAGTAATCAACATTTGCATCAACTACTATTGAAAGATGACATATATGTGAAGTATAAAACAAGAATGTTTTTCATCACCCTCAAAAAGGATGAAAAATGCTTATGCCTTCTTTAGAGTAGCTAGCTTCAGTGCTCAAATTAGAAATGGAGGATCTGAATCTGTCACTCTTTTATCACATAAAAGGAGATATGGATAGAGATGGGATCTCCATATAATCCTGCATGCATTGTCCACCTATTCCTGTTGCATACTGTCACAAGAGCAGGAAATATCCCATATGATTTCTCCTTCATCATTCATTAGTTCTTGGTAAGATATTGACATTTAAGAGCCTTATATCTTGTACAGGTGGAGTTGGCTTATTTCAACCATGGAGGTATTCTTCAATACGTCATTCGTCAGTTGACAAAGCAATGAGGATGGATCACTTTGGTTATTTTGGCCACCTTTACAAGCTGCCAGGTTAATTGCGGGAAGATGACAGAGCATAAAGAGAGAGGGATCTTCTCAATAGAGAAAACTTGAGAAGGGAATAAAGGATTTTAAAACTTTTTAATGTCCCTTTTGTTGGACAAAGTGTTGTTTATTTACTTGCCAAGGCGCACTGTCAAGCTAGTCTTTTTCCAGCGGATAGCATTATAATACCATTTTTTGGTAATAAAAAATTTTATATTGTGATTCTCTTCAGCAACAGTTTTCATTCCAAGACACAACATTAGAAACATCTCCTGTTTTCTGTGTTAAATTCTTTTGTTTTCAATATCCTATTAAAAGAGCCATATAACTAAAAGAATATATCCATTTAAGGGTCGTATAATGATATCTGCTTTTAGGATTTCAAACATCTGGACAGTCATTGAGGCCAATAAAACTCACACATACACGAAACAAAATAAAGATTTTAATTTTTTTTTCTTTTTACAGCTTTTGTTGTAAATTAATTTTTTGAGCTAAGTAGAAAAGATTAAAATAAGTTAATTTTGTGTGGGCAGACACTTTCAACTCTTGGGAAGATTTAGCTCGCCTTTAGAAAAGAACATGTTTTTTCTTTGACCAACAAATTGAACTTTGTTATTTCAATCTTTCCATTGTTTCTTCCAGAAAATACTATAACAAAATCGTAAATAGAAATCTTCACAAGTATTGCCTTTCTGTAAAGTTAAATGGTCTCTTTTGTAGTTTTGTATAATAACACACATTATCACCTTAAATTCAGTAATTTCATTCATACTCAAATCACAATTTATTTCAATTGAACATTTAAATATATAGCAAAGTGTTTTTATTAGACATTTTCTATTCAAATTCTCGGTAAGCTGTAAAACCTCAGTTTTGCGTAGTTAACTTTACTAACTAACGTACGTTTGAGAATATATGGAAATATTCTTTCAAAATTTGAATTGAAACTGCTGCTAATAGGAACACTTTATCGTATATTCAGATGTTCAATTAAAACAATTTATAGTTGACAAGTTCAACCGAGTGTCTAAATAAAATTTATTGACAAATTTAAAAGATTATCTATATATTAAACCTTAATTCTTTCTCTTCCGTCAGCTTGAATAATTATTATCTCCGTGGAAGAGCTTCCTAAGATGCCATCAAATAAGCACAAGCAAAACTCTCTGCTACACTCTTCCAAAATTTCTGTTTCAAAATATATTAACATAATTAAAGTCCATTTTATCATTGAATAAATAATATCCAGATGCGAATTTAAAATTTATAATTAGTGAATTCAAAATAAATCTCATATATATATACACACACATACACAAGCATGATTATTGTTACACATAATACTCAGTATCTATAAATCATATGTCAAAAATATCAAGTTCAGTTTGAACCAATTGAATCCCCTCTATATCCATAACACAATACAAGTTCTAAACATAACACCAAGAAAACAAAAAGATTCTCACAATATCGAGGAACCCCCCTCCTCTCCCCCCTCACCACCAAAAACAAAGAGTTAACAGTCGAAAACACATTTAAACTATCATAATTTTTTGAGTTTCATTTAAGTATGTGAGTTTTTTACTGAATTATTACCTAATATTTATCAAAACACATTTAAACTATTAGTTATTCCGTTTTCCTACATGAACAATGGTGATATTCTTTAAATGGAAAAAATGAGCAACTAATAATTGAAGTGTGATTTGATAAACTGATAGTTCAGATAGAAAAAGTGAAGAGAAACATGAATATTTTAAATGTGTTTTTGACCTTCACTGAAAAAATAAAAATAAATAAAAAAATTTACTAACCTTAGACTGCGATAAAACTGTTGCTGTAACAAGATAAAAGGGAAAAAAAAGGAAGATATATGATTCATATGATACAATGGACATTATTAATTAATTAATGATCCTCTGGAATGGTCTCAAGAACTGGCCTCCAATCACTCTTCAGTTTTCCAGTAGAAAAAGATCCATCTTCACATAATGAAAATCTTCTTCTTCTTGTTCTACCTCTACTACTTGCTGTCTTTATCTTTGTTAAAAAATCATCTTTTGATGAAAAATCCAACTGGCCATTCAAGATTTGCTTCAATTCTTCTTGTGTCACCACTAACCTTATCCTCACCACACCCTTTTTCTCTTCTGCCTTTTTCTCATCTATTACTCTATATCTAACACTCTTTCTTCTCCTCATCATGCTTTCTTCCTTTCCCTTTTCTGCTAATTCCTCATCAACTTTTTTCCCTTCTCTGCTACTTCTCATGCAATTTCCCATTTTTTAGGGGTTTTCAAACAGAAAATGATTTGACAAAAATTACTAGTATTTGGCCTTTGGGGGTAGTGGAAGTTAGAATCTTGAAATATAAAGAGGAAAGAGCACATGGAGTTGCCGCTTTTTTCGCCTTCTTTTTCTTACTAAACAAAACTAACATTTGTTAAAAAAATTATTGTTCTCCACCCGCTGCGGATCTAAAATTTCAAATTTATGAATTTTTATAATAATATCAAGTTAATTTATAGTAATAATTCGATTCACAATTTCTATAATAATTTTAAATTAAAATATTTAATGAATATATATATAATTTGAGCAAAAGTTATTAAGCTTATAACCCGCACGTTACACTCTAGATTCATCGCCATATCAAATCAAGTAATTTAATGTTAGTGGTTGAAAATTATAGTTAGAATATACATTAACTAATCATGATTAAGTGATAGATTGCTTTATGAAAAATATATAATATATATTTATTAATCTGATATAAATATCAATGTTAATATATTCTTGAAACCACCAAATAATACTCTTAGTATTAATTAATTTTATATAATATAAAGTGAGCGAATATTCAGTTGATATTGAGAAAGAAATGGTGTTTTGTTAGGCATCATACAACAAACACATGTTAAAAGGTTGGTCCAAGGAGATCAATAAATAAAGGACAAGTTGTGTATTTTGATCGATTGATTAAATAATTATATTATATTAAAAATATATATTGATTATTATTTTAATGAACAGTTATATAATATATATTTTGTTTATAAAATAAAATACAGCTATGGAAATTGGCCTGTGAATGTTGCAGTTGATCAAAATCACCACCTGTGTAGAGATCTCCTTATTAATATCATATATTAAATTAATTCCGCAAATTAGAATTGTATATGTCAGTACAAGAAAACTTTATATACTTTAGGTTATATTGAAAGACACAAGGTACAATATATTTTTTCTTCCTGGATTAGTGTGGTAACAGACAAATTAATTTTTGGACTGCTTTAATTTGAGAATCTGTAATTTTTTTTTTGTAATGCAAACAAACTGGTGGGTACAAAAGGAGTTGTTCTCCAAAGAGTTGGCCATATTTCCATTGAAGTAATTGGCTTTAATTAGTTCCACATGAGAACGTGAATATTATTTTGTTAATTTTCTCATGCTTTGAATTATTTATTCTCCAACGAAGTCTAAAATGTTCATATCAAGGCAGAAATACAAAGATTTTGAATATATATATATGAAGTATTTTCATGATATATAGAATTTTAGTGGAGGTTTATCTAAATATCAAGATTCCATTTGGGTTAACTCATTTTAAATAGCTTATAACCATAAATGCTGAAAAATACTTTTTAAATACTGAAAATTAATTTTATAAATACTGAAAATTCATTTTTCGGAAAGATATTTTGAAATTAGATAAAATACTAAAGGAAAATAATAAAATATTTTACTAAATTAAAAATATTTATAAACTTAAAAGCCATAATTTGACAATAATCAACTTATTCTCTAAACCAAACGCATAAATAGACCAAAAGATATTTATAATTCATTTGGTTAGTTCATAAATTCCAATTAATCAACTTAAGCATACCAAAAAATGACAAATAAAATAAAATAAAATATCTCTTGTTTTTCCTGGTCTTTTGCCCACGTACCTTATAAGAAAAGGACAAAAGGGCATCCAACCATTTCTTCATTAAGAGCACGAATTAGGTCTTCTAATTACAATACAAATCTCAATCAATTTGTGCATAATAACATTTAAAATCCATAGACTTAATCTTCGGAGAGATGATGCAATCCAAGTTAATTATAGGCCAAAATATGAAGATTCAATTTGGAAGCTGAGATCGATTAGCAACAACATAACACAAAATAAAAAAAAACAAAGCATGACTTTGAGGTTGATTATGTTGGGATCGAAATAGTAAAGCTAATAAATGCAAATTTTGACAGACGATAAATTAGAGGAAAAAAAAAGACTTTATGGTATGAGTTTGGTCAATTGACTTGTATATGATAATACTAATATAAAAAAAAATTCTAAAGCGAAAGAATATATCTCATTAATAAGTAAAACTCTCTAAGACCAGTTGACGTAGAATCCAAGTAAGATAGAAATTTTGGACAAATCAGGTTAGTAATGGGATGAAAATTATATTTGAAAATATATAGAGGCATGTGAGTGAAGAATATAAAAAAGAGAAATTAAGGATTCCCGTGACTGTAGGACAGTTGAAAATATTTAGGGGAAGCATGAGGATTAACAAGTTTGTTTCAAGCCAACTTCACATGGGGGATTAGGTATATATATATATATTTGTTTTTTTGTTAAAATTTAGGATTTTTTTTATTTATAAATACTTTCTTGGGACATCAAACTTGGAAGCTTCTTCTTGCATGTGAATTTGGTCATAATAGTACTACTATTCTTGTGTCACCACACCAAGGGAAATTAATTAAGCACCTCAATGGCCAAAATACCATAAAATGAAATTAATTGAGCACCTCAATGGCCAAGATACCATATAATCTTAATTGCACTAGCTACGTCTTCCTTACATATATCATAACAATAGTTGTAGTAATACTAACCAGAAATGTGGTGAAATAATTGCGATTTATTATTATTATTATTATTATTATTATTATTTTTAATTGGAAGTTTTAAATAATTGTATGATGGTAAAACTGAAAAAAGTAATACTAGTAATAGTGATGGTAGTACTAGACAATTATAAATTAATTAATTAATATATAATAATAAAAGATGTGGCTGTTTTTCTAGATGCATGACGTTGAGTATTATAAATTGCTTGACCTTTACAACTTAGATGCATAATGAGCTAGAAGGAGTGATGTGTGAATGTCCACTATTTGCTGGCACTAATTAATTGCTTGGGCTGAGGGGGTATTGATTTCTAACTTTATGCTTTAGTGTTTACAAACAAAGTTTCCTTTTCAGTTGGCCGTCCATGCCAAATAATCTGTGTGTCCAAGCACGTTAACGGGTATATCCTTTTCATTATAGAATAATTAATTTAGTATATGATTTTGAGCGGCATGCGTTTTAAAAAAAAAACACTACTTTTAGGAATTGTGCTTCTATATTTGAATTTGTATGCTTTGAGGGGATAAATTATAAATATGATTTGAAGTAAATATATGATTTGAAGTAAATCAAGAGATACCAACAAAACATTGAATATGAATCGATTCCACAGTTTGTTATTTCCTTTAATATCAGAGGGGAATCCAGAATATGAACAATGACGAGGGAACCATTGCATATTAGTCGAAGCGATGTCATGTGGCACCGCACTGCTTCATCAGAAAATATTGGTAAGCACACATAAAATTCAATGTGCTACTAATTAATATAAATTAAATGAATTTAAATAACACAATTTGATGCATGGTTTGATGGTCAAGAAATTCAGTTCGTTTACACTATGATTCTAAGTTTGAAACTCGTTGCATGCTTGTTTTATGTGCATTTTTTTTGGAAAAAATAAGAAAAATATAGCCATGAAGATTTGAACAAAACTTATTGAGTTCTAACAAACAATATACAAACACCTACTAAATCAATACATCAAATTGGCTTTTGTGTTTAAGGGGCACAAACTAATATATAATCCTTCTGTAGTTATATATACGTAATTTTTTTCGAAGTTAACGAATTCACGTGCACCTGCATTTTTACATGTGGGTCCGGGCATTATAATATGGTGGTAATGAAAGATGGTAAAATTAGAAGTATCTTTTATAGTGATGGTCTAAAAGAATTACTACCTATCATAATTACACTTTAAGTTTTAAAGCAAATACCAATACACTAGCCCAAAGAACTTTCATCTTTTTCTAAATTCTCGTGTGTAAGAAAAAGTTTCCTAACATATGAATCTTACTTTTTGAGCTACTTGAAGAAGAAACTCCATTGACAATTTTAGAAGAACGCTCTGAAGATTAAATTCAAATTGCGAGTTTCCAAAATTATTATTAGTTTTAGATAGGTAATGTTTTAAAAGACTCAGGGGGAGTTCACATCTTGAATTTGAGAAATTTTTATACCAATTTTCTAGTGGATTTTGTTATGAACTAAGGTGTAGTAAGTAGCTAAGGAAATAAAAATAAGTGGGAGGAGGAAATTAATACACGAGAAAGGCTAAGATTACACTTTCATCAAGAATACTGAAGGACCAGGATTCATTTGAAGTGATTATAACTAACCTTGTCAGGCCAGCTACAGTGCTAACGGAAAATTGGTATTCTTCTTCCTTTCTCTTTCTGTTCTCTCTCTCTCTATCCTTACAGGTCATTCGAGGCTAACACAGTTAAGTAGGATTCAACTTACAATTCAGTTTCTAATTCATTTGAGTTTCCCTTTGTAATTGTTCTTATTTGGGTTTTATATAAATCAAAAATTGTCTCAGAAAAGTTTTCAGTTCACTTATTTCAAGTTCATTCTGCTGAGTTTAGGACAAATTGGTATCAGAACATACAGTGGTGGCCCAAATCTTAGCACAGATCTCAAAAGAACTAGCAGCCATTGAATAGAATCTAAGTGGGACATATTTGGGAGCAGGGTTGTTACCTGCACTACTCTCGGAAAGGAGAGCACACAGATATTTTGACAGAGATTGCACAACCACTTGAGGGTTGAGCTAATAGACAACCAAGTTGGCAGTTTCCAATTCTTAAGCTTGAATTTCCCTTATTTGAGAGTAATGATCCTAAGCTATGGGTGAGAAGATGTGAGAAATTCTTTGATGTCTTTCACATTAATGAAGACCAAAGAATAGAAATAGATGCTATTCACTGCTAAGTCATGGTATCAATCTACTTGGACATGTGTCTGGGGAAATACATTATGATAGGTTTAGAGAGGAACCTTCAGAATATATGGTTGAAAGTTCCAATCAATTAAAACAAACAGACACTATGGATGAGTTTTTGGAGAGGTTTGAGATCATGAAGGCTCAAACGCTCGTTAGGAACCCACTCTGAATGAATCTCATTTTAATCCAGTTTTATTGGATTCCTCAAAGATGAGATCACTAGGGAATTATTAAAAAAACTTACTGTGGAAAAACAAAAATTCTCTCTCCGTACATAATTTAGCCGTTAAACTAATAACTTCTCTATTGGCCTTTTGGGAGGCGATTGAACCCCACGCTCAGCCCATGGGGACGCCGGTCGGCCTACCTCCGGCGCGTCTGACTAAGGTAAAGGCGGCAACAGAGGAGCCTATCAATATTGATAAAGGAGTTGCTACCACAAAGTCTTATGCAGTACCTACCAATAAGCCGACAACTTCGAGCCCTAAAATTAACTGCCATGGAAGCTCAAATGTGAGAGCAAGATTCTCCAACCACAACGGCATGTTGGCGATCATTTTTAAAGCTTCCGACTACTATGGGGTGATGGCCGAAGAGTGTCGATACACAATTGTTGGAAAATTCCTCAGAACCAGACCTCAAAAAGATCCAATTTGATCCCAATTTGTAGAGAAAGTTCCTGTCCGAGGTATGATTAAGATCGGAGTTTATGATTTCAGAACAATTTTCATTGATTGTTCTAATGAGGAAGATTTCAATAATGTATGGTTTAGAAGATCTATTGAAATAGAAGGACAAGTCATGTAGCTTGAAAAATGGACACCTGACTTTAAACCAGATGAGGATTCTCCTATTGTCCCGATATGGGTCTTGCGACCAGCTTTATTGTTCCATTGTCATATATACTTGGAACTATGTAAAATAATAGTAGGGCCTATAGGTACACCTCTTTCTATGGATTTGGCCACCGATAACAAAACAAGACCGAGCATGAAAAAAGTTAGGGTCGAGATAGACCTCACTAAGCCAAAATTAAATTCTGTTTGGGTTGGTCTTGAACACGACACTAATCCTTTGAAGGGTTTTACATAAAAGTTAAGAGTACGAAAATGTGCCCAAGTTTTGTCGACATTGTAAGCTACTAGGCCATTCTATAATACAATGTCGTAATGCCGAAAAGAACAAAGTTGCTGAATTGAAAAAGACAAAAATGTTGAGGTGAAAATTGATGATGCTGGGAAAAGGAAAAAAGAAAATGAAGGAATTGTTACTGGGACAGAGAAAGAGACAGATGACACTAAGATCACTATGGAACATGGGAAAGTTGTGAAGGTACCAGGAGCTGATATTGTACATAATGTTGAAGAAGCTTCTGAAGGAAATGACAAACAAGATGATCAGAATTAGCAAAATAATCTCGGGACAGCTGCTACAACAACCATTAACTTTGGGAAATCTGACAAGGAATCCAAAGATAGCAAAACTGGAAAAAGGAATAGGGAAAAAAAAATCAAGAAAATGCCTCAGAAGAAGAGTAAGGTCTTTTTAAATTTGACAAAGGAGATTATCAACAAGAAGAGTAAGAAACATGACACTATCACTCAAAACAACAAACATGAAGAAAAAGATAAAGAGAAAAATCAAGAATTGTCTTCTCAGGAGCCTAGCAGCCACGAACTCAACCAAGAGCAAGTGAAAACTGGAATAAATTCTCAAAAAGAGGGTGAAAAAGATTGGCAACTGGAAGTGCATCAAAGGAATGAACCTGTGGGGGTCGAACCAAATCACAATGCTGAATTTTCTAGTGAAAATCCCAATCAAGTTGCTGAATTTCCTAATGGAGGCCTTATAACTAGTAGCATGGATATTTCTGTTAAGAACCAAACTCCAATACAATTAGTTGTTGACACGAATTTTGTTGATATCACTATTGAGAATTAGAGGTTGTACATACATTTTCTAACCACAATGTTAACATTGAGGAAGGAAGTTCTAAAATTAGTATGATTGGTGAAGCTGTGTACAATTTACAACATGAAACAAGCAACAGAAAAGGGATGAATGAACCAAAAGCAATTGAGAAAATAGAACTGGACAAGAATAACAAGGCTAAAGAAGGAAAACAGACAAATATCGCTATCAATAATATGAAGCAGAAAGAACACACAATTAGATGCGATACTGAGGAATCTTCGAGCACTAAAGAATGTAGCCAAGAATTTGTTGAGGAATCCGTACAAACTCAACAAATAAAGAGAAAAAGCGTTGAGGATGACCATAAAAAGTCAGTCTCCCCTTCAGGCAGAGGAAGAAGTTGAAACAAAAAAAGTACAAAGAAGCAAAACAAAAGAACTGCCGCTTCCAAAAAAAAATAAGCAAACAAATGATACTCCTGAATCAAGTTCCCAATGATCAAAGCCATTTTTTGAAATATTAGAGGAGTGAGAACGAAGAAAGCTATCCACAGGATTAAAAATTTGATTCAAATAAACAATGCTCAATTTGTTATTATTTTTGAACCTTTCATCAACAAAAATAAGATTGATGGCTATGAGAGGTTTTTGGATTTTTATGTTTGTCAGTCAAATGACAATGGACAGATTTGGTGCTTTTGGAAGCACAACTACAATGCTACTATTATTGCTAATGAGGAACAACAAATGTCCATACAGTTGAAAGAGACTTCTTCCAATGAAGTTTTTTATATCACTGCTATTTATGCTAAGTGTACTTTAGTGGAAAGAAAAGATCTTTGGGAGAGTTTGGAACTTACTAACAACATCATCAATGGCCTTTGGTGCATAGGTGGTGATTTTAATGTCATCATCGATCCTGATGAAAAAATTGGTGGTAGACCTCACAGAATGCATAAAAATATGGATTTCATAAATTGTATGAATAATTGTGTAGCTGCGGACATTGGTTTTACTGGGCCTAAATTCACTTGGTGTAACAATAGAAGGCCAAGAAAAAGAATTTAGAAAAGGTTGGATAGAGTTTTTATTAATGATCAATGGGCACAAAGGTTTCAAAACTCTTATGTCAAACACCTTGTTAGGACAGGCTCGGACCATAGACCTCTTTTGGTCAAGTGCACAGATTCTACTCAGAACCATTATAGTTATTTCAGATTCCTCAATGTTTGGATAAAGCTGCCAGGATTTCATGAACTTGTTGAAGAAGTTTGAAACACTCCTGTTCAAGACAATGCAATGTGGAGACTATAAACTAAGCTCAAGACTCTTGGTAAAAGATTAAGTCACTGGTATAGGCACGATATTGGTGATATTCATGATCAGGTCACAAAGTGGGAGCAAAAAGTTCAATCCTTGGAAAAAGCAGATATTCTATACAACACTGAACAAGGAAGAGAAGAAGCTAATAAAACTTATGCTGAATACATCAAGTGACTTGGTAGACAAGATTCTATCCTAATGCTAAAATCTAAGGTCACTTGGTTTGAGGATGGGGATAGAAACTCAAAATACTTTCACAATATTATGAGGGACGACAAAAAAAGACTTCAGATTCATAGAATTAAGAACAACAGGGGTAGATGGATTTAAAAAGAGGAAAAAATGGCTAAGGCTGCTGTGAAACATTTTGAGAGACTCTTCAATCCCCCAGAGCCTGTTTTTAATCCTAGAATTTTAGAATGTATTACTTCTATCATTATAGATCATGGTAACTCTTTACTAACTGCTTTGCCTTTGCAGGAAGAGATCAAAGAGGCAGTACTTAGTCTAAGTGCTGATAGCGCATCAGGACCAGATGATTACAATGACACTTTTTTCCATAATTGTTGGGACATCATCAAAAAGGATATTTTTGATTATGTTACAAAATTCTTTCAGGGAAAAGGCCTAACAAAATTCTTTTCTTATACTTGTTTGGCATTAATTCCTAAGACTGGTTCTCCGGATTGTTTTGCTCAATATAGACCTATTAGCCTATCTAATTTTACTAACAAGATCATTTCTAAAATATTTTCTATTAGACTTAAGCCCATGCTGCCTAGACTAATTTCTGCAAATTAATTAGGCTTTGTTAAAGATAGATTAATCATTGAAAATGTTCAGCTAGCTCAAGAAAATATTCACTCTATATCTCAACCTAATAAGAGTGTTAATATAGTGATGAAACTAGACATGGTTAAAGCATATGATAGAATGTCTTGGTTCTTTGTTATCTCAACTCTTAAAATATTTGGTTTCTCTAAGCAATGGACAAATCTAATTATTAATCTCATTTCATGTGTTTGGTACTTAGTCATAATCAATAGAGCCAGGGCTGGTTTCTTCACATCCTCACAAGGACTGAAACAGGGAGACCCCTTATCACCTTCTCTATTCATATTGACTCTAGAAGTTTTAACTAGATCTCTAAATAGATTGTTTCTTGATGATAGATTCATTCCTTTTACTATGGATCAAAATGGACCACTGATTAATTATTTGGCTTATGCAGATGATATTGTGATATTTTGCAGTGGAAGGACCAAAACCATCAAGTTGGTTATGAAGTAAATCAAGAATTATGAGAAAAGCTCTGGTTAGCTAGTTAATAGGGATAAAAGCTTCTTCTTGTCAGCTCCCAAGACTTCTGCTTACAGGATAAACAGATTGAGGAATAGCTCAGGTTTCATTGACAAGGACTTTTCTTTCACGTATCTTGGATGTCCAATATATGTTGGAAGTAAGAAAAAAGAATATTTTGATGCTATGATCAGTAAAGTGGTGAACAAACTGGGGGGATGACAAGGAAAGTTACTATCCTACGGTGGCAAAGTTGTTTTAATTAAACATGTTTTACAGGCTCTTCCCACCTACACTTTCACAACCTTGACACCCCCAAAGATATTTTTGAACTTCTGGAAAAGAATTTCGCTAATTTTCTTTGGGGCTCTAATGACGGACATAACAAATATCATTGGAGTTCATGGAGAAATTTATGTTATCCGAAATTCGAAGGAGGTATAGGTATTAGAAGTATGGAGGAACAAAATGAAGTCTTAGCTATTAAAAGATGGTGGAGATTTAGATCAACATCTTCTTTATGGGCTAATTTTCTGAACAAGAAATATTGCTAGAGAGCACACTGTACCACTAAAAAATGGGCTTCCGGTAATTCTCACATGTGGAAATCCATGATAAAGGTAAGGGATAGAGTCGAGGCATATATGATTTGGCAGATTAATTCTGGGAATTGCAGTTTTTGGTGGGATAATTGGAGTGGGATGGGGCCCCTAGCAAGTCAATATCCTACAGCTAGAAAGAGCACCAAAACTCTTGTAAGACATTTCATTACAAATGGCAATTGGGATATTGCTAAATTGCAAAGCATCCTCTCCAATAATACTATTCAACATATCAATAATATTGAAATTGGAAAGCAAGATCAATAGTACAAAGTGTTCTGGGACCTTACAGAGGATGGGAATTTCTCCAACAAATCAACCTGGAACCTGACTAGAGACAAATGGCCTACCAATAAGAATCTTGCACAGGTATGGAATGCAAACATTCCTTTTAAAATCTCATTTTTTGTTTGGAAACTTTGGCAGGGCAAACTTCCTTATGACGAAGTAATAGCGAGATTTGGGATTCGCAAGAACACAACTTGCAAATGTTGCACCATCGAGTCCATTCAACATGTTTTTGTATATGGAGAAGCTTCCCAACATGTCTGGAATTACTTTGGAGGACCTTTGGGCATTAGGGGTCATACAGGAACCATTAAACATATGCTTTCTGAATGGTGGAACAAGAAATCAAATAATACAGTGCATCATTTGGTTCTTCAAGTTGCTCCCATTTTCATTTGTTGGAAGCTATGGAAACAAAGTTGTAACTGTAAGAATGGCGGCAAGAGCAAATTGAACAAATACATGTTGATTCAACATATATGCTGGAATATTCATAGTGCAATCAATAGAGCTTATCCAAAAATTACTTTGACATTACCTTGGATCACATTTTGTGACGATCTTCTAAAATTGAATCCAGTAGTAAGATGCCTTCCTGTTTGCTGGGAATTTCCCACTATTGGAACATTGAAGATGAACACAGATGGGAGCTTTTGTACCTTAAATGGTTGTGCAGGAATAAGAGGTGTTTTGAGAAATGATAGAGGTGACTTTATTATAGCCTTTTCAGCTCCTTTGAAGTGCACGAGTTGTGTAGAAGCAGAAGCATGAGCAGCCCTTGAAGGTCTTATCTTATGTGCAAGAAACAATATTAGTCACTTCTTGTTGGAAATTGATTCAAACGCAGTTCTTAAATGATTGAAGGAAAGAGGAAATGCAACTACAAACTCAAATTTGTAATTGAGAAGATTCAACACATGATGAAACAAGCTAATGTTAAAGCCTTACACTGCTTTAGAGAGGCCAACAAGGTTGCGGATCACTTCGCAAAGATGGCTAACACCAGCCAAACTTCCTTTGTGTTCGACTCCTTTCAGCAGCTTCCTAATGGAGCTAAGGGTCCGTTTTGTTTGGAAAAAAGCCAACTGCCTTCCATTAGACTTAAATATGACAAGGCTAAATTTTTTGTGAGCTAATTTACTTGTCTCTTCTTGTACGGGGGTTAGTTTGTAGATAGGTATCTCTTAACCCTCTTTTTTTGTGAAGGATGGGTTAGTTTGTAGATAGGTATCTCCTAACCCTTTTTTTTGTGAAGGATAAATTTTTTATCCTTGTGTTATATTCTGAGGTAAGGCCGAACCTCCCTCTTGTACTTATTCTCATGATATATAACATCCCTACTATTGAGAGAAATTCAATAAAAGAAAAGATGAGATCAAGAGGACAGTTAAGATATTTAAGCCTCAGAGTGTAAAAGCAGATATTGAGAAAGCAAGGATGCAAGAAAGATCACTAGAGGTTATAGAGAATAAGGGTAAATCTCATGCTAGATCTAACTCCAACTGGAATGCGCTCCTGGTAACCTCAGATCCAATGCATCAGTAATGTTGTCTGCCACTAAAATCAATGCAATAGTACCTTATGCAAAAGGGACCACTACCTAATACTTATAGGGTGAGTCAGGAAATCTATGATTATAGGAGGAACAATCATCTTTGCTATAGATATGGAGAGAAATATAATCTAGGACATCAATGCAAATATATGCAGTTGAATTGTATTATTGTTTTCAAGATAAGCCCGCTATTGAATTGCCAGAGTCTAGGATTATTGTATTCATGTATTTTATGACTCTTTACAAATATTTAAAAATACATAAAACTTATTTAAGAAAAAAAAATGGGTTTAAAAGAGCGTACACTAGTGCACTTGAGTATTAAAAGTACATACGAGTGGTGTGAATTAAGAGTAGGTATGTATTTTTATGGAAGAATTTAGGATGTCGCAGTGGCCGGGGCATGATGGTGGCTTGAAAAAATGACCTAATATTTGTTTCAGAAAAAAAAAGGGTTTGAAAGAGGGTACACTAATGAGGCATAGCTGGGCGTGAAAGTATATACGAATATGTGTATTAAGAGTATGTATGTCTTTTTAGAGTGTTAATATTGGTTGGGATATGACAAGAGATTGAGAAAAGACTCAAATATGTCATTGGACTTAACAAAATGACTTATGTGACTCGTAAAAGGGGGCGGGGCTGGCTGTTGGATTACAGACATATGCAGCGGAAGCAACAATTCAAGATCAAACTTGCATGTAATATAGACAATACTTAAACACAAATTTTAATCAAACATAAAATCGATACTTATCTCTTGAAGTGTGACCACGAATTAATCCTCTCGAAGCTTTGTACAAGTTGTCCAATGCGTTCTCCAAGTCTGCGATCTTCTGCAATAGCCTCAAAAATCTCCGAGTAGGGAATACTTGTGTGGGCAAGTACTGCTTCTCAAAAAGGTAAAAAGTTTTCCCATCATGTTTCATGGAAGAAGAGAATCCTCTTTATAACCACATTTTTAAGGTATAAAAGCCTAGTCCCAAAACGTATAGTATCTTTCTCTCCAAGTAATAGTCAAACTTTCCTTCTAGAAGACCAGTTTATTTTTAACCAAAATCTTGTAGGATTATACTTCTTCTAGAAAATTGATTTCTTCCTTTCCAAGTTCATTAATTAATCAGGCATAGCAGGGACCACATATTTAATTAGTGAGACTTTCAATTATGGTATTAATTCGCAAAATGAATGAATTAACCTACTATAATAAATTACAGATTATTCCACCAAAAATTCGTAATTGCACTCCTCGGTCAATTTCAAAATCGTTCATTAAATCTTATTTAACTTTTCATGTTAAAATTACAGATACCAATCAATCAAATTAAATTTTTGACTATTTAATTCATAGATTAATTTAATCTTTTATTCAAACGCTTAACTTATTTCATATGACGGATACTAAATCCACCTACAGTGTTTTCACATGAAAACTTATAAGCAATTATAAAGGGGTATCATCAATCTCAAGACTGAGACATGGATTTCATCAACTAATTATTATTTCATAAATGTCATTTGTCCATATCCAACTTATTAGAAATATTTTAACTCACAAAAGATCGAGTTTCACCCTTTGATAGATCAAAACAACAAACAAATTACATTGATCATAATAATTATATCAAGATGTAAGAGTATAAGTACATTTAATGATCTAGAGAATTTATTTTATTAAGTCAGATAAAATACTTATCTCTAGTTGGTCTGTTCAATACATACTAAATGTACTAGCACAAAAAGTTGAAATTATACCATTCCTATAATCAAGATAAATTATATTTAATCTTGTGCTACAATGTACCGATGAATTTGTCTAATTTTCATCTTAGATTGTGAACATATATAAACTTTATACTTATAAAAATCGATGATTTAATTTTTCGTGTATAAGTTAAACCCTATACGCTAAATCATCTACTTTATAAAAAAATGACACATCGACTAATATATGATCTATTTAAACCTTTATTAAAATTGAATAAACAATTATTCTATAATAAATACTATATCTAAACACATGGTTAATAGTATATAATCCATGGTTAATAGTATATATCTCAACACTGGCAAGTAATGAAAGATTTAGATAATGTTACATGACAAAATCTGATAGTAATAAGGCTCCGTTAATAACTAGTGACACGAATAAATCGAATATGCTACGACAATGGTATAATTAAGCCCAACTATAAACGAAGAACATAACTAAGCCATTTCTAAAACTTCAATCATATATTTGAGTTTTTCCCTTTAAACTATTGTATCAAAGATTTAAACATGTCACAAATAAAACAATTTGGGAATCCCTTTGTCACTATATTGCCGTATTTTTTTACCGTGTCAAGGGAATTTAATATTTTATTTATATATTTTTGAAATAGAATTATTTTTATCCTGTTTATCTGAAGTCTCCATCCCTGGTTGTGCGCAAAAACATCTCTTTTTGTCCTTAAATGTTGAACAAGACTAAAATCAAACATGTTATAAAATATATTATATTATGAATGTTCATTCATATTCACAATATAATAGATAAACTTGCAAGCAACTTATACTGCAATTTCTATTAAATAAGCTTGCAAGCAACTTACACAACAACTTCTGTTTTTCTATAAATAGGAAGCTAATTCAGTTCATTTGGATAGAAGTTTAGAAGAGAAATGAAATATCTCTCTCTCTCTCTCCCCCAAATTTCTTTGGCTATATCTCTTGTTGTTTTGACATTTTATTATCATTTCATAACACATTATCAACATGAGACTCTGTCATCTTGAGCAAATACTTTGAAAGCATCAAAGGTATGGATTTACACTTGTTGTATTTCATAAATTTCATAATGATTAAATTCATTTACCACCAGAAGTGGTTAAATTTCATGGTGCTTCATAGCTCCTAAAGCAACAGTTGCTTTAAAGCTTGGTATACATTGAAAGATACGTTAGAGAAAAATTCTATCCATATAGTGGTAAATCTGAGATTTATTCTCGTAGTGATAAATCTGAAATTTATTTTCGAAGTGATAAATATGAAATTTACCCCCAAAGTGGTAAATATGAAATTTACTCCCGTAGTAGTAAATCTGAAATTTGCCTCTATGGTGATATGAAATTAATCTCCGAAGTGATAAATATGAATTTTACCCCCATAGTGGTAAATCTAAAATTTATCCTGTAGTGGTAAATCTGAAATTTATCCCTGTAGTGGTAAATCTTAAATTTATTTTCAAAGTGAAAAATATAAAATTTATTTTCAAAGTAATAAATCTGAAATCTACCTTCGTAGTGGTAAATTTAAAATTTACCTCCGTAGTGGTAAATCTGAAATTTACTCCCGTAGTGGTAAATCTAAAATCTACCCTTGTAGTGGTAAATCTGACATTTACTTTCGTAGTGATAAATCTGAAATTTACTTGTAAAGTGGTAAATCTGAAATTTACTCTTAAATTAGTAAACTTGAATTTGCGGCATTTGATATATCGGGCAAAAACCACTTATCTTGGGTATTTGATAATGAAATTTATCTTGATGCGACGAGTCTGACAGACACTATCAAAGATAAAAATCAGGCATCGAATCAAGACTATACTAAGACAATGATATTCCTTCGCCCCTTGAAGAGGGCTTGATATTGAAATTTCTCATTGTTAAAGATCCTCTTATGTAGTGAAATAATTTGAAAGATAAATATGACCACCTGAAGCTGGTTGTTCTTCCACAAATACTTATGGTTGGATCTATTTTTAGGCTACAAGATTTTAAATCTATATGTGAGTATAATTCTATAATTAGAATTATTTCTCTATTGAAACTATGTGGTAAAAATATCACTGATCTAGCGATATGCTGAAGAAAACTTTTACCATCTTCCACGTCTCGAATGTGCTCCTGAAGTAGCAATATCAAGAGATGGGGCTTAGAAAATATTTTGAACTAATTTCACTTCTTCATGTAGCTGAGCAAAATAATAAATTATTAATGACAAAACATGAAATCTGACCTACTGGTTTTAGTTATTCCGTGAAGTGAATGAGACGAACTTCCACCAAGTTAAGCGTGAGAAAGGTTGTGGCCCTGGTTATAGTCATGACTCCAGTCGAGGTCTTGGATATGATCGAAGAGCTTTAATCATGATGATGCGTTGCACGAAATAATATTGTTCACCACCGGAAGTGGAAAAGGAAAGATATAAGGCATGAAATGGTGCAAAAGAGAAACCAAGGAGATGAATTCCATCGATGTGGAGAAAAAGGTCGTGATTCCAGTCGTGGTCATGACAATGGTCGAGAAAAAAAAATCTCTACATTATCATACATGTCCCGATTTGCTCCTAGAATATCAATATCACTAGAAGAGCTATTAAGCTACCATGGTTTGATATGCTTAAGACACGTCCATATGATTATGTTTCATTCTTCAAGAATGAGAACTTTTGATAAATGTTATAAATGCAGAACTATTCTTTAAAGTGAATGTGATAGAGGTTAGTGAAGCTTATCAGTTCAAATGTACACTTGGTCTTGAGGATATCACGACCCACCTCTAGAAGAGGTAGAATAATGATTGTGATGGTATCACGATTCACCTCCAAAAGAGGTAGAATTTATCCCAATATTTTATGTTTTACTCTTGAAGTAGTAAATTTCTGAATTTTACTCTTGGAATAGTAAGATCTTTAAATCTACTCTTGAAGTAGTAGAATTTTGAAATCTTCTCCTTAAGTAGAAGAATTTATAAGATATCTAAAGTGATGTCTTCTTGTGCTTAAACAAAATAATTACTTATTGATGAATGCCATATTTAGTATATATTTAAATGATTATATTTCATTTCTTGAAGTAAATAAAAAAGGTACTACTCCCGGAGAGATGAAATAACAATGGATATACATGTTATTTTTGTGTTATAATAGTCATCCTGTCGTACGTAGAAATATCTTGAATAATTTTATTAAGTTTCACTTTAAGGCAAAATAAGAAAATTAGAGTGGAATACTTTATACTATAACAACATCGATACATTATTATTAGTTGTTATTGATTTTCTCAAAAGAAATAATGTATTTCTTTTCGCAAAATGTGATTATTATGTGTTGGCTTTTTAATAAAAAAATATTCAGAATTATTATGTGTCTGCCTTTTTAATACAAAATATAATTATTATGTGTTTTTCTCTTTGATACAAAATATTCAGATATTAATGACAAATCTTCCCGAAGGAGATGTTTGAAATATTGAAGTCTGTTAAAAAATATATATGATTGAACCATTCACTTTAGATTGCAATATATGAAATTGTTACGATTAGGACACAAGTAGTAAACCTGAAGTTTACTAGCAATAAAAATGATTATCATATTGAAACTATAAATGATTGGAAGATTCAATATCTCCAAGTTACTATGGGTAAGAAATCTGTATGTAAACAGTTACCGGAGCATGATAAGATCACATGGCATAATAAATCAGAAGTTTATAATGTAAAATTCATGTCATAGTAAACCTGAAGTTTACTAAAAGAAATAACACATATCATGGTAAACTTGAAGTTTGCTAGTACAAATAATTTTATCAGTTGACATGACCGTTTTGATTGTCCTGATTTAAATATGATGTACTAATTGAATATCAGAGTACATTGAAGAACTAGAAGATTCTTCAAAAATTCTTTTATGTTGCTTATTCTCATGATAAGTTGATATACCAGCTAATGGTGAGATTGAATCCCCAAATTTTAAAAATTTTAAAAGGTGAATATGGGCCCATTCACCTGTCATGTGACATCTTAAATAGAGCATTTATAAGATGATCACATACGCGTTTATTGTCGACCTGTAGTTTGCCATTGCTTGCTCAATATAAATTGAGTTTAGTGCATAATTTCCAGATTTTTGTTATCATGACAATTCTCTCGATAATGTTGGTTTATATTCAAGCTAATTTGACATTGAATTCCTCCGATAAATAGTCAAACTATTGCTTATAAGAACAAAGTTTCATGTGTTGGTCTGAGATATGATATATTGCATATATCGATACTTATATGCATTAGACCAATAAGTTATGATTATTTCAGTCCCTCTCAATTGGTTCAGGGTCAGGAACCAGATATTTTCATCTAATAACTCTTTATGTGCGGTATATGATTAATGAACCTACCACGATGTACACATATTAATTTCTCAAAGAAGATGGGAGGTATATGTTAGGTCTTCTAACATAAGAGGGAGAAAATAAGCAGGTAAGAAATATATTGTCAATTATCATCAGTATGATCCTCATTCAAAAGATAATTTAGGTCAAGTGCTAGAAGCATTTGCTGACCCAAAATTAATCTCATATTTCAGCTGCAAATGTTCCTATTGATAGTTCCTGAAGGACAAAGTCTACAACATGCATGCAACATGGTAGATAAATCGGTTCTAACGCAATAATCCTTGAAAAAGGAGAGGAGCAAATAATCATAACAAGGAGGCAACATGCTCTTGAAGAGCGTACAACATAACACTTCATGAAACCTTACGAGAAGTTCAAGTACCTGAAAATAATGAAGTGATGCGATCTCAATAAGTTATGTCGTATTATGAACCGATACAAAATGATATCTCGTCGATGATATTTTTAGTACAATATGTGCGCAATATTGTAAGTGATTGTGAGGATCTAACGTCTGTTAAACATACTGACATAGAAATAATTATCAATTGAAATAATGTATCTTGATAAGTGTAAAGCTCATTTGACTTACAATCCAGACACTATAAGATGTCATGCTAATGAATGTGGTCACTTGACAAAGTTTATATGAACATTTTCTTAAGGATTCTATGCCTGAAGCATCTACAAGTTCTTGAAAAACTTATTATAATCCTTATATGATATAACTTGTTTATCCTAATAATTGTTATTAAGTTTCTTGGATATACAGGGCATTCATCTGATCAACATAAGGTTCGATCCTGATATGTTATCTATTTTTTTTAAATGGTTAGTGTCACTATTATATTCCACATGACAGTATAAAAGATAACAAAGGTTTGTATAGCAAGCCAAGAATGTTCTTGATCTGATTTCAACAAAATTATATGACTATGATGCAACTCTATCAAAAGCTTGGAGTTGCAAATGATCAACCAGTTCATCAAATGATAAATTGATAGAAGACTCTGCCTACTTCAACATGTGATAAGTTGATATACAAGAGTGAAGTACATCATCTTCAAGAATTATGTGATGCTTTAATCAGGGGGAGTAAAATACGTGTTATACTCTTTTTTCCTTAACCAAGGTTTTATCCCATTGGGTTTTCCTAGTAAGGTTTTTAACAAGGCAGCTGGCAATGCATATTACTAGATATGTGTACTCTTTTTTCCTGGTAAGGTTTTTAACATCCAAGGGGGAGTGTTATAAAATATATTATATTATGGATGTTTCATTCATATTCATAGTGTAATAGATAAGTTTGAAAGTAGCTTACACTGCAACTTTTATTAGATAAGCTTGCAAGCAGCTTACACAACAGTTTCTATCTGCAAGTAGCTTAAACAACAACTTCTGTTTTTCTATAAATAGAAAGCTAATTCAATTTATTTGGATAGAAGTTTAGAAGAGAAATGAAATATCTTTCTCTCTCTCCCCAATTTATTTGCCTATATCTCTTGTTATTTTGACATTTATTTCATAACACATGTCAAATTTTTTAAATATTTTTTTATTTTATTCGAATTTTATAGAATTGAAATTAAAAATAGTTATATTTTTAACAAAGAAAGGTAGAAAATATTTTATTTGAATTCTGTAAAAGATGGAACTTAAAAACATATTTGGGATTCTTTTTCAATTTTGAAATCTAACCTCAAATTGACCTTAAAATTTTTATAATCAAATACTGATTTTAAAATTAAAAATAATTAATTAAAAAAATAATAAATAATTCTTATGGGCAAGCGACTCCTAATACTTCCTGGTTTTTCATTTTCACTATCCAATTAGTATTTATTTTGGGCTGTTCCAACTTTCAAATATATTTTCACTTACATTGAAAAGCGTACACTACTCGCCACTCTTCTAATATCTTATCATTACAAAGGCATAATTAGACCAAAACTTTCATCCAAAACGATTTACAGTTTCAAAAAAGTTGATTTTATCTTCACAAATGCGTGTTAGATGCAACTCATTTTGATACATATCCAACTAAAGTATGACCCTCGAAAAAGATAAGAGGGACGGATAAGTCCGACGTTTTTGTCAAAAAAAAAAGTAAATAATTTAGTAGGCAATTCTTAAAACTTGACTAACCAAAAAATTAGTTCATAAATCAGGCCTCACTCACGCTTTAAGCGATCGTTTGGTATAAGAAATAAGAGATAATAATTTCAAAATAAAATGTAGAATTATTTTATCCTACGTTTAGTTAGGGGGAATTAGTTCATTCTGAGATTATATCTCCCACCATTTATGCTACAATGATAGAACAAGTTATCTCATATATATGGTGGGATAACTAATCTCATGAGATATCCCAATCATGGGATAACTTTATCTATTCCATCCCCCATACCAAATGACCCCTAAAAACTAGTTATTGAGGTGGGAGAGCCTACATTATTTTAAGTCCCACACCAACTTCTCCATTCAGTCGATGTGAGCAACACATAATCATAATAGTCGTTCCCGCTTTAGTACCAACAACCTCATTGATCACGACTAGGCCCATTTGGTCCCCTCTAATCCACGACACTACTCTTGGCACACGCCACTTCAAGCCTTGATCTCATGCACGGAATGATTTACTCTGATATCATGTAATATCTTTGAACTTAGCTCATACCTTAAAAGTTAGTTATTGAAGTGGAAAAATTCAAATTTATTTAGGACCTGTTTGGAAAGCCACTTGTTAATTGGATTTGAGTGTAATTACACAATTTGGCTTATTTGTTTTGGCCAGGTAATTAAATGCTTAGCAGAGAATTGGGTGTAATTAGGAGGGAGTAATTACATCTCCAATTTTTAGGGGAGCTGAGAATTGCAAGTAATTACATAGTATAATTATAGGGTTACTTTTTAATTTCTTCTTTTTAATTTTAATTTTAATTTAATTTATTTTCTTTATTCTATCATTTTAATTTACTTTTTGTTTTCATTATTTTAATTTTTTTTATTTTTAAAATATTTTTATTTTACATTATTTATCTTTCATTTTCTTTCTTCTCATTTTCCAATCTATATTTCTTGTGATTTCATATAATTGCTCGTATTTTTTAATTCTTATTTTTTTTTAATTTTCTTCATTTAACATAAATGTATTATTATTCTAATTTTTTGAATTAAACCAGAACCAATCGGTGGCCCTTAATGTTGAAATCAACTTTTATTTAGATACTTCAAGTTAACTTTGTCCATTGTAAACACCTCAAGTAGGGGTCAGTTGTGTCATTTTGATATTTTTTTGACAATCAATAATAAGAATAAGGAGAGTGTAACACACCCACGATGATGTGGCAAAACAACTAATTAAATAATTACACATGGCATTTTAAGTAATTAAAAGAAAAAAGAAAAACTATTTCTTTTTAAAGCTCCCCTCCTTTCCGCAACCCCCCCCCCCCAAACGCCCATCATCATCTCCATTGAAATCTAAAGTAAAATAATAACTTTCTTAAACCACTACCTTCCACCATTTTTTCAAGCTTAAACTCTTTTAATGGAGATCAAAATTTATTCTCAAGTCAAATTTCTTTTCTTTTCAAAAAATCTTTTTCTTCATTGTATTGTTTTGCAAATACCATCACCTTCTCCATCTTTTTTGGCAGAAAAATATATATCAACAACCATATTTTATACTTTCTCTCTCTCCCTCCCCCCTTCTTTTCACAAAACAATATTGAAGAAGACAAAAAAAAAAAAAAAAAGAACAAAGTTTGAATTATTTTAAGGGTTCTTCAAGAAATAAAAAATAGGCATTGATAAAAAAATTGCATTATGCCATGTAAGGGTTCTCTCACTCAATTTTGGTAAATGCCAAATTTGTATTGTATGAATATAGTAAAATTTAAGAAATCAAAAATACCCGCAATTTGAAAATTAGGAAGAATTTAATTTGAGGAATTTTTTCTTTTTTGCAAAAGATGTGAATTCTGCTTAAAATCTATTACTAGTGCGAAATATTGTTCATATTGACCATTTCTCTCAAATGTGTTCAAGAGATAAAAGAGCATTTCTTGGAGGTTTAAGAGGATTAAAAAATATGAATTTAATTTTAGAAGCAATTATCTTTGTAGATATTGATGTTGAAATCCAAAGTGGTGGAGGAAAATGAAATCCAGGGGGCCGAAAATTATTCCTGAGATGTTTTTGTAATTCATGGAGTCGATGGTGCAAGCGAAAAGGGAGTAATCATGGGTGCGAAGTGCATTTGCAGTAGCATGGGTGATGGAGGAAGGTGGAGATACGGGGTGGGGATAGAGGAAATGTTGGAAGGAGAGAGAAGGAAGAAGAAGAAATATAAAAATAAAAATTTTGTAAAATTTAAGCCTTTTACGTGCTCAAAATCAGTACAACACACAATGCGCTGTCACGATCCGAGCTGAGATCTCGATTGAGATACGGTACCTAGAAATATAAATTGCTCCAAGTCAACCCATGACATGAACATGATAACTAAAGATCAACACAAGCAAAATTGATAATAAAATTTTGAAATAGCGAAAGTTTGTATAACAAACAGCTATCCAATGGTAACATCATAACACTGAATCCGAAGTTGACTACACAAGTCTATGTATGAAAAGCCTCTAACATACTGACGAGCTGATGTGACAACATCCCAACTAGATCACTAGAAATCTGAAATTGAAAATAATACAACTCATCAACAGAAGGTCCTTGAAGGATGAGGACTTACCAACAAGAGAACTGGATTAAGCTCTGGAGACTGGCTAACGGCGGAACTAAGTCTAAACGTTAACATGTATCATCAAACAATACAACATAGAGTATGCGGTCAGTACTTGAAATGTACTGAGTATACAAGGTAAGTAAAACATGTTAAGTAAAAACTGAAAACATGCACATCATAAATCATAACATCATAAAGTTCCGAGGTAAGAACTGCATGCTGATATCTGAAAACATGAATAGACATGAACTGGATCTCATAACTGAATCGAATGACCCAAAGCTGAATTGAGATTCATATGCAAAAACTGATAACCTGATCATTGGGTCAAACCTGCTAAAAACATAGTATCATAATTGATAAACATGCATAACTGAGATCATGAGGAACAATGGGAGACTCGTCACATAACCGACACTATCACGATAGAGCTTACGTGATCCCAACTATTACACTCAAGTGAGCAGAGTCATCCAAAGCCTTGTCAGGGCTAAGGATGCTACCATGATATTGATATCAAGATGACGACCCATTCGAGGCAGGGGAAACTCACAAAGGAGGTCCCATAATAACTGGATAATCCTATGTTGACACGTAGTTCTGAGACCTAGGATTTTCCTGAACCCCTAACCTAGTTGGTGCCAGAAACTACTCCCAAAAATATGCAAATACTCTCCATTATTTTCTCACAAAGCTGAAACCATCATTTTTCAACGAAACTGATAATGAAATTACATATTGTTGACACACAATTTTGACCTCCCTACGCCCCGTCTAAATTGCGAATCATTATATATATGTGTATTTAAAAATCACCGTAATTAGCATACATACTTGAATTTTTTTCATAATTATTTTAATTTATATTTCCACAATATTTTATTACATCAATTTAAAATTTAAATTTTTAGTATAATATATATCGTTGAATAATAATATACATGCATATATATTTTCAATTAAATAAGGTTTTTTTACAAAATATAATTTACTTAGATTTTTAAATTATTTAAATGTAACTTCTTAATAATAATAATATTTATATTATTTTATCACAAATTTAACTATTATATTATCTATTTATTAAATTATTTATAAGTGTAGTATTTTTATTAATTTAATAGTAGCTAATTCAATTTTCCTCCAATTCATTTAAATTCTAGCCACTTCTATTCAATTTCATTCAGTTTATTTAAAGTTTAGCCACTTTCTGCTTAAATTGTGTCAATTTTAGCCTATTTTACCATTCTGGCTACTATTTAAATTCAATTTCAGCTATCAATTAAATTCAACCCATATACCCAATTTGCGACCCGTGGATATATCTATAAATTGACCCATTTATCCCAGAATCAATCCTAGCAGTCCGTCTCTTTTAATCCTATGATTGATAATTAACCCTACCCATTCCCTTATTTATCAAAAATTCCCCAAACCCTAATTAACATTTTTCATTTTTCCTCTACCTAACACCTCAGCTGCCCCTACTCCCTCTCTCTCTAACCATTTTCTCCCTCTCACCATTGCTGGAAAACCACCAGCCGCCGCTTCCTTTTCCTTTCTCTTTTCTCCTCCTCTCCTCACCATTATTTCCGGCACCCCCTCTCTCCGAGCTCCCTCTCATCTCCGTTTCTCACCTCTTCACATCCAACCACCACTGTTGCGTCGAGACGAGCAGCAGCAGCCGTCCGAACGCCCGCAAAACTAGCAGCAGCAGCCCCTACTCCCTCTTTTCCCTCTCCCGTTTCACCATGGAAACACCGGCGCCACACCACCATTATTTTCGGCAGCAGCCGGAACTCCCTCCACTCTCATCTCCTTCTCCCCTCTCCTTTTCCCTCCGTTACCGAAAAACAGCCACAATCACCACCACCCTCCTCTCTCCTTCTCATCTCTTCTCTGACAACCAGTAACCACACCAGCACCTCTCTCCCCTTTCCATTCGCCGGGAACCAACCGTGTACATGTACTCCCTTTTTTGTTTTTTCCCTCGCTCTTCTTTTTTTCCTTATTGTTTGCTTCCAGGTGTGTTGTAGTTAGATCCAAATGATTTTGTCTAAATTACCTCTATTGTTAAATAATATCCTTGACTAACTAGGATTCATTTTTGGTTATCGATTCTGCGCTCATTTCTCTTTACTTTGTAAAATTACTTTACATTGTTAATCGAATTTTGTTTAGCTTCGTGTAATTTCTGTTGTTTCCTCCTCAATTTGATTATGTACAACATAGAAAATAGGCATTGAGGGTATGTGGATTTGATCTGCTCTTTGTTTCATGCTCTCTTAAGTGATATTCCCTTAATTAATTATGAACGGTAGCCTTAGTATGATTAGTTTAGGTTATCTCACTTTCTTGCTCTAGGTTCAAGTTCATGAATAGTCTCAAATGCTAAAAATGATAACTCGTGATTTCATTTTCTTTCTTTGATTTTTAAAATCGCAGACATACTTTAATTGATTGAAATTTGATCCATTACTATTCAAACATGGTGCTTGGAAATCCTTTCTCCATAAAATATTCGTCGAATATGGACAAGTTTAGCATTTTATGATAAAATCTGTTTTGTTCGAGTAATATCGCTTAGCATTTGATTTTATGATAAACTTAATATTTGTTTGAGTAATTATTTCCCTGTTTTTTTCCCTCAATGCATGACAATTAATCCATACTATTATGTAACTTAGAAGTTCTTACCTTATACAGTAATAGGATAGTCTTGAAATTAGCTATAATTTGGGTCCTTTAAATGACCTTACTATATCAAGTGAATTATTTCGATTAGGTAAAATATCCCATGATCTCTTCCCTTTCCTTGGCACTAAGATATTTGTGGTAAATTTCATTAAATGACCTTCCATAATTATGTGGGATAGCTTTATTATTTATTTCCTTTGATATATTAAACGTATTTGGTAACTTTTGATATTCCAACCATTTGTGGTAATCCAACCAGCTTAATATTTTATTTATTTAGTAAAATTTGAATTGTTTAGCATTAATTGATTCTGGCTATGTTAATTAAGGTAAATATCCTGTGATTGATTTCGTTGATTACTTTCCTTACCTTTATGTTCCTAATTGATTACTTAGAAGATTGATTTTCTTGTCCATATTCATGAATACCCTTTAGTATATATATGCATTTTTTTACTTTGAGAAAGAAGAAGACTACTATACATCCCACAATACAACATGGGAACTTACTGATTCTTTAGCAATCTTTCTTTATCTATCTTTAGCATTCAGATGCTATTATCCTTTTAGCAATACAACTAGAATATTGCTATTGCTTTAGCAACATAATATTCGAGCAGTCCTCCTCTCTCGTGATATAATTTTCTCTTATCGGGCAAATACTATTTGGTATTCGAGATTTTCTTGTAGTTTATCTATTTACCTTTCATCGCTTCACTAGCTTCAACTGGTTAGTTTACTTCACCCAATTATATTTATTAAGTTTGGCTACTTGCATCATGCCATTAATTATGGTTCTTGTAGTATTTCTAACATGTTTTTATATGATGTCTTGCCGAGCAGCGTTAAGATTTGTTATTTAATATGCTCATATGTCTGAATGAACTATTCTCTAGATTTAAATAAATTATGACTTCATAAGATTAGAGTATCTTTCTGCGAATATTCTTTGTTGTGGTACTTCATTTTGTTCAATAGATTCTTTCGAAACGTATGGGGTTCATTCAAGCTCAAGGTGGAAACAAAAATCATTTAATTCTTCATTTTATTAATCATTTATTTATCCACTTATTATTATTAGTATTATTGTTGTTGTTGTTGTTGTTGTTGTTGTTGTTGTTGTAATAATTGTATTAAACGCTCATAATAGTGGAAAAGGGTTTGTGGGGGTGGCGAATTGTATGCTTTACTGTTTTCCTGACTTCCAGGTATAACTGGACAAAAATCATTTTCATAGGATCCTAAACATATAATTATAGAAGTCATGCCCATAGAAATTAAATAATATCCGTAACGTAGATATCATGTCATATGGTTAATATGATATTAATTACCACATTAGAAATCATGCCTATAGGATTTTAATGCAAGCCTATTGTAGTGTTAGACACCATACCTACGAGATAAATTAACCTGCAATATCAATACTCTGCTTTGTTTAATGATCTATTGCGTCTCATAATTCTTCTGCCTAAAAACCATGTCTATAAGAATTAAAATAATTTGTTTCAAAGTATGCCATGTTTGAATAAATAAAGGCTTATTGGAAGTTTTCTTATTTTTCTGCCGGTCAAAGCGTTAGTATGTTTAACATCCCTATGCTTTAGATGTCATGCTTATATGGTTTGATTAAGTTCATAAATAGGTTGTTTAAACCAGTGTGATAATCAATAGTCATATGTTGCATTCATAAGGACAACTCTCATAGAGTAGTATTAAAAGACCCAAGATGTGTTTGCATCTGATCTCCTATAAATTTTATGTTTGAACCTGTTTTTACCTTCGTTGTTAATTAGACAACATGCTCGCTTATGTTCATTAAAACACCGCATGTGCCACATGTTTAAATATAATAGTTGTGTCCTAGAAATCACGTTAAGGCCTACGTAAACTCATACTTGTTATTTTTTTAATTTGCTTGTTTGATGCTAGTCACCCTTTAAAAACCCCTAGGAATTTTAGACCCAACTCCAAAATAGTAGTCCAAATGCCTCTTGGACATTAAGACTGAGACGGGTAGGCACATGCTAGGGAGTTAGTTTTTCCTTCACTTAGAGCACTTTAGGACTAACAACAAATTATTTAGGCGGGTAGTGGGAAATGATAGTTTGTACCCGCTGAATAATATGAGCAACCTAAATAAGTTGCGAAATATTATTTTAGTCGCACGGGGTGATCCCATTAGGTTAAAATTCCCCCTTTCTTTAAGGGCAGAACTAAATTTGACCTGATTCCCTTTAGGGATACGTAGGCGCCTCTTTGAGGTTCGGTCCAATCCTTAAAATTGTTATTTGTTTGTTTTGCTATTGTTTCCTCTTAATTTATCATTTATTTGTTATTGTTGCCTTTATTCGTCAATCCTCATTTGCATAAATTGCTAAATTTATTCCTTTCATTATATTGTCACGATCTTCTTCCTTCTTATCACTTAGTTTATTTAAGTTGTTTCTACATAAAACGCTTAAAATCATCTTATTTGATCGCTTAGTAAATACCCTCACATAATAATGAATCCGGAAGGGACCCACAGTTGTGGACCTCTAAAGGTGTCTAACACCTTACTTTCGAGGTGACTTGAACCCTTACCCGACTCTGGTGACCTAGGTTAGTATAACAGACCCTTAGGTTAATACGATGCCCTAACGCACCTCAAATCGTTAGGTGGCGACTCTTCTCTTTAAATAACCCTTAAGAGTTGTCACATGCCGAGTTCCGCTTTCCGCGAGGAAAATGGGGCGCGACACATATATAGTCTGAAATCTGAATATGGAGAGTCCTGACTCCAAACATACCACAAGCTGAAAGTGGGAGTATAGACTCCAAAACCATGTGGTAAGCTGTTATTATAAAACTGAACTGAATCATAAATATATGATTAAATTATATGGGCTTGCCCAAACTTTAACATACTTGAAATATACTTAATAGTCAAGAATCATGAAGTCATACATGGATAAATCATAAATGTTTTTTTATGCTAAGTATCTCCTCATACTTGAAATCATCAATCATAAACTAGACTTTTTCACGAACTTGCATAATTGGGCAAAGTTTTTCTAAAACTTGAAATCATGAATTTATAACCAATTTGTACATAAAGTCTGCCCATAAATCTTAAAACATCATTTGAAACATGAAAGGAATTGACTCATGAATAAAGTATAGAGAATTTCATAAACTTGAGTTAAAACCCCATAAGATTATACACTTGAATTCATGAACTTGAGCAGAAATTTGGGCATGAGAGTGAAAGGGAACTCTCATTCATGGCCCTACATACCTGGGTAATTTGAATCTACAACATTTCTTGAAAGCCCAAGAGATTTGAGGAATAACTTGAGAAATTGTAGGCTTGATCTTCAATGGAGAACCTCTAAACTTGCATGCATGGGAAGGGAATGGATTAGAATAGGCTAAACCCTCTTAAAGCCCTCCTAACAGAGCTTAAAAAGACGTAGTTTAGGGTTTAGGAGCTTAGGAATTATGAAAACACTCTTACTAATTTCGCAAGAAAAATAACTCTGCTAGTCCCAACGAGGGACATAACGAGTCATTAGGAGGAGACAGCTCGTGGTCCTCACTCGTTACCTTCACTAGAATTCCAACCTCCAACTTAACCATCCTGACCATGACCCACTTGATGAGTTATGAAGTGACACCACGACTCATCCCTTCGTCCATCCTGTACACTGAATCTCAACACTATTTTTTTCCACCTTGCCCAACCAACGGATCGACCCATGACACATGGGGAGTGACGACGACGCATCGTCTCTTCTGTCACCACTAACCAAGAATGTCATCACTCAAATTGGACACCTCCTAACGGGTCATTTAACGACCCGTTAGGTCACACCACGAGTCACTGGATGACTCATTCTGTAACCTAGTGTGAAATTTTCTGTTTTCTCAGTTTCAACTCAAGGGTTTAGTCTTAGATACTTTCGGGGTATTACATGCGCGAAGTCGATAAAAAGTACCAAAATGACACAGCGAGCCCCTACTTGAGATGTTTAAAATGGACAAGGTCTACTTGAGGTGTCTAAATGAAAGTTGGTGGAAAATAAAGGGGTCACTGATAATTTCATTGTTGAATGATGTTATAGACTTATGTTTTCCTTTTATTTTGAATTATATCAACTTAAATTACATTGGAACGTATTTTAAGTTATGTTGGAGTTTAATATAAGAATATTATTTTGAATTTATTTATTTTAGTGGTGTTGATTTGTTATTTCACATTGCACGCGTTCTTTTATAGTTAGAATTGATAGATTATTTTTTGTCAAATATTTGAATAATTTTATGGCATTATATTTATATTATTAGTATTTTTATCAAGCATGCATTTCATGCTTTTCTTAAAAAATATGATTTTTATAATTAATTAAATTAAACTATTATTAATTTAAAAATAAATATCAATTATTTTTTATAATATTAACTAAATATATATATATATTTATTAAATTAATATATTTAGAGATAATATATATCTTAAATAACTATTTTAATATTATTTATAAAAGACATATAATATTAATTTTTAGTGATTAACTTTTATTTTAATATTTTAATTTAACTATGTAATTACATTTGTATAATCAAATAGTACGCTTGTAATTACATTATGATAAATAAATAAATTATCACAAATATTATACTGTTTAATTACTAGATTGGTAATTACTATCCTAATAATTACACTAATTCTAGTTTTGAGGTGACTTTCCAAACACACCCATATACTAAAAATAAGAGTAAAGGTTCAAAAACCCACCCAACCTATTTTCGTTTTTTTAATTTAGTACCTGAACTATTCGTTGTTTGAGTTTAGTACCTGAACAATCATCTCTTGCTTATAGAAATATACCTAAACACCGATTAGACCAAGTGTATGTCTTCAATCTCTCTCCGGCGCGTGAGATCTTATTTTTTCCATAAAAATTCTTTTACATGACATAATAACAGCTAGAATTACTGACTAATCTTTCTATTTTATTTTATTTTATTTTTTTAAAACTTTTCCAACTTTAAAATCCCCCCTCCTCCTCCTCCTCCCCCTCTTCAAAATTGTAGATTCCTTCTTCTTCAAACTCTCTCCTTCTTCTTTATAGCTCTTCAATTTATTCTTCATTTTCTAATTCTAGGGTAGGGACAAACTTACGTGAAGTTATTGAGCCGAGTTACAAATCTCTACTGTTTTTTTAAATGAAGTGATAAAAATTTCACGCACACAAGGTGTATAACTAAGGCAGTAAGTCTCTACAGAGATATTCAATCTTTTATAAATCTCAGATATATCGTAAGTGCTCCAAAACCACTGCTATGCTTCAAATATACAATACCACAAAAGATGAAAATCACAGGATCGATGGACAAAATCATGTCCTGTAGACAGAATCTTATTGCCAGTGAATGGGTAGACATGTTTTCCGATTTCTTACAGAAAAGGATGTCGGTACCTGTATCATATCACAATGTGACGGTTGTGAAGAATGTGCAGACATTGTATTGGAGCACAAGTGTTTTAAACAATAATTTAAATAAGTGCGGAGCAAGGAAGATGAGAAAAGATTGGGCACCAACAAAACAAAAATACTTCATAAACTTAGAAAAGGAGATCAAAGGAGGAACAATTGTGTAGGGAAGAGGTGAAAAAGTAGCTGAGATCTTTGAAGGGGATATAGAAAGCATTGAAAGCAAAAATCAGTAGTGTAATAATAATTTATTTTTGTTATGCCATGATGGAATTTATTATACACGTGAAGTGCCACCTAAATTTTTAAAAAAAAATAAAATAGCGAGTTTTAGGTCATGCAAGAAATATAAATAACAAGGTGTGTTCCTATAACCAAAGGGTGGTAGTTCAGATACTAAACTCAAACAACGAATAATTCAGATACTAAACTTGAAAAACGAGAATAATTTGGATGAGTTTTTAACCTTTACTCTAAAAATAAATTGATTTGAGTAAAATTGGGATGGAGAAAACATTAAATTTTGTTCTATTGTCAATAGGTACGGATATTTTTGTAAACACAAAACGAGGAGGAGTAATATAGTATTGATTTGTTAGAAAAATAAAAATAAAAATAAAATTCAAACTTCTACTTTCTTTTTTTTTTTAAAAAAAAAAACACAGTATTTGATTTGTAAGGACAGTTCCGTCTGTTCTCCCGCGCAGCGGAGGGGACGGAATTCAGAAAGGTGAAAGATCCTATGGAGGAAACACCGCTTCTTCTCTTCAAGCAACCCAATCAGTTTAAGCTACCAGCATTACCGGCACGTGACAATTCTTCATTTGAAAGCGAGAGCACGGCCAGCTAAATCCCCTCTTCTCCACTCTCTCTGTGTGAACTATTGAATCCGGCTGCCTCCAATCTATTTTAATTACTAGCTGTATTCTTCACAAATCCTGAAACCCCGCAGATGGAAAACAGCTTATATAAATTAATTAATTAGAAATACTAATTTAAATTGTACACGTTTATATACACGCTTTCTTTGCCGTTAATGTCAGTGATCGATAATTGGAAGAAAAAAAAAAAAAGAGTATGGAGTCTCAAAATCTCCTGCTTCAATTCTCTCTTCTGTTGCTTTTCTGTAAGTGGTTTTCAATGCTTTATTACTTGTAGAATTGTTTAATTAAGGAGGAAATTATCTTCACGCAGTTGTAATGAGTTGTACTTTGTTCGAATTTACAGTCATAATTAATTAGGATTAGAAGTTTTTGAAATTGGATCGCATTGAATTCTTCAATTAGCATTGAATTCTTCAATGCGGTGCTCTCTTGATATTTAGAATTGTTGGTGTTACAGAGATGAAGGATGATACTTCTTGTTGTTGGCTTTTTGTTTTCTTCCTTCCCTTTCTTTTGTTCTCAATGCAGTGTTTCTTTTTTTGTATATTGTGATTTGTCAATTTCAAATATGATCATATTTCCCGTGCTGAGAATTATGAGGACCTATCTGTTATAAATGACGTTTTCTATAAATCAAGATGGCAGAATGTGTCGTAGAGAACTATCTTCGAGTACTTAGATATCTATTTTCTTAGAACTTTATGAGCATAGTACGCGCCTACACCATTGTATTTTGTGCCTTTGTTATACATTCTGACCGGTAAAAAGAAGTTATCATCTGCTCCTCACAATCCTTGAACAAAACCAATTTCTTGTTGACAGAACGGACAAATTATGTTTAAAAATCCTTAACTATTCATTTGGAACTAATATATACGGGTGCAATTAGATAGACCTAGAGTGCACAATAGCAACTCGAGTTACTGATAATGCCTCTTAAACATTTGGTCCAGTAATAGCATTTGTGCATAAGCAAGTTGTTTATTTTTATGACACCAACGCATTGATGGCATTCCCGTTGGAAAAAAAAGTGACGTGCATCACTAAAAGAACTCACAGCCTTTTGGATTCAATTTGCTATGATAGATTTCTTCTGACTGACGTTCATCATTTATGTGATCTCTATGAACTGTGTCTCAGTTTCAGGATTTCATGGATCTCTATGCACTCAATATAGTGACATTCTGGACTCTTATTTATTAAGTAAAAGTAAAAGTAATTATGATGCCTCTCCTAGCATTGCTCCGGAAGCTATGTTGCCTTTGCAAGCACCTTCACCGTTGATGCCATTTACACACACTGGTGCGCCAAAGTTATCAGGTACTCACAAAAGCAACGTTTAAAAACATTTTGTGCTCAAAATCAAGGAATAACACGTTCAAGAAATATCAGGTGGACTGGATTTATATGCTAAAAGAAAAAAATGCATAATTTAGGTCCTTTTTGACTTGTTCACCTTTTCTTAATTGCTTGTCAATAATTTTAAGCTTATAGTGATTAGTGAGCTTCCAGTACATCAAAGGGGTTATTCTACCAACTATTAATAAATTTCAGCGAGTTGATATAAGCTGGTCACTGATGAATGCTGCCTTTTAACTTTTCAGGACATTGTGCATTCAATTTCTCAGCTGCAGATAGTATTTTGAGAACAACAGCAACAGATTGCTGGTCTTCACTTGCTCCATATTTTGCGAATGTGGTATGTTGCCCTCAATTTGATGCCAGCCTTGTGGTTCTTGTAGGGCAGGCCAGTAGTCAGTCACAAAGTCTTGCACTGAATGTGACTCATGCTAGGCACTGCCTTTCAGATGTCGAACAGATTCTAGAAAGTCAAGGTGCCAGCGAGAAACTTCTTGAGATTTGTTCTGTGGATCCCTCCAATCTTATGGAATCCTCTTGTCCTGTTATAGATGTTAACGAAATCGAAACAACTTTAAATACATCGTCTTTGGTGGCTTCTTGCGAAAACATAGATCCAACTATTGAGTGCTGCAACCAAGTTTGCCAGAATGCTATATCTGCTGCAGCTGAAGTTTTAGCTTTCAGGCATAAAAATGTGACAACCTCCAGTGATGCCCCTGTCCTGTCGGAGAAATCAACTCTTACAAGTGACTGTAAGAGCATTGTATTACGATGGCTATCCAGCAAATTTGATCCTTCTTCAGCTAATAGAATCATCAGAGTACTTTCAAGCTGTGATATAAACAAATGTAAGTGCAGGAAGGTTGGAAGGAAAAGCAATAATAATATCATTTTTGAAGCCAGATAGTATTAAATTGGATAAAAGTGTTTTAAAGCTGGGGCTCTTATAGATTTTTCCTCTTTAAAACACCTATCAAACTATAAGAGACTAGAAGCAACAGGTTGAATCTTACAAGTCTGCATAATTTTTATTGGCCTCTACAAGAAAGTGTGATATTTAAACAATTTAACTTTGTCTTCTAGATTTGTGACTGATGCGATGCATAATGTGTCATATTTAATTGGAACGTAGGGATGATTAACTTAAACTTATTCTTCTTCTGAAATATTAGCATGTCCATTGGTGTTTCCGGACATAAAGAGCATTTCCAGAGAATGTGGAGAGATAACAAGTAATCAGACATCCTGCTGCAACACAATGAATAGTTACTTGTCGCGCTTGCAACAGCAAAGCTTCGTTACAAATCTCCAGGCGTTAAATTGTGCTACATTTCTTGGCAAGAAGTTGCAAGAAGCAAATATCACCAGTAATATTTTTGACCTTTGCCATGTAAACCTCAAAGATTTTTCTCTTCAAGGTCAGTTCCTTTTGCAGCATCTTTTCATCCTGCAATGATTTTCTCTTGTTACTGAGTAGATTATTGACATCCTTTTGGTGTTCAATTTATTCTTACTGCTGCGGAACCGTGGAATTCATTTGCCACATACTGATGCACCAGTTGATGAAAAAGGTAATGACTTATCTAAATTATAGGACTGTCTTCGCACAACTAGATTGTTTACTTATTTACTTATTCCCAACAAACTTCTCTATATTCACTCCATGAAATGGCACTCCGTAATCTAATTATATGTTTCCACATAAGGTAGATGACAAAATGAAAGTAAATCGAGTCGAAATATCTGATACGATATAGATTACTAGTTTAATCTTGATCCTTCAGAAGTATGGGACAAACTTCAGCAGTCTTGAGTTGGTTTTTTGACATGTTGGACTTTATTATGGAAATTTGTTTTTTTGTTCTGGCACGTAACATATCATTTGTTGCTTATATACACTTCACTGTCGGGGCATATAAATTATAATGTAGTATTTTTATTAGGTACAACATTGTTTAACATATGCAACATGAACGAATGACGCTTCTCTGATTTCTTCAGTATTTCTTTCTGCTTTAAATTTACTGTAGAATCGGGATGCCTCTTGCCGAGCTTGCCTACAGATTTAACATATGACCAGACTTCAGGAATTGGCTTCATTTGTGATCTTAATGACAATGTGGCAGCTCCTTGGTCCTTGGCTTATTCTGGTGCTGCTTCTACCTGCAACAATAGTATGTACAACTTTAATTTCCTCTTCAGAAAACTTCAAAGAGATTGACAAATTATCTTTCTTTACAATTGCAAAGATCGTAGAACTTTTATTTTCCTCTCCTTCTGATTATTCCCTTGTCAAACAAGTGTCGTTTTAACTTTGATTACGAAAAAATTATTTTGCAGCTGCTGCACTTCCAGAACTTCCCAAAGCAACATCCTCTCAGCTCAGTAAAGGTATGGCACAATGGCCTGAGCCTTGTATCTCTGAGTATAAACCTGACTCTGCTCATGGCCCGATTTATTTAGAGTTTGTTTCTGATTATGAAATAAGTTGCTGGATAACTCATTCAATTTTATAATCGCAAGTCACATACATCAGCTTAATATGTTGTTACTAGTTCAAGTACTTGGCCTCTCAGACAATAATGAATATGATTAATGAAAGTTGATTTAACAGTAAATACTGATTGAATTAGGCAAAATAATCTGAACTAGACAGGCCCTTAGCCTACTGCTTTCCAGCATGAGATGTTAAATACTAGAGCTTTAACTTTCAATAATGTCTTTAATGTATACTCCATAGTTGAAGAGTTGCTCTTTGGGAAGGATGGAAGTTTTAGTCGAGTTCATCCGTATGGTCATGGACAAGTCTGAATTGGCCAATGTTGTTGCTTTTGGATATGCTAATGAGGCTTCAAGAATGGTGATAAATAGATTTCTCACAGAGAAATTGGAATTAAATGTCCAAAACATTAGAGTCCAAAATCTTCTTCAGTGTAAAGAAACAACCTCCTCAAGTATGTACTTAGTTATTTCTCCAAATTTAAGAAAGTTTTGGAACAAGAAAGTGTAGTAAAATTGGATTCCTTTTTAGAATTTCTAGAGACAGAACGCAACTAGAGATCTACAAGAAGAATTTCAGGAAATTCTCATTATTTGCATTACACAAGAAGGATTCAACCATCCGTTGTACCTTTTTTTTTGGCTTTAGGCATCCAGTGTATGAAACCAATGGACTAGATTAATTTGGATTTGCATAGGGTAGAATAAGATGTTACTCATCTATTCCCCTTCTTTTGGTGTCACAAATTTTGTAATGAAAAAAGTTTCTTTTCTCCAAATTTATTTTGAAGGCCAATAGTTTGCAGCATATAATTGTTTCTAAATCTGCAAAATTTTCTTGCATTTGCATTTCAGGAGCCTACATCAAAGATATGGTGTATGCGTTGCTTTTTGCCTCATCAGTGGTCATCCAGATGCTCATTTAAGTCTGCTGGATCACTTGAATTTTCATCAAAATATGATATACAGTATAGTAACATTTATAGACGACTCCATCTCTATGTTCCTAAAGAAATGTTAACACTAATAGCTTAATCATTCTCTCTTTTTCTTTAACTGCAATAAAATTTGTATAGAGAAACTTTGGGTTGACGATTATTGTATATACATGGTTTATTCAGAGTTTAGATAGCTTTTTAGTTATGGCTTATAAATCCAAAGTCATAAGTTAGAAATTTCTAACTTATGGCTTTTGACTTACTTTTATTTTTTTATCTTAAAAATAAGTGCTTAAAAACACTTTTTAAATTTATTCAAACATTATAATTTTAACTTAAAAGCAATTACAATTCAAGCGGGGCCTTAATCTGCTAATTTTGATGATCAGTATCTTAACACTCTTTTTAGGTTTGGCCGTTATTGACATAAATTTCTGATTTATATACCAAAATTGAGAGAATGGTTTGGCAAAATTTTACCAGGTCATGTAACCATCATGTATAATTTTTGTCTAGGATAGATGTTTATATTTTCAGAGGTTCGTTATATATATTCACATGATTGGGATCTAATCAAACCCTTGCCACCTCAAGACAGTATAATTAAAAGATATATATATATATATATATATACTAACTAAATAGTTTAAGGCCCGTGCATGGGCTTAATATAACTAATTATAAATTTTAAATAGAGAAAACTTATGTTTTTGTTACTATTTTGTCTATTTTAAAATAAATTAAAAAAATTATTCACAAAATAATATATTGTATTTTGACTGATAACTTATTTTGTCTCATTCAGAACTTTAGCATAAATAAAATACTATAATAAAGTAATTTAACCTAGAAATGTTTACAAGAGTTGTTGATATCAATCATAAGAGTATTCATTTTTAAAGTTGTAAAACACTTAAGATCTAATATTTAATTTGCATTTTACTATTGCATAATGAAAGAAGTTTATTGGGATTCAAAGATAATTTATTTGTTAGATTTATAGAATTATATAACAATTATGAGCCTTTATTTTAAAATTTATTCTTGTTAATATTAATTGGTCGTGTAATTTTTCATATTATATTTATGCATTTATTGTATTGCCTTATTTTTTTATATAGTAACCCTCTTAAATTCATTTACAATTTTTTTGTAATTAAGTAAATTTTATTCACTAAGAAAAAAATATTTACAAGCTAACCAAAATTCATTTACTTCTCTAATTGCTAATAAGTTATATGTTCAAAATATGATCATCAATGTAATAGTTCGTATTTTATATTCAAAATTTTATTTTATTAAATTTTCGCTATGAATATAAAGTTTGTGAAAACGCAAACTCAAATATAATATTTTTATGAAATTTATTAATATTTTTAAAAAGAGATAACTTGCTCCAAAAGAAATTCTTTCCTATTCTTGTTTAGTAAAAAAGAATAGAAATATTAAAAATTAATTAATAATTTGATATTAAAGTAAGTAATCTATTATGGTTAATTAAATTTGATTCGATCAATTTAAAAGTATAAAGATATTCTATTGTCAGTAAATTAAACTAGAGAAAATACTTATTCTTTTTATCAAAATTTAATTCGGTTAACTTTAAAATTAAATTAAAATTATATTATTTCAAATATTTAAATTAATTTCATCTATTTAAAATGAAAAAAAGATATAAATTAGATCCTCTTTTTAAATGAAGAACTATTATTTTAAAATCTAGTGAACACTTGTAGTTTACTTTTATTTTGTGTACTCCATAGGATTCATTCTATTTATCATTTTTTTAAGTTTTAAGAAATATCTAAAATAATAATTTAATTAAATTGCCCTTATTTATTTTTTAATCTCAATTTAATATACAATTTATTTTACCACAATAATTTATTTCTATATTTATTAGAACAAAAATAAAGATTAAAAAATTAATAAATTATATTTTAAAATTTAAAATAATAATATTTTTTATATTAAATTAGCTATTTTTTAGTAAATATTACGAATAAAAAGTATGTTATTAAAGTTAAAAAATAATAAAATAGAGTAAATAGATTATATATTATACTAACTTAAAGAAAAAAAAAATATATATATATGGAAAGAAACTTCTGTGATAACCTTGTGAAGACAAGAAATAAGTCCCACACTTTTAGATATACATGTGATTCTCTTTATTTTTTTAGTACATGAAAGTTATTACAATTTTTTAGAACTTGATTGATTTTTTAAAAATTCAATGCTCTCTTTATATGGTGTATCATTATTTTAAATTAAATATTTTATTAATTAATAAAATAGTCTTTTATAGCTCTAACTCTTTACCCTTCTGTATAATAGAAATAGAAATAACAATGTTTTACAAATTGATTAATATATATGTTGGATTTGGTTCTCTTATCAAATTTATATTATTTGCATGCCATATATTTATACAATTTATTGGAGCAAATAAAGAAATTACTATAGATTTTTTAAAAGTTTTGACGTGAGTTTGAATTATAAATTACACTATACTATATATAATTTATTATTTAGGATTTCAAAATTGAAATTAATGATGCAGCAGATATGACAACGAGAATTTTGATTGACAAGTGTCAGATCATGAGGATTGACGGTAGTAGCTAGTAGCTAGTTTCCATACATATTTAGCATATAGCATAAGGTTTTTTTTTTTAAAATGATCTAAGCTAATTTTTAAAATGAAAAAAATACTCTTAATCGTTGATTTATGATATTTCTATATATAAAAATAAAAAATATATATATTATATATAAAAATTAAATAAAATATATTGTAGAACAAATACAATAATATACAATATATAAAAATTAAATAAAATAATAATTACATCCTTAATCATACTTTATCTTTTTATATAATAAAAATATAACCAAAATCTTTTTTAATTCTTTTTTAAGGTTATGATTCAAAATATAAATCACGTGATGAATTAAAAAGCCACCAGCAAAAGAAACTCCTTTGTTTATTTACTCCTTGCTGCCAGCCGCCTGCAGCCTTGGCAGGTTCTTTCTTCCTCTCTTCAATTCAAATACATTTTAACTCAAAACGAAACATAGATTTATTTATTTCAACTCAACATTACACATTGATCTTAATTTCTAACTATGGTACCAACTATATTGTTTTCTATTGATAGCTATAACAAAGATTAAAACACAATATGTACATATATGAATTAATCATAATCTTGAGTTAGGCTCAAAGAGACCTACCGTCCAACTATTGGTTCAATAATAAACGTATCGATCAATCATTGATTCACTAGCTATCACGTTTTCACAGTCCAGAAAATTTGATCGGTGGGTTGTCAGCCAGTGTGCACACATATACTAGAATTCTTGTGATAACTAGGGAAAAGGGGTGTGACCTCTATCACATTAATAGTAATTGGACCTAACTTATCCACTCATATAATTTATGCAGGAAACTACACCTAATAACTATATAAATAGGCGATATGAAACTTTTGATCCTGTTTGTCCCATGAGCAAACCTTCAAGGTCAAAAATATTTTTAATGAAATAAAATTTGTTAAACTTGAAATTTTATCCATGAACAGAATCAAAACTTTAAGACCACTCACCACCCATCTCCAACTCCAAGGTTATTCTTGTAAGGGAAAATTTCATAAATAGCATCCATTTAAAAACTAATTACCATTACTAGCAATAGTTTGCATAATTACAATTTATATTAATAATTTTCAGTGTAAAGAAAAAACTCTCACGTCTCTCTCCCGATCTCGCTAGCCTGCCTCCCTATCTCCTCATCTCTCTCTCTCTCTCTCTCTCTCTCTCTCTCTTCCGCTGTTTCTCTTTTTCTCTCTCTTTCTCTTGCTCTTTCTCTTTTTTTCTCTCTCGCTCTTTCTCTTTTTCTCTCTTGCTCTTGCTTTTTCTCTCTTTGCCTCTCTCACCCCTCGTTCTTTCTCTTTCTCTATTTCTCTTTTTCCCTCTTTCCCTCTTTGTATACTGTATTTTTAATTGCATCCTTCTCTCTGTATTTTTATACTTTTTTGGGGGGTATCAAATAACTATATTTGTTGTATTCATATTGTATTCATAGGTGCATTAACTGTATTGGCGAATACTTGTTGTATCAATTAATACAGACTGTATCGACGAATACAGTTTGCATGTATACAAAGATATTCACTCTTATATCACTTGTATTCGTTCACTCTTGTATCACTTCTATTCATTTATTCTACTTATATTCATGTGCGCATTTAGGTTGTATCAATGAATAGTCTACATGTATACAAATATACAAAAATGAATGAATACTTGTTGTATCGATTAATTCAGACTGTATAGGTTATATATATCAACGAATACAGTCTACATGTATATAAAGATGCAAACAACTAAAATTACAAGAGACTGTATTTATTCGCTCTTGTATCACTTGTATTTATTCGTTCTTGTATCTCATACACACTTTCTCAAAATTATTGGATACACTAATACAAATCCAAAAAATATTTCCAAATACAACATTCGTTTGTAGGTTGTATCGGTGTATCTACCGCATTTAATTTGTGAGATACATTTGTATCATCACCAAAAAAAATTATTATAAATTCTTATCTATAATAAATTGATTGGGTTGATTGGTGTGAGGAAGAGGGAGAGAGAGAAAGAGATAAAGAGAAAAAAGAAAAAGAAAAGAGGGATAGCGAGAAAGAGAGGCAGAGAGAAAGAAAGGGGAAAAAAGAAAGAGAGAGAGAGAGAGGGGAGAGAAAGAGAGCGAGAAGGAGAAAGGAGAGAGGCAAGGGAGAGAGAGGAGAGAGGAGAGAGGGAGGGAGAAAGAGGAGGGATGCGAAAGAGAGTGGAGAGAAATTCTATAAATTTATAATTATTTTCTATAAAATATAATCGTTTTAAATTATATCTACTAATAATAAATATATAGCGTATATTTGCTATGCTATGTGATTTTCTCATCTTGTGTAATTCATCCGATTTAATGTCAAGCCTTATATTTTATCCACAAACACTTGGGCCAAATCACTATTTTGTTCTGGCAATAACTAATTAACATAATCTAAATGTTGACAGGAAAGAGATAGGAAAAAGAGGTGAAGGCTTTTGATGAGATTCGAAAACTGCATCAAAATGATATCGGATTAAATTAAATAATGTCATATAAATTAGAATATCGCATCTTTTGTTAGAAGGAAAAATTATAGCAAGTTACAATCACTAGGCAAAAGCCAATGCCATAATTTGGAATAGAACTGAATAAAAAGCCGGCCATCATAGTTAAGGCTTGTTTTATAACAAAAATATCTCTCTCAAAAAAAAAAAAACATGCTTAGTCAAACATGACCCTATAAATTAAAATAATTTTTTGAGATAATAATTATTAGTTAAGTGATCATCGAAGAAATAAAAAAAAAAAAAGAAGAAGTTTCTTTTAGTAGTGTACCTAACAGTTCTTAAAACATAATATTTGTTAAACTTATCTTTGAACCACATGTTATTATGTATAGATATATTAGGCACAAGTTGTAACTCATGCTAATGAATCCATTTATTAATAATTTGGCTTTTTGGAGCTGATGGCTTATTTGGATTTAAGGTAAGGTGAGCAAGGTGGCTATTTGTCCCACGTAGTCTTATTTTGGTCCAACATAGCCACTCAACTTGATGAACAACTACACTATCCTCTCTATATAAGTAACCATGCATTCTCTAAATGGAAAATCCCATCAAGTCAAGCTAATTAGTTTCCATTCTTAATTTCCTTTACTAGCTAATTCAAGATGGATTTTCAACACTTTGTTTCCTTCTTTCTTTTCATGTCCTTCCTCTTCCTTCTAATTCAAAAATGGAGAAAGCCGAACACCCAGCTTCCTCCAGGTCCCATGAGGCTACCTATTATTGGAAGCGTGCATCACTTGACAAGTGGACTACCACATCGAGTTCTCAAAAACTTATCACAAAAATATGGCCCCATCATGTACTTACAACTCGGGGAAGTTCCCACAGTAGTTGTATCCTCCTCACACATGGCCAAACAAATCCTAAAAACTCATGACCTTGCTTTTGCATCGAGGCCAAAAACCATGATGGGAAAGATTATTTGTTACGACTGTAAGGACATTGCCTTTTCACCATATGGTGATTATTGGAGACATATGCGTAAATTGACTGTCCTAGAGCTACTGAGTGCCAAGATGGTCAAGTCCTTTAGCCCTATTCGACAAGATGAGCTCTCGAATCTCCTATCATCCATCAGATCAATGGATTTAGATTTGCCAATCAACTTAGCGGAAAAGCTTCTATGGTTTATGAATGCTGCGACATGTAGGTCAGCATTTGGGAAGGTGTGTAAAGATCAACATGAGTTGATAAAATTGATTCATCAGGCACAATCATTATCTGGTGGATTCGAGCTGGCTGATTTGTTCCCTTCGAAAAAATTTCTACATGGGATTAGCGGCATGGGATCTAAACTAATGAAAGCACGTAATAAAATAGACGTAGTCTTGGACAACATTATCAATGTGCATAGAGAGAATCACGCAAATGGAAGAAGTTGTAATGGTGAGTCTGGAGCTGAAGATTTGATCGATATTTTTTTAAGAGTCATGGAGAGCGATCAATTTCCAGTTTCCCTAACAAATGACAACATAAAAGCAGTTATTCTTGTAAGTATATTCCCTTTTTCCCATTGTTTTTTTAAAAACAACACATCAAAACCTTGGAGTTTTTTCTATCAAAAACTGAAAAGGACCACTACAATTCGTTAATGACTAACACCATAACATTTTTGTGTCTTCTTAGCTTATTGTAGTCTTTTTAATATTACTCGTTTGACAATTTTGAAAAGGTAAAGCACAATTTTGAGGATGGTCCACGAAAGTAAAGTGTTGTATTCTTACTTACTCGTTTGACCATACATCTTGTAGGATATGTTCGTAGCAGGATCTGACACATCATCTGCAATAGTTATTTGGGCATTATCAGAAATGATGAGAAGTCCCAATGTCATGGCAAAAGCACAAGCTGAAGTGAGAGAAGTTTTTAAGGGAAAGAGAACATGTGATGATGATACTGACCTTGAAAAGCTTAATTACCTCAAGTTAGTGATCAAAGAGACGCTAAGGTTACATCCTCCAACTCCTTTGTTGGTCCCGCGAGAATGCAGGGAGGAAACACAGATTGATGGATTTACTATACCGTTGAAAAGTAAAGTCTTGGTTAATGTGTGGGCAATTGGGAGAGATCCTGAAAACTGGGAGAATCCTGAATGTTTCATACCAGAGAGGTTTGAAGACAACCCTATTGAGTTTACTGGAAATCACTTTCAATTTCTTCCATTTGGCGCAGGAAGACGAATTTGTCCAGGAATACAATTTGGTTTAGCTCTCATTACTCTACCGTTAGCCCATTTGCTTTACAATTTTGATTGGAAACTTCCAGAAGGAATAAATGCAAGGGATTTAGACATGACTGAGGCAAATGGAATATCTGCTAGAAGAGAGAAAGATCTTTACTTGATTGCTACTCCTTATGTATCTCCTCTCCATTAACTCTGAAATTTTTTGTTTTAGTACTGCTTGTTCCACTTGTTCTAGTGTGCACAAGCATTGAATAAGTTAAGTACATGTTTGTAATACTTTCTTTTATCGTACCATGATGAGTAATGGATCAAATAAATGTAAGGTTGAATATATCGATAACTTTTTTAAATTTGTCAGTATATATTACTTGCACATTCGAATTATCTAACCTGTTCTAATATATTGAGAATCTGAAATACCGTGATAAAGTATTTTCTATTAGATATTTAAGTCACAAGTTTTGGAAAAGTTTTAATTTTCATGTATTCTTAAATGTCTCTCATGTGAATAAGTTAACCACTTAAAATATGTTTACCTCCTTTAATTATACACAATAGCCTTAATACCTCAAGTCTTTTCCAATTGAAACAGGTTGTAATTAGTATTGGCAAATTTAAGGGGACGGTGAAATTCATTAGTTTTATAAATATTTTTATGTGGAGTAGTTCCATTTTTATGTTTAATGTCTTAAATTTCATTAGTTCTAAAGTCATCTGGATATAAGATATAACTGCATGGAATTTGAACGTTCCTGGTAGTTCAAAATGGAGAATAGAAATTACAAATACAGCCAGACATCTCTAATAATAAAATTTTATTATAATAGTTAAGTTTTTGTTGAAACCATTTTTTATGTTATACTATATATTTTCTATAATAATATTTTGCTATAACAATTAAAAAGTATTCGTACAAACAACATGTACTGTTATGGAGAGATTTGACTAAAATTGATCAAGCCCTTTAAAGGGCTTATAGAGGGATGACAACGAAGAAGAATCGTAAAAAATTTAATAAAATTGGAGAATTTATGCAGATATATATTAAAGTCCCGACTAATTTGAAATGAGTCTCTAAAAGGGGAAGCCCTATGTAGTCCAACCCAATTCTTATATTGACTATCACTAGTCTACTGTGGCCTTTGAGAATATTTAAAGGTTTAAATTTTCTGCAAATCAACAAACGTGTTTCTCATTTAGATTAATAAAAAGAGCAAGTTGCCTCGTTTCCTAAGGTCTGTGGAGACTAACAGAGGGAAAATTGTGGGTTTATGAAAATTCACTAATTTTTTCTTAAATTCAAAATGTGTATTAAAAATTTCCCTAAATATGGAATTGTGAGTTTAATTTTTTTGTGTTCAAAAGATACGTTATATATTAAAACATAGTAACTACTACTACATAGTTTTCCAGCAGGAGTAGTAGTTATCATACATATATTGCTGTGTTATAGCTACAGGAACAGAGATAGTAGTACGAGATTCAATATTTTTACATTACAAGCCAAAGTTCTTGTATGCTGACTAATTAAAACAGAAAGGAGGAGTTGCAGTACGTCTAACATATCAAGGGCAAGACGTCCCTATTTTATCAGCTTCAAGATATAATTCACTACAAATGACAGGTGGTTATTTAAAATGTTGCAGTGTCATTGCTACTGTACATGTTGATTCCATGCCTACTTTAGGTAGTTTGTCCGCTAAAAAAAAAATTCAATGAGTAAAGTGGCGGAGACAGGATTTTCACCAATAGGGTTCGAAATAGATTTTCAAGTTGTGTCAAGGAGGTTCAACATGCAATATATACATATAAATATCATATTTAACGTTACATATACAATATATTTTTCTGACAGATGGGGTTTGGATTGCGACAAAACTGTTTGAATGGGAGTCAAAACCGTAGACCACCATTAGTTCCCGTTCAATTTAATTCATGTGCTATTTTTGTTAGTAAATAGAACTAGTTTTTTTCGGCATGTAGCATACGGTTTTGTAAATAGTATTAATATTATTAAATAACATTTTTCAAAAAATAATTATACAAAAAAAATAAAATACCCAAGTAATATACAATTAGAACATAAATATTGACGAATTTGTATAAAACAAATTGCTACTATAAAATTAATTATTTGAAATAAGTATTTATAATACCATATTGTTTGTCAGGAAAATATAGTTTGAAGGTTGCATTTCATTTAGATTGAACCCATAAATTCTTATAACGGAGAAAGTTATTGTGCATCTTGAAAATTTTCAAATTTCATCAACGATTTTTTCTTCATCATCAAGCCCAATGTCAATTGAGTCTAACTGCACATAAATTTGATTTTGGGGCCATCGTTAAAATTATATTCGTAATACATAAAAAATTATAAATTTATTTATTTTTCGAATAACTTTAGATATATGGATCTGAAGTAGCAAAAATTTGCCTATGAAATTATAAATTTTATCTGAAGTTGGGAGGTCACATGTATTAATGAACTTCACACAATTAGTATAAGTGAACTTCAAACATTTTTGTATAAACTTTACTTGCATATGGACGAAAGTACAATAATTTTTGCCTACGCTCACATATAACTGAAGTACACCTATTTTTGCTTGCATTTATATATAATCACACATGACTAAAGTGCGTACAAAAATAAGTTGCACTTCAGTCATGTCTGGCTGAAGCACATGCAAAAATTGGTTACGATTCAATTTTGTTTGCTAAAGTATAGTCCTTTTTCTTTAATCATATGTGGCTGAAATTCTTCATGCACTTTTATCAGATGTGCAATTGGAATTTTTTGGCCTTATAATATAAAATTATTCTTCAAATTTTAACAATCCAGTGCACATGATTTAATACCAAATTTTATTCCAAATGAGCTCAATTTTGAAAGAATTTTTAACAAACTTTTTTTGCAATAATAGTGATGAGGCAATATTTTCTAACTTTTCCAACAACACCCATTTGATTTATCCGAATTCAAGATCCATTTCTTCAAAGCATTACTCTTCAATTGTTACAATTTTTTTTAAAAAAAAAATACTATTGTACAACAACTAAGAAAAGGAGGAGAAAGTGTTATATGAAGTTATCTAATGTTGACCTCAGGTACTGCTGGATCTATATCAATGTATTCCAGGAGTCCTTATTTTCTTCATCCCTCATATTCACCTGGGATGTCTCTTGTGAATTCCATCTTTGAAGGAAAGGGCTACGGGGGTTGGAGAAGGTCCATTCTCATTGCTCTATCAGCTTAAAGTAAGTTGGGTTTCACTGATGGGACTTGCAAAGTACCAAATGCTACATCACTAGACTTTAAGCCCTGGAATAGAAGCAATGATATGGTGACCCCTTGGTTACTTAATTCCCTTTCTAAGGATATTGCTGACAGTGTCATTTATTCAAAAACTACTGAAGATTTTTGGAAGAACACTGAGGACAGGTTTGGCCAACCAAATGAGGCAAAACTATATCACTTGCAAAAAAATTAAGTGACTTAGTTCGAGGAAATAATGACATAGCAGGTTATTATACTAAGATGAAGGGTTTATGTGATGAACTTGACATTTTGAATGCCAAAAACTATCGTTTTTGTACTTATGCTTGTGGAAGAAAAGTTGTGTCAAGCAAGTCCTTACAGGATGAGAGGCTAATTCAATTCTTCATGGGATTGAATGACACTTATTCCCCTACAAAGAGTAACATTCTTATGATAAACCCCCTTCCCTTAGTTAGCTTGGCCTATTCACTTATTGTGCAGGATGAAAAACAGAGAGAAGTCTTTGTCCACTCATAGTTTCAAGGTCACTCTATATGTTAATTGGTTAATAACCATTCTGTTACGGGAAATAGTGAGTTTATGTTACACCCCATAAATTTTAAATAAATAAATAGCCTAAAGTCATGTTGGTTAAGGGATTTAGAAAGCAAAAAAAAAAAAAATAGCATAGCAAGGTCGGCTTTTCCATTTAAAAGCAGTAAATTTACAGCAAAAACAGGGCATCTTCATATGAGAACAATACCCACGACAAACATATATAATTTCCTTCCAATTACGCGTCGAAACGCGGTCTAAACTCCGTTCCGGCTTAGGTACAGGTGTATAAAGCTGCAGAGAGCATTCCTACGGAGTTGGTTTCGTGAAATTTGGCCGGCGAAACGTCGTGCTACCGAGGTAAAGTAAATAAAATTACTTTAAATTAGTACCAATGTGTTCCTAGCGTTGCAGTGAGCATTTATCCCTTCTGGACTATCGAGAAATAATGAGTTTTTTATCATTTTCCGAAAGGTTGAAGTTGGGATAAATATATATATCAAAAGTGATAATTTCTCCCAAATATTAATGTATTTAGTTCTAATTGACGTGTATATGAAGGTAGTTGGGAGAAACAGCAGAAGTACCGACGGAAATCACATCGGTCAGTCGGGTACTCAGAAACCAGGTATGTAAAGTTATTCTTTCGGCAAGCCAGGAAGTATAGCTTAGAAAGTAAATAGAATAAAGGCTATTAACCGATACCCAGCATGCAGGAACGATTTTAGTATAATTTTCAGCAAGCATGCTAGTATATTAATTATGTATCATGCGATAATCAGAATAGTAGATAATCAGGTAATACGTATTACATCTGTTGAGATTGTATCCAGTAGTAGGTGGTACATTTTATGTTATTGAGCTATATCCAGATATAATCAGATAGACAGATAAAGGCCAGGTAGCAGTTAGTCCAGCAATCAGGAATAGTGTAACACAGAATATAGTTCAGTTATTTAATACAAACTGGCCTTGAGATACAAGAAGAGAATATGGTTAGTATTTTGCATTGAGCATGCTTGCTGTGTATGTGTTTTGTATGTTGAGACTTGTTGTGGCATGTGGGCACCCTTTAGCATCCCCACCGCCCCTGGGTTATAGCTGTGTCGATACCAGATTCAAATACCGCCACCAGTTGGGCGATGTCGTCCGACTAAAGGACGATGATGGCCGACCACCATGATAATACGGTCCAGACCACCCTGCTTGCAGGGGTAGTTCAGTTTACTCTGCGCAGAGCTAGCACACCCTGTTTACAGGGGCAGACCACTCTGCGTGCACACCTGTGCCTAGAGGCAGGAGTCTTCGGACTCAGACACAGTTTATTGTCAGAGGCCAAGGCCTGAGCTACGTACCCAAGGGGGCCGGTAGGAGGAGCTCACAGTTATCAGATGAGTGGAGTGACTTGTTTTTGGTTGGTTTAGACCCGGGTAGGGGTAAATAGATTTGCTTGCTTGGTTGGCACCTTCCGGCTTATGGGGGTCGGTCAGGTATTGTGTGTATTATTATATATATTGATATGTGCTAGTAGATACTGATAGACAGAAGGACGACGCGTCTTCAAGTACGCTCAGTTAGTTACAGAATGTATAAACTCTCCCCAGTTATCCTCAGCTAGATAGACTCAGCTACTTCTTGCTTAAATGTCATGTTATTGTGCTATTCGTTTCAGTTGCATATTTCAGTTTGCTTTACATGCTCAGTACATGTGGTACTGACGCCCAGCGGGGCGCTGTATTGCTTGCCTACAGGTACTCACGGACGAGGAGCCGATCCCTCGTGATTCCAGTCAGCTATTGAGTATTCAGCTCCTATCATCCGGAGACTAAATTCCAGAGGTGTATTCCGTTTTCTTTTGTTGTACAGTACGGGTAGGTCGGGGCCCTGTCCCGATCATTTCTATTGTTATTCCTAGAAGCTTGAAGTCTGTATATATTTCCCTGTGGTCAGTTGAGCCGGTCGTGTGAGGCGTGCAGCTTGTTATAGTTATTTGTTATTTCTGTTCCTGTTGGCCGTGTGTGGCCATAACCAGTCAGTAGTGGTGACCTTGCCGGTCACGTAATTATTTAGCGTGCTATTGTTAAGTTACAGAGAACTAGACAGCATGGTGGCCTTGCCGGCCCGCATAGGTTCCTTGTTACAAGTCTGTTTCTGGTTAGCTGTTGTTTCAGGTACAGATGGCTACAGGCCAGTTGGCCGGAGGCTGTATTTACAGCCGTTATATAGCCGATTTGTTTCTTGAAATAGAGCCAAAGCCAGCCAAAGCACCAGATGTGCTCAGGCTGGACCATTTAGCAGTCTAGAGTCTAGCAGGCACCAGGTGCCCGTCATACCCCCCAAGGTGGGGTATGACAAACTTGGTATCAGAGCAGGTCGTGTCCCAGGGAGTCTGCAAGCCGTGCTAAGTAGAGTCTTGTCTATGGATGTGTTGTGCACCACATACTATAGGCAGGAGGCTGCGAGGCATGATAGGATGGTTACCCTTCCTTCTCAGTCAGTCGTGCTTTAGAGCGGTACAGTATAGGGTTGAGTCCCTAAAAACTTACCATATTCTTTGATTACAGATACAAAGGCAGATCAGCATTACCCTATCACAGGCAGAAGATCAGATATATCAACAGAAGAGGGCACCAGCCAGCTACAAGGTAATTACAGCAGCAGAAGGAGGTACCGGGGACCTCCCAATGTGATACCTTTATCGGTACCATCCCCAGTACATTTCTATAACTTCAGAGTAGGAAGTTAGAAGCATAGCGTACATACGAGTTGATTTATTTGTTAGATATATAAGATCTGACTAAGATGATATATAATATTAGATTATCGAAGAGATGGGAGAGAGAGAGGAAAATGTAGGATTCCCACCTCCAACCTTTCAGATGTGGTACAGTTCCATGTTTTGTTTCACTGCAGTAAGTTCCTACCTCTTAGTTTTGATTCCAGTATAGCAAAGGGCATAATGATTGAGGCGATGTTGCCCAAAGTAAGCAGTAAGTGAAGATAGATTGATTAATTCTAGTAAGTGTTAGTGAGCGTAAAAGAGAAAGTAAGATTGTTAGCTTACCCGAAGGAGGGGTAAAAGACCCGCTAGTGATGAATGCCTAGTAATAGTCAAGTTCGAGTCAGAAAAAGGCCAAGTCCGCCATATATGCTAACAGATAGCAAAACATACCTGTAAGATTATAGTTATGATCCAGTTGTGATATCGAAAGGGTGAGAGGTCATGTGAATCAGAGGGGTCTGACTACAAGCCAGAAGAGGTATAAGCTGGGATTTGACCAGTAACCTTATTAACAATGTAAGGCGGGTACCTTGAACCCCAGAGCTCAGCTTAAGGAAGATAAGGGGAAGAAGCAGGAATACCGGATTTTGAGGGGAAATTAGAATCACCCCCAGAATGATAGAATATCTTGTATTAAGGACTAAGCCTCGGACTGATAGTTAAAAGACAGTAAGATTGCGGTTCAGAATGCTGCGGTACGTCCGCCTACGGAGAAGTTAAGAAACTGCCGACACAGAGACTCTAATCTAGTGCGACCTGGAGATAAGACCCAGTAGACAGTCGTGGGCTCTCAATATAATGCCATGTAAGGCCACAAGATACGAATGTTGACCCCATGTTGCAAGAATGGCAGAATTTCAAACAGCAGACCATAATTAAAGCGCATATGTTGTTGCTTTCAGAATGGGATGGAAAAAAAAATTCAATGAAATGATACGAGAGGACAGTAGATATCATTAGACCGTAAAAGCGGTATATAATGTGCAGTATGAAATTCAGTAAAGCATGCCAGAGATTACGTATCACTACAGAATTTAGTATGTATTGTACGTAGTTGTTGATATATGTATGTACAGATATCATATGTGTTGTGAATAGCTGTTAATAGGGGTTACAATCACACAGATTATGGTTAATTGCTAGGAAGTATATACAAATTGCATTGCAGGACCCCTTTCCAAAAATAAAAAGAGAAAAGAGAGAGAAGAAAAAGAGAAAAGCGAAAAGAAGGGGCAAGTTAAGTGTGATTTATGTATGAATCCATAGAAACTGTCTCAGCTCTTAGTTATTAAGTTAGTAGACTTATATATTGTTTCCAGATCTAGGTTTTAGAAGCTTATAAGAGTTAGCAACCTGAATCAGGTAATTAGATGATAAGGGCACAGTTAGACGGTCTACCGACCAGCTGGCGCCTGTATTAACAGGGAAGCATCTCTAAAAATCAATAACACTAGCGCATGTACCAGAGCTAGAATTAGAGACTGAATAGGTATACTTCAGAGATTAGCAATACTAGAATTGTTCTAGTATGTTAAGTGGCCATACATCGTTTTTCCAGCCTTGTAGGTGAGAGTCGACCTTAGTCAACCTAGCAGTTATTACAAGGAATACCCCGCAAGTCAGAAAAACCCGTGGGAACCCCAAGAAAGGGGTCCACATCAGCAGTCAGTGACAGACTAGTACTTCAGCTGGTTCTCATAAGATATTCAGATACAGAGCCCTAGAAGAAGGCCAGTATTTACAGAATAGCTCATAAGACCGAGAATTCCCCAGAATAGCAGTATAAATCCAAGTGGATACACACAAGGCGTAAGAAATTGATAGTACCCTGCTAGCACAGTGTTTATTAAGACCAGGAGATCAGTAGACTCCCCGTGAAGATCCAGAGATTGATCGCCTGGGAGTAAGTTTGATTAAGCCCAGCCTACAGTGGTTCAAGCAAAATAACAAAGCAATTAGATGCCCACAAGTCTGCAGTTATGCATGAACTATAAGTACTCAAGTAGAACAGTTAGAGCATTGTTAGACTACTGCCACATTCGGGTCATTCAACCCGACTATTCAGTTATTTAAGGTTATGCAGCCAGATCATTAGAGGTCATGATCAATATCAGGATCCTCTGATCAGAAAAAGGCACAAGGTGCGCAGACGGTCGTTCAGGTTATCCCAGCAACAAGTAGCCTTAGCATGTGGCCGGAAGGCCAGATAAGCTCTAGCTACGCCTGTAAACTACCTGTCGATCTCTTCGGCAAGACAAGCCAGTATGATCGTCAATTATATGTCGAGCTCTCTAAGTATGAATAAGTTATATCAGTCAAGAAGAGATAATGGAGCAGCAAATGCTCTTAGCTATAGATCTATTAGGAGTGTGGCGTATTTGCAACCCAAGCAACGAAAGTTGGTCAGATAGATACATCAATTGGTCAATTTAGCCGTTCGTGTAATAGAAATGAAGGACAACAGAGCGGTAATCTAGAACACCGTCGTGTCGTCATCATTTGTGAAGGAAAAAAAAGAATGGTAGTATAAGAATCCTGACCTGGTTAACAGGGGAAAGTGCCAGATTTCCAGGTAACAGAGGATGGAGTGCTGCGTTGTAAAGGCCGTCTATATGTTCCAGATGTTTCAGACCTCCACCAGCAGATTATGAACGAGGTACGAAAAGGGAAATTGCTGAATTTGTAGCCAGTGTACTAACTGCCAACAGGTGAAAGCAGAACATCAGAAACTAGGCGGGTTAACTCAGGACATAGTTGTGCCTCTCTGGAAGTGGGAAGCAGTAAATATGGATTTTGTGGCAGGATTACCCCGTACTAAACATGGACATGACTCTATATGGGTGATAGTTGACAGATTGACCGAATCAGCTCATTTCCTGCCAGTGGAAACTACTTTCTCGGCCAGATTATGCGGAGTTGTATATCCGAGAAATAGTCAGGTTGCACGGAGTACCAGTATCCATTATTTCAGACAGAGGAGCACAGTTTACGGCTAGATTCTGGCAGTCGTTTCAGAAAGGTTTGGGAACGCAGATCAATTTGAGCACAGCATTCCACCCCCAGACAGATGGGCAGGCTGAGCGGACTATCCAAACGCTCGAAGACATGCTACGAGCGTGTGTGCTAGATTTTGGGGGTAGCTGGGATGAGCATCTTTCGTTGATTGAATTTTCCTACAATAATACCTATCATTCAGCCATCCAGATGGCGCCTTTCGAGGCATTATACGGGCGAAAATGCAGATCGCCGATTGGTTGGTTTGAAGTGGGGGAATCAACGTTGATTGGGCCAGACATCATTCAACAGTCAGAGGAGAAGGTAAAGCTTATCAGAGAACGCCTACTGACTGCTCAGAGCCGCCAGAAGTCGTATGCAGACATGCGGCGTAGAAATCTAGAATTTGCGGTGAACGACTGGGTATACCTGAAGGTGTCTCCGATGAAAGGGGTGATGAGATTTGGCAAGAAAGGCAAGCTTAGCCCAAGATTCATTGGGCCATATCAGATTCGGCGGAGAATAGGCCGAGTTGCATACGAATTAAACTTGCCTTCGGAGTTAGCATCTGTTCACCCAGTATTCCATGTATCTATGTTGAGGAAGTTCGTAGGAGACCCTTCCACAGTTGTTCCAGTTCAGGATGTACAGGTCACAGAAGAGTTAGCATACGAGGAGGTTCCAGTAGCTATCTTATATAGACAGATCCGTAGATTGAGAACTAAAGATATTGCGTCTGTCAAAGTATTATGGCGTAATAGGAACCGAGAAGAAATGACCTGGGAAGCCGAGGAAGACATGAAAGCCAGATATCCCCACTTATTCCAAACATAGGCAAATGGGAGGTATGTTAGAACTGTTTTTCCTTATTAATGCTTATACTTCATATATGAAAGCAGGCGATTGATTATAAATAGTTTTATACATGAATGTTATTATATCGTGTAGAGTACCTGTATTGGGTTTTTCTGCTTTTCAGGAATTATGAGATAGTCCATAATACAGGAGAAACTCTGCCAAAATTATTCTAGAAACAAGTTGAGTAAGTTGAGAAAGTCCTCTAGACAGAATGTCATTCGAGGACGAATGTTCTTAAGGGGGGAGGATGTTACACCCCATAAATTTTAAATAAATAAATAGCCAAAAGTCATGTTGGTTAAGGGATTTAGAAAGCAAAAAAAAAAAATAGCATAGCAAGGTCGGCTTTTCCATTTAAAAGCAGCAAATTTACAGCAAAAACAGGGCATCTTCATATGAGAACAATACCCACGACAAACATATATAATTTCCTTCTAATTACGCGTAGAAACGCGGTCTAAACTCCGTTCCGGCTTAGGTACAGGTGTATAAAGCTGCAGAGAGCATTCTTACGGAGTTGGTTTCGTGAAATTTGGCCGGCGAAACGTCGTGCTACCGAGGTAAAGTAAATAGAATTACTTTAAATTAGTACCAATGTGTTCCTAGCGTTGCAGTGAGCATTTATCCCTTCTGGACTATCGAGAAATAATGAGTTTTTGATCATTTTCCGAAAGGTTGAAGTTGGGATAAATATATATATCAAAAGTGATAATTTCTCCCAAATATTAATGTATTTAGTTCTAATTGACGTGTATATGAAGGTAGTTGGGAGAAACAGCAGAAGTACCGACGGAAATCACACCGGTCAGTCGGGTACTTAGAAACCAGGTATGTAAAGTTATTCTTTCGGCAAGCCAGGAAGTATAGCTTAGAAAGTAAATAGAATAAAGGCTATTAACCGATACCCAGTGTGCAGGAACGATTTTAGTATAATTTTCAGCAAGCATGCTAGTATATTAATTATGTATCATGCGATAATCAGAATAGTAGATAATCAGGTAATACGTATTACATCTGTTGAGATTGTATCCAGTAGTAGGTGGTACATTTTATGTTATTGAGCTATATCCAGATATAATCAGATAGACAGATAAAGGCCAGGTAGCAGTTAGTCCAGCAATCAGGAATAGTGTAACACAGAATATAGTTCAGTTATTTAATACAAACTGGCCTTGAGATACAAGAAGAGAATATGGTTAGTATTTTGCATTGAGCATGCTTGCTGTGTATGTGTTTTGTATGTTGAGACTTGTTGTGGCATGTGGGCACCCTTTAGCATCCCCACCGCCCCTGGGTTATAGCTGTGTCGATACCAGATTCAGATACCGCCACCAGCTGGGAGATGTCGTCCGACTAAAGGACGATGATGGCCGACCACCATGATAATACGGTCCAGACCACCCTGCTTGCAGGGGTAGTTCAGTTTACTCTGCGCAGAGCTAGCACACCCTGTTTACAGGGGCAGACCACTCTGCGTGCACACCTGTGCCCAGAGGCAGGAGTCTTCGGACTCAGACACAGTTTATTGTCAGAGGCCAAGGCCTGAGCTACGTACCCAAGGGGGCTGGTAGGAGGAGCTCACAGTTATCAGATGAGTGGAGTGACTTGTTTTTGGTTGGTTTAGACCTGGGTAGGGGTAAATAGATTGCTTGCTTGGTTGGCACCTTCCGGCTTATGGGGGTCGGTCAGGTATTGTGTGTATTATTATATATATTGATATGTGCTAGTAGATACTGATAGACAGAAGGACGACGCGTCTTCAGGTACGCTCAGTTAGTTACAGAATGTATAAACTCTCCCCAGTTATCCTCAGCTAGATAGACTCAGCTACTTCTTGCTTAAATGTCATGTTATTGTGCTATTCGTTTCAGTTGCATATTTCAGTTTGCTTTACATGCTCAGTACCTGTGGTACTGACGCCCAGCGGGGCGCTGTATTGCTTGCCTACAGGTACTCACGGACGAGGAGCCGATCCCTCGTGATTCCAGTCAGCTATTGAGTATTCAGCTCCTATCATCCGGAGACTGAATTCTAGAGGTGTATTCCGTTTTCTTTTGTTGTACAGTACGGGTAGGTCGGGGCCCTGTCCCGATCATTTCTATTGTTATTCCTAGAGGCTTGAAGTCTGTATATATTTCCCTGTGGTCAGTTGAGCCGGTCGTGTGAGGCCGTGCAGCTTGTTATAGTTATTTGTTATTTCTGTTCCTGTTGGCCGTGTGTGGCCATAACCAGTCAGTAGTGGTGACCTTGCCGGTCACGTAATTTTTTAGCGTGCTATTGTTAAGTTACAGAGAACTAGACAGCATGGTGGCCTTGCCGGCCCGCATAGGTTCCTTGTTACAAGTCTGTTTCTGGTTAGCTGTTGTTTCAGGTACAGATGGCTACAGGCCAGTTGGCCGGAGGCTGTATTTACAGCCGTTATATAGCCGATTTGTTTCTTGAAATAGAGCCAAAGCCAGCCAAAGCACCAGATGTGCTCAGGCTGGACCATTTAGCAGTCTAGAGTCTAGCAGGCACCAGGTGCCCGTCATACCCCCCAAGGTGGGGTGTGACAGTTTAAGAGGAAGAAAGCTAACTTAATGTATTCACATTGCAAGAAACCTGGGTAATCCATAGATTATAAGTGCTATAGAATCATTGATTTTCCAGCAGATTTCAAGTTTACCAAGTCCAAAAGATTGCAGGGAAATGTGATAAGGAATGCCATTACTTTTCCCGAGGAAGGAACTGATGTATATCAATTTGCTATGGATTATGCTCTAGGTATAAATCAGCTGAGTAAGGATCAATTTTCCTTTCTCATTCAACTACTTCACCGGGTTAAAATTAGTTAGCTTGAGGCTTCAAATTCAAATGTTAATGCCAACTCTGTTGGTAACAAAGCTCTTCAATCTTTCTCTTGTCTTGTCTCTATAAGATTTACTCACTGGATATTAAATTCAGGAGTAATAGAACATCTTTCTTCTAATTCCAGTCTGTTCATTAATCTCAAACCATTAGCTACTTCTATAAATGTAAACTTGTTTTATTCTGCAAATGTTCAAGCTATTCATATAGGCAGTGTGGCACTTTTTCTAGATCTAGTTATCTAAAATGTTCTCTATGTCCCTTATTTTAAAATCAATCTCTTATCTATTCACAAATTATGTGTTCAATCGAAGTGTATCATCATTTTTTCTTCCACTAGTTGTGTCTTGCAGGCCCCTTCAATGAAGAGGACATTGGCTCTTGGTGATGTCAGGGATGGACTATATCAACTAGAACTTACAATTTAGCTTTCCAAAAAGAGAGTCCAACATAGAACTTTGTCTACTAGGATTGCTTCTTCTGTTTCTGTTTCTAATTCGGTAGTAATCAATGGAAATACTGATGTAAAGCTTTGGCACAATAGACTAGGACATTTGCCCAGTTCTGTAATAAAAACATCAAATCTTTTATTTTTAAATCTATTTCACATTGTTATTGTAATGTTTGTCCTCTTGCTAGGCAATCTAAGCTTCCTTTTCCAACAAGTGAAATCAAGACAAACTCTATATTTGACCTCATTCATATTGACACATGGGACCCTACAAATCTGAAATTTACAACGGTTTTAACTATTTTTTTTACTATTGTAGATGACTTTAGTAGGGCCACATAGACTTTTCTTTTGAAAACCAAAGGAAATGCTTTCTTCATGGTGCAATACTTCTTATCCATGGTTGAGAGACAATTTGATAAGAGAGTCAAGATAATAAGGTCTGATAATGCCCTAGAATTAGGTAAAAGCAATATTGCTACTGATCTTTTCCATTCTAAGGGTATTTTACATCAAACCTCTTCTATTGGGACCCCTCAACAAAATGGGATGATAGAAAGGAAGCACATACATCTCTTAGAAACTTCCAGATCTCTCTTATTTCAATCTGGTCTACCTATTTTCTTTTGGGAGATGCCTTCTTACTGCCACTTTTCTTATAAAAATAGATTTCTTTCCAGGGTATTAAATGGTCCAACTCCTTATGATATTTTATATTGTCATTCACCTTGTCATACTAACCTAAAAAGTTTTGGGTGTCTCTGTTTTGCTTCCATCCTCATTCAACACAAATCTAAGTTTGAGCCAAGAGCTCTGGCCTGTGTTTTCCTGGGATATCCTCCTGATCAAAAGGGTTATAAGGTTTTAACTTTGAAAACCAAAAAAGTCCTTATATCTAGGGATGTCAAGTTTGTTGAATCTGTTTTTCCTTTCAGAACTACCTCACCTTCTACTTCCATTCCCTCTGTTATTTTTCCAACACCTCCTTCACTATTATATTCCTCCTCTGATTTTCCTGATTCATCTTCCTTCCCTAATCTTGTCTGATCATCTCAAACATCTACAGAGTCTAATGATATTGTTCTTCCACCTCCCACCTCTAGTCCTAATCCTATTATACCTCCTCCTAATGCACCCTCTCCTAGACAATCTTCTAAGACTCATAAAAGGCCATCCTACCTATTTGATTATTTGTGCAATGCTGTCTATCTCACAAATCTTACGCAATCTTGCTTTACATCTCCTATTACACCTGTTGTTTTTTCTTTTCCAACTCTTTCCTTAGTCAATCAACACGTTATTAATTCTACTCTCACTATCACTGAACCAATTGGTTTTGCACAAGCTGCTATGTATCCTTGTTGGCAGCAGGCTATGGCATATGAATTAGCAGTCTTAGAAACTAACAAGACTTGGGAAGTAGTAGTCCTACCAACAAGGAAAAAGACACTACCTTGTAAATGGGTGTACAAGGTAAAGCAAAGATCAGATGGGAGCCTAGAGAGATTGAAAGCTCAATTGGTGGTTAGAGGTGATGTTTACAAAGAGGGTGTGGATTTCTTTGAAACTTTTTCTCCAGTGGTCAAGATAACCACAATTAGATGCATCTTATCGATAACAGTACAGAAGGGGTAATTTATTCATCAATTAAATGTAAATAATATTTTTTAACATGGTAATCTACAAGAGGAAGTGTTTATGAAATTTCACCTGGTATGCCTTCTTCTAATCCCACTCTGGTTTGTAAGCTTAAATTATCTCTCTATTGGACTACGATAGGCATCACGGAAATGGTATGCCAAGCTTACTTCTGCTCTAAATTTTAAGGGTTTCATTTCTTCTTTAAATGACTACTCTTTGTTTGTCAAAAAGGATGGACCATCCATCTCTATTTTTTTTGTTGTCTACGTGGATGACATTGTTCTAACAGGAAATGATTCTGCTGAGCTTAACCAACTCAAAGCTTTGCTTCATGATGAGTTTAAAATAAAGGACCCTGGAAATTTACATTATTTTTTGGGTCGTGAAATACTCAAGGAACCTCATGGTCTGATTATTACTCAACAGAAGTATACTATGGAGCTTTTTGCTAAGTATGATTGGTCACATCTACCTGTTGTCTCTTTGCCTCTTGATCCGGCAATCAAATTATCAGCTAATGTTGATGAAATTTTATTGGAACCTACCTGCTATAAACGACTAATAGGAAAATTAAATTATCTTACACATAGCATACCAGATGTGTGCCTTGTTGTTCAATATTTGTCTCAGTTTATGCAGTCTCCTCGCACCCCTCATTACTCAGTTGCACTAAGGGTGTTGTGCTATCTTCGAACCAATCCTATTCAAGGATTGTTTTTATCAGTCGATTCTTCTCTCAAAATGGTGGCTTTTTGTGATGCGGATTAGGAATCTTGTGTTGACAGTCGCAGATCTATTAGTGGGGTTTTTATAACACTTAGAGGGTCTCTTGTCTCTTGAAAATCAAAGAAGCAACTTTACGCCTTTGTCCTCGGCTGAAATCGAGTATCGTTCTATGCGTCGGGTTGTCGCAGAATTGACATGATTCAATTGTCTTCTTATTGATTTGGGATGCCCGCTGGAACTCCCAATTCAAGTTCACTGACAGCTAATTAACAATTCACATTGCCCGCAATCCCCTTTTTCATGAGAGAACCAAGCGTGTGGAGCTTGATTGTCATTTTGTCAAGCAACAATTTCTTGCTGGGCTTGTTTCACTCTCCTATGTGCCGGCTTTCTGTCAACTCACTGATTTGTTCACAAAACCTCTCTCCGGCCCCTCTCATCACACCATTCTCCACAAGTTTGGTCTCTTTCCACTCCCCTCCAACTTGAAGGGGGGGGTGTTGCGAATGGTAAATCATCTCTAGTTTCATCATGCGAACAGAGGAAGACGACGACGAGCTCATCGAGGGAAATTCAAACTCTAAGGCGAAATGGGTGTGCACACGTGGAACCTCATTTGAAAATGTGTTGGAACCATTTACATCCATATCATCCAAATTAATTACAGTTAGGGCTGGGCAAAGAGCCGAGCCGGCTCGGAGCTCGACTCGGTTCGCATGTATTTAGATCGGCTCGACTCGACTCGTTTTGAAAAAAAGCTCGGCATGACTCAGCTCGGTTTCAATTAAATTTTGGCTCGGCTCGGTAAAAGCTTGGCTAGGTCAAAGCTCAAGCTCAAGCTCAATTGAACTGGTTCGGTTGGCTCAATATAAGAAATAATATTCTTTCTTTAAGCTCAATTATTAAGTATATTAGAAATTTAACTTAAAATATTATGTTAACTTAATATTTTATAATTAATATTTATTCAATGTTGGTAAATTTTTAACCACAATGTAACTTAAGCCTATTATATGAGTATGGATATTCATAGTTCGGTTTGGATCGATTTTTGATAATAATCAAGATCAAATTAAATTTTCAATTATTAAAATCAAGTCAAATCAAACATAATACATATTCATCGATGTGGTTCTATTTTTTCAATTAAAAAAAATCTATTGCTCTTTCTCTCTTTATATTTCTTCCTACGATTAGAAAAATAAATTTCATTATTAGTCAACTTATAATCCTTTGATATCTTTTTATTATGGTAGGTATAATTTCTTTTGATTATTGAAAATATCTTGAAAACTATAAGTTTTAATTAGGTAAATAAAATTTATAAGAAATATAAAAAAGTCTAGAAAAAAAAATCGACTCGGCTCGGGTTCGGTCAAAATGTAGAAAAGCTCGGTTGAGCTCGGCTCGACTCGACTCGGTATTGTTTAAAGCTCGACTTGGCTCAGTATATACTTAGCTCGGTTGGGATCGGCTTGGACTCGGCTCGATGCCTAGATCCAATTACAGTTATAGATAGATAAAAATATTGGATCCTTTGGGGTCTCTTAGGTTTGTTATAGGAAGAGCAATAGTAATAGGACATATGTCCAAATTCTTTTACTTTCTCATTTATTTTATTCAGCAGATACTTGTATAAATAAGTGAGCAGTAAATCAATGCAATCAATAAAAAAATTTCTCAATTCATTGTCTTCTTTATTTGTTATAAATTTCAATTTCTGTTTTTTTGTTTTCTATAGAAGAAGAGAGCTCCCTCTGATCAAATATGTGTCTATGGCCAATCTCTATATGTGCGTGTATAGAGTGAGTGTTGTGCTTGGAGAATGAAGTTAAAAGAATTGGAAAAACCTCCTCTCAATTGAAAATCTCGTGCCTAAGCTTGGGCATCGAGCCGAGCGAGTCGAGTCCGAGCCGAGCCTAATCGAGCCGAGTGTATTCCGAGCCGAGTCTAACTGAGCCGAGTGTATTTCGAGCCGAGCCGAACTTGAGCAGAGCCTTATCGAGCTTTAAATAGTACAGAGCCGAGTCGAGCTCAACCGAGCTTTTCTACATTTTGACCGAGCCCGAGCCAAGCCTGAGCTGACTCTTTTTTATCTAGACTTTTTTTATATTTTTTGTAAATTTTATTTACCTAATTAATACTTATAGATCTCAAGACATTTTCTCAATAATTCAAAGAAATTATAGCCACCTTAATAAAAGAATATTAAAGGATTATAAGTTGACAAATAATATTTTTTTTGGTAATTGTAGGAAGAAAAATAAAGAGACGAATAATATTAGATTTTTTAAAAATTGAAAAAAAAACATAACCACATTTCACAACAACCAAATCAATGAATATGTATTATGTTTGATTTGACTTGATTTTAATAATTGAAAACTTAATTTGATTTTCATTATAATAAAAAATCAATCCAAATCGAACTATGAACCCTCATACTGATATAGTAGGCTTAAGTTGCATTGTGGTTAAAAATTTACTAACATTAGATAAATATTAATTATATAATGTTAAATTAATATAATATGTTAAGTTAATTTTCTAATGTACTTCGTAATTGAGCTTAATGAAAAAATATTATTTCTTAAATGAGCCAACCGAGAGAGCCAAGCCGAGCTAACTTAATCGAGCCCGAGCTTTGACCGAGCCAAGCTTGATCGAGCTTTTATCGAGCCGAGCCGAGTCAACATTTAATTGAACCGAGCCGAGCAAAGCCGAGCTTTTTTTCAAAATGAGCCGAGTCGAACCGAGCTAAATACATGCGAGCCGAGTCGAATTCCGAGCTGGCTCGGCTCTTTACCCAGGCCTACTCGTGCCTGTGCGTGAGGTGTGTGAGAATATCGTGTCGCCTCTGAAAAGAACAACAAAAATGGTGAGGTTTTGTGTGAAAAAAGAGTTGTCCCTATATGTTAGTTGGGGAAAAGATAGTAATGAAGAATCTTCTCAAGGTGGCCATTTTCCTTGGCTCTTTTCTTTCTTTTTCTTTTGTTTTCACCTAACAATTAAAATACCACACCATCCGTCTATTTTAAAATAAGTGGTGTTTTTAATTTGAATATATTTTTTAAGAAAACTACTTATTCCTAGATATAAAAATGTACTTCTACCCACTTACCGTTAATAAATATTTTGAAAAAGATATAACTCTTTAATATTTTTTTGATTATGTAAAACTTTCTCCACTTAAATAAAGGTAAAGTTAGAAGAACATCATTAATGTCTACCACTTATTTTGAAACAAAATCAAAAGATCAATACATCACTTATTTTAAAACAGGGGGAATAAGATAATAATCCTTAACGGCAGGAGCATGAAGTAAAATGATACTAGGTATATATTCATTATTTTTTTCTAATACTAAACATCTTAAAGTTTTAAGAAATAGTATACCTAATCTAACTCTTAAATCATCATCATAAGTATATTGAAAAAATTATATTAAAAATATTAAAATGATAAAATTTGTTACTCTAAAAATAAGAGATATCTTATTTTGAAATTACTATAAATGAGTGAGGATTCAAAAAATTTAAAAAAAATTAATTAATTAGTAACATATGAACTTGAAAACATGATATTCATCTTGATATTGATGGTGTCAACTTATTTTTAGAATTAAAGATGTCAAGGGAATAGTATAAGTAAAACATAATATCCAATCAAATTTAAGAAACTTAGATTTATTTTTAAATACCAGTGTGAAAGTCCTTATAAATGTTGATTGAAGTTTTTGTCCTTCATTAAAAAATATCGCAATAGACGAAATTGTCATTTAAAATTTAAACACAATTATTATTCTTAATTATTTTCATCACCTTATTTTATCTTATTAGTTTTTCTATTTGTAGCATAACATTATTTTTGGTACTAGTTTTAGTGTAAGCGCCTTGCGCATGTCTCTCATATTAATAAAAATAAAATTTTATTATAAAATTTGTATTACTACACTATTAATAGATTAATATTTAATATAAATATTAGCATTACGAAGATGCATTGTAATATAATATATATATATATATATATATATATATATATATATATATATATATATATATATGATAGAATAAAACATTCAGTATGAGTTATTAGTTTGAACAATTTGCACTTACAAAATCGTATTGTGGGTTATTACCGACTTATTTTAAATTGAGAAGAACAAGAAAGAGGAATTCAATATATTAATGCATAATATTACGCCATTTAATTTTTTTCTCGTATTGCGAATTGAAAATTGTGATGGTTAATTAGTTAGTTTAACAAATAAAGTATTGATATAAGTTAATGGAATTATAATTGATTTTAAAGTCTTAAATGTTAGGACTTTTAATATAGTTCAAATAAGGAAAGATCTAAGAAGCAAAATTTTAATCAGTCTTAAAATACTAAATATTAATAGTTATAATGTAAAATAGTAAATGACAGGTTTGTCTATTGCAAAATCTTTTTATAAAGGGCAAAAATTCAATCAAGATTTCTATGGACCTTTACACTTTTAAAAGGAAGGACTGATATAAGTTAATAGAATTAGATTTGATTATAAAGTCCTAAATGTTAGGACTTTTAATATAGTTCAGATAAGGAAAGATTTAAGAAGAAAACTTTTAATCAATTTTAAAATACTAAATAGTAATAGTTATAATTTAATTATTTTTAATTTTTAAAATATTAAAGTAATAATTATTTTAGAAAAATAGTAAATAATAATTTTATTTATTGTACGTGTGTATCATATCAATTAGTAAAAAATGTACACAAAATAAAAAATTATTAAAAAATAGTAGTTGACTTTGTTAAGTGAACTACGATTTGAAGTGAATTATGAATTTTATATAGCGTATTATAACTTTTAATACTTATTAAATATTATATATAACTCTTAATTACATATTTATGTTAATCATATTTATCTAGATCAATATAATTGGTAAATCTCAACTCTTTTGATTTTAAAAATATTTTTATTAAAAGTTAATTAAATATTATTTTGGAGATAAGTAATTAACTTGAGCTAATGTAGCAACTACATCATTCTACAAGAATTCTGCACTTAAAGTTTAGAATAAAAATTATAATTTTATAAAAATATTATCTTATGAGAAGATTCTTGACCTGAATAGATGAAACTTGTGTACATAGATGAAGAATGTAAGTTATAAATAATTCAAATTTTAAATCATATAATATTAATATTAAACTCAATTAAAGGAGATAACATAATATCATTGTTAGACTCAATTAAAGGAGTTGATCTTCTAAATTCACAATATGAAATAAAAAAGATAGATTATTATCTTCTTCAAATCCATAACTTGAAACAAAAAAAAAAATTATTGTCTTCTATAAATCTACAACATGAAATTAAAAAAATAAATTATTGTCTTCTTCGAATCTACGGTGTAAAGCCAAAAGAAAAAAGAAGAAGAGATTATTGTCTTATTCAAGTTCACAACACGAAATAAATTAGATGAATTTTAAACGTTGAGACAAAGTTGTTGATGAAGAAGACTTGGATTTCCTCTACACACACATATACATTCACCATTCTAACCAAGTTACATAAATCACTTTTTTTTTTTTTTTTTGTACTTTGAATTCTCCGCCTGCACCATGGCAGCCTCTGTGAATGATGTTTACCAGCCATTTCTAGAAAATAACAGGGCATCAGGTTTATCATATACAGAGCACAATTTTGAATCTAAACAATGAGTTAGAGACTCTACTATTGAATACTTCATTGCCTCTATGGAATCGCCTGCGTCTGGCCACGTGGATCGAAATGAAACTCCTCTTCTTCCTTGCTGCCCCAGCAGTGATGGTCTACATGATCAATTACCTCATGTCTATGTCCACACAAATCGTCTCTGGCCACCTTGGTAATCTTGAACTCGCCGCTGCTTCACTTGGAAACACTGGCATTCAAGTTTTCGCCTATGGCCTCATGGTATGTCTATATGATATTGTAATGTTGTAAGTTGCGGTATCGAGTGAGATTTAATTTTGTTAAAATTGTTTGGAACAGTTGGGCATGGGAAGTGCAGTTGAAACACTTTGTGGTCAGGCATATAGAGCAAGGAAATACGATATGTTAGGTGTTTATCTTCAGAGATCGACGATTCTCCTCGTTGTAACAGGGGTGTTACTTACTTTAATCTACATTTTCTGCAAGCCAATTTTGATATTCCTAGGGGAATCACCAGAAATTGCAGCAGCAGCAGGCTTATTTGTGTACGGTCTGATACCACAAATTTTCGCCTACGCTGTGAATTTCCCAATCCAGAAATTCCTTCAAGCGCAGAGCATTGTGGCACCAAGTGCCTACATTTCTGCCGCGACATTGGGTGGCTGTTTACAAAATTGGGCTGGGGTTACTAGGGGCGTCACTTGTATTGAGCTTGTCGTGGTGGATCATAGTGATAGGCCAATTTGTGTATGTTGTCAAGAGTAAGAAGTGCAAGAAAACATGGAATGGGTTCAGTTGGAGTGCATTTTCAGGCCTGACGGGGTTCTTCAAGTTATCAGCAGCATCAGCGGTGATGCTATGCTTGGAGACATGGTATTTTCAGATAGTCGTTCTGCTTGCTGGCCTGCTTGAAAATCCAGAATTGGCTTTGGATTCTCTTTCTATTTGGTAAGAACAAATCCTTCATAATATTCCCACATTCTTAAGGTAAATTTCACAAATAGTCACATAATTATGATTATTTTTGCACCATAAAAGTTACAGCACTATTACTTTGATAACCAATTGGTCACATGAATGGCTGCAAAATGTAACTTTCTATGGATACATTGACACTCTTATCTTACAATAATAGAGAAAATGACTGTTACATTAACTACTTTCCATGCTATGGGGAAAACTCAAATCTATGTAGCTAACTCCAACTGTAGACCCCAAAACTTCTTTCCTCTCTGTAAATCCTCAGTGCTGGAGTAAGCAAAAGAGCAATTATCATTATGGCGAAAACTTGGAGTGAATCATACGCTATGGGCAATGTCATGAAAATAGTACTACCAAGTTGACATAGGAGACCTTTGAGCCCACAAAAGCCGAAGAAAATCCCTTTTTAAAGACCTTTAGAATACAGAACACTTGTAGGCGCCCACAGCATAATGTAAGTAGTAAAAAACAGCACAATGTCACTGCCATCTTTGTCGTATTGTTAAAAGAGCCCAAACTTTTTGAGGCTTTGCGTGTTCTGTTGAGTATTCTGGGACATGAATGTTTTGATTAAAAGAAGTGATTTCAAAAGTCTATGTACTAATTTCCAACTTATTTGGTAATTCAGCAGCACATGAGTACTGATACTTGCTGTTTTTGTTGCTACAGAAAGTTATTTATACTTTTTTCAATTCGCTAACCTTGTTCTTTTTGGTGGAAAACAACAAATAAAAAGCATGACGATTTCTGGTTGGGTGTTCATGATATCTATTGGATTGAATGCAGCAACGAGGTTCAGTTTTCGTTCCACTCTCCATATTTTCATATAAAAACGATAGTATATTGACTTACTTTTACTGTTAAATCATGATGAATTAACAGTGTGAGAGTGAGCAATGAATTGGGAGCAGGGCATCCAAAATCAGCAGCATTTTCAGTGATAGTTGTCACAACATGCTCTTTCATCATCTCAATGATTGCTGCAATCCTTGTTCTCGCACTGCGCCACGTCATTAGTTATGCCTTCACTGGAGGAGAAGTTGTGGCTGAAGCTGTCTCTGATCTCTGTCCATTGCTCGCGCTTAGCTTTGTACTTAATGGAATTCAGCCCGTCTTATCTGGTAATTACAATTGAGTTTCAATTAAGAATCTTAATTGCTCCGTAGTTTAATTCAGACTATGACTTGTTTAACAACCGCGATTGAGATTATTTATTACATTCTGGTGCCACGCATTGAATTAAAATTTGGATTGATTTCTCGGATGGTCACAAAGAAAGTGACTTTCTGAATTAATAATTATTAATTGAGTGAATCTAACTTATTATATAGGTGTGGCTGTTGGCTGTGGATGGCAAACCTTTGTGGCCTATGTCAATGTGGGCTGCTATTACATTGTGGGAGTCCCATTGGGTTCTCTTCTCGGATTCTACTTCAAACTGGGTGCTAAAGTATAATTTCAGTTATCAAAATATTTTTTCTTAGTTAGTCCATTCTATTCAATAGATGATAACATTGAGTATACTATATCTTATTTATTTGGGTGCATATATACAGGGCATATGGTTGGGAATGATGGGCGGCATGGTCATGCAAACAGTCATTTTAATATGGGTCACAGTTCGAACTGATTGGAATCAAGAGGTAATTAAACCTCTTTTGCCCCCATCATTTTTTTTTTTTGGAAACATGGGCACAAGAATTCTTTCACTGAGGTCAATATCACTCCCTTTTTGAAAGAAAAAAAAAATCACTTTGCAGGTTGAAGCAGCTCAAGGCAGGTTAAATAAGTGGGAAGACAAGAAAGAAACAGTTGGATGACAACTGAAGATGCACGCCCTAGGAAACTATTCTCATTCATCACAAATGGGACTTATTTTTTCCTGCATTATCTTACTTATTAAGAGTAAATATCTTAAATGATTAGTGGATTATGAGAATATATCTTTGTAAAGTTACTAAATTTTAGTTTGTATCAATAAAACCACTCAACTTTAGTTTGTATCAATAAAACCACTCAACTTGTAGTTTTTCTGTCACAAAATCAGTCAACTAAATTTATGAAAATCTAACATAGCAAAATAATTTAATTTCTATGTCATGTAAATATAAGCTCCACAAATAAATAAAATTTTTTAAAAAATAATTCTTATACCCTATCCAATCAAAATGGCTTTCATTTGAAACTCATATTTCCTCCGATTAGTTCTCTGTGCCTCTTCGCTTCTTCTCCTTGTTTCTTTATTTCTCCAAAAACTCACAAAAAAACTCTTTGAAAGATTTTTTAAAACCCTTTAATGTTGATATTCTCCAAAAATTAAATTAATATTGGCTTCAAATCTTGAGCACAAGTCAAAATAATTACTTTATCAATTTTCTTTCAGTACTAGATAAGCAAAATATTACATAAAACACACTTTCTAAATAATATTGCATAGTAAATTGTTTATGAGCACCATTGTTTGCCAACAAAAAAGAACACAATATATTGTGTCATAATCGGTATTTGACATAACCACAAAAAATTACAAAGATAATTCCTATATTTTGCTATGATTTCTAGACTTCTTTCTTCTGATTTTCAACAATATACTACATAACTTTTTATCTTAAAGAATCTTGCCCTGTCAGAAGTATAAGATGAATCAATAGTTTCGAACACCTTTAATTGCAACTTGATCAACATCTTGAGCAGCCAGTACATCAGTTTAAGTAGCTAGTACACAGTTCTTCATTTGATTCCTTGTGAACAAAATAATAAAGACCACACCAGATTTTTTTTCTCCGATGATTGTGATTGTTGGGGTCAATCCTTGTTAATGAAAATAGTGTTTCTCCAGCGATTATGAATCTGTTGATGGGAGACAATCAGAGGAATCTTGCAAATTCCAACCCCACCAAAATATATAGTCGAGTGTCCAACCTGCAATATTGTGATTGCTGGGGTCAATCCTTGTTGCGTCTTAACTTATAATCTTTAAGTACAGTGTTGTGTTGAGTGCTAATGAGTATTAGTATTTTTGTTGTCTGGTTATTTTAATATTTAGTTAGGTTCAATGTAATTTGGATATTGTGTTTAGTTTTGATGAAAGTTGAATATGATGATTATTACTCCACATATGTCAGGTAATACATATTTGAATAATTTTAGTCATGTGTGGGTGGGTGGATGGATGGATGGATATATATTTTTTAAAAATTTTATTTATTTGTTGGATTTATATTTACACCGCATAAAAAATTAAATTATTTCGTATGTCAGATTTTTTTTAATGATAAATTTAGTTGAATGATTTTGTGAGAGAAAAACTACAAGTTGAGTGATTTTATTGATATAGATTAAAGTTCAGTAACTTAATAAGATATATTGCCATATATAATTAAGTGTTCATTTAATATATTAACCCTACTTATTAATATGTCTCAAATGTTCGCAAGACGTCATTGCATCATTTACAATTCAATTTGAAAAATCAGAACCTCAAAAAATTCTATGTAAAAGATAAACAGAGAATTTATCTAGATTAATGAGCTAGCATATTTCATATTTGAGGAATATATAGAGAGTTGATGTCTTCATAACAACTCATCAATTATCACGGAGTAAAGGGTGAAAAACACACATAACATATTACAATTTTTTGAATTTCATATCCAAACTATCATGTGTTGATTTTTTCTATTTGAACTATTACCAAATGTTTATATATCAGGTGGGAAAAGTGAGCAACTGATAATGGAGATATGTTTTGATAAACATTTGATAATAGTTTAGAGAGAAAAAATAAATACCTAAATTCTAATAATTCGAATAGAAATTTTTAAAAACCTAAATTCATTAAATATGCTTTTAAACCATCATCTTCTCACAAGTTTTAACTATTTCTCAAGATACTTTCTATCTTTTTTTTATAACAATTTGTACCAATTCTTTATTTTTTTTTTTTTTTTTTTTTGCATTTGATAGTGTTGAATATTGGGTCGCTCATGTGGACTAATCTGACCTGACTCGGTAAGAAGAAATAAACCTGCAGAAAGTTATTAAAGAAGTTACCACATAGAATGTAACTTCTATACCCTATTTTGGACTGGGTTTGTTGGAGAAAATCATGAAAGTTCTTCTTCTTCTCTTCAGATCAAAAGGCACGACTTTCTCTTCTTCCAGGAAACAGAGTAAATGTTATTTTCTGCCAGTTTACATCTTGTTTCTTCATAAATATAAGTTTCGAAACACCACCAAGGTTGAAGGATGAATTCGTTTTGCTGGAATTTTTTTCTTCGTTTTGAAAAACGTACTGTATTTTTCTCTCTATGGGTTACTAGTCAAAAAATTCAGCACGGAATTTATATTTTTAGAATCTTCTTTTTTGGGGCTTTGTATTACACATAAAAAACGGATTAATAACAAGTGAGATATGATTTGCAGTTGTGCTGAAATTTTACAGTTTTTGTGAAAAACTTTGAACTGTGATTTGTTTTCTGTGTTTGAGGCAATCATAATTACAGGTCTCAACATATATGGTAGTATATGTGGTGGTGACAGTGGAGGAGTAAGGCCGGGGCAGTGATGGTGACGACGGAGGAGGAGGAGATGGTGACGGTGAGGCGGTGAAAGAGGAGGGAGTAGTGGGGGTGGCAGAGGAAGAGGTGGTAAGGCGGAGGGGCAAGAAGAAGGTGCTTTGTATAAATAATATAACTCGAGAGCTTTTAAAATTAGAGTCATTAATACTAATTAAAAAAGAATCACCTCTGCCTAATGAAAATAACTTGTATCACTTTTTTTTTTCTGGATTTGAAACTTGTTTTGCCACCTATAATTTTTTCACCCTAGAAACTAAGTCACGTATCAATGACATAATTTTGTATTCTATGAATAATTATATATGTTGTCACATTTGATGAATTATATGGGTCGACCACCTTACTCAGGACCAGGTCCCTCTATCAGGTTACACAGAGGCAGAGACACATGTACACGAAAATACAACAGTAAGAAGAAGACACACGAAGTTTTACGTGGAAAACTTCCTTGCTCACTGGAAGTAAAAAACCACGACCTACCTCGTAGGATTTCTCAAACTCCACTACTAGATCTGAGCAACAAAAGTTACAAAACCTAGTACACAACTAAGAGGTTAACCTCCTAACCTCCCACTTGTAATACCTCTATTACAAGACTTCAATATTCTCTACTTCAGCTAAAACTCAACTGAAATACAAGGCTAACTCTAGCCAAAATGTCTACTAGCTCTAGCAGACCAAAACGAGAAAAACAACTCATGAAAAACAAGAAAATAAAACTTGTACGAAATACAAGGTTTCTGTTTTGCAGTGCACTTCTTCTCCTTCAATGGCAGCCTCAAAACTTGAGTTATTTTTCTTTGATTCTTGCTGTGAAACAAGGAAACAATGGCTGCCTTTTGAGAGAAGAATAAGCTTATTTTTAGATCAATTTTTCTGAATGATTTCTCTTGATTGAAAGAGTTGTTGGGTTCTATCCTTTATATCTTTTCAGCTTCCTTTCATCCACATGGGTAGAAGGAGAGTGTATTGATGATACCCACTAGCCACATGGATAAAAGGAGAGAGTAGTAATGATACCCACTAGAAAGCTCTCTTTTTGGTCAAGCACATGTGACCAACTTGGCCTAGGATGCTGCTATGATTCCATGCTGTGCTGCTGTGCACTTCTGCTCTCACCAACTGACAGCCAAAAAGCAAACTTTCCAACTGTAAAGTCTTTTCCCGTCCAGCTAAAAAATGAGTCACACCAGCACAAGGGATCAGGTCCCTATGTGAGGTTGACAGCATCAAAACCAGTAATCTAACAATTTCCCCCTTTTTGATGATGACAACCTTGACAACCTTCTTTGCACATTTTATCTAACACACTTCACAGTATTCCCCCTGTCAGCATAATTCCCCCTGTCATTCAGCATAATTCCACCATAATTCCCCCTGTCTTAGTATCTTCCCCCTTTGGCATCATAAAAAAGAAAAGAACAGTAAACCAAGACAAGAATGATTAGGTGAGTTAACTCATGGCCACTGGGGCAACACTGACACTAATGGAAATAAGAAAGGCAGAAAAACTAATAGACAATAAGAACAATGCAACAGCCAACCCCTGCAATCAGAAAAGCATTACATTATCACTTAGCATAACATACCAAAAGAGAATCATACAAGAACTGTCCATAATCGTGGGAAAGAGAGCAAAACAGGAAGGAGATAAAAAAAATAGGAACATCATTTTGGGTCGGGTGGTCTGTGGAAGAGGGCTGAGAGGCGATCATTGAAGGTTTCATGGGCAGTAAGCAATTTCCTAGTCAAGTCCTTGACCTCAACCTTCAGAGCTTCATTTTCTGCTTTGAGAGGATCATTGGCAGTAAGCAGTTTTTTGGTTTAAATCCTTAATCACAGCCTTTAAAGCTTCATTCTCTTCCTTGAGAGCAGAGATGGTGCCAGGGTCCTCTACTGGGTGCGCCCTCAGACGAACTATTTCAGCCTCCTTTTGGACAAGCAGAGCAGTGAGCCGTTCTATCTCCATATTGGACTTCTCTTGCGAGGCAATTAAGTCCGACACTATTGACTGACTCTGTGCCCTTCCGCGACGCATCACACATTCACATTCTTCCAGCGTCGAGAGGGTAAACATCTGCTTCTTTGACCCTACTATCCCCAAACCGCATTCTACACCAAAAAATTCAAAGACTTTGTTCAGCGGGAATCCATAAGCTAGACCATGCTTTCCATCTTTGACATGCATTATTTTGTGTATGTGATTGATCATCACACCAGCCAGGCTTATGGGCTGAAATGTGCTGAGGGCTTCCATTAGGAATAGATCTGCAACTCCTGCCACAGTCCTCTTCTCTGCCCTTGGTAGAAGTACTTTATTTACAAACTCAAACAGCAGCTGATACACACCCTTCATTTGTTTCTTGAGAACTCTCTCCCCTGTGACTCTGTCAAGCTTGGCAATCATGGAAATAAAACGCCTTTGCGCACATTCTCCATCGACAGACCTGATCCCTCTATTAGGAACCTTAAGAATGGAACTGAGAACCTGCTCATTTATCATGAAGGTGACTCCACTCACCTTGCTGTAGATCTTAGTACCATTATCAGCAAATTCCAGCTCATGATAAAATTCCCTGACCTCATTCTCATGTAAAACAGGAACTGGAGGAACAAATAAGTGTCGCCAACTTTGGTAATTGACCATTTCCACCAGCTCAGCCATGCCTTCCATGTCACAAATTTCAGGATCAAATACCCTGCCCCGTAACACCTTTTGGTTCTGCAAGATAAGCTGCCTGGCTTCCCTGGACAGCTCAGTAGACTCATTGGTCCTATCTCTGGAAGAAATCTGGTGAGTAAGAGATGGAGGAATAGGAAGTTTGAAGAGGTTATTTGCAGAGAGCAGTTTAAAGAGGTGAGAGGAAAGATGGAAGGTGGAAAGGGTTTTAAGAGGGATTATGACACGTCTAATCAGAGAGACTTTTGAACTGGATGTAGATATAACACTTACTTTATGACCGGATACCGGAAGAAACAAGCGGGAAGGGCAGTTCTTACAATATTCTCAAGATATGTTTATAAGTGACAAAGTAATACTGACCTGATAGGACCTGGTCCCCTTATGAGGTTGAACAGGCAGTCCAAAGTCCCTGACTTGTCTAAGTCCAGCCTTCCTTACATCCACCATGCGTGTATACCTAGGGAGGTATAGAACTGAGTTAGACGCATCCACAACAAACTAGCAAGGATACCTGCATTCAGATCATAGCCAAAAACGAGAGTCAACACTTAGACAGAGAAGAGGGAGAATTTAATTCATTTTGATTAAGCCCAGCCTTAATCTGTTTTTATCAAACTGGTCCCTATTCAAGGCTTTGGTAAAGATATCTGCAATCTGATCTTCTGTCCTGCAAAATTCCACACGAATATTTCCCTTCTCTACATGGTCTCTAAGAAAATGATGTCTGATGTCAATATGCTTAGTCCGCTTGTGTTGTACTGGATTCTTAGCCATATTCAGAGCACTGGTGTTGTCACACATCAAAGGGACACACTCGGTCAGGACTCCAAAGTCTTCCAGTTGCTGCTTAATCCACAGTAATTGAGCACAACATGAAGCAGCAGCCACATATTCTGCTTCAGCTGTTGAGAGTGCCACTGAATTTTGTTTTCTTGATCCCCAAGAGACCAGTGAAGAACCCAGAAAATGAGCCATGCCTGAGGTACTTTTCCTATCAACCAGGTACCCAGCATAGTCAGCATCAGAATAGCCAATAAGTTCAAAGGAACCTCCAGATGGATAGAAAAGGACTAAATCAGAGGTCCCCTTAAGATATCTGAGAATTCTCTTAGCAGCCTTCAGATGAGATTCCTTAGGACAAGCTTGGAATCGAGCACACATACCCACACTAAACACAATATCTGGCCTGCTGGCTGTTAAGTAAAGCAGGGAGCCAATAATGCCTCTGTACATAGTTTCATTTACTGGAGGACCGGGTTCATCATTATCCAGTTTTGAAGCAGTCCCAATGGGAGTGTCAATTGGTTTGGCACTTTCCATATGAAATTTTGTGAGCAGGTCCTTGATATACTTCTGCTGACTGATGGCTGTTCCAGCTTTGTCCTGCTTGACCTGTAACCCCAGAAAGAGCATAAGTTCTCCCATCATACTCATCTCGAATTCACTTCCCATGAGCGTTGCAAAATCCTCACAGAGTGAATCAAGAGTGGCTCCAAATATAATGTCATCAACATAGACTTGAGCAATAAGCAGATTTCTTCCTCTTGTTTTGAGAAAAAGAGTGTTGTCAATTCTTCCTCTCTTAAAACCATTATCAAGAAGAAATTTTGATAGTCTTTCATACCAAGCCCTTGGAGCCTGTTTCAGTCCATACAGTGCCTTGTCCAGCTTGTATACATGATGAGGTCTATCAATATCCTCAAAACCAGGGGGTTGTTTCACATACACTTCTTCCTTCAAGTACCCATTTAGGAAGGCACTTTTGACGTCCATTTGAAACAATTTAAATTCCATGAAAGAGGCAAAGGCAATCAGCATGCGAATGGCTTCCATTCTGGCTACTGGAGCGAATGTTTCATCATAATCAATCCCTTCCTCCTGGTTGTACCCTTGAACAACCAGTCGAGCCTTGTTTTTGACTGTGACCCCTTGCTCATTTAATTTGTTCCTGAAGACCCACCTGGTTCCTATAACAGTTCTATCAGATGGTTTTGGAACCAAGTGCCAGACTTTGCTTCTTTCAAATTGATGCAGCTCCTCCTGCATAGCATTCACCCATTCCACATCCTTCAGTGCCTCCTTGATGTTCTTGGGCTCAATCTGTGATATGAAGGCTGATGAGGCAAATGTGTTTCGAGTTTTGGATCGGGTCTGCATTCCTGAGTCCAATGGAGACATTAAGTTGTCAAGAGGATGAGAAGATTTGTGTTTCCAGTTAGATCCCTTTACAACAGATTCTTCAGAATTGGAACCAGTTCCAGCAGATTCTCCAGAATTGGAACCAGGTCCCTCTTCTGGGTTGCCTTCTGCATCATCTTCCTTTTCTGCCTCCTCTTCTCTGATGTGTTCTGTTGCTTCATCATGAGTGGTCTGATCTCCATTCTGCAGGGAGTTCTTTGTGATGTCAGGTTTTTTAGATGAATCATGATTGACATCATCTCTTTGGAACAGCCACAGTTCCTCAAATTCGTCCTTACCCAGTGCTTCCGTGCTCTTCAGCTTCCCATTTTCATCAAATACGACATGGATGCTTTCTTCAACACACTGAGTCCGTTTATTATAGACTCGGTATGCTTTGCTATTTAATGAGTATCCTAGAAAAATTCCCTCGTCACTTTTGGGATCAAATTTTCCTAGATGGTCCTTGCCGTTGTTTAGCACAAAACACTTGCATCCAAAGACTCTAAGGTAGTTCAGCATCGGCTTCCTTTTATTCAGCAGCTCATAGGGGGTTTTTCCAAGTAATGGCCGAATTAGACACCGATTGACCACATAACAGGCCGTGTTGACAGCTTCTGCCCAGAATGACATTGCCACTCCTCCATCTATGAGCAATGTTCTAGCAATATCTGCAAGAGTTCGATTCTTCCTTTCAACTACTCCATTCTGTTGTGGAGTCCTGGGAGCAGAAAAGTTGTGACTGATTCCTTTGGCAGCACAGAAAGCTTCAAATTTGGCATTTTCAAATTCAGTTCCATGATCAGACCTGATCCCTGCAATGTTGCAGTTCAGCTTCACCTGAATTTGGTTTGCAAATGACTCAAAGGTGGGGAATGTTTCATCTTTAGTGCGAAGAAACATCACCCAGGTATATCTTGAATAGTCATCAACAATTACAAGGATCAGCTTCTTTCCTCCACGACTTGCAACCTTTACAGGTCCACACAGATCCATGTGTAGTAGCTCCAGGGGTCTGGAGGTGCTCACTTCCTTTTTGTTCTTGAATGAAGACCTGGTGTGTTTCCCTTGAACACAAGCATCACAGATCTGACTCTGAGCAAATTTCACCTTTGGGAGTCCTCGAACCAGGTCCTTGGATACTAGCTTGTTGAGAAGAACAGAACTTACATGTCCCAACCTTCTGTGCCACAAGGTAGCTTCATCCTCCACCACGCTTAAGCAGTTAAGCCCATTTCTAGCAGCTGAATCAAGATCAGCAACATACATGCTCTTGCATCTGTTTGCGGTCAAAACAACTCTTCCTGATTGAAGATCTATCACTGTACACTGGTCTGAAACGAATTTGACTTCATTTCCTTTGTCGCAGATTTGTGAGACACTCAGGAGGCTGTACTTCAGTCCATTTACATAGAAGACATTTTCTATGGCATGGGCAAGTGTCTTTCCAATCTTCCCAACACCAAGAATGTGTCCCTTTTTGCCATCCCCAAAAGATACTGAGCCTCCCTGATATGCCTTGAGTGAGAGAAAATTATCAACATTTCCAGTCATGTGCTTTGAGCAGCCGCTATCCATATACCATTTCCGACTGCTTTCTCTCACTCCTTCCTGCACATATAGATTATAGATTAGACTTGGGAACCCATTTCAGCTTGAGTTCCCAGTACCGAGACAGAGGATAAATCAATTTTCTTTTGGACCACTCAGGCAGCCTGATCTGAGACATTTTGGAACCAGGTCCCCTTATGGTCCCTAATTCTCCTTTACTAATCACCGTCTTTCTTAAGGCTGCTTGCCTCGATACACAGTTAGACTTAAGGTGCCCATTCCTACCACAGTGTGTGCACAGCAAATTATCAGGATTAGATCCATATTTACTGTGAGGATTATAAGGAGGACTACTTTTCTTATAACCTAACCCTTCACCGGAGTTAGATCTTTGTCCGGTTAATTTTTGTAAGATCTGTGAAGAGGCATTCCATTTAAGCGATCTCTCAAGCTCAGCATTCAGTTGGATCACATTTTTCTCAAGCTCAGTGTTTCTTTTCATTATTACAGTGAGCTCATCTTGTGACCTTTTCAGTTCAGCTTCGAATTCTTTTTGAGCATTTTTCATGTCACTAGTCCCTCCCTTTTTAATAAAGGCATTTTGCTCATTGACTAGCTCTTGACATTTCTCTTCTAGTTCTGCCAAACTTGAGATCAAGTTCGCCTTTTCTAGCTCAAGTTTATCTATATATTGATTCAGACTTTCCTTTTCTTTGGTAAGATCATAAAAAGAGTCAATTAACACACAAGCTAGCGACCTCAATTCTTTCCCATTATAGTCTTTTAGATTCTTTTTAATGTCAAGGAAAGTTACCTCTTCATCTTCATCTCCATCCGAATTTGCCATGAAGGCAAACATTGAGTCAAAGGGTGAGTCATCATCCTCCACAGCCATCATAGAAGCATCTTTCACAGCATCCTCCTTATCAGATTCATCTGAGGAGTTCCCCCAAGCAGCTAGAGCTTGCTTGACTATATTGTCGGCTGCAGCTCTTCTTCTGAACTTGTCAGGGACTCGGTCCTTCTTCTGGGCCTTTTCGGCAGTGGTTCTCAGATACTCCTTGTAATCCATCTTATGCATCGGACAGTCCTTGATAAAGTGACCTGGTTTGCCGCATTTGTGACACAGATCATTGTAACCAGGTCCCTTGTTCGAGCTTGTCCTCCTAGGAAGGCTGCCACTTCGCCTAATCATTTTCTGAAACCTTCTTGTTAGGTAGGCCATATCTTCATCTTCTTCGCTGGAGCTTGCTTGAGCTCCTTTAAGAGCTAATCCTTTGTCCTTCTTCAGGTCACTCCTGCTCTGGTCCTGCTGCCTCTTGAGCTCATAGGTTTTTAAATTGCCTATGAGTTCATCCATCGTGAGGACTTCCAGATTTCTAGCTTCAGTGATCGCATCAACTTTACTCTCCCAAGACTTGGGGAGGACACTGAGTACCTTCCTGACCAGCCTGCTTGGCTTGATCACTTCTCCCAAACAATAGAGCTCGTTAGTGATGGACGTGAGTCTGGTATGCATCTCTTGAATAGATTCACCTTCCCTCATGGAGAACATTTCGTATTGACCTGACTGCTTGACCTCCCACTTTGGACTGCTTGACCTGACTGGTCCCTTCATGAGCGGTTCTGAGACAGTCCCATATTTCCTTTGCAGTCTCACAAGCAGAGATTCGATTATATTCATCCGGACCAATACCGCAAACAAGAAGCTTCTTAGATTTGTAATTCTTTTCTATGAGTTTTCTGTCATGATCATCAAACTCCTTTCGGGTTTTGGGAATAGAGATGGTTGTCTCTCCTTCCTTTACGGTTTTCATTGGCACATAAGGTCCATCCAGTACCACATCCCACAGCTCACAATCTTCAGCCATGATGAAATCATGCATTCTTGTTTTCCACCATCCGTAATATTGGCCATTAAACCTGGGAGGTCTGGTAGTAGACTGTCCTTCTTCTAAATTTGGTGGTGCTGCCATATTTTACAGGAGTCTTTCTAGGTGTTAACCTTTTAGAAAGCACCTGCTCTGATACCAAATGATGAATTATATGGGTCGACCACCTTACTCAGGACCAGGTCCCTCTATCAGGTTACACAGAGGCAGAGACACATGTACACGAAAATACAACAGTAAGAAGAAGACACACGAAGTTTTACGTGGAAAACTTCCTTGCTCACTGGAAGTAAAAAACCACGACCTACCTCGTAGGATTTCTCAAACTCCACTACTAGATCTGAGCAACAAAAGTTACAAAACCTAGTACACAACTAAGAGGTTAACCTCCTAACCTCCCACTTGTAATACCTCTATTACAAGACTTCAATATTCTCTACTTCAGCTAAAACTCAACTGAAATACAAGGCTAACTCTAGCCAAAATGTCTACTAGCTCTAGCAGACCAAAACGAGAAAAACAACTCATGAAAAACAAGAAAATAAAACTTGTACGAAATACAAGGTTTCTGTTTTGCAGTGCACTTCTTCTCCTTCAATGGCAGCCTCAAAACTTGAGTTATTTTTCTTTGATTCTTGCTGTGAAACAAGGAAACAATGGCTGCCTTTTGAGAGAAGAATAAGCTTATTTTTAGATCAATTTTTCTGAATGATTTCTCTTGATTGAAAGAGTTGTTGGGTTCTATCCTTTATATCTTTTCAGCTTCCTTTCATCCACATGGGTAGAAGGAGAGTGTATTGATGATACCCACTAGCCACATGGATAAAAGGAGAGAGTAGTAATGATACCCACTAGAAAGCTCTCTTTTTGGTCAAGCACATGTGACCAACTTGGCCTAGGATGCTGCTATGATTCCATGCTGTGCTGCTGTGCACTTCTGCTCTCACCAACTGACAGCCAAAAAGCAAACTTTCCAACTGTAAAGTCTTTTCCCGTCCAGCTAAAAAATGAGTCACACCAGCACAAGGGATCAGGTCCCTATGTGAGGTTGACAGCATCAAAACCAGTAATCTAACAACATTGAATGATATAATTATTTTTATTGTTTGTTTGTTCCTATTTCAAATCTGACTGGACAGAATCAAACTCATAGTACTTCAAGTGAAAGTTGTCGAAGTCAAGCAAAGAGATAATGCAGAAGAGTATGTTGTCGTAGAACATATTTTCTGAGTGCCTAAAGATAAGAAATGATGTCTCGTGAGCTATGCAAAATCTGTTGAGGGATCCAAATCAATGCTTCCATGTTATCTCGTTCCTATTGTTGTATTTAAGGATATGCTGTTTTCAATTTCTGTGAAGAATTCAATAGAAGCAGCCAAAGTGAAGGTTGAGAATGGGAAAACTAAGGAGTAGTATAACAATAAGGTTGTACTCATATTCATTTTAAATAATTCTGACTGTTTCTGTGTTAGTTGAATGCGATCGAGTATCCACTTGGTTTTGAACTCACTTTATCACTTTGTTCATACTATAGGTGTATTTATCTTTATGCTATCAATATATTTATTAATTAAATAAATATAATTTTTAATTTATTTTTATAAATATTATTATCAATATATTGAATATGCGGCCTAAATTATAATATTTTTAATAAATAAGAGTTATTAAATAAAATAAAGTTACTTATTATGAAGAAAAAATATTTGGATTGGAGATTTTTCTGAAGGGGTCGGAGACGGAGCTGAAAGATATGTGGAAAATTGAAAATGATGGCATACTGAAAATTCTAAAAATAATTATACATAGTGTTTCATTTCTTGATATCTCAATTATTTCAAAAAAAAAATTGATTCCAAGTAAACCTCATTTTTACTAGAATTTATACAATGAATACCTTAAAATTTATGTCCAACAACAGCGAAGAGAGCAAACACATACTTTTTTTTTATTATTAAACAGTAATAGTGAATAGAATAAATAAAAGAGCGAAAACTAATAAGCATATTTCTAAAATTAATTAAACAAAATAGTAATAGTAGGGGAGAAAAAGTTAAGTATACATTTTTGTATTAGTGATAAATACATTAAAAGAATTGTTAAAAAGAAATCAGAATAACCAAAGTAAGTATAGTATCATATATCACGTGAGAGAGGTCAATGTTATGAAGTGAAACTTGGGTAAAAGATCTTTGAAAATCACATAAAAATAACATAAATTATATCTAACAATGTATGCCAATTCTACAATAAATCAGAAAAGGCAAAAAAAAAAAAAGTCTCTAAAATGTGAATCCATATTAAAAAAAAATTCACCGGTTCTGCAAAATTTAACCATCGGAGTTTGTTAAGTATTCGATGGAGACCAAATGTACTCACATTTAACAAGCTTAAAATATCAAAATTACTCAAAAGTATATCTAAAAGAACATTTTGAATCTATCCTCAAACATAAGAGATATTTTTGTTATATTCTTTCTCACATTTTAAATAGAATTTAACCAAATTTTATCAAAATTACTTTATGAAATATGAGAGAAATGATTTTCTAACCATTTACATTTATTTTTTTTCACAAAAAATCTTCATTTTCACAAGTAAAAAATCTTTATTTTTACATATAAAAAATATGAAAAACTATTCTCTACTATTCGAGAAAAGGCCAAGTTCCTGTTTTGCATGGAAACGGAAATAAAATAAATGTATAAACTTTAAAGAGTCTTTTGAAGTGTTGGACATGGACGTGTTGTGCGTATATAGAATAGTTGTCCAGATTCCTTAAGAACGAGCAAGACTTAAAGGAATTTTTGCCTTTTAATTAATTAATTAATTAATTAACATTTTTTTTTCCTTGGAACAAAAGTTGAAGTAGAGAATAGATGCTAAATGGGATAATTAACCAACTTTAATTAAATAAAAGATTATACTCTTCCACTTGTTTATATGCATATGACTTCCCTACTTTGGATGTGCATTTTGCTTAAAAGTTGTTTAAGTAGGGGCACATCCATGTAACCACTTGACTCGAGTAAAAGCCCCTTTTCTTGGCTTTCTAGTTCTAGTGTTTCGTTTGTCCATTTTTACTTACTTATTTTTAATTTTAGCATATTTTTTAAAAAATAATTAATAAAATAATAAATTTATTATATTATTTTTTGAATAATATATTTTAATATTTTGAAAAATAATTAAAATTAATAATAAGTGTAAATTAAAAATTAAGTAATAAATTATCTCTTGATTTTTCAAATTCAACAAGTAAAAATAGATATATTTATTTTTTATTTAGTGAACAAGTAAAAGTGGATTAAAAAAATAAATCGTACTTGCTAGAATAAAGTTTACACATTCTTTAAGAAAAAATTAATAGAGATTGCAAGTTGACGAATATAACCTTATTAATTTGATATGTACCTTTTGGAAAATATACAATAATAATTTTTTTCACATTCTAAAGTGACAAGGGTAGAGTTGAAAAAAAAAGTCAATTATTTCTTTAATTTTGAAACTAGCAATTATTTTAGAACAATTATTTTTTAGTATATCTAGCAACTATAAAGGAACCGGAGGGGGGGGGGGGGGGGGTTATAAAATTGATGATAAAAGTATTAACAAAATATTACTTCCTCCGTTGCATTTTAATTGTTAGTAATACTAAAAGTAGTTGTTTCAAAATACCTTGCTAGTTTTAAAATTTAAGAGATAATTGACTATGTTTTTTCAATTTTAAGTCATTCTAGAATGTGAAAATATTATTGTGTGTTTTCAAAAAATTTATAGAGTTATATTAGGTAAATTGTCATTTCTATTAAATTTTTCCTAATGAATATGTAAATCTTATTCTAACAATTAAAATAAAACGGATAATAGACGATAGGGCCTAAACCGATCATACCTTTCACGTAATAGTATATATACCAAAACATTAGAGTTTTATCTCGGCCACTACAAAATAGGGTATAACTTGTGGGTCAAGCTCTCACATAGAGAGAGAGAGGGCACATAAGAGAGAGGGCGCTAGCCCGAGTACATAAGTATTAGATCTATCAGTGCACACAATTATTCTGTTATTATTTTTTACCCATTTAACTACTGTTCGAGATATTTCTGCTGATAGCCCTTGAATTATAGCAACAGCAACCTCAATTGTCGTAATGATCTATATGAAAGTGATAGCAGAAATCTGAGAATCTTCTTGTACGTGTACGTCGAAGCGAGTGAATTAGACAGAGAGTCTGGTGGAACAACACAACCATAACATAAAATAAGAATACTTTTGAAGTAGCGGGTACTGCTGGATGAAAGCTATGTTTCAGCCACTTCGAAATTGCAAATTCATAACAAAGATAAGCTGCTCTTTGGCGTAATTAAAATGACTATGGCTTTCGATATCCACAGATACAAGAATCATGATATTAATCAACTTCAAAGTTATTAGAATATGATAAATAATGATCCTTAATTGTTATAAAAAAACAGTACACCGCCTTATTATACTCTGAGATGATCTAAATATTTTACTTGTAATGTTTTTTGTTTACACGATTCTTGAAAAATTTATATTTTTATTTATTATTTAAAATATTAATGTATCTTAAATAAATATTCTTTTTCAATAATCTAAGCAATAACAATATTAAAAAAGAAAATTAATCTAAGCAATAACAATATTAAAGTATGTGTAAATGTTTTTCACATATGTTTTCTATGTTAATGTAGTCAATATTTATCACTTTTAAGAATAATTATTACTATTAAGAATAAAATAAAAAAAATATATTTAATTATTTTCTAAAATAACAACTCCATTTTTAAACCTTCTATTTGACTATAAGTAATCCGGTGGGAGTACTAGATTTTTCTTTCTTTTTGCTATTATTAGGTGCTTCACTTTTGTGGTACTCCCTCCCATTTCACATTCTATCTTACGCAAAATATTAAATAAATTTTCACACACATTTTCAGATATCATTTAATTGAAAATAAAATATACTCCTTTATTTTATTTTATTTGCCTCTTATATTAACTTTTTTAAATTTTTTTTGCTTATTTTATTATTTTTTCATACTAACCTTAATATTAAATAATTACAAATAAAATAATAAAAATTTCAAAGCATCATTATAAAGTAAAATGAAACGGAGTGAATAATTACTGTTGTATTAGTAATGGGGAATCTAAATTTGAATTATTTTTTTCATACCTGCTGGCAGTAGTAGGTATATCATTAATTGGGTAAGACAGCATCCTCTTTGTTAGCAATGGGTACATTTGAAATGAAAAGGTAAAAAGAGTAAAATACTCTTAATAAATTTGCAAATTGCAACTGGATCATTATCCTACATGTTTGTTCAGTTTCATACAATTATTTAATGCCTTTTATTCTTCCAACAGTAGTGTATTAGATTCTCTCTAATCTTCTTCTTCTTTCTTCTAACCTTCTCCCTTTTGGAACATGATCCTTATTTAACACAAGGTCTATATTCAGAAATTGTTACCAATCTCATCAACCCCTTGTGGGACCTTGTGTTCTCTCAATTTTTTAGCTTGCAGACTCATTTAAGGCCATCCCATTGGACCACCTCTCTCTTTCCAATTTCTCCAGGCTGCTTCCCTAGTTTGAAGTTTCAAGAGTTTATATCAATTACCATGTTTTTCTCAATTTTTTAGACTGCCCCAAAGAAATGGGCTCCTCCAATTTCCCACATGAAACTTAACATTGTTGCTGTAATCTCCTTTTCCCTTTCAAGTTTGACAAACTCTGTTCCCAGTTTCCCCTGTCATCTCTTCTGCTCTTTAAAGTTAGACAAACTCTAGAAACCTTTAAAGTCCATATGGGTCTGGTTTCTTGAAGTCAAGTCTGGCTTTCTTGATTGACAGACTTGAAATTAGTTACCCTTTTTTCTCAAATGGGAAAGAATTAACTGAGGCATCATCAACTATATGGTTTCTTGAGTAAAGTTCCAAACTTTATCCATTTTCAGCGTTTGTCTGGAGTGGTGGAATGAAGATCCTTGGGGCAGTGCTGCCTCTGCTTGTTTTCATTTGGGTACTGCAGAATAAACATGGGAACTGTGAAAGACCTGATGTTGTGAATGTTGGTGCAGTTTTCTCTTTTGATTCAGTCATGGGCAGGGCAGCCAAGACTGCTATGGAGTTAGCACTCTCTGATATCAATGGGAATCCCAGCATTCTGAACGGGACTAGACTGAATTTGATTATGGCGGATTCTGTTTGCAGTGTCTTTAAGGGGTCCATTGAAGGTACGTGTTTTAACTCTTTCCTCCTTTGGTTAGTGAAAATTCTTGTTGTAATCATTTCAGAATTTACTAACTTACATATTAAACTCGAATTAGTGGGCGATGAGTTGGAGCTTTTCACTGACGCAAGCTAAGCTTGTAGTAATATTTTTTTATAATGATAGTGTTCGGACCTACTTGCACTCATCTCGCCTAGTTCCACCGGAAGCGTGAAGCAATAGCTAGGTCACCAAAACACTTGACTAGCCTATGGTGGACATCTTTGAGAGATTCCACTAGTCATACTTGATTAACTATTTTCATAATGGGTTACTAGTTTAAAACCACTAATTCTTAATAGCCATTGTTGCTTCTTTGTTTATTTTTGGTTGTTTTGAGTTGTTGATTTCTCTAATTTATCGAAGGGTGATTGTCTGGTTGGTTTGTGAAGGAGGTGAAAACCAACTTTATGCACTCTCCAGTTTCCATACCCCAGTTCTCTTAAAAATTTGTTCTAAGGTCCCGTGAGTTAAGATTTTGAAAGTAGCAAAAAGAAGCAATTATGTTATCTGACTTCTAGTTCTGGAAATTCCTTCTCTTCTCCTTTTCTCTGTGGATTTCTTTCCCTTTCTTCTTCTTTGGGAGAACTGAAGATTACTTATTTTAAGAGTATTATGAATCATTTCTTAGGTGCAGTGGTGATGTTCTGTCTCTTGGATAAAAAGAAACTTGCTAAGCTACTTCAATGCAAGAATATTGTATCTTCTTCAGGAAGATGTAATGCAAAAGTAATGCTGACTGATTAAATTTTCTTTGATAAAACTATACTAAGAAGATTACTATATAAGCTTAAGAAAGCTCACATCAGATCAACGAGGGCATAGGCATCATAAGCATCTGTAATTTTCCTTTCCGGTCAGCAACTACAAAAAATAAATGCTTTATATATACATTATCTGGAGGCACAGAGAATACGTCCTAAAGTTGATAGTCATGTTCAAGAATCCCTCCAGCATAGTTTATGATTCCAATTCTTTTTGTCAGCTTTACAGGTAATTGAGAAGCAAGTGGTGGCAATAATTGGTCCACAGTCTTCTGCAATAGCTCATATGATTTCTTTCATCGCTAATGGTCTTCAAGTTCCTCTTATCTCGTATGCTGCCACTGATCCAACACTGTCTTCCCACCAATTCCCATTTTTCCTTCGAACCACACAGAGCGATCAGTACCAAATGGAAGCTGTTGCTGACATTGTCTGCTTCTATGAATGGAAAGAAGTCATTGCTATATTTCTGGATGACGACTATGGGAGAAATGGCATAGCTTCTTTAAATGATGCACTTGCTAAGAAAATGTCAAAGATCTCATATAAGCTTCCATTACCAATCAATTATGATATCACTGACATTATGTATGTGCTAAATCAATCAAAATCATTAGGACCTCGTGTTTTTGTTGTGCATATCAATCCTGACTCCCAATTAAGATTCTTCAACGCGGTCCAGAAGCTGAAAATGACTGGGAGCAATTATGTGTGGCTTACAACAGATTGGTTTTCTACTACATTAGATTCGTTCTCCCCGAAAAATAGATCTTATCTAAGCACTCTTGAAGGTATAGTTAGTCTTCGTCCATATATTCCAAAATCTACCCGGAAAAAGGCTTTTTTGTCTCGCTGGAGAAAACTGCAGCAGAATGAGCTGGTTCACTCAGGATTGACTGCATATGGTCTTTATGCTTATGATACTGTGTGGGTAGTTGCACATTCAATTGATAACCTGCTTCGACAGGGAGGCAACATAAGCTTTTCTCTAAGAGATATGTTAAATGGTACAACAAGTGATAAATTACAGCTTGGGAGACTTAGAGAATTTGATGGTGGAGAACTTCTAAAGAATATCTTATCACAAACAAACTTCACTGGCTTGACAGGGAAGATTCATTTCAGTCCAGATCGAGATCTTATTGGTAGTGGTTATGAAGTCATTAACATCGCGCAACAGGAAATTCACACAGTTGGCTACTGGTCAAATTTTTCTGGTCTCTCGATTTTACCTCCAAAAGCACTACAAAACAAAGAAACAGCTGTTGCCAGGTTAAATCAGAATCTCAAAATTGTAACTTGGCCTGGTGGGAAGAGTGAAACTCCGCGTGGTTGGGTTATTGCTAATGACGAGAGACCCTTGAGAATTGGATTTCCAAGAAGAGCTAGTTTTACTGAGTTTGTGACATTGAACGACAGCCACAATGTACAAGGTTACTGCATAGATCTCTTTTATGAAGCACGAAAGCTTGTACCTTATGATGTTCCTTTCAGATTTGTGCCATTTGGTACTGGTCTTGCCAATCCAGATTATGATGCACTTGTGAATATGGTTGCAACTGATGTGAGTATATTATGCTAATCTCTTTGTACGAGTAACAAATGCCATCTAAAGCTTGCCTCTTGTTTCTTACTAATTTTTCCTTTCCATAAAAAAAATACTTTGCACAGCCATTCACTTATGGCCTTTCTGATCTAAATGACAAGAGTAATTTTCTTTTACAACGGCATGGAAGTGCAGCTCATTCTTTTGAAGATTGTTTGTAGGTTTTTGATGCAGCCGTTGGAGACATTGCTATTGTCACGAATAGGACAAGGATGGTTGATTTCACTCAGCCTTATGTGGCTACAGGTCTTGTCATAGTAGCTCCCATTGATAATTCAGAATCAAGTGCTTGGGTTTTCCTCAAACCTTTTACACTGGAAATGTGGGGTGTTACAGCTCTTTCATTTCTTATAATAGCGGTGGTCATTTGGATACTTGAGCATCGCGTCAATGATGATTTTCGTGGTCCTCCAAAGAGACAGATAATAACAATGTTCTTGTGAGTCCCTATGTTAATATTACTTCTATTTACTTTATCCTTCTATATTCACTTGTAACAGGTATACTAATAAGACTGCACACACCCTTTCCAACAAGCTCTTATTAACTCTTTACAAATATTATGCAGGTTCAGCTTCTCGACACTTTTCAAAACAAACCGTAAGTATTATTTGGTTTTTCAATTCTACTTTTTATGGTTTGATCTTAGTATACGGAAAGAATCAAGCTCAAATTTATGTTTTGTGGTATGATTAGCCATCCTTCTAGCAGGCAAATAACTTTATTTTGTAAATTTCCAGAAGAAAATACCATAAGCACTCTTGGTCGAATGGTAATGGTGGTTTGGCTATTCTTACTCCTGGTGATCACATCAAGTTATACAGCAAGTTTGACATCCATCCTTACAGTGCAGCAACTTTCATCACCGATCACAGGAATTGATAGTTTGATAGCAAGCAACTCATTTATCGGATACCAAGTTGGGTCATTTGCTTATAGCTATATGAAAGACATTCTCAACATAGCTCCATCAAGATTGATATCTCTACGCTCCCCAGAAGAATTTGAAATTGCTCTGCGACGAGGCTCAGGAAAAGGAGGAGTGATAGCAATTGTTGATGAACTTCCATACATGGAGTTGTTCCTTCAAAATCGTACTGATTTTGGGATCATTGGTCGACCATTTACTAAGAGCGGATGGGGTTTTGTAAGTGGTCAATTCATATGCACCATTTGTTTAGTTTAAAACTTTCTGCTGATTAACACACCTCCAAGAATATTGCATAACTTGAACTGGTGCAAATGAGTGAAATCACCTCATATTGACAACCTAGGACTTGGTCATGACTAATAGCAAAAGGGGCCGAGAAAGTCATTCAATTTAGAGAACCCTTAGATTCAAAATACCCTGGCAACTTGATCACGAGATAACAAGAAAATTTGGCAAAAGTGTCTTAAATTCATGGATGAAAACGTGAATCCCTTCTTTCTTTTCTTTTCTTTTCTTTTCTTTTTTTAAATTGGGGGTAGGGGAAAGGGAAACGAGGGAGGGAAATTACAAAGTGGGGAATCGAACCCTCATCAACAAGGTGAAAGTTCAAGTAGCCAGCCAGCCAACTGAGCTAATTCCCGAGTTACTTTTCATTGCATGGTTATGTTCAATTTATACATTTAACTGAATGTTTCTTTGCCTCATTCAAAATGCAGGCTTTCAAAAAGGATTCTCCTCTAGCTACAGACATGTCAACAGCAATCCTCAAACTGGCCGAGAGCGGGAAACTTCAAGAGATACATGAAAAATGGTTTTGCCAATTAGGTTGTCCAACAGATAGGAGAAAAGACTCGGAGCCTAACCAGCTCCACTTGAGCAGCTTCTGGGGACTCTATCTTTTATCTGGTGGTGTCACTGTCCTTGCGCTGTTAGTCTTTTTACTCAGAAGTATTCGCCAATATATACGATACAAAAGGAAGTATACGGACCTTTCTTCTCCCTCGAACACCAGATGTTCACAGGCGATCTACAGTTTCTTTGACTTCATTGATGAGAAGGAAGAAGCCATCAAAAGAATTTTTGCTCAACATGATAGTTCTCAAGCTCAAACAAATGGATCCTAATCTTTGCTCAAATAGTTTCTTATTGAAGTGGATTATACATGTTACTGAGAATTAGGGATACTTACTAATTAGAGATGCTAATATATTACTCACCAACTGTATATGTCTTGTACAAATGGCTATACCAAATGCAGGATTATAATGTAAAACTGCCAAAGTTTCTTACGTACTCCTTTTATTTCAATTTATGTGGAGTAACTTGACCTGATGCATAACTTAAAAGGAAAAAAGAAAGATTTTTGAAATGTATGGACTTATACATGGCATGAGATTTATGTGGCTATAAAAGCATATCATTAAGAGTACGTAAAATAGAAAGTTATAAGTTAGCTTATTTTCAAATATTGAAAAGTATCATTCTTTTTCTAGCGGACTAACAAGACAATAGTACTACATAAAATGGAGCAGAGCTAATGTCAGATCCAAATACATAACGTGTATTCTCTGTTTTTGCCCAACAGGCATCACCAATTTGTCTCTCGAGCTATGCCATCGTCAAGCCCAAAAACGCGCGTATCATGTGAACTTGTGTTATACCTTAAAAAATTCTTCACTTTTCTCTCAGTTTCAATGTGGATTCACCTAAGGTATCAAGTGCTTCTTCCGAAACTTGCTAATCCTTCTTTCGACTCGTTCTCATCGCCCGACCCTTTGTCATAGATGTCACATACACCCCTATGGGACTAGCATTCTCACTAAAGTTTATTCACCATCTTACTGAGATAGTATCCGTCTTTGATATCATATTTGTTACAATTCAAGCTCATGGCATGTATTTTCCGCTTTGGCGCAACAGGCCTCACAAATTTGTCCCTTGGGCTATGCCATAATTGTGTCCAAAAGCGTGTGTACCTTGTAAATTTATGTTATGTCTTATAAAGCTTTTCATGTTCCTCCATAATTTCAATATAGGGTTCCCTTAAGATGTCATTAGCATCCCTTCTTCAAAAATTTGTGAGCCTAGAAACCTATCAATCCTTCTTCCTGCTTGTCCTCATCAACCCTCCCTCAGTCGTGGGCATCACACCCTCTCCCCTAGGGACTCACCATCCTCATTGATGGTTGCCTCACCACCATATTAAGGGAAGGCCAAGCTTTGATACCATATTTGTCGCAACCTAAATTCATGGCACGCATTGTCCAATTTGACCCAATAAGCCTCGCCAATTTGTTCCTTAGGTTATGCTATCATGGCGTCTAAAAATGCACATACCATGTAAACTTTGTATTTTTCCCTATAAATCTTTTCACTTTTCTTGTCTCATTCAACTATATATGGAATTCTCCTCATGTGCTCTTCGGAAGTTCATCAATCTAAAGAAGCCTACCTATCCTTCAATATGACTGCCTTCGTCGGCCAGCCCGCGGTCATGGGAATCTAAAAGCTTTAATTATCTTGAATGAACTTGAAAAGCTTGTACAATGTACCAGATGAAAAACATTTCAGGTTGAACCTAAAAAGGTGTTATAAGTATAATAACTAGGCATGTGTGTGACTTTATTTGTCAACTTGTTTACTGCGACAGCTGCTTTGAGTGCTTTCACAACTAATTTATGTTCACCTGCCAATATTTATATCATATGCATTCTAAATATTCAAAAGGTTAGGTTAAAAAATTTAATATCTAGCTCATAATTGGTCAAATAGATTGTTGAAGATAATAAGCAATTAAATACACTTAGAGACTGACTAAAAGTTGACAAGGACAAATAAGTAATCCAGGTGCTAATATTTCCTTGTCATAATAATGTTGGAGAGAGAGAGAGAGAATAGAACTCAACTTGGGGCCAAATATGATGATGTAATAAGTTGGGGGACATTGTATATTCTGTATGACTTTTTGTTAGAATGTTATATTCCTTTTTTCTATTATTGATAAACAAAGAGAATAATAATATAATATTTTAAAGAATTTGATATATTCTTTTACAATAAGGAGAGATTAAACACAACCATAATCTTGATTTACTGTTAAATAAATGACCATTTAGCTCCATGATCAGTAGCCGTAAATTAATTAGGGGTTAATCAAGAGATCAAATCCATAAACACTACAGTTTTCACAGATTTTTAATCCTATTCCCACGTACTTGAGGAAACATAATGTATTGAGTTTATATATATACTAGGAAACTTTTTCGTGCTTCGCGCAGTTATAACAAATTTCATATTTATTAAATTAATATTTTAATGTATTCAATATATTTTTTAATAGTCATTTTGAGTCTCTTGAGTTATCAATAATATTGACAGTTAACTTTTTTCTCAAAAGAAAATTCATTAATTCCTAAATAATTGACATGATTCTTAAATCTCCAATTTTATTTTGCAAATATTTGTCCCTTTAGACAATTAACTCTTTAAAATTTTATCCCAAATGTAATTACGTATTTTATATTTACATACATAATATTTTCTGATATAAATTGTGTATACATGATATACCTTTTCTTGAAAAGTTAAAATTTTATACTTATATAACCTTCTTATATTTTTAGAAGTCAATTTTAACCATCAAACTATGTAAGTAACTAATCATCTTTAACTTTGATCTCCCCTCAATGTCCTCTGAGTCGAGCTTGTCACACAGGGCTTGCCTAATGCGGTTTACATCCCCTGTGTGGTTTGCAGGCTATTACACAGTGGGGGTTTACCCAGTGCTCACAAAGTGTTCACCCGAAAGGCAGAGGCTATGGTAGAGGTTGTAACGGATGCGGGTTATCTTGGAGTTTCCAAAAAAAAAATAAAGAAAAATATGCGATCGGATGACAGTTTTATAAAGTTATGATTTGGAAGTGTTATTTAAAAAAATTTAATTAAATAAGAGTTTTAAGTCACCTAACAAATTCTATTGAAATTTTGATTTTATTTTTATAAATTACACATAAGAAAAAGAAATAATCTACATAAATATTGAAAAGATCCATACACTTTTTTTTACATGAATAAACAATCTAGAAAGTAATTAATGTGACCTACTATATTTGATATATACAATTCTATTGTAATTATAACATAAAATATTTATATAGGTTAAAATCATAACAATTTAAAGTGAAATATACAACGTCTATTTGAAAGATACAATTTTTATAGATTTCTTTTTACTTTAATGTATAAACAAAGAATAAAATAAGAATTTGCCAATTCTAAATTAGATCACAATTATAAATATAATTATTTTTTCTCTGCACGGTAAATATCTTCAAAGCACTCCAGCTAAAAAAATACATTTCTGTCAATTACAATTTTCACTATGTACCTTCTTCCATCTAAAACCCACAAGAAAGAAAATTAGAGTTATCATAGTCCAAAATTTTAACTGAAAAACTAAAGAGAGTAAACTATGAGAGTAGAAAGAAAACCTATCCTTGCTATTACTTATATTATTTATTACATGTAACAGTACCAGTACTAATTAACTTCTTATATTTTTATGCAACGAAGAGTTGTTTGAAGGCAAATAATTAAATTTTCTTTTATTGATATTTGTCTGAGTCATGTATTGAAAGTAAGTTTATTTTTTAGCATAAAAAATATCTATTGCAATAGTTTTTAGATTTTATATGGATAAAGAGAAAATTCAATAAAATAAATATAGATATTCAATTGTAGCTGCTACATTTATTATAATTTGAATTTAATATAAAATAAATGAATCCTCAAAATATGAGTCCCACGATTTGTGTTTTTTTCAAATTTAATTTAATTTTTTTTTGTTATTTTCATTAGTTAGTATATTTACCTTTTAGTAGACAAATATTATTAAAATAGTATTTAATTGTAAGGACAAATACATCACATATTTTATATGAATATTTTGGTAATTCAACTTTTTACTTTGATTGTTCTCAGTCCCTACATATATAGAAGTAAATTTTTAAAAACCATTTTAATATATAGTTGGTAAAATATTAAAGAATAATAAACCATTTTATTTCAATATTTTAAAAATAATTCCATCAATTATATTTTTAATCTATTATCGACATAAATCAAATAAATAAAAATTTGATTATGATTATAAGTGAAAATTGATTCAAAATTTGAAATAGTTTTTGATGATATATAGGTAGTCAAAATGTTAGGGTCAAGATCTGATTTTAAAGTAATTAATTTGCATTCATTAGCAATTTTATTGACATAATTAATCAATTTTGTTTTGGTTCAAATCATAGTCTATCCATTTCATGTCAAAAAATATTTACAATGAGTTCTGAGTGTGTTTTGACTACACACTGCCCTAAATCAAATTCTTCCACTATACAGCTAGCCTAACTGCTATACATACATTTAAGGAAAAAAACTCAAATCAAGTAAGACTTGCTTCCATTTGCATTGTTATCCCCTCTAGTGTGAACGTGGAGGACAATTTCGCTACAAATGCTCTCCTCATTGAAGCTTTTATTGTTGAATCTAGCTGCATTTCTTGCTCTCCATATCAAGGCAATCACCATGGCAAACACAAAACTTGTGATAGCTCCATTCCCAGTTTTCTTATTCGCCTGTTGGCATGCCCAAGTAATCACAGCTTCCCAATCTCCAATGTTCCTGTTTTGTCCCAGCCAGTTGTACATCTTGTACCATAAGCGACATGTAATCCCATTCAAAGAATAAGTGACCAAAAGTCTCCATTCCAAGTCCACAAAACACACAATCTGATGGCACTTGAATACCAAATGTCTGTAGTCTATCAACTCCTGGCAGCCTCTGCTGCACAGCTAACCAGAGAGTGAATTTATATCTAGGATGAATATGATTGTGCACTAGAAAAACCTTCCAATCCACTGTAGGATGTTGTGGCAGCAACTTCAAATACATTTTTCTGATAAAGTATCCAGTAGTATCAATCACTGTGCATAATCGAGTATTTAAATCTCCATGAAAACTGTGATTCTGCATTAGATCCTCCCTGGTACCAATTATTTTCCTCACAACCCAAGAGGCAGACTTGGGTATAAGGAAAGTGTTGAGATCCTCCCTCTTGATATAATAGCCATGTATCCATTGAATCCATAAACAATCCTTTTTCCTTGCTACATCCCATAACAGTTTCAGAATAGCTTCTCTATTCCATATAGCTAGGTTCATAATATGTAATCCACCTGCTGCCTTTGGACGACATATTTTTTTCCAAGATATTAGAGCTTTTTTAGAGACATTTATTTACCTGTCCATAGGAAAGTTCTAAGAGTAGTTTCAATAAGCTTTAGCACCCTCTTTCGAAACCAAAAAATATGTGCCCAATAAGACTGAATACCAAACAAGACTGACTTGATTAATCGTATTCTTCCGGCATAAGATAGAAGCTTAGCAGACCAACATGTAATCTTTGCAGTGATCTTCTCAACAAGAGGTAGATACTGGTGAATAGCAAGCTTCTTAGAGTCCAATGGTACCCCCAGATATCTGAAGGGTAGAGTTCCTACGATAAATCCCAAGCTTTCTAGGATTGTCAATCTAATATGATCTGGTACACCTGCTATATATCTAGCACTTTTCTCATTATTTGCTTGTAGGCCAGATGCTGCAGAAAATCTTCGAAAAGCCTCATAAAGAAGCTTAATAGATACTATATTAGCTCGACAATATATTAATAAATCACCGGTAAAGTAAATGTGTGTACTCCTTAACTTCCTACACCTAGGATGGAAATTAAAATCACCCACATTATATAGTTGATCTATAAGGAGACATTGGGTCACCATGTCTTATACCCTTTTTTCCTTTAAAAGGTTTAGTCAAACCTCTGTTGAGAAGTGAGGAATATGAAACAGTAGCAACACACTCCATAATCCAATTCACAAATTTTACAGGGAACCCCAGAGCCATCAGCACATCTCTAAGATAAGCCCATTCAAGAGTATCATATGCTTTCCAAAGATCAACCTTAAGCACACATCCGGGGGATATCCCTTTTTCAATTCACAATTATTGTCTTCTTCATTTTAACTTTTACATGAAGAACTTAGGTGACATTTATTTCTTCACAATTTTTTTAGTTCAATTAGTAAGTAATATGCTATCAAAAGCTAAACATCATCAATGATGTAAAAAAATATTTACAGTACCAATGCAAATGACTTTAATATATACGATGTTATATAAATGTATCTAAATATATTTATTATAATGCATTTTATACATTCATATACACCCTTATTAGCTTCTTGATGTCTAAGAAAATTCTTTTATTTGACATTTTAATAATAACTTTTCATAATTACAAGTGTCCCATTTATAAAATATTTGCAAATCAGCAATACATATCTCTACGATATTTTCTGATCCCTCTAGCTTATATATTACATATTCATATTTATCGGGAAAAAAAGAGCCATAGTCAAATCAAGCTAATTAGCAGATTATAAACAATTTTAAAAAATCATTCTCAATAATATACATTTTCACTTTGGATCAGCGATTTTGAAATTAAGTTAAAAGTAATATTTTTCTAACATTGGTATAAGGGATAACAATTCTTACCTTGATGTTTGAAAAGAACAAAAATCAATTATGCAGAGAACACTGTTCATTTAAGTTTTTGAAGTCATGATTTTGCTTACTTATTTAATAGCATTTGAAAGAAAGATTATAGAGTTTGACATAAGAAAATGTTTGGACAAAGTAAATTTATTGGAAAAATGTGAAAATAAATATGAATAATAAGAAGAAAAAAAAGAGAAAGTTTTTACCTCAGTAAGTTATTACTTTTCCTTGCTGATTTCCTAGGATGAAAATTGAAAAAAAATAAGTCTAATACTTTCTTGTTGCAGCTTCACTTTACATAGCTCAGTATAATATGTGAAGGATGAAAGAACTCTAATACATATTTTTTATTATCAGAGGGAGGTCAACGGACAAAGTAAAGATAAAATCTAAATTTATTACCATTGACATCACATCGGTTAAGAATATAAAAAGACATAAAAAATATTAAAATAAATTAGATACACAATTATGTTACAATGTGCATTATATGTCATGTAATAAATTCATTAATGAATAGCATATTTATTAAAATTATTTTAAAATAATAAAAAGATAAAAAAAGTATAAAAAAGATAAATACAATTCTAGGCTTTAGCGAGTGGCACATCATCATACCTATATATATAGATTCCCCCGTTTCATTTCATTTTACTTGTTTCATCTTGATTTATACCATCTTTAAGAAAATATTTTTTAAAGATTTATTTTACTAAATTAACATTATTAATTGTACTTTAAAAATTTTAATTTGACAACTAGTATTTTATATAATTATTTTAATAATAAAAATAGTATTAAAAATAATAATAATTTTTCTTAATTTATTAAAATAAATAAATAAAATGAAACAGGAATATATGATAACTAAGGAAGAATGATTCACGTGAACTAAAAATAGTTGAAGCTGGCAAAACAAGTGTCTACAATTTTAAATGATGGATCATTAAATCGAACGGAATCAAATTATGAATACCGAGTATCAACTAATGGTGATAGTGAATAAAGACGATACAAAAGAAATGAATACTGAAAAATTAAAGGAATTAATATTCAAGGAAAAAGGATATGCAAAATTGATAAAGGTGAAGAGCATGGTGCTCCATGCCACGTCATTCATTCAAATTCAGTTGTGCAGATTTCGGATCAAATTAATAATTCCAGTTATTCATTTTTGGATTTTGTAACAGTTCAATATTTATATGGTTATTGAATTACTGGTTCAGGTCTTAATTTGATCAATTTTTAACGGGTTAGTCGCTAAATTTTTTAAGGTAGAAGTTATAGACTATTACCTTTATGCACAATATACCCAAAATATTTTTAAAGTATATATCTTAAATCACTCTTGAAGTAATTGTTCTTCATGTAAATTTTATGAGATTGGCATGACTTTCTTCCATCAATGTAGCCCAACGATATTTTTGAACATCATCATTATTGATTTACTTGGATCAACTTTCTACTAGATATTATTTTTAAAGATTATCATCATTGACTTATTCGAATCAACTCTCTGTGAGAGGTGAGTGATACTAGTAGTACCTATGATTATACACAATTTTAATTAATTTTTTCATTTGTCCATTCTGATTTTCAGTTTTTAGTAAATTTTTCTTCAGCAAATTTATGTAAGAAATGATCAAGAGACAACTTTATCGGTTAATAACTCTATAATTGAATTACTAATGATTGATAATCAATAACCCGATACTCAATAATCAAAATCTTATTGATTCGGTTATCAATTTTACATGTTATAAATTCAATAATTGATAAGTCAAATCAATAGTGTTCAACCCGAATCAAATCAACTGATAAGCACCCTGCTTGTATCTTACACATTTTTTATTTTTCTTCTTTTTCTTTTTTCCTTTCAAAAGATTATTATTATTTCAAGAAAAAGTACGAGCGGGATAAATACAACTTACCATTTTTAATTTATTTGAACTCAATATTTTTAATACGGAGCATAAATTTATATATATAAATATTTACAAATATAATAAATAATAGGACTGAATCCATAAATCTCAAATCTTGATAAAATTCATTAATTGACATTAAAAATCGCGACAAAAAATATTCTTTTTTCAAAAAAAGGATGGTTGTTTTCTTGAGGAAAAAAAAGAGTTATTTTACCTAGATATAAGCTGAAGTTGAATCACAAGCTACAACCCTAATATATCGTTCTAATTTTTGACGTTTACATAGTAAGAAATTTATATCGGATATTTACTTAAATAATCAATCAAATTATTATTTATTTTTTTTAATCGACATATATAAATTAATACACTATTATATATAATTATACATATATTATATTTATTAATAATTTTAAATTTATGTGATTCAACATTATATTCAAATTAATTTTCCATTTATATTCTGCCCTAACATATTCATGTAAACCAAAGAGAGGAAGGAGAGGGGATGGGGCATATATGAACATATTCAACGAGTCTTTTTGCTGAAGGAAAGGAGTTTTTCACATATTTACAACCAAACTGAAATAAATTTCAAGAAACTAGAAAATAATTATTTTAAATTAATTATCATAATTTTTAAAAATAATTATTTTAAATTTAAGATAAAATTAATTATTCTTTTTTATCCCAAGTGTAATTATTTTTAAAGAGTACAAACATCAATCTCTATTTTTAATAAAGTAAATATTTAAGGAAAAAAATTATATTTTAAAACATCAATAAATATAAAATAATATTTTTTTTAAATAAAAAAAACTCCTCTAGTTAATGCTTTGAGACACGCAAAAAAAAATACGATAAATAATTTAAAATGAAAATTGCATAAATCAAAATTAGGTGAAGGTGCTTATTGATTAAGGCCTTAACGTGAGCAGCAGGACTATTGAACGAACAAAATCGTGGCTACGTGCTTCCAATAATACTTAATTTGCCCATGCATCTTGCCAAGCTCTTATTAAATGTGTGATATTTGTTATAATTCACACTGAAAAACACAATCTTATGTATTAAAATTCTTAAAGTCAACTTAAAGTAGTGGGCGTGGCAATTTTTTAAAAGTTATCCTTATCCAAGTGTCAGTGTTTTGAAAGTCTTAATTAATTAAGTTTAATAGTTTGTTTGGTCAAATTTCTAAAAAGTTAAAAGTATTTATTTTTTTTAAAAATGAGATGTTTGATTAAGTTTTTCAAATAAGTATTTTTAAAGAGCAACAGAAGTTAAAAAAAACAGTTTCTCTTCAGAAACACTTATTTGAAAAATACTTTTGTGAAAAATACACTTGAAAGCACTATTCAAAATCTTGGTCAAATACTAATTGTTGCTCAAAAGTGTTTTTTAAATTTATTGGTCAAACACAAATTATTTCTCACCAAAAGTACTTTTTTGATAAATACTTTTGGAAAAAAAAACATTTTTCAAAATAAGCTAATTTGAGAAGTTTGACCAAACAGACTATAATCCTTATTGTGAAGATAGTATTTTGGAGAGTAGAAATAGCATAGCTTGAGTGTGTGGATGATACAAAAGGCGAATCTAAAATTTTAAGTTTATGAATTTTTAATAAAATAAATTAATATACAATAATAATCAGATAAAAAATTATTAATATGAGACTTCAAGGGAAATCAATCCCGCATCAAGCATGAGAGCATCGCAATTGGATTCCTTCTTTGCAACTGAATTAATATATTTTTTTTAATGAATTTTCAACTATCAGTTTTTTATATAATTAACGGATTCTCAATATAAATGCAGAATTCAAATCAGACCAAACTTACTAAGTTCTCAGAAATTTTCATTACCTAATATCCTGATTCCGATCCTGGCTAATGACATTATGTTTAAGAATATTTCATCTATTCAATTTTGGGGAGATAGAAAAAGAAGAGGAGTAAGATATAAAAAGTTATTTCATCACCAAAGTAATGTATATATAAGTGTTTCTTCAACCACTAGCTTAACGACTAATTAGTTTGACTCACCTTAAATATAGTAAAACAATTTACTAAATATATAATAAGTAAATATTTTTAAAAATCTAAAAGAAAATTTTTTCAAACCAATTATGAACATTTCCTCTTGGGATACTCATTTTCCCAACAATCCTAACTCAGAATACAGAAGAAAAGAGTTCATTAGTAAGCTATCCACACCTCATTTGTTTGACAAATAATATAACATTCAAAATTCATATTGTTATTAAGTATTAACAACAATACTTCTAACCCTTATTCTCTTATTAATAATAATAACAATAATAATAACGTGAAGTGAATTTACGACATTCAAATTTTAAATGAGACATGTTATTATTCTTAAAACTTTTAATGATGGGAGACCATTTGTAGTGGCCACTTATTTCCGACATCAGATTCATTCCGGACAACACCAATTTACTTGTATGGCGTTTGTTTTTTCGAATATCATACTATAATAATACTATAATGTTTCATGAATGAAATCTGAAAAAATTCTATTTTTATAATATAATGATATTTGTGATTAGATTGCGTTTGTTTTTTTCACTGATACATCAAATCTTTGGAACATTCTCTTTGGGCCTTGGGCTATTTTTAATTATCATTATAAATTATGAAATTTTTATAAATAACTATAATTGAATTATCACACTTAATAATAGTAGTAGTTTATTTTATTACAATTCATAATAACTGATTTAAAATTTGTTGTATCGATGATATAGTATTTGAAATTTACGTTGTATTTTTGATATAATTTTTTAAAATTTGCATTGTATCAGATACAACTTTGTGAAATGACATAACAATTTATTATTTATTCGTTTAATATAGTTGAATCAACACTTTCTTAATTTTTTTTTAGATATGCAGATACAACGTAAAAATATTTTTAGATACAACATTCATTTAGAGAGATTAACAAATTACTCAATTTGCTAGATACACTTTCTTAATTTTGTTGGATGCACATAAACAACTCAAAAATATTGTCGAATACAATATTCGTTTAGAGGGATTAACAAAGCGACATGTGACTCGAACCCACAATAGGATTGGAGGTGGAGGGTGCTAACCACCCGAACAATCCGATTTTTATCCACTCGTTTGGTTTCTTTCTCTTACTTAGTTTTTTTAAAAAAAATTATCGTAAATTTAATATTTATTATTTTATTATTTTAATTTTGAACTTGCACAATGAATTTGATTAAAAAGGATTGCAAATTAAACATGTTCAAGGTAATAGTACTAGTATTACTAATATGCACGAAGGTAGAAATTCAAGAGGTTCATCCGGTACTAATAATCCAAATGAACATTTCACACGTATTTTTAAAACGCCGTCTGATAATAGTATAAATTATGTACAAATGCAAAAAAAAAGACAGTATAAATAATAATAATGATGAAATTAAATTAGGTAATAATGATGCACCCCTACACCTACTAGTGAAATTGATCAGAGTTAATTTAGTTGGGCTGGTGATTGTCTTCGAGGTAGGCCACCTTTATGGGAGTCGAAAAATCGTATAAAAGAACATACGATCTATTTTATTTTTTTTTTACTGAAATTAAGGGGATCGATGAACTTAAATATAATTTTTGTGACCTACCTTTTAAACATTTCACTAGAGATAGCATTGGAGGAATGGGCATACTTACTAGGTATGAAGGATAAACACCCTTTAAAATGGGTGATTGTTTAGACGATGATCAACAACCATAAATTCATGAACCGAAGGATTTCATATACATATGATAGAACGAAGGACAAGTTAGTAAAAAGAATTGCTTTTGGTTATCTACCTTTTTTTTTGTTTTATTTTTTTATTATCTTACTATGTATATTTAAAGAGTTCATTATCCTTTATTAAAAGTATTTCCAGAAGTACTTGTGAGCTGATACCTTTAAAATTAATGGATATTAATATTTAATTTTTTTACAATATATATTTAACAACTTTTTTATAGAGTTTATCTTACTTTTTGATATTAGTCATACTATTAATGAAATAATTATTTAATATTATATGTTATTGGATTAATAATAATTTTATAATGTAAAAATATATTATTTCTTTTAAATATGATGAAGATTAATGCAATTTTTATATAAATTTTATATGACTACTATTAAATTTTCTAGATCTTAATATCTTATTATTGCTAATATTTTAATTTATATAGCTAAAATTTCTTACTCGTTCTATCAATTGAAGAGTACAATACATACAGAGAGGCCATTGAAAAAATAATAGAAAAATTCAAATCTATTTTATTCTCCTTATTTATGAAATCGATGATATTTTAAATCCTTCTATTAAAGTGAATGACAATCAGAATGAAATTAGAAATTTATACACATATATAAATATTGGATCAATTAAAACTCCATGCATCTTGATTTGTATGGCTACTCTAAACACACATTTGCAATAATTATACATTTATTAGTCTTAAATTTATTAAGAATTATCTTACTTCATAATTCATACTTCATATTTGGTTAGTAATTAGTTGCTAGCTAAAAAATTATATTTAATAAGATATGTTGCCAGACGTTTTTCTTTTATAAGTATTACTGAGTATTTTAAAAAGTTATATTTAATAAAATATGTTACTAGAAGTTTTTTTTTTAAAAAAAGTATTAATTAAAAAAATTATATTTTATAAAAAATGTTGTTAGAAGTCTTTTATATATATATATTTTTAATGATGTCTTTGCAACTTTATAGTTTATAATTTATTAAGTTTCAACTTTGAAAATTAGTCATTTTCAATTTTTAAAAACTAACCGTTATCAATTTTAAAATTAGTCATTATTAATTTAATTTTAACCCTTAATTTATTAAATTACATTTTATTTTTATTTTTTAATTTAGAAGTACCTTTCATTTTTTTACTCACAATTCTCTACTTCTATCTCCCTTTAAATTTTCTATTCATCTACTTTCAAGTTCCAAGGTTACAAGTGTCAACTTTCAAGTCAATGGGCCAATGATAATCCTCCTCCTCAAAGAGTTGCAAAAAGAAGTCGAATGTGAAAGTATTTTGACGATTTGAAACAAAAATTTTGTTGTTTTATCACAAATTATTCTCAATTTGATGATCTGCCACTTGAAAGATAGGCATTCAGATCTAAATTCACAAATTCGAAAATTTATCAAGTTTATTAAATTTGTATCTTTTTCTATAAGTATTAAATATCAAAAGAAAATTTTAATTAAAATTTTAAAAAAATTCTAATCAAAACTGGCCCGATGCAAATTGATAGAACCCAGCCCTCCCCGGGCTAAAAAATACCCAACCTAACTCAACCCCGGTTAGAACCAATCCTCCCAAGTCCCAACCCGATAACCAACTAGACAGACCCCAAATCACCTTAAAACACCTTTGCACAGGACCAATAGCCCGAAAGAGAAAAGAAGGAAAAAGGAAAGCACAAAATAATGGCAGTAATCATGTTTTAGTGTTGAAATGGGAAGGCTTATTGGGTAAACGAGTTTAATATGCAGTTGACTCTTATTTTTTAATGAGAAAAAGAGAAGACTAACGTTCAAGGCTAGATGCTATAATTTGATATTCGACAGTGATAGACAAGTGCATTTGAGAGGACAATAATGCAAACATAATATAATAATGTATAGTTATGGGCCCAAATGGGTCACCTCATTTCTGAAAATTATTCCATTCTTTCTCCACCTTACCAGTTACCACTGCCTCTATTTAATTTCCTACTAAAAATTTTATAACTACACCCTCCTCTCTAGACTCCATAAAGATTTTGCATATATAGCCTTTTCTAAGCTACAAAAGTTAATTAATTAGGCTTTAATCACATGCTAATGGAATAAGAATCCACGTGTTCCACAAAAACTGATTAGTAGGTCCCACCATGACACTCTCTGATACAGGTTGCTCTTATCCCACTCATATGATGACGTGGCGACATCTGTACCATCCGTTTGATGCACATACACACAGCAAAGCAGAAGAATCAGTTGCTGTTAAAGTGAAATGATAATTAAAGAACGTTAGGCAACTAGGAAAAGTATCATTCTTTCCTGAGCTTTCAAGACTGTTCTCATTAGGATCTCTTTTTCTAATATGCCCTCCACTTTCTTTTTCATTTAAAAAAATTTAAAATTAAAATTTTTAATTAATAAAAAAATAATCTCATCTATTGTATCACATTCTTTGATGGTATATGCTCTCCACTTTCATGATACATACAAATGAAGCAAGTACATACTTTGGTGATTGCTCCTTTGTCCACACACAAACAAGAGTCAGTGTATTATTTAAATGAATGGTCTTCGTTTGAGTTTGTATGTCATGGGTGACTAATGCAGTGTGGAGGTACAACTCTACTACACTACAATTTCAGTGTCGAACTCATAACTGTTTGATAATATGATTCGATAATGTTGTGCATTTGTTAAATTATACTTCTCTTAATCTTCTTGTTGCAAATTTTTAAGTTAGATTGCATCCATATAAATGTATGCCAATAAAACATACATATTTTGTACGGTTACTAATTCAACATGGTATTACCCTCATTCCAATCTCTCTAGTAATAGTTTCTTTCTCTATTCCACTAGACTTTATAATGTTTATTAGCTATGTTATTTTAATCGGTTAAGGTTTTGAGTTCAACAATAATCATTCCAGGTTGAAGACTTGTAGGCTGTAGCTATGTGTGGATTTTAGTTAGTTAATCCCAATACCCACCACCCTCTAACAACCAAGATTCTCTATCATACATTTGTCATCTCTGTACCACTCTTAATTGAACTGTCTATCTGAATTCCAAGAAAAAAAAAAGGGTATATTTCCTCCAACTTGTTCTTATTATATTGACCTTGTTCTTCTTTAATTACACTTTGATTAGTCTATAATACATGTGGCAATCATGCATCGATATACATATAGTAGTTCATTTAAAGATTCTATTTTTTGTGGGGTTTTACAAGATACAGAAAATTTTGTCCTATTTCCCAAGTGGGAGTCATATCGTTTTTGTGCCAAGTTGGGATGTACTGAGGTTCAAAATTTTGTTCTTCTTCTCTGTAGTTTTCTAGTAAGGAAGCTTCCTCTTTTGACTCTTTCTTGGTTTTTCCCTGTTTCTTCTTGCTTGGTGTTTTAAATGTTTATGTATCGTCATCATGGGTCTTCTCTTCTCTATATTTTCAAATTTTTGATGTGGGGCTCACATTTCAAATCCTTTAAAAGATGTTATCTTTAGAACCCTTGTTGAAAATCTTGGATCTTTTCACCTCCAAATGTTGAGCTCTGACCTTTATCTTTGTGTTCTGGTGATTAGCAGAAGTTTCTGGAAGAAATGGTGATTTAAATTGATGCTCTGAAGTCAGAGGCGGAGCTCGAGTTCTTGCTACCGGTTTGGCATAACTCAGTAGCTTTAGCTAACACCCCGTATTTGTGGTAAGAAATTCACTATCTATAAATAATTTATTCAGAACTCAATAAGCTGCCTTTTATAGAATTCAGAACTCATATACTCAAAATTTGGGATCCGACTCTGTCGGTAGGTAGCCACTATCTGGGATGGAGGCCCATATACAAAGGAAGAGAGTGGTTCTCTTGTTGGTTTCATGGATATGGGTGCCTCTGGCAGTTCTTGGAGGAACTGGGAACAATACATCAAATGGCACTGCTCCTTTATCTCCATCTTCTAGGCCTAAGGTGGTGAATGTTGGAGCTTTATTCACTGCTAATTCTGTTATTGGAAGGTCGGCGGAGCCAGCCCTTGTAGCTGCAATTAATGATGTTAACTCAGATTCTAGTATTCTCAGAGGAACCAAACTGAACCTTATTTTTCAGGATACAAATTGCAGTGGATTCGTTGGCACTGTTGATGGTAAAAGCTTTTTCTCCTCTATGATCTTTTTGTGAAAAAATTAAATTTAAGTACCATACTTCATTCTCAGTAATATGGGCGTCTTATCGTTTGGGACATGATATCTTATACCCTCTGCTCAAGTATATATAATTTTGGTGTCCTATACATTCACTGTCTATAATTTTGGTGTCCTATACATTCAGTTAAGTTGTACTGGAACGGAATGAATCTGGATAGAGTGTAATGGATATAGAGAAGTTATATGGCATTGATATGCATTCATTAAGTTTAGATGAAGACATGCTCATTTGATCCCTTTTGCAGTACTTGATAAATCGCTCACATGGAGATGCGGAGTGAGGGAATTTTTGTCATGCAGTAGCATAATTTGAAAACTTAATGGGATACGGCAGAATGGGGGTTGAGGGAGTATTTGGAAGTCTGAACAAAGGAAATCACAAAAGTAATGCACTTTAGACTGGTAGCCAAGTGTGCTGTACTACTTTAGGAATTAAAGAAGCAAATTTTAGTTCATTGTTTTTGAATTCTCGAATAGTTTAATGTCTTGTACCGCTATTGTGTCACAGAGAAGATACCTTGGTTTAAAAGCTCAACAAAGGCGAGCCTTACTGTCACATTTAATATAGTATGATTTACTATTGTCAATGTCTATTTCCTTCTTTATGCTTTGCCCTTCCTAGTATTTTACAGGCATTTTTGCCTTGTAGCTTTGCAGCTGATGGAGAAAGAAGTAGTTGTTGCAATTGGTCCACAATCCTCAGGAATAGCACATGTGATTTCCCATGTTATGAATGAACTTCAGGTCCCTCTTTTGTCTTTTGCCACGGACCCTACTCTATCCTCTCTGCAGTACTCTTACTTTCTTAGAACTGTTCCAAATGATTACTTCCAAATGTATGCTATAGCTGATGTCGTTGATTATTTTGGATGGAAAGAGGTTATAGCCATATTTGTTGATGATGAAAATGGTAGAAATGGGATATCTGTGTTGGGTGACGCCCTTGCAAAGAAGCGTGCTAAGCTCTCTTACAAAGCAGCCTTTTCTCCTGGAGCCAGTAGTAGTGAGATTGATGATTTGTTAGTCAGTGTGAACCTTATGGAGGCACGAATATATGTCGTTCATGTAAATCCTGATACTGGGCTTTCAATTTTTTCGAAGGCAAAGAATTTGGGAATGATGAACAGTGGATATGTTTGGATCACTACTGATTGGCTTCCATCGTATTTGGATTCTTCAGATTCAGTTAATCCAGAAACTATGGATCTTATACAGGGAGTTGTAGCACTTCGCCATCACACCCCAGATTCTGATCAGAAAAAGATGTTTGCATCGCGATGGAAAAACTTTAAGGATGTTGAAACTCCAAGTTTTAATTCTTATGCACTCTATGCTTATGATACCGTTTGGCTACTTGCCCGAGCTCTCGACCTTTTCTTCAAGGATGGTGGACATGTTACCTTCTCTAATGACCCCAGATTACGTGATACAAATGGGAGTGCTTTGCATTTATCATCCATGCAAGTTTTTGACCAAGGACAGAATTTATTCCAGATACTCCTTGGCATGAACTTCACAGGTCTAACTGGCCAAATTCAGTTTGATTCTGAGAATAATTTGGTTCATCCAGCATATGATGTTCTTAACATTGGTGGAACTGGATCACGTACAGTAGGTTATTGGTCAAACTATTCTGGTCTATCAGTTGTAACTCCAGAGGTTTTAAATTCAAAACCTCCAAACACTTCAACCAGTACCCAACATCTATACAATGTCATATGGCCAGGCGAAACTGTAACTCGACCTCGAGGATGGGTGTTCCCCCATAATGGAAAGCCTCTGCAAATTGCTGTGCCTTACCGTGTTACTTTTAAAGAGTTTGTGCATAAAGATAAAGGACCTTCTGGGGTAAAAGGATATTGCATTGATGTTTTTGAGGCTGCAATAGATTTGTTGCCTTACCCTGTTCCCCACGTCTATATTCTCTATGGAGATGGCAAGAGAAACCCCTCTTTCAAAAACCTGGTGAATGACGTCTTCACGAATGTGAGTTCTTGATTGTTTTATCGAATTTTTAGTCATTGACTAATTATGATGAAATAATTTGATCAGCCTGACTTAATATCTCTATAATTTACATTTATTACTAGTTAGCACAATATGAATACTAATTAATTTTGAAATGTGTGTGGTTGCTAATGGACATCTCTAATATATGAATTATCAAGTGGACATCTGGTTTTCTGATTGAAAGAGTAATAGCTGTAGGCTGAACAAAGATACATGCATGGCCGGGAGGGGTATTACCATACTGAACAATCATTTTAGTTGCATTAATAGGTGCAATTGCTGTAGCTCATTAAAAGAAATTCTATTAAAACTTGATATTCAAATAAAATTTTTCATGTTTTATCACATTTATTTTCCTTCAATCCTATTTGAATTCCTTCTGTATAAGTAAAAATGCCTGAAAGTTTTTTGTTCATCGAATCTTAAACTACTGTGATTGTAAGTGTTGATGTTTAATCTGAAAGTTCAGATAGAAGTTATCAAGAAGAATGAGTAACTTGTCCGCTTGCAAGTTGCAATTATGATTTGGTGCATTCTTTTGTTTAGAGACTAATTCTGTAAGATTCTTAAAGGTGGCTAGGAAGACCCTTCGAAGAAAGTTTTTCAGTTAATGAGTTCCCTTACCAATTTAACATCTTCTGTGCATGTCGGATAGGGAGATCAGTATCTAATCTATTGCTAAATCAGGGATATTTTTCCTAATATGTATTAGAACTCAACGCAAAATGTGACATTGAAACATTTTTCATGGTTACTTATAAGGATACATTTTACTTCTTAGAAATATGATGCAGCTGTTGGGGATGTCACAATTACTACAAATCGCACAAGGATTGTGGACTTCACACAACCTTACATGGAATCTGGACTTGTTGTAGTTGCTCCTATCAAAGAGATCAAATCCAGTCCATGGGCTTTCCTTAAGCCATTTACCCTCCAAATGTGGTGTGTAACAGGGGTCTTCTTTCTCTTTGTTGGAACTGTCGTTTGGATTCTTGAACATCGACATAATCCTGAATTCCGTGGTCCGCCAAGGCAACAGCTTGTTACAGTTTTTTGGTTAGTAGCTCAGTCTTATAACCTCTTTTTATAGTATCAAATGCATGCTTTATGTGACAACTTTTGCTTCTCTGAATGTTCTGGAATGAAGTGCATTGACGTGGAAAGCTTACTGGTTGGAGATAAAAAGTGATGTTTTATTATTGAGAACATTTGCATTGATCCTAACATGTTGATAAAAAGAGATGCTTTATTATTGAGAACATATGCATTGATCTTATGGTGACTCTTTCTTTAGCCAAAAAAAAAAAAAAAGAACTCCTGAGGCATCATCAATACGGTGAGAATCTAGAAATGATTGTCCTTCACTCAAATCATTTTACTGGTAGGTGTATATCGACACTGGTGCTAACATCTATTTTACTCTTTCAGGTTTAGTTTCTCAACAATGTTTTTCGCACACAGTATGTACATCCTCTTTGATTTGGTTTTTAAGATCTTCCAAACATATTGCTATATAGAAAGCTTGTCCTAGCATATCTGACACTGTTCCTTATGTGAATTAATAGGAGAAAACACAATGAGCACCTTGGGACGATTGGTGCTAATCTTTTGGCTCTTTGTAGTTTTAATTATCAATTCGAGCTATACAGCTAGCTTGACATCTATCCTGACAGTGCAGCAGCTGTCTTCAGTAATTCAAGGAATTGACAGTTTAATTTCAAGTAATGATCCGATCGGGGTCCAGGATGGTTCATTTGCATATAACTACCTCATTGAAGAGCTCGGTGTTTTAGAATCACGTCTCCGTATATTGAAAACTGAAGATGAATATATCAGCGCCCTCGATAAAGGTCCGAAAGGTGGTGGTGTTGCTGGAATTGTGGACGAGCTTCCTTATGTTGAGAACTTCTTATCCAACACCAAATGCGTATTCAGGACAGTAGGACAGGAGTTCACCAAGGGCGGATGGGGCTTTGTAAGTTGATCTTTTCCGTTGCATTACTGAACAGAGCTATAGGTTTGTCATAAATGTAACAAGAAGTTCATGCATAGTCTAATTAAGTTCCCATCCACCCACCCCTAGCAAGAACAAAGAAATCAAACTCCAAATAAAGAAAAAATGGAGTCGCAACTTATTATTGGCACATAGTGATTAGGATTGATGCACAAGCAATCCAATCTACTCGAGCTGATCTTCCCTATCCATGGCCAGGCATTTCAAAGGGACTCTCCTCTGGCTGTTGATCTTTCAACTGCAATCCTTCAGCTGTCAGAAAACGGTGAACTCCAAAGGATCCATGACAAATGGCTATCTAACAATGGATGCTATTCACAAAACAACCAATCTGACGATACTCAACTCTCTCTCAAAAGCTTCTGGGGCCTATTTCTCATATGTGCTGTTGCTTGTTTTCTTGCTCTTGTAGCGTTTTTCTGCAGGGTATACTGTCAATTCCGGAGGTATGACCCCGAGCCAGAGGAGCAGGATATAAGTGAACCTGAATCTGCACGGCCTAGTAGGCGTACCCTGCGCTCCATTAGCTTTAAGGACTTGATAGACTTTGTTGATAGAAGAGAAAGTGAAATTAAGGAAATACTGAGACGTAAGAGTATTGACAGCAAGAGACATCAAGGTCAGAGCTCAGATGGGCAGCCGAGCTCACCTGTTTGAATCAAAGATTTGTTCGTTGGCGTGGTTATCTCTTGCTTAATGCCCCTATGATTAATATGTAAATGATGCATACAAAGTTCCTCGTCGAATAACCACATTTCAATTTTCACACACAGAAGGCTAGGTATATTAGAAGAAGAAGAAAAATGTCTTTGTATACTAGTAGGAGAAAAAGGATAGATGGAAAAAGAAATGGGAACTTTTGTACTAACGAGTGTCGTAAAATGAGTAATTTGTCAACATTTTCATGTGTTTTGCTTGCTTTTTCACATTTTTAGCTACTCAATTATTTGATGAAGTAACATAATGATGTATAGGGATTTTTGAAACAAATTATAATCATCGTCCAAATGCGATTAAGTTTTGAGTTGGATTTTCAAAGGAATTTATAATGATTGGGGGACGTGAGCTACTCAATTCAAACGCTTTAAAGTTTTGAGTTGGGATGTTCATATTTTTTCACACAATAAATAATGAAAAAATTAATCACTAACTTTATGATATATAATTGATATTTTTAATATTGTTCAATTCCCATAATGTTGGATGTGTAAACTAATTCCCATGTAAGTTAGAAAAAGAAAAAATAATATATGATTCTCTTAATAGCGTGAAATCTTCTTGAAAAAATTATTTGGGTTTAATTTAAAGCGGACAATATCACAATATATAAGAGATATTTTGATGCTACTTCGATCCATATCAGAATCAATGATTCAGTGAGACGAATGAATGAAAGATGATAGAAATGATAACGTGAGGGCGTGGCTTTAAAGGTGCATTTGTCCGTCGTCTAGTGAGCCAGTCTATATTACATTTACCTGTATATTGAAGCCACTAAAGGTGTGATGGTGTGGGGTCATTTACATAAATGCTTTTATTTTGAGATAATTTTTAATTTTTGTCTCTTAAATTTATGGTTTTTAATTTTTGTTTTTTGGCAATTTAATTAATAAAAAAGAAATTGAAAATGAGCCTAACAACAAAAATAAAAAGCACAAGGCAAAAAAATAAAATGCAAAGGCACAAGTTATGTCGTAAGACAAAAGTTCAGCAGCATGACTTGTACCCTGGGGTAGACATTCAGTAGCATTAACTTGTGCCTTGGGGCATAAGTTCAGTTTTAGAACATCATGCCTTAAGAATTTCGCGCACTGAACTTATGTGAATTAGATAACACTTATGTGTTAAAGACAAATATTTTTGAAAAAAAATTTTCTAGCGAAATTAAGGATATTTTGATAATAAATTTTCATTAAATAAATTATAAAAATAAAATTAAAACCACTAATTTTAAAAACTAAAAATTAAATAACACTCAAAAAAAAAATAGTCCGTAAAAAAAATTGATGGGTAGGGGTGTGGCTTTAAGGCCTCTGACCGTCATCTATTAGGCTGGTGCAGTACCTTTGCCCATAGATTGAAGACGCTTAACAAAATAGTAGCAGACTTTGATTGCCATAAATAGTCTGAGGATAATATGGTTGACATATAATTAATATTTGAATTAGTTCCTAAATGATGATTGCTTGTGAAATTTAATTTGAAGGGAAGATTATTGGGTGTGTGCAGATTAATTCTCACATCAGAAGTTGAAAAGAAAAGGAACCTACATATAAGATGTTGGATTTTCTTAAGGAAATTTTATATGATAGAGCAAATATGTACTAGGTACTATGTGTTTACTATTCATAATTATACATTCAAAAAAATTACAATTTATAACTATATATATTCCACTCTTTCTGGCCTCTCTCCGTAATCTCTCTCTAGCTCACCACTCTCCTCTCTGTTCGATACAATCTAAATTAAATACATAGAATATAGTCGTCTAACATTTTAAAAAATATTAACAATTTTCTTTTTAACCTAACGTCTCAAAGAGTTGCTGTGAATGATAAATACCTAAATTATAGCTATAAATTGTTAACAAGGCTCAAATTATAATGATTTAAAAAAAATTTCTATTTTTTTTAATGGTGTATGGCCTTAGGGGAAAATCGTGTAACCTTGATCGAAAGCAAAACAAATATCACATCATGTAAAAATATCTTAGGACTATTTTAGCTCAACAACAGAACATTTAATAAATAGAGTAACTTAAAAAATCATATATTATTTTATTCAATGAACGTAGAGAAAAATTGAATCAACGGTTAAACTGGGACAGTGCGAGTAAATCATAAGTATTTATGTTGGACTGTTTTTCACAATTGAGGAGAAACTTGGAGTAGCTAGCTAACTGATCGTTTTACGTGGAATATTAATTATATTGTACTAGCTCTTAATTACTTAAAACTTAAGTGTACTAATTTTGAGTACAAATAACTTTCTTAATTACCTTATAATTTGGTTATTGTAGATTAATGTATTGAATGTTATAAAGTTGCAATTTTATTAGCATCGCAGTTGCTTCACATCAAAATTCAAGTTTTGGAAAGTCTTGTTCAGTACTCAATATTGCAAAATATATCATGCTTTTTCAATTTACAATACATACCAGCAGTTTTTTATTTTAAAAAAAAAACGCTCAAAATTTTGTGTATAAAAAAATGTGTATATCTCGCTCAAAATTCTGTGTATGAAAACTGTATAAAATCAATACAAAATGTGTATATCTCGCCCAAGACTTAAAAAACTCACTCAAATCAGTATGAAATATGTATCTAATAGTATGAAATTTATATAAAAATTCACACTACATTTTTCAAAAATTTAATATATCTACAACAAAATATTGTATACAACTTTCTTACAAATTTAATACGACCACACTGACAAAAACTTAAATTCATACAACTTTAATACAATTTTACTCAAACCACTTTAAATCTACATCAAGTCATCCTAAATTTGAGATATAAGCTCCCCAAGGTGTTATCTGATTTTTGAAACCACACTCATTTCAAAATTATTTTAATTTTTCAAATCCAAGTTTCAATTTTGAAGCTTGAAGCTTCATCTGTGGTGAATTCGAGGTTGGAATCTGAAATTTTATTTAAAACCACATCAAATTTACACCAAATAATCCTAAATCTGAGGTATAAACTCCCTAAGAAGTTCTCAAAATTTTGAAATCACACCCAATTTGAAATTATTTTAATTTTTCAAGATCAAATATCAACTTTGAAGCTTCAATAATTCATCAATGCTGAGGTTCGAGATTTTGATTTACATTTTTTTTGATAAATTGGAGAAATAAAGAAGAAGGAAGAAATAAAGGAAGAGGAGAAGGGAAATATATATTTTTTTCAAAAAATAATTTATCAATAGTGGAATTTTGAGATTTTAATTTATAATTTTTTTTTTATAAATTGGAGAAATAAAGAAGAAGGAAGAAATAAAAAGAAAGTAATAAAGAAGGAGAGAAGGGAAATATATATTGTTTTTTAAAATTTCTTTTATCAATGGTGGAATTCGAGATTTTAATTTACAAAGAAAAATTTAGTAAATTAAAAATAAAGAAGAAGAAAAAAAGAAGAAGGAGGAGAAGGAAAATATTTTTTTTTTTATAAAAAAATTATATTTTATAATATATTTATTATATTTTATAAATAAAAAAATATGATTATGTTTAATAAATTTCTCTTAATTTAAACGTATTTTGCCCACTCTAATCTCTATTGCTAAGCTTGGCGAACTTATACGTGAAGGTTGATTGAAAATTACTAACCAATTTATCTAACTAATAACAACAATAACATATCTTACTTAAATATAATTTCACAAATAAAGTTTACAAAGAATAATATATACGCAAATAAAATAATTATTTTTCAATAACTTTTCCATTTAAATAAAATATTTTAAGACATATATGAAAAGAAAATATTTGCTTACATTATTTTCAATTTGAGAATTAAACACTGTATATTCCAAAGTAGAGCTCCCCACGAAACAACATCATGTGTGCACGCACATTGGCACATCATTAGAAACATAATAACAATAATAGCAATAATAATATTCCCACATTAGTGAATGGGAATAAATAAAAAGAGAAATAGAAAGAAAAAAGGAAGATGAATATATAAAAAGATGTTTTAACGAATCAATGCTTCTCACATGCAATTCTAAAATTAATTTTTCCTTTAGATTATCTAATGTCAAATTGCCACACAATTCAGAGCTCAACCAATTTATGTTCTCCCAATACATTAATTAAATATAAAATCATTTTAAAATGTCTCCTCTATAGGTTTCGTGGGGGGAACGGACCCCATGGAGAATCAAGAAAACATGAAGGTCGGTTCTTTTACTAATTCTCATTCTTTAATTACTATTTTCATCGTTTCAAATTATTTGTCACTTAATAAATATTAATTAGAAGAAATTTATGATTATTTTTAATTTTATTTATATTTAAGTTGTAATTTTTTTTTATTAGAAATTTTTAATAATTAAAAATTTTATTTTATTTTTTTTAAAAAAACCTATACTAAGAACAAAAATGAGGGAAAAAATAATTAAGTTTGCTTTAAAATTTTAAAATAATAAATAATTTGAGAAAGAGGAAATATATAATTTGTTTTAGTTGGTGAGTAATGTTGATGAATGAATAGAGTCTTAGAGATGCTGAATTGTGTGATTTTGCATTACATTCACTAGCATATTACATGTAGACATGTAATTTAACTAGAATTTTTTAAACCTTAAGTTTAACTACATTTTTCAAAAATCTTATATAGAATTGCATTTTATTATCCTCTCAACATAAGCAGGCAGGAGGTGAAATATGAACATTGAAAAGTGTTATTTCAGGAGGAGTTTATAGAACTTTTCAATGACCTCACGTGCACATGAGAAAGAATGGAAGATGCTCTTGGTTAGCAATTTCGAAGTCGAACGTGGAGGGAAGTCTTTGAGGTATCTCAACTTTGTTTATTATAAAATTGATATAGTTTGAATTTATGGGGTCAATCACACGCATTACGATTTAATTTACTAGCAGTTTGGTTAGCAATATGTGCTGAAAACAACTAGAGTACAACGTACACAAACGAGACAAAGTAAAAAAGAACAAATCTAGGCATATCTGGAACAATCGAGAGTGCCCAGGATCTGAGCCTCCGGCTCGAGATTAGTTGCTTTAGATAACTTAAACAAATTCCAGACAGTGTAAAGTAAAAATGGTTGGAGCTCAAGAAAATTGTGTATTGCCAATATCTTTGCTGACTTAAAGTACTAAATCCTGTATTCTTGCATCACACGTTCAATCCGTTTGAAAAGTGATATCCATATCTGACTTAGATCTATACGAGCTCATTTGCGCACCTGAACACCCTGACATTCTTTTCTGGTACGAGAGGACTTCTCTTCTAATGTCATTTCAGAGAGAGCCTCTCGAGATCCTTTGTCCTTATTATTTCGGAGCGCTGCTCTAAACCTGTTGACGATGGCACGTGTCTCCTATTCAATTTCATCCCATACAAACTTTAAGCAAATCAAACAACATTGGTGAATCAAAAATTAATTATATTAAGAGAATAAATAATTTGTTGTTGTTGTTAAACTATGTGAATAATAATAATACTATAATTTTGTCATTAATTATATATGTAAACTATTATTCACGGAAAAGTGAAGCTATATATCGAAGTCTAAAATTTTTGTTGCAGTGACCGAGTAGATCCACAAACAATGGGAAAAAGAAAACGTAGATCCACAAACATTTTCCTTATTTCAATAAGTACCAATCTACCATCCGATCAAACAACAAATATAGACAAACCACATAATTATCCCATACAAAAACAGTCAACTATTTTCCGTAACGCCAGCAACCGTTACATAATCCAATTTTCTCTTAACCCCATTAAAAAATTAAAAAGTAGAATGAAAGGAATCATGTGAGTGTGTAAAAGTCTTTTTTAGGCCATTTCTCAATTTCAATTCAAAAACCAAAAACACAAAAGAAAAGAGAATGAGGAAATGTTTGCTTCTTTGCTATAGAAGATTTTTTGAGCAGAACAAAAAGAGGAAAATAATCAAGGTTGCACTACTTCAAAAGTATGTGAGGTCATTTTGGAACCAAATTGTTGGTTGCTGTATAGGCTATAAGTCCAATAAGTATAGCAAATTGTCACGTCACCACCATTCTTCTTCCTCCTCCGCCACAATCTCTGACAGTGGCTTAACCGCGTCTTGTTGCTGCAATCTCTCCAAGGAATCGTTGGAGGATTTAGTTGCCTTGAAGATATGCGTATTCGGTGATAACCAAATTGGCAAGACAAGTTTCTTGGTTAGTGTTTAGATACGCATTTTTCCTTTTTAGTCCCTCTACAAGTCTCGAAAGTCTTTTTCTTCTTCTAAACTCTGTATTTAATCAATGCGCATCGTATAAGTATTTAATTTCTGTTTCTAATCTTAATTTTGGCTTTCATCATGATGATTAAAGACAAAGTATGTAGGAAAGGAGACAGGAGAAGAAAGCTGTTCAACAACAACAGGGTTAAATCAAATGGATAAGATCCTGTGTGTTAAAGGGGCAAGAATCTCCTATACCATCTGGGAAGTCCAAGGTATATGTTACTACATGTGCTTTTTTTTTTTTTTTAATGGGGTAAATTGACTAAGTACTTTTTAAAAATCAAAAAAAATTCAAAAATATAATTTATTCTGGCTAAGAAATTTAAAGATTGAACCCATCTAGTTTAAATCTTGAATCCATATCTATCGATATCCAACGTACCTCACACTTTTTTGGTTAGGTTGTGAAAAGGGTAGCGCACAGAAACTAGGATGCTTTATCTGCAAATATGTGAATTTGACAAAAATATCTCGTTAGAATTTTTCTAAATTGCCACGATAACAACAATGCAGGTGATATTTCTGCATCTAACCAGATTCCAACAGCTTGTAAAGACACTGTAGCAATGTTGTTCATGTTTGATCTGACAAGTCGGCGTACACTGAAGAGGTATCATATTTTTTGCTTCTTAATTTGAAGAAACAGCAGCCAGAATGATCATAATTCGTGGTAGTTTTTTTTTTTGTTCCTTTGTTGATCAATCACAGTGTTATTAGCTGGTATCAACAAGCACGACGATGGAATCAGGTAGACATTGGAGAAGTCATCCTTGCTCTGTTTCTTCTCTTGATTATGAAATGTTTTAAGGGTATGGTAATTAATTTGACTTAAAATTTGTTCATTTCAGACGGCAATTCCAGTATTGGTAGGGACAAAGTTTGATGATTTCGTGCAGTTGCCTTTAGATGTGCAATGGACCATCGCAAATCAGGTATCAGCCTCGGAGCAATTGTCTCTATGTGATTTATAGGTCTTGAGTTTAAGTAGTGAAATCATCCTTTAGTCTTTGAATCTTGCGTGAACATGGGTGCTTCATGCCTCTGGTAAGAGGGGGTGGGTGTCAAGATTACCAAGCAAAAGTCATAGTAGAAATAACACATGGAAAAGGAATCAAAATTGATAGTTTGAACAAAACCCATCATCCATTTATTGGGAACATAAAGAGAGATACTTTTCCTACTGCCACATATTTGGACCATATTTTGTTGAATTTTGAAAGTAAAACTGATATTTACAGCATTTCAATGTGACTTTGAACAGGCAAGAGCATATGCAAAAGCACTGAATGCAACTCTATTCTTCTCAAGTGCAACATACAACATAAATGTAAACAAGATTTTCAAGTTCATCACAGCCAAGCTCTTCAACTTACCATGGACAATGGAACGTAACCTCACCATTGGAGAACCCATCATTGACTTCTAGTTTCACTTCCATTTTTTTGCAGTTAAAAGAAGAAAAAGAAACAACAAACTTATTTATTGTAGTCTGTAGCTAAGTTGCATGGACTCTTCACTTTTGATGCCGCACCGGTGTCGGATTCTCCAAAAATACACTATCTTTTGAGAATTCGACATGCACCCATTGATATTTTTGAAGAGTCCGAGCAACATAGATCTGTAGATATGAAAAACCAGAAAAACAAATGATTCTCAGTCAACCGGTCACTGTACTTTGGTTAGTATTGCTACAATCAGTGAATATTCAGGTTGTCTTCATATGATATCTTATGAAATGGCAAAAATTTTCCTTCTTATTTCATTCTTGCAGTATACAAAGACGATCCAATTGCTTGTTTTGCAAATTTGTTAGAATAGAGTTTAATAACTTCTAGTCAAGTCCATTGATCACATTTAAGGCAAGTCATCGTTGAAATATACAACGAGCAGGAACAAGCATTAGTCAAAATAAACGCAACAAGAAGAGAGAATAAAAGTCAGAGGTGATGCACAAAATCACAAATTTTACTTACTTGCCCACTATTATGCAAATGTACCTTCTTCGAAATGAACACAATAGTGTAGTATCTCGAAGTTCTATCTGTATCAACATCATTTAAGATTAGATATTCATCCTTATTTAAAAACAAATAGAACACAAACTTTCAATCTTTAACAGGGGGAAATATTCGACAAAAAACAACCTTCCAAAGTGCAGATTGCTATCGTCAAGTAACACAACCTAGAGTGAGGATTCATTAACAAGCTTATTACAGGTTTAGAAAATAACAAAAGCAAAGTTCTACTCAAGGTGCACTTCTCTCTTGGGGGGTTCCAACTGCAAGTAGTAGAATGGCTCAGTAGGCTCTTCCCTGCACAACCATGTTGCATAGAAAGTTAGAAAAGCCTTTCCTTTATCACGAATCAAACAGAAACTTATACCAACTGAAAGCAATAAAGAGTACTTCCAATTTACTGCTTAGAGTTAAATTTGACACTTCCTCCAAACAGTATTTCTTCATATCTTTATTCCTTTTTATAAGATTCCTGCTTGTTGTTTGTTTCAGTATTGGAAAATTATCTCTTATTCTCTTTAGCCTCAATCACAAAATATTTAACATACAGGCTATAAGGATCTGAAATCTAATTGACATACCCTCAAAGTATCCTCAATGTTTACTGTATTTTCCCCCCAGGGCTCACCTTACAGTTTCTCTCTTCAAGTTTACCCTCTTTCGAATTTCCAATCCCTGAGAAAATCTTCCTTCCACATGATTCATATTCATTACTTTCAAAGATAAGACTGAAATTTGTTGCTGTTTTGAGTTGTTCACTCTTCAACATCTAAGCTCAGGAACCAACAACCTAGTTCATCATTTTCAAAATTTGATGCTTGGGTTGGCACCATAAGTGTTTTTGTGGCTTCTGCATATAAAAGCTTTAGCCTATTTGTATTATGTAATAGTAATCTTCAGGAATGAATATTTTAAGATTAAAATGACAAATTTGCATGTTCTATATAGACTAACTGTATAAGATTTTCAACTTTATTCCAAGACCTCTTAGAGACGTAAGCCAATTGTAACAGCCCAGCCCACTAGTGATATTGTCTTCTTTGGGCCTAGACCTGCACAACTTTAAAACGCATCATTAGGGTGTAAGGCCCGCTTATGTGTTTTGCCAATGTGGGACAGTGGGACTCTTCTCCTAAGCAAGGGTGTCGCACCAATATATAACTTGAGTAACAAGAGATGTCTTCATCAATCATTTTATTTGAACTGTAATATCTATTAGAAAATGGTTGCTACAATGCTGTGTGTTAGATGACATATAATGATTAATGAGATAAGACTTCTTATTTCAATGTCAATTATTTCACAGCTGATCAACGGAACAATTATTTGAAGCTTACCCAGGCTTAGAACGCATGCACTGCCAGAATAGCTTGAAAGGCCCAGGGATCGTTTTAAATGGATTGCCTTCAAAGCACGCCTGCATAGTATTATTAATAAGTATGCTGTACAATGCATATGATGTACATGTATGCTGGGTAATACTAAAAGATGTACAATGGCCAGTGGTGAACTCAAACATTCAAAAGAGTTGAGTATCTGATTCTGGAAACAGGGGCACAATGTAAAAAATGAATAGATGGACTGGTCTGGTAACAGGTAAAGCTCGAAGGGTATTCCCATCCTTGTCGAGGGAGATGCAAACATCTCTCCTTCCTATGAACACTAGATACAACAACAACAACCCAGTATAGTCCCACCAGGTGGGGTCTGGGGAGGGTAGAATGTATGTAGACCTTATCACTACCTCAAGGGTAGAGAGGCTATTTCCGATAGACCCTCGGCTTCCTATGAACACTAGATAGAGGGAACAAAATGGACAAATAGCCACTTTGCAGAACACTAAACAACATTAGCTGCATTTTAATGATCGATATTCGAACTATTGCAAATTCAAATAGCCTGAATTTCACCTATTGCCTTAGAAAGAATTGAAGCCCATCATCTTTTTGACAAAGGAGATCTATATATTAAGCTTTTCGATCTATATACCACATAACTACTACAACAACGTAATCTGAAAACATAAATTGACAAACATGAAACTCTTTTTACGGGCCAATATAGCTCTCACTACATCAGCAGCGTGCTCAAAGAGACTATCAACTTAATAAGAAGCTAAGCATCTTCTGAGTCTAAGCATCATTATATCAATATAGGCAGGTACTCCACACTAATTTCTAATATATAGTTCAACATAAGAATGGAAATTTCTCTACCCGATATTTATGAGCATTCCTTGTATTGTTTGATGAAACGGAAAGAATAGCGTCAGCAAAAACAGGTTAAGTTGGAAGGCATTGGACGGCGGCAGCAAGAAGTCAAAGTAGGTTTTAATGGCAGAACTCTGACACAGTGTGTTGAAGCTCCTCTTGTAAAAGCTCAAACTCCATGACACTATACGGAGTTTTACATACAGGAAGTTTAAAAATATGGTATAGAAGTTTGAAACTCCATCCCACCATGCTGGAGTTTCACATAAAGGAAGTTTCCAAACTCCAGCACACTATGCGAGAGTTTTTCTGCATTTTATCTGTGGACATTTTTGTCCAAATTTTATTTCCGCATTAAAAATTGGCTATTTTTGAGTTACATTTCAACGGTGGCTAAATATTGAAAAGAGGCTTAAAAATTGGTCATTGCACTCCATTTTTACCTAGATATAGACTGAACTTATTGCTCCCTCCTTCTAGCCCAATTTTTTTAATTCTATGAGTATGGTACAACTAATTAGATATTTTGTTTCTCATTTTAGATGCAAATGTAATTTGGTCTATAAGCTGGAATAGATAAAGACTTATCCCGAGCCAAGTTTCTTCTAGTAGTTCGATGGTTTGTGGTGCAAAAAAGTAGACAATAGCCCGTTACAATACTCTTCAAGTCTCTATTTTTATTTTTACTGAGACCACTTGTCATAGAAGTACACAACATGTAGCTCTCTCATTGTTTGGAAGTAAACTTAAAAGGAGGAAAATCAGCGACATCTTAAATACCTAAGCAACAAATCATTCATTAAGGCAAGCAAAAAACGGAAGTACAAGTTGACATCTACGACTTTTTGGTGAAACTTCTGTTGTTTCTTGAACTTGGTAATCCATGCAACCTTGTGTTAGGGGCTGATGCCAAAGAATTCTAGGTCAGATTACTGATTTCTATTTTTTTCTCTTCTGGCTCCAGCACAAGTGCCATCTTTCATTCTTTTCTCATTTCTTTGGCCCTCTGAATCATCATCTTTTTAGTGAAGTAATAAGAAATGTCATTGCTGGCATCAAGAAGATGCAGAATAATACAAAAGTTCTGAAACCCTCTAAACCATCATATTCTCCCTAGAGGTGCTGAAGCCAAGAAGTACTCTGCTTTTAAAGCCACAAACATATACACTATCCCCCAAAACATTGCTACTCTTCCTTACCTGCTTGTAAACTAAAAGTGAATCTAAACGGTTCTTAGTTGGCCTCATCTTTCAGCACGCCACATCATGTCGAGTATGGTTTAGAATCCCAAAATTTGTAGTGCAAGGATTATAGTCTTTTCTCATATGAGACTTAGAGCTATATTTTAAGGTTTGGATTAGGTTCAAAGTCTTTTTTTTTCTTTTCTGGACATGATCAGAAATCGGTCCATGCGTGATGTTGGAATGCCCAAGTCATGTTACTCCTCCACCCTCTAGATGTCCAACCTTAGGCATACGGGGATGTCAAAATCCCACATCAGCTTTTTCTCTCTCAAAGTAAATGATAATATACTCCCCAAACAAATTTCAGTGTTCAAACTCCAGGGTTACCATACCACACATCCAAGTTAAAGTGTGCTTTTTAGAATCTAAAAGGCAAACACTACTCAATTAAACTGAAATTGTAACATCCAAAATCACAGAATACCCACAAAGATTCACGAATCAGTATTGATCTAAGAAACGGAACACAACCGCAGACGCAATAATTTAATAAAAATGCAGACAAAATGTGGGGATTTTAAAAGAGGGGTTTAGGAAGATGACCTGAACAACATCCTCAACGCGGTCGTTGCATCTATGGGGCTTAGGTTGTCTGTTATCACCTTCGGGCATACCCCATGGACTCTCTCTTCGGGGCACTGGAGAACTCATCTTCCTTCTCTACTGTCTAATGTCCTTTCGCCCAACTTTTGATTGGACTCTCTTTTCCCTCTTGAATAGGGTAATTCAGGTTGAAACCGGGTTTATTACGTATTATAAGTCTGTTTGGCCAAGTTTCTCAAAACAATTTTTTTTGAGGGGTGTTTTTTTAAAAGTATTTATTAAAAAAATACTTTTGGTAAAAAGTAGTTTGTGTTTGGCTAATGAATTCAAAAAATACTTTTGAGCAATAATTAGTGTTTGGCCAAACTTTTGAAAAATATTTCTAAGTATATTTTTTACAAAAATGTTTTTCAAATAAGTACTTTTAAGGAGAAACTATTTTTTTTTTAACTTCCGAAAAATAGCTTCTAAAGATACTTATTTTCTTTCAAAAAATTGGTCAAACATGCTATTAATAGAAATGGACTTTTAAGGGGGTTTAATTAGTAGAAGGAAAAATATTTTCCCGAAAATATTTTATTCAATAGTTTAGATTATTTATTTAGCAAATCACTTCTTTAACAAACCATGTTTATGATTAAATTTTATTTATTATGGACATGATGTGTAAAAGAATATTATTTATTATTTTGATGTTAACTTGTTATGATTTGAATTTTCTTGTGTAGACTTGAGAACTTAAGACATGTCAAAATAATGCGAATCACTTGGCTGAATTTTACTATTTGATGTTACTGATTCTTGAAAAAAGAGTTGAGTTGAGCGAATGATGGAGTGAATATTCAAGTTTCCTGATTGACTTACCTCTTCAATTTTTTGTTATTCAATCCTATTCTCTTTTCATGCATTACATGGATGCCTAACATAAATGTTTGTTATAAATCCAATGAAGTCTAGTGGAGGTTGCTAGTAATTTAGAGCTATCACAATTTTTCTCCTTTTTTTGTTGTGTGTGTGTAATGTTGCTATTTGTATTTGAATTCTATGAAAACTTCACTTCACATATATGTGTTGACTTGCATTAGCAAGCTGCTAGTCATATATTACAAGATAAAGTGATTGATGTCATGAAAATAGCTATGCAGATTCTTGAAACTTTGCTAAGTTATGCTTATTATTATTATGTTACATTAGAGTACTGAGTAACAAGTTGCTTATTTTTTGATTCATATTTTACCCAATCTATATTTTACTCGTATTAAAATGAGCAAAGTTAGATTACAATTTATTTTTAATTCGTTCAAATTCAATTCAATCCATCTGTTAACCACCCCTAATAGTAGAGCATGACTTAAAACATCAGATGCAAAATCAACTACATGTGGTGTCAATTTATAAATCTATTAGTCCAGAAGACTTTCAATGAAGAGAAAAAGATAACTTATAATTGAAAGTTGATTCAAAATAATTCTTTAAATATATATTTAGTATTTTTTAATTATTTAAATTTGTTAAAAATTAATATTTTTGATTTTTTTAAAATATTTATCAAATTCTATCTATTAAATTCAACAGAGATGGTAAAAGGAAAAATTTATCTACAAACACTAAAAAAGTCCGTTCAAATTTTAAAATATGCTTTACACCACATACTAAAAAGATACTGAAAAAATAGCAAACATTACACCTTAAAAAGGTACAATATATTTTCAAAATAAATTTAAAATAGCAAAAACTATAAAATTATATTTCTAAAGTGAGTTCCCACTATTTTTTTTAATTCATAATCCATGTCAAATTTAACTTTTGATAAATTTGAAGGATCAAAATTATTAAATACATATTTAAGGAATTAATTTAAACTTACTCTCAAAGATGAATGATTTATTTTTATCGTTTGAACACTTCATGAGGTTTTTTTAAATAAAAAAAAGAAAAGGAGAGAAATGTTTCTGGATCTCTCCATTCAGATCCCCTTTTCATGGAAGTGAACTAGTGGGCGAGATTTCCAAAATTAGCACAACTGTTGAGTGCCTATTGCAGCAAAGAGACTGAAGACGAAAATGGGTGCTTTTGTTAAGCTATTGGACTTGCTTCTTTTCGTCTACTTCTTCTTCATCGCCATTGTTGCACCACTCTTTGATGGCCAAACTGCCCTTCCTAACCACATGTTTCACCCTGTGTTGGTTGACCTAAAGAGCTGGTACACTCAAGAATATGGTGATTATTTGGTTTCTGAGAAACCCCATTTCTTTGTTGGGTTGATCTGGTTGGAGCTCCTCTTTGCGTGGCCCCTCTGCCTCCTTAGTCTTTATGCCATTGCAGCTGGAAAATCTTGGCTTAATACAACCTGCTTGCTCTATGGGGTTTCCACTCTCACTGCAATGGTAATAAATTTTGTCTAATTTTTAATATCGAATTGTTGAGTTTATTTATTTGCAAATTGTCATGTCTCTTTTAGAGTCCCGAACCTAAATGATCGGAAAAAAATTTCAACTGAACCGATTAAAGTGTAAAGAGAAAATTGTCACTTCTCTATTTTTAGTGCACTATGCACAATTTGATTAACGGCTTTTGTTGAAACACTGTCATTAGAAGCAGCAACTCTGCTTTTCATTGAAAAGAAGAAGGCGCCATTGATGGTGCTGAACAAGCTTACAAACTTGGAGGGAAAGAAACTGAAAACTTGACCTCTACACCTCTTTAACTAACATTATATATAAACTAATTAGTTAAACACAATTATCAAACTAACCCTCTAACTAACTCCAACTAACTCCTAACTAATTATAACCAACTTGAACAACCATTAGTAACTAACACTATACACTCAACACCCTCCCTCAAGTTGGAGGTGGCGACAACTTGCCAAAGATATTGGAGTGATTTGAACCAGATAAGGCTTTAGTTAGTATATTTGCTAGTTGTCCATTGGTAGGGATATGAAGTGTGATGAAGCCTTCTTGAAATTTATCTCGCACAAAATGGCAATCCACTTCTATATGCTTGGTACGCTCATGAAACATTGGATTTCTCGCGATGTGAATGGCTGCTTGACTGTCGCAAAATACATCAATTGGCAGAGGGCATTCACCAGTTAATTCGACCAGTAGCCTGTGCATCCAGACTAACTCTCCAACCACCATTCGTATTGACCTGTATTCTGCTTCTGCTGAGGACAGTGATACTGTGGTTTGTTTCTTAGATTTTCAGGCAATTGGACTGTCCCCTAAGAACACAATGTATCCACTCACTGACCTCCTAGAATCTGAGCAGGCAGCCAAATCTGAATCTCAATAAGCAGTGATGTTGCAACCAAGTCTGTTGGATAAGAATATGCCATGATTTAGGCTCCCTTTGAGGTACCTAAGTACATGTGTGGCTGCCTTTAGATGTGTGTCTCTAGGAGCTTGTAAAAACTGGCTCAAATGTTGTACACTATAGGCAATGTCAATCCTTGTATGTGTGAGAAAATTCAGCTTCCCTATCAATTTCCTATAATATGTTGGATCTTCAAGCAGCTATCCTTCAGCAGCCTTTAGTTTAACAGTAGGATCAAGAGGAGAAGTTGTAGCACTATAAGCAGAACAATCAAAATCTTTCACTAGATTAGTAGCAGACTTCTTTTGTGATATGAGTACCCCATTGGTTTTATAAGTGATTTCCATTCCTAGAAAATAATGAAGCTTCCCTAAGTCCTTGATTTTAAATTGAGTATGCAGGAAAAGCTTCAAAGGATCAATTTCCACCTGATCAGTTCCTGTTACAATGATATCATCAACATACATAGCAACAAAAACCAGTGAAGTATCAGCTTTCCTGAAGAATAAGAATAATCACCAGCGGAGTGTGAGTATCCTCTGGAAAACAGTGATGTTGCTAACTTTTCATACCATTGTCTACTTGCTTGCTTCAAACCATACAAGGACTTATTTAACCTGCAAACTATTCCGTTGTCCTGCACCATTAGACCTTGAGGAAGAGCCATATACACCTCTTCATGTAAGTCTCCATGAAGGAAAGCATTATTCACATCCAATTGATATAGAGTCCAATTGTTCTTAACTGCCAGTCCAATCAAGATCCTTATAGTTGTCATTTTTACAACTGGTGAGAAAGTCTCAGTATAATCAATTCTGGCCTGTTATGTATACCCTTTCACAACAAGCCTTGCCTTGTACCTTTCCACAGTGCCATCTGCTTTATGTTTGATCTTATACACCCACTTGCAACCAATGGTTTTCTTCCCTGGTGGAAGAACTACAAGATCCCAGGTGTTATTTGCATGTAGAGCTTGAAACTCAAGATCCATTGCTGCTTGCCATTCAGGATGCAGGACAGCCTCTTCATATGAAAATGGTTCATGATCATATAAGTGTGTTTGCTGCTGAACCTCAGGAATAACAGAAACAATAAAGGTAGAGGTATGTTGTGTAATAGGCATGGGGTTAGCTGTAGAAGGTGACTGAAGATTAGGCAGATTGTATGTATAATCTTTTAAGTAAGTTGGTAAGGTGTGTGTTCTATTAGATCTCCTAAGTTCTTGGTTAACTTGCTGATTAACAGTGTGGTCAGCAGAAGGAGTAACATTGGGGAAAGTAGTAGGTGGTAAATGAGTAGGTGATTCAGTTGAAGGACCTGGTGTATCTGGTGCATTTCTAGGTGTATGATCAGACAAATGTTCTGTGGTTCTGACAGGATGAGTAACTGAGTTGTATGCATTATCACCCAGACTATAAACATCACTAGGAATACTATTGGTAAAGTTCAATATATCAAAAGTATGGTGAAGTTGTCTCAGCACAGAACTGAAATTAACATCAGGAAATGTCAATGCAAAAGGATACACATTCTCATAAAATGAAACATCTCTGCAAATGTAAATTCTCTTAGTACTCAAGTCTAGAACCTTATAACCTTTTGTATTAAAAGGATATCCTACAAATACACGGGGTGTTGATCTTGGTTCAAATTTGTCTTTGTGAGGTCTGACATTTGTGGGAAAACACAGGCAGCCAAAAGATCTTAAATGAGAGTATGTAGGGTGTTTTTGGTACAATTTCTCAAAAGGAGTAATGCCATGTGTTGAAGTGGAAGGTAATCTGTTAATCAGGTAAGTAGCGGTTAAGATACATTCACCCCAATATCTCATTGGAAGTTTGGAGTGGTATAACAATGCCCTTGCAACTTCAAGTAAATGTTTGTGTATCCTTTCAACTATACCATTTTGTTGTCGTGTGTAAGGGCAGGTTCTTTGGTGTAGAATTCTTTGGATTGTAGAAAATCAGATGTTTCCTTATTGATGAATTCTACACCATTGTTAGTTCTAACACATTTCACTTTTGTGTTAAACTGATTTTCCATCAGAGAAACCAGACCTTTAATGGCTGGTAATGCATTGCTCTTGCAGCTAAGTAACTGAGTCCAAGTTGATCTGCTAAAATCATCCACAATAGTGAGAAAATATCTATGGTTTTCATGTGTTGGTGTGTGGTATGGTCCCCATATGTCAATGTGAAGTAAATGTAATATTTTGGTTGACTTAGAGGTAGTTTTTGAAGGGAAAGGTAGTCTTGTTTGTCTGGCCATTGGACAGATGGTACATGAAAAGGGTTGTCTAGGAGCAAAAGGGACTGGTATGACAATAATATCCTTCATTTTACTAAAAGGTACATGGCCTAGTCTTGTGTGCCATAAGTAATCTACATTGCTTTCATGAGAAGTAAGTATTTCATGAGAATGATCAGTGGACATTGTAGATGCAGATGAAACATAATTAGACAGTGCAGATGAAGATTCAGAAGACAAGAATTTATTCATATCACAAGTCGTTTTATGACTTGAATGATTGGATCTTACAAATGATAAGGATGGTGGATCATAGACTTCATTATTTGTAACAGGAAAAGAAGAAAAAGAAAAACAACTAGACAATGAGGATTGGTGTGTAGAGTCAGCACATGCAGATGCTATGTTCTGAGATCTTGAAGTGTTGTGGAAGTTTGGACAAATGAAATATAGTCCATTCCTTGCTCTACCAATTTCCAGAGGGCTCTTCAGTGAAGGGCCCTGCATAAGACAAGCAACACTATTAAAACTGACAACACCTTCAAGTTGTGTGGCTAAGCAATGGACTGAAATTAAATTGAACTTGAAACTAGGCACAAATAGTACTCTCTGCAAAGTTAAAGCTGGGCTCAAATGCACTTTTCCAACTTCAGTTACTTCAACCTTGTAACCATTTGGCAATGAGACTAGGAAAGGATATGATAGGATTCTAGTTCTGGCTAAGAGATTTCTATTGAATGTTACGTGATTTGTGGCTCCTGAATCTATGATCCATGAGTTATCAGATAGATTTGCACACTTACAAGACAATTCACCAATTTCAGTTATAGAAGAGTGACATGCTAGTATACCTGCCAGACTTACCATAGCTTGTCCATTAAACATGCCATCTGCGTGGTTTCTGATATCAACTGTTGTGTTATGCCCCTTCACCTGGATATTTCCTAGAACTCTCATCAGCTTATCATATTGATCCCTTGTTAGATCAAGTTCATAGTCATTATTCGTGTCACAGAACTTGGTCAATGCTCCTTCAGTGTTGCAGGGCACAGTTGTTGTAACAGCTGCTGCTGAGCCAAAGTTTCTTCCTTTGGTGAATTTGAAATCTTGTGGAAATCCATATATTTTGTAACACTTATCCTCGGTATGACCTGTCCTTTTGCAGTAATCACAGAAAAGAATGGACTTGTTGTTGTGTTGGTTACCAGATCTATACATGTTCTTCCCACCATTTCTCTGAGCATAATGTGTTCCGAAATTACCTGCATTTTGTTTCAACACTTGATGCCTGTGGTTGTTGTTAGTGGCTGCATTTAAATTTTTAACTGCACTGTTATGTTCTGCAGTTGCAGTTAGTGAAGTAGATTCTAAAGAAGGTTTGTTATGTGGCTTGACCTCTCTTTGTTTTTCCTCCTGTACTAAGATAGAAAATGCTTGAGCCATAGTTGGCAGAGGATTCATCTTCAAAATGTTCCCCCTAACCACTGTATAAACATCATTGAGTCCCATTAAAAATTATATAAGCCTTCTATCTTGTTCTGCCTTGTGCATCTTGTTCTTCCCACCACAGATGCACACACAAACACACGGCACACTGGTATCTATGGTGCTCATTTCTTCCCATAGTTTTCTGATGTTGGTATAGTATCCAGTAATGTCCAAGTTGCCTTGCGACTGATCATTAATTTCCCGCTGGAGTTGGTACAACTTTGCACCATTTGTTTGATCATACCTTTCTTCCAATTCATCCCACAACTCCTTTGCAGTGCTTACATATTGTAAGCTATCACTTAGATCTTTCGACAAGGAATTCAAAATCCAACATGTCACCATATCATCACACCTTTCCCACTGAGTAAAAGTTGGTGAATCCATGGCTGGTTTTGTGATCTTTCCATTGATGAAGCCTGCTTTATTCTTCACAGAAAGAGCTCGTAAAACACTTCTTCTCCATGATCTATAACCAGATAACACAGTGGGAGTTATGGAAGATCCAGCATTCTCGGATGGATGTACATATAATGTACTGCTAGTATTTGCTGGTTCAAATCGATTTCCTTCTAGATTGCATTCCATAGTCGAAGCAGAAATAAGGTGCAGGAAGATGAAACAGAGGAACAATATGATGAACAATACAAGTGTGGAAGAAGAAAGTGAATGAAGGATCGAGTAGTATAGACTTGATTTTAGCAGATCAAGCTAGTATAAACTGAAAATGAACAGCAAATGAGAAGGAATGAAACAGAAAATGAAATGCAAGGCACAAAACAGATCGATCGAAGGTAAAGCTAGTATAAACTGAAAACGAACAACAAATGGAAAGGAATGAAACAACAATGAAACAGAAAAATGAAATGCAAGGCACAAACAGATCGATCGAAGGTTGCTAATGTTGGCAGATGTCCAGATCTGAAATTTGCAGATGAATGTTGATGATCAATCTGCAATTTTTAGGAAGAAGTATGTCTTAATCGATTTGGTGTATTCACTTCGCTCTGATACCATGTTGAAACACTGCCATTAGAAGCAGCAACTCTGCTTTTCATTGAAAAGAAGAAGGCACCATTGATTGTGCTGAACAAGCTTACAAACTTGGAGGGAAAGAAACTGAAAACTTGACCTCTACACCTCTCTAACTAACACTATATATAAACTAATTAGTTAAACACAATTACCAAACTAACCCTCTAACTAACTCCAACTAACTCATAACTAATTATAACCAACTTGAACAACCATTAGTAACTAACACTACACACTCAACAACTTTACTTAAAATTTGTTACATGAGTTTTTTTTTTTTAAAAAAAACTTAAATTATGTAATGCATAAAATATGTGGGCTATTCAATGATAATGGAACTTCGAGTTTACAAATTCAAATAACATGAATTTATATTTTGAACATAAATTCAATTGGAAACTTGTGTCAAGTTCATGCAATTGAACTTGCTCCTTAAGGCAGAAATGCTTTTCGAACTTCTGTCTGTTGGGGCTAATCTATGCTTTGCGATTTTCTTTTGCTTAGTAAAAATTATTTGTTTTGTGATTTTTTAAAAAAATATTAAGGATAATTTTATCCCCTTTTTATTACTTAATATACTGAAGGTCAAAAATTAAATACCACCATTTTGAGGGGCAAAATAAAAAATCACTCCAAAATAGAGATGTTCTGCGCAGAAAACTGTATATTTGAGAATCTCTTGGTATGTAAAATGAAATAAGCAAGGATATCTTATAAAATTATTTTAGCCCACATTTTATATAAGAGTAATCTCATTATTTTAATATAAATAATAAAATAAATTAATTTTAAAATTAACTAATATCTCAAACTACATATAAAATATAATTAATTTTAAATTTTAAATTTATTATTTTTAGGGAAAAGTTTCAATTTACCCATCTATTTTAGTTTGATAACTAATTTTACCCTCCATCATACTATAGAGTCAAATATACCCCCGCTGTTACCAAAGTATTCAAAAATATCCCTCATTGGAATCCCCAAATAAGGAGTATTTTAAATGAGATTTGAAATATGATACTTAAAATCGAGTTGAAGGACTTATATTAATCGAAGTGTGTCTGATTGACCAATGTAGTTTTGCAAAGCAACGCATGATATATTTGTTAAAAAAATGACTTTTTGAAGTTGTGTTTTTTTAATATTTAAAATTATATTTAAATATAATATAGAAAAAAATATGAAATTTTATGAGAAAAAATTTTAAAAATTCAAAAATTGATTTGATATAATTTTTGAAAATTTAAAATATTTTAAAAGTTAAATTTTTATTATTAAATAAATATTTAAAGATAAATTTTTAAAATTTATCTTTAAAAAATGGACCTCATGAAATCGAATTTTTATGATCAAAAGTTGAATTTCAATTTACCAAGATAAATGTTAAAAATTGACCTTTAAATATTTATTTAATAATAAAAAATTAACTTTTAAATATTTAAATTTCAAAAATTATGTCAAATCAATTTTTAAATTTTTAAAATTTTCACTCATAAAATTTCATATTTTTTCTTTAATATATTTAAATATTAAAAAATCACAACTTTAAAAATTTAAATTTTTAACAAATATATCATGCATTGATATCCCAAACCACATTGGTCAATATGATACACTTTAATTAATATAAGTCCTTCAAACTCTTCTTTTAAGTGTCATATTTCAAATCTCATTTAAAATACCTCTTATTTGGGATTCCATCCAGATAAGGGGTATTTTTGAATATTTTAATAAAGACAAAAATATATTTAATCTTATTAAATAACAAAAGATAAAATTAACTATTAAACTAAAATAGAGGGGTATATTTAACCATTTTTCCCTTATTTTTATCTCACGTCTCAAATGAGGCCGTGACAAATTATTTTTAAGCTGCCGTAAAACTAAAACATAAGGGACCACTTTTGTCATTTAACACTGCATGAAGTTAAAAAAGAAGAAAGAGATAAGAAAGAAAACAGCGGAGAAAAAAATAAAGAAAGAAATGTTTCTGGATCTCTTCATTCAGATCCCCTTTCAATGGAAGTGAACTAGTGGGCGAGATTTCAAACAGAAATTATTATTTCCAAAATTATCAATAACTGTTGAGTGCCTGTTTCAAAGAGAAGAAGACGAAAATGGGTGTTTTTGTTAAGCTATTGGACTTGCTTCTTTTCGTCTACTTCTTCTTCATCGCCATTGCTGCACCACTCTTTGATGGCCAAGTTGCCCTTCCTAAGCACATGTTTCACCCGGTGTTGGTTGACCTAAAGAGCTGGTACACGCAAGAATATGGTGACTATTTGGTTTCTGAGAAACCCCATTTCTTTGTTGGGTTAATCTGGTTGGAGCTTCTCTTTGCATGGCCCCTCTGTGTCATTAGTCTTTACGCCATTGCAGCTGGAAAATCTTGGCTTAATACTACCTGCTTGCTCTATGGGGTTTCCACTCTCACTTCAATGGTAATAAATTTTGTCTAATTTGTACTAATATCCAATTGCTACGGTTTTATTTATTGTTTATTTTTTCGAGTTTAATTGCAATTTGTCTTGCATGTCTCCTTTAATTGAACATTATAGATTGTTGTGCTAGCTTCAAATTGTCTTGTTTTCATGGTTGATGTTTCATAAATCAGTGGATTGGATTTAATACATTATGAGATGAAACAGATGCATTCTGGTTGATAGGAAATTTTTCCTAATGGGGCCATGGGGGTGAGGCGAAGAAAAAGTTTTGCCTTTTGTTTTTCTTTGTTCTCCCCTCCCCTCCCCCCATAAGCTGGGATACATCGGAAAGCTCTAGTTTATCTGAATATAAGTAGTAATGCAGTATAGTCATTACACCTAAGATGAAAGATTGTAACTTTTGAATTTTTGGAAATAGTTTGAGAAATTAATGTGAAGGATGTGTGCTTGGAAGTTGGAACTCTATTTGAACACTCCAGTTTCAATTTTGATCTGCAATGTTAAGTTCTTTATCTGTTTTCTTTTCTCCAGCTTGGTATCATGGCCACCTTGTCTCCAATCAAGTTAGTGTCTCTGAAAAAGGAAAATATAGAAAATATATGCATATAATCTTAGCTAGTTTTACTATTTTGTATTAGACAAATCCCAACCAATTGATTGTCAATCTTACTTGAGCTTCATACTGTTCCCTGTTTCAATTTCTTTTCCTTTTTTCTCTTTTTCTTTTTGTGGGGAGGAGGTGCGGTGGAGATTAGCAATAAACTGAGGGTAATATAATGAACATTGGAAACTCAGGAGAAAAAGAAGTTAACATATTGAACATTGGAATAATTCAAGAGAAACAACCAACATTAACATAGTGCAATGGAGAAGACTCCCGGAAGCATGAGAACAACTTTTCTAGCGCTTCTGGTTGTTGAGGTATCAGTAGCGTTATAATCAGTGTTAGTGTGACAATTGGTATATTTATGTTGAAATTTTTTACGATCACATTATCTAGCCCAGAAGCCCATGATAGATACTCTTTTTTTTTTCCAATATGTAAGTGAGTTTCCAGTTGGAGGATTTGACATGTCCTGTTGCAATTGTTTGAGTTTCAGAACAGTGAACCTCTTGTCTGGTTATTCTTTCATTTAAACATACATATTCTGTAATTAAAAACATTTGATTCTGGATGAGGGTAAAAGGTCGTATTATTAGTGATGCAGCAGATCCCAACTTGAGGTAGAAGTCAGGTGGAATTACATGCTTATGGTATGCTTTTCTAATTAATGTTGCAAATTTCAGGTGGCGATATTAAGTGAAATGAAGGGTTCCGAGAGAGCATCAGACAAGTTGCTGATGGTGTACTATCCATTTCTAGGATTTGCTGTTTTAGCAATTTTACGTGGTCTACTACCTCATCCTGGCAAGAGTGTGAGCATTGGAAAAAGACCAGCTGTAAGCAGGAAGAAGAGGGCTTAATCTTTCAACTCAGAAGCTAGAATTGAAGAGTTTGTATTTCTTTTGGCAGTGATATCTAGAAACCATATCAATTTTGTTCTTTGTTTGTTTTTGTTTCCCCTGCTGACATTAAGTCCTGATGGCTTGTGCATGAGTTTCCACGTAAACAATCACAAAATGAGTTGTAGTTTCACAATTGCTGGGAGTGTTAGTTTTAAATCTTGATATGATTTCCTTCTAGTTCTCAATTGTAGTTTGTAACAGTCTGCTGCTACATCTTCGAAGATTAATTGATTAAGATGGAAAAACAGATAATCTTTAGTAATTCTCTAGCTAGAAAGTCTCTAGCAAAGTACTATATACCAGAAATAGGGACTCTATTTGAGTTGTCTAGAAGACTATTACAATGTATTGCAAAGTATATTCAATTGGATAAACTGGTACTCAACAGTTGGTTTGCGTGCTTAGTAGTTGACAGAAACAAAAAACACTATATTTGACAGCATTACTTGGCAGAAAATTCAAACTAATGGAAAGTATTTTAGTAGTAATAATTTGTTTTTGATTTGTCTGAGTGCGGAGGAGTTTGACTTGAATGTTTAACATATCACAAATTGCACAGGTTAGTTTCTTTCTCAGTATGGACGACTGAAATACTTTTTTTCATTCATGAATGATGTATTCTCTCTCTTTGATATTATCTAGTCGGTACAGTAGAAACTGCTTTTATTGATGACACTGTAGCTGAAATGAACCCAATTCCTTGAGCTCAGGTTATGCATGATTTTTGCGTACTACTTGGTGGAAAGTCTACTACGATCCTTGGGCTATGACAGGAAATGTTGGACTTAAGTAGAAATGAACCCAGGAGATACTTTTTTCTTTATCAGTTTTTTCTGGGGGTTTTCTTGGGCTAGTTTCTTTGTTGAATCCGTGAAAGTCTTATGGAGGGCTATGCTAACATAGCTAATCTTGTTGAATCAATGAAGGCTTTCTAGGTGTGGTAAAGTTGTGTGCGGGGGAAATATGCACCGCCGTTTACCTCATATTTTTATGTCAATTTTTGATATCATACAAGGCAGGACCGAGTATGCTACTTGTCTGGCTCAACTTGATTTTGTCCCCAAAAATTGATCTCTCAAAGCTAGCCAGCTATTTGGAGAGACAGCATTGAGTAAGAAGCAATTCTTGACATATTGTCCACTGTTCTTGATTTTGGTTGAAAGATTTTTGCGTGGAACACATAGTCGATCAATATGAACCATGAAAATACACCTATATCAATCAAATCACCAATCAACAGTGCCATTTCTCTTTCAAAAAATTGGAAGTTGATGTCACCTGAGAGTTTTGAAAGAAACAGAACTGTTCCATTGGAAAGCAATGGATGGTCACATTAGCAGAAGCTATGATGGCTATGGTTTTCTTCATGTGATCCACAACATTTCAAAGATCTCCCAAGTAACCATGCTATAATTAGTATATTAATGTCTTGATGTCTCTCTTCCATAGTATAAATAGTACTCTTATTTAGTCTTGTTTTTCCTGAGTGCTGTTTTTCTCTGTTTGGCGTGAGGAAGGGGTTTACAATTTGCAACTGATACACAAGCCGCAGCTCTCTATTGGCAAATGTTTTGAGGAACCTTGTGTCTTAGGTCACAAGTTCGAGATCTATGCCAGGTGAACTAAATCCAATATTTAAGTGGAGAAAGGTAGAGGGGCACAGATCTGTCAAAGGATTGGCTCCAAATGGATTTCTGCATGTATTGTCCTTGTAAAGTGCTTGTCCAAGAAAGGTAGCTGAGTTGAACAATTCCAAATTATAAGTCAATATAGGAGACCTCAATGCAATTGTTGACAATTAGTTTCTTTCTGGTCGTAGCTGTATAACAAATATGTCCATCAAGCACTTAATTAGGTAAAAATGGACATATGTATCACCAAATTTGAGGGAATTAATTCAAAGGATTGTTGAAAAGGACAAGAAACAATTATATAGGTTATGATGGTGATTGCAGTGATGGCCATGCATTTGCCCAAGCTGTATCTTCCTAGTCCTAGACTACATATTTGCAGACATTATTGATTTCTTTCCACCCCTCCCAACTTTAATAGAAAAGAAAATTCATTCAACCAATTCAGCATTCCCACCAACTTTATTCTGGAAAAATAGAGTTTAAGTTGTATATATTATTCGTGTAAAAGAGGTATAAAATAATTCTGAGTTTAGCTAATATTTATATAAAAAAATTATACCGAGATACTCTCTAATGGAGTGCCCTATAGAAACATGCAATTATGTATTCTCACAAGTGTATATAACAATAGCGGGTTAGCTCTTGACAAAAGTTGTAAGAGACTTGCGTCTAATACAGCGACAAAGTCAGGAATTTAGCGAAGAGTATAAAAATTTTATTCTCAATTGTGTCAAGGTGTGCAAAATTAGATATGCATTTATAATAACTAACATTTAATTTGCGAAGAATGTACAGCAGACCATATTGGCTCTGCCCATGATCTAAGGTCACAAGTTTGAATCCGGTACTAAGTAAACTAAATTCAGTATTTAAGTGAACTAACTCAAGTTTCAAAGGTTGCTATTGGCCCAAAAAATTAACTCCAGACTGATTTTTGTATGTATAATCCTCGTAAAGCGCATGTCTAAGAAGTCGAGATATGATGCATGGTATCCAAGTTGAATAATTCCAATTAATTATAAGTCAACATAGGAAACCTCCATGTAATTATTGACAAGTAGTCTCTAAGCTAGTGAATAGTTGTATAGCAAATATGTCCATCAAGCACTTACGACGTAAATGTATCACACCGAACTTGATCAGGAAATTGTTGAAAAGGACAAGAACGAGGGAGAGCTTCCGAGGCTTTGACGAGTATAATTCTATAAATTATGATGGTGATTGCAACTAAGGCCATGCATTTGCCCAAGCTGTATATCTTCCTATATTAGATATTTGCAGACATTATTGATTTCTTTCTAGATATGTTAGTAGAAACGTAAAAGAAAGAACATAAGATTTAATGAGATTCGGATTAAGGTGATTCTACGTTCACCAAAGAATAATTGTCTTTATATTATTAACAAAGAGAGAGGAGATATCCCAATCACACCTTAGAAAATTGCTCTCATAACTGTTGAAGAATGAAAAAAATGTCATATCGATAGTTCACAATTATGAAAGTATTTATATATAATGGCCACAGTTTTAAAAATTACATAGTATGACTTTATTTCATTTAATGTGTCATTTATTTATTTTTTTACTTTGTATTTGTTTATTATTTACCTCTCTCCTATCCATCATCATAAATTCCTCCAATAACCACCCAATCCCTCTTGCATTTTCTCTCCCTCCCTCATTGTTCATCATCAAACCAGATGGTCACCCCAATCCCTCTTCCATATGCATCTTTCTATTCCCCCCCTCCTTCTTCTTCTTCTCTCGCATCCCTCTTTTTCTCTTTGGTTGTTCTTGTTCGAAAATCATAGTTTTCGACCTGCCTCTCTCAAAAGTCAATTCAAGTTATCAACGATTAATTCGCCGATTAGATCTGATTGGAAATGTAAAATTTGGATCGGAGAACGATGAAGCAGATATGGTGATGTTCTTCTGTTTCTTATCCCAAAAGTATTTTTTTTGTATGTATTTTTGATAGAAACTTTTTTCAAATTCAGATGTATTTTTGTATTTTACTTGTATTTTTATATTATGAGGAAGGAGAAATTTTCATTCATGTAAGTTTCGTTCATGATTTTTATTTTCAATTTAAGATATTATTTTTTGTATTTTAGATAAAAATCTTCAACCGTGTAATTCGTCGGATTTTTACTAATCAAATTTTTGTGATTTTTGGAGTTTCAAATAGATTATATATAGAATCCCGTTAATTGTGATAACTAATTTTTTTATTTTTTGAAAATCCTATTAGCGTATTTTATAGGTTATGTATACTATGTATTTCAATATTATTTTTTCACCCGTATGTATTTGAATTTTAGGGTTTTATTTATATTTAATTATATTTATGACACAATGCAAACACATAGATCACAACACAATCATGCTATTATGTTATACAGATAAATATACATACATATATATTAAAGTTGTATTGTTATCTATTTATCAACACACACAGTTTCTTTTAACTATCTTTTTTAGAATTTACTTGTTAAAACATATATTTGGTTGTATTTATGATACAAATTATTCATTTTTTTTAATAATTTAAAGAATGGAAAGTATATAATTGTGAAAATAAATCAGTTTTTCATATTTGCTTTACAAGGTGTTAATATGAAATAAGAATTTCATCCGTTTTTTAGAGTTTATTTAATTAAGAAATGTAATAATTATCAATTTCATGAATAATGGTAATTGATTATGGAAATAAATCACTTTTTCAGTTTTTCTTTACAAGGTGTTAATATAAAATAAGAATTTCATTTGTTTTTAGAGTTCATTTATTTAAGGAATGTAATAATTATCAATTGAGTGAATAATGATAATTGATTATTTGTGTGAAATATAATTCCTAAAATCACTCACCTATTTTGTATTTGTATTTGATGCGTTTTACTTATGGTAAATACAACACATAATGTTGTATATCTATAATTTCCTCTTAAAGAGATGAGTGAACTCTTTATATGGATTTAGGCAATCCTCCCCTTACAAGCTAGCTTTTGAGGTTGAGTTAGGCCCAAGATCTATTTTTTTACATGGTACGAGAGTAGAACCTATCTCACCCGATGTTGGGCCCCCAAATTAAAATGACCCACGCACTAGATGTCCAGTCTTGGGGGTTAGGTAGGATGTTGAAGAATGAAAAAAATCCCACATCAGTAGTTAAAGAGATGGGTGGACTCTTTATATGAATTTAGACAAACCTCTCCTCACAAGCTAGCTTTTGAGGGGATGGACTCTTTATATAGACTTAGGTAATCCGCTCCTCACAAGCTAGCTTTTGAGGTTGAGTTAGACCTAAAATCCATTTTCTTTACAATAACTCTCCACTCTTACAAAGATTTATGATTTTTGAAATGATTAAATAATGAAGAATGATCATTTTTTTTATAGACGATCAAAGTTGGGTTCCTAGCTCAAAAAGAAAAGAAAATTAAATTCAAAATTTGTCCTCCACAAATTTTGCTTGGTCTCCAAATTCATTTGCTAGTCAAGTTATTTGACACATAGGATTTAAAACCACATGGTTTGGACCCCACAAAAACTAACTCTTTCAATTACCACCTTGGTTTAAGCTGCAAGCATGCACATTAACAATACCAATCAAAATTTCTAAACATACTGGGCAATCCTACTGTAAGAAACAAGAAGGGTCAAACCATTGTTGAATATATCAACTCCACCTAATAATTGTTTTCTCGAAGTTGCATCAGTTGATGCGTACTTCCGCCAAGTCCTTGTAGTATATAAACTTAGCGAGCAGGACTATCTTTGGTCTATATGTCTGCAACGTAATTGTCTATGATAACCTTTATGACCTTGATAGTTCCCTCATCAAAATTTTATCAAATAAAAATGAAATCTAACATCAATGTATTTAGTGCACTCATGAAATCTTTGATTTTAATCAAATGAATAGCACTCTGACTATCACATTTAAAAGTTGATTCCTGTTAAACGAAACTCAATTCTGCCACCAAACCTTTCAACCACATAAGCTTCTTACACTGTCTCTGCTATTATTATGTATTCTGCTTCTGTTGTAGACAAAGCGACAATTGACTGCAGAGTCAACTTTCAACTAACGACACTGCTAACTAGAGTAAATATGAATCAAGTTGTGGACCTCCTTCTATCAGGATCCCTTGCATAGTCAAAATCTACATAAACGAGAACTGAAACACCTCCCCCATTTTTTCAAAAGGTCAAACCAACATTAGAAGCTTTCTTGAGATATCTTAATATCCACTTGATAACTTTTCAAAGCCTCTTTTCTGGGTTGAACATGTATTTACTTACTATACTTATAAATTGAATAATATCTAAATGTGTATACACCGTAACATATATAAAGCTACAAACTGTGCCGATATAAGAAACCTTTGACATATGCTCTACTTCATCGGACTGAGGCATTTGTAACTCTAAAAGTTTAAAATGAGGAGCTAATAGTGTACTTACAATCTTGCACTTATGCATATTAAATCTCTCAAGAACCCTTTTAATTTACATCTTCTGAGAAAGATGTACAACACCACCTTCTCTTGAAATTTCTATATAAAGGATTTTCTTTGCAGCCCCTAAATCCTTCGTGTCTTTTACTCAATAGTTTCTACAAAGCATTTATTTTTGTTATGTTGTTAGCGGAAATAAGCATATCATCAACATATTACAAATAAATCATTGAGTTACCAGACATCTTCTTATGGCACACAACTATCAAATACACTCCTTGAGAATTCATGTGCGGTCATGAATGCATCAAACCTCTTGTACAATGGTCTAGGGTATAACTTTAAATCATAAAAGATTTCTTCAGTTCACATACATGATCTTTTTTCCCCCCAACTCAGAAATCTTCATGATGATATATATATATATTGTCTCTTCTCACTTTTCAAGAAAACAGTTTCGACATCAAGTTATTGAATCTCTAAGTCCAATTATACAATCAATGTTAGTAGCACACGAATTGACTATCTTCACGGCTGGAAAAAAATCTCATTATAGTCAATTACCTTATGACTGAAACCCTTTACAACCAATCTCTCCCCGAACCTTGCATCTTCCACTTTAGAAATTCCTTTTTTCTTTCTGTAGACCCATTTGCATCCAACTGTCTTCTTTCGCTTTTTCGCTTTTTCCTTTTCACTAAGACCATGCCTAATTCTTGTGAAGAGAATTTATCTCTTCCATCACGGCTAACCTTCACTGTGCAACATCCTTGCAAGCATTTGCTTCAACATATGAGGAGAACTTATGATCCTTAATATCTTCTTTTGCAATTACGAACGCATATGCAATCAGATTTGCTTGCTTTATAAGGTGTTCTGATCTTTATATTTGAATTTTGTTCCTTACCTTCACAATTATTTATGGTTTATTAACAATAGGTTCTTCAAAATCTACATCGTTTGACACACCTTCAACTTGAGCCTCTTGATCATTTTCTTGGTAAGCTCCACCGGCTCATTTTCCTCATTTCCTGAAAACTCCACAGAAACTTTACGAGGACCGAGTATAGAGGATTCATCAAAGATGACATCTCTACTAACTATAAATTTGAGTAAAGAAGCTTGTATTTTTTACTTCATCCGCATATCTTACGAATATGACCTTCTTAGCCCTTGGTTCAGGCTTTTTTCATTAACATGATAATAAACTGGATACTAAAATAATCTCAAGTATGGATACTTAGAGGGTTCACTCGTGCATACCTTATTCGGATTCTTAAAGACATTTTTCGATGTCAGAGATCAGTTGGCAATATGTGAAATAACGTGAATAGGTTCAACCCGAAATACTTTGGACATTTTGGCTTGTACGAGCATACAATCGAGCCTTTTCAAGAAGAGTTCTATTCATCCTCTCGGCAACTCCATTCTGTTTTGGAGTGTTTATGAAAATCCTATGTCTTGAGATCCTATGAACCTTGCAAAAATCATTAAACTCTTCAAGAAAAACTTCAAGCTATTGTATGTTCGAAGATACTTGATTTTCCGCTCCATTTGATTCTCAACCAAAATCTCACTCTTTAAATTCTTCAAAAATATCACTTTTTACCTTCAAAAATGCACTTCAAAACTTTTCATGAAATATTATCAATGAATGTGAGAAGATACCTCTTTCCATCATTTTGAAAGTTTAGAGGGACCTCATCAATCTGAATGGATATAGACTAACAACCCTCTACTGTTGAAAATTTCTTTGCTCCGCGAGATTGCAATAAAATTGTATGCAAATACTTTTATGAATATGACAAACCTATATATTTGTGCACTAAGCAAATAATAAAGAAATTCTATTAAAAAATAAGAATTATGAAACTTGATCTCTGGAGATGAAAAAATATTTTGCAAAAGGTCGAGAAGTATGGAAGTTACTCTACAACTTAATGTTGAATTGATTTAAATAGACAAAACATTTGCAAACATTTAATAACCAACACACACTTTCAATCAAAAACACATCCTTTTATTTTAAAAAAAAAAATTAAAATGTTAATAATTATATTTAAATAATAATTTTCTAATAAATCATTCATTACTTCAACCAACGCCCCACCCTCTCCCAACTTTAAAAGAAAAGAAATTCATTCAATCAATTCAGCGTCTCCACTAATCTCTTGCTTGAAAAAAATAGAGTTTAAGTTATATATATTATCCCTGTAAAAAAGATAGAAATTTTATCTTGGTTTAGCTAATATCTATAGTATATAGTTCGGGTTAATTTAAAAATTTTAAATATTAAACTAAATTAATTGTCTTGGACTTTTTAATTCGTAAATCAAGTCAAACCAATAAAAGTCGAGGTTTTTTTATTTTACTTTTCAATTTTCTTGAATTTTTTTTAATAAAATTTTTATATAAAACATATAACTTATATATAAAATATTTTCTTTTAATTCTAGTAACATACTACTATCTAAAATATTTTTTAATTAAAATAATAATATAAAATATGAAATGAGTGACACCGTTGCACTTGACAAGGAGGTGAAAGGGTTGTTTCAACTTAACAAGATGCAACTCCCTAACATTAGACGTCGATATAATAAATCTAATTAGTTAATTACTTTAGTTTCTAGCTATGAAGGACTTTTGCTCACGTGTATATCCTTATAGCTATCAGAGATGACTGTCCTCAACAGTCCCTTTTGTTGGTTTGGAAGTAAGGTCCTTGTCCCCCTCTTCCTTTGTATCAATATTGGGATGAATGAGCATTGACGGGGTTTAAGTTAATACTTTAAAAATATTAAATCATGTCAAATTAAATATGACTAATAAGTATTAGTTACATAATTAAATATTAAAATAAAAATATTAAGTTATGTATTTTCACTGTATAAATTAATCATATAAAATTAAATAATATATATATAATATTACTGTCATTTCTAGTGTTAAAATCATTTCTTTTGTTATCATTAATATTGATTTAATTTTAGTTTGACTTTATTTAAGTTAATAACATATATCTATGAGTCATAAAATTTATTGGATCATTAATTCTAAGTCAAAATTTGAAATAATATGTTAAAAGATAAAATTATAAAAAAGTTTAAAAAGTATTTATAAAATACATAAACTATATATAAAAATTATATACATGTATGTCGGTTTGACCATTGTCCAATTGGACTTTTTTTAGTTAAAATCAAATCAAATCAATTATGATTAATCTTTTTTAACAACAAATTACTAACTATTATTTTTTTAAATTATCAATTTATCAAATTTTTTTGTACGCTCTTACCTATAATCAAATACATGATAGAAAATTTATATTGGAATAACCCACTTAATCTTGAGAGAAGTGGATAAATAACAACTTCTTGAACACATGCTATTAAATATTAGCCACTTTTTAAAAAACTATTAGTAATGTTTAACCACCCTTTTGGTACAAAAATTGTTGGAGTTTTAAATCCATTCAAGAATTGACAAGTGAAATTCAAGAAAAAATTCATCAAATTCAAAAACCTTTTGGAGTTTCAAATTTAAAAAATCATTTTTTGATTTGAATGTTTATAAGTCTAACATAAAAAATAAATAAAATGATGGGGTTCGAAAAATATGTTGAAGTTTCAAATTCCATAAATTGTTTCTTTGATCGTAAACTGTTATAAGGTTCAAAATCAAAGAACAATTCATGGGATTTGACTTTTATAAGTTCTTTTCTATATTAAATAGGCAAAAAAAAAAAAAAGTTATCTCCACGTAAAATGTGATTATTTTTTCTATTACTTTTAAATAATGACTAAAATCTCACAACAAATCTGAAAACTAATCATCTCACCTAATTTTTACTTTTGTCTCTCTGACCAAGCAGTTCCTTGAGTATTTGGACGTATGGATATCAAAGGCAGATATTTTGAGGAAAAATTACATAATATAACACAAATAAATAATATTTATAAATTATAATTACAATTTTAAATAATTATAATATTTAGTTATATTTTAATTAATTGACTATCTTTTTTGTATTTACTAGCAAATAAGGAAGAAATCTCTTAATCTCTCTCCAATCTAGCAAATAAGGAAAAGATCTTTTAATCTCTCTCCATTCTCGCTCTCCTCTCTCCTCTCTCCTCTCCCGCCTTTATCCTCTCTCTCTCCTCCATCTCTCTCTCTCTCCCCCCCCCCCCCCCCTCTCTCTCTCTCTCTCTCTCTCTCTCTCTCTCTCTCTCTCTCTCTCTCCCTCTCCCTTTTTTGTATTTTTTTTTGTATTTTCTATATCACGAATGATACAATCGATATAGGAGGGAATGAATACAACCTAAATGAAGGTATTAATACAGCAAATACAGTCGTCTGATATCTCAAAAATATAAAAATGCAAAGAGAGAGGTGAAAATACAACATACAAAGAGATAGAGGATACAACCTAAATGCCTGTATGAATACAATAAATAAAGTTGTCTAATGCCTCAATTCTCAAAGATTATAGAAATACAAATAGAGAATGGTGAAAATACGTATAAAGAGAGAGATGAAAAAATAGTATACAAAGAGGGAGAGAGAGAGAGAGAGAGAAAGAGAAAGAGGGAGAAAGAGAGAGAGATAAGGGCGAGAGAGGGCAAAGAGAGAGGAGAGAGGGAGAGATATGAAAAATCATGTATTAATTATAGCATGATTTTTTATAATTTATTATTTTAAAATTATAGTATTTTATATTTGACTCAACACATTAATTAATATATTTGTATTTGATATTTTTAAATAATAAAAATATAATATATGACATGTTAAATATTATCATATTTCATAAATAACGATAATATTATTATATAAGCCAATTTTCGGCCAAAATATGAACATTTATGATTTATGTAATTTTCTAACATTTTAATGGCTGAGAATAACGTACAATAAGACGTAATCTAGTATCATTGAGATTTTGGCCCATACGTGTGTGTCGGGGTCATTTATACTTTTGCTTCTATTTTTGTTTGTTTTTAATTTATATCGCTTATAATAAATATTTTTTTGTTCTATTTTAATTGTTAGATATATTAAAAATATTTATTTTAAAAAATTTACTAATTTTAAAATTCAAGAGTAATTGATCAAATTTTTTCAATTCTACCCTTGATATTTAAAGTGATTCTAAAATATGAAAAAAAAATTATTATTGTATGTTTCTAAAAAATTAATAAGGTTATATTAGTTAATTACCATTCTATTAATATTTTCTTAGTGGGTGTGCAAATCTTATCCTAACAATTAAAATGAAACAAAGGGAGTAATTTTTTTTTAAAAAAAAATTAATATTTTTATATCACAATATTTCATAAGTTATGTCAGATCAGTTCGGGTATGATTTCAATTTCTAAATAAAAGGAGTTTTACGTAATCACAAAGCTATTAAAAACTACTACATTTTTTTCAAGATATTTATTAAGAGTAAGTTAATAAAAATATATTATTTTTTAAAAATGAATAATCTTCTTAAAAAGTATGTCCAAACTAAAAATCATCACTTATTTTAAAATAAAATAATAATAATAAAATATGAATCTAAAAATCTTATTAATGTCGCATTAATTATTATTATTAGCACATGACGAGAAGCTTAACAGCACACTTCATCAAAAGCACTTCCATCACGAAACACTCAAAATTCGATTCCACAGAATAATGCAATCATCCATTTTGCCAATTATTTAACGGGCAAGTTATATAAATACAAGAAAATAACTTTAAAATTTTATAATATAAAACTGTTTTTTAATTAAATATAATATATACTTTATAAATAAATAATGAAATTAATACTTTAAATATGATAGTATTCTTATAAAAAAGATAATTTAAATGTGTGTCTATATATATATATATATATTAAAATACTTAGTAACTCTATTAATTCGGAAAAGGTATTATACATGTCAAATAATATTTATTTATAATCTTCGATATCAATGATATGTCGTATTCAAAGAGCTTTATCACTATACTCTGGAGCAAAAAGTTATGAGTTTTTCTTAATTTGGATGAAAACATATGAAGAAGAGAGGATTTTTGAAATTTCTGAACAAACAAAGATGGGAAAAAGAGTGTTTTTTGAAATTTTGAGTATTTGAACTTTTATATGATATATAATTTTCTTTTATATTTAATTAAAATAGATATTCTAGGAATATAAAAACCGTACATAATATAATTAAAAAAATAAAAAAATTTAAATAACTTGTATTTATATAATTTTATAAAAATAATTATAACTTTCATAATTATAATTTTAAAAAGTGATATTTATATAAGAAGAAGTCCTAAAGTTTCACCTCCACACTTCTTCTTTTTCACTTTTTGAACAAATTCATGAATTCTGATTGCAAAATAAATAAATAAATAAATGAATTTAAAATTTTATTTGGGAACCAAGTAAATAAAATCAATATTCATGGTCTTTTTGACTTATTAATCGTAGAGGAAAAAAATATAATGGGGTGGAGTTCTGATTGTTTACAGAAAGAAGAAAGGACTTTGAGGGGTTGGTGAGAAAATTATATAGCAGAAGTATTTTAAAACGTTCAAATAAGAACTAATAGCGACGTACGTCAAAATATTTTGAACGAAATATCGACGTTAAGAAAAGGCGAACAAAGAAACAAATCACTAACGAGCTCATATTTACTTCTTTCATTTTAATTTATCTGTGAGGTTTTAATATGATATTGATTGGAGTTTTAAAAAGTAAAAAAAAAATAAAATTGAATTTTATTTTCATATGATATGCTTAAGACGGCAAGATTAAACAGTATTTATTTCGGTACATTCTACATATTTTTAGTTAGTTAAAAAATTGTCAAAAAAAATCTTTTTAAATAACAACAACATATCTAAGTATAATCTCACAAAGTGAAATTCGGGAAGGATAGAGTTTACGTTCGAAGTAGAGAGATTATTTAATAGACCCATCACTTAAAAAAAATAAAATTCACCGCACTTATAGAAAAAGAAAAAACAAAAATACAAGAAATAACATATAGTAAATAAATTGAAACAAATTACTAGTATGTATCATTTTAAGCCCTATAAAGGGTTTTCGGTTAAACTACTCAAATTGTTATTCTTTTTTCTTTTTTTGTTATGCAAATGACAGTCGTGATCAAGATGGAAGAAGAAAAATATGCCACGATAGTAAGATCTGACTATAAAGTCATGACGAGTCAATAATTTCAAAATAAATGAAGAAAAGTATTATCTTGAATTACATATAAATAAAATACTTCCAACTGAATAGGAAACTTGCTAAGAAATAAGGAAGGAGACTAATCAAAATTCAATTTGTGCAGAGTAATATTCCAAGAAACTCTGCATTTGCGACTCCATTTGATTTTTACCATTTGCCTTTTGCAACATGTTTATAGACTACACATTCACCACTAGCCTTCTCAACTTCAAGAGGTTGGTCACCTTATTGCCTCTACCCCTACTTCCCCCCTCCTCCCCCAACCCCCCCCCCTCCACACACACACAAAAAAAAAAAATACTACTATAAATTCAAACCCCCTATAGCATCTCTCTTCATAACTATTTTAGCTTCTACTTAATTTGTATTCTGGCCATAACAATACACTTGCTTTATTAGTACTCTTGAAGAAGAAGAAACACAAATGGCCTTTTCTGCAGGGAAATCTTTTGGACTTTCCACAACTTTTAATCCCTTGCTAAAAAATCTCTTAAGTACTAAGCCTTGTGTTTCATCATTTTTCTCAAAGAAAATTTGCCTGCTAAAATGTGACAAGGCCAATAATATTATGTCCAAAAAACCTCTGTATATTTCAGCAGTGAGTGGATTTTGGCATGTTGATGAATCAAAAGAGTCAACGTCTAGGGACCCCTTAGTCCAATGCAATGCCTATGAAGCTAGCAGGTCACAATCTATACCAATTAGCATTGAATTTGATCAAGAAACTCAGACTGCTGCTGCTCAGAAATTCAAGATTGGGCTCTATTTTGCAACATGGTGGGCTCTGAATGTGGTATTCAACATTTATAACAAGAAAGTTTTGAATGCTTTTCCATTTCCATGGCTTACTTCCACTCTTTCACTTGCTGCTGGCTCTCTCATGATGTTGGTTTCTTGGGCTACCAGAATTGCTGAAACTCCCAAGACTGATATTGATTTCTGGAAAGCTCTGTTTCCTGTAAGTAAATGATGATACTCTGTTTTTGCACAAGAAATTACACTTAATGACCTTGAAAATGCGTAATCTTGAACTCTGGCTCCTGTTTTCCCCGTGAGCAAACTTTCAAGGCAAAAATCAAGTGGGTGCAAAAGTTCAGGATAGCAATCTCCAAGACTATTCTCGTAAATCTCTCATTTTTACAAAGGTTCAATTGGAACATCAAAATTCTTATAATGTCTTGTGTTAATAGGTTGCTGTGGCACATACAATTGGACATGTGGCTGCAACAGTGAGCATGTCAAAAGTTGCAGTTTCATTCACACACATAATCAAGAGTGGAGAGCCTGCTTTCAGTGTTTTGATTTCAAGTTTGTTTTTGGGTGAAACTTTCCCATTGCCAGTTTACCTTTCCCTTGTGCCAATTATTGGTGGTTGTGCACTTGCTGCTGTTACTGAACTCAATTTTAATCTAACTGGTAAACTCCAAATCAATTTTGTTTTAGTCATCAAGTTTCTTTGTCAGTGCCTACCATGAGTTTCTCCATTCACAAGATTAGGACCGGAACCTCTGATTAAGAGTTGAGGAATCTCACCACACTCCTTGGTGGCAGTCGTCAAATTCAACTTATATGAGATTTATTTATGTTGCTAATGAAATTCTTAATGTTCATAACATGCAGGGTTCATGGGGGCTATGATATCAAACTTGGCATTTGTATTCAGAAACATATTCTCAAAGAAAGGGATGAAAGGGAAATCTGTTGGAGGGATGGATTACTATGGTTGTCTTTCCATGATGTCCCTTTTGATTCTTACACCCTTTGCCATTGCTATGGAGGGTCCACAAGTATGGGCACTTGGATGGCAGAATGCAGTCTCCCAAATTGGTCCTAATTTTGTATGGTGAGCACATTATTTTACAAAACTCAGTAACACTTCAGATTTTACTAGAATGAAATGGAAGTGAACTTACATTTTGGACCAAGTATCTTGATCAGCTCAAAGATTGATATTGACATAAGAACAGAAAAGAAATATTCAATATTAAAGTATCAAATTGATTGAGGATCTCATGTCACTTTCAGTTTCTTTTGCAACTGCAAATGCTTGTGTCTCTCACATGTTTCCCTTTTGGCATTTTGCAAGATCTTCAAAAACTTAAAAGAAAATTGAAGATTTAAAAGATTTTATTTCACTCTGTTTGATCAATTCTTAGACTTAAGTATTTTTATGTAAACTTTTGGTTCTAAAATTGGTCCTGTTTCATAGGTGGGTGGTGGCACAGAGTGTGTTCTATCACTTGTACAATCAAGTGTCCTACATGTCCCTAAATGAGATCTCTCCGCTGACATTTAGCATTGGTAACACTATGAAGAGAATTTGTGTCATAGTTTCCTCCATCATCATCTTCCAAAATCCAATTCAACCAGTCAATGCCCTTGGTGCTGCCATTGCAATTTTTGGAACTTTCCTCTATTCACAGGTAATTAAAAATGCATTCTTGTTAAGTAAATATAGATGACTTTTCATGTTACTATTGGGACCAATGTACAACTAGTTGCTTGTTTTCATCCTATGTACCATCAAAGCACTCCATACTTTGACAACTACTTTCCACCTTTTCAATTTTAAGTGTATTACTTTCCTATTTGGTCTGTTCCAAAAACACCGTCTCTTTCTATAATTTAATAAGTTTTTCAATTTCAATTTTTTACGTGACAAGTTTAAGACCACAAGATTTAAAGAAATACACTCATCTTTAATTTAAGATTACAAGATTTAAAAGTCACCATTTATTTCTTGAACTCCATGCCTTGTAAGACACTTAAGATTGGGACGAATGGAGTAATATATTTGTGATGAATAAATACAAACTGCACGCGAGACATAATTAAATAATAAAAGTATGCTCTCTCTAATAACTTAAACTTTTAGACGAGATGATCACACCACTTCAATAAAATCATATTTTCATGCAGGCAAAACAGTAAGAGAAGTTTTGCAAGAAAGCTTGAATGAAGAAAACGGGAAGATTTCTGACTTAGAAGAGTTAATAGATGGGCAGCAGTGGACTAACTAAAGGCAGCATTTCTCTGTCAAATGATGGCTATCCAAGATTTTGTAATATACTCATATGATTGTAGATTGATATATAGCAATGTTGTATGAAGTGTTCATAATTATAAATTCCTAATTTTTGGTCATGCTTAGAGTGTAATTGATACTACTTCACAGCTTGTCTACCAATAACTATTTTGATTATAGCCAACTCTACTCACTCATGGGATAATGACCCCTCTATGGTCTGTGATATTGCTACTTAAACTCACATTTTGCTTGTTTATAATATCTATTCTTTCTACCAAAAAGGAAAATAAAAATCAAATTTGAAAAGGTCGCCTTTGTCTTTTGGCGAGAAAAAAAGAGAAAAGAGAATAGCATAATGAATTCACTAAATGATGAGAATTCGAATTTTTTTTTTCTTTACACCGAAGATTTCTTAAAACATACTCCCCCGTCTTATCTTATCCGACACCGATTGATTGCACATAAAGTTTAAGAAAGAAAGACAGAAAGATGTTGAAATTTGTGATTTAAAAAATCTTGAACATTTGTTAACTCTAAATTATTTCTTATTTGATAAATGAACATTTCATTGATTACCAAAGTGTGCAATACAATTAAGTAGGTTTAGCCATCACAACCATCTCATTACAGTTTTCTCTAACACTCTGCTCTCAACAAACCAAACTACACCTAATTAAAATTGTAAAGACAACAATTTAGCTTTGAATCTGCCAGGAGGCCTCACTTTACAAATATAAGCTATTTCCTAGTGATGCTATTACATTCTCTGAATTTGTTCTCTGGTTTCTCTCCATTCAGATGACATAGGATAGTTCATTGTACAACAGTTTGAAGATCTGAGCACCCTGGATTTTCCCTTAGCATTTTGAATGCACCAGTCCTTGTGTTCTTGCCAGTTAAGTGAGAGATGAAGCTGCAATTTTAACAAGTTTAACAAAATAGCACATAACTGATCAGTAAATTAAAGAAACACTCAACAAAGACGTAATTTCTAATTTCAGCATTCTAACAGAGTACACATCCATTCCATAATGTCTATTCATAGTTAACAACCTCCAATATAATGCATTTATAACCACATAGTGAATCTAGCTTTTAGTCTAGCAACATTATGAAATAGTAAACGTTTCTAGTCCACTCTCTCCAAATTACCAAGTAGCAGCAAATACACTTAGGGATCAATCTTTATTCCAAGTCAGTAAATCCTTCTTAGTGATACTGTTAACACCAAATCAGAGGTCGCCCCTACAGTAAGCATCTATGACATGTAACACCTTTACTGGGATAATGAACAATTGAGACCAATAAGACTATATGCCAAAGGTCACTGTCTGTACTAGCTGAGCTCTTCCTGCATAAGAGGGTTTTCTTAGGGGTCGTTTGGTAGGCTGTATTAACTAGAATAGTCCTTGAATTAAAATTTAGTCCAGCTAATACATTGTTTGTTTACTCAATTCAACCTAATACATTGATTACTTATACACCACATGGTTATTATTATTCTAATATCAAGGAAACAAAGAGATAACTAATCCCTAGATAAGACCCATAAATGACTAGACTACTCCTCAATCCCTTTTTCTAAATTTCTTTCTACAAAAATTCAAGTGTATAATTGTAAAGAAGATTTTTGTAGAGTTTTAAATCAACATAATACATGGTATATCTGATTTTTAACATAGCGAACCAAACACTTGACAACAAATAATCCCTACATTACTAATCTTTATATTAGCAATCCCTGCATCACTAATTCCTCCGTTATTTGTCTTCGTACCAAACGACCCCTTACAGTCTAAGAAGAGATTCTAGCAACTCTCTTGTTTATCGTGGGCTGCCACTGAAGAATAGTGATATTTTTGATAGGCAGAGGCACCTCAAGATATTTGAAGGGAAACACACCGCATGTGAATCCAAATTACCATAAAATAGTATTTCTTTTTTCAGTTTGAGGGATACCCCTAAAATATAATAGAAGACTTTCAGGATTATCTTGCAAGCTTTAGAAAACACAATGAAAGAGTTATGCATAATAGAGACAGAAACAACATCACCCCTTTGGGAAGAGGAGCAGATTACAAATAAAGCAGAGATGAGTAATGCCCAATTTGGCACACCTATGGTGGTACTTAAATTATTTGTCTTCTTTAAGCTCAATAATTTTTTACTTAGAAATTCCATAGAAACAACAAACAAATAAGGAGACAAAGGTTCTCTTGGCCTTAAAACCTTAGCTTCTTGAAAAGGTTATGTACAATCCCCATTCAGAAAAATAGAATAACTTAGGTCTTCACACATTCAAGAATCCATTTTACAAACTGCTCAGAAAAGCCCAACTCAAACATAACTTGCTCCAGATAGACCCTCTCAACTAAGCCATGGGATTTTTGTAATTCTATTTTTAATCATGACTTAGGGAGAAATATGTTTTCTAGTGTAACTTTTAACAAGTTCATGAGCTAGAATTACATTATTAGATATCTTCTTCCAGGGATAAAACCTGATTGGGCCTCACAAAACACAGTAGCAATCACCTTCTGGAGTCTATTTGCAAGGACTTTGGAGATTATTTTATATAAGATAGTGCAATAGGCTACTGGTCTATAGACTTTCATAGTAGCAGGGTTCTCCTCTTTAGGCACTAAAGTAATAAAAGTATAATCTTGTATAGAATATTAGTAGCAATATAGTTTTGCATAGAAGCATAGATATCTTCTCTTTATGACTGGCCATACCTGCTTAAAGAAGTAAAATTAAATTCATCTATTCCTGTAGATTTATCATTTCCAATAGCCTTCAGCACTTCTAGTATCTCTATTTTTGTTATCTTTTCACATAAGGTCAAATGTTGCTTACGGATATTGTTTGAAAATAATCTACTTATTTTAGAGAGATATTAGCTCTCAGGCTCTATATTGAAAGCAATCTTTTTTTTGATAAAGGTGTTGGCCTAAGAGAACTATTGAAGGAGATACATTTATTCGTATTGCAATTGTATATATATATATTTTTAATTATTGTGATCATGCATATTTATTTATTTATCATGGATCATGAATATTGTATGATGAATATAACAGAATGATAAAAACTCGAGGTTTATTTTGGGTATTTGATGTTGTTGTGGACCCAAGGTCTTTTTGGAATAGAGCTGAGGTCTTTTTTGGTTAATGTCAAGGTTTTTTTCCAGCTATATCCAAGGTTATTTTCAGACGGGTATATGGATACAGGGAGACCCCCTATGGGTCCCAACTTGCAACATGCCACCGTGGAGCGAATGTATATAGATACATAGGGTCATTGGCTATTATATTGCATTGTATTAGATATCATTACTTTCTTTACTTTGCATTTTATTAATTATCTGTCTTTATTAGTACTTTGCATTTATTTATCATCGGATAATTCTGGTCAGCTTCTTATACAATTTGACTAAATTATTGTACTGTGCCGTTGATTTGACAGGATTCTTAACATTTTTTTACAACATAGTAGTTAATTCTTGTTGAATCAGCCTAAAATTCTCACTGAATACATGTGTTATCATTCTTATATTACTCTTTCTGCATCTTTTGATAGATATCCTAGCACTAGTGGGCCCTAATGATTTTGATTATTAGAGGTTGTCTATTTTGAAGTTATGGCAAGCTATCTGCGTTTAGAGCAATAGCCTAACTTCATCTATGTTATTCATCTATATTTACTCTGTCTAGACACCCAAAAAAAAAAACAAAATAATGTATAGTGAGGGTTTAAGAGCTTATAGTAGCAACCTGATGCTAAGATCAACTAATAAAGTGACACAGAAAAAGTGAGAGGAAGAAAAGAATGAACAAAGAGAAAACAAGGTATTACGTCTTTTCTTTTTCTTCATTTAAATATTGGTATTATTAGATATAATTATTGTTGGAATTATATATAATTTTAATTGGGGTTTGAGTTTAGATTGTATTATTGTGGTGTCCGGAATGACAACTTTGTACTTGTTTTGGTTTATTATTTCCATTTTTATATTTCACGAAATTTTGTTCAGATACCTCAACTCGATTAAAATAAGCACTTTAAACAGTCATAGCTATATGTGGCCCTCAATTGCGCTGACATGGATAAAATATCAATATCCACGTCAGATATAAAAATTATCACATCATTTTTATCCTTACATGATTAAAATGCTTATTTAATTAAATTGAGGCGTCTAAATGAAACTTCGTGAAATACAAGAATTGAAATGACAATTCAAAACAAGAATAAAGATCTCTCAATTCATTTCAATTATTATTAATATTGGGATGGGGTGATCCCATGAGATCGATAAAATTCATAGATTCAAGATTATTAACATGAATCTATGTATGTTTTTGCTTTGAGATTGAGAATTTAATCCATGGTATTTAATTTTGAAATCACGGGTTTGAATCGTAGACCTCAAATTAGAAAATCGAGCATTTGGCTAACTTTTAAGACTCTGATTGGAAAATTAATCATATTGATGAATTACTGAATTATAAGTAATTTAATAAGAATTCAAAATTTTGACTCAAATGACCAAGAGTTAGACTTTTGATATTGACTTTGACCTTAATTTTGATCGAAATATATTTCTAAGACCTAATAATCAATAATTTGTGTAGCCTGAAAGAAATTAACTCACATTTGTATTCTAACTCAAACTCCAAAGGGTGTAATCGACACTTAGCGAACATTTATTCCGTTAAACCAATCAGCTTCCTAATTCATTCATTAGCAAACCACTGAAATATATAATACTGTCTTTCGTATTGTAAAAACAAAAATAATATTAGCAACCTAAAAATGACATTCTTACTGCAAGTAATTCTGCAGATTTCTTTAACCCCCCCCCCCCCCCCCCCAAAGAAGAACATACCTTCCTCTTAAGTCTCGAAGAAGCATAAGAACTTTTTACTCATTCTTGTTGTCCAAACTCCAATGACTAATTAGTGCAAATGCATTTTTCATGTACATATGATTTATATAAACTTGCAAAACAATCCAAGGAAATTTAGTGGAAATTTCTTTTACTTGGTGATTTTATTTCACATATCCAAACTAAAATGGATAGAGTTGCGACGTATTTATATTGGTATAGATAGAGGATAACAGATGCTCATAAATTGATCGAAAATATTATAATTATATAAATAAATAAATTTAAAGAAGAAAAAATTGTATAAGAAATATAAGGATATGAGCCAAATAAAGCCTACAACAATTTTGATGAAGATTGAAATAAATAAGCATTGATAACATTAGAAATTTGGAAGTGGAGGTAGATTCTAAGTTGCTAGCGGACTGGATTTTAAACATAAAAGAGATCCCTTAGGAGCCTATGGAGCATTGTGGAGAACATTAAAAAACTTCTTAATCAGTTGAAAAAAAGGTCCATAGTACATTGTTTTAGGGAAGGGAACAAAGCGGCGGATGAATTAGCTAACTGAATTTGTCAAAAGCTACATCTCTTCCTAAAGAAGTCAGAGCGGAGATCAACCTGGACAGGATGAACTTCCCTTCTTTTAGGATTAGAAACAGTAAGAAAGTCATCAAATGCAATACGAGTTTGTATAAATCTTACTCTTTCAACTTTGTATACAGGGAGTTGGAAGTCTATTTTTTTTTTTTTTTTTTTTGCGTTTTATTCTAAAATCCTACTTGATTGTAGAAATTGGAGTCAGTTCTAATCCAGTAGGTACAAGAGAGATATCTCCTTTGTTTCGTAATTACTTTGATATATATAAAATGTATCCATTCTCAATAGAGTTGGATTTTAAAACAACTTCTAGGTTTTGTTTTCCAAGACCTCTAAATTATGTATAATCAATACAACTTTCAGAATAAGTCAACTCAAGAACCTCATAATTCCCTAACAGAACTTTTGATTAATGTTTTGTTGGCTAAAGCTTTAACCAATAAAACAATCAAAGAAAAAAAGGTGAGCTCTTGACTTCATTTTATTCCTTTGTCAACTTTCTTAATATACTGCTCCCTTGCCTACACAACTGCAACCAACAAAGGAAAACAACAAACAGAAAAAGATAGTCAAGAACAAGGTAACACCACATAATTTTTAAATAAAAAAATTTAACTTATGTACTCTGATAATATTATTTTAAAAAAATATTTTTAATATGTTATAACATGTTGTAATAGGTAATATATTTTAAATCCTGAAAAATTCTTCGAAGGTGAAAATTTGAATAAATAGATTTTTTTTTTATTAAAAAAAAAGTAACTAATCCTACTTTTTGTGGACCACCATCTGTATTTACCTTTTACGTAATCTATTAAAACCGAAAAACCTTAGTTGTCACTACATAAAGGTTAAATCCTTAGACAAATGATATATAGACCTTCCAACCTATTTCATGTTAGAACTTTATTCAGACTAAATCATAAACTCATTTTTTTTTAATATTTATTTTGAATAAATCATATATTTACCGTATCAATCATCGAATAACAATGTAACCTTGATCTTGTTGATGGTGCAAGACATGAGGTTGTTGATGGTCGCAACAGATTGAGGATAAAGATTTGTGGTGGGTACATTATCTATCAAAATTTGGAATGCAACAGTGAGAAGAGATCCACCAGAACAAACAACTCCTCCATCAATAAAGTTTGACGTTCAATCAGGGAGTATCGCAAACCCAGAAGGTAATAACGAGACATAATCCGGATATCCACCACATAGTACTACATTTATAGCATGAGCATCAATAGGTGCATAAATAATAAAGGACCCTGTTGGATCAGTGCTACTCTGTTGTAATATCAACATGTTGCTCTGGGCTGAGTATAGACTCTACAATTCATGAATCAATAATTAATGAAATTTGCGCGTTAATTATTTTATTCAATCACATCATATCAATTATAATATATGAATTCATATAATGATTATAATATGGAAAGAAAGTGAAAATGAAGAGTAAGTTTGTTTACATTGACTCTTAATATGGAGAAACTATTGGCTCTTTCTCTGCCATTTGCAATCTGGGCAACTTCTTGAATATCACCCCATCTAATAGAATGTCCCACTGTAATAATATTCAATGATGTTACTGTTAAAGAAATTCTAAATATTCAAAAATAATTGACAGATTTTTATGAATAAAAAATTTAAAATTTAACCAAATATTTGAGAAAATTGTGACTAAGTATTCATATTAGTGATGAGTTGGATTAGTTAGTTAAAGTTAGTTGGTGAGTTAGTAGTAGGTTAGTTAGTTAGTTGGCTGGAAAATAACTAAGTAGATCCTTATCAATTCTTAGATGAAGCCTATAAATACCTCTATGTACATACATACAAAGTAAGTTTTGAAGTAATACACTGACTACTATTTTCAATCTGATATTGGTTGTTCAATCTCTCTTCTTCCTCTTCCTTTCTTCTTCTGCTTCTTCTTCTTTCTTCAATATATCAATTCTTTCTTTCATTGTTGCTGTAACAAGAACACACTGTTTTTGATTTCAAATAATCACATGGTATCAAAGCAATCCAAGCTGATAATCTAGCTTGGTTTTCGATTCTGTTTCTTCCGCACGCAACAAGATTTTGACTTCAAGCTCTTGAGAGTTTAAACATGGCTATCAATGGTGTTGTCAATGGTGAAACTACTGGTTCACTGCCTCAAAATTCTGGACAAACAAGCACTAATGGGATCAACTACAAACACCCATTGTTCTTACATGTTTCAGATGTAAGTAGAACACAGATTATATCTTTTCAGTTAACTGGAGTAGAAAACTTTTCTCTATGGTTTCGATCCATGAAAATTGCATTGCTGGGCAGGAATAAGATGGGAATGGTAGATGGTACATGTACTAAAGAAATGTTTCCAAGATTAGAGGGACATTGGGAGAGAGTTAATGCCATAGTCTTGTCATGGCTTATGAATTCAGTCTCGGAGGGACTTCTTGGTAGCATCATGTATGCCTCAACTGCTAAAGTAGTATGGGATGATCTGTTTGAAAGATTTAATAAGATGGATAGATCAAAATCATTCAATCTTCATAAAAAAATTGCAACTTTAAGCCAAGGCATAGATTCTGTATCTACATACTATTCAAGACTTAAAGGGTCGTGGAAAGAATTTGAGACCATGATCCCCCCACATACTTGTGCTTGTGACAAGACTAGAGATTTTGTTTTACATCTGCAAAAACTGAAATTGTTTCAATTTCTTATGGGGCTGAATGAGTCTTATATACAAGCAAGAGGCCAGATATTAATAATGAATCCAGTTCCTAGTGTTAATCAAGCTTACTCAGTGATACTTAGTGATGAAAGCCAGAAGGCAATGGTAAATTCTGTAAATTCTACAGGAGTGTTAGGAGTAGGGCCGTCAAATGTGCAAGGTGCTTTTGAGGCTATGATGTATTCAAGGTCAGGTGGAAGCCAAAGATTCAAGAAGAATCACAACCTGTCTGTGATTTCTGTAAAATCAAAGGGCACACCAGAGAGAATTGTTTCAAGATTATAGGCTATCCACAAGATTTCAAGTTCAAGAAAAAAGGAGGTAGCAGTTCTGCTCATAATGTGGTTGCAGAGAATGTTGGTGTAGAAAATGAGTCAAAATATTCACATTGTCGTGTGCAAGCTAACAATTATGAATCATATGCCAATCAGAACTCAAAGATAGAAAGCCAATCTATGATTCAAGGTTCAAGCTCGCAGATGTCTCAAATAGAAGTATGCACATTGACTAAGGATCAATACAATCAGATATTTTAATTGTTAAACAAATCTTTTGAGGCATATTCAGCTAATGTAGCAGGTATGAATATTGCTTTATCTGTGTGCAAAGGTAAGCAAAAGTAGATAGTAGACACAGGAGCTACAAACCACATGATAGCAGATTTGAGTTTGCTAGATACTTACTCTACACATAAAGCTGATAATTCAAAGAAAGTACACTTTCCAAATGGGGACATCTCAGTTGTGACACAAACAGGATCTAGTACTTTGTTCAAAATTATTACAATCACAAATGTTCCATATACCTCAATTCAAGTTTAATTTACTGTCTGTCTCAAAACTAACAAAAGAGTTGAATTGTTCAGCTTCTTTCTTCCCTGACTTTTGCTTGTTTCAGGAAATCTTCAGTGGAAACGTGAAGATGATTGATAAAGAAGATGGAGGGTTCTATATACTGGAAAATAATATAGACAGAGAAGAGGCAACTCTAACAGCTAGTAGCTCTATTTCAGAATTACATGTTCTAAACAAGATATAGATATATGGCACAAGAGATTAGGACATGTTTCTAGTTCAGTTATTAAGAAATTAGTACCTATGAAATTAGTTCATATTTCTGATACTATAAATAAGTGCACAGTTTGTCCATGTGCAAAACAAGCAAGATTGCCTTTTCCTATAAGTACAAGTTTCAGTTCAAGTGCTTTTGAATCGTTACATATGGATGTTTGGGGTCCTTACAAAATGTCTACTTTTAATGGATATAAATATTTCCTGACTGTTGTAGATGATTACACTAGAATGACTTGGGTTTTTCTTCTGAGACTTAAATCAGATGTGTGCACTATTCTGAAGAATTTCTTTGTCTATGTTAAACTCAGTTTGATAAAAATGTGAAAACTATAAGAAGTGATAATAGAACTGAATTTGTTAATACTTCTTATATTGATCTTTTTGCTAGTTTAGGAATAATACATCCGACTTCATGTGCATACATATTCCAACAAAATGGGGTGGCTGAAAGAAAACACAAACATATTCTAGAAGTAACAAGGGCTATCAGATTTCAAGGGAGCATTCCTTTAAAATTTTGGGGAATTTGTATACAAACTGTTGTGTACATAATTAACAGACTGCCAAGTTTAGTAATTGGAAACAAATAACCCTATAAAATGCTGCATAACAAGAAGCCTTCACTGCATCAACTAAGAGTTATAGGTTGTTTGTGTTTTGATAAGAAAATTAATGAGTTAGATAAGCTGAAATATAGAACAACTACATTTGTACTTATGGGATATTCAGAAAAACAAAAAGGTTATTTACTATATGATCTAACTAATCATGTTTTTTTCAGTAACATAGATGTCATTTTTCAAGAGGATGTGTTTCCATTCAAGACACAATCACAAGAATCTAATCCTATATTCAATTACACTGGTTCAAATTATGTACCAAAACATATACTCCTACCTTCAGTCAATGTTCCTGAGACATTGATGCCAAACACAGATGAACAGAATGTTGATGATGTTATTTCTACAAATTTACCTGAAGAATCTAATGGTAATGGTGTGACTACATCACTACAAGGAAACTCAGATATGGGAACTAGAAGATCAAGAAGATGCACTAAATCTCCTCTATGGATGAAAGAGTGTGTCTTTAACTGCACATGAGGAACCTTATGATCTTGCCAAATATATATTCTATGACAAGATATCTCTAGCATATTAAGCATATCTAACAAAGATGTCAACTATTTCAGAACCTCAGTCATATAAAGAGGCAGTGACAGATCCCAGATGGATAGAAGCTATGCAAGCTGCGATCAAGACACTACAAGATAATCATACTTGGAAATTTATTACTCTACCTGAAGGAAAACTACCAATAGGCTGTAAATGGATATTCAAAATTAAATACAAATCAACAGGTGAAGTTGAGAGATTTAAAGCTAGGTAGGTAGCCAAGAGCTATAGCCAGAAAGAAGGGATTGATTATCAAGAAACATTCAACCCAGTGGTGAAAATGAAGACTGTCAGGGCTATTTTATCAATAGCTGCGCAGAGGGGATGACACATTTATCAAATGGATGTGTTCAATGCCTTTTTACAAGGCGACTTACATGATGAAATCTATATGGAATTACCTCAGGTATTTATGTGTCAGGGGGATAAGAAAGTATGTAGACTCATTAAATCCCTCTATGGGTTGAAGCAAGTACCTAGATAGTGGTATGCAAAGCTGTCTGAGGCACTACTTAGTTTTGGTTTTAAGAAGAGTGAGAATGATCACTCATTGTATACCAAGCATACATCATCAGGTTCTATATTTGTTCTCATTTATGTAGATGATATGTTGATCACAGGGAGCAATCTGCATCTTATTGAACAGACTAAAACCAAGCTGAATCAGACCTTCATGATGAAGGATCTAGGTGAACTAAAATATTTTCTTGGAATAGAGTTTGCAAGATCAGATAAAGGGATTCTAATGCATCAAAGAAAGTATGCACTAGAACTCATCTCTGAGACAGGAAGCGGTGGTGCAAAGCCAGTAGCTACCCCAATTGACATCAATACCAAATTAACTACAAGATAGTATGATGACAGTATTGATTCAAAAGCAGCAGAAAATGATCCAAAAGCTGATCAAGGAACCTATCCAAAGATTGATAGGAAAGCTGTTGTATCTAACCATGTGTTATACCCCGTAGAATTCCCGGCACCTAGACGACCTATTCGCACGTTGGTTAAGCATATTTGAAGGCCATACTTGCTAGGGAAAGGCCTGGGAAAAGATCGGACGAGAAACCCGTCGAACCATCGCGGGAGGAGCTGAGGCAGAGCCCCTCCGCGATGGCAGCGTGTCACGGAGGTGAGGCCTCCGCGATGGCTCCGTGACACGTTGCCCAAGTTCAGGCCCAAGTATATAAAGCCCCCACTTCAGTTTGAAATCACTTATCACTTAGAAAAATTCCAGAAAGCGCAGTGAACAGAGAAAATCGAAGGAAAATTATAAATTATCGTCCGATTACGCTGCCAAACGCTGCCCAAACTCAAATTAATCCTAGATAACAAAGTATTTAGCAGCACAGAGCATTTCTACGGATTTAGTTTCGTGAAATACGGCCGACGAATCGGCGAGCCACCGAACTAAGGTAAGTAGAATTGCTCTAAATTAATGTCTATGTGTTCCTAGCTGAGAAGTGAATACTTCTCCCTTCTGGGCCGCTGAAAAATAGCGAGTTTTCGATCGTCTTTCGATAAGCCTAAGTTTAGGCTATAAACTATATCGAAAGTAACGTTGCTCTTTACAATAAAGCTGTATTTAGTATTGATTGACGTGTTTATGAATGCAGTTGGGAGAAAATAGTTGAAGTACGGCCGAGCCTCGTCCGACGGACGAATAGTCGAAGATAAGGTATGTAAAGTTAAGTTTCCTCGGCAAGTTGAGTAACATTGAGGCAGTATAGTAATTTACAGACCAGTAGAATGTTCAGAAGTCGATTATTGTGTTATTATGAATATTGGTGCAATATGAGAAGTTTTGGGTTGTAACGTGTACGATACCTATCCGTATGATATAGATTCGGACGTAAGTGATTAAGATTGCCCAGTATATTCAGTATGTGATGTAATATGCCATGTTAAGATATTGTTGTGTTTAGCTGAAGCCTCGCGAAGTAGTACAGTATCCGTAAAGCATTCCAGACATAGAATAGTAACTAAATGAGGTTTAGGAAGCATGTTAGAAATAGGAAATCATGTTAATACAGAAACTCAGTAAACATCATAGCTTTCAGTAGAAACACCCTCTTGTATAGCCTTTGCTCCAGTATAGTTTGACAGGAGACTATATTCATATTTATACTTACCTGTCTCAGCATGTATCAGACACCTACAGATTACTATTGTTAGCTTAGCATGTGATTTATATGATACCTTACCCCTGTTAGCCTTAGCTTATGAGATACACAGACAGCATGACTAGTTGAGACCGTTGTATTGATTGGGGTTGGATTACCTAGCATCCCTGACCGCCCAGGGTTAATAGCTGTATCGACTCATCCGCCAGAGGACGAGGATACGTCTCTCTACGGAGTGGCATGCCGTCCCGCAAGGGGACGAAGATGGGATGCCAGTTTCCCCATATTGTGCCTTGGTCGGCCCTTATACACCCCGGTCGAGCGGGTACGCCCGGGGTGTTGATTTTAGAGTCCTTCGGACTCAGGTACAGTTATAGTCAGGGGCTCAGCGAGCCCAAGTGCATACCCAGGGACCGGCAGGATGCTTACAACCACTATAGGAGATGGGATGACCGAGGTAGGGGCATAGATTCTGTGTTGATTGTACCTCCCGGCTTATGGGGGCCGGGTAAGGTTTGTGTGTGCCATGTTATGTTATGTATGTTATGCTATGTTATATTAGACATGAGTAGATTAGTAGTAGAATGATACGTCTCCAGATATGACATCCACTCCTCCCAGTATGATTGAGAACAGGTACGACTTACATCATCAGACAGATAATCTAGTTCTTCCTATTTCAGTTTCGTCAGTTATATTATTGATTTCTGATATCTTTTTCAGTTCTTGCTTTACATACTCAGTACCAGCGGTACTGACGCCCGGTGGGGCGCTGCATTACTTGCCTGCAGGTACTCATAGACGAGCAGGCGATTCTACGTGACTCCCTGTCAGCGGTTGAGTATTCAGCTCCAGTCATCCGGAGGCTGAATTCCAGAGGTGTAGTTCAGTTCCTTTTGTTGTATATTATGGGTAGGTCGGGGCCCTGTCCCGATCAATTCTATTGCTATTCCTAGAGGCTTGCAGTCTGTATATATTCCCTGTGGTCAGATGAGCCGGTCGTGTGAGGCCGTGCAGTTGTATAGTTGCCTTTTACTCTTTCTTTCTTTTGTAATGGCCGTGTGGGGCCATAGTTTGTCAGTAGTGGTGACCTTGCCGGTCACGTAGCTTTTCAGTATGTTATGTTTGAGTTACAGATAACTAGACAGCATGGTGGCCTTGTCGGCCCGCATAGGTTCCCCTGAATTGACATGTTTCTGGTCAGCTGCTAGTACAGGTACAGGAGGCTATAGGCCAATGGGCCGGGGGCTATGTTTACAGCCGTTATATAGCCCTTTATTTCCAGAAATGTGAGTTAGAGCCAGCCAGGCACCAGATGTGCCCAGGCTTCACAGTCCAGCAAGTCAGGTCCTAGTAGGGTATCAGGTACCGGTCGTACCCCCCAAGGTGGGGTGTGACACCATGACCAGGACAAACATCTCTTTTGGGGTACAAACCTTAAGTCAGTTTCTTCGGGATCCAAAAAAGTCACACATAGAAGCTGCTCTAAGGATTATAAGGTACATTAAAAATCAACCAGGGCAAGGAATTCTGTTATCAAGTAGTCAAGACAATACAATCTCTGCCTACTATGATGTTGATTGGGCAACTTGCCCTCACTCAACAAGGTCTATCACTGGTTACTTGATTAAGCTTGGAGATTAACTAATTACCTGAAAATCAAATAAACAAACCATTATTTCTAGAAGCTGAGTAGAATTTGAATATAGAAGCATGGCTTCTGCTACTACTGAGATTATTTGGATATTGAGACTTATGAAAGATCTAGGTGTTGAAGTCAAGCTACCAGTAAACATATTCATTGATAGCAAGACAACAATTCAATTAGCAGCTAATCCAGTCTATCATGAACGTACAAAATAAATTGAGATCGATTGTCATTTTATAAAGGAGAAGATAATACAAGGATTGATTTGCACCAAGTACATTCCTACTCAAGAGCAGCCAAGAGACTTGCTAACAAAAGGGCTAACCAGATTCCAACATCATCTTCTTAGCTCCAAACTAGGATTTCAAAACATTTTTTGTACTACCTAGTTTGAGGGGGAGTATTAATATTAGTGATGAGTTGGATTAGTTAGTTAAAGTTAGTTTGTGAGTTAGTAGTAGGTTAGTTAGTTAGTTGGCTGGAAAATAACTAACGAAGTAGATGCTTATCCAATTCTTAGATGAACCCTATAAATGCCTCTATGTACATACATTCAAAGTAAGTTTTGAAGTAATAAACTGACTACTATTTTCAATCTGATATTGGTTGTTCAATCTCTTTTCTTCCTTTTCCTTTCTTCTTTTGCTTCTTCTTCTTTCTTTAATATATCAATTCTTCCTTTCATTGTTTCTATAACAACAACACACTATTCTTGATTTCAAATAATCACACAAAGATTATATAAATCATCCATAATAGCACATAATATCAAATTATATTGGGAGTGGGAGAGGTAAGTACGTTATAATTTTCTCTTAATAAAATTAAGGGCACCTTGCTCCTTCTGTTTTCATCAAGGAGGAAATCAAACATAATTTTTGGAGAAATAGGTAGCCAGAAGGAAGTTGATGTGCTTAATACAGTGCCATATGGTCTCCCTGGATTATTGATACTCTGCCTAATCATGATTCGAATATCATTAATATCATAACCACTTCCTGTGAGAGTTGTCCATTGATGTGTTGTTGTTGCACTCACTCCTGAACAATAGCTTATTACCATTCTTTCTTCAAGCTTCAACACGCTCTTTCTTCCCTCTTTATTTGTTGACACTATATAGGCAATGAGTATATAACATGAGTTCGAGTATTTGAATTCAAGAACTAATTAAATTTATATTTCATATTATTGAAAAAAGGTATTATACTTGACATGCATGACATTATGTCATTTTGGGGTAAATTTGTTGCCATTGCACTTGCTAGTCGTTAACATTGTCTATTCAAAGTAGCAATCCAATGCTTTGCCCCAAATGCAAGGCCGGAATTGATAATGGGCTTGTAAATGTTGTGTATTGATGTGCCATCAATCTCGACATGCTTAATCCAAGTAACCTGTAGCACGGTAAAATGTTGACTAATGATAATTCAAATTTATAATCTCGAGATGACTAATGATTTCTCTTGAAAAATTGAAAAAGTTTATGAGAGCTAACTGGCTCAAGATTCGTGACTCAACTGAGTAATCAGCTTGCCCTTCAATCATTCATAATCATAATATATGATTATTGAAAAAACTTTACCTTTGAGTAACCATTTGGCATTGCTTTAATTAGGCATCCTGATGGCCTTTTCCAGCACCTGGTAGTCAGGATATGGTGTAGGGAAACATCGACAATTGCCCATATTCCATCAGCAGTTCGCTTGCAATATCTTATGAAATAGCAATCTCTAGTTGGAACCTGTGGAGAGGGCACTTGAAATTCTGCATACAGTGGAGAGGGCACTTGAAATTCTGCATACATCTTCCCCCCCAAAAAAAAAATGAGGGACACAAAAGGGCAGCGAAAATAATTTTATAAAATTATAGGCATCTAAGTGCAAACTATAGAGGGTGTTGACTAAGTACTTCATGAATTGTTACCATTTTCATTGCCCCATTCAAATTTTCCGCAATTCCATTTGATAACACATCCATCCTAAGAGCCGTCGACACAATATTGGAGAATAAACTTGCCCATTAATTCTGATGATCATAAAAAATAAGTAGTTGTCATTATCCTCATTTTATGACATTGTATTAACAAGTTATTTCAGCAAACAAGTTTTACAAATTAATTGTCCCATATAACAGCTCAATTCAATAAGTATTAAAGATTTAGGGTCAGTCACATTTATAATTCCAAAATTGTCTAGATCATGTCTTATATCTAATGTTAATTCTATAACTAGTTCTCATGTTCCTAATAGGAGTAAAAGAATCACTAAATGATGTAGTGAGATGAATTTAAGTTGTATTTTTTAATAAAAAGTCTCGAATTTAACTGCTAAAGATAAAAAATCTCCTATATGGCTTCTCTTTTATAATAGCCGTGAATTTTAATTAATCAATCAATGAATATCGATAACTAGATGCTTAATTAAATTAATATAGAAATAAAATAAGTGTACCGTATCCATAAAAATCTCCATCAAATTAATATGATTCATGATGACTATAGTAGTTTCTCGTGAAGCTTCAATCTTAATTCCTTGACTCATAGGTCCACTTCCTATAGGAAATCTCCTATCATACTCGTCTTCATTCAGGAAATTTGTTGCACCATCGATGTTGGGCAACGAAAGTGGCTCTCCAATTTGAGCCATTTCAAGAAGCTCCTCCGTAGATGCAATTGCTACCTTAATAATATATGGCTTTGAATTGCGATCAACCTTGTGGTAATAGAGATTAAAAGTTATTGAGTTTGAGTTCTATATAATATTAGCAGTGCAAAAATATTTAATATAAAATAATTCAACATTAGCATATTACTTAAATTCAAATCATGACGAAATATGTTAATCTGTTATGAAACAATAAAGAAGACGAAGAATATTGTAAGGAAAGAAAGAAGAGAGAAAGATGATTTACAATGAAAAGAACCCCTCTATTTATTGGATAATTCCTCCTAACTTTTCCTCCAAAAGATAAACCCTCACTATAATATAAATACACACATTCACAACAATACAAATACTTTTATAGACATTTATTATAATACAAATACATTTATAACATAGTCCAAATAATCAATGTTTTTTTACTTTTGGTTAGCTCTTCTTTTAGGAGAGCATTTTCAAGCCTCAATTGTTGTTTATTATATGAAGTTTCACCTAAACCGAATATAGGGTCGCCACAATTAGGGCAACAAGTACTGTTGATAGCTTCACTTAACCGCAGACACTCAGCCCTGAACTTATCATTTTTGGCTCGAAGTAATGAGTTCTTATTGCGTTCACCTAGGTTCTGCAGGAGAATAGTAGTTCAAAAACCACAACATAAATTTAGCAACTTGCTAGCTAGTGCTAAGTTAAATAATTTAGCCAACTAATTGCATTGATAATAATTCTAACTTACATCAAATAACATTAATTTATCTTGAATAATAATTTTAAAAAAAGTGAGAATATGTATTAATTAACCATAGAAAATTGACCAATAAAGTGTGAATGCATTTATTATAAAAGTCAAATATTTTCTAACTGCATGCCTCGGATATTTTGACAAACGAGCAAAACACTATGCCAATTTAGAGATTATTGTTCAAATATACATCTTCAATTAATATAGACAATAAAAATTACCATTTTCATTTTAAAATAAATAGTATTTTTATTTTTTTATTTTAAAATAAATATATTTCACAAAATCAATATCACATTGATTTTTTTCCTTCTAATATAACCTGATTTAAATGAATGAAGTCTTACATAATCATGAAACCACTAAAAAAAGTATACTTCTTTTTCAAGACATTTGTTAAAGTTTAAATTAATAAAAAAATATTATTACTTTTGAAAAGTGAATAATTTTCTTAAAGGATATGCTCAAATTAAAAATATCATTTGTTATGAAACCGAGAAAGTACTAGCTAGTATTATATACCTTCACTTTGGTACGTTTATTTTGGAACCAAAATTTGACCTGCAAAGGCTCTAACCCTAGTTTACGACTGAGCTCCATCCTTTGCTTCTTGTCTGGTTGAGGACACTCCTTAAACAAACTTAAGTCACAGAAATAACAAATATTAATATTAACATAGACACTTTTAGAAGGAAAAAAATGTGTTTAGAGGAATGAGATATTTTATACGCTTCCACTTCTTGGATCTGTTGTTGGGTGTGGCGGTAATGACGCGTCCTCTTTTTTGGACGCGCATCAACATTATTTTGTTCGTCATCTAATTGATTGTTGTTGCCATCGGATTTGCTATCAATTTCGTCATCTCCCAGCAGCAACTGCATTATGTCATTTTTTGATATTGTCTCTGACTCTATAGCTTCCAACAGTATATTAAACTGGCTCTCTAACATGCTACTTGACTGACAAATATAAACGGTAAAATATTTTTAAGATATCGAAAATAGAGGTGATGAGTTCATTTTTTCTCTCTTAATGATTCGGAACACGCAATTTTAAAATTAAAAATGAAAAATCCTTATTAATTGAGCAACCCCCTCTTAATCATATTTGTATGTTTTTTTTTGGTTGTTGTCCAAAAGAGAAGAGATAACACTATAAATAAAGACTGAGAAAGGGGACACAAGTCATTTTTCAAATAAATTGTCTATTTATGATATGTATTAGTGGATAAAAACCAGTATTGAAAATAAATGAAAACTGTTATAAACATATTTGTATTATAGTGAATGTCTATAAAGATATTTGTATTGTAGTGAATACATGTTTTTATATTATAGCGAAAGTCTATCTTTTGGAGAAAAGTTAGGAGAAATTATCTCTATAAATAGAGGGGTTCTCCTTCATTGTATTTGATCCCATCAAGAGAAATAACAACTTCTCTCCTTCTCTCTTTCTCTATAATATTCTTGTTCTTTCTTTATTATTTCATAACACGTTATCAGCACGAGTCTCTGCCTTGAACGCTCACTTTGAAAGATCTGAGGTAAGAAAAATTAAAAATTCTTTTTCGAAAGATGTATTACTTAACCACAGGAGTGATATTCCTTTTGGTGATATTGTTGCTCTACGACTCTACTGTCTCAAAATTTGAAGGCCAAGGTATTATTTTTCTCTTTCTTTTAATATGGCTAACCTTACGAAACTAGATTTCGTTGCCCTTCAAAGTTCGGTCAAGAACTACCTTTCATGGGTGTTCGATGCTGAAATCTATATGGATGCAATGGGTCTTGGAGACACTATTAAAAGTGAAAATAAAGCATCAAATCAAAATCGTGCTAAGGCTATGATATTCTTGCGTCATCATCTTGACGAAATTCTTAAAATTGAATATCTCACGATTAAGGATCCACTTGTTTTGTGGAATAGCCTAAAAGAAAGGTATGACCACCTGAAGATGGACATCCACCCAAAGGCACGATATGATTGGATCTATCAAGACGATAAGTCTGTTCATGAGTATAGCTCATCAACATTCAAAATTGTTTCAAAGTTGAAACTATGTGGAGAAACTATTAATGATGTTGATATGATTGAATATGTGGTAGTACACAAAATTAATTGAGAGCTCCAGAAGAGCTAATGTATTACTATTTGAAGGAATGAAATTATTGTAGTAAGTATCAAAAGGAAACTTATAAGTTTCAAGGACATTGAAAAAAAATTGAGACTATAAATTATGGGAAGATCTAATATCTTCATGCTACTACAATTGAAGCGGGTTATAAATATTTATGTAAAAGATTACCCGCTGTTTTTTAATTTGTAGTACATAAATATGGGTATGATGATGAAATCACATACGCAAGTAAACTAGAAGTATACTTAAATAACTGGTTGGCCATCCCGGTTCAAATGTGATGCAAAAATAATTGAGAATTCACGTGGCTATATGTTGAAGAAGTAAAAGATTCTTCAAGAATTCTCTTGTGTTGCTTATTCTCGTGATAGAATGATCTTGATCAGCTAAGATTGAAATTATATTCCCTAAAATTTTGGAACTTATAAAAGGGTGAATATGGGCCCGTTCACCTACCATGTGAACCATTTGCTAATAGATACATCTATGGTATGGTCACATGTGTTTTGATATTAACTTGCAATTGATTTTTGTAAGGTTGTTGCTCGAATTATTAAATTAAAAGCATAGTTCCAAATTATAAAATCATGTTGATAATGCTGATTCATAACTATGTTGGTTTAGCAAAAATTGTATACCTCCAATTATAGCTAAATCATTGGTTATGAGAATAGAACTCCCAAATAAAATTTAGTATGAGATATGTTTATTTTGACATATAGCAACACTTGAATGCATCAAGCCAACAAGGTTCCCTTATCACAATTGGTTTAGGGTCAGGAACCAAATAATTGCATCTAAAAATTTGAGTGTGCGATATATGATTCAATTGCTCCACCACAATGCACAAAGATGGTGCACAAGATCGGTGCAAAGATTCAAGGATGTTCTCATTAGGAGGAGTTAATACGCACTGTACTCTTTTTCCTTTACGAGGTTTTGTCCCACTGGGTTTTCCTTATAAGGTTTTTAATGAGGCAGCCAAAATGTGTATTATTAGATATGTATACTCTTTTTCCTTCACTAAATTTTTTTCCACTGAATTTTTTCTAGTAACATTTTAACGAGGCACATTATCTATCAAATAGACATTCAAGGGGGAGTGTTATAAACATATTTGTATTATAGTGAATGTCTATAAAGGTATTTGTATTGTAGTGGATACATGTGTTTATATTATAGTAAAAGTCTATCTTTTGGAGAAAAGTTAGGAGAAATTATCTCTATAAATAGAGGGGTTCTCCTTCATTGTATTTGATCCTATCAAGAGAAATAACAACTTCTCTCCTTCTCTCTTTCTCTATAATATTCTTGTTCTTTCTTTATTATTTCATAACAAAAACTATTAAATTTTTGTTTGACCATAATTCATACTCCCTCTCCTCTCTTCCCCTCCCTCCCCTCAAAACTTGTAGGATGGGGTTAGTGGATGGGGCAAAAGACCTAAACGTGGTATTTTAAAATTTTTGGGAAGGATTTTCACTCGAAAAAGGAGAAAACAATTAATGGTGAACATTAGAGAAATTTTTATTTGGTCTTTTATTCGCCATATATAATCTAGATTTACGTGATGTAAGTCCTAACGTTAAAAAAAAAAGACATCCCTTTAAGATTTTTCCAAATTTCAAAATTCGATATCGAAATTCTAATTAAAAATAGAAAAATTTTATTCATCCTACAACAATCCTCAATAATAATATTAGTGAGATTAATTGAAAAATTGGCCAGAAATCAGGCCTATATATATACATTAGATTCATGGACATATTAAAGAAATGTAAAAAAATAAAGAAAAACAAAAAGTATTTATAAATTTTACCTGACCAAGCAAGAGTCCAGATGAAGAAGGAACATTCCCAGGATCATTTTCGATCATCGAAGAATTCTGATAGCAAATTCTAATAGAATTTAATTAAAGACAAAAACTTTTTTACCCATTTTACAAAAATCATAGATAGTAACGTTAGTAAGATTAAATGATTAATCAATTAGAAAACCAACTGACATTATTTGATGATGTTTCTTTTCTAGAAATTAGAACTCTAGAAATGCCTAACAAACATGCATTAGATTCAAGAAAATATAGAAAAAAAATACTTTTAAAAAAGAATAAGAAAATTTTAGAATTTCGACCTGAGCAAGCGAGAGTCTAGATGAAGAAAAATCACTTCCGATTATCAAAGAATTCTGATTAGTCGGATTCATGATCAACAAAAAACCTAAAACAATGTAATATGTTAGTATAAGAAAGTCAACTTTTTGACTTTATATATATTATTTTTAATTTTTTTCGGCTGATCAAGAAAAGAGAATTTCAACAAACCAATTAAAAACTAAAGGGTTCTCATATAAAAAAAATTATCAGGTGGTTTTGCTTTGTACAAGTATGTATATGTGCAGTAAAATTTTTTTTTAAAAAAAAACATCACTCTCAAAATGATCTTGAGCAAGATGTCCCACTTTCTGTTTAAATGTATAAAAATCACTATCAACTTGCTAGAATATAACAAGATCAGACCCCAAAACAAACTCAAACTTATATCTAGCTATATATGTAAAAGAAAATGTACATATAAATAATGAATTTTGTGCTCTTAACAAGTTTTTTGTAGAAGGTTGAGAAAAGGGAAAGTACTTTTGAGATCAAATGTGATGAAGAAACAGAGAAATGAGAGAGCAAGAAGACCAACAAGACTGATGAGAGAGAGAGAGAGAAGGAGAGGTGAGTAATTGTGAGGTAAGAGATGGTGCCACTGCTTTAAGTAGAGTAGAGAGAGGGCTTCTAATTACTGTTCAATGAAAAGAAATAGTAGGAAAAAAAAGAAACAAGAAAACTATGTTTTAAAGTACAAAATATCTTAATTATGCAGTACAAACTAAATTTAGCATCAGTTTTTAGAAGTTAATTTCGAAATAATCACTTCTTATATACCATGAATAATATAAGTATTGGTTATTTTCTACTATTATTGAAAAATTTTTATTACAATTATATCTATGATAAAAATTATTGCGATGTTAAACATAAATTGATGTGTAAAATGAATTAAAGAATATACAATACATCATCTTCTTAGATATTAAAAATATTCAAATTTACTCATCTTCCAAAAATTTTAAAATGTTATTTGATTTGCTTTATTTAAATTTAGTGAGTAACTGCATGATCGTTAGAACAATTTATTAAGTTACTAAAGTAAATATCTACTGATATCTTAAGTGAGAAATAAATTAATTCTAAAATGAAGAAGAAGGAGTTAAAATCCCAATTCCTTCCGAGCAACGCGTCTTGGGTGGCAAGAGACGGGCTGCGGTGTTTGAGGTAAGGTAGCTCGGTGGGAATGTATGTCAAGGAATTTTCATCCTTGATGCTGAATGTGGGCAATATAACAGAAGAAGACAAGTTGCACTACTTTGTGAGCGGAATGAAGCCGTGGGCACAAAGGGAACTGCGTCGACAGAATGTGCAAAATCTGTCATCTTCCATTGCGGCAGCGGATGGACTGGCAGACTTCGATTTGGGTGACGACCCTAAGAAAAATTCGCACTCGAAGCCTAAGGATAGAGGCAGGGAGTGGAAGAAAGATGGGAAGAGCCAGGCCGAGAGTGAAGGTGAAAAAGGAAGGCAAGGCGATCCTTCCTATGGCAAGAAGAAGTTTGGTGGCTGCTTTACGTGTGGCGGGCCACATTTGAGGAAAGACTGCCAGTTGTTGGCCAGGGTCAATGCGATGGTTGCTGCTGAAGAGGGCAAGAAGGCAGAACCTAAGGTAGAGGAACCTGTGGCTTATGAAGATAACGTTTTTGGTGGTTATAGGATGGTTTTTTCCGACCCCAACAAGCGTGTCCGTTGAAGGATTGTCCTCGATGAGGACGTCGAGTTTCAAAGAGTGCGGGTGGTTTGTTAGAGGCCTGACTCTTGAACTCGGTATGTGGCACGGTGGCGGTAAAGGGTTGGCATGATTGACTTTGTCTTGGCCTAGGTGAGGGTTGAATCAAGCATGTGGAGCAATGTGGAGGCATTGTTAAACGAAGTGGCAAGTATGCAGCGTGACGGATTAGTATCCCATGGTATGGCATGGGCACTAAGCAGGCATCGGCAGTGGGCATCGGCAAGACAGTGTCGGCAGTGGCACAATAGCTTGTGGCAAGAGCCATTGTTGATCAGTCCGTGTGTCAAATCTTGGCTAGGTGAAGGGAAAATGCTGATCAAGGCAAGGCATGAAGATGGCAAGGAAATGGCACGAGGCAAAACGGAGTTGGCATGAACAAGGGAGATTGCAGTCGGCATGTTGGCAGTGGCACGACAGTGCTTAGCGGCAGAGGCAGATGCAGCTGGGTAACTCGGTAGGGCGTGGCCGAGGATTAGGCGCGAAGGACAAGCAGTTGGCGCCAAATCTTGGTGCGCGCGAGGCAGAGGACGTGCGCACGTGCTGGCGCGCAGACAGGCCGACGTGGGCAGTTTCATTATAACCGTTTTTGGGCTCCATTCCTTGTAGTTGCCTTAGCATTTGAAATTCAAATTAGCCTAAGCAGATGGGGCTTTCATCTGCACGTTGTAGGCACTTGTGCCACGTTTGCTTTTGTATGTTTGGGCTGCGACAAGCGTCGGCAGGCCATTAGTTGTAATAGGCAAGGCTGGCATGTGTCTATAAATGATAGCCTTTGCCTTAGACGAAAGGAGGCAGACTAAGTCAGGGCAGGACAGGTCTCCGTTGTGAATGAGGTAAGCTTAAGGCTAGAAATTCACTAAGTCTGGTGAACTAGGTAAGCTATAGGCTAGACGTTCACGTGGTAGTGGGCAGCATCCGACTTGTGGATTGCGCCTAGGATTGGAAGTCGTGGCAGTGTGTTGTCGCGCAAGTGAGGGGTCCTTTGTATTGTTTTCCTAATTAATGCAAAGGTTGGGATTGTCCCGTATTTATGTGTGTTCATTTTAATTTCTGCCACACGAAATAATTCTAAGTACCGATTTTTAGTTGTTGTCAAAGGTAGGCTGAGTCAAGCAGGTGGACTTGACTGCCGCACGATGGGATTGACGCTAAGGCAGAAACCTCTAGCGTAGACAGAATTCGCCCCTGTGAAAGGTAAGTTCATTCCTTTTAAATTTAGTAAGTTGTCGCGCTGTCATTAATTGAATGACCTATTAATTAGTTCGATTGAAAGGGAATTTTGGGAAAAGTTCAAAAGGTATACACCCCTTTCTCTATCAAATAGATAGGACTCATGGGGAAATCGAGAGATCCATATTTGTAACCTATACAGGAAACATTACAATGGAATACGTAGATGCAACACAATATACCGAGTAATCCTATACAGAAAATACTCTAGACGACCCTCTATCAAAAATTTTCATTTCACTTCTACCTTGTCCGTATGCCTGAAATGTAGTGTCAATGCCATAGTCAATACAAGATTCAAATTCCAGCCCAAAGAATCATAATCCACTATGAATCAATAAATGAGAGTAACAAAGTGAAAGTATAAATAAATGAGCAATATGAACCATAACTCCATCAATATATCAAGTATCATGCTCACAAATTCATGAAATCAACAAAGCAGGGAGATAATTACCAAATTACCCTTAGCATGATACTGCAACCCACATAAATGCTCGTTATCTAATTTATAAAGGACATTCATTATCAATCGCCCCTTAATTCAATAATCAAACTCTAACACTTTATATGGAGTCAAGAAAGTCTTAACTTGCCAAATTATAGACTTGTGCTTCGCTATGCTTCCGAACAATTTCAATTTGTTCAAATACGAAATCTATATAAGCATGCGAGTCTGTGGACACTCATATTGCTATACTATAGGCCAAAAAGGTCAACTCTGAAATCCAAGGTCAAAATAATAAATTGACACAAAAATTAGTGTATCCATAAGGTCAGAAGCTTATGCACTAAAAATCATCGAAATTCGATCACTAATAGATCCCCAAATTGAATAATTACCATTTTCACATCTAAGTATTAAACTAATCAATTTATGGGATTAAATTATGAAACTAATGATGAAATAACGGGAAAATAGTAAATAATAGGTCTACTTCTTATTCCCGATTCAAAACTAGCACAACGCCTTTGAAATCACCAAAATTTGAGACCCCTAACTTCCAAAATTGAAATATGAACTATGAAATCAAATTCAGGAATTAAAAATTTTCCATGTATTAAATTCACTTCACGAACTCAAGGACCCTCTGCGACCGCGACCAAGTGACCCAGACCTGACCCTATTCAAACACAATGAGAGTCTTGCAAATGCAAAAAGTGAAGAACCTGTACCAATAACAACAAACAATAAAATTGAAAATTAATCCAACTCTCGAATATTAAACCCTCATATTTAATCCTGCACCTTACAGATACAAACTAAATATGCAGATCGATCATAAAACATGTTTCAAATATGTCAAAATCATCAAACACCAATTCAAATTTTCTTGACCAAATATTGTCATGGTCAAACCTAAACTTTCCAAAATGCTCAAATCTAACCAAAGATCAAAATCACATTTGAACCCCTTGGGACCTATTCCAATAATTCAATTAAGTCATAAAATACCCGTCTGACCTAATGGAGCTGTCAAAACTTAAATTCAACCTTTTTAACCTAAAATATTTACTTTGATCAAACTTCTCAAACGCCAAATTTCTAAAACGGAAAATCTTATACGAAACACATCTGATCACCTTGAGAATCATGTCACCAATTGCTGCAAGTCACAAATGATATAATGAGGCTATGGAAAGGGTTAAGCAAACAAAACAACCATGAGGGTCGATACATCATCCACCACTAAAACTCACATTCATTCTCAAACTGAAAGAGAAAAAAGTGCCTGCACTATTGAATTGATGAGGATATTTGTCCCACGTGTCTGCCTCAACTTCCCAAGTGGTCTCCTCAACAGGATGATTCTCCACTGCACCTTCAATGATGCAATCTTCTTATACCTCAGCTTTTGAATCTGCCTATCGAAATTGGTTATAGGTTTCTCCTCAAATGCCATATTCTGATCTAACTGCACCAAATCCCATTGAATCACATGAAAACCATCATAACGGTATTTTTTCAGTATCAAAACATGGAACATTGGATGACCACTTGATAAAACCTAAAGGTAAAACCAACTCATAGGTCACCTCGTCAATACACTATAATACCTCGAATGAACCAATGAACCTACGGCTGAGTTTGCCCTTCTTCTCAAATATCATAACACCCTTCATTGACGATACCTTTATAAATATCTTCTTACCAACCATGAACTCTATGTCACAAACTTTTCAATCTACAAACTTTTTTTGTCAATTTTGGCTATGAGGTGCCAATCTTGAATCAATTTGACCTTGTCCAATAAATATATCAAGGTATGTACCTCATGGCTTGACCTCAAATGCATCAAACCAATCAATCAGAGAAAATATCTCCTACCATACAAAGCTTCAAATGGATCCATCTGAATGCTGGAACAATAATTATTATTATAAGCAAACACTATCAAAGGAAAGAATTGACCCCCAATGACCTCCAAAATCAATCACATAAGCATAAAGCACATCCTTAAAACCTGAATAGTCCATTTGTCTGTAGTTGGAATGTTTTGCATATACTGAGTTCTACTCGACTATCCTACTCCTTTTGCATGGACCTCCAGAAACGAGATGTGAACTGAGTATCCTAGTCTGAGATGATAAAAATAGTCACCCATACAAATGGACTATCTCCTGAATATTGATTTTTGCCAATCTCTCTAAAATGTAGGTAGTCTGAACTGAAATAAAGTAAGCAGATTTAGTCAACCTATCCATGATGACCCAAGTAGTATTAAACTTTCTCAAAGTATGTGGTAACCCTACCATTAAATTTATAGAACCACGTCCACTTCTACTCAAGTACAGGCATCCTCTAAATTCTATATATCTTCTAGTCTCTAGCTCTCATACTTCACTTGCTGGCAAACTAGGCATCGAGATACTTGCTCTGTAATGTCTCTTCATCCTACATCACCAATAGTTCTGCTTCAATTCATGATATATCTTCACTACTTTCGGATGAATAGAGTACCTAGACAATGAGTCTCCTCCATGATCAATTTGATCAAATCATCCACTTTTGGAACATAGATATAACTCTTGATTCTCAAAACACCTTCCTAATTCAAAATTTCTTCCTTAGCTTCACCTTTCAGGACTTTATCTTGAATCATCCTCAAACTACTGAGCCTTAATATGCTCAGCCAAAAGTGACTGTGCCTTAATAAAATCAAGAACACTATTGGGTTTCAAAATGTCTAAGTCTCACAAAGTTATTAGCCAAAGATTGAACATCTATGGCCAAAGGACGTTCCTCCACCAGCAACATAGCCAAACTACATATACTAACCGTCTTCCAATTCAAGACATTTGTTACCACATTAGCCTTGCCCGAATGTTAATGAATAGTTATATCATAATCCTTAAGCAACTCTGCTCATTTCCTCTATCTGAAATGTAGATCTCTCTTCCTGAAAATAGACTAGAGGTTGTGATGATTTGTGAAAATCTCACAATGGACACCATAGAGATAATGCCTCAAAATCTTCAAAGTAAATACTGCCAATGCCAACGCAAAATCATAAGTAGTGTATTTCTTCTCATGAATACTTAATTTCCTTGAAGAATAATCTATCACCTTGACTTTATCCATCAACATACATCCGTTACCAACTCTAGAAACATTGCAATAGGCTGTAAAGCCTTCACCCTCCACAAATAAGGTTAAAATAAGAATAAAAGTCAACAAGTCTTGAGCTTCCGAAAGCTCGCCTCACACTCATTTTACCATTAAAAAGTCATATTATTTTGATTCAATTTCGTTAATGGAGATGCAATTGTTATACCCCGTAGAATTTCCGGCACTTAGATGACCTATTCGCATGTTGGTTAAGCATATTTGGAAGCCATACGTGCTAGGGAAAGGCCCGGGAAAAGATCGGACGAGAAACCCATCGAACCATCGCGGGAGGAGCCGAGGCAGAGCCCCTCCGCGATGGCAGCGTGTCACAGAGGTGAGGCCTCCGCGATGGCTCCGTGACACGTTGCCCAGGTTCAGGCCCAAGTATATAAGCCCCACTTCGGTTTAAAATTCATTTCATCACTAGTAAATTTCCAGAAACGTAGTGAACAGAGGGAAAATGAAGGGAGATTATAAATTATCGTCCGATTACGCTGTCAAACGCTGCCCAAACCCAAATTAATCCTAGATACCAAGGAATTTAGCAGCAGAGAGCATTTCTACGGAGTTAGTTTCCCGAAATACGGCCGACGAATCGGCGAGCCACCGAACTAAAGTAAGTAGAATTGCTCTAAATTTATGTCTATGTGTTCCTAGCTGAGAAGTGAATATTTCTCCCTTATGGGCCGCTGAAAAATAGCGAGTTTTCGATCGTCTTTTGATAAGCCTAAGTTTAGGCTATAAACTATATCGAAAGTAACTTTGCTCTTTACAATAAAGTTGTATTTAGTATTGATTGACGTATTTATGAATGCAGTTGGGAGAAAATAGTTGAAGTACCGGCCGAGCCTCGTCCGACGGACGAATAGTCGAAGATAAGGTATGTAAAGTTAGTTTCCTTCGGCAAGTTAAGTAATATTAGTATAGCGTAATAAATTACGGACCAGTAGAATGTTCAAAAGTCGAGTATTGCGTTATTATGAATATTGGTACGATGTTAGAAAACATTGGGTTGTAATGTGTATGAAACCTAACGGTATGAAATAGATTCTAACGCAAGCGTTAGAGATTGCCCAGTATACTCAGTATGTATTGTGATATGCCATGTTGAGATATGGTTGTATTCAGTTGAGGCCCCGTATAGTAATGCAATACCCGCAAAACACTTCAGAAATAGAATAGCAGACTAAAATGAAGTTCAGAAAGCATGTCAGGATTTGTAAATCATGTTACTATAGAAAGTCAGTATACAGCGTAGTCTAGCAGAAAGATTATATTCGTACATACATATATAGTACTTCCAGCCTCAGCATGTATTAAGTATGTACTTATTCCTATCACTAGTCCAGCATATAGTGTATACAGAAACTTAGCAAACAACAGAGTTTTCAGCAGAAACATTATCTTATATAGCATTTGCTCAGTACAGCCCGGCAGGAGACTATATTCACATTTATATATCTTTACCTGCCTCAGCACGTATTAAATACGTACAGATTACTATCATTAGCCCAGCATGTATATATATGATACTTTACCCCTAGTAGCCTCAGCATGTGAGATACACAGATAGTATTACTAGTTGAGACCGTTGTATTGTTTGGGGTTGGATTACCTAGCATCCATGACCGCCCAAGGTTAATAGCTGTATCGACTCGTCCGCCAGAGGACGAGGATACGTCACTCTACGGAGTGGCATGCCGTCCCGCCAGGGGACGAAGATGGGATGCCAGTTTTTCCGCATATTTGTGCCTTGATCGGCCTTACACACCCCAGTCGAGCGGATACGCCCGGGTGCAGATTCAGGAGTCCTCCGGACTCAGATACAGTTATAGTCAGGGGCTCAGTGAGCCCAAGTGCATACCCAGGGGACCGGCAGGATGCTTACAACCAGTATAGGAGATGGGTTGATCGGGGTAGGGGTATAGATTCTGTGTTGATTGTACCTCCCGGCTTATGGGGGTCGGGTAAGGTTATGTATGCCATGTTATGTTATGTATGTTATGCTATGATTACAGTAGATACGAGCAGATTATTAGTGAAATGATACGCCTCCAGGTATGATTCCTACTCCCTTCAGTATGATTAAGGACAAGTACGATCTACACTATCAGATAGTAATTTAGTTCTTCTATTCCAGTTTCGTCAGTTATGTTATTGATTTCAGACATCCCTTCAGTTCTTACAGATTCAATTATCTCCTACTATTCAGAATTTTTAGTTATATTGCTTGTATTCAGCTGTATTCAGTTTACTTTACATACTCAGTACCAGCGGTACTGACGCCCAGTGGGGCACTGCATTACTTGCCTGCAGGTACCCATAGACGAGCAGGCGATACCTCGTGATCCCCATCAGCGGTTGAGTATTCAGCTCCTGTCATCCAGAGGCTGAATTTCTAGAGGTGTAGCCCAATTCTTTTTGTTGTACAGTACGGGTAGGTCGGGGCCCTGTCCCGATCATTTCTATTATCCTTCCTAGAGGCTTGCAGTCTGTATATATATTCCCTGCGATCAGATGAGCCGGTCGTGTGAGGCCGGGCAGTTGTATAGTTGCCTTTGCTCCTTCTTTCTTTTGTAATGGCCGTGTGGGGCCATAGTTTGCCAGTAGTGGTGACCTTGCCGGTCACGTAGCTTTTCAGTATGTTATGCTTGAGTTACAGATAACTAGACAGCATGGTGGCCTTGTCGGCCCGCATAGGTTCCCCTGAATTACCTTGTTTCTAGTCAGCTGTAATACAGGTACAGAAAGCTATAGGCCAATGGGCCGGGGGCTGTATTTACAGCCGTTATATAGCCCTTTGTTTCCAGAAATTTGAGTTAGAGCCAGCCAGGCGCCAGATGCGCCCAGGCTTAACAGTTCAGCAGGTCCGGTCTTAGTAGGGCACCAGGTGCCAGTCATACCCCCCAAGGTGGGGCGTGACAAACTTGGTATCAGAGCCGGTGCCGGCCGGTGGTGGGGCAAACCTCAGCGAGGACGCTGAGTCCCTACGGGGGGTAACTAGGGACGGCGATACGTAACGCCTGGTTTACTTAGGCAAATCCCACATCGGTGGTGGAGGGGAACGAAGAGTGCTTTATAAGTGCTTGGATACCTCTACATTGTAGACGCGTTTTAAAGCCGTGAGGGACTAGCTGCCCAAAGCGGACAATATCTACAAGCGGCGACCTGGGCTGTTACAGTGGTATCAGAGCAGGTCGTATCCCAGGGAGTCTGCAAGCCGTGCTAACAGAGTCTTGTCCATGGATGTGTTGTGCACCACATACTATGGATAGGAGGCTGCAAGGCATGATAGGATGGTTGTCTTTTATTCTTATTCAGTCGTGCTGTAGAGCGGTACAGTTTAGGGTTGAGTCCCTAAAAATCTTACCATACTCTTTGGTTACAGATAATGTCAGACCAGCGCCATCCTATCACAGGTCGGAACTTAGATGTTGCAGCAGGGGAAGGCACCAGCAGGATGCCTCACCCTCCTTTGGAGACAGCCCGACCAGAGGGCACTACAGAGGCATCATCCCAGCCTCCTCAGCAGTCTCCACCACGTCAGGAGCCACCTGGGGCGACACTACCTTCAGCAGCCCCTATATTGACTCCTTCCGATCAGGAGGTTAGGAGTGCTGTAGTTCTGTTAGCACAGATGATGGCTGCTCAGCGTCAGCCAATGCCATCTATAGTTGCAGAATCATCAGGAGGGCCCGGTAGTTCGAGGGTCCGAGAGTTCTTAGCCCTGAATCCCCCACAGTTCACAGGTACGGACCGAACAGAGGACCCCCAAGATTTTCTGGATCAGATGCAGAGAATCTTCAGGGTTATGCATGCCACGTCTACCGAGTCAGTTGAGTTGGCCGCATTCCGGTTACGGGATATTGCGGTGTTATGGTACGAAAGCTGGGAAGGGTCCCGAGGGAGAGATGTTTCCCCTCCCACCTGGTCCAGCTTTTCAGGAGCCTTTCTGGATCATTATCTGCCGCGGGAGATTCGACTGGCCCGGGTAGACCAGTTCCTACATCTAGAACAGGGGGCCATGAGTGTTCGGGAGTATTCTTTACAGTTTGATTCTCTAGCTCGATATGCACCGGCCTTCGTTGATACCATGGCATCCAGAGTGCATCGTTTCATTACGGGCTTGAATCCAGAATATGTTGAGATTTGTACCACAGCTACACTGCGAGAGGACATGGATATTGCTCGCATTCAGGCATTTGCCCAGAATATTGAGGGCATCAGACAGCGGCAACGAGAGGTCAGAAGGGTTAATCAGGAACAGCGTCGCTGGGACAGGCCAGTTGAATTACAGGGAGAGGCCCGAGGAGGACCCAGGCCCCGAATGTCAGACAGGCCGCCCAGGCCCCCGCCTCCGCCGCAGTCACAGGGGGGTAGATCCGGCCGCAGGGGACAGTCAGGGACTGGTAGAGGCTCGCAGATGGCAGATTCACCATCACAGAGGAGGGGAGAGCAGAGTAGGTATACCCTACCACTTTGCCCTATATGCAGTCGACGCCATCCTGGAGCATGCAGATATGGCTCCACCGCATGTTAGAATTGTGGCCAAGAAGGCCATTTGATGAAAGATTGCCCAGCCAGGGGTCGAGAGGACCAGGATAGACAGGATAGGGCATCAACAGGATCACGAGCTACAGCATCTTCAACTGGGCGCAGGCCCTCAGTTTCAGCAGGCAGGGGTCGGGGCAGATCAGGGGCCTCCAGTACAGGTGCGGGCCCAAGCCGTACATATGCTTTACCAGGGAGGCAAGATTCAGAAGCGTCGCCTGATGTTGTGACAGGTATGCTAACTATCTGTTCACACCCTGCTTATGTGTTAATCGATCCAGGGTCTACTTTGTCCTATATTACTCTATTTGTGGCACGGAAGTTTAGTATTGTACCAGAATCATTACGGCAGCCCTTCTTAGTATCTACGCCCATCGGTGACTCTATCACAGCTAGCCGAATCTACCGTGGGTGTACAGTAGAGATTGTTGACCGTCAGACCACAGTAGATCTGGTCGAGTTAGAAATGATAGACTTCGATGCCATAATGGGTATGGACTGGTTAGTACCATGCTTTGCCAATGTTGAATGTTGGACCAAGACAGTCCGATTCCACTTCGCAGGAGAAGTAGTACGGGAGTGGAAGGGTAGCACCGCTACGCCAAAAAGTAGGTTTATTTCCTACCTTCAGACGAGAAAGTTGATATCTAAGGGGTGCATTTACCATCTTGTCAGAGTTCAGGATGTCCAAGCAGAATCTCCGACACTTCAGTCTGTCCCAGTGGTAAATGAATTCCCAGATGTATTTCCTGATGAGTTACCTGGTATTCCCCCAGAAAGGGAAATAGACTTTGCTATCGACTTGTTACCAGGCACTCAGCCAATATCAATACCTCCTTATCGTATGGCTCCTGCAGAATTCAGAGAATTAAAGGAGCAGTTGAGAGATTTGTTAGATAAAGATTTTATCAGGCCGAGTACTTCACCGTGGGGTGCGCTAGTTTTATTCGTGAGAAAGAAAGATGGCTCGCTCCGAATGTGCATAGATTATCGGCAGCTAAACAAAATTACAGTAAAGAACAAGTATCCGCTCCCCAGGATTGATGATTTATTTGATCAGCTACAGGGAGCCAGATACTTTTCTAAGATTGACTTGCGGTCCGGATATCACCAGGTCCGAGTACGTGAGAGGGATATTCCTAAGACGGCATTCAGGACCCGATATGGGCATTTTGAATTTCTGGTTATGTCCTTCGGGCTAACGAATGCCCCAGCAGTCTTTATGGACCTGATGAACAGTATTTTCAGACCCTTCCTGGACTTGTTCGTGATAGTATTCATTGATGACATTCTGGTGTATTCTCGCTCTGAAGCAGATCACCGGACTCATTTGCGGACAGTGCTCCAGATTCTCAGGGACCTCCAGTTGTATGCTAAGTTTTCAAAGTGCGAATTCTGGATTAACTCAGAGGCCTTTTTAGGGCATATTGTCTCAGACACCGGTATACAGGTAGATAAGCAGAAGATAGAAGCAGTTAAGTCATGGCCTAGGCCTACCACCCCGACTGAAGTTCGTAGTTTTTTGGGGTTAGCAGGGTATTATCGGAGATTCGTTGAGGGATTCTCAACCATTGCAGCACCTTTAACTAAATTGACACAGAAAGCAGCAAAGTTTCAGTGGACGGAGGCATGCGAGCAGAGTTTCCAGGAATTGAAAGACAGGTTAACCTCCTCCCCAGTATTAGCATTGCCGGAAGGCACAGAGGGTTATTCAGTCTATTGCGACGCGTCAGGTGTCGGATTGGGTTGTGTGTTAATGTAGCATGGTAGAGTGATTGCATATGCTTCCAGACAGCTGAGAAGACACGAAAAGAATTACCCTACCCATGACCTGGAATTGGCCGCAGTAATTCATGCCTTGAAGATGTGGAGGCATTATCTGTACGGCGTCCATGTTGACATTTATACAGATCATAAGAGCTTACAGTACATTTTCACCCAGAGGGAGTTGAATCTGCGGCAACGCCGCTGGTTAGAGTTGTTGAAAGACTATGATGTGAATATTCTATACCACCCCAGAAAAGCTAATGTTGTAGCAGATGCCCTGAGCCGTAAGTCAATGGGGAGTTTGGCGTATTTGCGACCTGAGAAACAGAAATTAGCTAAAGAAATTCATCAGTTAGCTGGCCTAGCCGTTCGAGTAATAGAAACAGAAAATAATGGACCAGTAATTCAGAATTCTGCAGTGTCATCGTTAGTTACAGAGGTAAAAGAACGGCAGTATGAGGATCCCGATTTAGTCCAGCTCAGAGATAGAGTTTAGAAAGGTAAGGAGCCAGATTTTCAGATAACCGAGAATGGTGTGCTACATTGTAAGGGCCGCCTTTGTGTCCCGAATGTCGCAGGACTTCGTGGGCAGATCATGCATGAGGTACACTACGCTCGCTATTCCCTTCACCCAGGGGCGACGAAAATGTACCACGATATCATAGACATCTACTGGTGGCCAGGTATGAAAACTGAGATAGCTGAATTTGTATCTAGGTGTGCTAATTGTCAGCAGGTGAAAGCAGAGCACCAGAAACCGGGCGGTTTGACTCAGGAGATAATGATACCTATGTGGAAATGGGAAGTAATAAACATGGATTTTGTAACAGGGTTACCCCGTACTAGACGCAGAAATGATTCCATTTGGGTAATAGTTGACAGGCTGACAAAATCAGCTCATTTCCTGCCAGTAAGGGCTACCTTCTCAGCCGAGGACTATGCCGAATTATATATCAGAGAAATAGTTAGATTGCATGGAGTGCTGGTATCTATTATTTCAGATAGGGGAGCACAGTTTACAGCTAGATTCTGGCAGTCATTTCAGAAAGGTCTGGGGACGCAGATTAATTTGAGCACAACATTCCATCCTCAGACAGACGGGCAGGCGGAACGTACAATTCAGACGCTCGAAGATATGCTACGAGCGTGTGTGTTAGATTTTGGGGGTAGCTGGGATGAACATCTTTTGTTAATTGAATTTTCTTATAATAACAACTACCATTCAGCTATTCAGATGGCGCCTTTTGAGGCATTGTACGGGCGAAAATGTAGATCGCCGGTGGGCTGGTTTGAGATAGGAGAATCAACATTAGTTGGCCCAGACATTGTTCGGCAGTCCGAGGAAAAGATAAAGCTTATCCGAGAGCGTTTACTGACCGCTCAGAGCCGCCAGAAGTCATACACAGATAGGCGGCGCAGAAATCTAGAATTTTCGGTAAACGATTGGGTATATCTGAAAGTGTCCCCGATGAAAGGGGTAATGAGGTTTGGCAAGAAGGGCAAGCTTAGCCCAAGATTCATTGGGCCGTATCAGGTTCGGCGAAGAATAGGCCGCGTGGCATACGAGTTGAACTTGCCTCCAGAGTTAGCGTCGGTTCACCCAGTATTCCATGTTTCTATGTTAAGGAAGTTCGTAGGGGACCCTTCTACAGTAGTTCCAGTTCAGGATGTCCAGATCACAGAAAAGTTAGCATATGAAGAGGTTCCCGTAGCCATTTTAGACAGACAGATTCACAGGCTGAGAACTAAAGATGTTGCATCTGTCAAGGTATTGTGGCGTAACAGAAATCGGGAGGAAATGACGTGGGAGGCTAAAGAAGATATGAAAACCAGATACCCTCACTTATTTCAGGCCTAGTCAGACGACAGGTATGTCCGTATCATTATTTACACAGTACTTTATGGTATGTATGTTGTAAATGATAAAGAAAGAAGTGATATTTAGTTGTCCAGTGGATTGTAGAATATTGTGTGCAGTGCCTGTGTTGGACTTTTTCTGCGTTTCAGGTCTTTGCGATAGTCCATATTACAGGGGAAACTCTGCCGAAATTTTTTCAGAAACTAGAGTAAGCAGTCCTCTAGATAGCAGTATACATTCGAGGACGAATGTTCCTAAGGGGGGGAGAATGTTATACCCCGTAGAATTCCCGGCACTTAGATGACCTATTCGCATGTTGGTTAAGCATATTTGGAAGCCATACGTGCTAGGGAAAGGCCCGGGAAAAGATCGGATGAGAAACCCGTCGAACCATCGCGGGAGGAGCCGAGGCAGAGCCCCTCCGCGATGGAAGCGTGTCACGGAGGTGAGGCCTCCGCGATGGCTCCGTGAGACGTTGCCCAGGTTCAGGCCCAAGTATATGAGCCCCGCTTCGGTTTAAAATTCATTTCATCACTAGTAAATTTCCAGAAACGTAGTGAACAGAGGGAAAACGAAGGGAGATTATAAATTATCATCCGATTACGCTGCCAAACGCTGCCCAAACCCAAATTAATCCTAGATACCAAGGAATTTAGCAGCAGAGAGCATTTCTACGGAGTTAGTTTCGCGAAATACGGCCGACGAATCGGCGAGCCACCGAACTAAAGTAAGTAGAATTGCTCTAAATTTATGTCTATGTGTTCCTAGCTGAGAAGTGAATATTTCTCCCTTCTGGGCCGCTGAAAAATAGCGAGTTTTCGATCGTCTTTCGATAAGCCTAAGTTTAAGCTATAAACTATATCGAAAGTAACGTTGCTCTTTACAATAAAGTTGTATTTAGTATTGATTGACGTATTTATGAATGCAGTTGGGAGAAAATAGTTGAAGTACCGGCCGAGCCTCGTCCGACGGACGAATAGTCGAAGATAAGGTATGTAAAGTTAGTTTCCTTCGGCAAGTTAAGTAATATTAGTATAGCGTAATAAATTACGGACCAGTAGAATGTTCAGAAGTCGAGTATTGTGTTATTATGAATATTGGTACGATGTTAGAAAACATTGGGTTGTAATGTGTATGAAACCTAACGGTATGAAATAGATTCTAATGCAAGCGTTAGAGATTGCCCAGTATACTCAGTATGTATTGTGATATGCCATGTTGAGATATGGTTGTATTCAGTTGAGGCCCCGTATAGTAATGCAATACCCGCAAAACACTTCAGAAATAGAATAGCAGACTAAAATGAAGTTCAGAAAGCATGTCAGGATTTGTAAATCATGTTACTATAGAAAGTCAGTATACAGCGTAGTCTAGCAGAAAGATTATATTCGTACATACATATATAGTACTTCCAGCCTCAGCATGTATTAAGTATGTACTTATTCCTATCACTAGTCCAGCATATAGTGTATACAGAAACTTAGCAAACAACAGAGTTTTCAGCAGAAACATTATCTTATATAGCATTTGCTCAGTACAGCCCGGCAGGAGACTATATTCACATTTATATATCTTTACCTGCCTCAACACGTATTAAATACGTACAGATTACTATCATTAGCCCAGCATGTATATATATGATACTTTACCCCTAGTAGCCTCAGCATGTGAGATACACAGATAGTATTACCAGTTGAGACCGTTGTATTGTTTGGGGTTGGATTACCTAGCATCCATGACCGCCCAGGGTTAATAGCTGTATCGACTCGTCCGCTAGAGGACGAGGATACGTCACTCTACGGAGTGGCATGCCGTCCCGCCAGGGGACGAAGATGGGATGCCAGTTTTTCCCCATATTTGTGCCTTGATCGGCCTTACACACCCCAGTCGAGCGGATACGCCCGGGTGCAGATTCAGGAGTCCTCCGGACTCAGATACAGTTATAGTCAGGGGCTCAGCGAGCCCAAGTGCATACCCAGGGGACCGGTAGGATGCTTACAGCCAGTATAGGAGATGGGTTGACCGGGGTAGGGGTATAGATTCTGTGTTGATTGTACCTCCCGGCTTATGGGGGCCGGGTAAGGTTATGTATGCCATGTTATGTTATGTATGTTATGCTATGATTACAGTAGATACGAGCAGATTATTAGTGAAATGATACGCCTCCAGGTATGATTCCTACTCCCTTCAGTATGATTAAGGACAGGTACGATCTACACTATCAAATAGTAATTTAGTTCTTCTATTCCAGTTTCGTCAGTTATGTTATTGATTTCAGACATCCCTTCAGTTCTTACAGATTCAGTTATCTCCTACTATTCAGAATTTTTAGTTATATTGCTTGTATTTAGCTGTATTCAGTTTACTTTACATACTCAGTACCAGCGGTACTGACGCCCAGTGGGGCGCTGCATTACTTGCCTGCAGGTACCCATAGACGAGCAGGCGATACCTCGTGATCCCCATCAGCGGTTGAGTATTCAGCTCCTGTCATCCGGAGGCTGAATTTCTAGAGGTGTAGCCCAGTTCTTTTTGTTGTACAGTACGGGTAGGTCGGGGCCCTGTCCCGATCATTTTTATTATCCTTCTTAGAGGCTTGCAGTCTGTATATATATTCCCTGCGGTCAGATGAGCCGGTCGTGTGAGGCTGGGCAGTTGTATAGTTGCCTTTGCTCCTTCTTTCTTTTGTAATGGCCGTGTGGGGCCATAGTTTGCCAGTAGTGGTGACCTTGCCGGTCACGTAGCTTTTCAGTATGTTATGCTTGAGTTACAGATAACTAGACAGCATGGTGGCCTTGTCGGCCCGCATAGGTTCCCCTGAATTACCTTGTTTCTGGTCAGCTGTAATACAGGTACAGAAGGCTATAGGCCAATGGGCCGGGGGCTGTATTTACAGCTGTTATATAGCCCTTTGTTTCCAGAAATTTGAGTTAGAGCCAGCCAGGCGCCAGATGCACCCAGGCTTAACAGTTCAGCAGGTCCGGTCTTAGTAGGGCACCAGGTGCCAGTCATACCCCCCAAGGTGGGGCGTGACAAAATAGAAGAGAAACTCCACAAATTGCCTGTAGTAGCTAGTCAATACCAAAAAACTCTGAATCTCGGTAGACGAAGTAGGCCTAGCTCAATCTAACTGCTTCAATATTATTTGGATCTACCACAATACCTTCCTTGACACCACATGTCCCAAGAATGCCATGGAACTCAACAAATACTCACATTTTGAGAATTCGGCATATAACCACTAACCTTCAAGGTCTAAAGCACGATACTCAAATATTACTCATACTCTTCTCTACTACGGGAGTAGATAAAGATGTCATTGACGAAAACAATAATGAAGGAATCCAAATAGGGTATGAATACACTATTCATCAACTTCATGATCGTTGTTGGGCATTAGTCAACCCAAAAGACATGATCAAAAACTCATAATGATCATAATAGGACCTGAAAGTTGTCTTGGGGATATGTTCCCCCTAATATTTAACTAATAGTAATTGTATCTCAAATCAATCGTCGAAAACACTGAAGTACTCTAGTCACTACATTGTTGGGGGTTAATCAATGATACTTGTTGGGTACATATTATTTTTTATACTCATATTATACTTGTTATAAATACCCTTAACCTTGAAAATTTAATTTTTAAAGGTTTGAAATCTTCTTTTTACTTTTTATTTTAGAAATTAATATAATGATATAACTTACCCATACAAAAAAATTAAAAATCCAAAAAAGAATTAGAAATTAAAAAATATATATATTATAATGAGTACCTTTCTAGATCACCTTGATTAGAAATTGAGCAATCATTTTCCTCTTTTTATATTTTGATTTTGTATATATTAATTATGTCAAACTTAATAAATATCGGGTATGTTTTCCAGCAAAATAAAAATGCATGATTGAATAATAAATTATTAATACATTATGAATAAAATTACTAGAAGCATACTCTATATTAAATAAATAATTTATTCAATCATGCATTTTTATTTTGCGGGAAAACATATCCATTATTTATTAAGTTTGACAAAATCAATATTTAAAATTTTAAAAAAAAATTAATTTCTAATTAAGGTAATCTAGAAAGGTACTCATTATGATATATATATTAATTTCTAATTTTTCTTTGGATATTAAATTTGTGTATCTCAATTTTATTAATTTCTAAAATAAAAAGTAAAAAAATAAAATTTTAAAAAACCTTTAAATTTAAATTTTTGAGGTTGAAGATATTTTAAGACTAAAATGTGAAAAAGGAGGGGTATTTTTGAGCCAAAAATAAACGTTGAGGGTATTTTTAGACCAAAAGGTGAAAGAAGGGTATTTATGAGTCATTTCTCATAGGTTAAGGATATTTTTGGTCATTTTTACTACTTTTTATGAAAATTCGGATGTTGATAGTAGTGAAGCTCGTGACAGTGTCTAGAGGTTGTTGACTTGGAATTCAGGATGAGTTGTTTGATTGATTTGCACTACTAGACTCTCACTCTATTTTTTATTTCATGCTTTTCTTATCTTGACAGTGTATTAAAAATATCTTTCTTTTATTTTTAAATTATATGTTCAGTCAAACACAATCACATAAATTGGGACAAGTAAAATATTTTAAATAAACAAACAAATTATTTAAACTTAAAAGTTATTCATTGAAAAGTATTTGGCAAATTAATAATTTTTACTTTATAAACCAAACTTTCCCTTAAGTATACAATTTAGAGCAAATATATTTTGCGCCTAAAAAGTGTATTATTTATAGCCCTGTAATTATAAAAATGGCTCAAATATATCCTTTCAGTTGATGAAAATGTGAAAATTAATTTTGATTTTATTTTTTTAATTTTTAATTAAAATAAAGGCAACTTAGAAATATATTTAATCCTTCTCACAAAATTATTCAGCGGCACATTTACTTTGTCTTACCCATGACCTTTTTGTAAACCTTCTTTAGTTCAATATCTAATTTAAATTTATTATTTTGATGATCAATTTTTTTTGCACTCATCTTCTTGTTAAATATATTATAGATGCAGCGGAAAAAATAATATGCAAAAATAAAGAATAAATTACAATTTGATCACTTGAGATTAGGGGTTTTCATAGGTTGGGTTTTGGTTAAAGCGAAATCAAATTAATTTAGTTAACTTTTAAATTATTAAAATCAAATTAAATCAAATCAAATATAATACATATTTATCGATTTGCTTATTGTTGATTTTTGATTCGATTTTTAAGAAATCTAATGATATTTCTCTCTTTTACTATTTTTTTCCCGCGATTAGAAAAAACTTTTCCACTCTTCTTCAATTTATAATCTTTTATTACCCTTTTATTGTAAAAATTATAATTTTCTTAAAATATAAAAAAAATGACTTAAGATCTATAATCTCCGCTTCAGTCAGCTATCTACGATATTGAACATGGTTCAATTAAATCACAAGTGCAGAATAATAAAGAATACGCAGATGTGACGTGAAAAACTTCCTTGCTCAAGGGAGTCTAAAAAAATACGACCTATCGAATAGGATTTTATTCAACTCATGAACAAGTTTTGGACTACAACTTTGCAATCAAAGGGACTAACTCAAGTACCTTAATCTCTAAGAGGACTTGATTTTCTTGTACGTGTTGGACTTCTTCAATTTCACGCATTTTTCTTATTCGATATTTTCAGATCCAAGTCAAATTCGTACCTGCAAAATCTTCACATAACAATTTTTTTTTTGATGATGATAAATATGTATGCATATGAATCTAGTTGACACCCATGTATGCATATGAACCTGGTTCGCTTTGTCAGTTGTAAAAACTTTATCAATTACAGTCAATCATTAAAATTCCTCTACTAACAAATTTTTCCTTTTTGATGATGAAAAATAATATTCTATGCTCACATCTTCCCCTTTTGACATCATTAAAAAGTTTTTAGACAAAGAACCTAGCAAGTATCACGCATGTGCAAAAAATTACTAAACTATGGCCACTGAGGCAACACTTATCAGAACAAGCCTGAAACAACAAAAACTGTTAGATCAAACTGATGATATGAGCCATCTAATGCGCAGATAGATTAGGAGCGCAAGAAAAGAACAAAACAAGCCAGTGATGTACCAAATCCAACACATAGTATCCAACTTGTAAGCAAAGTACAACGACAAATAGGAAGCAATAGAGAAGGGAAGACCAAAAAGAACTTCAGGAGGAGGAATGGGTAGTTTGCTCTATTAAAGAGAGAAACTTGTCAATTCTGTTATTGTGGACACTCTATTCACTAAGCATTCTGTCTTTGAGAGTAGAAATCTCAGCATTAGCAGTGGGTAGATCAACCTTGAGCTGAGCATTCTCCTTTTTCAATTCAGCCACTCGTGCAGTTGCAGTATGCAGATCGAAAATCATCTGAGTTATAGGTTATTTTTTTAACTTGGTACATGTTGTAGAAGATCAAACTCCTCCATGGTTCATTCCATGTCATACTCTGCATAGCTTACTCTAGGCACTTACAAAATGTCACCAATTAACTATTTTGTCAAGATGAGACTTACTCCATTCACCCTTAAATCCACTTTTTCATTCTTTACTTCCTCAAGATTTGTATAGAGATCCACCATTTTAGACTCACGAACTCTAGGAAGAGGGCAAGAGTGGATGGGATAGGTTTTGGTAAAGAACTTGGTGCAGTCTCAGATGCTGCTGATGGAAGTTCTCCCTGAGTTGATGGAGGGGCTTCTTCTGCCATGGAAACATTTAACAAAGAGGGACTGGTAGAAAGATTTTTCATGGATACTTGAGAAGAAAGAATTTGGACAAAGCAACATAAAAAAATAGGGATATTACACCTATGTGCTAGAGACCTGTTGTAATGGGTCAATAGAGAAGTGGATCAAGTTTTGCAGCCCCTTTTTCTCTTTTTCTTTTTTTTAAAGATGCTGACAATACTTGTGGCGTACCTCGAGACAAGACACTGGAGAATGGACCAGGTTTAGTAGAGTAGTGATTGTAGATTCAGCAATAAAGTTGAACACAAATGCAAGGAGATAAGTACGTACCACAATGGCCTGTAGAGGAACCTGGATCCTCCTGTGATTCTTTCCTTGAGTCTTGTCCATATTTCCAGCAATTAGAAAGTAAGGGTCACATCATCAATTTTTAAACATTTCATTATAGCCTGCCTGAGGTGTATACCTAATCAAAGGTACGAGACTGGATTAGTAATTAAGACACAATTAGACTTGGTAAGCATAAGAATAAACAAATTCTAGTCAAAAGAAAGAGAGAATGGTAAACAAAGTCAATGAAGCTTGATTAGTCCTGGTTCCACACGAATTCTTTCATATGGTTCTCTTTCCAATGCTTGGTGAAAATGTCAGTCACCTGATCCTCATTCTTGCAAAACTTCATCAAAATATTTTCCAAATATTTACCTTTTCCACATTATTCTTCAAAAAGTGATGGCGAACATCAATGTGTTTTATTCTTTTGTGATGAACCTAGTTCTTCGCCATACTCATTTCACTGATGTTGGCATAATGGAAAAGTATGCCATTACATATGGGTTTTCCTGTCTACCATGAATTCCACATAGTCTGCATATGTATATCACTGACCGGATACCAAAGAACCACATCCACATCCTTTATCAGAACAATTAGTATGTTCTTCCCGCTTTCTGACAAAGAATGTGTTGTCAATTCTCCATCATTCAGCAGAAAACTTGATAGCCTGTCATACCATACTCTTGGTGCTTGTTTGATCCCATATGATGCCTTGTGCAATCTGTACACATGATCTGATTGCTCATGTTCTTCAAATCCAGGTGGTTGCCTTCTTCCTGATTGCAGCCTTGAACAACTAGTTGTGCTTTCCTGATAATGGTTCCTTGATCATCAAGCTTGATTATGAATAAGCATCAAGTTCTGATAGTTGTTCAGTTGGCAGGATGAGGGACCAGGTGCCATACTCTGCTACGCTTGAATTGATCCAACTCTTCATATTTCTCAATCTGGATTTGGTCTATATCCCAGAGTCCAATGGTGAGAACTTTTATGCTTCCAGTTGCTGGCCTGTTACTCTCGTTGTTCTACTTCACCAGATGAACCATGTTCTTCTGTTTGAGAATTCTGAGTAGTAGTGGGTTCTGGTTCTTCAGTAGTTTCAAGATGTGACAGATCTGTTGTAGTATCTTGTTCATCATACATCCAGGAAGTATCCAACTGTTCATGCTGAGTACTTTTATCCTGTGTACCTGGTTCCCCCCCAGTGTTGTTAATCGGTGTCATACCAATCTCTTCTATTTCTTCTTGTGTGCTCACTCCGTCCACTGATTTTTGTTCATCAAAGATTACATGCACGCTTTCCTCCACACATTTTTTGTCTTGTTCAGGACTTTGTATGCCTTGCATACATTTTTGTATCTCTATCCTTTGAGAACCAGGTTCCCTGTTTTTAAGCTTGTAACCTTGCAATCTGCTGAAGTGAACAGGACTGAGTTCCCTTTGTCACACATTTGTGAGATGCTCAACAGATTGTGTTTTAACCCCTTAACATAGTACCCATTATCAATTTCTTGAGACACGTATCTTCCAACCTGGCCAATTCCAACGATTTCACCCTTCTTTTTGTTTCTAAAGGAAATGTTTCTGCCTTTATGAATGGTGAGTGAGAGAAAGTTTTCAACCATTCTTGTTATATGCCTGGAACACTGACTATCCATGTACCAGATTCCCTGCTTTTCTCTCACTTTCACCTACACAACTAGTCAGAGGTTAGTTTTGGGTACCCAGACTAGCTTGGGTCCCTTTTCATTATTGAAGGGGTGAATAAGATCTCTTTTAGTCCAAGAGGGGAGTGGAGCAGTTTTCTTCTGTCTTATGATTTTATTTACGGGACCAGATCTAGGGTGGTGCTGCCATGATTTAATTTTTCAAGGTATAAGCCTTTATTGGAAAATCCTGCTTCGATACCAACTGAAATCACCACCAGCTATCTACGATATTGAACCTGGTCCAATTAAATCACAAGTACAGAATAATAAAGAACACACAGATGTAACGTGAAAAACCTCTTTGCTCAAGGGAGTCCCAAAAAACACGACCTATCAAATAGAATTTTATTCAACTCATGAGCAAGTTTTAGACTACAACTTTGCAATCAAAAGGACTAACTCTAGTACCTCAATCTCTACAGTTTTTTCAAACTGTAATCACCTATTCAAGGACTATAAACTCTAGTCTATGAAGTACAACTCAATCACACCAACGTAACTTGACTCAACTAACTCTAGAAGAGAAAGTTACAACTCAAAAATACAAATAACAAACTCAATCAAGACAGGATAATTCTTCTGCTCCAATTCTTCACTGACAGAAACCTGGTCTAGTGAGAGTGTTTCTTGCTATGAACAACTATTGCTTCAGAATAATCTCCTTGAAGGCCAATGCAATAGCTGAATGTTCTGCGGTTGTTTATGATCATTATATAGCACCAAAGGACATGATTTTTGTCAAACCAAGATTTGTTTCAATTAAGGAAAAAAATACTAAAAGAACTTTATTTCCTCAAACCTTTTCTTATCCCAAATAAGGAAAAAAGAATCCTGAAAGAACTTAATTTCCTCAAGTCAGATTTTTCATACCTGGTTCTTCCTAGTTAAATACAGCTTGCCTTTTGAAAAAAATCCTAAAAGGATTTGGTTTTCTTGTACGTATCTGGTTCTCTCTTCAGTCAAATACAACTTCTCTTTTGAAAAGAATCATAAAAGGATTTGGTTTCTTTGTACGTATCTGGTTCTCTCTTCAGTCAAATTCAACTTGCCTTTTGGAAAGAATTCTAAGAGGGCTTGATTTTCTTGTACGTGTTGGACTTCTTCAATTCCACGTGTTTTCCTTATTCGATATTTCCAGATCCAAGTCAAATTCATACCTGCAAAACCTTCAGCTAGGTAGTGAACTTGGTTCATCTATGTCATTAATCAAAATCTCACTATAATAATAACAGGTTTTTGGGGCAATTATTTAAGGACAATAACATAATTGCTGCTAAATTATGTTTTAAAGCCAATTATTAGTGGAAATTAAATTTTAATGGTAAAAAAAACTTTTTAATGACAATTAGTTGAAAAATCATTAAAAGAAAGATATTTTTACTTTCCCATATTCCGTCCAATTTGTTTACTCTGTAAAATTCCCTGCTCACCCAAACCATCCCTTCAGATTAAAATCCAGATTTGAAGCGGTGAAGCTATGGATCTGAAGATTCCTTCGGATTCAAATCCATATCTGGCATTCTCTGCTCGCTCTCTGCTCGCTCTCTTTGTCCCTAATTCTTTTCCTATCTGAAAATAATTGAAGACCTATTGATGATGTAGTTTTTTGTTTTCCTCTCTGTTTGGCTCGAGAAGATAGTAAGAAATTCTCATAATCAAATCAGTAGTCTGAGGGGGGTAAAAACGTAAAAATCTCTTTGCTATTCATGATTTATCCTCTTCATATGTCTTCTGTTGAATCTAAGTGAATTTTTGTATTTCTAGATATAGATTATATGCGGAGTTAAAACTTTTGTACATCTCAATTCTATGTCTTCTGTTGAATCTAAGTTTTTTTTCCTCTATTTTATTACTGCATGATTTCAAAGAGAAGTGCTCTTGCGCTAAGTTGCTGCTGAGTTCTTCAATTTCTGGTATTTATGTGGAAGCTTGTATACGTAGCCACAAACTTGAATTCGCCTCCATGGTTCAAGTTTGATTCCTTGAGTTTAAATTGAGATTTTATCTCTTATTTCTTAGATTGACTGAGTATGAATTCATAAGTTCGAATTGATATTGTTATTGAAGTGAGCACTGAAATTTCATCTTTGTTATTATTGCTGTGAATTTACTTTGATGAATAACTTTGAGAATTCAGTGTGAATTTTGATTGGAAATCTGAATTTCTAAAAGTTCTTGAGAAGCTGAACGATTTTCTGTATTCCAGATTTTGCTAGTTGTAATGTAAGATCAGTGCAAATGTGGTACTTATCAACCTTCCCTTAAAAAAAAGAGATACTGAAAGGAAAACAAAGAAAATGTAAGATCAGTGCAAATGTGGTACTTATCAACCTTCCCTTGAAAAAAAGAGATACTGAAAGGAAAACAAAGAAAACACAGTTTCATATTTGCTCATAATTCTATCTGTTTGTAAGATTTAATGGATGCACCTCATTTCTTGCCTTCTTGTTTTGTTATATTTTACGTTTGGATAAGATTTATCTGTAATACTTGCAACTAAGGGCTTTATGTCATTTATCATGCTAAAAATATGTGAGGGGGTTGTACTTTATTATCTTTTTATAATTTATAGTGATGCGTGTCGTTTTCTTGGTGCAGGTTCTAGCACGGTCAGTTTTAAACAAATCATTATTTTTAGTGTATTTTGTGCCTAGTTATATGAAGATATGTCACCTTGTCTAGGATGGGTTAAATTATGTCTTGCGTTGTCTTCTAGACTTTCTAAATAAAAAAGATATAAGCTTTAAATATTAAGAGCATGATTACTGCCAAGTTTCTGAAAGTTGTATTGTTTTGTTTGGAAGCTACTCCTTCTTAACTATGTAAAACCAACAGCCAGAGTGCGACTTTAATTGATGGAATGTTCGAGATAAGGTTGAAAACCTAAAAACCTTCAATTAGGAGCAACGAGTGTCTTTTGCTCGGTTGTAAAATTCTTTGGCCTCATTAATGTGTTAGTTCCGAAAAAAGATAGATTTTACTATAATGGCATGCAATATATTGATTTGAGGCTTACATATGATCCGTAAATTTAATTGAAGGATCTGAAGATATTAGCAGCCTTGTTGGAAAGTCGAAAAAGACAAGAACCTTATGCTGGCGCTTTCCTTGTGAAAGACGGGCAAGGGACTAATTTTAATTTTGTTTCTGACTCAGATACAGAAAAAAAAAGTATCTATGAGCTCAAAAGAAAAGATTTGTTAAGCTGTCTTCATGAAGTTGATACACTTGGTGAGGTTTATCTTGTTGTTTTTCTTATACTTCTGCTTTAACTTTATTGAAGAAATTTCTGATCAAGGGTGATGCAACTTATGATGAGCCAGATAATAACTGTTCAAGAGAAGCAGGCTACTCTTTATGCTTTCAGGAGGATATGGATGACAAAGTTGGTGAGTAGATGTCTGCTTTATTTTTTCTGTTATAAATAACTCTATATGTTTTTATCTTATCCTATTTAGTTCTGCTTTTCTTCTTCACTAGGAAACGTGGCCGCGCTTCGCGTGAGCGTTTAAGTATATGTGTTTGAATTAATTTTCTTTCCAATTAATTACGCATTTGATATGTTTTCCGACCATATCAGTTGTTCAATTGTTTGGCTCCAGTAACCCCTTTGGAAACCATTGGAAGATTTAACTTTAAGATAAATCTTTTTGCTGGTTTATATTTTATATGTATGTAGTTATTCATTACTTATCAAAAAGACAATATACAGTGCTCTTCATTTGAATTGAAAGTAAATTTAGGAGAAAATTTAGTTAAAGATGTCCGTCCAACTTACCCCATATGTTATTATCTTGATGCAGTGCCTATGATTCAACAACTGGAATCAACAATGAAGGCTGATGCAGCTCCACAAGCACCCCAGTTCAGACCAGCTACTGTTGCTCCTGCTTCCCAGCCGATACTTTCTGATGTGAAGTCCTCTAATAGTGGTGCTAATCAATCTAAAAACGCAGAGAGCCAAGATGGAGAGAAGAAGAATGTTAATGTGCCCCCTGTAGTCAAATATGTGGGAGAGCAAGAGAAGACACCTGATAATACTACTATGAAATTAAGATCCTCTTGGGGATGCTCGTAGCAAGGTACAAGAGGAAATCACCAGTGAATTTACTGCAATCATGGCTACTGGGACATTGCCTGCAAGTGAGGTTGCTACTTTAGCCACTAAGAAAGTTATGCAAAGATATGGAGACACAACTGCTGCTATGAACTAATGACAACAAAGCTTGTTTTTATAAATTTGTCTGTGTTAGAAAATTAATATTCAGCTGGAATGATGTAAGGTAGGCATCTTGTACTCTTTCTGGACTTTATTCTACAGAGAATTGTTTCTAAGAATCATCAAAACTCTAACAAAACAAAATTTTAAAAAAGAAAGAAAATTAATTGAAAAGAGACTTAAGTATTTGTCCACGCTAAGAAAAAGGCAATAAAGAAAATTGTATGTTGGAATTTGGTCAAATTTTCATTTTCATCATGATTGGCTTTTCAGAGAAACAAAAATGTTGGCAAATAGATTAAGATTTTTCTACAAGGAAACCAATAGCTATAGGTATTTCTTAGCTCAACCTCGAACCAATAGTATGTTGCAAGCAATAACTGATGGATGATTTATACAACTGTTGCCTAATTGCAACAGCTGCATTGAGATTTGAAACATCAGATTATGTCATGCAACATATTATTATACTAGCTTTAAATAAAAGAGAAGAAATTTTTCATTAAGTTAGGTGAAAAAAATTGAATTACAATTCAAAATTGCCTTTGGTAATACAGGTAAAGAAATAAATGAACCCAGTGTTCCATCCAACTAAACTTGAACGACAACATTCAAGTTTAAATTGTCAAACCAAATAAATGTGTGCCTCTCCCAATTGACCATTGTTTATCCAATTTGAGATTTCACTAATTGTCCTACTGTGACACAGATTATGTACAAAAAATTTTAAAAAATTGAAGAAAAGAAGCGGTGCAACATCCCGATCATTATAGAATTTTTAAAGAAAAATGGTTTTGAGTCTTCTTTGAAGACAATTCTAGGTTCTGAGACTTTGCAAGCTCAGACAATTTATACAATATGCATTTGGGCAGCTGAAGCTACTAAATGATGCATATAATGATCCAAATAGCAACAACACTCCTGTTGTGGAATCAGATGTACTACCAGAGTCACATAAATCATCCAACTTGAAATCTACAGATGTGTCCTATTATTGGAGAATGATACAAATGCAAAGACTACAAGGAGAAAATAGGCTTTGACCTTTGTGAAGGGTGTTATAAAAGGTCCCCCGCAGATTTAATCAACAACACACACCAGAACATTAATTTGAGTTAAGACAGCCACTTCAAGTGAGAAATGTGGTATTGAGTCTTCAACCTGAATGACTTGAAGAGGGCGGCTCCATTGGCCTAGCTACTTGAGTATGTTGAGGATAGTTCCGTTGAGACACAACACCTAGAAGAAGATTCCCAGAGACTAACTCTCCTCGAGATGATCTAAGAGATGGTCAGGTGGGGAACATATCCTCAAGTGGTACTGGAGACGATCAAGGAGGGAGAGAATCTGCACACAAAAATTAGGTAAATGTTACTTTGACAATTGTGATTACTCTTTGTGGTCATTATCTCAATTATGCTCGGTGAAAGGAATGAAGGCCCTAACAACACATATGGGAATTGGTTTTTTGGTTCTACTCCTTTTCCTATGGTTTTTATGGTATCACATTGTACAGCTTTATATGGAGTATTAAAGCTACTGTTCGGTTAAGCCTTTGTACATGGATTAATATAACTATCGAAAAGAGAGTTATGTTTCATGCAATCTTTTGAAAGAGAAGATCTGATTCTAATAAATGAATATTGTTGTTTGAGTTTCTTATGTTCTACACATGGGATCTTAATGCAACCTAAGTTAAAACAACAACAATGGCTCGGTTCAAACAAGTTGGGGGTTGACTGTATGAATCTCCACTTAGTTGATCACTAAACATTCTTCAAATTTGCAGACATTGAACTCTTCCTATGTGAATATGTTTTGTCACTTTGTTAGTCTTGCATCTGACTTCATATATCTTGAGGTCAGCATATTGGTCAAGTTGTGTCCTTTGTTTTTTCTTTTCCTTGTGGTTGGGGCAGTGGGTTCTATCTAGCAACCTTAAACTTGCATGTATTTTTTTCTCTTTTATGTTTAAGTGAATGCAGGTTGTTAAGAACTTACTCTTATCAGCATTTTCTGATCCAACTTTGGGATTACTTTCAAGATACTGCTGGGAAACCTCTTTTTTGTTGTCTACAAGGCTAGACCACATCAAGAGCCAATCAAATTGATCAGAATGTTCTTGTATCATATTCTCAAGTTACAGTCTGTGACTATATTTCTTCTGAGTAGTTCTTAGAAAAGGACGTGCTAGATAGATCTTTACCAAAACCATATCATCATAAGCATCCAGCCGAGTTCCCCAACGACAGTTTAGTTTAGTAGCTTAACTCTTTCTACTGTTGTGGCGCTGCTCGCCAAACATATGAAAGGATGTTTGGTAGAAATATTCTTCTTTCTTCAGCCAAAAATGAAGCAAAGAATGATGTTTCGAGAATGGTAGAATGAAAAAAGACTCCCGATTGGTCTTCTTTTGAAGTTTGTGTTTGTGTTTGTGTTTTTGGTCTTCTAATATTAAGGTCGAAGACTTGCAAGAAGACTCACATTTGATCTTCTTTAGGGGGCAAAGGCTCAGCATCAAGACAATAAACGAAACAAAAAGGTTCACAAATTAATCAAATTGATTATATTACGAAGCAATAACTACGACTTAGCTATTTTAAATCAAATCCTGATCACACCATCTTAGATCAAAAGAATCACAAATCTAATTAATGAAAAAAAATAATCTAAAAGACCTGCAACTAGAACTGGTATGGACGTCCATCCAAACAACGACGTTGTGGAGAGGAAGACCGGTGGATTTGCTCCATACAACAGTGGTCTCTCTCTGATTTGTAAGACCAACGACTTCGAGTCCACTATCCACACTCTTTCAAGTCCTCAACTTCCCAAAAAAAATATGGCAAAACATGTAGCAATATTCTCAGTAAGGAACATCTAATTTCAAATTAATCAATATTTTCCTAACGTCAAAATGTACTTGAATAAAAGAGATTACTTTCTATGGCAGGGTTTCCGTATTAGATAATTCCAACAAGAGCATAGAAATAAAAAAGGTAGCGAAAAAATCTTCTTAGTGACAAGAGATTAACAACACATATACATACCTTTATTGTACACCAACAACGAATCCCGCAAAAAGGAAGAATTAGAACCCCAAAATTCAAGAACTCCCCGCGTTGCCGATAACCAGCAGTGATTCCACTTTAGTTTTATTAAAGAGGAATTGAGAATCAAGAATCAAACAAACCCCAAAAAAATAAAATTACTACAACAGTATATCAATAGATTCGCCTGAAATCTTCAATACCTGGAAATGACTTGAAGCTTCAGATCAACGGAAGATAAGCAGATCGTTTCCTCGGAGTGCAAGGTTCCAGAGATGCAATGCAACGACATGGACACAACAATATATGCAGAAACAAAGTAGATACAGAAGTTCAAAAGGACTCAATCTGAGAAATTGAAGCGAGAGATTGTCGCAAATCCACAGCGAGAGCATGACATTCTGAAATCGACATGCGCAGGATAGTTGTCTGTCTCGACAATAGACATTCAATTGTGCCAGTGGAGGCAGTTGACACATTGAGCAATGAAGAATTTAGGTTTACAATTGAAACATTCATAAAGAAGAACCAAATCTTCTTCGAAAAACAGAGGTTAGCCGAAACAGAGCCACAAAAGTATGAACGAATCGGTATCGAAGCCTTCTGAAAATTGTTACATTTTGTTCGATCATAAGAAGTCCCAGTATTAGAATAAAGGACCCCCAAAAAAAGTAAAGAGAAATATGACCGACTATTGGAAGCTGTGTTAATGGCGGTTTCAGTTGGGGCGCAGATTGTTGTGAAGAGAAATGGTAGAGAAGATGTGTTGGTTATTTAGGTAAAAGGGGAAACCCGATGGTTTGTTCATAGGCGTAGGGAATAAAATTAAATGATAATAATTGAGTAGAAAAAAATAATTTAAAATAAAGGAAAAACCTCAAAAAAACAAGAAAAATAAAAAGGAATAGAGCTTAAAGAGGCATGCCATGTCAGCATGCCTCCGACTCTACTTTTTATATATATATATATATATAGATTTTCCATTATCTCCTGATTGACTATAGATGACATCTTGGGAGATTCACTTGTATACTTTTATTTCTTTCCTACCTTTTGACATCTTCTCCTTTGCTTCATATAACTGAGCAGCTGTGCTTTAAAAAAAAAAACTGAGCCGCTGTGGATTGTTAAGCAATCAAGTGATAATGTCGCTGGTAGGTTTCAAGTACCCAAAAGAAAGAAAAAAAGGGGAAACCCAAGAAATACCAGTGAGTCGTGTTCCTTTTCACCTTGTATTCTTCGTTCTTCACCTCTCTTTCACAACTATTTTCTGTTTGAAAATTGACCTAGTTTCCACTATAAAATTGTTTCAGTCAATCAATTGATTAGCTAATATAGTTGGTTCTTCTTTGTAAAGCTTAAATGGGTTGAGCTAATTCAGAATAGCTTTGCTTTCCTAAAATTAGAAATTCAAGTCAGATTCTTAGTCCTATAATTATCATATCAGTGATATTTAGGTTGAACAACTATGGTTAATTGTTTTTGTTTTCTGTTTGTATTGTAGGGGAAATCCTCATTTGTGCACTTTACCCACAATTCAATTTGCATTTTCAAAGTAAAAACACTGTTTTGGTGTTCAAGAAGAATTGTGAGACCTGCCGAGAAGGCTCTTTCACTTGGGGAATTCACTTTATCAGGGGCAGACTCACTGCTATTTCTTGGGTTTCCCCCTCTTTTTCTTTCTTTTGGGTACTTGAAACCTACCAGTGACATTATCAAAACACATCAAGAACACAATGTACAGTTGATATTTCAGTTGCAAGATTTTTCACGAAGTCGCAATGAAAGATATGTATATCTGAATGCAACGCTGACAGACTTTCCGATAGAAACTCCTTGGCAGAAGTAGAAGTAAGAGAAGATAAACAAACTTACTTCTTTCACTGGAGTTGTGCAAAGAATGTGGGAATACAGAAGCTTTATATCGAAACGCATGGTAAGAATTAATTTTGTTTGCACTTTATTTTAAGTTTTTAATCCTCAATTTTTTTATATGATTGGTGAATCGGTATTCTTTTTGAGTTTCAATGTAGCAGATTTGACTCAGCAAAATGTTTGAAACTGCTGAAGTTCCTGTAAAGAACATCAGAGATGCTAGTTTCAAAATTATCATGGATGAGACAAGTTATGTAGAAAGATGCTCCTATTGAAAATTCTGGATAGGTGATCTGATTTCACAGTTTTAAACTTTTGTTCTTAATATTTAGCTTTACAAGAATATTATTTATCTATTGTGTTAATTTTTACTAGGTTCCCGATGTTAATAGTGATAATGAACAAGCAATGTAACTACTGAAGTCTGTTTTCTCTCGATTTCAAAGGTTCACTTTTCTGTAGGTGAGTTCACACATTAAACGTGTACTCAAAGTATCTATCTACATCTGTCCATTCTTAAAAGGTTCACTTTGTGCATTCTAGTTTTAATCACAATTAAGACTTGTCAACTAATCTAAAATATATTTCTTTCTCAGCCAAAAAATTTCTACCACTGATTGTATGAGGCTCTTGCACCAGCAATTGTGCATTAGCTTAATATAGTTGAACTTAGTACTTTCCAAATACTCATCAACCATGACATGAAATGCATTTCTAGTAAAAGAAGAGTCTAAATATGTGCTATGTATTGTATCATGTATAAGGAACAGCTCATATAGCACACTACGATTTCTAACTCTTAAAGTGGACATGTGATACTTCAGTGTAAAATAAACTTCTTTGATCATTACATGTTGAGAACTGCATAGAATTTTAACTAATAGGAAGACAATTAGTTTTTAGAAAAAATAAGCTAAGTAAATGTGAATTGAGAGGCCAAACCTTTCATTTGATTCTCAAATCATTAAGACAAGAAAGTAGAAATGTGATGAAGTTAGTTAAAGCCTGAACTATATTACAATACTGTGAGTCTATGACATGCCCATTTGAGTTAGCAAATAGCATGAAAGTAAAGGGATGCTATTATAGGAGTAATTTTTTCATAATTTTGGATAAATTTATCGGTAATGGAAGAAGTTATTGATAGGAATAAGAAAATTGTTTGTTTTTGCTTTATGCAACACCTAACAAAGAGCTAGAAATTAACCAGATGCAATTTCAATTTTATTTGGTGCCTGAAATGCCTTAATTCAGCATGGATTTCTTTGTGCCTTAAATCAGTATGTTCATTGGTGCAGGTTATCAGAATGTATTTTTGGAATATTGTTCTGGAGATAGAAGTTGTGGATCTACTACTAGAAGAATCAAGTAGAGACAAATTGAGTTCTACTGCTTTGAGAAATTTTGAAGTTGTGAAAAAACTAAAATTCAGATAGTTAGATTTAGTTGGAGTTCTTATGCAGTCAAAGTTGTTTATTCAGATTTTCATATTTCAAGTTGTTGATTTTCATTGTGAGGTAAAAGTTCCGCTGGACACAAATGTGAAGTTGTAACGGAGAATAACAATTTCTTCAGTAAAACATGCAGAGGCTCAAGTTTGATAGTTTTTGGTGCTTTTATTTGTTGTGTTGTAGAATAGTGCTTGGTTAAATATGTTGACTAAGTAAGTTATCAATTTTAGTAGTCATAACAATCGCCAGTAAAACAAGTCTGCTTTAGTGGCAATTATTGTATTTTTTACCGGCAATAGTAAAAGTCACAAAATATGTTGGATAAACATTTCTAAGGTAGCTTTAGTGGCTATAGTAATTGCTGCTAAGTAAATATCACTAAAAATAATTATTTTTAGCGGCAATAATATGGGTCTTTACCAGCATTCAGAATAAATGTCACTAAAGGCTTTAGAGACCTTGAATTTTTAATAAGAAGTCTCGAATTTAAATTCTAAAGATAAAAAATCTCCTATATAGCTTCTCTTTTATAATAGCTGTGACTTTTAATTAATCAATCAATGAATATCATTTACTAGATGCTTAATTAAATAAATATAGAAATAAAATAAGTATATCATGTCCATAAAAATCTCCATCAAATTAATATGATTCATGATGACCATAGTAGTTTCTCGTGAAGCTTCAATCTTAATTCCTTGACTCATAGGTCCACTTCTTATAGGAAATCTCCTGTCATACTCGTCTTCATTCAGGAAATTTGTTGCACCATTGATGTTGGGCAACCAAAGTGGCTCTCCCATTTGAGCCATTTCAAGAAGCTCCTCCATAGCTGCAATTGCTACCTTAATAATATATGGCTTTGAATTGCGATCAACCTTGTGGTAATAGAGAACAAAATTCAAATCATGATGAAATATGTTAATCTGTTATGAAACAATAAAGAAGAGGAAGAATGTTGTAAGGAAAGAAAGAAGAGAGAAAGATGATTTACAATGAAAAGAACCCCTCTATTTATAGGATAATTCCTCCTAACTTTTCTCCAAAAGATAGACATTCACTATAATATAAATACACACATTCACAATAATACAAATACTTTTATAGACATTTATTATAATACAAATACATTTATAACATAGTCCAATTAATCAATCTTTTTTTACTTTTGGTTAGCTCTTCTTTTAGGAGAGCATTTTCAAGCCTCAATTGTTATTCATTATATGACGTTTCACCTAAACTGAATATAGGGTCGCCACAATTATGGCAACAGGTACTGTTGATAGCTTCACTTAACCGCAGACATTCAGCCCTGAACTTATCATTTTCGGCTCGAATTAATGAGTTCTCATCGCGTTCACCTTGGTTCTGCAGGAGAATAGTAGTTCAAAAGCCACAAAATAATAAATTTAGCATAAGGACTTGCTAGCTAATGCTAAATTAAATAACTTAGCCAAATAATTGCATTGATAATAATTTTAACTTACATTAGATAACATTAATTTATCTTGAATAATGATTTAAAAAAAGTGAGAATATGTATTAATTAACCATAGAAAATTGACCATTAAAGTGTGAATGCATTTATTACAAAAGTCAAATATTTTCTAACTGCATGCCTCGAATATTTTGACAAACAAAAGCAAAACACTATGCCAGTTTTAGAGATTATTGTTCAAATGTACATCTTCAATTAATATAGACAATAAAAATTACCATTTTCATTTTAAAATAAGTAGTTTTTTTATTTTTTTATTTTATTTTAAAATAAATATGTTTCACAAAATCAATAACACATTGATTTTTTTTTCTTCTAATTTAACCTGATTTAAATTAATGAAGTCTTACATAATCATAAAACCACTAAAAAAAGTATACTTCTTTTTCAAGACATTTGTTAAAGTGTAAATTAATAAAAAGATATTTTTACTTTTGAGAAGTGAATCATTTTCTTAAAGGGTATGCTCAAATTGAAAATATCAATTATTATGAAACTGAGAAAGTACTAGCTAAGGCACAAGCAGGGTGCCCCAGTCAGAGTCAGCCCGATCCGATGGCGACAGGGAGACTTCATCTCGGTTTCCCCAACATTTTACACCATGCTAGGAGCCGACTAGAGCAGCAGATGTGTCGGCACCGCCTCTAGTAGCTCCTACACCAATACCATCAGAACAGGAAGTTAGGAGCGTTGTCTTCATGTTAGCTCAGATGATGGTTGCGCAGCGTCAGGCAGTGGCACCTGTGGTTGCCGAATCTTTGGGAGGACTTGGTCGTTCAAGGGTCTGAGAGTTTCTCACACTGAGTCCCACGCAGTTCACAGGGACGGACCGAGATGAGGACCCTCAGGACTTTTTGGACTAGCTGTCGCGGATCTTCAGGGTAATGCATGCCACGCCTGCGGAGTCGGTTGAGTTAGTGATATTTCAGTTGAGGGACATAGCAATGTTATGGTATGAGAGTTGGGAAAGGTCCCAAGGTAGAGACGTTCTCCCTTCCCCCGACTTGGTCCAACTTTTCAGAGGCCTTCTTAGACCACTATTTGCCGCGAGAAATCCGACAGGCTGGGTAGACCAGTTTTTGCATCTAGAGCAGGGTTGGATGAGTGTTTGGGAGTATGCTATGCAATTTGACTCCTTCGCCCGATATGCACCAGCTTTCGTAGACACTATACAAGCCAGGGTGCACCGGTTCATTATGGGCTGCTTCCATAGTATGTGGAGACTTGTGTTACAGCTACTCTGCGGGAGGACATGGACATCGCCTGTATTCAGGAATTTGCTCAGAGTATTGAGGGGATCAGGCAACGACAACGGGAGAAGAGAGGGCAAATAAGGAGCAGCACCGCAGGGCTAGACCTAGTGACACTCAGGTAGAGTTTCAGGGCAGACCTAGGCCACGACTATCAGGCAGGCCACCCAGACCCCCACATCCACAGCAGCAGTAGGGTGGTAGACCAGCCGTCGGGGGCAGTCAGGAACCAGCGAGAGCTCACGACCATCGGGTTCGCAGCAGTAGAGAGGGTCAGAGAAGAGTAGACTCACTATGCCACCTTGCCATATTTGCAGTTTATGTCACCTTGGGGCATGTAGGTATGTTTCTACTGGGTGTTACACCTGTGGACAAGAGGGTCACTTGATGAGGGACTGTCCAGCCAGGGGTCAGAGTGATTGGGACCGACATGACATATCTTCAGTAGGGTCACGTGCCCCAGCATCTCCAACAGGGCGTAAGCCCTCAGCTCCAGCCGACAGAGGCCGAGGCAGGCCAAGGGCATCGAGTTCAGGCACCGGTCTAGATCGCACTTATGCTTTACTGGTGTGACAGGACTCACAGTCGCCACCGGATGTTGTGATAGGTATGTTGGACATTTGTTCTCATCCCGTGTATATTTTGATAGAACCAGGTTCCACTTTATCTTATGTTCACCATTTGTGGCCCAGAAGTTCGGCATAGCGCCAGAATTACTTCAGCGACCCTTTTCAGTGTCCATGCCCGTCGGTGATTCTATTATAGCTAAAAGGATCTATCAGGGCTGCACAGTAGAGGTTGTTGGTCGCCAAACTTCGGCAGATTTAGTGGAACTAGACATGATCGATTTTGATGCAATTATGGGTATGGATTGGCTAGCGCCATGTTATGCCAACGTAGAATGTTGGACCAGCACTGTCCGATTCTACTTTCTAGGGGAGGTAATACTAGAGTGGAAAGGCAATGCAGCCACGCCAAAAGGTAGGTTTTTATCCTATCTTCGGGCGAGAAACTTAATAGCAAAGGGTTGCATCTATCATATTGTCAGGGTTCAGGATGTCCAAGCAGAATCTCCGACTCTCTAGTCCATTCCAGTAGTCAATTTCCAGATGTATTCCCAGATGAACTTCTTGGTATTCCCCCAGAACAGGAAATCAATTTTGCTATCGACCTATTACCAGGTACTCAGCCTATATCCATCCCTCCATACTAAATGGCTCCTGCCGAGCTCAGAGTATTGAAGGAACAACTGAAGGATCTGCTGGATGAGGGCTCTATCAGGCTGAGTACTTCACCATGGAGTGCGCCAATTCTGTTTGTAAGAAAGAAAGATGGCTCCCTCCGCATGTATATAGATTACCGGCAGCTAAATAAAGTCACTATAAAAAACAAGTACCTGCTTCCCAGGATAGATGAATTGTTTGATCAGCTACAAGGGGTGAAGTATTTATCTAAGATCGACTTAAGGTCTGGATATGATCAGGTTCGGGATTGAGAGAGAGACATCCCGAAAATGGCCTTCAGGACCAGGTATGGCCATTTTGAATTCCTAATCATGTCCTTCAGGTTGACGAATGCTCCTGCAGTATTCATGGATCTGATGAACAGCATCTTCAGGCCGTATGTGGATTTGTTTCTGATAGTATTCATTGATGACATTTTGATATATTCCCATTCAGAAGTAGAACACCGAGATAATTTGTGAACAGTGCTCTAGATTCTTAGGGATCTCCAATTGTATGCAAAATTCTCTAAATGTGAGTTCTGGATGAATTCTGTAGCCTTTTTGGGTCATATTGTGTTAGAGGCTGGTATTCAAGTAGATTCACAGAAGATTGAGGTAGTAAAGACATGTCCTAGACCTACAACTCCACTGAGGTACGCAGTTTCCTAGGGTTAGCTGGGTATTACAGAAGATTTATAGAAGGGTTTTCTACCTTATCAGCGCCTTTGACCAAGTTGACCCAGGAAAAAATAAATAAATTTCACTAGACTGAAGCATGTGAACAGAGTTTCCAGGAGTTGAAAAACAGATTGACGTCAGCGCCCGTACTAGCTTTGCTAGAAGGTTCGAAGGGTTATGCAATGTACTGTGATGCTTTGGGCGTCAGGTTAGGATGAGTTATGATGCAACATGGTAAGGTAATTGCATATGCTTCAAGACAGTTGAGGAAGAATGAAAAGAACTATCCCACTCATGACATGGAGTTAGCGGTAGTAGTCCATACATTAAAAATATGGAGGCACTATCTAGCGGTAGTAGTCTATGTAGATATTTTTACTAATCATAAAAGTCTCCAGTATATCTTTACACAAAAAGAATTAAATTTACGGCCGCGTCACTGGTTAGAACTACTGAAGGACTACAACGTGAATATTTTATATCATTCAGGGAAGGCTAATATCGTAGCAAATTCCCTTAGTTGTAGATCAATGGGAGTTTAGCGCACTTGAGGCTTGAACAGCGGGAGCTAGCCCGAGAATTGTACCAGCAGCCAATTTAGCCATCCGAACAGTGGACTCGGGAAACAGCGGGGCAGTGATTCAGAATATCGCAATATCATCTATGGTTGTAGAGGTAAAAGAGCAGCAGTATGAAGATTCTAACCTAGTATAGCTCAGAGATAAAGTTCAGCGAGGGGAAGTATCAGCTTTTGAGGTAACCGAAGACAGGGTCTTGAGATAACAGAGCTCGGAGAAGGAAGAGATAAGAGGGCCCTATGGAGAATGTGGTCAAAAATCCATAATAGAGTCCGACCACAATGACCGAATTGATTATCTTCATGCATAAGGATCCTAGATTACCTAGTAGAAAAGATTGAAAAATAATCACAAGCCTCGCCTAGCACCGAAAGAGATAGACTAGAAACGACATCTGTTATGTCAATGACACCAAAGGGATATTAAATGAATGGAATTGGGATATGGATGGAATATAATGAAATAGAGCCACTTTGAGGTTCCCTCTTAAATGAGGGATGAAAGGGAGCCACTACGAAGAAGTTCCGGGAGTTACGAAGGAAGCTTCGAGCTCATATTGTTCATGGGTTGAGAACGGGAATTGAATTCTATGAGATTGAATCTCCAGGAAGAAGCGGGAAGGAAAGGTTGGTTGCACGTTTTCTGGGAGTAATGCCTCCTTTCTCTCTATCAACATATAGAGATTCGCTTCTGTGTTCCAGATGTGGCAGGACTTCGCCAGCAGATTATGGCGGAGGTACATTATTCACGTTATTCTCTTCACCCAGGCTCAACAAAGATGTATCATGACATAAAAGAGATTTATTAGTGGCTAGAAATTAAAAAGGGTGTAGCAAAATTTGTAGCACATGCCCTAATTGCTAGTAGGTAAAGTCTGAACATCAAAAATCCGGTGGATTGACACAGGAAATAGCCATGCCTATGTGGAAATGGGAAGCAATCAATATGGATTTTGTGACACGATTACCTTGTACAAGATACAAATTTGATTCCATCTGGGTGATTGTTGATAGATTGACAAAGTCAGCTCATTTTCTGCCAGTCAGGACCACTTTCTCGGCTGAGGACTAGGTCAAATTATACATTAGGGAAATAGTTAGACTACATGGTGTCCCGGAATCTATCATTTCTGACAGAGGAGAATATTTCACAGCTAGATTCTGGCAGTCATTTCAGAGAGGCTTGGGAATGCAGGTTAACCTGAGTACAACATTCCATCCTCAGACAGATGGGCAGGCAGAACGTACAATTCAGACACTTGAGGACATGTTGCGAGCGTATGTGTTAGACTTCGGGGGCAGTTGGGATGAACATTTACCCCTTATTGAATTTTCTTATAATAATAGTTATCATTCGACAATCCGGATGGCGCCTTATGAGGCCTTATATGGGAAGAAATGTAGGTCCCTAGTGGGTTGGTTCGAGGTTGGAGAATCAGAGTTAATTGGACTAGACATAATCCACCAGTCAGAGGAGAAAGTAAAGCTTATCAGAGAGCGCTTGTTGAAAACTTAGAGCCGCAAAAATCTTACTCTGATGTGTGACGTAGGGACTTGGAATTCAGTGTTGGTGATTGGGTGTTTTTGAAAATTTCACCAATAAAGGACGTAATGGGATTTGGTAAAAAGGGCAAGATTAGCCCTAGGTTTATTGGCCCATATCGGATCCTCCAAAGAATAGGCCAAGTGGCTTATGAATTAGACTTGCCTCAAGAGTTAGAATCTGTTCACCCGGTCTTTCATGTGTCAATGTTGCGTAAGTGTATATGGGATCTTTCCCGAGTTGTGCCAGTTGAGGATGTTCAGGTTACCGAAGGGTTAGCCTATAAAGAGGTTCCAGTGGCCATATTAGATCGGTAGGTTTGTAGGTTGAGGACCAAGAATGTCGCTTCCGTTAAGGTATTATGGAGAAATAGAAATAGATAAGAGATGACCTGGGAAGCTAAGGATGACATGAGATATAGATATCCTCACCTATTCCAGGATTGATTCAATTATGCAGTTAAGGTGAGGTTGTTGTTTTTCAGTTGTTATTTTACTGCTTATGCTATTAGTACTATTATTTAGCTACCTTTTATTATTGTGTAATGGTTGCTATAGCGCCCTGTGAGATACCTGTATTGGGCTTTTCTATATTTCAGGTTTTTTCAGATAGTCCATATTACAGGGAAAACTCTGCCGAAATTTTGCCAGAACATTAGTTAAGAAAGTTAACTCCTGTAAGTTCAAGTTGACATTCGAGGATGAATGTTCCTAAGGGAGGGAGGATGTTACACCCCATAAGCTCCTAATGTTTTCGTCAGCGTAATCATACGTTAGTCAAGAGTTTTAGAGTATCACATACAAGAAAGGGCCCAGGGAAAGGTCGAATAAGCGCAGAATTGAGGTTGCAAGGGAGAAGGCCAGACAAGTTGCTAAAAAGGCAACGTGTCACGGACCCTCCCCCTCTGCGATGGGCTCCGTGACATGAACTAAGATTGCCGTGTTGGGTTCTTCACACAGACCCCCTGTCCACCGCCCGAGTTTTATATAAGTTCAATTGAATCATTTGGGATTATATCAAATAAACAGACCCTCATCCAGAGAACGAAAAATACGACATTTTCAAGTAATTTTCTTCCGAATACGCTGCCAAATGCCGTCTAAATTCAAATTAACTTCAGGTATCGAGTTCTAAGCCTGCAGGGAGCATTACTACGAAGTTATTTTCTCAAAATACGTCTGACAAATCGGAACTCCGCCGAGTAGGAGTTGTCATAATTTCTCAAAACTAATTCCTAAACGATCACAGGCATCAACTAGCATTTCTCCCTTCTGAACTCTCGGGAAATTACAGGTTTTCAACCGTATTTTACGTAGTCAAATTATAGTTGATATTAGTATTCAAAATTATCTTTTTAATCCAAATTTTGTATTAAAATTAGTCTCTCTTCCAGTATTACGGTTATAGTTGAAAGAGCTGACGAATACAAGTTGGAACTAACCAGATAATTAGAAAATGATAATCGAGGTATGTTAAGGCAAATTTCGTCGGCAAGTTAGTTTCTATATAATTATAATACAGTCTGAATCCCAATAAGAAAGACAAAAGTTTTGTTATTGTGAATAGGTATTGTTATTAGCTAGATCAGTACTTGTGTTTAGTTTGGGACTGACTTTGCCTTGTATGGCCTTCCATGACCAACCCAGGGTTACCAGCTGTGTCGTTTCTTGCCAATGGCTAGATGACGTCGCTCCAAGGAGCGGTATGCCGTCCATGAGGGACGAAGATAAGGTCTGAGGACCTTATACAGTCCATTTCATGGCTGGACTACTTTTATGCCATATCGCACCACACCCCTGTCGAGCTTGGTACCCGGGGTGCAGATATTAAGAGTCCACTAGACTTAGAAATAGCTATAGTTCAGGGGCCGAGCAGGCTCAGTTGCAGACCCAGGGGATTGGTAGGACGGCTACAGTTATTAGTTGACTCATTTCAATCTTGTAGAGGTATATAGATTGAAGTGTACTCGCCAGGGCTTATGAGGGCTCAGGTGAGTTATTTTGTACTGGTTGTACCTTCCATCTTATGGGGGATAGGTAAGATTCTTGTTTGCACTATTTACTAATAGATTAGGCAATAGGTTGTTAAGTTACTCAAGCAGTATCTCTATCCCTTTTATTCAGTTGCTTTCAGTTTCATTTCAGTTTTATTTAGTCAGGTTTATTTACTACCTTACATATTCGGTACATATTGTACTGACGCCCTATCTTGGGACGTTGCATTACTTTCCTGCAGGTGCGTATAGATGTGGATCAGGACCTTCTTAGTTTTCAGCCTAAGTCATTAGTACAGTTAGCTCCCCTCCTCCAGAGTTGATTGGTTAGAAGGTTTGTTCTTTTGATTGTACAATATGGGTAGGTCGGGGCCGGGTCTCGACCAATATTCTACTCCTAGAGGCTTGCAGATTTACAGCTTCCCTGTGGTTATTTTTTTGTTGGCCATGTGGGGCCTATATATGCTTTATTTCGTGTGATGGCCATGTGGAGCCTTGTTTAGCTGTTAGATAGTGGCCTTATCGGCTATAGTATAGTTATAGTTGCCTGACTTTCATTTCAATTGTAACTAGACATCATGGTGGTCTTGGGGCCCGTATAGGATTCCCTTTGTTTGCTTGTTGCTGGTTAGCTGTTTTCTTTACAGGTGGCTATAAGGCCTTGTCGGCCAGAGGTTGTGTTTACAACCGAGATATAACCTGTTGGTTTCTTGAGATGAGTTGTAGGCTCGCACCGGATGTGCATAACCTAGCCAGGTCAGTCAAATTCCAGAATGGCACTAGGTGCCAATCATGCCTCCTAAGGTGGGGCATGAAAAACTTGGTAACTAGCTAGTATTATATACCTTCACTTTGGTACATTTATTTTGGAACCAAAATTTGACCTGCAAAGGCTCTAACCCTAGTTTACGACTGAGCTCCATCCTTTGCTTCTTGTCTGGTTGAGGACATACATTAAACAAACTTAAATCACAGAAATAACAAAATATTAATATTACCATAAACACTTTTAGAAGGGAAAAATGTGTTTAGAGGAATGGGATATTTTATACGCTTCCATTTCTTGGATATGTTGCTGGGTGTAGCGGTAATGGCGCGTCCTCTTATTTGGACGTACATCAGCATTATTTTGTTCGTCATCTAATTGATTGTTGTTGCCATCAGATTTGCTATTGATTTTGTCATCTCCCAGCAACAGCTGCATTATGTCATTTTTGGATATTGTCTCTGACTCTATAGCTTCCAACAGTGTATTAAACTGGCTCTCTAACATGCGACTTGAATGACATATATAAATGGTAAGATGTTTTTAAGATATCAAAAATAGAGGTGATGAGTTCATTTTTGTTTTCTTAATGACTCAGAACGCACAATTTTAAAGTTAAAAATGAAAAATCCTTATCAATTGAGCAACCCCCTCTTAATCATATTTTGTATGTTTCTTTTTTTTTGTTGTTGTTGTACAAAAGAGAAGAGACAACACTATAAATAAAGACTTACAAAGGGGCCACAAGTTGTTTTTCAAATAAATTGTCTATTTATTATATGTATTAGTGGATAAAAACCAATGTTGAAATTATATGAAAACTATAAAAGTTTTGTTTGATCATAATTCATACTCCCTCTCCTCTCCTCTCCTTCCCCCACACAAAACTTGTAGGATGGGGTTAGTGGATGGGGCAGAAGACCTAAACGTGGTTTTTTAAACTTTTGAGAAGGATTTTTACTCGAAAAGGAGAAAACAATTAATGGTAAACATTACAAAAATTTGTATTTGATCTCTTATTCTCCATATATAATTTAGATTTACGTGATGTAGTCCTAACGTTAAAAAAAAGGACATCCCATTAAGATTTTTTAAAATTTTAAAATTCGATATCAAAATTTTAATTAAGATTAAAAAATTCTTATTCATCTTATAATAATCCTTGATAATAATATTAGCGAGATTAATTGAAAAATGGGCCATAAATCAGGCCTCCATATATACATTAGATTCAAATACATACTAAATAAATATAAAAAAATCAAAATAAACAAAAGTATTTATAAGTTTTACCTTACCAAGCGGGAGTCCAAATGAAGAAGGAACATTCCTAGGATCATTTTCGATCATCGAAGAATTCTGATAGCAAATTTAAATCGAATTTAATTAAAGACGAAATCTTTTTATCCATTTTACAACAATTATAGATAGTAATGTTAGTAAGATTAAATTATTAATCAATTACAAAACCAACTAACATTATTTGATGACGTTTCTTTTCTAGAAATTAGAACTCCAAAATTGCCTAACAAACATGCATTAGATTCAAGAAGATATAGAAAAATAATAATTTTAAAAAAGGATAAATTTTTTTTAGAATTTCGACCTGAGCAAGTGAAAATCCAAACGAAGAAAAATCATTTTCGATTACCGAAGAATTCTGATTAGTCGGATTCATGATCAGCAAAAACCCTAAAACATTATAACATGTTTGTATAAGAAAGTCAACTTTTTGACTTTATATATATTATTTTTAATTTTTTTTTCGGCCGATCAAGGAAATAGAATTTCAACAAATCAATTAAAAACTAAAGGGTTCTCATATAAAAAAAATTATCATGTGGTTTTGCTTTGTATAAGTATGTGTATATGCAGTAAAATTTTTTTTAAAAAAAACATCACTCTAAAAATAATCTTGAGCAAGATGTCCCACTTTCTATTTAAATATATAAAAACTACTATCAACTTGCTAGAACATAACAGGATCAGACCCCTAAAACAAACCCAAACTTATATCTAGCTATATATGTAAAAGAAAATATACATATAAATAATGAATTTTGTGCTCTTAACAAGTTATCTGTAGAAGGTTGAGGAAAGAGAAAGTACTTTTGAGATTAAATGTGATGAAGAAACAGGGAAATGGAGAAAGCACAAAGACCAACAAGAGTGATGAGAGAGAGAGAGAGAGGGAGAGTGGGTAATTGTGAGGTGAGAGATGGTGCCACTGCTTTAAATAGAGTGGAGAGAGGGCTTCCTTCTAATTATTGTTCAATAAAAAGAAAAAGTAGGAAAAAGAAGGAACTAGAAAACTATGTTTTGAAGTACAAAATATCTTAATTATGTAGTACAAACTAAATTTAGCATCATTTTTTAGAAGTTAATTTTGAAATAATCACTTTTTATATACCATGAATAATATAAGCGTTGGTTATTTTCTACTATTATTGAAAAGATTTTACTACAATTATACCTGTGATAAAAATTATTGCGACGTTAAACATAAATTGATGTGTAAAATGAATTAAAGAATATACAATACATCATCTTCTTAGATATTAAAAATATTCAAATTTACTCATCTTAAAAAAATTTTAAAATGTTATTTGAATTGCTTTATTTAAATTTAGTGAGTAATTGCCTAATCATTAGAACAACTTATTAAGTTACTAAAATGAATATCTGCTGATATCTTAAGTGAGGAATAAATTGATCCGTAAAATGAATGAAGAGGTTAGTTTGTTCCCTTTAAATTTAGCAAGTTGTCGCATAGTCATTAATTAGAATGACCTATTAATTAGTTCGATTGAAAGGGAATTTTGGGAAAAGTTAGTACACACCTACTTTCTCTATCAAATAGATAGGACTTATCGGGAAATTGAGAGATCCGTATCCATAACCTATACAAGATAACATTACAATGGAATACGTAGATGCAACACAATGTACTGAATAACTCTATACCAAAAATACTCTAGATGACCCTCTATCAAAAATTTTCATTTCACTTCTACTATGTCCGTATGCATGAAATGTAATGTCAATGCCATAGTCAATACAAGATTCAAATTTCAGCCCAGAGAATCATAATCCACTATGAATCAATAAATGAGAGTAAGAAAGTGAAAGTATAAACAAGTGAGCAATATGAACCATAACTCCATCAATATATCAGGTATCATGCTCACAAATTCATAAAATCAACAAAGCACAGAGATAATTACCAAATTACCCTTAGCATGATACTGGAACCCACATAATTGCTCGTTATCTAATTTTTAAAGGAAATTCATTATCCATCGCCCCTTAATTCAATAATCGAACAACTCTAACACTTTATATGGAGTCAAGGAAGTCTTAACTTGCAAAATTATAGACTTATGCTTCGTTATTTCTCCGAACGATTTCAATTTGTTCAAATACGAAATCTATATAAGCATGCGAGTTTGTGGACACTCATATTACTATACTATATCTCAAGCCCAAAAGGTCAACTCTGAAATCCCAAGGCCAAAATAATAAATTGACACAAAAATTAGTGTATCCATGAGGTCAGAAGCTTATGCACTAAAAATCATTGAAATTTGATTATTAATAGATTTCCAAATTGAAGAATTACCATTTTTCACATCTAAGTATAATAGTCAATTTATGGGATTAAATTATGAAACTAATGATGAAATTATGGGAAAATAGTAAATACTAGGTCAGCTTCTTATCCCTGATTCAAAACAAGCACAACGCCTTTGAAATCACTAAAATTTGAGACCCCTAGCTTGCAAAATTGAATTATGAACTACGAAATCAAATTCAGGAATTAAACATTTTCCATGTATTAAATTCACTTCACGAATGCAAGGACCCTCTACGATCGCAACCAAGTGACCCAGACCCGACCCTATTCAAACACAATGAGAGTCTCGCAAATGCAAAAAGTGAAGTACCTGTACCAGATAACAACAAACAACAAAATTGAAAATTAATCCAACTCTTGAATAATAAACCCTCATGTTTCATCCTACACCTTATGGATACAAACTAAATATGCAGATCGATCATAAAACATGTTTCGAATATGTTAAAATCATTAAAACACCAATTCAAATTTTTCTTGACAAAATATTGTCATGGTCAAACCTAAACTTTCCAAAATACTCAAATCTAACCAAAGATCAAAATCACATCTGAATCCCTTGAGACCTATTCCAATCATTCAACTAAGTCATAAAATACCCGCCTGACCTAATGGAGCTGTCAAAACTTAAATTCAACCTTTAACCTAAAATATTTATTTTGACCAAACTTCTCAAACACCAAATTTCCAAAACGAAAAATCTTCTATGAAATACATCTGATCACCTCGAGAATCGTGTCAGTAATTGTTGTAGGTCACAGATGACATAATGAAGATAGGGAAAGGGTTAAGCAAAGAAAACAACCATGAGGGTCGATACATCATCCACCACTAAAACTCATGTTCATTCTCAAACTGAAAGAGAAAAAAGTGCCTACATTATCGAATAGATGAGATATTTTCCCCACGTGTCTGCCTCAACAAGATGATTCTCCACTTCACCTTCAATGATCCAATCTTCTTATACCTCAACTTTTGAATCTGCCTAACCAAATTAGTTATAGGTTTTTTCTCAAATTCCATATTCTGATCTAACTACACAAAATCCCATTGAATCACATGAAAACCATCATAACGGTATTTTTTTCAGTATCCAAACATGGAATATTGGATGACCACTTGATAAAACCTAGAGGTAAAACCAACCCATAGGCCACCTCGTCAATACGCTATAATACCTCGAATGAACCAATGAACCTACGGTTGAGTTTTACCTTCTTCTCAAATATCATAGCACTCTTCATTAACGATACCTTTATAAATATCTTCTCACCAACCATGAACTCCAGGTCACAAACTTTTCAATCCACATAACTTTTTTGTCAACTTTGGCTATGAGGAGTCATTCTTGTATCGACTTGACCTTGTCCAATAAATATATCAAGGTCTGTACCCTATGGCTTGACCCCAAATGCGTCAAACCAATCAATCAGAGAATAATATCTCCTACCATACAAAGCTTCAAATGGATCCGTCTGAATGCTAGAACAATAATTATTATTATAAAAAAAACTCTATCAAAGGAAAAAAAATTGATCCCCAATGACCTCCAAAATCAATTACATAAGCATAAAGCACATCCTTAAAATCTGAATAGTCCATTTGTCTGTAGTTGAAATGTTGTGTATATACTGAGTTCTACTCGACTATCCTACTCCTTTTGCATGGACCTCCAGAAACGAGATGTGAACTAAGTACCCTAGTCTGAGATGATAGAAATAGTCACCCATACAAATGGACTATCTCCTGAATATTGATGCTGGTCAATCTCTCTAAAATATAGGTAGTTTGAACCAAAATAAAATGAGCAGATTTAGTCAACCTATTCATGATGACCCAAATAGTATTAAACTTTCTCAACGTATGTGGTAACCCTGCCATTAAATTCATAGAAATACACATCAGTTTCCACTCAAGTATATGCATCCTCTAAATTCTATCTTCTAGTCTCTAGCTCTTATACTTCACTTGCTGGCAAACTAGGCATCGAGACACATATTCTATAATGTCTTTCTTCATCCTACATAACCAATAGTGTTGCTTCAAAATGACACATCTTCACTACTTTCGGATGAATAGAATACCTAGGCAATGAGTCTCCTCCATGATCTATTTGATCAAATCATCCACTTTTGGAACACATATATAACTCTTGATTCTTAAAACACTTTCCCGATTCAAAATTTCTTCCTTAGCTTCACCTTTTAGCACTTTATGTTTTATCATCTTCAAACTACTGAGCCTTAATATGCTCTGCCAAAAGTGATTGTGCCTTAATAAAATCAAGAACACTATTGGTTTTCAAAATGTCAAGTCTCACAAAGTTATTAGCCAAAGATTGAACATCTATGGCCAAAAGATATTCCTCCACCAGCAACATAGCCAAACTACATATACTAACTATCTTCCAAATCAAGACATCTGTTACCACATTAGCCTTGCCTGAATGGTAATAAATAGTTATATCATAATCCTTAAGCAACTCTGCTCTTTTCCTCTATCTCAAATGTAAATCTCTCTGCCTGAAAATATACTAGAGGTTGTGATGATTTTTGAAAACTCACAATGGACACCATAGAGATAATTGGCTCAAAATCTTCAAAGTAAATACTTCCGCTGCCAATTCCAAATCATAAGTAGTGTATTTCTTATCATGAATACTCAACTACCTTAAGCATAATCTATCACCTTGACTTTATCCATCAACATACATCAATTACCAACTTTAGAAGCATTGCAATAGACTGCAAAGCCTTCACCCTCCACAAGTAAGGTTAAAATAAGAATCAAAGTCAACAAGTCTTGAGCTTTTGAAAGCTCTCCTTGCAATCATTTTACCACTAAAAAGTCATATTAATTTGAGTCAATTTCGTTAATGGAGATGCAATAGAAGAGAAACCCTCCACAAATAGCCTGTAGTAGCCAGTCAATACCAAAAAACTCTGAATCTCGGTAGATGAAGTAGGCCTAGCTCAATCTCTAACTGCCTCAATATTATTTGGATCTACCATAATACCTTCCTTGACACCACATGTCCCATGAATGCCATGGAACTCAACCGATACTCATACTTCGAGAACTTGGCGTACATCCACTAATCCTTCAAGGTTTGAAGCACGATACTCAAATATTACTCATGCTCTTCTCTACTATGGGAGTAGATAAATAGGTCATCGACGAAAACAATAATGAAGGAATCCAAATAGGGTTTGAATACACTATTTATCAACTTCATGATCATTGTTGGGCATTAGTTTACCCAAAATACATGACCAAAAACTCATAATGACCATAATGGGTCCTAAAAGTTGTCTTAGGGATATATTTGCCTAAATATTTAATTGATAGTAATCGTATCTAAAATCAATCTTCAAAAACACTTAAATACCCTCGTCACTATTTTGTTGGGGGTCAATCAATGATACTTGTTGGGTATACATAGGCGTACGCAGAATTCTTCATAAGCAGTGTCACAATTTTAAAAGATGAGTAAATAAAAGAGTAAGAGTAAAAAAGTTAACTTTGTAAATAAGTAGTCTCCTTTTAGTATTTATACCTTATACTTTTATTTTTTATTATTTATAAATATGTATATTTAGTAAAATAATTCGACGAATCATTGTCACGTGACACCCCCGGGTAAAGGTAAATTCGCCCCTGGGTACACATTATTTTTTTATACTCATACTACACTTGTTATAAATACCTTTAACCTCGAAAATTTAATATTTAAAGGTTTGAAATATTTTTACTTTTTATTTTAGAAATTAATAAAACGATATAACTTACACATACAATCAAAAATTAAAAAGCCAAAAAAGAATTTAGAAATTAAAAAAAAAATTATAATGAGTACCTTTCTAGATCACCTTAATTAGAATTGAAAAATTATTTTTTTCTTATTTTGATTTTAAATATTAATTTTATTAAACTTAATAAATACTGGGTATGTTTATCTACAAAATAAAAATGCATGATTTAATAATAAATTGTTAATACATTATGAATAAAATTACGGGATATATACATACATACATACATACATATATATATATATATATATATATATATATATATGTATATATTATATGTATATATTATATGTATATATGTATATATTAATTTCTAATTTTTCTTTGGATTTTAAAATTTTGATTGTTTGTGTAATTTATATCAATTTTATTAAATCCTAAGATAAAAAGTAAAAAAATAAAATTTTAAACCTTTAAATTTTAAATTTCAATGTTGAGGATATTTTTATACCAAAAGGTGAAATAAGGGTATTTATGAGTCATTTCTCATGTGTTAAGGTTATTTTTGGTCCTTTTCCCTACTTTTTATGCAAATTTAGATGTTGATAGTAGTGGAGCTTGTGACAAAATCTAGAGGGGAGTTTCAGGATGATTTGTTTGATTGATTTGTACCATTAGACTCTCATTCTATTTTTCATTTCATGCTTTTCTTATCTAGACAGAGTATTAAAAATATCTTTCTTTTATTCTTAAATTATGTGTTCAGTAAAACACAATCACATAAATTGGGACAAGTAAAATATTTTAAATAAACAAACAAATTATTTAAACTTAAAAGTTATGCATTGAAAAATATTTGATAAATTGATAATTTTACTTTATAAATCAAACTTTCCCTTAAGTATACAATTTAGAGCAAATATATCCTATGCCTAAAAAGTGGATTATTTATACCCCGAAAATTATAAAAATGGCTCCAATATACCCTTTCAGTTGATGAAAATGCGAAAAATTAATTTTGATTTTATTTTTTAATTAAAATAAAAGCAACATAGGAGTATATATTATCCTTCTCATAAAATTATTCAGCGGCATATTTAATTTTTCTTACCTGACCTTTTTTTTAGCCTTCTTTAATTCAATAACTAATTTAAATTTATTATTTTGATGATCAATTTTTTTGGTTACACTCATCTTCTTGTTAAATATATCATAGATGCAGCGGGAAAAAATTATGTAAAAATAAAGAATAAATTACAATTTGATCACTTGAGATTAGGGGTGTTCATAAATTGATTTTTGGTTAAAGCAAAATCAAATTAATTTAGTCAATTTTTTAATTATTAAAATCAAATCAAATAAAATATAATATATATTCTTCGATTTAGTTATTGTTGATTGATTTGGTTCGATTTTTCTCTTTTACTATTTTTTCCTACGATTAGAAAAGACTCACTCTTTTTCAACTTATAATTTGTTATTAATTATAATTTTCTTAAAATATCAAAAAAATGACTTAAGATGTCACGCCCCGCCTTGGGAGGCATGACTGGCACCTGGTGCCCTACTAGGACCTGGACTGCTGGACTATTGAGCCTAGGCACTTCTGGTGCCAGGCTGGCTCTAATTCTGGATTTATGAAAACAACGGGCTATATAACGGCTGTAAATACAGCCTCCGGCCGACAAGGCCTATAGCCACCTGTAGGAATATAACAGCTACCCAGAACAACTGAACATAAGGGAACCTATGCGGGCCGACAAGGCCACCATGCTGACTAGTTATCAATGAAAAGTAGAATCAAGCGCTAAACTGATCTGTGACCGACAAGGTCACCAACTGACAACTGAACAAGGCCCCACATGGTCATCATATGCAAACTAAAAACATACACACGATCGGTACAACTAACCACAGGGAATATACAATCAACAAGCCTCTAAGAATAATAAGATGGTTGGGATAGGGCCCCGGCCTACCCATACTGTACAAACAAAAAGGGAAGTAAACCTTTAGCTGTCAAGCTCCGGATGATAGGAGCTGAAGACTCTGTACTCTAGCTGGAACTAAGAGGGATCTGCTCCTCGTCTATGAGTACTTGCAGGCAAGTAATGCAGCACCCCAAAACGGGCGTCAGTACCACTGGTACTGAGTATGCAAAGCAATAACTGAAAATAACTGAAACCAAACAATAATACTGATAGATACTGAAGTAATAGGAGACGGGCTGAGACTGACTGAAAAGAGAGTAACTTTACTGAAGAGAGTAAGAGTCATACCTGATAACATGACGGTCTAATTTCTATCTATTAATAACTAACACAACATAGCATACAAGAACCTTACTAGCCCCCATAAGCCGTAAGGTACCAATTAGCACACAATCTATATACCCCTACCCAGGTCATACCATTCACCTAGTAACTATGAGCATCCTGCCGGCCCCCTGGGTATGCAACTTGGGCTCGTTGGCCCCCTAACTATTGTTGTATCTGAGTCCGGAGGACTCCTGAAATCTGAAATCTGAAATCTGCACCCCGGGTGCAAGCGCTCGATAGGAGGTGTGGTATAGTGCTGATCAGCCTGCTATGGGGAATCTGCATCCCATCTTCATCCGCTGGCAAATGGCATGCCACTCCGTAGAGCGATGTATCCTCACCCTCTGGCGGGCGAATCGACATAGCTATTAACCCTGGGGAGGTCATGGAAGCTCTAAAGGTGCCCAACACAGAACAATCATGTCTCCACAAATAGCAATAGGCACATGTAATATATATACTGGATCTGATAATAATATTTATGTTCTGGTATTCTATTCTGAATCTCATATTGAAATGTACTGAATCTGATACTAAAATATACTGAATCAGTAATAATATTTCTGGAATATTCTGTAGGGACTTATACTGTTTTACTGAATTTCATGCTGAACACTGTATTATATTTATAACATGCTTACTAAATTTCGTACTGAACATAATATACGACTTCTAAAACACTCTACTGAAATTCGTACTATTTTTCTATACTAGAACTATTAGCTTGCCGAAAGAAACTGGCTTTAGATAACTCAACTGCCGACTTTCTGATTAACTGGCATAACTAAGCTAGTATTCAGCTATTTCTCCCAACTGTATTCATATTTACGAAAGAATAGAATTAATTCTACTATTATTTTGGAAAGAAACCATACTTTAAATCTATATACTAACTATCTTTCGACTTATCGAAGTACGATCGAAAACTCATAATTTCTCGGAGGTCTAGAAGGGAGAAATACTCACTTTAGGCCTGGGAGTGTATTAACACTAGTTTGGAGCAATTTCAATCACTTTGACTCGGCGGGACGACGCTTCGCCGGACGAATTTCACGAAACTAACTCCGTAGAAATGCTCCCTGCAGCTTTATACTTCGGTACCCGAAGTTAATTTGATTTTGAACCATGTTTGACAGTGTAATCGAACGAATATTATATAAACCCTTCGCTCCTCCTCTGTTTCTGGTCATTCACTTTGGAAATAATATGAAAGATGACTTGAAAATGAAGTGAGAGGCCTTTATATACTTGGAGCCTTTAAGTCGCATTTGTCGAATGCGATTTATAAGTCGCATTTGTCGAATGTGATTTATAAGTCGCATTTGCCTTGCGACGCTCCGACTTGGTGCTTGTCTGGTCTCTCCCTGGGCCCTTTTCTCACACGTATGACATTCTAAAACTCTTAACCAACATGCGAATAGGCCAACTAAGTGTCAAGAACTTACAGGGTGTAACATCCTTCCCCCCTTAAGAACATTCGTCCTCGAATGTTAACTTCCGTTTACAGAAATTTTAACTTGCTCTACCTTTTCTGGAAAAATTTCAGCAGAGTTTCCCCTGTAATATGGACTATCTCAAAAATCCTGAAACGTAGAAAAGTCCAATACAGGTACTCCATATAATACTATAGCATCCATTACATAATAAACTGAAGTCAACATCTCACTCATACACATGAATATAAAGCAACTCATAAAACAACAATATCAACATACCTCTGACTAACTAAGTCTGAAATAACTGAGGGTATCTGGCTTTCATATCTTCTTCTGCTTCCCAAGTCATTTCCTCTCGGTTCCTGTTATGCCATAATACTTTGACAGAAGAGACATCTTTAGTTCTTAATCTGCGGATCTGCCGGTCTAGCATGTCTACTGGAACTTCTTCATAGGCCAACTCCTCTGTAACCTGAACATCTTGGACTGGGACAATTATGGAGGGATTTCCTATGCACTTTCTCAGCATTGATACATGGAAAACTGGGTGGACAGATTCTAACTCTGGAGGTAAGTCTAACTCATATGCCATTTGGCCTATTCTTCGGTGAATCTGATAAGACCCAACAAACCTCGGTCTGAGCTTGCCTTTCTTGCCAAATCTCATTACACCCTTCATAGGTGAAACTTTTAGAAACACCCAATCACCCACATTAAATTCCAAGTTTCTGCGCCGCACATCAGCATAAGATTTCTGGCGGCTCTGAGCAGTCAGTAAACGTTCTCTGATAAGCTTTACTTTTTCCTCTGACTGATGAATGATATTTGGCCCAATCAATGCTGATTCTCCTACCTCAAACCAACCAACTGGAGATCTGCACTTTCTCCCATATAATGCCTCATAAGGCGCCATCTGAATAGCTGAATGGTAACTGTTATTATAGGCAAACTCAATGAGTGGTAAATGTTCATCCCAGCTACCTCCGAAATCCAACACACATGCTCACAACATATCCTCGAGCGTTTGAATGGTGCGTTCTGCCTGCCCATCTGTCTGAGCATGAAAAGCTGTGCTCAGGTTAACCTGCGTCCCCAAGCCTCTCTGAAATGATTGCCAGAATTTAGCTGTAAACTGTGCCCCTCTATCGGAGATAATGGACACTGGAACACCCTGCAACCTGACTATTTATCTGATATACAACTCAGCATAATCCTCGGCGGAAAAGGTAGCTCTTACTGACAGAAAATGAGCTGATTTTGTCAGTCTGTCAACAATCACCCAGATCGAATCATATCTATACCTAGTGTTGGGTAATCCTGCTATAAAATCCATATTTACTACTTCCCATTTCCATAGAGGCACAGCTATATCCTGAGTCAGTCCACCTGGTTTCTGATGTTCAGCTTTTACCTGCTGGCAGTTGGGACACTGAGCTATGAATTCTGCTATCCCCTTCTTCATTCCTGGCCACCAGTAGATTTCTTTTATATCATGATACTTTTCGTCGAACCTGGGTGGAGAGAATAACAGGCATAATGTACCTTGCCCATAATCTGCTGGCGAAGCCCTGCAACGTCTGGAACACAAAGGCGATCTTTATATCGCAATACCCCATCCTCGGTTGTCTAAAAATCTGTCACCTCTCTTTGCTGAACTCTATTTCTAAGCTGAACTAGGCAAGGATCTTTACACTGCTGTTCCTTTACTTCCACGACTAAAGACGACACTGCAGTGTTCTGGATTACCGCTCTGTTGTCCTCTGTTTCTGCTACACGAACGACTAAATTTGCTAATTAATGCAATTCCCGGGCTAATTCCCGCTGCTCAAGATGTAAGTGTGCCATACTTCCCATAGATTTATGGCTAAAGGCATCTGCCACCACATTATCTCTCCTTGGGTGATACAAAATATTCACATCATAGTCTTTCAACAGCTCTAACCAGCGACGCTGCCGCAAATTCAACTCTTTCTTGGTGAAGATATACTGTAGGCTCTTATGATCAGTGAAAATATCCACGTGGATGCCATACAAGTAATGTCTCCATATCTTTAAGGCGTGAATCACTGCGGCCAATTCCAGGTCATGGGTAGGATAGTTCTTTTCATGTTTCCTCAGTTGTCTGGAAGCATAAGTAATTACTTTACCATGCTGCATCAACACACATTCTAACCCAACACTCGAAGCGTCACAATAAACTACATAACCTTTTGTACCTTCTAGTAATGCTAACACTGGAGTTGATGTTAGCCTGTCTTTCAATTCCTGGAAGCTCTGCTCACATGCCTCAGTCCACTGAAATTTTGCTGCCTTCTGCGTTAGTTTAGTCAGAGGTGCTGCTAAGGTGGAAAATCCTTCAACAAACCTCCTATAGTACCCTGCTAACCCCAGGAAACTGTGTACCTTGGTCGGAGTGGTAGGTCTGGGCCATGCTTTTACTGCTTCTATTTTCTGGGTATCTACCTGTATACCAGCATCCGATATGATATGACCCAAAAAGGCTACTGAATTCAGCCAGAATTCACATTTCGAGAACTTGGCATATAGTTGACGGTCCCTGAGAATCTGGAGCACTATCCGCAAATGATCCTGGTGGTTTGCCTCTGAGCGAGAATACACCAGAATATCGTCAATAAACACTATCACGAACAAGTCCAGGTATGGTCTGAAAATACTGTTCATCAGGTCCATAAACACGGCTGGAGCATCCGTCAGCCCAAAGGACATGACTAAGAATTCAAAATGGTCGTATCTGGTCCTGAAGGCAGTCTTTGGAATGTCCCTTTCACGAACCCGAACCTAATGATATTCGGACATTAAGTTAATTTTGAAGAAATATCTAGCTCCCTGTAACTGATCAAACAGATCATCTATCCTAGGAAGCGGATACTTATTCTTGACAGTAATTTTATTCAGTTGCCGATAGTCTATACACATGCGGAGGGAACCATCTTTCTTTCACACAAACAAAACTGGCGCACCCCAAGGTGAAGTACTCAGCCTGATAAAGCCCTTGTCTAAAAAATCTTTCAACTGCTCCTTTAGTTCTCTAAGTTCAGCAGGAGTCATGTGATAAGGGGGAATTTATATGGGCTGAGTGTCTGGTAATAAATCAATTGCAAAGTCTATTTCCCTTTCTGGGGGAATACCAGGTAGCTCATCTGGGAATACATCGGGGAATTCATTCACCACTGGAACAGACTGGAGAGTCGGAGGCTCTACCCGAACATCCTGAACTCTGACAATGTGGTAAATGCACCCCTTGGCTATCAACTTTATCGCCCGAAGATAGGAAATAAACCTACCTTTTGGCGTAGCTGTACTGCCCTTCCACTCTCGTACTGCCTCCCCTGGAAAGTGGAATCGGACCGTCTTGGTCCAGCATTCTACATTGGCATAGCATGGAGCTAACCATAGGTACAGCTTGGGCCTGTACCTGAACTAGAGGCCCCTGATCTACCTCGACCTCTACCTGCTGAAACTGAGGGTCTGCGCCTTGCCGGGGCTGCTAGAGCTCGCGACCCTGCTGATGCCCTATCCTATCTATCCCGGTCACCCTGACTCCTGGCTAGACAATCTCTCATCACATGACCCTCCTTTCCGCATATATAACACCCTGTGGAGCCATATCTGCAAGCTCCAGAGTGGCGTCGGCTGCAAATAGGGCAAAGTGGTGGTGTATACCGCTATGTTCTGCCCTCCTCTGCTGGGGTGAATCTACTGTTTGAGAACTTCCGCTAGACTCTGACTGTCCTCGGAGACTGTATCTACCCCTCTGCTGTTGTGATGGAGGCGGGGGTCTAGGTGGCCTATCTGACAACCGTGGCCTAGGCCCTCTCCGAATCTCCCCCTGTAACTCATCTGACCTGTCCTTGTGGCGTTGTTCCTAACTTGTTCGTCTGCTATCCTGTTGCCGCTGTCTGAGGCCCTCAATAGTCTGAGCAAAAGCCTGCACTCGAGCAATATCCATATCTTCCCGCAAAGTAGCCGTCATACAGGCCTCAATATACTCTGGGTTCAGCCCCATAATAAACCGATGGACTCCGGATGACATGGTGTCTACAAAGGCCTGAGAATAGCGGGCCAAAGAATCGAACTACAGGGCGTATTCTCGAACACTCATCGCCCCCTGCTCCAGGTGTAAAAACTGGTCCATCCGGGCCTATCGGATCTCTCGTGATAGGTAACGGTCCAGGAAAGCCTCTGAAAAGCTAGACCAGGTTAGAGGGGCAACATCTCTCCCTGGAGACCTTTCCCAACTCTCATACCACAATACAGCAATATCCCGTAGTCGGAATACCGCCAATTCAACTGACTCTGTAGATGTAACATGCATTACCCCAAAAATCCTCTGCATCTGATCCAGGAAGTCCTGGGGGTCCTCTGTTCGATCCGACCCTGTGAACTGCGGGGGACCTAGTGCTAGGAATTCTTGGACCCTCGAACTACCAGGCCCACCTGATAACTCTGCAGCTGTAGGTGGCATTGACTGGCGCTGAGTAGCCATCATTTGCTCTAACATAACTACGACACTCTTGACTTCCTGGTCAGATGGTATAGGTATAGGAACTGTCGGAGGTGGTGACGTCCCGAGTAACTCCTGATGGGGTGGAGACTGCTGAGAAGGTCGGGACGATGCCTCTGTACTCAGATCGAGCTGATTCTAATCGAGACTGGGGCATCCTGCTGGTGCCCTCTCCTGCTGCTGTATCTAATCTTCGGCCTGTGATAGGATGTTGCTGATCTGACATTTTATCTATAACCAAGAGTATAGTAAGTTTTAGGGACTCAACCCTATACTGTACCGCTATATAGAATGACTGAATAAGAAGAAAGAGTAGCCATCCTATCATGCCTTGCAGCCTCCTGCCTATAGTATGTGGTGCACAACACATCCATAGACAAGACTCTACTTAGCACGGCTTGCAGACTCCCTGGGATACGACCTGCTCTGATACCAAGTTTGTCACGCCCCGCCTTGGGAGGCATGACTGGCACCTGGTGCCCTACTAGGACTTGGACTTCTGGACTACTGAGCCTAAGCACTTCTGGTGCCAGGCTGGCTCTAATTCTGGATTTATGAAAATAACGAGCTAGATAACGGCTATAAATACAGCCTCCAGCCGACAAGGCTTATAGCCACCTGTAGGAATATAACAGCTACCCATAACAACTGAACATAAGGGAACCTATGCGGGCCAACAAGGCCACCATGCTGACTAGTTATCACTGAAAAGTAGAATCAAGCGCTAAACTGATCTGTGATCGACAAGGTCACCAACTGACAACTGAACAAGGCCCCACACAGTCATCACATGCAAACTGAAACTCTATAGAAACACGGCCAAAATTGAAATAAGTTTCATTCTGGAAAAAAATTAAACTAATTATAGTCAAAGTTTAAACAAGTGTCTTACATGCAAAACAGACTCAAGTATTCTTGTGCACAAAACATTGAATTATTTTCGGACTTATTTTCTTTACTTGAACAAACTACAATTACTATAAGTGGATTGTGTGGCATTTGCTGTTTTTAGAAAAGTCAACACTGATATTATAGGAGAATTTAAATCAGTTTTGATTGTTATTAACAACATATTTTGAGAATTGTTTCTTTTAAAAGTATTTTTATGAAAGTAATTTTTGTTTGGTTAATAAATTTAAAATATTTATATTTTTAAAAAGTATTTTTAAGTACATTTTTCTCAAAAGTGCTTTTAAAATATATATATATATTTGGGGGATAAACTTCTTTTTTTAGTTTTTGAAAAATAATTTTTGTTGCTCCCCCATAAGCACTTATTTTCTTCTAAAAATTTAGCCAAACACCTCACTTTTCTTAAATAAACAGTTTTTGAAGAAAAAAAATTTAGGCCTCCCAAAAACTTAGTTAAACAAACTATAAAATAGGATCTGAATCAAAATAGAAATTAAATCATGTTACATAAATTCAAATTATGAATAAATTTAAATTTGATCACGTGTATATTTCCTTCCGTTCAAAATTAACATTTACTTTGACTTAAAAAAATTGTTACTGAATAATTTTTACTTTAAAATTTAAAATTTAAGTTGATAATTATTTCAACTGTATTCTTAGTGGCTTAGTATTTAAGAAGAAAAATCAATATACTTTTATTAACAAGATAAAAGTTATAACTTAATAAACTATATATTGTATTTTTACTTTTTTTTAACGAGTATGGAAAGAACTAATTAAGCAACCAATAAAATGGGACAGAGGGAATATAGAAACTGTGATTTGTCAACTAATACTAGGAATTAATATTTCAGAAGGTCACTCAACTTTTAAAGTTTATGTAGCAAAATCGTTGAACTTTCTTTTCTATCAATAAAATCACCCGATTAGCACATTTCTCTTACAAATCAATCAAATTTAAATCATTAAAAAGTTTGACGTGATAAAATAAATTATTTTTTTATGTCATGTAAACATGGACCCTATGAATAAATAAAACTAAAGAAAAATGATTTCTTATACCCAACCTACTCATCCACAAATCAAAAAAGGTTTCATCCCTGTCTATTCTCTGAATAATTTTAATTCGATTTTTGAATATCATTTTTTAATTATTTTTAATATAAAATCTATTATAATTGAGTGACCTTTTGATTTCGGATATAATTTATCAGAACTATACTACTCTATGTTCGGTTGGTCAACTTAACTTCTCCTCATTATTGGTACTTTGATTCCACGTGACACTGACTTATTTCGATTATGTGTTCAATATAATTTTACCTCATACACCAAGCAAAATAGGGGACTTAAAAAATGTGCAGTATATTCCTCTATCAAAACTCGTTTTCAAGTTCAACCTTCAAACATTGATATCGTGATTTAATTCATATCGCGTATTCTTGACCTTTCTATAAATTTAATTGTACCAATTTTTGGTAAACACTCGGTATCATGACCGAAAGATGGTTACCAGAAAGATCTAAATTTACAATAGCTTTCAGTTCTCCAACATCTGATGGGAACTTTTCCTTCTATAAAAATTTCATGAAAAATTTAGAGGAATTGAAAAAAGATATTTGATTCTCTAACAAAGTTGATCTATTTGCTTTTGTAAAGAAATACCTACTTTTGAAGGATTGAAACTGAGGAATTCATTGGCTTTATTTAGTTCTAAATTCAAAAATTTAGTTTTTCAATTGAGCATATTGCTAAATTGAAGCGCAAAATTTATTGTTTCATAAACCAACAAAATGGTCGGTGTTATATTAAAAATAAATTAAAATTAATATTCATAACTTGAATTAAAAAGATTATGAAAATAGACATAAATAAAACTCATTTTGATTTGTAGTTGGGTGGGTCTAATATAAGAAATAAAATTTCTTTATTTTTATTTATTTTGGGTCCATGTTACATGGTGTAAAAAATAGTTTCATTTGTCATATCAAACTATTTTATAGTAAATTTAATTGAGCAATTTTATTTAAAAAATATATTTTAAATTGAGAAATTTTTTATTAATACCCAAAAAAAAAATTTAATAATTTTACTATATAAATTCGCATAATTACAATAACCTTTTAAAATATCTTACTCCTAATACTAGTGTATCTCCAAATTGTATAGCCATTATTACTCAACACTTAATTACTGGTGTTTCAACAACATCAAACAAAGGTGGAGCTATAATTTTGAATGTGGATTTGGTAGAATTCAATGCCCCAAAAATTTAAGGATTCCTTGTTTAAATATTCACAGTTTGTATTTTATTTCAATTTATGTGATATATTTTTTATTTTAGTCAATTCTAAGAAAAAAAATATGTTTTTATATTTAGTAATAATTTAATATTAAAATATCCATTTCACCTTTAATGAGATGATTTATAGTCACACAAACATTTATGATTTATTTTAGATCACAAATTTCAATAGTCTTTCTATATATTTTAAACTCCGTACCCTGTCAAAGTACATCACATAAATTGGGACGGAGAAAGTATAAATAATTTATTAAAAACCCCTTCAATTTGCCCCCCATCTTTTATTTTAATACTCTATTTTAGTCTTATTTCATTTTAACCCTCCAACTCTATTTTTTATGTTTAACTTAAACATAAAATACTAATTTTTATTTATACTCTTCAATTGTAAATTTTGCATTTTAAAAACTGGTGTCTATTAGTTTTTGTTTAAAAAATGAAGGACGTCCGTCGATTTTTTTTTTTAAATAATATTTTTTATAGTTTCTTTACATTTTTGCGAGAAAATAATCGACGAAGGTATGTCAACTTTCTTAATCGAGAAAATAATGATTTCCCGATTTCTAATAGTATTTCATATGATGCATGCTATACGACGTTGAATTTTAGTTTTAGCACGAATTCCATTATTGATTAATTTGTCCAAGACTGCTTTTAATATGAATAAAAATTAAAAATAATAAAATTTGTAAATGATTAAATTAATTTAAATATAATTATTCATGAGATAATATTTTTTTATTATTATGCAGATAAAAATATAATTTTACTTTTATGTGAAGATATTTGAGTGAAATTAAATATTTATATCGATTTATTATTTTCAATCAATATTATCAATGATTATCGGGTGCAAGAAAATTATTTGATTTATATGAAGCCTGATTGATCTCAAGAAAACTATTTGTTTGCATATGGGAATACTGTTATATCATGTTATTTTATAAGATAGTCAAATTCTATTGTCACGCAAATAAAAGTGACAATCACTTAGTTGTTGTTATGAACAAGTTGAATGAGGAATTGTCTGCGATGAAAAGTTAGGTCACGAACAAAGTGATTGTCAAGAATGTATTTGATCGAGATCAAAGACTCATATATCAAAAGAGACATATATTATAATCACCAAGATAACACTGTTAACAATTTTGAGAAGCTGGTATATAAAATTGGAATGCATCATCTACATGATTAAATTGTATTTTCATCAGGGAAAATAAAATATGTGTCGCACTCTTTTTTTCTTAATGGGCCTTGTCCCAATGAATTTCCCTAGCAAGTTTTTTAACGAGACAGCAAATAACGTGTATTACAAGATATATGTATTCTTTTTTGCTTCAATGAGATGTTTTCCCACAGAATTTTTTCTAGTAAAATTTTAATGAGCCACAACGGTCATTCAAGGGGGAGTGTTGTAAATATTATTAGTGTGGATGTCCATAATTCCTAAATGCGATTTTCACATTTATTGATAGTAATACCCACACCACTACCTCTTCATTGATCTTCCACAAACTTATAATCTTCCCCATATTCTGTTGGGATATATACTATTAACCATGTGTTTTTAGATATAGTATTTATTATAGAATAATTATTTATTCAATTTTAATAAACATTTAAATAGATCATTTATTTGTCGATGTGACATTTACTTATATAGTAGATGATTTAGTGTGTAGAGTTTAGCTTATACATGAAACATTAAATTATTGATTTTTATAAGTATAAAGTTTATATATGCTCACAAAATCTAAGATGAGAATTGGACAAATTCAACGGTAGGATTGTAGCACAAGAATAAATATAATTTATTTGATTATGATAATGGTATAATTTCAATTTCTTATGCTAGTATATTTTGTATGTATTGAACGGACCAAGTAGAGATAAGTGCTTTTATTTGACTTAATAAAATAAATTCTATAGATCATTAAATGTACTTATACTCTTAATCTTGATATAATTATTATGATCAATGTAATTTGTTTGTTGTTTTGATCTATCAAAGGGTGAAACTCTTTCGTAGTTATAATATTTCCCATAACATCCAAAGTATCACATTCATTCTCCACATTCATTTGTTGAATTGTCTGTGAGAATTATAACGTATAGCCTTAATGGAAGAAGAAAAAACAAATGCTTCCATCCATTATGATCTTTAACTGATAAATTATCGCATTTCCTACCATAACATTTCATTTTCTAAACCTATATATTTGGATGTCTTCTTTATGGAAAAAGCCATATACACAGGAAAAAAATATTAACTCCTTAATTGACTTTCTTTCTAGAATACTCTATTCTTTCTAGACTTTCTTTCTTTGTGAATTTCTAGGCAATTGTATTTATGCAACTCTAAACTTTCAGCCACAAGTGCACGTGTTTGGAAGAGTCGTGGAGCCTTGGGGAGTGACCGGCCTTAACAATTTGCACTAAAGTCGAGCCGAAATCACTTTCAAGGCAGTGGCTTGCACAACGCAGTGTTTGTATAAATTGTTTACCATTGTATTAGTTCCTATTCTATATCAATATTGTAGTATTTTTTATACAATAGTGAACTAACTTTTAGTCTAGCTACATTATGAAATAATAGACATTACTAGTCCCCTCTCTCCAAATTAATTGTCACATATAACAACTCAATTCAATAAGTATTAAAGACTTCGGGTTAGTCACATTATAATTTCAAAATTGTCTAAATCATGTCTTATATCTAATGTTAATTCTATAACTAGTTCTCATGTTCCTAATAGGAGTAAAATAACCACTAAATGATGTAGTGAGATAAATTTAAGTTGTATTTTTTTAAAATAAAATGTTTAGAATTTAAATTCTAAAGATAAAAAATCTCCTATATAGCTTCTTTTTTATAATAGCTGTGACTTTTAATTAATCAATCAATGAATATCATTTACTAGATGCTTAATTAAATAAATATAGAAATAAAATAAGTATATCATGTCCATAAAAATCTCCACCAAATTAATATGATTCATGATGACCATAGTAGTTTCTCGTGAAGCTTCACTCTTAATTCCTTGACTCATAGGTCCACTTCCTCTAGAAAATCTGTTGTCATACCCGTCTTCATTCAGGAAATTTGTTGGACCATCGATGTTGGGTGACCAAGTGGCTCTCCCATTTGAGCCATTTCAAGAAGCTCCTCCATAGTTGCCATTGCTACCTTAATAATATATTGCTTTGAAATGCGATCAACCTTGTGGTAATAGAGAACAAAAATTATTGAGTTTGAGTTCTATATATTATTAGAAGTGCAAAAATATTTAATATAAAATAATTCAACATCAGCATATTACTTAAATTCAAATCATGACGAAATATGTTAATCTATTATGAAACAATAAAGCAAAAAGAAGAATATTGTAGAGAAAGAAAGAAGAGAGAGGGATGATTTACAATGAAAAGAACCCCTCTATTTATAGGGATAATTTCTCCTAACTTTTCTCCAAAAGATAGACTTTCACTATAATATTACACACATTTACTACAATACAAATACCTTTATAGACATTTATTATAATAAAAATACATTTATAACATAGTCCAATTAATCAATCTTTTTTTTACTTTTGGTTAGCTCTTCTTTTAGGAGAGCATTTTCAAGCCTCAATTGTTGTTCATTATATGACGTTTCACCTAAACCGAATCTAGGGTTGCCACAATTAGGGCAACATGTACTGTTGATAGCTTCACTTAACCACAGACATTCAGCCCTGAGCTTATCATTTTCGGCTCGAAGTAATGAGTTCTCATTGCGTTCACCTTGGTTCTGTAGGAGAATAGTAGTTCAAAAGCCACAAAATAATAAATTTAGCATAACGACTTGCTAGCTAGTGCTAAATTAAATAATTTAGCCAATTAATTGCATTGATAATTATTTTAACTTACATCAAATAACATTATTTATCTTGAAAAATGATTTTAAAAAAGTGAGAATATGTATCAATTAACCATAGAAAATTGACCATTAAAGTGTGAATGCATTTATTATAAAAGTCAAATATTTTCTAACTGCATGCCTCAAACATTTTGACAAACAAGAGCAAAACACTATGCCAATTTTAGAGATTATTGTTCAAATGTACATCTTCAATTAATATAGACAATAAAAATTACCATTTTTATTTTAAAATAAGTAGTATTTTTATTTTTTTATTTTATTTTAAAATAAATATGTTTCACAAAATCAATAACACATTAATTTTTTTCCTTCTAATTTAACTTGATTTAAATGAATGAAGTCTTACATAATCATGAAATCACTTAAAAAAAGTATACTTTTTTTTCAAGATATTTGTTAAAGTGTAAATTAATAAAAAAATATTTTTACTTTTGAGAAGTGAATAATTTTCTTAAAGGGTATGCTCAAATGAAATTATCATTTATTATGAAACGGAAAAAGTACTAGCTAGTATTATATACCTTCACTTATGTACATTTATTTTGGAACCAAACTTTGACCTGCAAAGGCTCTAACCCTAGTTTACGACTGAGCTCCATCCTTTGCTTCTTGTCTGGTTGAGGACACTCCTTAAACAAACTTAAATCACAGAAATAACAAAATATTAATATTATCATAGACACTTTTAGAAGGGAGAAAACTGTGTTTAGAGGAATGAGATATTTTATACGCTTCCATTTCTTCGATTTGTTACTGGGTGTGGCGGTAATGACGCGTCCTCTTATTTGGATGCGCATCATCATTATTTTGTTCATCATTTAATTGATTGTTGTTGCCATCGGATTTGGTATCTATTTCGTCATCTCCCAGCAGCAACTGCATTATTTCATTTTCTGATATTGTCTCTGACTCTATAGCGTCCAACAATGTATTAAACTGGCTCTCTAACATGCTACCTGACTGACATATATAAATGTTAAAATGTATTTAAGATATCAAAAATAGAGGTGATGAGTTCATTTTGGCTCTCTTAATGATTCGGAACGCACAATTTTAAAATTAAAAATGAAAAATCATTATCAATTGAGCAACGCCCTCTTAATCATATTTTGTATATTTCTTTTTTTTTTTTGGTTGTTGTACAAAAGAGAAGAGGTAACACTATAAATAAAGACTGAGAAAGGGGACACAAGTCATTTTTCAAATAAATTGTCTATTTATGATATGTATTAGTGGATAAAAATCAATGTTGAAAATGTATGAAAACTATTAAATTTTTGTTTGACCATAATTCATACTCCCTCTCCTCTCATCCCCCCCCCCCCCCCACAAAACTTGTAGGATGGGGTTAGTGGATGGGGCAGAAGCCTAAACGTGATTTTTTAAATTTTTGAGAAGGATTTTTACTCGATTAGGAGAAAACAATTAATTATAAACATTAGAGAAATTTTTATTTGGTCTCTTATTTGCCATATATAATTTTGATTTAAGTGATGTAAGTCCGAACGTTAAAAAAAAAAGAAGAAAGACATCCCTTTAAGGTATTTTAAAATTTCAAAATTTGATATCGAAATTTTAATAAAAAATAGAAAAATTTTATTCATCTTACAACAATCCTCGATAATAATATTAGCGAGATTAATTAAAAAATGGACCATAAATCAGACCTCCATATATACATTAGATTCAAAGACATACTAAAGAAATATAAAAAAATCAAAATAAACAAAAAGTGTTTATAAGTTTTACCTGACCAAGCGGGAATCCAGATGAAGAAGGAACATTCCCAGGATCATTTTCGATCATCGAAGAATTCTGATAGCAAATTCAAATCGAATTTAATTAAAGACAAAAATTTTTTTATTCGTTTTACAACAATCATAGATAGTAACATTAGTAAGATTAAATGATCAATCAATTAGAAAATCAACTGACATTATTTGATGACGTTTCTTTTCTAGAAATTAGAACTCTAGAAATGCCTAACAAACATGCATTAGATTCGAGAAGCTATAGAAAAAAAATAATTTGAAAAAAGGATAAGAAAATTTTAGAATTTCGACCTGAGCAAGCAAGACTCCAGACAAAGAAAAATCATTTCCGATTATGAAAGAATTCTGATTAGTCGGATTCATGATCATCAAAAACCCTAAAACAATGTAACATGTTAGTATAAGAAAGTCAACTTTTTGACTTTATATATATATATTATTTTTAATTTTTTTCGGTTGATCAAGGAAAGAGAATCTCTACAAACCAATTAAAAACTAAAGGGTCCTCATATAAAAAAAAATTATTAGGTGGTTTTGCTTTGTACAAGTATGTGTGTGTGCAGTAAATTTTTTTAAAGAAAAACGTCACTCTCAAAATAATCTTGAGCAAGATGTCCCACTTTCTATTTAAATGTATAAAAACTACTATCAACCTGCTAGAACATAACAAGATCAGACCCCCAAAACAAAACCAAACTTTATCTAGCTATATATGTAAAAGAAAATATACATATAAATAATGAATTTTGTGCTCTTAACAAGTTTTCTGTAGAAGGTTGAGAAAAGAGAAAGTACTTTTGAGATCAAATGTGATGAAGAAACAGGGAAATGCAGAAAGCACGAAGACCAACAAGAGTGATGAGAGAGAGAGAGGGAGAAGTGAGTAATTGTGAGGTGAGAGATGGTGTCACTGCTTTAAATAGAGTGGAGAGAGGGCTTCCTTCTAATTACTGTTCAATAAAAAGAAACAATAGGAAAAATAAGAAACTAGAAAACTATGTTTTGAAGTACAAAATATCTTAATTATGTAGTACAAACTAAATTTAGCATCAATTTTTAGAAGTTATTTTGAAATAATCACTTTTTATATACCATGAATAATATAAGTGTTGGTTATTTTCTACTATTATTAAAATATTTTTATTACAATTATACCTATGATAAAAATTATTTCGACATTAAACATAAATTGATGTGTAAAATGAATTAAAGAATATACAATACATCATCTTCTTAGATATTAAAAATATTCAAATTTACTCATCTTCCAAAAATTTTAAAATGTTATTTGATTTGCTTTATTTAAATTTCGTGAGTAATTGCCTGATCGTTAGAACAACTTATTAAGTTACTAAAATAAATATCTATTGATATCTTAAGTGAGGAATAAATTGATCCGTAAAATAAATGAAGAGGTCAGTTCGCTCCCTTTAAATTTAGTAAGTTGTCGTGTAGTTATTAATTAGAATGACCTATTAATTAGTTCAATTGGAAGGGAATTTTGGGAAAAGTTCTAAAGGTATAAACCCGCTTTCTCTATCAAACAGATAGGACTCATGGGGAAATCAAGAGATCCATATCCGTAACCTATATAGGATAACATTACAATGGAATACGTAGATGCAACATAATATACAGAATAACTCTATACCAAAAATACTCTAGATGATCCTCTATCAAAAATTTTCATTTCATTTCTACTATGTCCATATGCATGAAATGTAATGTCAATGCCATAGTCAATACAAGATTCAAATTTCAGCCCAGAGAATCATAATCCACTATGAATCAATAAATGAGAGCAAGAAAGTGAAAGTATAAACAAGTGAGCAATATGACCCATAACACCATCAATATATCAAGTATCATGCTCACAAATTCACGTAATCAACAAAGCACAGAGATAATTACTAGATTACCCTTAGCATGATACTTGAACCCACATAAATTCTCGTTATCTAATTTATAAAGGACATTCATTATCCATCGCCCGTTCATTAAATAATCAAATAAATCTAATACTTTATATGGAGTCAAGAAAGTCATAACTTGCCAAATTATGAAATTGTGATTCGCTATGCCTCCGAATGATTTCAATATGTTCAAATACGAAATCTATATAAGCATGCGAGTCTGTGGACACTCATATTGCTATACTATATCTCAGGCCCAAAAGGTCAACTACGAATCCCAAGGTCAAAATAATAAATTGACACAAAAATTAGTGTATCCTTAAGGTCAGAAGCTTATGCCCTAAAAATCATTGAAATTCGATCACTAATAGATCCCCAAATTGAAGAATTACCATTTTTCATATCTAAGTATTAAACTAATCAATTTGTGGGATTAAATTATGAAACTAATGATGAAATAATGAAAAAATAGTAAATACTAGGTCAGCTTCTTATCCCCTATTCAAAACAAGCACAACGCCTTTGAAATCACCAAAATTTGAGACCCCTAGCTTACAAAATTGAAATATGAAATATAAAATCAAATTCAAGAATTAAACATTTTCCATGTATTAAATTCACTTCACGAATGCAGGACCCTCTGCGATCGTAACCAAGTGACCCAGACCCTACCCTATTCAAACACAACGAGAGTCTCGCAAATGCAAAAAATGAAGTACCTGTACCAGATAACAAAAAACAACAAAATTGAAAATTAATCCAACTCTCGAATAATAAACCCTTATATTTCATCCTGCACCTTATGGATACAATCTAAATATGCAGATCGATCAGAAAATATGTTTCGAATATGTTAAAATCATCAAAACACCAATTTAAATTTTTCTTGACCAAATATTGTTATAGTAAAACCTAAACTTTTCAAAATTCTCAAATCTGACCAAAGATCAAAACACTAATTCGAATTTGTCACGCCTCGAGTCTACACCCTGGATGAAACACGGTACTTAGAGTCACAAGTAACCCCAAGTCAACCCTTGGTTTATCATTTACTGATATTCTGAGTAAAACATGCATAGAGGAAGCTTTGAAATAATAATAATATAAAAACATTTAGGAAAAACTAAAACTGAAATATAAGGTGTAAAACAGCTGAATAATACTAATAGTCTGAAATCAAGTCTGTGTTTGAAAGCCATCTAGCTGATGAGTTGCTGGGACAAGCCCCCAACTAACTCAACTGACTAACTGAAAGTAATGAAATGACCGAAGAAATGATATAATGCCCTTGAAAGATGAGGACTCACACTTCTGCTGCTGAGGAGGATCTAAACTGCGGCGACTAACGACACTGAGTCTGAGCACCTGCGGTTGTATCATAAAATAATACAGCATAAAAATATGCGTCAGTACTTTGAATCTACTGAGTAAGGAGGAGAAAACATAACTGAATATAAAAGACTGAGTTGAAAATGACATGCAATGACCAACTGATATACTAAGCTGAATAACTGTAATAAACTAAGATGGTCAAAATGACCCTGTCTAATGGTTAAATACATGTCCTAAGTCTGAAAATTTTGAGTCTGAGATACTGTACTAAACTGATCTAAAATGATAGAGATGAAATTGAACTGAACTGCTTATACTGAGACTGGATTGAGCTGACTAGTGGGAGAGTCTGTAATCGACAAATAACCATGTGAGCTAGACATGGAGTTGATGTATACGCCCCACCGGTAGGACCCAATATACCTTTCCAGGGTATACAGGTATGAATTGAGTGATCACAAAAGTCTGGGGCCAATCAGGCCCATAAATACTATAACCTACGCTAGCAACGTAGTTCTAGGAACCTGGGTACGCTGGAACCCCGGTCCGCTCGGTGCTAAGTCTTGCTCCCACTGGAATACCTAAACTGAATACTAAGTTGATAGCTCGAAACTGGGGTCCAAGACTAGTTGGGGATATATAACTAATAGTACTTTGATAGTCTTATCGAACCAGATTCTGAAACTGGGTCCTAGACTGGTTAGAGCTACTTATCTAGAAGCGTGGTTATCGTCTAAGAACAAACTATAATCTGTCTGGGGTCCTAAGGCTAGTCAGAGTTGTTTATCTAAAGTGTCATGACCGCCTAGTGGACCAATGAAACTGAGCTCTGAGTTTGATTCTGATAACTGAGAGGTATCACAAACACCTCAAGGATTTCTGTAGTCAAACTGATCAATTGACAAATTCTGAATAGCACTGAGGAGATTTTACGTTCTAACTGAACAGAGCTACTAAGAAGCTAATAGAGAATTCAACTTATTCCTACAACACGGAAACCTACAATATGGCAATAATTTCAAGAAAATTAGGAAATCTCATCCAACAAGCAGTACTACAGTTTTCTCATTCGCACCAGGGCTTAAATCATTCTTGTCAAGGGAGTAATTACTCAACATCTAAACAATAAGGAATACTAGAAAATCATCCCAAATCACACTTCACAAACCGTGAGGAATTTAATACATAAATATGTTTCATTCAAAGGCTTAAGGCTTAAATTCACTTTTGCAGGAACATCAACAATTTGGTCAAGAACTGACGGAGATCATATCAACAATAAGCATGAATATCATTCTATGTGAAATCAACGAAAACAAACATGTAATCTCTTCGTACTCGAAAGCTCAGGGCTAAAACTGATAGAGAAACTATAAGAGGGTTTTGGGTGATACAAGGGAAGAACTATCCCCTTGTTGAATTCCCACATACCTATCTAAGAATTTCTTTGAGGAGGAAACTTGAATTTCTGAGATGGATGAAGAACCCGGGACCTTACTCTGAAAGTTCATGAGAGAACTCTTTGATGATTTTCTAAGAATGTACGTGGGGAATTAGGGGAGAGGTTGTTCATTACCACTAATAGGACTGAAATTACATTAAAACGACGTAGTTTAAAGTTTATGAGAGTAAAAAATTACTAAACAACCCTTAGAAAATCGCAGGGAAAAATTGATCATCAGTCCTCACCGGTGACCTAATGGGTTATGATCAGTGACCACGACTCTTGGCCACACTCGTTGATTATACTGTCCAAAAATTACTGATGGTCACCTAGAGGGACCTAACGAGTCATGGTGAGCGTCTACAACACGTGGTCACCTGTCGTGGACCACACTGACCAAAACCCTAAAATTCCCCATAGGTGACACCACGACTCGTGGTCACACATAACGAGTCGCAATGAGGACTCGTGGGGTACACTGCCTAACTCCTTAACTTCTGACCCAGGCCTGACCACGAGAGTCACCTAACAAGTCATGGTGGAGGACCACGACTCGTGGTGACACTCGTTAGGCACACTGACACCACCTTTCCATTGCTCAATCCCCCTTTCCACGACTGACCTAACGAGTCGTTAGAGCTCGCAACGGCTCGTTAGGTGAGTCATTTTGAGGTATTTCTACAGCCAGTTTTTTTTTAAGTGCCGGATCTAGTCTTTTGAGTTTTTAGGGCATAACAATATCTCCCCCTTTAAAACATTCATCCTCGAATGTTGGAAAACACCCAGAAAAGTAGAGAATTTCAATCACTATGCTCAAATACTGACTGAAAAGGCTGAAACTAACAGACTGACTAACTCCGAAGTGAACTTCAAGTCTAAACTAAATTCGCTAATCATACTCATGATCAATCATATCAAAGAAACTGGAACACTCGAATTGACTAGAGTTTTAGGGAGGAAGTTTTTACCTTAAACTGAAACTAAGCCGGAAGGGAACAAGTATGGATATCTGGCATCATGTCTGCTTCGGCCTCCCATGTAGCTCCCTCAACCTGCTGATTCCTCCACAATACTTTGACTGAAGCTACTTCTTTATTCCTCAACTTACGAATCTGAGGTCAAGAATATGTACTGGGACTTCCTCGTAAGAGAGACTATCTTTCGCCCACACACTTTCTAATAGAACAACTGAACTTGGATCACCAATGCACTTCTTCAATAAGGACACATGGAATACTAGGTGCACAACTGCTAATTCTAAAGGTAATTCTAGCTCATAGGCTAGATTGCCAATATGTCTCAAAATTCTATAGGGTCCCACATACTTGGGACATAATTTACCTTTCTTCCCAAACCTCATTACCCCTTTCATGGGCAAAATTTTTAGATAGACCCAGTCGACTGCAAACTCCAACTCTTTTCTCTTCACATTGGCATAAGATTTTTGACGGTTCTGAGTTGTTTTCAATCTTTCTCGGATCAGCTGCACCTTATACATAGTTTCATGAACTAAGTCTAGCCCGATTATAGCAGCTTCACCCACTTCAAACCACCCGATAGGAGATCTGGACCTCCTACCATACAATGCCTTAAACGGGGCCATCTGGATACTGGAGTGGTAGCTGTTGTTGTACGCGAATTCAATGAGGTAACTGGTCATCCCAATTTCCCTTAAAATCGATCGCGCATGCTCTCAACATATCTTCTAGGGTCTGGATGGTTCGCTCAGCTTGCCCATCTGTCTGCGGGTGAAAAGCTATGCTGAGCTTGACCTGAGTACCCAGTCCTTTCTGAAAGGACTTCCAGAAATGAGAGGTGAATTGGGTACATCTATCTGAAATGATGGATAAGGGAACCCCATGAAGTCTGACTAACTCCCGGATATAAAGTCTAGCATAGTCCTCAGCTGAATTTGTGGTTTTGATTGGGAGGAAATGTGCTGACTTAGTCATCCGGTCTGCTATCACCCAGATTGAATCATGTTGCCGACAAGTCCGAGGTAGACCTGTAATGAAGTCCATGTTCACTTCTTCCCACTTCCATGTGGGTATGCTAATATCCTGAGTCATGCCTCCTGGTCTCTGGTGTTCTACTTTAACTTGCTGGCAGATTGGGCACTTGGCTACAAATTCAGCAATATCTCTTTTCATATCGTTCCACCAGTAAATATCTCATAAATTATGGTACATTTTTGTAGCTCTAGGATGAATGGAGTATCTTGAGCTGTGCGCTTTAGCCAGTATTTGCTGTCTCAATTCACCAACATCTAGTACGTACAATCTGCCCTGGTAACGGAGCACATCATCTCCCCTTTTGGATAAAGCTTCTATTTCTTTTCTGAGAACTACTTCCTTAAGCTTGAGTAAGATGGGATCTTCATCTTGTCTGGACTTCACTTCAACTACCAAGGAGGAATCTGACCCACTTTGCATTACCACTCCACCCTTGACTGAATCCACCAACTGTACTCCCAACCTAGCTAGTCTGTTAATATCTTTTACCATTTCCTTCTTGCCCTCTTCAACATGAGCTATGCTTCCTATTGACAACCTGCTTAGTGCATCAGCCACCACATTGGCTTTGCCCAGGTGATACAACACACTCATGTGGTAGTCTTTCAGCATCTCCAACCACCTTCTCTGACGAAGATTTAGGTCCTTCTGACTGAACACATACTGAAGGCTCTTGTGATCTATGAACACATCCACGTGAGCCCCATATAGGTAATGTCTCCATATTTTCAGCGCAAACACCACCACTGCCAACTCCAAGTCATGAGTTGGATAGTTCTTCTCATGAACCTTGCGTTTTCTGGAGGTGTAGGCTATCACCTTGACCCTCTGCATCAGAATGCAACTGAGTCCCATTCTGGAAGCGTCACAATAGACAACCAACCCATCTGTTCCCTCTGGCAAGGTCAAAACTGGAGCAATAGTGAGTCGAGTCTTCAACTCCTGGAAACTCTTCTCACATGCATCCGACCACTGGAACTTCACTTTCTTCTGAGTTAACTTAGTTAGAGGAGATGCTATAGAGGAGAAGCCCTCCACAAACCGTCGATAATAACCAGCTAAGCCCAGGAAGCTCTTGATTTTCGTTAGAGAGGTAGGTATGGGCCAATCTTTCACTATTGTTATCTTGTGAGGATTTACCCGTATTCCCTCACCCGAGACCACATGACCCAAAAGTCACAGGCTTTAACTAGATTTCACACTTGCTGGACTTGGCGAACAACTGGCGATCTCTGAGCGTTTGAAGCACTATCCTCAGGTGATTAGCGTGCTCTTCCTTATTTCTGGAGTATACTAGAATGTTGTCAATAAATACAATGATGAACATATCCAGATATTGCTTGACTACTCTATTCATCAGGTCCATGAAGGTTGCGGGGGCGTTTGTTAGCCCGAAGGACATAACCACAAACTCGTAGTGACCATACCGAGTTTTGAATGTTGTTTTCAGTAGGTCACACTCTCTGACCCTTAACTGATGGTACCTCGACCTGAGATCGATTTTTAAGAAACAACTGGCTCCCTGAAGTTGGTCAAATAGGTCATCAAATTCTGGGTCGGGGATACCTGTTATTGACTATGACTTTGTTCAGTTGGCGGTAATCTATGCACATTCTGAGGGTACCTTCTTTCTTATGCACGAATAGTACTAGAGGACCCTAAGGAGAGATACTAGGTCTGATAAAACCCTTGTCAAGAAGATCTTTTAGTTGCTCCTTCAACTCTTTAAGCTCAGTTGGAGCAATTCTGTAAGGAGGGATGGAGATGGGCTGAGTATCTGGGAGAAGTTCTATTCCAAAGTCTATTTCCCATTCAGGGGGGACTCCGAGAAGATCCTCGAGAAAAACATCTGGAAACTCACTGACTAGATAGTTGGGGTCTCAGAGTTGGAATCCTTGACCCGAACTAGATGATAAATACATCCCTTGGAAATGAGTTTCTGGGCCTTAAGGTAGGAAATAAATTGACTATTAGGTGCTGAACTACTGCCTGTCCATTCTAACACTGGTTCATTTGGAAATTGAAACTTGACAACTCTAGTTCTGCAGTCAACTGAGGCATAATTGGAGTGTAACCAATCCATGCCGAGGATAAGGTCAAAATCGACCATGTCTAACTCTACGAGATCAGCTGGGATGACTTTATTCAGGACTGCGACTGGGCAATTTCTATACACTTGGCTAGCTCTAACTGACTTGCCCACAGAGGTGGAGACTGAGAATGGTTTTGAGAGGAGTTTTGGCTGATATTGAACTGGATTGCTACATAGGGAGTCATGAATGAAAGTGTGGCTCTTGGATCTAGGAGGGCATACATATCCATATGAAACAGGCGTAACATACCTGTGACTACAGTTGGTGAGCTCTCCTGATCCTGACGGGAAGATAATGCATAAAAATGGTTTTGGCGCTGACCACCATCCGTACTTGAGGTGCTGGCCTACTGAGATGGTCGGCCTACTGGAGCTGATGATGTGGTGGATTGTGCTCTCCACCGTCCTACTGACGGGCAATCTTTAAGCCGATGACCAAGCTGTCCACAACCAAAGCAGCCCTCTCAACCCTGAAGACACTCTCCCGGGTGGTTCTTACCACACTTGGGGCAAGTTGGATATCTGTTCCCGACATTGTAGCTCTAAGAGTGAGAGCTATATGTTCCACCCCTCCGATCCTGACGGGATCGGAAGGTTGGGGCGCTGGCTGAGCTGGGGATCTCTGTTGCTGTTGTTGTTGCTGCTGCGGGTGGCTACTACTGCTAGACCTCTGATGGCCATAACCTGACTGGACAATTCTTGCTCATTTATTCTTTCACTCCATATCCTTTAGTTTTTCGGCCTCAATCTGTTGGGCATAGACAATCAGGCTGGAAAGGTCCATATCTCTAATCAGCATCACTGTCCTACACTACTTGAGGACTAGGTTCGATATTCCGTTCACAAACTTCAACATGCGATCCCTTGGTTCGGCTACCATCTTTGGAGCATACTTAGACAGCCTGGTAAACTCCAATACATATTCTTCTACGGTCCTGTTGCCCTGTCTCAAGTTCATAAACTCGGCCACTTTTGCCTCCCTCAACTCCCGAGGAAAAAATCTGTCCAGGAAGGCTGTATGGAACTCCTCTCACTTCACCAGTCCTGCTCTCGCTGGCTGCCCTTCTTTCTAATGTTCGTACCAGACCTAGGCCCCTTTTAGCTAGTAGGCAGCTAGATCACCACTCTTAGAGGAGCTGACACCCATAATACGGGTAACATTTCGAGTCTCGTCTGTGAACTCTTAGGGGTCCTCCCCCACTTTGGATCCATGAAAAGATGGAGGTTCATACGAGTGAAGTCCCGAACCCTAGCAGTAGCTGCGGATCCGTTGTTGTTAACTGGTACTACTTGCTGGTTCACCTGATTAGTGACGGTTTGGGAGAGAAACTGAATGGCCGCCTTGAATTTAGTGGTTGACACTAAATCATCTTGTAGGGCCGCGGGGGCTGGTGGAGTCCGTTGGGCATTTCTGGCCCTCCTTCCATTTTTGCGTCATGGAGGCATATTTCACTGAAATGAAACAGAGCACGAGTTAGAAGTATGTTTTTGGAATTGAAATTTAACGCACGATAAGGAGTATAAACAAAAGAGAGTTTTCCTAATAACATCTCATAGCCTCCTCTTCATAAGTGTAGCGAGATTCACACCCATGAAAAGGACTCTACTCGATGTAGCTTTCAGACATTCCGAGGATACTCTAAACCTAGTGCTCTGATACCAAATTTGTCATGCCCCGAGTCTACACCCTGAACTGAACACGGTACTTGGAGTCATAAGTAACCCTAAGTCAACCCTTGGTCTATGATTCACTAGTATTCTGAATAAAACATGCATAGCGGAAGATTTGAAACAATAATATAAAAACTTTTATGAAAAACTAAAACTAAAACATAAGGTGTAAAACAGTTGAACAATACTAATAGTCTGAAATCAAGTCTGTGTCTGAAAGTCATCTAGCTGATGAGTTGCTGGGACAAGCCCCCAGCTAACTTAAATGACTAACTAAAAGTAATGAAATGACTGAAGAAATGATATAACTCCCTCGAAAGATGAGGACTCACACTTCTACTGCGGAGGATGATCTGAACTGCGGCGACTAACGACGCTGAGTTTGAGCACATGTGGCTGTATCATAAAATAATACAGCATAAAAATATGCGTCAGTACTTTGAATGTACTGAGTAAGCAGGAGAAAACATAACTGAATATAAAAGATTGAGTTGAAAATGACATGCAATGACCAACTGATATACTGAGTTGAATAACTATAATAAACTAAGATGGTCAAAGACATGTACTAAGTCTGAAAATTTTGAGTCTGAGAAACTATACTAAACTGATAGAGCTGAAACTGAACTGAACTGCTTATACTGATAATGGACTGAGCTGACTAGTGGGAGAGTTTGTAACCAATATATAACCATGTGAGCTAGATGTGGACTCCGATGTATACGCCCCACCGCTAGGACCCAATATACCTTGCCAAGGTATAGAGGTATGAACTGGGTGATGACAAAAGTCTGGGCCCAATCAGGCCAATAAATACTGTAACTTACGCTGGCAACGTAGTTCTAGCAACCTGAGTGCGTTGGAACCTCGGTCCGCTCGGTGCTAAGTCCTGCTTCCACTGAAATACCTAAACTGAATACTAAGTTGATAGCTCGAAACTAGGGTCCAAGGCTAGTCTGGGATATATAACTGATAGTACCTTGAGAGTCTTATCAGACCAAATTCTAAAACTGGGTCCTAGACTGGTCAGAGCTGCTTATCTAGAAGCGTGGTAACCGTCTAAGAACAAACTACAATCTGTATGGGGTCCTAAGGCTAGTCATAGCTATTTATCCAAAGTGTCATGACCGCCTAATGGACCAATGAAACGGAGTTCTGAGTCTGATTCTGATAACTGGGAGGTATCACAAACACCTCAAGGATTTCTATTGTCAAACTGATCAGTTGACAAATTTTAAATAGAAATGAGGAGATTCTACGCTCTAACTGAACTGAACTACTAAGCAGCTAACAGAGAATTCAACTTATTCCAAGGGAACCCACAATATGGCAAAAATTTCAAGAAAATTAGGAAATCTCATCTGACAAGTAGTACTATAGTTTTCTCATTCGCACCAGGGCTAAAATCATTCTTATCAAGGGAGTAATTACTCAACATATAAACAACAGGGAATACTAGAAAATCATCCCAAATTACACTTCACAAACCATGAGGAATTTAATACATAAATATGTTTCACTCGAAGGCTTAGGGATTAAATTCACTTTTGCAGGAACATCAACAATTTGGTCAAGAACTCATGGAGATCATATCAACAATAAGCATGGATATAATTCTATGTGAAATCAATGAAAACAAACATGTTATCTCTTCGTACTCGAAAGCTCAAGCCTAAAACTAATAGAGAAACTATAAGAGGGTTTTGGGGGACACAAGGGAAGAACTATCCCCTTGTTGAATTCCCACATACCTGTCTAAGAATTCCCTTGAGGAGGAAACTTGAATTTTTGAGATGGATGAAGAACCCTAGACCTTCTGAAAGTTTTTGAGAGAACTCTTCGATAATTTTCTGAGAATGTACGTGGGGAATGAAGGGAGAGGCTATTCATTCCCACTAATAGGTTTGAAATTACGTCTAAAATGACGTAGTTTAAAGTTTAGGAGAGTAGAACATTACTAAACAACCCTTAGAAAATCGCAGGGAAAAACTGATCGTCAGTCATCACGGGTGACCTAACGGGTCGTGGTCACACTCATTGAGTACACTGTCTAGAAATTACTGATGGTCACCTCGAGGGACCTAATGAGTTGTGGTGAGCGACTACGACTAGTGGTCACCTGTGATGGACCACACTGACCAAAACCCTAAAGTTCCCTACGGATGACACCACGACTCGTGGTCACACATCACGAGTCGTGATGAGGACTTGTGGGGTACAATGCCTAACTCCTTAAATTCTGACCCAGGCTTGAACATGAGTCACCTAACGGGTCGTGGTGGAGGACCACGACTCGTGGTGACACTCGTTAGGCACACTGACACCACCTTTCCATTGCTTAATCCCCCTTCCCATGACTGACCTAATGAGTCGTTAGGCCTCACAATGACTCGTTAGGTGAGTCGTTCTGAGGCATTTCTGTAGATTTTCAGTTTTTCTTTATTTTAAGTCTCGGATCTAGTCTTTGATTTTTAGGGGCATAACATAATTTTTCTTGACCAAATATTGTCATGATCAAACCTAAACTTTCCAAAATGCTCAAATCTAACCAAAGATCAAAATCACATTTGAACCCCTTGGGACCTATTCCAATCATTCAATTACGTCATAAAATACCCTCCTGACCTAATGGAGCTGTCAAAACTTAAATTCAACCTTTTTAACCTATCATATTTACTTTGACCAAACTTCTCAAACACTAAATTTCTAAAACAGAAAATCTTCTATGAAATATATCTGATCACCTCGAGAATCGTGTCACCAATTACTACAAGTCACAAATGACATAATGAAGCTACAAAAAGGGTTAAGCAAAGAAAACAACCATGAGGGTCGATACATCATCCACCACTAAAACTCACGTTCATTCTCAAAATGAAATAGAAAAAGTGTCTGCATTATCTAATAGATGAGGATATTACCCCACGTGTCTGCCTCAAGTTCCCAAGTGGTCTCCTCAACAGGATGATTCTCCACTACACCTTCAATGATGCAATCTTCTTATACCTCAGCTTTTGAATCTATCTATCCAAATTACCTCAAATGCCATATTCTGATCTAACTACACCAAATCCTATTGAATCACATGAAATTCATAATAGAGGTATTTTTTCAGTATCCAAACATGGAACATTGGATGACCACTTGATAAAACCTAGAGGCAAAACCAACTTATAGGCCACCTCGTCAATATGTTATAATACCTCGAATGAACCAATGAACCTACGGTTGAGTTTTCCCTTCTTCTCAAATATCATAACACCCTTCATTGGAGATACCTTTATAAATATCTTCTCACCAACCATGAACTCTAGGTCACAAACTTTTCAATCCACCTAACTTTTTTGTCAACTTTGGCTACGAGGAGTCAATATTGAATCAACTTGACCTTGTCAATAAATATATCAAGGTCTGTACCCATGGCTTGACCTCAAATGCGTCAAACCAATCAATAAGAAAATAATATCTCCTACCATACAAAGCTTCAAATGGATCTGTCTGAATGCTGGAACAAGAATTATTATTATAAGCAAACTCTATCAAAGGAAAGAATTGACCCCCAATGACCTCTAAAATCAATCACATAAGAATAAGGCACATCCTTAAAACCTGAATTGTCCATTTGTCTGCAGTTGGAATGTTGTGTATATATTGAGTTCTACTTGACTATCCTACTCCTTTTGCATGGACCTCCAGAAATGAGATGTGAACTGAGTACCTTAGTCTGAGATGATAGAAATAGTCATCCATACAAATGGACTATCTCTTGAATATTGATTCTGGCAAATCTCTATGAAAAGTAGGTGTCTAAACCGAAATAAAATGAGCAGATTTAGTCAACCTATCCATGATGACCCATATAGTATTAAACTTTCTCAAAGTATGTGGTAACCCTACCATTAAATTTATAGAAATACACGTCCACTTCCACCAAGAACACTATTGGGTTTCAAAATGTCAAGTCTCACAAAGTTATTAGCCAAATATTGAATATCTATGGCGAAAGGATGTTTCTCCACCAGCAACATAGCCAAACTACATATACTAACTGTCTTTCAAATCAAGACATTTGTTACCATATTAGCCTTGCCTGAATGGAAATGAATAGTTATATCATAATCCTTAAGCAACTCTGCTCTTTTCCTCTATCTCAAATGTAGATCTCTCTTCCTGAAAATATACTAGAGGTTGTGATGATTTGTGAAAACCTCACAATGGACACCATAGAGATAATGCATCAAAATCTTCAAAGTAAATACTACCGGTGCCAACTCCAAATCATAAGTTGTATATTTCTTCTCATGAATACTCAACTGCCTTGAAGCATAATCTATCACCTTGACTTTATCCATCAACATACATCCATTACCAACTCTAGAAGCATTGCAATAGACTGCAAAGCCTTCACCCTCCACAAGTAAGGTTAAAATAAGAATCAAAGTCAACAAGTCTTGAGCTTTTTAAAGCTCGCCTCGCACTCATTTTACCACTAAAAAGTCACATTATTTTGATTCAATTTCGTTAATGGAGATGCAATAGAAAAGAAACCCTCCACAAATCGCCTATAATAGCCAGTCAATACCAAAAAACTTTGAATCTTGGTAGTTGAAGTAGGTCTAGCTCAATCTCTAACTGCCTCAATATTATTTGGATCTACCATAATACCTTCCTTGACACCACATGTTCCAAGAATGCCATAGAACTCAACCAATGCTCACACTTCGAGAACTTGGCATACAACCACTAATCCTTCAAGGTTTAAAGCACGATACTCAAATATTACTCATGCTCTTCTCTACTATGGGAGTAGATAAAGATGTCATCGATGAAAACAACAATAAAAAAATCCAAATAGGATCTAAATACACTATTTATCAACTTCATGATCATTGTTGGGCCTTAGTTTACCCAAAAGACATGACCAAAAACTCATAATGACCATAATGGGTCCTAAAAGTTATCTTGGGGATATATTCGCCCTAATATTTAACTGATAGTAATCGTATCTCAAATCAATCTCCGAAAATACTGAAATATCCTCGTCACTACTTTGTTGGGGGTCAATCAATGATACTTGTTGGGTACACATTATTTTTTTATACTCATACTACACTTGTTATAAATACGCTTTACCTTGAAAATTTAATATTTAAAGGTTTGAAATCTTTTTTTACTTTTTATTTTAGAAATTAATAAAATGATATAACTTACACATACAATGAAAACTTAAAAATCTAAAAGAGAATTAGAAATTAAAAAAATATATTATAATGAGTACCTTTCTAGATCACCTTAATTAGAAATTGAGAAATCATTTTTCTCTTTTTATTTTCATTTTAAATATTAATTTTATCAAACTTAATACATACCGGGTATGTTTCTCTGCAAAATAAAAATGCATGATGAATAATAAATTATTAATACATTATGAATAAAATTACTGGAAGCATACCTGATATAAAATAAATTTATTATTCAATCATGTATTTTTATTTTGTGAGAAAATATATCCGGTATTTATTAAGTTTGACAAAATTAATATTTATAATTAAAAATAAATTTTAATTTATAATTAAAGTGATCTATAAAGGTACTCATTATAATATATATATATATATATGTGTGTGTGTGTGTGTGTATAAATTTCTAATTTTTCTTTGGATATTAAATTTTTTATTATATCTGTAAATTTTATCGATTTTATTAATTTTCTAAAATAAAAAGTAAAAAAAATAAAATTTTAAATTTTTAAATTTAAATTTTCAATGTTGAGGATATTTTTTGACAAAAAGATGAAAGAATGGTATTTATGAGCCATTTCTCATACGTTAAGGGTATTTTTTGCCTTTTTTCCTACATTTTATGCAAATTCGGATGTTGATAGTAGTGAAGCTTGTGACAATGTCTAGAGGTTGTTGACTTGGAGTTTTAGGATGAGTTGTTTGATTGATTTGAACTACTAGACTCTCATTCTATTTTTTATTTCATGTTTTTCTTATCTAGACAGTGTATTAAAAATATCCTTCTTTTATTCTTAAATTATGTATTCAGTCAAATACAATCACATAAATTGGGACAAGTAAAATATTTTAAATAAACAAACAAATTATTTAAACTTAAACGTTATGCATTGAAAAATATTTGACAAATTAATAATTTTACTTTATAAATCAAACTTTCCCTTAAGTATACAATTTAGAGAAAATATATCCTGCACCTAAAAAGTAGATTATTTATAGCCCTGAAATTATTAAAATGGCTCAGATATACCCTTTCAGTTGATGAAAATGCGAAAAATTAATTTTTATTTTATTTTTAAATTTTTTTAATTAAAATAAAAGCAACGTAGGAGTATATTTAATCTTTCTCACAAAATTATTCAGCGGCATATTTAATTTGTCTTACCCATGACCTTTTTTTTGTTTACCTTCTTTAGTTCAATAACTAATTTAAATTTATTATTTTGATGATCAATTTTTTTGTTACACTCATCTTCTTGTTAAATATATCATAGATGTAGCGGGAAAAAGTTATGCAAAAATAAAGAATAAATTACAATTTGATCACTTGAGATTAGGGGTGTTCATAGGTTGGTTTTTGGTTAAAGAAAAAATCAAATTAATTTAGTCAATTTTTTAATTATTAAAATCAAATCAAATCGAATATAATACATATTCATCGATTTGGTTATTGTTGATCAATTTGGTTCGATTTTTAAGAAATCTAATGATATTTCTCTCTTTTACTTTTTTTTTCTACTATTAGAAAAGACTCACTCTTTTTCAACTTATAATTTGTTATTACCCTTTTATTATAAAAACTATAATTTTCTTAAAATATCGAAACAATGACGTAAGATCTATAATCTCTGCTTCAATTTTAACCCAATAATAAGAATACAACCAAAATTGGAAGAAGTTTCATTTTGAAAAAAAGAGAGTTAAACTAATTATAGTCAAAGCTTAAACAAGTGTCTTACATGCAAAAAAGGCTCAACTATTTTTGTGTACAAAGCATTAAATTATTTTCTGACTTATTTTCTTTACTTGAACAAACTATAATTACTATAAGTAGATTATGTGTCATTTGCCATTTTTAGAAAAGTCAACATTGATATTATAGGAGAATTAAAATCAGTTATGATTGTCACTAACAACATATTTTGAGAATTGTTTCTTTAAGAGAATTTTTATGAAAGTAATTTGTGTTTGGTTAATAAATATTTTTAAAATTTTTTTAATTAAAATAAATTGTCTTTAACCAAATGTTTTAAAAGTATTTCTAAGTACATTTTTCTCAAAAGTACTTTGCAAAAAAATATTTTTGGGGGATAAACTTCTTATTTTAGTTTTTGAAAAACAGTTTCTATTACTCCCCATAAGCACTTATTTTTTTCTAAAAATTTAGCCAAATATCTCACTTTTTTAAAAATAAACAGTAGTTGAAGAAAAAAAATTTAGAGCTCCCAAAAACCTAGTTAAACAAACTATAAAATAGGATTTGAATCAAATAGAAATTAAATCATGTTACATAAATTCAAATTATGAATAAATTTAAATTTGATCACGTGTGTATTTCCCACCATTCAAAATTAACATTTAATTTGACTTAAAAAATTTGTTACTGAATAATTTTCACTTCAAAATTTAAAATTAAAGTTGACAATTATTTCATCTATATTCTTAGTGGCTCAGTATTTAAGAAGAAAAATCAATATACTTTTATTAACAAGATAAGAGTTATAACTTAATAAACTATACATTGTATTTTTACTTTTTTTAATGAGTATGGAAAGAATTAATTAAACAACCAATAAAATCGAACAGAGGGAATATAGAGATTGTGATTTGTCAACTACTACTAGGAATTAATATCTTAGAAGGTCACTAAACTTTTAGAATTTATGTAGCAAAATCATTGAACTTTCTTTTCTATCAATAAAATCATTCAATTAGCACATTTCTCTTACAAAATCACTCAATCAAATTTAAATTATTAAAAAATTTAGCGTGATAAAATAAATTATTTTTTTATGTCATGTAAACATGAACCCCATGAATAAATAAAATTAAAAAAAAAGTCATTTCTTATACCCGACCTACTCACCCACAAATCAAAATAGGTTTCATCCCTGTCTATTCTCAGCATATTTTTAATTCAATTTCTAAATATTATTTTTTATTTATTTTTAATACAAAATAGATTATTTCGGATATAATTTATCAGAACTATACTACTCTATGTTTGATTGATCAACTTAACTTCTCCTCATTATTGATACTTTGATTCCACGTGGCACTAACTTATTTCGATTAAGTGTTCGATATAATTTTAGTTCATACACCAAGAAAAATAGGGGACTTCAAAAATTTCCAGTATATTCCTCTAAGCAAAGCTCGTTTTCAAGTTCAAATTTCAAATATTAATATTGTGATTTAATTCATATCGCGTATTCTTGACCTTACTATAAATTTAATTATATAAATATTGGTAAACACTCGATATCATAATCGAAAGATGGTTATCAGAAAGATCTAAATTTACAATAGCTTTCAGTTCTTCAACCTCTGATGGGAACTTTTCCCCTTATAAAATTTCATGAAAATTTTGGAGGAATTGAAAAAAAAATATTTGATTTTCTAACAAAGTTGATCAATTTGCTTTTGTAAAAAATACCTACTTTTGAAGGATTGAAACTGAGGAATTTATTGGCTTTTTTAGTTCTAAATTTAAAAATTTATTTTTTCTAGTTGAGCATATTGCTAAATTGAAGTGCAAAATTTGTTGTTTCATAAACCAACAAAGTGGTTGGTTTTACATTAAAAATAAATTAAAATTAATATTCATAAATTGAATTAAAAAGATTATGAAAATAGACATAAATAAAATTCATTTTGATTTGTGATTGGGTGGGTCTAATATAAGAAATAAATTTTTATTTATTTTTATTTATTTTGGGTCCATGTTACATGGTGTAAAACATAGTTTCTTTTGTCATATCAAACTATTGTATAGTAAATTTAATTGAGTAACTTTATTTAAAAAATATTTTTTAAACTGAGAAATTTTATTAATATAAAAAAAAATTTAATACCTTTACTATATAAATTCGCATAATTACAATAACCTTTTATAATATCTAACTCTTAATACTAGTGTATCTCCACATTGTATAGCCATTATTACTCAACACTTAACCACTGGTGTTTCAACAACATCAAACAAAGGTGGAGCTATAATTTTGAATGTGGATTTGGTAGAATTCAGTGCCCCAAAAATTTAAGGATTCCTTGTTTAAATATTCACAGTATGTATTTTATTTTAATTTATGTGATATATTTTTTATTTTAGTCAATTGTAAAAATAAAAATATGTTTTTATATTTAGTAATAATTTAATATTAAAATATTCATTTCACCTTTAGTGAGATGATTTATAGTCACACAAACATCTATTATTTATTTTAGATCACAAATTTTAATAGTATTTCTATATATCTTAAACTCCGTACCCAGTCAAAGTACATCACATAAATTGGGATGGAGGAAGTATAAATAATTTATTAAAAATATAAAAATTAGTTTTAGGCTAAATATATAAATAACCCCTTCAATTTGGCTCCCATCTTTTATTTTAACATTCCATTCTAGTCTTATTTCATTTAACCCTCCAACTCTTATTTTTACGTTTCACTTAAACATAAGATACTAATTTTTATATTTTTATTATTTTTATTTATACTCTTCAATTGAAATTTTGCATTTTAAAAATTGGCGTCTATTAGTTTTTGTTAAAAAAATGAAAGACGTCCGTCGAATTTTTTTTAAAACATAATAATTTTCTTTTATAGTTTGTTTACATTTTTGCGAGAAAATAATCGACGAAAGTACGTCAACTTTCTTATTTGAGAAAATAATGATTTCCCAATATCTAATAGTATTTCATATGATGCATGCTACACAACGTTGAATTTTAGTTTTAGGACGAATTCCCATTATTGATTAATTTGTTAAACATTGTAATTTCTCCAAGATTGCGTTTAATATGAATAAAAATTAAAAATAATAAAAGTTATACATGATTAAATTAATTTATATATAATTATTCCTGAGATAATATTTTTTTATTATTATGCAGATAAAAATATAATTTTTATTTTTATGTGAAGATATTTGAGTGAAATTAAATATTTATATTGATTTATTATTTCCAACCAATACTATCAAGCGATTATTGGGTGCAAGAAAACTATTTGATTTATATGAAGTTTGATTGATCTCAAGAAAATTTTTTGTTTGCATATAAGAATACTGTTATATCATGTTATTTTACAAGACAGTCAAATTCTATTGTCACGCAAGTAAAAGTGTCAATCTTGTTGTTATGAGCAAGTTGAATGAGGAATTGTCTGAGACGAAAAGCTAGGTCACGAACAAAGTGGTTATCAAGAATGTATTTAAATGAGCTCAAAGACTCATTTATCAAAAGAGACATATACTATAATCACAAAGATAGCACTGATAACAATTTTGAGAAGCTGGTATATAAGATTGGAATGCATCATCTACATGATTAAATTGTATTTTCATCAGGGAAAATAAAATATGTATTGCACTCTTTTTTTCTTAATAGGCTTTGTCCCAATGAATTTTCCTAGCAAAGTTTTTAACGAGACAACAAATAATGTGTATTACAAGATATATGTATTCTTTTTTTCTTCAATAAGATTTTTAGCCACAAAAATTTTTTCTAGTAAAATTTTAATGAGCCACATTGGTTATTCAAGGGGAGTGTTGTAAATATTATGTTACACCCCATAAGTTTCTAGTGTTTAGTCGGCCTATTCGCATGTTGGTTGAGAGTTTTTTAAAGTGCTATACATACAAGGAAAGGGCCCGGGGAAAGGCCGAACAAGTGCAAAGTTGGGATTTCACGAGAGGAGGCCGAACCAAGCTGCCCAGAGGGGTAAAGTGGCGCGGAGCTGCTCCTCCGTGTTAGCCAAAGTGGCACAGAGCAGAATCGGCGCGTTGGCCAGTGTGCCACGTTGCCTTGTATGCTGCTTCAAGTATATATAGGCCTCACCTTTATATTTCATGTTGTTTTTCATATATAACACGACCAACAGAGAATAGAGACGAAGGAGACATAATTTTCATTAGATTACACCGCTAAACGACGTCCAAATTCAAATTAACTTCGGGTCTCGAGGTATAAGGCTGCAGGGAGTATTTCTACGGAGTTAGTTTTGTGAAATTCGCTATCGTCGTCCCGTCGAGCCAAAGTTATTGGAATTTCTCCAAACTAGTGTCAACATGATTCCAGGCTTAAAGTAAGCATTTCTCCCTTCTAGTTTTTCAAGAAATAACGAGGTTTCGACCGTGTTTCATAAAATTGGAATATAGTTAATATTTATATATAAAGTTTTCCTTTTTGCCGAATTTAGTGTTAAAACTAGTCCTATCTTTTCAGTAACACAATTTCAGTTGAGAAGGGCAGTTGAACACGAGCCGAAACTCACCAGTTAATCGGTAAACAGCGATCGAGGTATGTTAAGACATTTTCTTTCAGCAAGTTAGTTTCCCCAGCATAGTAATCCAGTATGAATCCCAGTAAAGTATGTCAGGAGTATGTTATCATTCTTAGCTGTTGTTGTTAGTTGAGATCATAAATTGTATTATTTTGGGCTGGACTATACTTTTACAGCTTCCGTGACAGCCCCAGGGTTAATAGTTGTGTCGCCGCCGGCCAGGGGTGGGGATACGTCGCTCTACGAAGCGGCATGCCGTCCGTAAGGGACGAAGATGGGGATCCAGATCCTCATATTTGCCGTGGTTGGCCTTATACACACCCCCGCCGAGCGCTTACGCCCAGGGTGTGGATATATGGAGTCCTCTGGACTTAGGCGCAGCTATAGCTCGGCCTAGTTGTAGACCAAGGGGATCGGCAGGACGCTTGTAACTGGTAGTTGACTTAGTATGACCTGGATAGAGGTATATAGATTGAGGTGCACTCACCAGGGTTAATGGGGGCCCAGGTGGGTTGTTCTGTGCTGATTGTACCTTCCGACTTATGGGGGCCAGGTAAGGTTTATATTGCTTTAGTTACTGATAGTTAGACAGTAGGACGCCTCGTTTGTCAGGTATGACCCCTACCCTCCTTATCACAGTTATGTCTAGTCCTGATTTCACTACTTCAGTCCATTTCAGTCCGTTCCCTTTAATTCAGTTATTGTCAGTTCAGTTTCCTTACTTTCATTTATTTAAAGTTATTGCTTTACATACTCAGTACCTGTGGTACTGACGTCCTCTCTTGGGGTACTGCATTACTTGCCTGCAGGTACTCATAGACGAGGAGCAGGTCCCTCGTAGTTCCAGTCAGCCATACAGAGCCATCAGCTCCTTTCTTCCGGAGCTTGTGTGATAGAGGTTTACTTATTTTTTTTGTACAGTATGGGTAGGTCGGGGCCCTGTCCCGACCATCTTATTACTCCTAGAGGCTTGCAGATTGCATTACTTCCCTGTGGTTAGTTGATATCGGTTGTGTGGGGCCCATATGTGTTTTAGATTATGTGTGTTGGTCGTGTGGGGCCCTATTTTGCTGTTGATTGGTGGCCTTGTTGGTCATAGCTCAATTTAGCATCTGATTTTACTTTTCAGTTATAATTAGACATCATGGTGGCCTTGTCGGCCCGCATAGGACTCCCTATAATTATTTGTTTATTTCTGGTTAGCTGTTTGATTCCACATGTGGCTATAGGCCTTGTCGGCTAGGGGTTGTATTTACAGCCGCTATATAGCCCGTTGTTTTCCTGATTCTAGAGTTAGAGTCAACTCTGCACCAGAGGTGCTTAGACTCAGTCAGCTCACTAGTTTAGGTCCTAGTAGGGCACCAAGTGCCAGTCATGCCTCCCAAGGTGGGGCGTGATATATTATTACCGTGGATATCCATCATTCCTAAATGCGATTTTCACATTTATTGATAGTAATACTCACACCACTACTTCTTCATTGATCTTCCACAAACTTATAATCTTCCCCATATTCTGTTGGGATATATATTATTAACCATGTGTTTAGATATAATTTATTCCCCATAACGTATAGCTTTAACGGAAGAAGAAAAATGCTTCCAGCCATTATGATTTTTAACTGTTAAATTATTTTATTTCCTAACATAACGTTTCATTTTCTAAACCTATATATTTGGATATCTTCTTTATGGAAAAAAAAAACATATACACAGAAAAATATATTAACTTCTTAATTGACTTTCTTTTTAGAATACTCTATTCTTTCTAGACTTTCTTTCTTTGTGAATTTCTAGGCAATTATATTTGCGCAACTCCAAACTTTCAGCCACTAGTGCACGTGTTTGGAAGAGCTGTGGAACCTTGGGGAGTGACCGGCCTCAACGATTTGCACCGAACTCGGGCCGAAATCGCTTTCAAGGCAGTGGCTTGCTCTACACGGTGTTTGTATAAATTATTTACCATTGTATTAATTTCTATCTATATCAGTATTGTAGTATTTTTTGTACAATAGTGAACCTAGCTTTTAGTCTAGCAACATTATGAAATAGTAGACATTTCTAGTCCACTCTCTCCAAATTAATTGTCACATATAACAACTCAATTCAATAAGTATTAAAGATTTCGGGTTAGTCACATTATAATTCCAAAATTGTTTAGATCATGTCTTATATCTAATGTTAATTCTATAACTAGTTCTGATGTTCCTAATAGGAGTAAAATAACCACTACATGATGTGGTGAGATGAATTTAAGTTATATTTTTTTAATAAGAAGTCTCGAATTTAAATTCTAAACATAAAAAATCTCCTATATGGCTTCTCTTTTATAATAGCCATGAATTTCAATTAATCAATTAATGAATATCAATTACTAGATGCTTAATTAAATAAATATAGAAATAAAATAAGTGTACCATGTCCATAAAAATCTCCATCAAATTAATATAATTCATGATGACCAAAATAGTTTCTTGTAAAGCTTCAATCTTAATTCCTTGATTCATAGGTCCACTTCCTCTAGGAAATCTCCTGTCATACTCGTCTTCATTCGGGAAATTTGTTGCACCATCGATGTTGAGAAACCAAAGTGGCTCTCCCATTTGAGCCATTTCAAGAAGCTCCTTCATAGCTGTCATTGCTACCTTAATAATTTATGACTTTGAAATGCGATCAGCCTTGTGGTAATAGAGAATAAAAATTATTGAGTTTGAGTTCTATATACTATTAGCAGTTCAAAAATATTTAATATAAAATTATTCAACATCAGTATATTACTTAAATTCAAATCATGAAGAAATATGTTAATTTGTTATGAAACAATAAAGCAAGAGGAAGAATGTTGTAGAGAAAGAAAGAAGAGACTGGGATGATTTACAATGAAAAAACCCCCTCTATTTATAGGGATAATTTCTCCTAACTTTTCTCCAAAAGATAGACTTTTACTATAATATAAATACACACATTCACTACAATACAAATACTTTTATAGACATTGATTATAATACAAATATATTTATAACATAGTCCAATTAATCAATCTTTTTTTTACTTTTGGTTAGCTCTTATTTTAGGAGAGCATTTTCAATACTCAATTGTTGTTCATTATATGACATTTCACCTAAACCAAATCTAGGGTCGCCACAATTAGGGCAACAGGTACTGTTGATAGCTTTACTTAACCGCATACATTCAGCCTTGAGCTTATCATTTTCGACTCGAAGTAATGAGTTCTCATCGCGTTCACCTTGGTTCTGCAGGAGAATAGTAGTTCAAAAGCCACAAAATAATAAATTTAGCATAAGGACTTGCTAGCTAGTGCTAAAATTAAAAAATTTAGCCAATACATTGCAGTGATAATAATTTTAACTTACATCAAATAACATTAATTTATCTTGAATAATGTTTTTTAAAAAAGTGAGAATATGTATTAATTAACCATAGAAAATTGACCATTAAAGTGTGAATGCATTTATTTAAAAAATTAAATATTTTCTAACTGCATGCCTCGAATATTTTGACAAACAAGAGCAAAACACTATGCCAATTTTAGAGATTATTGTTTAAACGTACATCTTCAATTAATATAGACAATAAAATTTACCATTTTCATTTTAAAATAAGTAGTATTTTTATTATTTTATTTTATTTTAAAATAAATATGTTTCACAAAATCAATAACATATTGATTTTTTTTCCTTCTAATTTAACCTAATTTAAATGAATGAAGTCTTACATAATCATGAAACCACTAAAAAAATATACTTCATTTTCAAGACATTTGTTAAAGTGTAAATTAATTAAAAAATACTTTTACTTTTGAGAAATGAATAATTTTCTTAAAGAGTATGCTCAAATTGAAAATATCATTTATTATGAAATGGAGAAAGTACTAGTTAGTATTATATACCTTCACTTTGGTATGTTTATTTTGGAACCAAAATTTGACCTGCAAAAGTTCTAACCCTAGTTTATGACTGAGCTCCATTCTTTGCTTCTTGTCTGATTGAGGACACTCCTTAAACAAACTTAAATCACAGAAATAACAAAATATTTATATTACCATAGACACTTTTAGAAGGAAAAAATTGTATTTAGAGGAATGAGATATTTTATAGGCTTCCATTTCTTGGATCTGTTGCTGGGTGTGGCGGTAGTGGAGCGTCCTCTTATTTGGACGCGCATCAGCATTATTTTTTCGTCATCTAATTGATTATTGTTTTCATCTAGTTTGGTATCGATTTTGTCATCTCCCAACAGCAGCTGCATTATGTCATTTTTCGATATTGTCTCTGACTCTATAGCTTCCAACAGTGTATTAAACTGGCTCTCTAACATGCTACTTGACTGACAAATACAAATGGTAAAATGTTTTTAAGATATCAAAAATAGAGGTGATGAATTCATTTTAGCTGTCTTAATGACTCGGAACGCACAATTTTAAAATTAAAAATGAAAATTTCTTATTAATTGAGCAACCCCCTTTTAATTATATTTTGTATGTTTCTTTTTTTTTTTTTTGGTTGTTGTACAAAAAGGAAGATATAACACTTTAAATAAAGACTGAGAAAGGGGACACAAGTCTTTTTTCAAATAAATTGTCTGTTTATGATATGTATTAGTGTATAAAAATCAATGTTGAAAATGTATGAACACTATTAAATTTTTATTTAACCATAATTCATACTCCCTCTCCTCTCCTCGCCCCACACAAAACTTGTAGGATGGGGTTAGTAGATGGGGCAGAAGACCTAAACGTGGTTTTTTAAACTTTTCAGAAGGATTTTTACTCGAAAAGGAGAAAAAAATTAATGGTAAACATTAGAGTAATTTTTATTTGGTCTCTTATTCATCATATATAATTTAGATTTACATGATGTAAGTCCTAACGTTAAAAAAAGACATCCCTTTAAGATTTTTTAAAATTTCAAATTCGATATCGAAATTTTATTTAAAAATAGAAAATTTTTATTCATCTTACAACAATCCTCGATAATAATATTAGCGAGACTAATTGAAAAATGGGCCAAATATCAGGCCTCCATATATACATTAGATTCAAGGGCATATTAAAGAAATGTAAAAATATCAAGATAAGCGAAAAGTATTTATAAGTTTTACCTGACCAAACGAGAGTCTAGATGAAGAAGGAACATTCCCAGGATCATTTCGATCATCGAAAAATTCTGATAGCAAATTCAGATCGAATTTAATTGAAGACAAAATTTTTTTATCCATTTTATAACAATCATGTTAGTTAAGTTAGTTATGTGTATAGCTGGTTATTGTGTGTTTGTGTATTTATGTATTCGTATATGTAGGCTGCAAGAACTAGGACTCACTTAATGTATAAACCTAATGAGTATAACTCATGTGTTCTAGTAGAACTAGGAAGTAGGATATAACTAGGACTAGGATACAATACACTGCCTATATATTCAAGGTCTTGGCTCATGTATTTCATTAGGTTTTTCATATCAATATATGCTATCTCTCTTTTCCTCTATACTGTGATTTTCTACATGGTATCAAAGAAATAAAGATACGCTAGAAGCTGTAGCATTAACCCACCTAAAATCCCTGAACAATGGCCTCAAACACAACACCTATGTCACTGTCAGCCTCCTCTCTTCATCACCTCATTGTTGCCTATCCAATCAAACTTAAGCCGACGAACTACTTAATCTGGAGAACTCAGATTATGTAGCTTATGCAAGTCATGAAAGTAATCAATCTGATCAAGAAAGAGAAGAGATAACACTGTAAATAAAGACTGAGAAAGGGGACACAAGTCATTTTTCAAATAAATTATCTGTTTATGATATGTATTAGTGGATAAAAATCAATGTTGAAAATGTATGAAAACTATTAAATTTTTGTTTAACCATAATTCATACTCCCTCTCCTCTCCTCCCCCCCCCCCCAAACTTGTAGGATGGGGTTAGTGGATGGGGCAGAAGACCTAAACGTGGTTTTTTAAACTTTTCAGAAGGATTTTTACTCGAAAAGGAGAAAACAATTAATGGTAAACATTAGAGAAATTTTTATTTGGTCTCTTATTCGTCATATATAATTTAGATTTACGTGATATAAGTCCTAACGTTAAAAAAAGACATCCCTTTAAGATTTTTTAAAATTTCAAATTCGATATCAAAATTTTAATTAAAAATAGAAAAATTTCGTTCATCTTACAAAAATCCTCGATAATAATATTAGCGAGACTAATTGAAAAATGGGCCAGAAATCAGGCCTCCATAGATACATTAGATTCAAGGGCATATTAAAGAAATATAAAAAAATCAAAATAAGTGAAAAGTATTTATAAGTTTTACCTAACCAAACGAGAGTCCAGATGAAGAAGGAACATTCCTAGGATCATTTTCGATCATCAAAAAATTCTTATAGCAAATTCAGATCGAATTTAAATAAAGAAGAAATTTTTTTATCCATTTTATAACAATCATGTTAGTTAAGTTAGTTATGTGTATAGCTGGTTATTGTGTGTCTGTGTATTTATGCATTCATATATGTAGGCTGCAAGAACTAGGACTCACTTAATGTATAAACCTAGTATGAGTATAACTCAGGTGTTCTAGTAGAATTAGGAAGTAGGATATAACTAGGACTAGGATACAATACATTGCCTATATATTTCAAGGTCTTGGCTCATGTATTTCATTAGGTTTTTCATATCAATATATGCTACCTCTCTTTTCCTCTATACTTTGATTTTCTACATGGTATCAAAGAAATAAAGATACGCCAGAAGCTGCACCATTAACCCTCCTAAAATCCCTGGTAGTCGCATAGGTTCATAATAATTCTGCAAAGCTTCCGCGTAATTTTCTTCGGATTGAGCCGACACAATGGCCTCAAACACAACACCTATGTCACTGTCAGCCTCCTCTCTTCATCACCTCATTGTTGCCTATCCAATCAAACTTAAGCCGACGAACTACTTAATCCGGAGAACTCAGATTATGTAGCTTATGCAAGTCATGAAAGTAATCAGTCTGATCAAGGAAGAGAAACCAATAAAGAAGACTAAAACAATTGATGATGGAGAAAGAGAGGACACTGCAGAGAAGGAGCATGAAGACTTGGATAGTGACTTGGAATAGAAGAATGTGTTGCTAAGAACATGGATATTAGGTACTATGACTGAGGAGAGTATGTACCTCATTGTAGGCTATACTACAACCAAAGAGATGTGGGAATGCTTAGAGGAAGCATATCTTCAAGCAACCAAGGACAAGGAATTTCAACTTAAACAACAACTCCAAAACATCAAGTTGGAATCCATAAAACTTGATGATTACCAGAAGGAGTTCAAATGGATATATGATGGTTTGGCAGCCATACACGAATCTGCTGATAAGGATAGCAAAGTGATCAACTTTGTTAGAGGATTAGGTCCCAAGTACATAACTTTTAGGACTGTCATGCTAGGAAAGACACCATATCCTACATTGAATCAGTTTGTCAATGCTCTTAGAGGATTTGATATGAGAGAAGATGAGGAAGAACAACCATAGGAGAATCATAATATGGCCTTTTCTGCACAAAGAGGCAAAGGAAGAAGTAGAGGAAATCACAATCAAAATAGTGGAAACTCCAACTACAGCTCAAGAGGGGGAGGTTTCAGACCTGCTGGATAGGGAAACTACTTTCAGAATACCAGAATGTGCAGAATACAAGTATGCCAGGCTCAAGTCAGATGAAGGATAAGCAGTCACCCTCTCAAGCTTATCAAATCTATGGTAGAAACAACCACACTGCTCTTAAGTGTTTCTATAGGTGAGACTACTCATACCAGGCTACAGAGGATCTCCCACAAGCCTTAGCAGCTGTCAACTTGCAAGGCACACCAACAGAAGATAATGACATGTATGTGGATTCTGGAGCAACCAATCACATAACCAATAACACAGGTAATCTATCTGACCTTAAAGTTTATAATGGAAATGATCAGATAATTGTTGGTAATGGTTCACACCTGAATATCAAACATGTTGGGAATACAGTAAAGTCAGGATTGAAGGTTAAGGATATTTTGGTAGTTCCTAAGATAAATAAGACCTACTGCCTATTAGTAATCTTGAAAATGACAATGCATGTACTATTGAGTTTGATGAACCTAATTTTGTTGTTAAGGACAAGAAGTCAGGGAAACAGCTGGCCAAAGGAACTTAGAAGAAAGGACTCTATGCACTAGAAGACAACAATATCTATGCGTTAACAACAAAAAACTGGAAGAAGACATATTGTATTTGGCATGCTAGATTAGGTCATCCTAGTTTGAAGCCTCTACAAATTTTGAGTAGAAGTAGATATATAGATGTTGAAAGTTGGAGTAAAGTTCCTACTATCTGTACTAGCTGTCAGTTAGGAAAGAGTTGTAAACTTTCTTTTGCATTGAGAAATAAAATTCAGTCTACACCCTTGATCAAAATTCACTGTGATCTTTGGGGACCAGCCCCTATTGAATCTACTCAACATATGAGATATTATGCATTGTTTGTAGATGAAAACACAAGATATACCTGGTTGTATCCACTAAAAAGGAAGTCTGAATTCTTTGAAATTTTCCTTAAGTTTCAAAGAATGGTGGAAAAACAGTTTTCAAAACCAATTAAGGTATTTCAGTGTGATGGAAGGGGAGAATTCAGTACCAACAAGTTCAAACACTTGGAAAATTGTGGAATCATTAGACAGTCATCATGTCCAAATACTCCTGAACAGAATGGAATCTCTGAAAGGAAACATAGGAACATAGTAGAAACTGGTTTGACATTGCTTTTTCATGCCAAGCTGCCTTTATTTCTATGGGTAGAAGTCTTTCTTACTATTGTCTTTATGATAAACAAGCTACCATCTAAGGTGCTAAAGTATGAAATTCCTTTTGTCAAACTCCATGGAGCATCTCCAGATTATAACATCCTAAAAGTGTTTGGTTGTAGGTGTTATCCACATCTCAAGGGTGATACTAACTTTGAACCTAAAACATATCCTTGTGTGTTTATTAGTTATAGTAGTCTACACAAAGGCTACAGGTGCTACCAACCATCCACTAGAAAGGTCTTTATATCCAGACATGTGACATTTGATGAACATCTCTTCCTTATGTACAACCAGCACAACATCCTCCTTCTACTGATTCTCACCTTGCTACCTTTCTTGAGTTTTTCTCAAATGTGCAGGATAAGCCATCAAACAGTGATGCTACAAGTTCAGGGAAAGTTAGAGTAGAGACTTCAACAACTACAAACATGGATGTGACCAATACTGGTGAATATATTGCAGATCACCTGCCTGTTCACACTGCAGACCAACATCATGCTAATTAGCTAAGTGTACCTACGGAAAGCAATTCAGATAGTGAAGGGGAATCAGATATTGATGGTAACAGCTCTCAGGAAGGTGTAAAGGATCTAGATGCAACAGCATCAGTATCAGTGTCTAATCCAGATGGCATACACCTAGAATTTGATCTATCAAGATGGTTCAATTTAGAAAGTGGAAACTCTGAACCCTCAGATGAATCTCCTAGCAACAGCACATCTGAGGCAGTTGAGTTAATAGAGACATCACCTGCTGATAATACAGGAGGGCACCATATGATGACCAGACTGAAGACAAAGAATATGCAAACTACTCACACTTCTTTGGTAGCAAAGAAGGAAACAACAGAAACTGAGCCAAAAACTGTAAGTCAAGCACTCAAGATTCCACATTGGTATGTAGCAATGAAGGATGAAGTTGATGCTCTTCATGAGAATCAAACATGGACATTGGTTCCCAGAACATCATAAATGAATGTGGTTGGATCAAGATGGGTGTTCAAGACTAAGTTAAAATCAGATGATTCTTTGAAAGACACAAAGCTAGACTGGTTACCAAAGGATATTCTCAACTGGAGGGAGTTGACTTTTGAAGAAACTTTTAGCCCTATGGTAAAAGTTACTACTATCAGAGTAGTGCTGTCAATAGCTGTTAATTTGCATTGGCCAATTAGACAACTTGATGTGAAAAATGCCTTCCTGCATGGGCATTTACAAGAAGAAGTCTATATGGCTTAACCACCAGGCTTCATTGATCCCAAATATCCTTAGCATGTGTGCCTCCTAAATAAAGCTTTTTATGGTCTTAAACAGGCACCTAGAGCCTGGTTTGACAGATTCAGTCTATATCTACTACATCTTGGTTTTAAGTGCAGTAGAGCAGACTCCTCTCTATTTGTTTTGCATTGCAAGAAAGGTACTATCTTACTTCTTTTATATGTAGATGATATAGTTGTTACAAGAAGCTCTCATGATCATATTCAAGACATAATCACAACACTTGGTAAGGAGTTTGCAATGAAGGATCTTGGCCCTCTACATTTCTTCCTTGGCATAGAAGTTACATACTTTGATGGGGGTATTCATCTGAACCAGAGTAAGTATGCCACTGAGTTACTTCAGAAGACTAAAATGGCTTTAGCCAGATCAGTAAGTACACCACTTTCACAGAACCATGGTCTGCAAGAAGCTCAAGGGGGTTTCATTAATGTTGCAGTCTATAGAAGCATTGTTGTTAGCCTTCAATATCTTACTCTAACTAGACCTGATATAGCTCATGCAGTGAATCTCACCAGTCAATTCATGTAGAATCCAACTATTGAACATCTTCAAGCAGTTAAGAGGATTCTCAAGTATACAAAAGGGAAAACACAACTTGGTCTCAAACTGATTGCCAAGTCACCTCTAAAATTATATGGTTACTCTGATGCGGATTGGGGAGCTTTTCCTACTACAAGAAGATCTACTACAGGGTATACAGTTGACTTAGGTGCTAATTGTGTGTCATGGGCATCTGAGAAATAACACACAGTTGCAAGATCAAGTGCTGAAGTTGAATATAGAGCACTTGCTTCTGCTGCAGCTGAGATTACATGGATAACATATATTCTTAGAGATGTTGGAGTCACTCTCTACACAGCACCAATTTTGTTCTGTGATAATCTTAGTGCACTATACATGACTGTGAATCCAGTCTTACATGCCAGAACCATACATGTGGAAATAGAGTATCATTTGTCAAAGAGAAGGTTGCTAGAAGACAGCTTATCACGCAATTTGTCAAATCAAAAGATCAGCTGGCTGATTTCCATACCAAGGCCCTTACAAAGTAGCAATTTACCAGTTTCAGAGTCAAGCTAGGAGTGGTTGATCCACCTCTCACTAGCTTGAAGAGAAGTTTTAGTTAAGTTAGTTATGTGTATAGCTGGTTATTGTATGTTTGTGTATTTCTGTATTTCTGTATTAGTATATATAGGCTGCAAGAACTAGGACTCACTTATTTTATAATCCTAATATGAGTATAACTCATGTGTTCTAGCAGAACTAGGAAGAAGGATATAACTAGGACTAGGATACAATACACTGCCTATATATTCAAGGTCTTGGCTCATGTATTGCATCAGGTTTTTCATATCAATATACGTTGCCCCTCTCTTTTCCTCTATACCATGATTTTCTACAAATCATAGATAGTAACGTTAGTAAGATTAAATGATTAATCAATTAGAAAACCAACTGACATTATTTGATGACGTTTCTTTTCTTGAAATTAGAACTCTAGAAATGCCTAACAAACATGTATTATATTTAAGAAAATATAGAAAAATAATAATTTTAAAAAAGAATAATAAAATTTTAGAATTTCGACCTGAGCAAGCGAGAGTCCAGATGAAGAAAAATCATTTTAGATTATCGAAGAATTCTGATTAGTCGGATTCATGATCAGCAAAAACCCTAAAACAATGTAAAATGTTAGTATAAGAAAGTCAACCTTTTGACTTTATATATATTGTTTTTAATTTTTTTTTCGGCTGATCAAGGAAAGAGAATTTCAACAAACCAATTAAAAACTAAAGGGTTCTCATATAAAAAAAAATTATCAGGTGGTTTTGCATTGTACAAGTATGTGTATGTGCAGTAAAAAAAATTTCAAAAAAACATCACTCTCAAAATAATCTTGAGCAAGATTTCCCACTTTCTATTTAAATGTATAAAAACTACTATCAACCTGCTAGAATATAACAAGATCAGACCCCCAAAACAAACCCAAACTTATATCTAGCTATATATATGTAAAAGAAAATATACATATAAATAATAAATTTTGTGCTCTTAACAAGTTTTCTGTAGAAGGTTGAGAAAATGAAAAGTACTTTTGAGATCAAATGTGATGAAGAAACATGGAAATGGAGAAAGAAAGAAGACCAACAAGAGTGATGAGAGAGAGAGAGGGAGAGTGAGTAATTATGAGGTGAGAGATGGTGCCACTGCTTTATATAGAATGAAGAGAGGGCTTCTAATTATTGTTCAATAAAAAGAAACTGTAGGAAAAAGAAGGAACTAGAAAATTATGTTTTGAAGTACAAATTGTTATAAACACATTTGTATTATAGTGAATGTCTATAAAGTTATTTGTATTGTAGTGGATACATGTGTTTATATTATAGTGAAAGTCTATCTTTTGGAGGAAAGTTAGGAGGAATTATTCCTATAAATAGATAGATTCTCCTTCATTGTATTTGATCCCATCAAGAGAAATAAGAATTTATCTCCTTCTTTCTTTCTCTATAATATTCTTTCTTTCTTTATTATTTGATAACACGTTATCAGCACGAGTCTCTGCCTTGAGAACTCACTTTGAAAGATCTGAGGTAAGAAAAATTAAAATTTCTTTTTCGAAAGATGTATTACTTAACCATAGGAGTGATATTCCTTTGGTGATATTGTTGCTCTACGACTCTACTGTCTCAAAATTTGAAGGCCAAGGTATTATTTTTCTCTTTCTTTTAATATGGCTAACCTTACGAAACTTGATTTCGTTTCCCTTAAAAATTCGGGCAAGAACTACCTTTCATGGGTGTTAGATGCTGAAATCCATATGGATGCAATGGGTCTTGGAGACACCATTAAAAGTGAAAAACAAAGCATCAAATTAAGATCGTGCTAAGACTATGATATTCTTGCATCATCATCTTGACGAAATTCTTAAAATTGAATATCTCACGATTAAGGATCCACTTGTTTTGTGGAATAGCCTAAAAGAAAGGTATGACCACCTGAAGATGGTCATACACCCAAAGGCACAATATGATTAGATCCATCAAGACTATAAGTCTGTTCATGAGTATAGCTCATCAATATTCAAAATTGTTTCTAAGTTGAAACTATTAATGATGTTGATATGATTGAATATGTGGTAGTACACAAAATTAATTGAGAGCTCCGGAAGAGCTAATGTATTACTACTCGAAGGAATGAAATTATTGTAGTAAATCTCAAAAGGAAACTTATAAGTTTCAAGGACATTGAAAAAAAATTGAGACTATAACATTATGGAAAGATCTAGTATCTTCATGCTACTACAATTGAAGCGGGTTATAAATATTTATGTAAAAGATTACTCGCCATTTTTTTATTTGTAGTACATAAATATAAGTATGATGATGAAATCACATACGAAAGTAAACTAGAAGTTTACTGAAATAAGTTGGCACAACTGGTTGGCCATCCCGATTCAAATGTGATGCAAAAATAATTGAGAATTCACGTAGCTATATGTTGAAGAAATAAAAGATTTTTTAAGAATTCTCTTGATGCTTGTTCTCGTGATAGAATTATCTTGATCAGCTAAGATTGAAATTATATTCCCTGAAATTTTGGAACTTATAAAAGGGTGAATATGAGCTCATTCACCTACCATGTGAACCGTTTGCTAATTGATGCATCTATGGTATGGTCATATGTGTTTTGATATTAACTTGTAATTGATTTTTGTAAGGTTGTTGCTCGAATTATTAAATTAAGAGCATAGTTCCAAATTATAAAATCATGTTTATAATGCTGAATCATATCTATGTTGGTTTAGCAAAAATTATATGCCTCCAATTATAGCAAAATCATTGGTTATGAGAATAAAACTCCTAAATAAAATTTGATATGAGATATGTTTATTTAACGTATAGCAACACTTGAATGCATCAAGCCAACAAGGTTCCCCTATCACAATTGATTTATGGTCAGGAACCAAATAATTTCATCTAAAAATTTGAATGTGCGATATATGATTCAATTGCTCCACCACAACGCACAAAGATGGGTTCCCAAATGAGCTTGGGGTTTAAATGTTAGTTTTCCTAACATTTGGGGGAGAAGTGATTAGCAGCTGAAAATTGAGTGTGGGATGAATTATCTAGATCCTCGGAAAAAAAAATAAACTTGAAGTTCAATAGATAATTCACTTGCAAAATATTGCAAATCAATTGCCAGATATATTTGCTAACTCTATTTTATAATTCAATTGCAAATGCTCCAATGAAAGGTACTTGAAGGAAAGGGTCTATGAAACGCCTGAAGCGTGATAGACCAAAAGGTTCCAAATATAGAACTCCTTGAAGAAGGAGAGGAGCAAATGATTAAGATTATCACAATGATGAGGCAAGTGCTTTAAGAAAATACCATGACATAACACTTCATAAAACCTTGGCAAAGGTTCAGGTACCTGAAAATGACGAAAAATAAAGAGATCTCAATAAGTTATGTCGCACTGGAACTGATATCAAAATGATCGTCGACGATACCTTTGATATAATGTAGCGCTCAATATTATAAATATTGACGAGGATCTTGAATTCAAATCTGTCAAAAAGTATGGACAGATAAATGATTGGCCAATTAAAAATACGCAATTCAAGTGTAATGCCAATGGATATAAATGGATTCTTGTGGCATAAAGATTTTTTGTAAATTTTGACAGTCCCTAGAGGTTCCTCATAAGTCTAAAAATATATGAAAAACTTGATATGCGCATAAATGAAAATTATTTTCATGTCTAGAGAGACTGAAGGATATATGAAAATCCTTGAAGGATTTAAAAGAACGAGAAAATTCTTGGTCCTGAAGATATAGCCTGCTCCTACTAGGAGACATTGGAATGGGATCAAACACATAATGCGGTATCTAAAAGGGACTACTGATATGAGCTTATATTATTCTAACAATTGTAGTCCCGATCTTGTTAGTTTGCTGATGCTGGGTATTTATCTGACCCACACAAAGCTCGATCTCAAACTGGCTACGTGTTCATATGTGGAGGTATTGCCATATCTTGGAGATCTACAAAGCAGTCTCTCATAGCTACTTCATCAAATCATGTTGAGATAATAGCTATTCATGAAGCAAACCGAGAATCTGTGTGGTTGAGGTCCATGATACATCTCATTAGAGAAAAATGTGGTTTGAAATATGACAAATTACCTACAATTTTATGTGAAGATAATGCAGCATGCATAGCACAACTAAAAGGAGGATTCATAAAAGGGGATAGAAGAAGCACATCTTGCCAAAGTTCTTCTACACACATGAGCTCCAAAAGAATGGTGATATTAACATGCAACAAATTCGTTCAAGTGATAATGTGGCTGATTTATTTACCAAATCTCTACCAATTGCAACTTTCAAGAAGATGATGCACAAGATCGGGATGTAAAGATTCAAGGATATTCTAATTAGGGGGAGTTAATACGCGTTGTACTCTTTTTTCCTTATGAGGTTTTGTCCCACTGAGTTTTCCTTGTAAGATTTTTAATGAGGCAGCCAAAATGCATATTATTAGATATGTGTACTCTTTTTCCTTCACTAGATTTTTTTCCCACTGAGTTTTTTCTAGTAAGGTTTTAAGGAGACACATTATCTATCAAATAGACATTCAAGGGAGGGTGTTATAAACATATTTGTATTATAGTGAATGTCTATAAAGGTATTTATATTATAGTGGATACATGTGTTTATATTATAGTGAAAGTCTATCTTTTGGAGAAAAGTTAGGAGGAATTGTCCCTATAAATAGATAGATTCTCCTTCATTGTATTTGATCCCATCAAGAGAAATAAGAACTTCTCTCCTTCTTTCTTTCTCTATAATATTCTTGTTCTTTCTTTAGTATTTCATAACACAAACTAAATTTAGCATCAGTTTTTAGAAGTTAATTTTGAAATAATTACTTTTTATATACCATGAATAATATAAGTGTTGGTTATTTTCTACTATTATTGAAAAGGTTTTATTACAATTATACCTATGATAAAAATTATTGCGACGTTAATCATAAATTGATGTGTAAAATGATTTAGAGAATATACAATGCATCATCTTTTTGATATTAAAAATATTCAAATTTACTCATCTTCCAAAAATTTTAAAATATTATTGATTTGCTTTATTTAAATTTAGTGAGTAATTGCCTGATCGTTGAACAACTTATTAAGTTACTAAAATAAATATCTGTTGAAATCTTAAGTGAGGAATAAATTCATCCGTAAAATAAATGAAGAGGTCAGTTCATTCCCTTTAAATTTAGTAAGTTGTCGCGCAGTCATTAATCAGAATACCTATTAATTAGTTCGATTGAAAGGGAATTTTGGAAAAAGTTCAAAAGGTATACACCCGCTTTCTCTATCAAATAGATAGGACTCATGGGGAAATCGAGAGATCCATACCCATAACCTATACAGGATAACATTACAATGGAATACGTAGATGCAACACAATATACTGAATAACCCTATACCGAAAATACTCTAGATGACCCTTATCAAAATTTTTATTTCACTTCTACTATGTCAGTATGCATGAAATGTAATGTCAATGTCATAGTCAATACAAGATTCAAATTCCAGCCCGGAGAATCATAATCCATGAATCAATAAATGAGAGTAAGAAAAGTGAAAGTATAAACAAGTGAGCAATATGAACCATAACTCTATCAATATATCAAGTATCATGCTCACAAATTCATGAAACCAACAAAGAAGGGAGATAATTACCAAATTACCCTTAGCATGATACTGGAACCCACATAAATGCTCGTTATCTAATTTATAAAGGACATTCATTATCCATCGCCCCTTAATTCAATAATCAAACACTCTAACACTTTATATGGAGTCAAGAAAGTCTTAACTTGCCAAATTATAGACTTGTGCTTCGCTATGTCTCCGAACGATTTCAATCTATTCAAATACGAAATTTATATAAGCACGTGAGTCTGTGGACACTCATATTGCTATACTATATCTTAGGCCCAAAAGGTCAACTCTGAAATCCCAAGGTCAAAATAATAAATTGATACAAAAATTAGTGTATCTATAAGTTCAGAAGCTTATGTACTAAAAATCATTGAAATTCGATCACTAATAGATCACCAAATTGAAGAATTACCATTTTTCACATCTAAGTATTAAATTAATCAATTTATGGGATTAAATCATGAAACTAATGATGAAATAACGGGAAAATAGTAATACTAGGTCAACTTCTTATCCCCGATTCAAAACAAGCACAAAGCCTTTGAAATCACCAAAATTTGGGACCCTTAGCTTCCAAAATTGAAATATGAACTATGAAATCAAATTCAGGAATTAAACATTTTCCATGTAATAAATTTACTTCACAAATGCAAGGACCCTCTGCAATCGCAACCAAGTGACCCAAACCCGACCCTATTCAAACACAATGAGAGTCTCGCAAATGCAATAAGTGAAGTATCTGTACCAGATAACAGCAAAAAACAAAATTGAAAATTTAATCCAACTCTCGAATAATAAACCCTCATATTTCATCCTGCACCTTACAGATACAAATTAAATATGCAGATCGATCATAAATTACGTTTTGAATATGTTAAAATCATCAAAACACAAATTCAAATTTTTCTTGACCAAATATTGTCATGGTCAAACCTTAACTTTTCAAAATTCTCAAATCTAACCAAAGATTAAAATCACATCTGAAGCCCGTGGGACCTATTCCAATAATTCAATTAAGTCATAAAATACCCTCCTAGCCTAATGGAGTTTTCAAAACTTAAATTCAACCTTTTTAAACTAAAATTTTTATTTTGATCAAACTTCTCAAATACCAAATTTCTAAAATGGAAAATCTTCTATAAAATACATCTGATCACCTCGAGATTAGTGTCACCAATTGCTGCAAGTCAGAAATGATATAATAAAGCTACGAAAAGGGTTAATCAAAGAAAACAATCATGAGGGTCGATACATCATCCACCACTAAAACTCACGTTCATTCTCAAAATGGAAGAGAAAAAATTGTCTACGTTATCGAATATATGAGGATATTTGCCCCACGTGTTTGCCTCAACTTTCCAAGTGGTCTCCTCAACAGGATGATTCTCCCGCACCTTCAATGATGCAATCTTCTTATACCTCAGCTTTTGAATCTGCCTATCCAAATTAGTTATAGGTTTCTCCTAAAATACCATATTCTGATCTAACTGCACTAAATCCCATTGAATCACATGAAAACCATCATAACGGTATTTTTTCAGTATCCAAACATGGAACATTGGATGACCACTTGATAAAACCTAGAGGCAAAACCAACTCATAAGCCACCTCGTCAATACGCTATAATATCTCGAATCAAAACCTACGGTTGAGTTTGCCCTTCTTCTCAAATATCATAACACCCTTCATTGACGATACATTTATAAATATCTTCTCACCAACCATGAACTCTAGGTCACAAACTTTTCAATCCACATAACTTTTTTGTCAACTTTGGCTATGAGGAGCCAATCTTGAATCAACTTGACCTTGTCCAATAAATATATCAAGGTCTATACCCCATGGATTGACCTCAAATGCATCAAACCAATCAATTAGAGAATAATATCTCTTACCATACAAAGCTTCAAATGGATCCATTTGAATGCTGGAACAATAATTATTATTATAAGCAAACACTATCAAAAGAAAGAATTGACCTCCAAAATCAATCACATAAGCATAAAGCACATCCTTAAAACCTGAATAGTCAATTTGTCTGTAGTTGAAATGTTGTATATATACTGAGTTCTACTTGACTATCCTACTCCTTTTGCATGGACCTCCAGAAACGAGATGTGAACTGAGTAGCTTAGTCTGAGATGATAGAAATAGTCACCCATACAAATGGACTATCTCCTGAATATTGATTCTAGCCAATCTTTCTAAAATGTAGGTAGTCTGAACTAAAATAAAATGAGCAGATTTAGTCAACCTATCCATGATGACCCAAATAGTATTAAACTTTCTCAAAGTATGTGGTAACCATACCATTAAATTTATAGAAATACACGTCCACTTCCACTCAAGTATAGACATCGTCTAAATTCTATATATCTTCTAGGCTGTAGCTCTCATACTTCACTTGCTGGCAAACTAGGCATCGAGACACATGCTCTGTAATGTCTCTCTTCATCCTACATCACCAATAGTGCTGCTTCAAATCATGATACATCTTCATTACTTTCGGATGAATATAGTACCTAGACAATGAGTCTCCTCCATGATCAATTTGATCAAATCATCCACTTTTGGAACACAGATATAACTCTTGATTCTCAAAACACCTTCCTAATTCAAAATTTCTTCCTTAGCTTCACCTTTCAGCACTTTATCTTGAATCATCCTCAAACTACCGTGCCTCAATATGCTCCGCCAAAAGTGATTGTGCCTTAATAATATCAAGAACACTATTGGGTTTCAAAATGTCAAGTCTCACAAAGTTATTAGCCAAAGATTGAAAATCTATGGCGAAAGGACGTTCCTCCGCCAACAACATAGCGAAACTACATATACTAACTGTCTTCCAATTCAAGACATCTGTTACCACATTAGCCTTGCCCGAATGTTAATGAATATTTATATCATAATCCTTAAGCAACTCTACTCATTTCCTCTATCTCAAATGTAGATCTCTCTAGCTGAAAATATACTAGAGGTTATGGTGATTTGTGAAAATCTCACAATGGACACCATAGAGATAATGCCTCAAAAATTTCAAAGTAAATACTACCAATGCCAACTCTAGAAGCATTGCAATAGACTGCAAAGCCTTCACCTTCCACAAGTAAGGTTAAAATAAGAATCAAAGTCAACAAGTCTTGAGCTTTCGAAAGCTCGCCTCACACTCATTTTACCATTAAAAAGTCATATTATTTTGAGTCAACTTCGTTAATGGAGATGCAATAGAAGAGAAAGCCTCCACAAATCGTCTGTAGAAGCCAGTCAATACAAAAAAATTTTGAATTTCGGTAGACGAAGTAGGCCTAGGTCAATCTCTAACTGCCTCAATATTATTTGGCTCTACCATAATACCTTCCTTGACACCACATGTCCCAAGGATTCCATGGAACTCAACCAATACTCACACTTCAAGAATTTGGCATACAACCACTAATCCTTCAAGGTCTAAAACACGATACTCAAATATTACTCATGCTCTTCTCTACTACCGGAGTAGATAAAGATGTCATTGATGAAAACAATAATGAAGAAATCCAAATAGGGTCTGAATACACTATTCATAAACTTCATGATCGTTGTTGGGCATTAGTCAACGCAAAAGACATGATCAAAAACTCATAATGACCATAATGGGTCTTGAAAGTTGTTTGGGGATATGTTCGCCCTAATAATTAACTGATAGTAATCGTATCTTAAATCAATCTTCGAAAACACTGAAGTACCCTCGTCACTACTTTGTTGGGGGTCAATCAATGATACTTGTTGGGTACACATTATTTTTTATACTCATACTACACTTGTTATAAAAATCCTTAACCTTGAAAATTTAATATTTAAAGGTTTGAAATCTTCTTTTTACTTTTTATTTTAGAAATTAATATAATGATATAACTTACCCATACAATAAAAAAATTAAAAATCCAAAAAAGAATTAGAAATTAAAAAAATATATTATAATGAGTACCTTTCTAGATCACCGTAATTAGAAATTGAGACATCGTTTTGTCTCTTTTTATATTTTGATTTTGTATATATTATTTATGTCAAACTTAATAAATACCGGGTATATTTTCCAGCAAAATAAAAATGCATGATTGAATAATAAATTATTAATACATTATGAATAAAATTACGGGAAGCATACCCGATATTAAATAAATAATTTATTCAATCATGCATTTTTATTTTGCGGAAAAATATACCCTTTATTAATTAAGTTTGACAAAATTAATATTTAAAAGTTAAAAAATAAAATTTAATTTCTAATTAAGGTGATTTAGAAAGGTACTCATTATAATATATATATTTTTTTAATTTCTAATTTTTCTTTGAATTTTAAATTTTTGTATCTTGATTTTATTAATTCCTAAAATAAAAAGTAAAAAATAAAATTTTAAACTTTTAAATTTAAATTTTTGAGGTTGAGGATATTTTTAGACGAAAAAGGTGAAAGGGGAGGGTATTCTTGATCCAAAAATAATGTTGAGGGTATTTTTAGATCAAAAGGTGAAAGAAGGTATCTATGAGTCATTTCTCATATGTTAAGAGTATTTTTGGCCATTTTTACTACTTTTTATACAAATTCGGATGTTGATAGTAGTGAAGCTCATGACAATGTCTAGATATTGTTGACTTGAGATTTCAGGATGAGATGTTTGATTGATTTGCACCACTAGACTCTCACTCTATTTTTTATTTCATGCTTTTCTTATCTAGACAGTGTATTAAAAATATCTTTCTTTTATTCTTAAATTATATATTCAGTCAAACACAATCACATAAATTGGGACAAGTAAAATATTTTAAATAAACAAACAAAATCATTTAAACTTAAAAGTTATTCATTAAAAGTATTTGGAAAATTAATAATTTTACTTTATAAACCAAACTTTCCCTTAAGTATACAATTTAGAGCAAATATATTCTGCGCCTAAAAATTGGATTATTTATAGCCCTGTAATTATAAAAATGGCTCTAATATAACCTTTCCGTTCATGAAAATGCGAAAATTAATTTTGATTTAATTTTTTAATTTTTAATTAAAATAAAAGCAACGTAGGAGTATATTTAATCCTTCTCACAAAATAGCGGCTTATTTAATTTGTCTTACCCATGACCTTTTTTTTAAACCTTCTTTAGTTCAATAACTAATTTAAATTTATTGTTTTGATGATCATTTTTTTTTTTTGCACTCATCTTCTTGTTAAATATATCATAGATGCAGCGGGAAAAATAATATGCAAAAATAAAGAATAAATTACATTTGATCACTTGAGATTAGGGGTGTTCATAGGTTGGTTTTTGGTTAAAGAAAAATCAAATTAATTTAGTTAACTTTTAAATTATTAAAATCAAATCAAATCAAATATAATACATCTTCATCGATTTGCTTATTATTGATCGATTTGGTTCGATTTTTAAGAAATCTAATGATATTTCTCTCTTTTACTGTTTTTTTCCTACGATTAGAAAAAACTTTTCCACTCTTTTTCAATTTATAATTTGTTATTACCCTTTTATTATAAAAATTATAATTTTCTTAAAATGACTTAAGATCTATAATCTCTGCTTCATTCAACTATCTACGATATAGAACCTGGTTCAATTAAATCACAAGTGCATAATAATAAAGAACACGCAGATATAACGTGAAAAACCTCCTTGCTCAAGGGAGTCTCAAAAAATACGACCTATCGAATAGAATTTTATTCAACTCACGAGCAGGTTTTAGACTACAACTTTGCAATCAAAGGGACTAACTCAATCTCTACAGTTTTCTCAAACTGCAATCACCTATTCAAAGACTATAAACTCTAGTCTATGAAGTACAACTCAATCACGCCAATGTAACTAGACTCAACTAACTCTAGAAGAGAAAGTTACAACTCAAAAATACAAATAACAAAAACAATCAAGACATGATAATTCTTCTACTCCAATTCTTCATAGATAGGAACCTGGTCCAGTGAGAGTGTTTCTTGCTATGAACAACTATTACTTCAGAATAATCTCCTTGATGGCCAATGCAATAGCTGAATGTTTTGTGGTTGATTATGATTGTTATATAGCACCAAATGACGTGATTTTTATCAAACCTAGATTTGTTTCGAATAAGAAAAAAGAATCCTAAAATGACTTTATTTCCTCAAACCTTTTCTTATCCCAAATAAGGAAAAAAGAATCCCAAGAGGACTTAATTTCCTCAAGTCAGATTTTTCATGCACGGTTCTTTCATAGTTAAATACAACTTGCCTTCTGAAAAGAATCCTAAAGGATTTGGTTTTCTTGTACGTATATGGTTCTCTCTTTAGTCAAATACAACTTGCCTTTTGAAAGGAATCCTAAAAGGATTTGGTTTCCTTATACATTCTAGTTCTCTCTTCAGTCAAATTCAACTTGCCTTTTTGAAAGAATCCTAAGAGGACTTGATTTTTTTGTACGCGTTGGACTTCTTCAATTCCACGCGTTTTCCTTATTCAATATTTTCAGTTCCAAGTCAAATTTCTCTTCACATAACAAATTTCTCTTTTTTTGATGATGACAAATATGTATACATATGAATCTAGTTGACACCCACGTATGCATATGAACCTGATTTACTTTGTTAGTTGTAAAAACTTTATCAATTACAGTTAATCATCAAAACTCTTCTAGTAACAAATTTTCCCTTGTTGATGATGACAAACAATATGCTATGCTCACACCTTCCCCTTTTTGACATCATTGAAAAGTTTTTAGACAAAGAACCTAGCAAGTATCACGCATGTCCAAAAAATTACTAAACCATGGCCACTGGGGCAACACTTATCAGAACAAGCCTGAAACAATAAAAACTGTTAGATCAAACTGATGATATGAGCCATCTAATGCGCAGATAGATTAGGAGCACAAGGAAAGAACAAAACAAGCCAGTGATGCACCAAATCCGACACATAGTATCTAACTTGTAAGCAAAGTACAACCACAAATAGGAAGCAATAGAGAAGGGAATACTAAAAAAATCTTCAGGAGGAGGAATGGGTAGTTTGCTCTATCAAAGAGAGAAGCTTGTCAATTATGTTGTTGTGGACACTCTATTCACTAAGCATTATGTCTTTGAGAGTAAAAATCTCAGCATTAGTAGTGGGTAGATCAGTCTTAAGCTGTGCATTCTCCCTTTTTGATTCATCCACTCGTGCAGTTGCAGTATGCAGATCAAAAATCATTTGAGTTATAGATTGTTTTTTTTTTGAACTTGGTACATGTCGTAGAAGATCAAACTCCTCCATGGTTCATTCCATGTCATACTCTACATAACTCACTCTAGGCACTTACACGATGTCACCAATTAACCATTTTGTCAAGATGAGACTTACTCCATTCACCCTTAAATCCACTTTTTCATTCTTTACTACCTCAAGATTTGTATAGAGATCCACCATTGTAGACTCACGAACTCTAGGAAGAGGGAAAGAGTGGATAGGGTAGGTTTTGGTAAAGAACTTGGTGCAGTCTCAGATGCTGCTGAAGGAAGTTCCCCTTGAGTGGATGGAGGGGCTTCTTCTGCCATGAAAACATTTAACAGAGAGGAACTAGTAGAAAGATTTTTTATTAATACTTGAGAAGAAAGAATTTGGACAAAGAGAGTGGAAAAAATAGAGATATTACACCTATGTGCTTGAGACTTGTTGTGATGGGTCAATGGAGAAGTGGGTCAAGTTTTGCAACCCCTTTTTTTCTTTTTCTTTTTTTTAAAGATGTTGACAATACTTGTGGCATACCTGGAGACAAGACACTGGAGAATGGACCAGGTTTAGTAAAGTAGTGGTTGTAGATTCAACAACAAAGTTGAACACAAATGCAAGGAGATAAGTACATACCACAATGGTCTATAGAGGAACCTGGATCCTCTTGTGATTCTTTCCTTGAGTCTTGTCCATATTTCCAGCAATTAGAAACTAAGGGTCACATCATCAATTTTTAAACTTTTCATTGTACCCTGCCTGAGGTGTGTGCCTAATCAAAGGTACGAGACTGGATTAGTAATTAAGACGCAATGAGACTTGATAAGCATAAGAATAAACAAATTCTAGTCAAAAGGAAGAGAGAATGGTAAACAAAGTCAATGAAGCTTGATTAGTCGTGGTTCCACATGAATTATTTCATATGGTTCTCTTACCAATGCCTTGGTGAACATATCAGCCACCTGGTCCTCAGTCTTGCAAAACTTCATCAAAATACCAAATATTTCCCTTTTCCACATTATTCTTCAAAAAGTGATGGCAAACATCAATGTGTTTTATTCTTTTATGATGAACCTAGTTCTTCGCCATACTCATTTCGCTGATGTTGGCACAATGGAAAAGTATGTCATTCCAGATGGGTTATCCTTTCTACCATAAATTCCACATAGTCTGCATATGTATATCACTGACAGGATACCGAAGAACCATGCCCACATCCTTTATCAGAACAATCAGTATGTTCTTCCCTTTTTTTCTGATAAAGAATGTGTTGTCAATTCTCCATGATTCAGTAGAAAACTTGATAGCCCTTCATACCATATTCTTGGTGCTTGTTTGAGCCCATATAATGCCTTGTGCAATCTGTACACATGATCTGATTGCTCATGTTCTTTAAACCCAGGTGGTTGCCTTCTTCCTGATCGCAGCCTTGAACAACTAGTTGTGCTTTATTCCTGATAATGGTTCCTTGATCATCCAGCTTGATTTTGAATATCCATCAAGTTCTGATAACTGTTCAGTTGGCAGGACGAGGGACCAGGTGCCACACTCTGCTATGCTTGAATTGATCTAGCTCTTCATATTTCTTAATCTAGATTTGGTCTATATCCCATAGTCCAATGGTGAGAATATTTATGCTTCTAGTTGCTGGCCTGTTACTCTAGTTGTCTGCTTGATGAACCATGTTCTTTCGTTTGAGAATTTTGAGTAGTACTGGGTTCTAGTTCTTCAGTAGTTCCAAGATGTGACAGATTTGCTGTAGTATCTTGTTCATCACGCATCCTGGAAGTATCCAGCTGTTCATGCTGAGTACTTTTATCCTATGTACCTGGTTCCCCATCAGTTTTGGTAGTCAATGTCATACCAATCTCTCCTATTTCTTCCTGTGTGCTCACTTTGTCCACTGATTTTTGTTCATCAAAGATTACATGCACGCTTTCCTCCACACAGTTTGTTTTCTTGTTCAGGACTTTGTACACCTTGCACACATTTTTGTATCTCTATCCTCTGAGAACCAGGTTCCCTATTTTTAAGCTTGTAACCTTGCAATCTGCTGAAGTGAATAGGACTGAGTTTCCTTTGTCACATATTTGTGAGATGCTCAGCAGATTGTGTTTTAACCCCTTAACATAGTACACATTGTCAATTTCTTGATATGTGTATCTTCCAACCTGGCCAATTCCAACGATTTCACCCTTCTTTCTATTTCTAAAGGCAATGTTTCTGCCTTTATGACTAGTGAATGAGAGAAAGTTTTCAACCATTCTTGTTATATGCCTGGAACATCCACTGTCCATGTACCAGGTTCCCTTCTTTTCTCTCACTTTCACCTGCACAGTCAGAGGTTAGTTTTGGGTACCCAGACTAACTTGGTTCCATTTTCATTATTGAAGGGGTGAATAAGATCTTTTTTAGTCCAGGAGGGGAGTGGAGCAGTTTTCTTTCGTTTTATGATTTTATTTAGGGGACCAGATCTGGGGTGAACTACTATGTACTTGACAAAGCATTTAGAGGATGTCCTTGGTCTGTGACTAGCAAAATCAATATTATTCTTGATTCCTTTTAGCTTAGAGTTGCAATGTTCTTTATAATGACCCATTTTTCCGCAGTGAGAGCAAAGGATGGGATTTATTTTAGTGCTCAAATCATTTTTCGAGATACCATTTTCATATCCTATTCCTTGTCTTTGACTTCAGTGATTTTTATGCAAGGAGACTAGAATTTCTGAGGACCTGGTCCATTTCAAAGTTCTTTCTAATTCAGCTTTGGTTTTAACCATACTCTTACTTAGACTCAGATTCTCTATGTGTAGTGCCTTTGACTCTAAAGTGAGGTTTTTCATGATTTTGTCTTTTTCAACATTTTCTATATGAATTTTTTCATACTCTTCAATTTTTATCATGAGGTCTCTTTTGTCCTCTTCAAGCTTACTATTGTCAAACTTAAGAGAGCCAAAGTCATTCATGATTTGTTCTTTTTCAATAGACAGAGTGTTATATTCATCAATAAGAACAAGAGAAAGAGACAGTAACTTCTTTTTAGAATATGAGTTTAACTTTGATTTAAGTTCAAAGAAGCTTACCTCGTTGTTGTCCTCTTCACTATCTGAGTCTGCTTCAGCCATTAGGGCCAACACATCTTCATCATCTGAGTCATCCATGGCTAAGAGGGAGCAGTCATCTTGTTTAGTAGAAGCTTCAAATTCATCACTGGAGGAATCTCCTATAGCGGCTAGAGATCGCTTCACCACACTACCTGCTTCTTTCGTGGTGAGTTTTCTATTGGGAATTTGAACCTGATCCTTCTTTTTTTCCTTGGATTTCTCAGTTAGATTATGCTTGTGTTCTAACTCCCATAAAGGACATTCCTTCATGAAGTGACAAGGTTCACCATACTTGTGGCAAATAAGATCTCTAAGATTTTTGTAAAAGGACTTTAATGAATTCTTCTTTTGAGTGTTAAAACCTTTCTTAATGATTTGCTAAAATCTTCAAGTGAGCAAGGACATGTTGTCATCCTCAATAGTAGACTTGAGAACCAGGTTCTGTTCCTTGTGAGAACCGGTCAACTCCCTTTCTTGAGATTTCTTGAGTTCATAAGTCTTTAGATTCCCAATCAAGTCATCTATGGTTAGTGTATCCAGATCTCTCGCTTCAGAAATAGCCTCTACTTTGTTTTCCCAAGATTCAGGTAGTACACTCAGAAGTTCCCTTACAGCCTTGCTAGTGGGAATGGTCTCACCAAGAGAATACATCTCATACACAATAGATGAGAACTTGGTTTGCATGTCATGAATAGATTCACCTCCGTCATCCTGAATAGTTCATACTGACAATTAAGCATATCTATCGTGGACTTCTTTACCTGATTAGTTCCTTCGTGAGGAGTCTGGAGGGCATCCCAAATCTCCTTTGCACTTGTACATGATGAAATTCGATTGTATTCATCAGGACCAAGTTCACATACCAAAATCCTCTTCGTTTTTGTGTTGATCTCGATGTGGTATTCTCTTCCTTTGTATATTCTGATCTGCGTTTTGGAATTTTAGTTTTTCCATCCTTAGCTAGTTTCATGGGAATTCTAGGCCCATCCAGTACGACATTCCACAAGTTGTGATCTTCACCTATAAGAAAGTCCATCATGAGATTTTTGCACCACCCATAGTAGTGACCATTGAACAAGGGTGGTCTTGTGGTTGATTGTCCCTCCTGAGCTGTTGGTGGTGCTGCCATGATTTGATTTTTCAAGGTGTAAGCCTTTATTGAAATACCCTACTCTGATACCAACTAAAATCACCACCAGCTATCTACGATATTGAACCTGGTTCAATTAAATTACAAGTACAGAATAATAAAAAACATGCAGGTGTAACGTGAAAAACCTCTTTGCTCAAGGGAGTCCCAAAAAACACAACCTACAGAAAAGAATTTTATTCAACTCATGAGCAGGTATTAGACTACAACTTTGCAATCAAAGGGACTAACTCTATGTTGGGCTTGTGGAGGCCTGATTAATTAGGCCCGTTAGAAACCCTAATAACCCTAATCTATTTCTATAAATAGATAGCTTGTACTTGTAATCTACAGACCACAAGAGAGAAAGTAATAAAATTCCTCCTAGTTGCAGTTGTGGACTAGGTCGTGAGACCGAACCACGTAAATTCTTGTGTGTCGTTTGTGTTCCGTTTTTCTCTATTTTCTCGCAGTTAATTTGTGTGTGTGTGTTTATTGTTGTTATTCTGTTGTCCCAACAAGTGGTATCAGAGCGAGGTTATACACACGAAAAAAAAAATTAGCGAGAGTCACCAAAAAATTTTTCGGAGAAAGAAAAAAAAGGGGCAGCAGATATCTGAACATTTTTTTTCGGAGAAGAACAGCGCGCAGCACCGGAGAAAGAGAAACTCGCAGTCGCCGACAGGTACTGTTTCGCCGGAAAATTTTTTTCAGGCAGAAAGTTTTTCCAATTGGTCCTTTGTTGTTGTTGGTCCGAGTTGCTTTGTTGGTGCGTATTGGTTTTGTCATTGAATTTCTGATGAAGTTACCAAGATCTGAGATCAGTTGTACGGGGTACCTCATCTAGTCGTTTGAGATGGCAGAAGATGGGAAGTATCGAGTTGAAAAGTTTGATGGTGCAGATTTCAGTTGGTGGAAAATGCAAATTGAGGATTTGCTGGTTCAGAAGGAGTTAGACATGGTATTGGGTGACAAGCCAGAAAAGATGTCTGATGCAGAGTGGGCAGGTTTGGATCGGAAAGCCATGGCGGTTATCCGACTCTCGTTAACCAAGAATGTTGCGTTTAACATTCTGAAGGAGAAGACAGTGAAAGGTGTCATGGAAGCGCTGTCTAACATGTACGAGAAGCCATCTGCAGCAAACAAGGTCTTTCTGATTAGAGAATTGGTGAACACAAAAATGAAGGAAGGCAGTTTAGTTACCGAGCACATAAATACAATGAATTCAATCTTAGCCAGACTTACGTCAGTGGGCATTAAGTTCGATGATGAAGTTCAAGCCTTACTACTGCTATCGTCATTACATGACAGTTGGTCCGGAACGGTTACAGCAGTTACCAGTTCAGCGGGACCCGATGGATTCACTTTTGAGAAGATTCGTGATCTCATTCTAGGCGAGGATGTCAGAAGAAGGAGTTCTGGGGAATCATCGAGTGAATTGCTAAATGTCAGCAGAGGAAGGAGAAATAGCAGAGGTAGTGGGAGCAGGAACAGAAGAAGGAGTCAGTCGAAGACTCAGGATCGCTCAGATGTAACGTGTTGGACGTGCAAGGAGGTGGGGCATTTCAGGAATCAATGCCCGAATAATAAACAAGTTAACATTGCAGGAGACTATGCTCATAATGATCTCTTGATATGTAGCGTGGAGAGCAGTGTGGATTCCTGGGTCATGGATTCTGGTGCTTCATTTCATGCTACCCACAGCAGTGAAGCATTGCAGAATCTGAAAGAAGGGGATTTTGGAAAGGTAAGACTAGCAAACAATAAAGTTCTTGATGTAACGGGCATGGGTGACATGATTCTGAAAACTTCAGTTGGTTCGTAGACTTTAAAGGATGTCCGAGTGATTCCAAGCTTGAAGAAACGGTTGATTTCTGTTGGGCAGTTGGATGATGAGGGACACGATGTTAAGTTCGGAAACGGGCAGTGGAAGGTGATGAAGGGGAACTTGGTCATAGCTCGAGGAAAGAAACGGAGTTCGCTGTATATGGTCTATTTACCATCTGAGGGAGTGACTGTCCCAGATCAGAAGAGAAACAAAATCCAGTTCACAGAGTCTCGTGGGCAGAAGAAGGTTAGTTTTGCAGGAGATAAACCCAGAGCCACAGGTCAGATTCAGGTTGAACGTGCTTGGAAAGGTTCAGGTAAACTAGTCAGGGATTTTCGTGGCAGTGGGAGTACCGGCAGTCAGCCAGTTAAAACTTCAGCCAGAGTTACCAGACTGTGGGTTAAGAGAACCAGTGTTCCAGCTGTCAAAGCCTCTCCGGATGATTACCTGCTAACTATGGAGAGTATTGTTTGTTCTCAGAATATCCCAGGATTCGGCAGTTTGTGCAAGTGGGAGTCGGTAGGGACAGAGGACGAGTCAGGGGCAGTTTTAGCCGTGACTGATATTGGAGCTTGGGGAAGCTTCAACGGGCCTTCAGGTTAACTGATGAAAAGGCCGCTGCAACCAGGAATATGAGGAGATTACTAGACGTACAAGTGCTCACAGTGGATGGCAGTTGAAGATTATCATGCCTCCAAGTGGGAGATTGTTGGGCTTGTGGAGGCCTGATTAATTAGGCCCGTTAGAAACCCTAATAACCCTAATCTATTTCTATAAATAGATAGCTTGTACTTGTAATCTACAGACCACAAGAGAGAAAGTAATAAAATTCCTCCTAGTTGCAGTTGTGGACTAGGTCGTGAGACCGAACCACGTAAATTCGTGTGTGTCGTTTGTGTTCCGTTTTTCTCTATTTTCTGACAGTTAATTTGTGTGTGTGTGTTTATTGTTGTTATTCCGTTGTCCCAACACTCTAGTACCTCAATCTCTACAGTTTTCTCAAACTGCAGTCACCTATTCAAAGACTATAAACTCTAGTCTATGAAGTACAACTCAATCACACCATTGTAACTTGACTCAACTAACTCTAAAAGAGAAAGTTATAACTCAAAAATACAAATAACAAACTCAATAAAGACAGGATAATTCTTATGCTCCAATTCTTTGCTGATAGGAACCTAGTCCAGTGATAGTGTTTCTTGATATGAACAACTATTGCTTCAGAATAATCTCCTTTACGGTCGATGCAATAGATGATTGTTCTGTGGTTGTTTATGATCATTATATAGCACCAAAGGATATGATTTTTGTCAAACCTAGATTTTTTTCAAATAAGGAAAAAGAATCCTAAAAGGACTTTATTTTCTCAAACCTTTTCTTATCCCAAATAAGGAAAAAAGAATCCCAAAAGGACTTAATTTCCTCAAGTCAGATTTTTCATACCTGGTTCTTTCCTAGTTAAATACAACTTGCCTTTTGAAAAGAATCCTAAAAGAATTTGGTTTTCTTGTACGTGTCTGGTTCTCTCTTCAGTCAAATACAACTTGCCTTTTGAAAAGAATTCTAAAAGGATTTGGTTTCCTTATACGTATCTGGTTCTCTCTTCAGTCAAATTCAATGTGCCTTTTGGAAAGAATCCTAAGAGGACTTGATTTTCTTGTACGTGTTGGACTTCTTCAATTCCACGTGTTTTCCTTATTCGATATTTCTAGATCCAAATCAAATTCGTACCTGCAAAACCTTCAGTTGTGTAGTGAACTTGATTCATCATTGTCAGTAATCAAAATCTTCACATAACAAATTTCTCTTTTTTGATGATGACAAATATATATGCATATGAATCTAAGTGCAAACTATAGAGGGTGTTGACTAAGTACTTCAAGAATTATTACCATTTTCATTGCCCCATTCAAACTTTCCGCAATTCATTTGATAACACATCCATCCTGACACAATATTGGAGAATAAAATTGCTCATTAATTCTTATGATCATAAAAAATATGTAGTTGTCATTATCCTCATTTTATGACATTGTATTAACAAATTATTTCAGCAAACAAGTTTTACAAATTTATTATCACTTATAACAACTCAATTCAATAAGTATTAAAGATTTCGGGTTAGTCACATTATAATTCCAAAATTGTCTAGATCATGCCTTATATCTAATGTTAATTCTATAACTAGTTCTCATGTTCCTAATAGGAGTAAAAGAATCATTAAATGATGTAGTGAGATGAATTTAAGTTGTATTTTTTTAATAAGAAGTCTCGAATTTAAATGCTAAAGATAAAAAATCTCCTATATAGCTTCTCTTTTATAATAGCCATGAATTTTAATTAATCAATCAATGAATATCGATAACTAGATGCTTAATTAAATAAATATAGAAATAAAATAAGTGTACCATGTCCATAAAAATCTCTATCAAATTAATATGATTCATGATGACCATAGTAGTTTCTCGTGAAACTTCAATCTTAATTCCTTGACTCATAGGTCCACTTCCTCTAGAAAATCTCCTATCATACTCGCCTTCATTTAGGAAATTTGTTGCACCATCGATGTTGGGCAACCAAAGTGGCTCTCCCATTTGAGCCATTTCAAGAAGCTCCTCCGTAGCCGCCATTCCTACCTTAATAATACATGGCTTTGAATTGCGATCAACTTTATGGTAATAGAGAACAAAAGTTATTGAGTTTGAGTTCTATATACTATTAGCAATGCAAAAATATTTAATATAAAATAATTCAACATTACCATATTACTTAAATTCAAATCATGAAGAAATATGTTAATCTGTTAAAGAAGGATTATTTACAATGAAAAGAACCCCCCCCCCCCCTATTTATAGGATAATTTCTCCTAACTTTTCTCCAAAAGATAGACCTTCACTATAATATAAATACACACATTCGCTACAATACAAATACCTTTATAGATATTTATTATAATACAAATGCATTTATAACATAGTCCAATTAATCAATCTTTTTTTACTTTTGGTTAGCTCTTCTTTTAGGAGAGCGTTTTCAAGTCTCAATTGTTGTTCATTATATGACGTTTCACCTAAACCGAATCTAGGGTTGCCACAATTAGGGCAACAGGTACTGTTGATAGCTTCACTTAACCACAAATATTCAACCCTGAGCTTATCATTTTCAGCTCGAAGTAATGAGTTCTCATCACGTTCACCTTGGTTCAGCCAGAGAATCGTAGTTCAAAAGCCACAAAATAATAAATTTAGCATAAGGACTTGCTAGCTAGTGCTAAATTAAATAATTTAGCCAATTAATTGCATTGATAACAATTTTAACTTACATCAAATAACATTAATTTATCTTGAATAATGATTTAAAAAAAGTGAGAATATGTATTAATTAACCATAGAAAATTGACCATTAAAGTGTGAATACATTTATTATAAAAATCAAATATTTTCTAACCGCATGCCTCGATATTTTGACAAACAAGAGCAAAACACTACGCCAGTTTTAGAGATTATTGTTCAAATGTACATCTTCAATTAATATAGACAATAAAAATTATCATTTTCATTTTAAAATAAGTAGTATTTTTATTTTTTTATTTTAAAATAAATATGTTTCACAAAATCAATAACACATTGATTTTTTTTCCTTCTAATTTAATCTGATTTAAATGAATGAAGTCTTACATAATCATGAAACCACTAAAAAGCGTATACTTCTTTTTCAAGACATTTGTTAAAGTGTAAATTAATTAAAAAAAATTACTTTTGAGAAGTGAATAATTTTCTTAAGGGTATGCTCAAATTGAAAACATCATTTATTATGAAATAGAGAAAGTACTAGCTAAGGCATTAGCAGGGTGCCCCAATCAGAGTCAGCCCCATCCGAGGGCGACAGAGAGACTTCATCTCGGTCTCTCCAACATTTTTTGCCATGCCAGGAGACGACTAGAGTGGCAGATGTGTCGGCACCGCCTCTAGAAGCTCCTATATCGATACAATCAGACCAGGAAGTCAGGAGCGTTGTCTTCATGTTAGCTCAGATGACGGCTGCGCAACATCAGCCAGTGGCACCTGTGGTTGCCGAATCTTCGGGAGGACCTGGTAGTTCGAGGGTCCGAGAGTTTATCGCACTGAGTCCTCCACAGTTCATAGAGACGGACCGAGATGAGGACCCTCAGGACTTGTTGGACCAGCTGCAGCGAATCTTCAGGGTAATGCATGACACGCTTGTGGAGTCAGTTGAGTTAGCGATATTTCTGTTGCGGGACATAGCAATGTTATGATATGAGAGTTGGAAAAGGTCCTGAGGTAGAGACATTCTGCCCCCCCCCCCTTCCCGACTTTGTCCAGCTTTTCAGAGGCCTTCTTAGACCACTATTTGCCGCGAGAAATCTGACCGGCCCGGGTAGACCAGTTTTTGCATCTGGAGCAGGGTTCGATGAGTGTGCGGGAGTATGCTATGCGATTTAACTCCTTGGCCCAATATGCACCAGCTTTCATAGACACTATGCCAGCCAGGGTGCACCGGTTCATTATGGTGCTACTTCCAAAGTATGTGGAGACTTGTGTTACAGCTACTCTGCGGGAGGACATGGACATCTCCGGTATTCAGGCATTTTCTTAGAGTATTAAAGGGATCAGGAAACGACAATGGGAGAAGAGAGGGAAAATCAGGATGTCCAAGCATAATCTTCAACTCTCTAGTCCATTACAGTAGTCAATTTCCAGATGTATTCCCAGATGAACTTCTTGGTATTCCCCCAGAATGGAAAATCGATTTTGCTATCGATCTATTACCAGGTACTCAGCCTATATCCATCCCTCTGTACCAAATGTCTTCTGTCGAGCTCAGAAAATTGAAGGAACAGTTGAAGGATCTGCTGGATAAGGGCTTTATCAGGCCGAGTACTTCACCGTGGGGTGCGCCAATTCTGTTTGTAAGAAAGAAAGATGGCTCCCTCCACATGTGTATAGATTACCGGCAGCTAAATAAATTCACTATCAAAAACAAGTACCCGCTTCCTAGGATAGATGAATTGTTTGATCAGCTACAAGGGGCAAAGTATTTCTCTAAGATCGACTTAAGGTATGGATATCATCAGGTTCGGGTTCGGGATAGAGACATCCTGAAAACGGCCTTCAGGACCACGTATGGCCATTTTGAATGCCTAATCATGTCCTTCAGGTTGACGAATGCTCCTACAGTATTCATGGATCTGATGAATAGCATCTTCAGGCCTTATCTGGATTTGTTTGTGATAGTATTCATTGATGACATTCTGATATATTCCTGTTCAAAAGCAGAACACCGAGATTATTTGCGAACAGTCCTCCAAATTCTCAGGGATTTCCAGTTGTAGGCAAAATTTTCTAAATGTGAGTTCTGGCTTAATTCTGTAGCCTTTTGGGGCCATATTGTGTCAAAGGCTGGTATTCAGGTAGATTCATAGAAGATCGAGGCAGTAAAGACCTTGCCTAGACCTACAACTCTGACTGAGGTACGTAGTTTCCTGGGGTTAGTTGTGTATTACAGAAGATTTGTAGAAGAGTTTTCTACCTTATCAACACCTTTGACCAAGTTGACCCAGAAAACAGCTAAATTTCACTGGACTGAAGCATGTGAACAGAGTTTTCAGGAGTTGAAAAACAGATTGACGTCAACGCCTGTACTAGCTTTGCCGGAAGGTTCGGAGGGTTATGCAGTGTACTATGATGCTTCAGGCATCGGGCGTCGAGCTAGGATGTGTTCTGATGCAACATGGTAAGGTAATTGCTTATGCTTCAAGACAACTGAGGAAGTATGAAAAGAACTATCCCACTCATGACCTGGAGTTAGCGGCAAGAGCCCATGCCTTAAAAATATGGAGGCACTATCTGTATGACGTCCATGTAGATATTTTTACTGATCATAAAAGTCTCCAGTATATCTTTACACAAAAAGAATTGAATTTACGGTAGATTCGCTTGTTAGAACAACTGAAGTACTACGACGTGAATATTTTATATCATTTAGGGAAGGATAATATCGTAACAGATGCCCTTAGTTGTAGATCAATGGGAGTTTAACGCACTTGAGGCCCGAACATCGGGAACTAGCCCAAGAATTGTACCTGTTAGCCAATTTAACCATCTGAATAGTGGACTCGGGAAATAGCAGGGCAGTGATTCAGAATACTGCAATATCATCTCTGGTTGTAGAGGTAAAAGAGCCGCAGTATGAAGATCCTAACCTAGTACAGCTCAGAGATAAAGCTCAGTGAGGGGAAGTATCAGCTTTTGAGATAACCGAAGATGGGGTCTTGAGATTTAGAGGTCGCCTCTGTGTTCTAGATGTGGCAGGACTTCGCCAGTAGATTATGGTGGAGGTACATTATTCACGTTATTTTCTTCACCCAGTCTCAATAAAGATGTATCATGACATAAAAGAGATTTATTTGTGGCCAGGAATTAAAAAGGGTGTAGCAGAATTTGTAGCACAATGCCCTAATTGCCAGCAAGTAAAGGTTGAACATTAAAACCCCGGCGAATTGACACAGGAAATAGCCATGCCTATGTGGAAATGGGAAGCAATCAATATGAATTTTGTGACAGTATTACCCCGTACAAGACGCAGATTTGATTTCATCTGGGTGATTGTTGATAGATTGATGAAGTCAGCTCATTTTGTGCCAGTCAGGACCCTTTTCTCAGCCGAGGACTATGCCGAGTTATACATTAGGGAAATAGTTAGACTACATGGTGTCCTGATATCTATAATTTATGACAGAGGAGCACAATTCACAGCTAGATTCTAGCAGTCATTTCAGAGGGACTTGGGAACGCAGGTTAACCTGAGTACAACATTCCATCCTCGGATAGACGGGCAAGCATAACGTACAATTCAGACACTTGAGGACATGTTGCGAGCATGTGTTAGACTTCAGGGGTAGTTGGGATGAGCATTTACCCCTTATTGAATTTGCTTATAATAACAGTTATCATTCGGCAATCCAGATGGATCCTTACGAGGCCTTATGTGGATGGAAATGTAAGTCCCTAGTGAATTGGCTCGAGGTTGGAGAATCAGAGTTAATTGGACCATACATAATCCACCAGTCGGAGGACAAAGTAAAGCTTATCAGAGAGCGCTTGTTGACAGCCAGAGCCACAGATATCTTACTCTGATGTGCGGCGTAGGGACTTGGAATTCAATGTTGGTGATTGGGTGTTTTTGAAAGTTTCACCAATGAAGGGTGTAATGAGATTTGGTAAAAAGGTCAAGCTTAGCCCTAGGTTTATTGGCCCATATTGGATCCTCCAAAGAATAGGACAAGTGGCTTATGAATTAGACTTGCCTCCAGAGTTAGAATTTATTCACCCGGTCTTTCATGTGTCAATGTTGCATAATTTTATAGGGGATCCGTCCTGAGTTGTGCCAGTTGGGGACGTTTAGATTACCGAAGGGTTAGCCTATGAAGAGGTTCCAGTGGCCATATTAGATCGGTAGGTTCGTAGGTTGAGGACCAAGAATGTCGCTTCTGTTAAGGTACTGTGGAGAAACAGAAATAGATAAGAGATGACCTGGGAAGCTGAGGATGACATGAGATATAGATATCCTCACCTAATCCAGGATTGATTCAAATTATACAGTTAAGGTGAGGTTGTTGTTGTCCAGTTGTTATTTTATTGCTTATGCTATTAGTACTGTTGTTTAGCTACCTTTTATTATTGTGTAATGGTTTCTATAGTGCCCTGTGAGATAAATATATTGGAGTTTTCTGCATTTCAAGTTTTTCAGATAGTCCATATTACAGGGGAGACTCTGCCGAAATTTTGCCAGAACATTAGTTAAGAAAGTTAACTCCTGTAAGTTGAAGTTGACATTTGAGGACGTATATTCCTAAGGGGGGAGGATGTTACACCCCATAAGCTCCTAACATTTTAGTCAGCGTATTCGTACATTAGTCAAGAGTTTTAGAGTACGACGCGTACGAGAAAGGGCCTGGGGAAAGGTCGAATAAGCGCGGAATCGAGGTTGCAAGGGAGAAGGCTGGACAAGCTGCTAAAAAGGCAACGTGTCACGGGCCCTCCCCCTCCGTGTTGGGCTCCATGAAACAGCCCAAGATTGCCGCGTCACGGACCCCGTGTCCACCGCCCAAGTTTTCTATAAGTTCAATTGAATCATTTGGGATTATATCAAATAAACAGACCCTCATCCAGAGAATGAAAAATATGACATTTTCAAGTAATTTCCTTCCGAATACGCTGCCAAATGCCATCCAAATTCAAACTTCAAGTATCGAGTTCTAAGCCTGCAGGGAGCATTACTACAAAGTTATTTTCTCAAAATATGCCCGGAAAATCGGAACTCTCCGAGTAGGAGTTGTCATAATTGCTCCAAACTGATTCCTAAACGATCACAGGCATCAATTAAGCATTTCTCCCTTTTGAACTCTCAAAAAATTATAGGTTTTCAGCCGTATTTTACGTAGTCGAATTATAGTTGATATTAGTATTAAAAGTTATCTTTTTAAGCCAAATATGGTATTAAAATTAGTCTCTTTCTTCTAGTATTACGGTTATAGTTGAAAAGAGCTGATGAATACAAGTTGGAATTAGCCAGATAATCGGGAAACGACAATCGAGGTATGTTAAGGCAAATTTCATCAAGAAGTTAGTTTCTATAGCACTATAATACAGTCTGAACCCAGTAAGAAAGACAGAAGTCTTGTTATTGTGAATAGTTATTGTTATTAGCTGAGATCAGTACTTGTGTTTAGTTTGGGATTGATTTGCCTTGTATAGCCTTCCATGACCAACCCAGGGTTACTAGCTGTGTCGTTTCCCTCTAGGGGTTAGATGGCGTCGCTCCAAGGAGTGGTATGCCATCCACAAGGGACGAAGATAAGGTCTGAGGACCTTATACAGTCCATTCCATGGCTGGACTACTTTTATGCCATATCGGCACCACACCCTCGTCGAGCCTGGTGCCCGGGGTGTAGATATTAGGAGTCTATTAGACTCAGACACAACTATAATTCAGGGGCTGAGCGGGCTCAGTTGCAGACCTAGGGGATTGATAGGACAACTACAGTTATTAGTTGACTCGTTTCAACCTTGTAGGGGTAAATAGATTGAATTGTACTCGCCAGGGCTTATGGGGGCCTGGGTGAGTTATTCTGTACTGGTTGTACCTTCCAGCTTATGGGGGACAAGTAAGGTTCTTATTTGCACTATTTACTAATAGATTAGGCAATAGGTTGTTAAGTTACTCAGGTAGTATCTCTATCCCTTTTGTTCAGTTGCTTTCAATTTAATTTCAGTTTTATTCAGTCAGGTTTATTTACTGTCTTACATATTCGGTACATATTGTACTAATGCCCATATTGGGGCGCTGCATTACTTTCCTGCAGGTGCGGATAGACACGAATCAGGACCTTCTTAGTTTTCAGCCTGAGTCAGCAGTACAGTTAGCTTCCCTCCTCCGGAGCTGATTGGTTAGAAGGTTTGTTCTTTTGATTGTACAGTATGGGTAGGTTGAGGCCCTGTCTCGGCCAAATGTTGTCATGGTCAAACCTAAACTTTCCAAAATGCTCAAATCTAACCAAATATCAAAATTACATCAGAACCCCGTGGGACCTATTCCAATCATTCAATTAAGTCATACAATACCCTCCTGACCTAATGGAGCTGTCAAAATTTAAATTCAACCTTTTTAAGCTAAAATATTTACATTGATCAAACACCAAATTTCTAAAATGAAAAATATTCTATGAAATACATATGATCATCTTGAGAATCGTGTCACCAATTTCTGCAATTCACAAATGACATAATGAAGCTACGGAAAGGGTTAAGCAAAGAAAACAACCATGAGGGTCGATACATCATCCACCACTAAAACTCATGTTCATTCTCAAACTGAAAGAGAAAAAAGTGCCTACATGTCGAATAGGTGAGGATATTTGCCCACGTGTCTGCCTCAACTTCCCAAGTGGTCTCCTCAACGGGATGATTCTCCATTGCACCTTCAATGATGCAATCTTTTTATACCTCATCTTTTGAATCTACCTATCAAAATTAGTTACAGGTTTCTCCTCAAATGCCATATTTTGATCTAACTGCACCAAATCCAATTGAATCACATGAAAACCATCATAACAGTATTATTTCAATATCCAAACATGGAACATTGGATGACCACTTGATAAAACCTAGAGGCAAAACCAACTCATAGGCCACCTCATCGATACGCTATAATACCTTGAATGAACCAATGAACCTACGGTTGAGTTTGCCCTTCTTCTCAAATATCATAACACCCTTCATTGACGATACCTTTATAAATATCTTCTCACCAACCATGAACTCTAGGTCACAAACTTTTCAATCCACATAACTTTTTTTGTCAACTTTGGATATGAGGAGCCAATCTTGAATCAACATGACCTTGTCTAATAAATATATCAAGGTCTGTACCCCATGGCTTTACCTCAAATGCATCAAACTAATCAATCAGAGAATAATATCTCCTACCATACAAAGCTTCAAATAGATCGGTCTGAATGTTGGAACAATAATTATTATTATAAGCAAACACTATCAAAGGAAAGAATTGACCTCCAAAATAAATCACATAAGCATAAAGAACATCCTTAAAACCGAAATAGTCCATTTGTTTGTAGTTGGAATGTTGTATATATACTGAGCTCTACTCGATTATCCTACTCCTTTTGCATGGACCCCCAGAAATGAGATGTGAACGAGTACCCTAGATAGAAATAGTCACCGAACAAATGGACCTGAATATTGATTCTGGCCAATCTCTGTAAAATGTTAGTAGATTTAGTCAACCTATCCTTGATGACCCAAATAGTATTAAACTTTCTCAAAGTATGTGGTAACCCTACCATTAAATTGATATAAATACATGTCCACTTCCACTCAAGTATAGGCATCCTCTAAATTCTATCTTCTAGTCTCTAGCTCTCATACTTCACTTGCTAGCAAACTAGGCATCGAGACACATGCTTTGTAATGTCTCTCTTCATCCTACATCACCAATAGTGCTGCTTCAAATCATGATACATCTTCACTACTTTTGGATGAATAGAATACCTAGACAATGAATCTCCTCCATGATCAATTTGATCAAATCGTCCACTTTTGGAACAAAGATATAACTCTTGATTCTCAAAACACCTTCCTGATTCAAAATTTCTTCCTTAGCTTCACCTTTCAGCACTTTATCTTGAATCATCCTCAAACTACCGAGCCTTAATATGCTCCGCTAAAAGTGACTGTGCCTTAATAAAATCAAGAACACTATTGGACTTCAAAATGTCAAGTCTCACAAAGTTATTAGCCAAAGATTGAACATCTATGGCCAAAGGACGTTCCTCCACCAGAAACATAGCCAAACTACATATACTAATTGTCTTCCAATTCAAGACATTTGTTACCACATTAGCCCTGCCCGAATGTTAATGAACAATTATATCATAATCCTTAAGCAACTCTGCTCATTTCCTCTATCTTAAATGTAAATCTCTCTGCCTGAAAATATACCAGAGGTTGTGATGATTTGTGAAAACCTCACAATGAACATCATAGAGATAATGCCTCAAAATCTTCAAAGTAAATACTACCAATGCCAACTCCAAATCATAAGTAGTGTATTTCTTCTCGTGAATACTCAACTGCCTTGAAGCATAATCTATCACCTTGACTTTATCCATCAAGATACATCCATTACCAACTCTAGAAGCATTGCAATAGACTGCAAAGCCTTCACCCTCCACAAGTAAGATTAAAATAAGAATCAAATTCAACAAGTCTTGAGCTTTCGAAAGCTCGCCTCGCACTCATTTTACCACTAAAAAAGTCATATTATTTTGAGTCAATTTCGTTAATGGAGATGCAATAGAAGAGAAACTCTCCATAAATCGCCTGTAGTAGCCGGTCAATACCAAAAAATTCCGAATCTCAATAGATGAAGTAGGTCTAGCTCAATCTCTAACTGCCTCAATATTATTTGGATCTACCATAATACCTCTCTTGACACCACATGTCCCAAGAATTCCATGGAACTCAACCAATACTCACACTTCGAGAATTTGGCATACAACCACTAATCGTTCAAGGTCTAAAGTACGATACTCAAATATTACTCATGTTCTTCTCTACTACGGGAGTAGATAAAGATGTCATCGATGAAACCAATAATGAAGGAATAAAAATAGGGTCTGAATACACTATTCATCAACTTCATGATCGTTGTTGGGAATTAATTAACCCAAAAGACATGATAAAAAACTTATAATGACTATAATGGGTCCTGAATGTTGTCTTGGGGATATGTTAGCCCTAATATTTAACTGATAGTAATCGTATCTCAAATCAATCTTCAAAAACACTGAAATACCCTCGTCATTACTTTGTTGGGGGTCAATCAATGATACTTGTTGGATACACATTATTTTTTTATACTCATACTAAACTTGTTATAAATACCCTTAACCTTGAAAATTTAATATTTAAAGGTTTGGATTCTTCTTTTAATTTTTAATTTTAGAAATTAATAAAATGAGATAACTTACACATACAATAAAAAATTAAAAATCCAAAAAAGAATTAGAAATTAAAAAATATATATTATAATTAGTACCTTTCTAGATCACCTTAATTAAAAATTGAGAAATCATTTTCTCTTTTTATTTTGATTTTGTATATATTAATTATTACAAACTTAATAAATACCGGGTATGTTTTTCATCAAAATAAAAATGCATGATTGAATAATAAATTATTAATACCTTATGAATAAAATTACAGGAAGCATACCCGATATTAAATAAATTTATTAATCAATAATGCAATTTTATTTTGAGGAAAAATATACCCATTATTTATTAAGTTTGAAAAAATTAATATTTAAAATTTTAAAAAAATTAATTTCTATTAAGGTGATCTAGAAAGGTACACATTATAATATATATTTTTTTTAATTTCTAATTTTTATTTGGATTTTAAATTTTTGTATCTCAATTTTACTAATTCCTAAACTAAAAAGTAAAAAATAAAATTTTAAACCTTTAAATTTATATTTTCAAGGTTGAAGATATTTTTAGACCACAAAATGAAAGGGGAGGGGTATTCTTGAGCCAAAAATAAACATTGAGGGTATTTTTAAACCAACAGGTAAAAGAAGGGTATTTATGAGTCATTTCTCATAGGTTAAGGATATTTTTGGCCATTTACTACTTTTTATACAAATTCAGATGTTGATAGTAGTGAAGCTCGTGACAATGTCTAGAGGTTGTTGACTTGGAATTTCAGGATGAGATGTTTGATTGATTTGCACCACTAGACTCTCACTCTATTTTTTATTTCATGCTTTTCTTATCTAGATAGTATATTAAAAATATCTTTCTTTTATTCTTAAACTAGTATTTAGGCACGCGTTTTGCATGTGTATTTCATATCAATATAAGTATAAAATTTTATTAAATCATATAAATATTATGAGTACTAAATTTGTGTTGAGTTGGCAATTTGATTTTTTTTTGTTTGAAGACCAAAAATAGAGTTGTTCATTGACTTAGCAAAAGCAAAACAGTATATATATGTACTTGAATAGAATAAACACAAATCAGATTTATAAAAGAAACAGATGAAAAGTTGTCGACCTTACCAAATTCCTCAAAAAATAATTCTAAAAAATGTACGGTTTGTAAATCTTAAAGTTTTAATTTTTGGCATTGCCGCATTCATTTAATTGACTTTCTTCCATATGCTGGCCCTTCCTTGACATGCATTTCTGTCTGTGCCCTGAACGTGGATATATTAAAATATAAATTAGAGAACATAATAAGTTAATAAAAATATATTAATCATGGAAAAAATATTTTCTGATAAAAGTGATTATTTTAGTCGCGATAAAATAAATATGGTATAACAGGGCAAAATAAACATTGTTTAGCAAATAAATGAAGACAATTAAGAAATAATTAAATAGACAAAGTAATTAAAATACAGCTTAGAAGACTTCACAGGCTCAGGATCAATGACTTGATTACATCACGACATCAACAGACCTCCATTGCATCATCTTATCAGAATGTCACCAATTAAAATAATGAAAGAGAAGACTAACCATCACCAACAGGAACACACTTTGAACACGAAAATATATCATTGAGTTTTTTCTTTAAGTAATGAATGGATTAATACTTTCCATCAGGAAGTTGAAAGATGAAGGAACTAAATATTGAATACACATATTAAAGATTGATATTAACGGATATTTGTAACAGATAGGGAAGATTAAAGTAATTTTAAATATAATTGATTACAATAAATGACATTAATCTGAGAAACATGAACCATCTTCATATTATTCATCTTTTACATTTATTATGTACTATCACTTTATTATTTTTTTGAAATGTAAATTACATTTTAGCAGATGAATAGGTTTGAAGTAAAGGGTAAACATGGTCGTTCAATTTTTTATGAATATTTGGTCTTTTAACTTTAGACTTAGGCGCTTCCCACTTTTAGTACAATCATATTATTATATAAGTGGGAAGCCAAAAAGTGAAAAGTTAGATTACCATGAAAATAAATTAAAGATATATGATATATAAGCAAGTGTTCATGAAATATTGAATGACTATTTTACCCTTCAATCTAAAACTAGTCTTATAATATTATATATATGAAAAGCTAAAATTGCATAAAAATAGATATTTTTGGACCATTAAATATTTCACAATGAATTATTTAGATGATGATGAAGGAGTAAAACTATTTATTATTTGAAGGGTATATTAGTCCCTCAATTTTTAGAGGTTATTTTAGTATTTTTAACTTTTCACTTTTTTCCTTCCCACTTATTATTATTATTATTGTTGTTGTTGTTGTTGTTGTTGTTGTTGTTGTTGTTGTTGTTGTTGTTGTTGTTGTTGTTGTTATTATTATTATTATTATTATTATTATTATTATTATTATTATTATCATTATTATTATCATCATTATCATTATCATCATTATTATCATGATTATTATCATCATTATCATTATCATTATTATTATCATTATTATTATCATCATTATGATTATCATTATTATTATCATCATTATTATCATCATTATCATTATCATTATTATCATCATCATTATTATCATCATTATCATTATCATTATTATTATCATTATTATTATCATCATTATCATTATCATTATCATTATCATTATGATTATTATTATTATTATTATTATTATTATTATTATTATTATTGATACCATCACCGAGGCAGGATCGCTTCGGTGACTCATCACCGAGGCAGGATCGCTTCGGTGACTCATCACCGAGGCAGGATCGCTTCGGTGACTCCATAGGAACCTTTACAGTATATAGGTCCTTTTACAAGTTGCTGCAACTCAGGAAAATGATAAGGCCTAAACTCACCCCTTAACGCCCTAACAACGCCTTCCACACGGCTAACACGGGCTCAGTAGGGGCTACCGTGCAAAGCACAGGTTCTTATCATTATCGAGGCTACAGTAACTCGACCTCACACTCGACCTCGGAATCACCGGAACGAAATTTTTCTCAATTAAGAGATCATTTCAATATTACTGATGTCTAGTATGTTATCAGTCCAACACAGGTGTTTAGCCTATCATTTAGGCTAATCCGATATTAAAAGATTAATAAGAAAATTAATAATAGACTTAATACCTTATATGTAGACTCCAATTGCAGATGTAGAGAGATCAGATTAACAACTTTTATTTCAGAAAAGAAATTTACAAGAGAGAATTTTATGAATACAAAGCAGGGTTGGCTGAAGCCTGCCTCTTTCTTTACAAAATTGATCCTTATATAGGCATATCAACAAGAAAGAGCCAAAATAAAATTCGTCATTGCTTACATCATTTTAAATTATTGGGCCAACATGGGGTCCTAGTGCTTTATTAAAGGCTACAGATATTTTTAACTTTTATAAAAGTTGATTGTCCTTTTTTTTTTCTCCCTTGTCTTCTTTTTCTCTTATTTCTTCATTTGTCCTTCTCTTGATGTGGAAGATTCTTCCGCCTGATTTTTGAATTGCTGGAGAAATGATTCTATGTCCATTTTCTCAGTGCTATGAACACTCTGGGATTCTCCTGCTAAACAGTTTTCTTCATCTTCATTTGAAGAAGTAGCTATGGACATATTGTCAGGAAATTCCATCCCTAAATTTTTTGCCAAGTCTTTCTTGACTTCTTGCATGTATGAAGCAATTAGTTCTGATTTGGACATTACTCCATTTTTCATTTTTAGTTTTCTGGAAATCTGTTTAAAGGGGCTCATTTCTTCCTTATCAGATATCTTCTGGGACTGTTTTTTCCCTGTTTCAATGGAACTTCTGATAGAGTCTATTAACTCCTGTCCAGGGACTTTTCCTTCCGCATCTTTGTGGAGTAATTTACTCCAGAATTTTGTATAAAAAATTCTTTTTAGGCATGAAAATCCTTCTTCCGTGTTTTGAACTTCGATTGTCCATTTCATGATCCACGGAATTGAAAATTCAATAAAGAAATACATTGAGGATATTCCCTCAAAATATATATCTTCTTGTTGCAACTTTATTAGTCTAGGTGAAATATCCACCCATTCAGCATATAAGTTTTTGAACTCTTCTGGAAAAATGTTGATACTAGGACCGTGTAAAGTCCACCATTTTCCAAACCAATTTGATATTTGGTTTTTGAAATTATTAGAACAGATTTTTATAAACCATGAATGCTTCTTATTAGCATTCTCATATAACAGAGCTTTATTAAAGCCATCAATATAGTCCCAATAATTGAACTTCACTTTTACCTGTTGTTCTTGGTGGGTATATTCCCTATCTTTCATTGTGCTTATTGCCCATTCTTCTGGGGTAACAATCTTCTTTATAATGAACTTCGAAAAGTTATAAACTTTTCTAGTATTGGCGGGGTAAAAATGTTGGAATTCAACCGACCCCATAGTAGAGAGTATATTCTCATAATGCATACGTTATTTGTATGTGGGAACAGCATATGATGTTGTATCACAATATCTTTGCATTATTTGCCAAGGATCATCTTTCCATTGTAGATCCCTTGGTTCGATGAGGAATATTACCTCTGTTTTTTCATTCTTTTCATATGTCTCTGCTGTCTCATTAACTTCCTCATTTGTAATTGCAGAGTATGATGGTGGAGCATCGCCTTGTGGCTGTTGGGATTGTATGAAATCCATAAATTGTTGATATAATCGATTGTTTGCACTTATTCCAGATATTCCAGTTGAAGTGCTTGCTCCAGCGGTTGTAATATTGGCGGCTATTAGCCTTTGGTTTCCAATTTGAGCAAGAATATTATCTCTGCTTATTTGAGCTCCTCCTCTTCCTCTACCTCTTCCTCTATTAGAGGAAGGGAAACCACCTTGTGGTCACATAATCTGTTAAAAAAAACAAAGCTACTAGCTAATATATTCTCTAGTGAGAAAATCAGGTAGACTATTATCTGTACCCTTTTTATATTGTATATTAAAATCAAAAGGGGCTAATAAAGCTTGCCACCTTGCAAACATTTGTTTAGAAACATCATGTTTAACATCTTTATTAAAGATAAATCTTGCCCCTTGGCAGTCAGTTTTTATAATAAACTTTTGGTTGTATAGATCTCCTTGAAATTTCAATACACATTTGACTATAGCTAAAATGTCTTTAGCTACCGTAGCATAATTTTTCTGACTATGAGTCCATTTTCCAGAATAAAATTGAACAAGATATTCTAGTTTTGTGTCTGGGGAGATTTGTTTTAAAATTCCCCCATATCCAATATCAGAGGCATCTGTTTCAACACTTTTTTCCCAATTTGGGTTTGCCAAAGTTAGGCATGGAAGGTTATTAACCTTAGCCTTTATATTTTTTACTGCTTTTGTATGATTTGCAGTCCAGGCTTTAGGGTTTTTCTTTAGACGATCATATAATATCGCTGTATCTTTGGATAAATCCTTTATAAAAGGTGAAATATAATTCAAGCTTCCAAGAAATCTTTGAAGCTGGGTTTTATCAGTAATCTCGTCAGGGAATTTTGATGCAAATTCAATGCTTCTATGAATAAGAATAATTTTTCCTTTTTCTATAGTATGACCTAAAAATCTGACATTTGTTTGGAAAATATGCATTTTTGGTTTAGATATCACCAAACCATTTTGAATAATGATTTTCTTAAATAAATCAAGATGTTTAAAATGCATCTCTAAAGTTTTAGAAAATACAAGAATATCGTCTATATAAACGATAATGAAATTGTTAAAAGGATTAAAAATATCATTCATGATTTTACGAAATTCTGATGGGGCATTTTTAAATCCAAATGGCATAACATTCCATTCGTATTGTCCCATCGGAACATTAAAAGCTGTTTTGTATCTATCTTTTTCAGCAATTTGGATTTGCCAGTATCCTGACTTTAGGCTTCAGCCAACCCTGCTTTGTATTCATAAAATTCTCTCTTGTAAATTTCTTTTCTGAAATAAAAGTTGTTAATCTGATCTCTCTGCATCTGCAATTGGTGTCTACGTATAAGGTATTAAGTCTATTATTAATTTTCCATACGTATAATCTTCATAATTTATACTAATTCTATCTCCCCTAAGGGCTTTCCTAACCCTTTCTGCAAATAAGGTAGGGAGTCCATCTATGAATTTGGATTTCCAATGAGGGTTATTACACTCAGGGAGTTCCATTACTCTTGATAAAAACACATCCTTATACCATCTGAAAGATGTTAAAGTTTTGCACCTTAGGTTTTGGAGCATAGCCTAATAGTCTCGCTATTATCTGACCACCTTCCAGAAAAATGTTCTATAATTGTAAGGATTAGAGAGTATACTATGTTGGGTTCCGATGTATCTCCCTCTCTTTTGACAGCATTTAGAATTGCCATTCTCTGGGTTTCAGTGAGATAATTATCCCACCATCCTTTAAGTTGACCTGTAAATCCTGCTATAATCATATTAGCAGTCTTGTTCTCAGTATTACCATTTGCTTTACAAACAGTGCTGAACATTAAAATTCTATGCATCAGCGTATAAATTTGTCTATCGGTATAACCATCAATATTCCATTCATATATCTCATTTCCACTATAACTGTTAGAGATATATGTTTCTTGTTCTTCTAATAACACATCTTGAGGAGTCGGTCTAGGATAATAGTACATCCTTTGTACTGGCTTCCTAGCATGCTTTTCTGAGATTTTATTAATCTCATCCTTTGGAATATTATTCCATCTGTCTTTAGAAGGTCCTTCTTCTATATTCAAAGGCTGGAGATTTAATCCTTTAAACTTTTTTTTCAAAAGGGTTTCTAGATCAACCATATTACCAAATCTAAAGTCTCTCACCTCTGGAGGGGGTTGGATATTATTATTATTATTATTATTATTATTATTATTATTATTATTATTATTATTATTATTATATAACTGATTATTGAATCATATATTATATATAGAATATAATCTCTCTGATACCATTATTATTATATAATTGATTATTGAATCATATAATATCAATTATTATTATTATTATATTATATAATACCATAATATCAATTATTATTATTATTATATTCTATATTCTATATTCTATATAGAATCAAAAGGGGCTATATATTCCATATAGAATATAGAATCTAGTCTCTTATGGGTTCTATTGAATCTACGGTGGCATATGGTCCCGTATATTTCAATACTCAACCAAATTTGCAACTATCCTTATCTGATGTCAATATTCTTGACGCTTTAACATTAAATGTTAAGACTCATGGTTATAACTATGCTCCTGGATCAGAACTTATATGTTTATCTTATAGGATTTATTATAAGTTTTTGTCTACTCTTACTCATCTATGTAAATTGACAGATATGTCAAATGAGACTATGATTTTTGAAACAAATTTTGCTAGGTCCAAAGTCACCACTAGGAGACTTATTGGATGGGATGAAATTGATTTTCCTTCTACTTAGATTTTAGACTCTGTTATATCTCCGAGTCAACAATCTGATGATGTTACTAATCATAAATATTCGCATGTTAGTCAAACTCCTGAAGGTAGAATTTGCATTCAGTTTGAGGACAATAAGTCTTTAACACCTTACAGGCATTCTTATACTGGTAGTAGAAGATTATCTACATCTGCAGGACATTCATATATTGATCCTTTAGAACCAATCTATGGTCCGGCCACATTAAATCGTGCTGCCTCTCTCCATACGATAAACACAGCTGATGGTAATAAGCGTGTTGAACATATAAAGGTTTCTAACAATATTGTTAAAGATGATAATTCTGACAAGGATATTCCTACTTTATCCGATATGGATTTTGATTTTAATAAAACTTAAATGATTAAGTTCCAGATTGATTTTAGTCCGGCGTCACCAGCAAGAAAACATATTTTAAATGAATTTTGTCAAGATAAATGGAAAAGTTTTAAAAACTGGTATACTGAATTTTATAGCATTGATGACAAAAGGAATATTTCCCAAGAGTTTTATGAAACTTGTGCTTTACATAATCAAATTATATATTTTGCTCCTTGTATATAACCACTTACATGCCTTTATATATTAAAGTTCTTGAAAGAACCTATCAAGAAAATAATGGCAAGCTTACAACGAGTATTTATCCTCCACAAAATCCTTTTATTTTACCAAATAATACTGGTATTACTTTTGCTGCTTTTCAAAAATTTATTGATGATGATGTTGCTAGCAAAGGTATAAAGGAAATTAATAATTTGATTTCTCAAAATAATTACTTGTCTTTATATGTTAAAGTTTTGGGGGAACATATAAGTTCTCTTGATTCTAAGCTTGATTATTTAACTGAGCTAGTAAAGAAGATTGGTATTCCTTCTTCGTTTGACCTTTCTATTGTGGTTCATTCTACTCACGTTATACCTAGTCAACCTGAAACTTCTACAAGGCTAGAACCTTCTATTCAGAGACCTCCAGAGATTACTGGATTCAAGATTAAATCCAGAGAAGAGTTGGAAAAGTTAGTTAATGAAAAACTAGCAGGTTTAAATCTTAAACCTTTGGAGCTCACTTCTGAATTTGCGGAGAATATTTCAGATCCGTCAAAAGATTATAAAGAAGAAACCAGGTCTGAACTTAATAAGCTCAGAAAGTTGGGAAAAAGATATGGAGATATGCCTAGAATGGATACTTATTATTATCCTAGACCGACACCTCAAGATGTTTTGGTGGAAGAAAGGGATTGGAACCAGACCAACACCAGTTATAACGGTGATGCCATCTACGAATGGAATTTAGATGGTCTGACTGATAGACAGATTAGTATTATGGTGCATCGTATGCTGATGTATTCTACAATCTGCAAAGCAACTTCTGATAAGAATACTGAAACAGTAATTTTTAGAATGATAGTAGCAGGATTCACCGGCCAATTAAGAGGTTGGTGGGATAACTTTATGACAGCCGAGGATAGAGCAGCGATCTATAATGCTGTTAAGTCTGAACCTGGAGTTGATAATCTAGGAAGAGCCTTAGTAGCTGGCAGACAGGATTGTGTCTACACCTTAGTGCTTACTATTATCGAGCACTTTAGTGGCAGATTCACCAATATGTACGAAAATATTCGTACTTTGTTGAACGGACTTAGATGCAAGCATCTAGGCGAATTTAGGTGGTATAAAGACACCTTTCTCAGTCGGGTTATGGACCTGCCCGAAAGTAATAGTGAGCATTGGAAGGGTAAATTTATTGATGGTTTACCACATTTATTTGCGGAAAGAGTAAGAAAAACTCTTCGTGGAAATAACGTCCAAATCCTGTATAATACTTATACTTATGGACGTCTTATTGGAGTATGCACACAAGAAGGATTAAACTTGTGTAATGAATTAAAGCTGAATGCACAGCTTAAAAGACAGAGACTGACTGAAAAGAACCAGTTAGGAGACTTTTGTCAACAGTTCGGAATGGCAGGTGCCACCGCAACCTCTTCGTTAAGAAAGAAGAATAAGAAGAATGATAAGGATGAATTTTACCAAAGGAAGGGTAAAAGACGACATCGTCGATCAAAAGAGGAAAGATATTTCCGAAGAAAACATCGCAAAGAAAAGAGATTTGTTAAAGACAGATCTGGAAGAGAGTTGAATGATATTAAGTGTTATAGATGCGGTCAATTTGGTCATATTGCCCCGAATTGCAAGAAGGAGCGAATCAAGGCTCTAGCCATGGATTTGGATGATAAATCCAAAGAACAGATTATGGAAATCATGGATGAAACTTCAGTCAGTGATAATGAGAGTGATTATACTTCTTCCTATGAGTCTGAGGCTTCCATTAAATTATTTGATTTACCTGATGATAATGGTTGTGATAAATGTGATACAGGTACAGGAAATTGCTCTTGTGACAACCTGGATTTTTATAAATTACAATCTCAATTTCAAAATAATTTTGAACTTAAACCTATCACTTCTGATAATATTTTAGAATTATTAAAAGAAGTCACTGATAATAATTTGAGAGAAAAAATTATCAGTATGACCTCTATTTCAAAATCGGCAGATAAGCCTATTCAAAAAAGAGACATTTTGGAGGAAGTTCCATATTCTATGGCAGAAGTTCAAAAAAGACTTTTACAAAAGAACTCACCACAAAATATGAATCTTCCCAGTTATACTTCTTCAATGGATGATTTAAAATATGAAGTTGAAAAATTAAAGAGTGAGATTAAATCTCTTAAACAAAATCAAATGATTTTAGACCATCGTATGAACCAAATTGAAAAAAATGCTATGAGTCATGATATTGATGATAAAGGAAAAGGAGTTTTATTAAATGAAACAAATGATTTGAACGAAATCTCTTATTTCACAAAAAGGGCTATTTCTTCCCCTAATGATGATTTGTTTATAGGAATGATGCAAATAGTGACCTCTCATAGATGGTATGTTAAGTGCACTATTTTGATTGATGATAATTTTTCAATTACTGAAACCGCTCTTATTGATAGTGGAGCAGATATGAGTTGTATTCAGGAAGGTATAATTCCCACCAGATACTACCAGAAAACTTCTCATAAAATTAGTTCTGCATCTGGTAATAGAATGAAAATAGATTATAAACTACCTAATGCTTATGTTTGCAAAAATAAGGTTTGCATTCCGCATTTTTTCATTCTTGTCAAGGATAAAATGTTTCCTCCTATTATATTAGGAACTCCTTTTATACAGGCTATTTATCCTTTTACTCATGTTGATAACAAAGGCTTTGATGCTACTTATAAGGGTAAAAAGATTTCTTTTCAGTTTATAACTGAACCCCTTACTAGAAATATAAATACTTTGATTGATAAAAAAAAATTCATATGAAATCTTTACAACATGAAATTTATAGCATGTCCATTGATGATATTTTACAATCTTCAAAAATTCAGGAACAAATTAAAATAATTTCTGAACAATTTGCTGTTTCTATATGCGCTGATCATCCGAGTGCTTTTTGGAATAGAAAAAGGCATGTGATTTCTCTTCCATATGAAGACTCTTTTTCAGAGGAACATATTCCTACCACATCTCGACCCTGTCAGATGAATTTGAAATTACTTGAATTCTGCAAAAAAGAGATTGATAATCTTTTACAAAAGGGTCTTATAAAACCTTCAAAGTCACCATGGTCTTGTATAGCTTTTTATGTCAACAATGCTGCAGAAAAGGAACGTGGTGTACCAAGATTGGTAATAAATTATAAACCTTTGAATAAAGTTTTAAAGTGGATTAGATATCCTATCCCTAATAAACGGGATCTTTTGTCTAGATTATATGATGCCAATATATTTTCAAAATTTGATTTAAAATCTGGATATTGGCAGATTCAGCTTTTTAAAGAGCATACTTATAGGACGGCATTCAATGTCCCATTCGGGCAATACGAGTGGAATGTTATGCCTTTTGGTTTGAAAAACGCGCCTTCTGAATTTCAGAAAATCATGAATGATATTTTTAATCCATATATGGATTTTGTCATTGTCTATATCGATGATATTCTAGTATTTTCTAAAACTTTAGAATTGCATTATAAACATTTAGATATTTTTAAAAGAATTATTATTCAAAATGGGTTAGTTATATCTAAACCCAAAATGAGTCTTTTTCAGACCAAAGTCAGATTTCTTATATTTGCCAGGGAAAAATAATTCCTATTCAAAGATCTACTGAATTTGCTTCTAAATTTCCTAATGTTATTAATGACAGGACGCAATTACAAAGATTTCTTGGAAGTCTAAATTATATTTTCCCTTTTATTAAAAATTTGTCAAAAGACCTGGCTCCTTTATTTGAAAGACTAAAAAAGGGATATAATTTGCCATGGTCTGATATGCATACTGATATTGTTAAAAGGGTAAAAGAGAAGGTAATCTCTTTACCTTGTTTAACCCTTGCTAATCCTGATTGGCAGAAGATTATTGAGACCGATGCCTCTAATATAGGTTTCGGCGGTATTCTTAAACAATTAAATCTCCATGAAAAAAAGGAATATTTAATTCGTTATTATTCAGGAAAATGGACTACGGCCCAACAGAAGTATGCTACTGTGGCCCATGAGATGCTTACCATTATTAAATGTGTCTTGAAATTTCAAGATGATCTTTATAACAAAAAGTTTTTGATAAGAACTGATAATAATGCTGTTAGATTTATGTTTAATAAAGATTTCAAACATGATGCTTCAAAAATCATATTCGCTAGGTGGCAAGCTCAATTAACCCCTTTTGATTTTGATATAGAATATAAAAAGGGGAGTGATAATTTCCTACCGGACTTTTTAACAAGAGAGTTCTTAAATGAAAACTAACAAGATCTGTTTCCACTGCAGAATGAGGCCACAATGGCCATTTCAGTCTTCCTCTAATAGAGGAAGAGGAAGAAATCCAGGTCGATATAACGACCAAAGAGGATCAAATCATACCACAGGAAGTTATACTTCCCGGAGCTCAACCTCAGGAAGTTATACTTCCTAGAATCCAATTATAAGAAGAGGAAATAGAACTCTCATCAACGAGAATATTTCTCAAAGGGAGGAAATTTCATCCCCATCAATTAATATGGAAGATATTCCAAAAGATAGCCCGTTATACGAGGCTTTACAACAGCATATAGCTAGCAAAAAGAAGCAAAGTAATACCTACGCTTTTATTGCCATGGAGACGGCGGAAGACCAAAAGAACTATGAAAAGGTCTCTAAAAGGGAAGTTATACTTCTTCTTGAGAACAAAGATATACAATGGAAAGATAATATTTGGGAGATAACCCAAAAATACTTGATGGAAAAATTATATTTTTTGGGTGAATCATATAAGACCCGAAGTTATTATGAGAATATTCTTATCTCCACTGGAAGTGCAGAGATATCTCACTTCAGAGACAATAAAGATGAGACTGTTTATAACTTCTCAAAATTTGTTATAAAAAGGATTATATCCACAGAAGAGTGGGGTATCTCCACTATGAAAGAAAAACAAGTTATACTCGAAGGTGGAAGGATGAATTTCACCTACTGGGATTATATCCAGGCATTCTCATACGTTTTATATTACAACAATGATAAACACAAGCATACGTGGTTTATAAAAGTATGCTCAAAAATATTCCAAAAGGTTATACCAAATTGGTTCTTAAATTGGTGGACATTCCACGGCCCTTCTATCAGGATATTACCTGAACAGATTAAAGAATTATATGACTCTTGGATACAGGTATCCCCTGATTTGGATCGGTTATACCAAGAAGAACATATCAGCTGGCCAGAAAACATCAGTCAAGTTATGTTCTTTATAGAATTCTCTATTCCTTGGATCCATAAATGGATTCCCGAATTCGGTTATACTGAAGAAAAAATCCCTTGCATATATCGGACTTATTATAATAATTTCTGGGACAAAATGTTAAAAATTGACCCGGTAACCAAGCAGATTTATGGTCAAGAGACCATTGATGATATTAACAAAACTTTGAAGAAATATCAAAGTAGGGGGAAAATTGAAACCATTGATGACAGTCCCCTAAAATATATTGCAAGACGGATAGCTTATCAGCCGGGAGATAAAACCCAACAAATCGAAGATTATTTAAATCTCGTAAAGAAAAATCTGTTGGAATCATTCGAACAAATTTCCAGCAAATCCGATACTTCCATGAAGAGTCAGTCAAATTATGAAGACTCTCAAGCAGATGAAGACATCGACACTGAAGAAGTGTTAAAAGAAGCAGAAAGACTTTTACAACAAGACAGACTAGAAACTAGAGATAGTGACGAAGATTTCGTCCAAAGAATGATTAACGCACAAGGGAAAAAGAAGATCGGATAAGATCAAGAGACCCTGTGGACCCCTTGACAGAAATATCTGTCACTGTGTGATGATAAAACACACTGTACAAAGATTCTTTTTCTTCTATTTAAAGAGGCCTTTGCCTCATTTGTAAATCATCAGAAAAATTAGAAAATTTTTATTTTCCTCTCTCTCTAGGTTTTGCTCTGCCTTCTCTCTAAGAAGACACAACTTTTGTAAATCCCCTCTTGTAATTTTAAATTTTGTATAGAAAAATCAGAAATCGTCCAAACTTCAGACACAACTTTCGGCCTCAAGGTAATTTAATTTTGTCTTTTTATTTATTTTTTTCTCTGATGGCCGAGCTTATAACCGGCTAAACATCTATCTATGTTGAATACCATGCTGCTTGAATCTCCATAAAGATGAACTAGACTTTATCAAAATCAAGAAATTTTATTATGTGAACTTTAAAGATTTAGTGTTAATATTGATAGCTTGGTTCGGAGATGGTGGTACAGTCGGCAAGAATACTGTAGATCTTGGATTTGCCTTAGTGGCTACGTACAGTTGCCCGGTGAAAAAGCCCGTTTATTTGGATTAGTTTAGGGCTGTTGTTATCCCGGGGAGCCCCTAAAAAGGTATCCTGTACACATGGTCTCAAGATCCGGCAGTATTCTTTGCTCAGACAGGCCCCATGCTACGGTGAAAGATTACCATACAGCTATTAATCTATATACTAAATTTTTACACAGTTCAGATAATAATCTCTCTTAGTTTTGATTCTTGTTTGAAGACAAGGGTATTATTGGATAAGGTCTATCACCGTCGAGCGGACTACCGCCGGCATCGATTGATCCTGACCAAAATGGTATCAGAGCCTAGAAATTATTTTATGAGATTCAAAGTATGATGGGATTCAACATAGATATTTTATTATGAATATTGGAGAAAATAGTATTAAAAATACTAGACTTGAAGAGGTAGATATACCTCAAAATCTTGATTTATTAAACAAGTGGACTATTCCACAAGTTCCTATTCATACAATTTATGATTATGGTTTCTTTGATAGATTATCTTCTAAACAGTTGATAAAAACTATTGAGCAGTCTCTTACTTTAAATTCTTCTGAACAAACAGTTCGTTTATTGAACGAACGTGATATTATGCTTTATAAAAAGAAATATAGTTTTATGCATATAGGCTTAGTTCAAATTGCTTTTAAGCCGTTAACCCTTAAAGGGTTACCTGAATCTTTTATGGCTGCTTTAAGAGATGCTAGAAATTTAAATTTTAGACAGTCTCTTATGGGTTCTATTGAATCTACGGTGGCATATGGTCCCGTATATTTCAATACTCAACCAAATTTGCAACTATCCTTATATGATGTCAATATTCTTGACGCTTTAACATTAAATGTTAAGACTCATGGTTATAACTATGCTCCTGGATCAGAACTTATATGTTTATCTTATAGGATTTATTATAAGTTTTTGTCTACTCTTACTCCTCGATGTAAATTGACAGATATGTCAAATGAGACTATGATTTTTGAAACAAATTTTGCTAGGTCCAAAGTCACCACTAGGAGACTTATTGGATGGGATGAAATTGATTTTCCTTCTACTTAGATTTTAGACTCTGTTATATCTCCGAGTCAACAATCTGATGATGTTACTAATCATGAATATTCGCATGTTAGTCAAACTCCTGAAGGTAGAATTTGCATTCAGTTTGAGGACAATAAGTCTTTAACACCTTACAGGCATTCTTATACTGGTAGTAGAAGATTATCTACATCTGCAGGACATTCATATATTGATCCTTTAGAACCAATCTATGGTCCGGCCAGATTAAATCGTGCTGCCTCTCTCCATACGATAAACACAGCTGATGGTAATAAGTGTGTTGAACAAATAAAGGTTTCTAACAATATTGTTAAAGATGATAATTCTGACAAGGATATTCCTACTTTATTATTATTATTATTATTATTATTATTATTATTATTATTATTATTATTATTATTATTATTATTATTATTATTATTATTATTAGTTATTTATTATTTATATTTATTATTTACATTTATTCTTATTCTTATTTTATTATTATTATTATTATTATTATTTATTAGTTATATTTATTTATTTATTTTAACTTTTTATTTTTTGGCTTCTCACTTATATAGTAATAAATATATAATTATGATATGATATGATAAAATATTAATATTTAATTATGTATTTAATTAAATTTTAATTTAGTGAAGGAGCAAAATGGTAATCTAACTTTTTATTTTTTGTCTTTCCACTTATATAATAATATGATATGATGATTATTTTTACATAATATATCTTTTTTTTATTTTTATTTATTTATTTTAAAATAGTAATGCAATTTTGAAGTTAGGAATTTTTCACTTTTCTTATAGTTTAATTTAATTTATTTTTATTTTTATTTATTTATTTATTTAGTGGAGCTTGTTTAATGACATAACATTAAATGACATTAGTTAATAAATGAAATAAAAAAATAAATTTAAAATACAAAAAAAAAATTAAAAAAACAAGAAAAAAAATAAGAATGGAGGTCTTAGAGGCATGCCACATCAGCATTGCCTCTAAGTCTCTTATATATATATATATATATATATATATATATATATATATATATATTGATTATGTGTTCAGTCAAACACAATCACATAAATTGGGACAAGTAAAATATTTTAAATAAACAAACAAATTATTTAAACTTAAAAGTTATTCATTGAAAAGTATTTGACAAATTAATAATTTTACTTTATAAATCAAACTTTCTCTTAAGTATACAATTTAGAGTAAATATATTCTGCGCCTAAAAAGTGGATTATTTATAGCCCTGTAATTATAAAAATGGCTCAAATATATCCTTTCAGTTGAAGAAAATGCGAAAATTAATTTTGATTTTATTTTTTTATTTTTTTAATTAAAATAAAAAGCAGGAGTATATTTAATCCTTCTGACAAAATTATTCGGCGACATATTTAATTTATCTTTCCCATGACCTTTTTTTTAACCTTCTTTAGTTCAATAATTAATTTAAATTTATTGTTTTGATAATCAATTTTTTTTGCACTCATCTTCTTGTCAAATATATCATAGATGCAACGGAAAAAACAATATGCAAAAATAAAGAATAAATTGTAATTTGATCACATGAAATTAGGACATTATCCTCATTTCATGACATTGTATTAACAAATTATTTCAGCAAACAAGTTTTACAAATTAATTGTCACATATAACAACTCAATTCAATAAGTATTAAAGATGTCGGGTTAGTCACATTATAATTCCAAAATTGTCTAGATCATGTCTTATATCGAATGTTAATTCTATAACAAGTTCTTATGTTCTTAATAGGAGTAAAATGACCACTAAATGATGTAGTGAGATAAATCTAAGTTATATTTTTTTTAATAAAAAGTCTCGAATTTAAATCCTAAAGATAAAAAATTTCCTATGTGATTTCTCTTTTATAATAGCTGTGAATTTCAATTAATCAATCAATAAATATCGATTACTAGATACTTAGTTAAATAAATATTAGAAATAAAATAAGTGTATCATGTCCATAAAAATCTCCACCAAATTAATATGATTCATGATGACCATAATAGTTTCTCGTGAAGCTTCAGTCTTAATTCCTTGACTTATAGGTTCACTTCCTCTAGGAAGTCTCCTGTCATACTCGTCTTCTTTCAGGATACTTTTTGGACCATCGATGTTGGGCAACCAAAGTGGCTCTCCCATTTGAGCCATTTCAAGAAGCTCCTCCATAGCTGTCATTGCTACCTTAATAATATATGGCTTTGAAATGCGATCAACTTTAGCTTGTGGTAATAGAAAACAAAAATTATTGAGTTTGAGTTCTATATACTATTACCAGTGCAAATATATTTAAAATAAAATAATTCTACATCAGCATATTACTTAAATTCAAATCATGAGGAAATATGTTAATCTGTTATGAAACAATAAAGCAAAAGAAAGAATATTGTAGAGAAAGAAAGAAGAGAGAGGGATGATTTACAATGAAAAGAACCCCTCTATTTATAGGATAATTCCTCCTAACTTTTCTCCAAAAGATAGACCTTCATTATAATATAACACACACATTCACTACAATACAAATACTTTTATAGACATTTATATAATACAAATATATTTATAACATAGTTCAATTAATCAATCTTTTTTTACTTTTGGTTAGCTCTTCTTTTAGGGGAGAGTTTTCGAGCCTCAATTGTTGTTCATTATATGATGTTTCACCTAAACCGAATCTAGGGTCGCCACAATTAGGTCAACATGTACTGTTGATAGCTTCACTTAACCGCAGACATTCAACCCTGAGCTTATCATTTTTGGCTTGAAGTAATGAGTTCTCATCGCGTTCACCTTGATTCTGCAGGAGAATAGCAGTTCAAAAGCCACAAAATAATAGATTTAGCATAAAGACTTGCTAGCTAGTGCTAAATTAAATAATTTAGTCAATTAATTCCATTGATAATAATTTTAACTTACATCAAATAACATTAATTTGCCTTGAATAATGATTTTTAAAAAGTGAGAATATGTATTAATTAATCATAGAAAATTGACCATTAAAGTGTGAATGCATTTATTATAAAATTCAAATATTTTCTAACTGCATGCGTCGAATATTTTGACAAACAAGAGCAAAACACTATGCCAATTTTAGAGATTGTTTGTTCAAATGTACATCTTCAATTAATATAGACAATAAAAAATTACCATTTTTATTTTAAAATAAGTAATTTTTTATTTTTTTTATTTTTTTTAAAATAAATATGTTTCACAAAATCAATAACACATTGATTTTTTTTCCTTCTAATTTAACTGATTTAAATGAATGAAGTCTTACATAATCATGAAACCACTAAAAAAGGTATACTTCTTTTTCAAGACATTTGTTAAAGTGTAAATTAATAAAAAATATTTTTACTTTTTGAGAATTGAATAATTTTCTTAAAGGGTATGCTCAAATTGAAAACATCATTTATTATGAAACGGAGAAAATATTAGCTAGTATTATATACCTTCACTTTTTTACGTTTATTTTGGAACCAAAATTTGACCTGCAAAGGCTCTAACCCTAGTTTACGACTGAGCTCCATCCTTTGCTTCTTGTTGGTTGAGGACACACCTTAAACAAACTTAAATCACAGAAATAACAAAATATTAATATTACCATAGACACTTTTAGAAGGGAAAAAAATGTGTTTAGAGGAATGAGATATTTTATACGCTCCCATTTCTTGGATCTGTTGCTGGGTGTGGCGGTAATGGCGCGTCCACTTATTTGGACACGTATCATCATTATTTTGTTCGTCATCTAATTGATTGTTGTTTCCATCGGATTTGCTATCGATTTTGTCATCTCCCAGCAGCAACTGCATTATGTTATTTTTCGATATTGTCTCTGGCTCTATAGCTTCCAACAGTGTATTAAACTGGCTCTCTAACATGCTACTTGACTTACATATATAAACGGTAAAATGTTTTTAAGATATCAATAATAGAGGTGATAAGTTCATTTTTTCTCTCTTAATGACTCGGAACGCACAATTTTAAAATTAAAAATGAAAAATTCTTATTAATTGAGCAACCCCCTCTTAATCATATTTTGTATGTTTCTTTTTTTTTTTGGTTGTTGTACAAAAGAGAAGAGATAACACTATAAATAAAGACTGAGAAAGGAGACACAAGTCATTTTTCAAATAAATTGTCTATTTATGATAAATTGAAAATATATGAAAACTATAAAAATTTTGTTTCACCATAATTCATACTCCCTCTCCTCTCCTCCCCCCCACAAAACTTGTAGGATGGGATTAGTGGATGGGGCAGAAGACCTAAACGTGATTTTTTAAACTTTTGAGAAGGATTTTTAATCGAAAAGGAGAAAACAATTAATGGTAAACATTAGAAAAAAAATTTATTTGGTCTCTTATTCGCCATAGATAATTTAGATCTACGTGATGTAAGTCCAAACGTTAAAAAAAAAAAAAAAAGACATCCCTTTAAGGTTTTTTAAAATTTCAAAATTCGGTATCAAAATTTTAATTTAAAATAGAAAAAATTTATTCATCTTACAACAATCCTCGATAATAATATTAGCGAGATTAATTGAAAAATGGGCTAGAAATTAGGCCTCCATATATGCATTAGATTCAATGACATATTAAGAAACTATTAAAAAATCAAAGTAAATAAAAAGTGTTTATAAGTTTTACCTGACCAAGCGGGAGTCCTGATGAAGAAGGAACATTCCCAGGACCATTTTCAATCCTCGAAAAATTCTGATAGCAAATTCAAATTGAATTTAATTAAGTACGAAATTTTTTTATCCATTTTACAACAATCATAGATAGTAATGTCAGTAAGATTAAATGATTAATCAATTAGAAAACAAATTGACATTATTTGGTGACGTTTCTTTTCTAGAAATTAAAACTCTAGAAATGCCTATCAAACATGCATTAGATTCAAGAAAATATAAAAAAATTATAATTTTAAAAAAGGATAAGAAAATTTTAGAATTTCGACCTGAGCAAGCGAGAATCTAGACGAAGAAAAATCATTTCCGATTATCGAGGAATTCTGATTAATCGGATTCATGATCAGCAAAAACCCTAAACAAATGTAACATGTTAGTATAAGAAAGTCAACTTTTTGACTTTATGTATATTATTTTAAATTTTTTTTGGGCTGATCAAGGAAAGAGAATTTCAACAAAACCAATTAAAAACTAAAGGGTTCTCATATAAAAAAAATTTATCAGGTGGTTTTGCTTTGTACAAGTATGTGTATGTGCAGTAAAAATAAATTTAAAAAAAACATCACTCTCAAAATAATCTTGAGCAAGATGTCCCACTTTCTATTTAAATGTATAAAAATTACTATCAACCTGCTAGAATATAACAAGATCAAATCCCCAAAACAAACTCAAACTTATATTTAGGTATATATGTAAAAGAAAATATACATATCAATAATGAATTTTGTGCTCTTAACAAGTTTTCTGTAGAAGGTTGAGAAAAGGGAAAGTACTTTTGAGATCAAATGTGATGAAGAAATAGGGAAATGGAGAAAGCAAGAAGACCAACAAGAGTGATGAGAGAGAGAGAGGGAGAGGTGAGTAATTGTAAGGTGAGAGATGGTGCCACTGCTTTAAGTAGAGTGGAGAGAGAGCTTCTAATTAAAAAGAAACAGTAGAAAAAAGAAGAAACTAGAAAACTATGTTTTGAAGTACAAAATATCTTAATTATGCAATACAAACTAAATTTAGTATCAATTTTTAGAATTTAATTTTGAAATAATCACTTTCTATATACCACAAATAATATAAGTGTTGGTTATTTTCTACTATTATGGAAAAGGTTTTATTACAATTATACCTATGATAAAAGTTGTTACAACGTTAAACATAAATTGATGTATAAAATGAATTAAAGAATATATAATACATCATCTTCTTAGATATTAAAAATATTCAAATTTACTCATCTTTCAAAAATTTTAAAATGTTATTTGATTTGCTTTATTTAAATTTAGTGAGTAATTGCCTGATCGTTAGAACAACTTATTGAGTTACTAAAATAAATATCTGTTGATATCTTAAGTGAGGAATAAATTGATCCATAAAATGAATGAAGAGGTCAGTTCATTCCCTCTAAATTTAGTAAATTTCCGCGTAGTCATTAATTAGAATGACCTACTAATTAGTTCGATTGAAAGGGAATTTTGGGAAAAGTTCAAAAAGTATACACCCGCTTTCTCTATCAAATAAATAGGAATCATGAGGAAATCGAGAGATCCATATCCATAACCTATACAGGATAACATTACAATGGAATACGTAGATGCAACACAATATACTGAATAACCCTATATCAGAAATACTCTAGATGACCCTCTATCAAAAATTTTCATTTCACTTCTACAATGTCCATATGCATGAAATGTAATGTCAATGTCATAGTCAATACAAGATTCAAATTCCAGCCCAGAAAATTATAATCCCCTGTGAATCAATAAATGAGAGTAAGAAAGTGAAAGTATAAACAAGTGAGCAATATGAACCATAACTCCATCAATATATCAAGTATCATGCTCACAAATTCATGAAATCAACAAAGTACGGACATAATTACCAAATTACCCTTAGCATGATACTGGAACCCACATAAATGCTCGTTATCTAATTTATAAAGGACATTCATTATCCATGCCCCTTAATTCAATAATCAAACAACTCTAACACTTTATATGGAGTCAAGAAAGTCTTAACTTGCCAAATTACAAACTTGTGCTTTGCTATGCCTCCGAATGATTTCAATCTGTTCAAATACGAAATCTATATAAGCATGTGAGTCTGTGGACATTCATATTGCTATACTATATCTCAGGCCCAAAAGATCAACTCCGATATCCCAAGGTCAAAATAATAAATTGACACAAAAATTAGTACCCATAAGATCAGAAGCTTATTCACTAAAAATTATTAAAATTCGATCACTAATAGATCCCCAAATTGAAGAATTACCATTTTTCACATCTAAGTATTAAACCTATCAATTTATGGGATTAAATTATGAAACTAATGATGAAATAATAGGAAAATAGTAAATACTAGGTCAGCTTCTTATCTCCAATTCAAAACAAGCACAACGCCTTTAAGATCACTAAAATTTGAGACCCCTAGCTTCCAAAATTGAAATATGAACTATGAAATCAAATTCAGGAATTAAACATTTTCCATGTATTAAATTCACTTCACGAACGCAAGGACCCTCTGCGATCACAACCAAGTGACCCAAACTCAGCCTATTCAAACACAATGAGAGTCTCGCAAGCAAAAAGTGAAGCACATGTATCATATAACAAAAAACAACAAAATTGAAAATTAATCCAACTCTCGAATAATAAACCCTCATATTTCATCCAGCACCTTACGAATTCAAACTAAATATGCAGATCAATCATAAAACACATTTTGAATATGTTAAAATCAACAAAACACCAAATCGAATTTTTCTTGACCAAATATTGTCATGGTCAAACCTAAACTTTCCGAAATGCTCAAATCTAACCAAAGATCAAAATCATATCTGAACCCTTTGGAACCTATTCCAATCATTCAATTAAGTCATAAAATATCCTCCTGACCTGTTGGAGCTGTCAAAACTTAAATTCAACCTTTTTAACCTAAAATATTTACTTTGACCAAATTTCTCAAACACCAAATTTCTAAAACAGAAAATCTTCTATGAAATACATCTGATCACCTTGAGAATCATGTCACTAATTGTTGCAAGTCACAAATGACATAATGAAGCTACGGTAGCAAAGAAAACAACCATGAGGGTCAATACATCATCCACCACTAAAACTCAAGTTCATTCTCAAACTGAAAGAGAAAAAAGTGCCTGCATTATTGAATAGATGAGGATATCTGCCCCACGTGTCTGCCTCAACTTCCCAAGTGGTCTCTTCAACAGGATGATTCTCCACTGTGCCTTCAATGATCCAATCTTCTTATACCTCAGCTTTTGAATCTGCCTGTCCAGATTAGTTATAGGTTTCTCCTCAAATGTCATATCCTGATCTAACTGCACCAAATCCCATTGAATCACATGAAAACCATCATAACGGTATTTTTTCAGTATCCAAACATGGAACATTGGATGATCACTTGATAAAACCTAGAGGCAAAACCAATTCATAGGCCACCTCATCAATACGCTATAATACCTCGAATAAACCAATAAATCTACGGTTGAGTTTGCCCTTCTTCTCAAATATCATAACACCTTACATTGACGATACCTTTATAAATATCTTCTCACCAGCCATGAACTCTAGGTCACAAACTTTTCAATCCACATAACTTTTTTATCAACTTTGGCTATGAGGAGCCAATCTTAAATCAACTTGACCTTGTCCAATAAATATCAAGGTCTGTAACCTATGGCTTGAACTCAAATGCATCAAACCAATCAATCAAAGAATAATATCTCCTATCATACAAAGCTTCAAATGGATCCGTATAAATGCTGGAACGATAATTATTATTATAAGAAAACTCTACCAAAGGAAAAAAATTGACCCCTAGTGACCTCCAAAATAAATTACATAAGCATAAAGCACATCCTTAAAACCTGAACAATCCATTTGTCTGTAGTTAGAATGTTATGTATATACTGAGTTCTACTTGACTATCCTACTCCTTTTGCATGGATCTCCAGAAACGAGATGTGAACTAAGTACCCTAGTCTGAGATGATAGAAATAGTCACCCATACAAATGGACTATCTCTTGAATATTGATTCTGGTCAATCTCTCTAAAATGTAGGTAGTCCGAATCGAAATAAAATGAGCAGATTTAGTCAACCTATCCATGATGACCCAAATAGTGTTAAACTTTCTCAAAGTATGTGGTAACCTTACCATTAAATTCATAGAAATACATGTCCACTTCCACTAAAGTATAGGCATCCTCTAAATTCTATCTTCTAGTCTCTAGCTCTCATACTTCACTTGCTGGAAAACTAGGCATCGAGACACATGCTCTGTAATGTCTCTCTTCATCCTACATCACCAATAGTGCTGCTTCAAATCATGACACATCTTCACTACTTTCGGATGAATAGAATACCTAGGAAATGAGTCTTCTCCATGATCTATTTGATCAAATCATCCACTTTTGGAACACATATATAACTCTTGATTCTTAAAACACCTTCCTAATTCAAAATTTCTTCCTTAGCTTCACCTTTCAGCACTTTATCTTGAATCATCTTCAAACTACCGAGCCTTAATATGCTTTGCCAAAAGTGACTGTGCCTTAATAAAATCAAGAACACTATTGGTTTTCAAATTGTCAAGTCTCACAAAGTTATTAGCCAAAGATTGAACATCTATGGCCAAAAGATGTTCCTCCACCAGCAATATAGCCTAACATATACTAACTGTCTTCCAAATCAAGACATATGTTACCACATTAGCCTTGCTTGAATGGTAATGAATAGTTATATCATAATCCTTAAGCAACTCTGCTCTTTTCCTCTATCTCAAATGTAGATCTCTCTGCCTGAAAATATACTATAGGTTGTGATGATTTGTGAAAACCTCACAATGGACACCATAGAGATAATGCCTCAAAATCTTCAAAGTAAATACTATAGTGCCAATTCCAAATCATAAGCAGTGTATTTCTTCTCGAATACTCAACTCCCTTGAAGCATTATCTATCACCTTGACTTTATCCATCCACATACATCCATTACCAACTCTAGAAGCATTGCAATAGACTCAAAGCCTTCATCCTCCACAAGTAAGGTTAAAATAAGAATCAAAGTCAACAAGTCTTGAGCTTTCGAAAGCTCGCCTCGCACTCATTTTACCACTAAAAAGTCATATTATTTTGAGTCAATTTCGTTAATGGATATGCAATAGAAGAGAAACCCTCCACAAATAGCCTGTAGTAGCCAGTCAATACCAAAAAGCTCTTAATCTCGGTAGACGAAGTAGGCATAGCTCAATCTCTAATATCCTCAATATTATTTGGATCTACCATAATATCTTCCTTGACACCACATGTCCCGAGAATTCCAAGGAACTCAACCAATACTCACACTTCGAGAACTTGGCATACAACCACTAATCCTTCAAGGTCTAAAGCACGATACTCAAATATTACTCATGCTCTTCTCTACTATGGGAGTAGATAAAGATGTCATCAATGAAAACAATAATGAAGGAATCCAAATTGGGTCTGAATTCACTATTTATCAACTTGATGATCATTGTTAGGCATTAGTCTACCCAAAATACATGACCAAAAACTCATAATGACCATAATGGGTCCTAAAAGTTGTCTTGGGGATATATTTGCCCTAATATTTAACTGATAGTAATCGTATCGCAAATCAATCTTCGAAAACACTGAAATACCCTCGTCACTACTTTGTTGGGGTTCAATCAATGATACTTGTTGGGTACACATTATTTTTTTATACTCATACTACACTTATAAATACCCTTAACCTTGAAAATTTGATATTTAAAGTTTTGAAATCTTTTTTTAATTTTTATTTTAGAAATTAATAAAACGATATAACTTATACACATGCAATCAAAAATTAAAAATCAAAAAAAGAATTAGAAATTAAAAAGATATATTGCAATGAGTACCTTTCTAGATCACCTTTATTAGAAATTGAGAAATCATTTTTCTCTTCTTATTTTAATTTTAAATATTAATTTTATCAAACTTAATAAATACCGGGTATGTTTCGCCGCAAAATAAAAATGCATGATTGAATAATAAATTATTAATACATTATGAATAAAATTACGGGAAGCATACCCGATATTAAATAAATTTATTATTCAATCATGTATTTTTATTTTGCGAGAAAATATACCCGGTATTTATTAAGTTTGGCAAAATTATTATTTATAATTAAAAAAAATTTAACTTCTAATTAAAGTGATCTAAAAAGGTACTCATTATAATATATATATATGTGTGTATGTATGTATATTATATGTATATATTAATTTCTAATTTTTCTTTGAATTTTAAATTTTTGATTGTATGTGTAAATTATATCAATTTTATTAAATCCTAAAATAAAAAGTAAAAAAATAAAATTTTAATCCTTTAAATTTAAATTTTCAATGTTGAGAATATTTTTAGACCAAAAGGTGAAAGAAGAGTATTTATGAGTCATTTCTCATAGGTTAAGTGTATTTTTGGCCCTTTTCTCTACTTTTTATGCAAATTCGGATGTTGATAGTAGTGCAGCTTGTGACAATGTCTAGAGGTTGTTGACTTGGAGTTTCAGGATGAGTTGTTTGATTGATTTGCACCACTAGACTCTCATTCTATTTTTTATTTCATGCTTTTCTTTTCTAGATGGTGTATTAAAAATATCTTTTTTTTTATTCTTAAATTATGTGTTCAATCAAACACAATCACATAAATTGGGACAAGTAAAATATTTTAAATAAACAAACAAATTATAAACTTAATAGTTATGCATCGAAAAATATTTGACAAATTAATAATTTTACTTTATAAATCAAACTTTCCCTTAAGTATACAATTTAGAGCAAATATATCCTGCGCGTAAAAAGTGGATTATTTATAGCCCTGAAATTATAAAAATGGCTCAAATATACCCTTCGGTTGATGAAAATGCAAAAAATTAATTTTGATTTGTCACGCCCCACCTTGGGAGGCATGACTGACATTTGGTTCCCTACTAAGACTTGGACTGCTGGACTATTGAGCCTAAGCACTTGTGGTGCCAGGCTCACTCTAACTCTGGGTTCATGGAACCAACGGGCTATATAACGGCTATAAATACAGCCTCCGGCCGACTAGGCCTATAGCCACCTGTAAGACAATAACAGCTAACATGAACAACAGTAGTATAAAGGAACCTATGCGGGCCGACAAGGCCACCATGCTGACTAGTTTCACTAAAACGTTGGATCAAATGCTAAACTACTTTGTGATCGGCAAGGTCACCAACTATTAACTGAATAAGGCCCCACACGACCATCATAAACAAACTAAAACATAGACACGGCCTCACACGACTAGTACAACTAACCAAAGGGAATATACAATCTGCAAGCCTCTAAGAATGATAATAAGATGGTCGGGATAAGGCCTCGGCCTACCCGTACTGTACAACAAAAAGAGAAATAAACCACTAGCTTTCAAGCTCCGGATGACAGGAGCTATTGACTCTGTGTGCTGGATGAAATTACGAGGGATCGACTCCTCGTCTATGAGTACCTGCAGGCAAGTAATGCAGCGCCCCAACGGGCGTCAGTACCACGGGTATCGAGTATGCAAAGCAATAACTAGAACATAACTGAAGATAAACAGTAATACTGATAGTTACTGAAGTGTAGGAGATGGCTAAGACTGCCTGCGATGGCAGAATCTAAACTAAGCTTAACTGTACTAGAGAGAAGGTGAGAATCATACCTGTCAATGCGGCATCCTGCTATCTATCAATTTAACAAATAACACATATAGCATATAAGAACCTATACCATCCCCCAGAAGCTGGAAGATACAAATCAACATGCAATCTATATACCCCTACCCGGGTCGCCATAAAAAAATAACAATTCACTCCACTCATCTAGTAACTATGAGCATCCCGCCGGCCCCCTGGGTATGCAACTTGGGCTCTCTAGGCCCCTGACTATAGCTGTATCTGAGTCCGGAGGACTCCTGTAAACTGTAATTTGAGATCTGTGATCTATAATCTGTAATTTGTGCCCTGGCGCAATCACTCGACATGGGTATGCTATAATGCTGATGAGCCTGCTATGGGGAATGTTGCATCCCGTCTTCGTCCTCTGGAGGACGACATGCTAACTCCTTGGAGTGACGTATCCTCACCCTCTAGAGGGCGAGTCGACACAGTTATTAACCCTGGGCTGGCAAGGAAGCTCTAAGGGTGCCCAACATAGAACAATCAGGTCTCTACAAACAACAATAATCACATATAACATATATACTAAATCTGATAATACTGTCCATGTTCTGATATTCTATTCTAAATTCCTTGCTGAATTATACTAAATCTGATACTGAGTTATACTGAGTCTGGAATAATATCTCGTTGTCTGATACTAATTTACTAACTTTTATTCTGAATATGACATAATAATTATTCAAGCATGCTTACTGAATTCCACTGGGCATAATACTAGGCTTTGAAACGTTCTTCTGGAATTTATTCTATTTTACTATACTAGAATTACTATTTTGCCGAAGAAATTGGTTTTACATACCTCAGTTGCCGACTTCTTGACTAACTGGCGTAACTCGGCCAATATCCAGCTATTTCTTCCAACTGCATTCATATTCATAGCAAATAAAACTAAATTCATCAATATTCTGGAAGAAAACACTACTCTGAATATATATACTGCCCAAACTTTGACTTATCGAAAAACAGCCGAAAACTCGCTATTTCTCGAAAGTCCATAAGGGAGAAATACTCACTTTAGGGATAGGAGTATATTGACACTAATTTGGAGCAATTCCACTTACCTTAACTCAGCGTGACGATGATTCGCCGGCCGAATTTCGCGAAACTAACTCTGCAGGAATGCTCCCGGCAGTTTTATGCTTCGCTACCCAAAGTTAATTCGAGTTTGGACTGTGTTTGACGGCGTAATTGGAAGGAAATTTATGGTGAACCTTCGTTTCTCTCTGTTTTCTAATTGTTTCTGCTGGAAATAGCATGGAAAGTAACTTAAAAACGAAGTATAAGGCTTTATATACTTGGGCTTGAACCCGTCCTCTTTAAATCGCATTTGTCGAATGCGATTTATAAGTCGCATTTGCCTTGCGATGCTCCGACTTGACACTTGTTCGGTCTCTCCCCGGGCCCTTTTCTCGCACGGGCATTCTAAAGCTTTTAACAAACATGCGAATAGGCCAACTAAGTGTCAAGAACTTACGGGGTGTAACATCCTTCCCCCCTTAAGAACATTCATCCTCGAATGTTAACTTCTGTTTGCAGAAATTTTAACTTGCTCTACTTATTCTGGAAAAATTTCGGCAGAGTTTCCCTATAATATGGACTATCTCAAAAATCCTAAAACGCAAAAAAGTCCAATACAGGTACTCCATATAATACTATAGCATCCATTACACAATAAACTAGAGTCAACTATCTCACGTACACATGAATATAATGTAACTCATAAAATAGTAATAATAACATACCTCTGGCTGACTAAGTCTGAAATAACTGAGGATATCTGACTTTCATATTTTTTTCTACTTCCCAAGTAATTTCCTCTCAGTTCCTGTTACGCCATAACACTTTGACAGAAGCAAAATCTTTAGTTCTTAATCTGCGAATTTGTCGGTCTAGTATGGCTACTGGAACCTCTTCATAAGCCAGCTCCTCTGTAACCTGGACATCCTGAACTGGGACAACTCTGGAGGGGTCTCCTATATACTTCCTCAGCATGGACACGTGGAAAACTAGGTGAACAGACTCTAATTCTGGAGGTAAGTTCAACTCGTATGCCACTTGGCCTATTCTTCGGCGAATCTGATAAGGCCCAACAAATCTCGGGCTAAGCTTGCCTTTCTTGTCGAATCTCATCACCCCTTTCTTTGGAGAGACTTTCAATAATATCCAATCATTCACATTAAATTCCAAGTTTTTGGGCCACACATCAACATACGATTTCTGGCGGCTCTGAGCAGTCAGTAGGCGTTTTCTGATAAGCTTTACTTTTTCCACTGACTGATGAATAATATTCGGCCCAATCGGCGCTGACTCTCCTGCTTTAAACTAGCCAACTGGCGATCTGCACTTTCCCCATACAATGCCTCATAAGGCGCCATCTGGATAGCTGAATGGTAACTGTTATTATAAGCAAACTAATAAGTGGTAAGTGCTCATCCGAGCTACCTCCAAAGTCCAACACACATGCTTGTAACTTATCCTCGAGCATTTGAATAGTGCGTTCTGCCTGCCCATCTGTCTGAGGATGAAAAGTTGTGCTCAGATTAATTTGTGTTCCCAAGCCTCTCTAAAATGATTGCCAAAATTTGGCTGTAAATTGTGCCCCTCTGTCAGAGATAATGGACACTAGAACACCATGCAGTCTGACTATTTCTCTGATATACAAGTCAGCATAATCTTCGGCAGAGAAAGTAGCCTTACTGGCAGAAAATAGGCTGATTTTGTCAGTCTGTCAAAAATTACCCAAATTGAGTTATTTTTATGCCTGGTACGAGGTAATCCTGCTACAAAATCCATATTTACTGTTTCCCACTTCCAAAGAGGCATAGCTATGTCTTGAGTCAATCCGCCTGGTTTCTGGTGTTCAGCTTTTACTTGCTGGCAGTTAGGACACTAGGCTACGAATTCTGCTAATTCCCTCTTCATACCTAGCCACCAGTAGATTTCTTTGATATCGTGGTACATTTTCGTTGCGCCTGGATGGAGAGAATAACGGGTGTAATGTACCTCGCCCATAATCTGCTGGCGAAGCCCTGCAACGCCTGGAACACAAAGGCGGCCCTTACATCGCAACACTTCATACTCAGTTACTTGAAAATCCGACGCTTTTCCTTGCTGAACTGTGTCTTTAAGCTGAACCAGGTCAGGATCTTCATACGGCCGTTCCTTTACCTCTACAACTAATGACGACATTGTGGTGTTCTGAATTACCGCTCTGTTGTCCTCTGTTTCTGCTACACGAACGGCTAAACTGGCTAACTGGTGTATTTCTCGGGCCAATTCCCGCTGCTCGGGATGCAAGTACACCAAACTCCCCATAGATTTACAGATAAGGGCATCTGCTACTACATTGGCTCTTCCTGAGTGATACAGAATATTTACATCATAATCTTTCAACAACTCCAACCAGCGACGTTGCCGCAAATTCAACTCTCTCTGGGTGAAGATATACTGTAGGCTTTTATGATCAGTGAAAATATCCACATGGATGCCATACAAGTAATGTCTCCATATCTTTAGGGCGTGGATCACTGTGGCTAGTTCCAGGTCATGGGTAGGACAATTCTTTTCGTGTTCCCTCAGCTGTCTAGAAGCATAAGCAATTACTTTACCATGCTGCATCAACACACATCCTAACCCAATGCCTGAAGCGTCACAATAAACTGCATAACCCTCTATACCTTCTGGCAATGCTAACACTAGGCGGAGGTCAACCTGTCTTTCAACTCCTGGATACTCTACTCACATGCCTCCGTCTGCTGAAACTTTACTGCTTTTTACGTCAGCTTAGTCAGAGGTGCTGCTATGGTGGAGAATCCCTCAACAAATCTTCTGTAGTACCATGCTAATCCCAGAAAACTGCGTACTTCGGTCGGAGTGGTAGGTCTGGGCCATGTTTTTACTACTTCTATCTTCTGTGTATCTACCTGTATACCAGCATCCGACACGATATGACCCAAAAAGGCTACTGAATTCACCCAAAATTCATATTTAGAGAACTTGGCATATAACTGACGGTCTCTGAGAATCTGGAGCACTGTCCGCAAATGATCTTGGTGGTCTGTCTATGAGCGACAATATACCAGAATATCGTCAATAAACACTATTACGAACAAGTCCAGGTATGGTCTGAAAATACTGTTCATCAGGTCCATAAACACGGCTGGAGCATTCGTCAGCCCAAAGGACATGTCTAAGAATTCAAAATGGCTGTATCTGGTCCTGAAGGTAGTTTTCGTAATGTCCCTTTCACGAACTCGAACCTGATGATATCCAGACCGTAAGTCAATCTTGGAGAAATATCTGGCCCCCTGTAATTGATCAAACAAATCATCTATTCTGGGAAGCGGATACTTATTCTTGACTGTAACCTTGTTCAACTGCCGGTAGTCTATACACATGCGGAGGGAGCCGTCCTTCTTTCTCACAAATAGAACCAGCGCACCCCAAGGTGAAGTACTCGGCCTAATAAAGCCCTTATCTAACAGATCCTTCAGCTTCTCCTTTAGTTCTCTAAGTTTAGCAGCAGCCATACAATACGGAGGGAACGATATGGGCTGAGTTCCTGGTAGCAAATCAATTGCAAAATCTATTTCTCTTTCTGGGGGAATACCAGGTAGCTCATCTGGGAATACGTCAGGGAATTCATTAACCACTAGAACAGACTGGAGAGTCGGAGGCTCTACCCGCACATCCTGGACTCTGACTATGTGGCAAATGCATCCCTTAGCTATCAACTTCCTTGCCTGAAGGTAGGAAATAAACTTACATTTCTGCGTAGCTGTACTGCCCTTCCACTCTCGTACTGCCTCCCCTGGAAAGTGGAATCGGACCGTCTTGGTCCAGCATTCTACACTGGCATAGCACGACACTAACCAATCCATACCCATAATGGCATCGAAATCAATCATCTCTAATTCTACCAGATCTACTGTGGTCTGACGATCAGCAACCTCTACTATACACCCTCGATAAGCCCTTCTAGCTATGATGGAGTCACCGACGGGTGTAGATACTGAAAAGAGTTGCTGAAGCAACTCTGGTACAACACTAAACTTTCGAGCCACAAATGGGGTAACGTAGGACAAGGTAGATCTGGATCAATCAATACATAAGCAGGGTGAAGTAAATAGTCATCATACCTGTTACCACATCTGGAGATGCCTCTGAGTCCTGCCTCCCTGGTAATGCATAGGTATGGCTTGGGCTCATACCTGAACTCGAGGCCCCTGATCTGCCTCGGCCCCTGCCTGTTGGGACTGAGGGCCTATACCCTGCCTAGGCTGCTGGAGTTCGCGGCCCTGCTGATGCCCTGTCCTGTCTATCTCGGTTACCCTGACCCTTGGCTGGACAGTCTCTAATCATATGACCCTCCTGCCCGTATATATAACACCCTTTGGAGCCATATCTGCAAGCTCCAATGTGGGGTCGGTTGCAAATAGGGCAAGGTGGGGGTGTATACCTGCTCTGCTCTGCCCTTCTCTGCTGGGGTGAATCTACCGTTCGAAAACTCCCGCCGAACTCTGTCTGTCCCCGGCGACCAAATCTCCCCCTGTATCTCATCTGATCTATTCCTGTGGCGCTGTCTAAGGCCCTCAATAGTCTGGGCAAAGGCCTGCACCCGAGCAATATCCATATCTTCCCGCAGCATAGCTGTCGTGCATGCCTCAATATATTCTACGTTCAGACCCATAATAAACCGATGGACTCTAGATGGCATGGTTCCACAAAGGCTGGAGCATAGCGGGTCAAGGAATCGAACTGCAGGGCGTACTCCTGTACACTTCTCGCCCCCTGCTCCAAGTGCAAAAACTGGTCCATCCAGACCTGTCGGATTTCCCGTGGCAGATAACGGTCCAGGAAGGCCTCTGAAAAGCTGGACCAGGTCGGAGGGGCAACATCTCTCCCTCGGGACCTTTCCCAACTTTCATACCACAACACAACAATATCCCGCAGCCAGAATACCGCTAACTCAACCGACTCTGTAGATGTCACATTCATGACTCGGAAGAGAGAGCATCTGATCCAGGAAGTCCTGGGGGGTCCTCTGCCTGATCCAACCCTGTGAACTGCGGGGGACCTAGTGCCAAAAATTCTCGGACCCTCGAACTGCCAGGCCCACCTGATGATTCTGCGATTACGGGTGGCACGGACTGGCGCTGAGTAGCCATCATTTGTGCCAACATAACTACTGCACTTCGAATTTCCTGGTCAGATGGTGTAGGTACAGGAACTGTCGGAGGTAATGTCGTCCCGAGTGGCTCCTGGTGGGGTAGGGACTGATGTGAAGGTCGAGATGATGTCTCTGTATCGCCCTCAGATTGGGCTGATTCTAAATGAGGCTGAGGCATCCTGCTGGTGCCTTCTCTTGCTGCGGTATAAAATCTTCTACTAGTGACAGGATGTCGTTAGTCTGGCATTTTATCTGTAAACAAAGAGTATGATAAGTTTAGGAACTAAACCCTATACTATACTGCTCTATAGCACGACTGAATATGAAGAAAGAGTAACCATCCTATCATGCCTTGCAGCCTCCTGCCTATGGTATGTGATGCACAACACATCCATAGACAAGACTCTATTTAGCACGTCTTGCAGACTCTCTGGGATACGACCTGCTCTGATACAAAGTTTGTCATGCCCCGCCTTGGAAGGCATGACTGACACCTAGTGCCTTATTAAGACCTAGACTGCTGCACTATTGAGCCTAAACACTTGCGGTGCCAGACTGGCTCTAAATCTGTGTAAATGGAACCAACGGGCTATATAACAGCTGTAAATACAACCTCCGGCCTACTAGGCCTATAGCCACCTCTAAGACAACAACAACTAACCAGAACAACAGTAGTATAAAGGAACCTATGCGGGCCGACAAGGCCACCATGCTGACTAGTTTCACTGAAACGCTGGAGCAAATGCTAAACTACTCTGTGACCAGCAAGGTCACCAACTATTAACTGAATAAGGCCCCACACGGCCATCATAAACAAACTAAACATAGAAACAGCCTCAAACGACCGGTACAACTAACCACAGGGAATATACAATCTGCAAGCCTCTAATAATGATAATAAGATGGTCGGGACAAGGCCACGGCCTACCCGTAATGTACAACAAAAAGAGAAATAAACCTCTAGCTGTCAAGCTCCGGATGATAGGAGCTGATGACTCTATGTGCTGGCTGGAATTATGAGGGATCGGCTCTTCGTCTATGAGTACCTGCAAGCAAGTAATGCAGCGCCCGCAACCGGCATCAATACCACGGGTACCGAGTACGTAAAGCAATAACTAGAACATAACTGAAGATAAACAGTAATACTGATAGTTACTGAAGCATAGGAGATGGCTAAGACTGCCTGGGATGGCAGAATCTAAACTAAGCTTAACTATACTAGAGAGAAGGTGAGAATCATACCTGTCAATGCGGCATCCTTTTATCTATCAATTTAACAAATAACACATATAGCATACAAGAACCTATACCAGCCCCCATAAGCCGGAAGGTACCAATCAACATGCAACCTATATACCCCTACCCAGGTCGCCATCTAAAAATAAAAATTCACTCCACTCATCTAGTAACTATGAGCATCTCACCGGCCCCCTGGATATGCAACTTGGGCTCTCTGAGCCCCTAACTATAGCTGTATCTGAGTCCAAAGGACTCCTGTAAACTGTAAACTGAGATCTGTGATCTATAATCTGTAATCTGTGCCCTGAGCGCAAGCGCTCGGCAAGGGTATGCTATAATGCTGATCAGCCTGCTATGGGGAATGCTGCATCCCATCTTCGTCCTCTGGCGGACGGCATGCCACTCCTTGGAGTGACGTATCCTCACCCTCTAGAGGGCGAGTCAACACAGCTATTAACCCTGGGCCGGCAAGGAAGCTCTAAGGGTGCCCAACATAGAACAATCAGGTCTCTACAAACTACAATAATCACATATAAAATATATATTAAATCTGATAATATTGTCCATGTTCTGATATTCTATTCTGAATCCCTTGCTGAATTATACTGAATCTGATACTGAGTTATACTGAGTCTGGAATAATATCTTGTTGTATGATACTAATTTACTGACTTTTATTCTGAATATGACATAATAATTATTCAAGCATGCTTACTGAATTCACACTGGGCATAATACTCGTCTTTAAAATGTTCTTCTGGAATTTATTCTATTTTACTATACTAGAATTACTATCTTGCCGAAGAAACTGGCTTTACATACCTCAGTTGCCGACTTCTTGACTAACTGGCGTAACTCGGCCAATATCCAGCTATTTCTTCCAACTGCATTCATATTCATAGAAAATAAAACTAAATTCATCAATATTCTGGAAGAAAACACTACTTTGAATATATATACTGCCCAAACTTTGACTTATCAAAAAATAGCCGAAAACTCGCTATTTCTCAGAAGTCCATAAGGGAGAAATACTCACTTTAGGGATAGGAGTATATTGACACTAATTTGGAGCAATTCCACTTACATTAACTAGGCGTGAAGACGATTCGCCAGCCGAATTTCGCGAAACTAACTCTGCAGGAATGGTCCCGACAGCTTTATACTTCGCTACCCGAAGTTAATTCGAGTTTGGACTATGTTTGACGGCATAATCGGAAGGAAATTTATGGTGAACCTTCGTTTCTCTTTGTTTTCTAATTGTTTCTGCTGGAAATAGCATGGAAAGTAACTTAAAAATGAAGTAGAAGGCTTTATATACTTGGGCTTGAACCCCTCCTCTTTAAGTCGCATTTGTAATGCGATTTATAAATCGCGTTTGTCGAATGCGATTTGTAAGTCGCATTTGCCTTGCGACGCTCCGACTTGGCGCTTGTCCGGTCTCTTCCAAGGCCCTTTTCTCGCATGTATGGCATTCTAAAGCTCTTAACAATATGCGAATAGGCAAACTAAGTGTCAAGAACTTACGGGGTGTAACATGATTTTATTTTTAAAATTTTTTGATTAAAATAAAAGCAATGTAGAAGTATATTTAATCCTTCTCATAAAATTATTCAACGGCATATTTAATTTATCTTACCCATAATCTTTTTCTTTTCTTTTTTTTACCTTTTTTAGTTCAATAATTAATTTAAATTTATTATTTTGATGATCAATTTTTTCTTTGCACTCATCTTCTTGTTAAATATATCATAGATGCTGTGGGAAAAAAATTATGCAAAAATAAAGAATAAATTATAATTTGATCACTTGAGATTAGGGTTGTTCATAGATTGGCTTTTAGTTAAAGCAAAATCAAATTAATTTAGTCAATTTTTTAATTATTAAAATTAAATCAAATCAAATATAATACATATTCTTCGATTTGGTTCGATTTTTAAGAAATCTAATGATATTTCTCTCTTTTACTATTTTTTTCCCACGATTAGAAAAGACTCACTCTTTTTCAACTTATAATTTGTTATTACCCTTTTATTACAAAATTATAATTTTCTTAAAATATCAAAAAAAATAATTTAAGATCTATAATCTCTGCTTCAGTATTAACCCAATAAGTCAAACTCTACGAACACAGCAAAAATTGAAAGAAGTTTCATTCTAGAAAAAAAAAATTAAAGTAATTATAGTCAAATCTTAAACAAGTGTCTACATGCAAAACAGGCTCAAGTATTCTTGTGCACAAAGCATTAAATTATTTTCGCACTTATTTTCTTTACTTGAACAAACTACAATTACTATAAGTGGATTGTGTGGCATTTGTTATTTTTAGAAAAGTCAACACTGCTATTATAGGAGAACTAAAACCAGTTATGATTGTCACTAAACAACAGAATTGTTTTCTTTAAAGAGTATTTTTATGAAAGTAATTTGTGTTTGATTAATAAATTTAAAATATATTTTTGATCAACAATTAGTGTTTGACTTAACTTTTTAAAAGTATTTCTAAGTACATTTTTCTCAAAAGTGCTTATCAAAAAAATATATTTGGGGGATAAACTTCTTTTTTAGTTTTTGAAAAACAGTTTATGTTACTCCCCATAAGCACTTATTTTCTTCTAAAAATTTAGCCAAACATCTCACTTTTTTAAAAATAAACAGTTTTTGAAGAAAAAAAATTTAGAGCTCCCAAAAACTTAGTCAAACAAATTATAAAATAGGATCTGAATCAAAATAGAAATTAAATCATGTTACATAAATTCAAACTATGAATAAATTTAAATTTGATCACGTGTATATTTCCCTCCGTTTAAAATTAATATTTACTATGACTTAGAAAATTTATTACTGAATAATTTTCACTTTAAAATTTAAAACTGAAGTTGACAATTATTTCAACTATATTCTTAGTGGCTCAGTATTTAAGAAGAAAAATCAATATACTTTTATTAACATGATAAAAGTTATAACTTAATAAACTATACATTGTATTTTTACTTTTTTTAACGCGCATGAAAAGAACTAATTAAGCAACCGATAAAATGGGACAGAGGGAATATAGAAATTGTGATTTATCAACTAATACTAGGAATTAATATCTTAGAAGGTCACTCAACTTTTAGAATTTATGTAGCAAAATCGTTGAACTTTCTTTTCTATCAATAAATCACTCTATTAGCACATTTCTCTTACAAAATCACTCAATTAAATTTAAATTATTAAAAAATTTGACGTGATAAAATAAATTTTTTGTATGTCATGTAAACATGGACCCCATGAATAAATAAAATTAAAGAAAAATCATTTCTTATACCCAACCTACTCATCCACAAATCAAAATAGGTTTCATCCCTGTCTATTCTCACAATAATTTTAATTCGATTTTTGAATATTAATTTTTATTTATTTTTAATATAAAATCTATTATAATTGAGTGACCTTTTGATTTCAGATATGATTTATCAGAACTATACTACTCTATGTCCGGTTGGTCAACTTAATTTCTCCTCATTATTGGTACTTTGATTCCACGTGGCACTGATTTATTTTGATTATGTGTTCGATATAATTTTACCCCATACATCAAGCAAAATAGGGGACTTCAAAAATGTGCAGTATATTCCTCTATCAAAACTCGTTTTCAAGTTCAACTTTCAAACATTGATATCGTGATTTAATTTATATCACGTATTCTTGACCTTGCTATAAATTTAATTCTACCATGTTTTGATAAACACTCGGTATCATGACCGAAAGATGGTTACCAGAAAGATCTAAATTTACAATAACTTTCAGTTCTCCAACATCTGATGGGAACTTTTCCTTTTATAAAATTTCATGAAAAATTTAGAGGAATTGAAATAAATATTTGATTTTCCAATAAAGTTGATCTATTTGCTTTTGTGAAAAAAATACCTACTTTTAAAGGATTAAAACTGAGAAATTCATTGTCTTTCTTTAGTTCTAAATTCAAAAATTTACTTTTCTAGTTGAGCATATTGCTAAATTGAAGCGCAAAATTTGTTGTTTCATAAACCAACAAAGTGGTTGGTTTTATATTAAATATAAATTAAAATTAATATTCATAAATTGAATTAAAAATATTATGAAAATAGACATAAATAAAACCTATTTTGATTTGTGGTTGGGTGGATCTAATATAAGAAATAAATTTTCTTTGTTTTTATTTACTTTGGTCTATGTTACATGGTGTAAAAAATAATAAATTTAATCGAGTAATTTTATAAAAAATATATTTTAAATTGAGAAAAATTTTATTAATACCAAAATTTTTTTAATAACTTTACTATATAAATTCACATAATTACAATAACCTTTTAAAATATCTAACTCCTAATACTAGTGTATCTCCATATTGTATAGTCATTATTACTCAACACTTAACTACTGGTGTTTCAACAACATCAAACAAAGGTGGAGCTATAATTTTGAATGTCGATTTGGTAGAATTCAATGCCCCAAAAGTTTAAGGATTCCTTGTTTAAATATTCACTCAGTACGTATATTTTTTTAATTTATGTGATATATTTTTTATTTTAGTCAATTCTAAGCAAAAAGACATGTTTTATATTTAGTAATAATTTAATATTAAAATATTTATTTCACCTTTAGTGAGATGATTTATAGTCACAAAAACATCTATGATTTATTTTAGATCACAAATTTCAATAGTCTTTCTATATATTTTAAACTCCGTACCTTGTCAAAGTACATCACATTAATTGGGACGGAGGAAGTATAAATAATTTATTAAAAATACAAAAAGTATTTTTAGGCTAAATATATAAATAACCCCTTCAATTTGCCCCCCATCTTTTATTTTAACACTCCATTTTAGTATTATTTTATTTTAACCCTCCAACTCTAATTTTTATGTTTTTATTATTTTTATTTATATTCTTCAATTGTAATTTTGAATTTTAAAAATTGGAGTCTATTAGTTTTTGTTAAAAAACTGAAGAATCCGTTGATTTTTTAAAAAAAAAAGTAATAATTTTCTTTTTATAGTTTCTTTACATTTTTGCGAAAAACTTATCGACGAATGTACATCAACTTTCTTAATCTATAAAATAATGATTTCCCGATTCCTAATAGTATTTCATATGATGCATGCTGTACGACATTGAATTTTAGTTTTAGCACGAATTTCCATTGTTGATTAATTTGTTAAACGTTGTAATTTCTCCAAGATTGCGTTTAATATGAATAAAAATTAAAAAATAATAAAAGTTGTACATGATTAAATTAATTTTTATATATAATTATTTGTGAGATAATATTTTTTTATTATTATTCAGATAAAAATATAATTTTAATTTTATGTGAAGATATTTGAGTGAAACTAATTATTCATATTGATTTATTATTTCCAACAAATATTATCAGGTGATTATCGGGTGCAAAAAAATTATTTAATTTATAAGAAGTTTGATTGATCTCAAGATAATTATTTGTTTGCATATGGGAATACTGTTATATCATGTTATTTTACAAGGCGGTCAAATTCTATTGTCACGCAAATAAAAGTATCAATCACTTAGTTGTTGTTATGAACAAGTTGAATGTGGAATTGTCTGCGACGAAAAGCTAGGTCACGAACAAAGTGGTTGTCAAGAATGTATTTGAATGATCTCAAAGACTCATATATCAAAAGAAACATATACTATAATCACAAAGATAGCACTGTTAACAATTTTGAGAAGCTGATTATTAGTGTAAATATTATTAGTGTGGATGTCCATAATTCCTAAATGCGATTTTCACATTTATTGATAGTAATGCCCACACCACTACCTCTTCATTGATCTTCCACAAACTTATAATCTTTCACATATTCTGTTGGGATACATACTATTAACCATGTGTTTAGATATAGTATTTATTATAAAATAATTATTTATTCAATTTTAATAAAGATTTAAATACATCATTTACTTGTCCATGTGACCTTTACTTATATAGTAGATGATTTAGTGTATAGAGTGTAGCTTATACACGAAAGATTAAATCATCGGTTTTTATAAGTATAAAGTTTATATATGCTCATAATCTAAGATGAAAATTGGACAAATTCATCGGTAAGATTATAGCACAAGAATAAATATAATTTATATTGATTATGAAAATGGTATAATTTCAACTTCTTATGCTAGTATATTTTGTATGTATTGAACGAACCAAGTAGAGATAAGTGTTTTTATTTGACTTAATAAAATAAATTATGTAGATCATTAAATGTACTTATACTCTTAATCTTGATATAATTATTATGATTAATGTAATTTGTTTATTGTTTTGATCTATCAAAGGCTGAAACTCTTTCGTAGTTATAATGTTCCCCGTAACATCCAAAGTACCACATTCATTCGTTACCACATTCATTTGTTGAATTGTTTGTGAGAATTGTTTAATTGACTTTCTTTCTAGAATACTCTATTTTTTCTAGACTTTCTTTCTTTGTGAATTTTTAGGCAATTGTATTTGTGCAACTCCAAACTTTCAGCCATGAGTGCACGTGTTTGGAAGAGCTGTGGAACCTTGGGGAGTGACCGGCCTTAACGATTTGCACTAAAGTCGGGTCGAAATCGCTTTCAAGGCAGTCGCTTACACAACATAGTATTTGTATAAATTATTTATCATTGTATTAATCCTATTTTATATCAATATTGTAGTATTTTTCGTACAAATAGTGAACCTAGTTTTTAGTCTAGCAACATTATGAAATAGTAGACATTTCTAGTCCACTATCTCCAAATTAATTGTCACATATAACAACTCAATTCAATAAGTATTAAAGACTTCGGGTTAGTCGCATTATAATTCCAATGTCTTATATCTAATGTTAATTCTATAACTAGTTCTCATGTTCCTAATAGGAGTAAAATAACCACTAAATGATGTGGTGAGATGAATTTAAGTCATATTTTTTTAAATAAAAAGTCTCGAATTTAAATTTTAAAGATAAAAAACTCCTATATGGCTTCTCCTTTATAATAGCTGTGAATTTTAATAAATCAATCATTGACTATCGTTTGCTAGATGCTTAATTAAATAATTATAGAAATAAAATAAGTATACCATGTCCATAAAAATCTCCACCAAATTAATATGATTCATGATGACCCTAGTAGTTTCTCATGAAGTTTCAATTTTAATACCTCTAGAAAATCTCCTGTCATACTCGTCTTCATTCAGGAAATTTGTTGGACCATGGATGTTGGGCAACCAAAGTGGCTCTCCCATTTGAGCCATTTCAAGAAGCTCCTCCACAGCTGCCATTGCTACCTTAATAATATATGGTTTTGAAATGCAATCAACCTTGTGGTAATAGAGAATAAAAATTATTGAGTTTGAGTTATATATACTATTAGCAGTGCAAAAATATTTAATATGAAATAATTCAACATCAGCATATTACTTAAATTAAAATCATGATGAAATATGTTAAATTATTATGAAACAGTAAAGCAAAAGGAAGAATGTTGTAGAGAAAGAAAGAAGAGAGAGGGATGATTTACAATGAAAAATACCCCTTTATTTATAGGGATAATTCCTCATAATTTTACTCCAAAAGAAAGACTTTTATTATAATATAAATACACACATTCACTATAATACAAATACCTTTATAGATATTTATTATAATACAACTACATTTATAACATAGTCTAATTAATCAATCTTTTTTTACTTTTGGTTAGCACTTCTTTTAGGAGAGCATTTTCAATCCTCAATTGTTGATCATTATATGAGGTTTCACCTAAACCGAATCTAGGGTCGCCACAATTAAGGCAACAGGTACTGTTGATAGCTTCACTTAACCGCAGACATTCAGCCCTGAGCTTATCATTTTCGGCTCGAAGTAATGAGTTCTTATCGCGTTCACCTTGATTCTGCAGGAGAATAGTAGTTCAAACGCCACAAAATAATAAATTTATCATAAGGACTTGCTAGCTAGTGCTAAATTAAATAATTTATCCAATTAATTTCATTGATAATAATTTTAACTTACATCAAATTACATTAATTTATCTTGAATAATGATTTAAAAAAAAGTGAGAATATGATTAATTAACCATAGAAAATTTATCATTAAAGTGTGAATGCATTTATTATAAATGTCAAATATTTTCTAACTGCATGCCACGAACATTTTGACAAACAAGAGCAAAACACTATGCCAATTTTAGAGATTATTATTCAAATGTACATACTTCAATTAATATAGAAAATAAAAATTGCCATTCTTTATTTTAAAATAAGTAGTATTTTTATTTATTTTATTTTATTTTAAAATAAATATGTTTCACAAAATCAATAGCACATTGATTTTTTTCCCTTCTAATTTAACCTGATTTAAATGAATGAAGTCTTACATAATCATGAAACCACTAAAATAAGTATACTTCTTTTTCAAGACGTTTGTGAAAGTGTAAATTAATAAAAAAAAATTTACTTTTGAGAAGTGAATTATATTCTTAAAGGGTATGCTCAAATTGAAAATATCATTTATTATGAAACGGAGAAAGTACTAGCTAGTATTATATACCTTCACTTTGGTACGTTTATTTTGGAACCAAAATTGGACCTGCAAAGGCTCTAACCCTAGTTTACGATTGAGATCCATCCTTTGCTTCTTTTCTGGTTGAGGACACTCCTTAAATAAACTTAAATCACAGAAATAACAAAATATTAATATTACCCTAGACACTTTTAAAAGGGAAAAAACAGTGTTTAGAGGAATGAGATATTTTATACGCTTCCATTTCTTGGATTTGTTGTTGGGTGTAGCGGTAATGGCGCATCCTCTTATTTGGACGCGCATCATCATTATTTTGTTCGTCATCTAATTGATTGTTGTTGCCATCAAATTTGCTATCGATTTCGTCATCTCCCCGCAGCAAGTGCATTATGTCATTTTCCAATATTGTCTCTGACTCTATAGCTTTCAACATTGTATTAAACTGACTCTCTAACATGCTACTTGACTGACATATATAAACGAAAATATTTTTAATATATCAAAAATAGAGGTGATGAGATCATTTTTGCTCTCTTGATGACTCGGAATGCACAATTTTAAAATTAAAAATGAAAAATCCTTATCAATTGAGCAACCCCCTCTTAATTATATTTTATATGTTTCTTTTTTTTTTTTGGTTGATGTACAAAAGAGAAGAGATAACACTATAAATAAAGACCGAGAAAGAGGACACAAGTCGTTTTTCGAATAAATTGTCTATTTATGATATGTATTAGTGGATAAAACCCAATGTTGAAAATATATGAAAACTATAAAAATTTTGTTTGACCATAATTCATACTCCCTCTCCTCTCCTCCTCCTCCCCCCCCCCCCCCCCCCACCACACAAAACTTGTAGGATGGGGTTAGTGGATGGGGCATAAGACCTAAACGTGATTTTTTAAACTTTTGAGAAGGATTTTTATTCGAAAAGGAGAAAAAAATAATGGTAAACATTAGAGAAATTTTTATTTGGTCTTTTATTCTCCATATATAATTTAGATTTACGTGATGTAACTCCTAACGTTAAAAAAAAAAAGACATCCCTTTAAGATTTTTCAAAATTTCAAAATTCGATATCGAAATTCTAATTAAAAATAGAAAAATTTTATTCATCTTACAACAATCCTCGATAATAATATTAGCGAGATTAATTGAAAAATGGGCTAGAAATCAGGCCTCCATATATACATTAGATTCAAGGACATATTAAAAAGATATTAAAAATTTAAAATAAATAAAAAGTGTTTATAAGTTTTACCTGACCAAGCGGGAGTCCAGATGAAGAAGGAACATTCCCAGGACCATTTTCAATCATCAAAAAATTCTGATAGCAAATTCAAATCGAATTTAATTAAGTACGAAATTTTTTTATCCATTTTACAACAATCGTAGATAGTAATGTTAGTAAGATTAAATGATTAATCAATTAGAAAACCAACTGACATTATGTGATGACGTTTCTTTTCTAGAAATTAAAACTCTAGAAATGCCTAATAAACATGCATTAGATTCAAGAAAATATAGAAAAATAATAATTTTAAAAAAGGATAAGAAAATTTTAGAATTTCGACCTGAGCAAGCGAGAGTCCAGACGAAGAAAAATCATTTCAGATTATCGAGAAATTCTGATTAATCAGATTCATGATCAGCAAAAACCCTAAAACAATGTAACATGTTAGTATAAGAAAGTCAACTTTTTGACTTTATATATATTATTTTTAATTTTTTTCGGCCGTCAAGGAAAGAGAATTTCAACAAACCAATTAAAAACTAAAGGGTTCTCATATAAAAAAAAATTATCAGGTGGTTATGCTTTGTACAAGTATGTGTATGTGCAGTAAAAATAAATTTTAAAAAAATAATCTTGAGCAAGATGTCCCACTTTCTATTTAAATGTATAAAAATTACTATCAACCTGCTAGAATATAACAAGATCAGATCCCCAAAACAAACTCAAACTTATATCTAGCTATATATGTAAAAGAACATATACATATCAATAATGAATTTTGTGCTCTTAACAAGTTTTCTGTAGAAGGTTGAGAAAAGGGAAAGTACTTTTGAGATCAAATGTGATGAAGAAATAGGAAAATGGAGAAAGCAAGAAGACCAACAAGAGTGATGAGAGAGAGAGAGGGAGAGGTGAGTAATTGTAAGGTGAGAGATGGTGCCACTGCTTTGATTAGAGTGGAGAGATAACTTCTAATTACTATTCAATAAAAAGAAACAGTAGAAAAAAGAAGAAACTAGAAAACTATGTTTTGAAATACAAAATATCTTAATTATGCAGTACAAACTAAATTTAGTATCAGTTTTTAGAAGTTAATTTTGAAATAATCACTTTTTATATACCATGAATAATATAAGTGTTGGTTATTTTCTACTATTATTGAAAAGGTTTTATTATAATTATACGTATGATAAAAGTTGTTACGACGTTAAATATAAATTGATGTGTAAAATGAATTAAAGAATAAACAATACATCATCTTCTTAGATATTAAAAATATTCAAATTTACTCATCTTCCAAAAAATTTAAAATGTTATTTGATTTGCTTTATTTAAATTTAGTGAGTAATTGCCTGATCGTTAGAACAACTTATTAAGTTACTAAAATAAATATATGTTGATATCTTAAGTGAGGAATAAATTGATCCATAAAATGAATGAAGAGGTCAGTTTATTCCCTTTAAATTTAGTAAATTGTCGCGTAGTCATTAATTAGAATGACCAATCAATTAGTTCGATTGAAAGGGAATTTTGGGAAAAGTTCAAAAGGTATACACTCGCTTTCTCTATCAAATAAATAGGACTCATGGGGAAATCGAGAGATCCATATCCGTAACCTATACAGAATAACATTACAATGGAATATGTAGATGCAACACAATATACTGAATAACCCTATATCGGAAATACTCTAGATGACCCTCTATCAAAAATTTTCATTTCACTTCTACAATGTCCGTATGCATGAAATGTAATGTTAATGTCATAGTCAGTACAAGATTCAAATTTCAGCCCAGAGAATCATAATCCACTGTGAATCAATAAATGAGAGTAAGAAAGTGAAAGTATAAACAAGTGATCAATATGAACCATAACTCCATCAATATATCAAGTATCATGCTCACAAATTCATGAATTCAACAAAGTACGGAGATAATTACCGAATTACCCTTAGCATGATACTGGAACCCACATAAATGCTCGTTATCTAATTTATAAAGGACATTCATTATCCATGCCCCTTAATTCAATAATCAAACAACTCTAACACTTTATATGGAGTCAAGAAAGTCTTAACTTGCCAAATTACATACTTGTGCTTTGTTATGCCTCCGAACGATTTCAATCTGTTCAAGTACGAAATCTATATAAGCATGCGAGTTTGTGGACACTCATATTGATATACTATATCTCAGGCCCAAAAGATCAACTCCGATATCTCAAGGTCAAAATAATAAATTGACACAAAAATTAGTGTATCCATAAGATCAAAAGCTTATGCACTAATAATCATTGAAATTCGATCACTAATAGATCCCCAAATTGAATAATTACCATTTTTCACATCTAAGTATTAAACCTATCAATTTATGGGATTAAATTATGAAACTAATGTTGAAATAATGGAAAAATAGTAAATACTAGATCAGCTTCTTATCTCCAATTCAAAACAAGCACAACGCCTTTAAAATCACCAAAATTTGAGACCGAAGCTTCCAAAATTAAAATATGAACTATGAAATCAAATTCAGGAATTAAACATTTTCCATGTATTAAATTCACTTCACGAATGCAAGGACCCTCTGCGATCACAACCAAGTGACCCAAACTCAGCCCTATTCAAACACAATGAGAGTCTCGCAAATGCAAAAAGTGAAGTACATGTATTATATAACAAAAAACAACAAAATTAAAAATTAATCCAACTCCCGAATAATAAACCCTCATATTTCATCCTACACCTTGCGAATTCAAACTAAATATGCAGATCGATCATAAAACACATTTTGAATATGTTAAAATCATCAAAACACCAATTCGAATTTTTCTTGACCAAATATTGTCATGGTCAAACCTAAACTTTTCAAAATGCTCAAATCTAACAAAGATCAAAATCACATCTGAACCCCTTGGAACCTATTCCAATCATTCAATTAAGTCATAGAACACCCTCCTGACCTATTGGAGCTGTCAAAACTTAAATTCAACCTTTTTAACCTAAAATATTTACTTTGACCAAATTTCTCAAACACCAAATTTCTAAAACGAAAAATCTTCTATGAAATACGTCTGATCACCTCGAGAATCGTGTCACTAATTGCTGCAAGTCACAAATGACATAATGAAGCTACGGTAGCAAAGAAAACAACCATGAGGGTTAATTCATCATCCACCACTAAAGCTCAAATTCATTCTCAAATTGAAAGAGAAAAAAGTGCCTGCATTATCGAATAGATGAGGATATCTGCACCACATGTCTGCCTCAACTCCCAAGTGGTCTCCTCAACAGGATGATTCTCCACTGCACCTTCAATGATCCAATCTTTTTATACCTCATCTTTTGAATCTGCCTGTCCAGATTAGTTATAGGTTTCTCCTCAAATGCCATATCCTGATCTAACTACACCAAATCCCATTGAATCACATGAAAACCATCATAACGGTATTTTTCAGTATCCAAACATGGAACATTGGATGATCACTTGATAAAACCTAGAGGATAAACCAACTCATAGGCCACCTCGTCAATACGCTATAATACCTCGAATGAACCAATGAATCTACAGTTGAGTTTGCCCTTCTTCTCAAATATCATAACACCCTTCATTGACTATACCTTTACAAATATCTTCTCACCAACCATGAACTCTAGGTCACAAAGTTTTCAATCCACATAAATTTTTTATCAACATTGGCTATGAAGAGCCAATCTTAAATCAACTTGACCTTGTCCAATAAATATCAAGGTCTGTACCCTATGGCTTGACCTCAAATGCATCAAACCAATCAATCAAAGAATAATATCTCCTACCATATAAAGCTTCAAATGGATCTGTATGAATGCTGGAACAATAATTATTATTATAAGCAAACTCTATCAAAGGAAAAAAATTGACCTCCAATGACCTCCAAAATAAATTACATAAGCATAAAGCACATCCTTAAAACCTGAACAATCCATTTGTCTGTAGTTAGAATGTTGTGTATATACTGAGCTCTACTTGACTATCCTACTCCTTTTGCATGGATCTCCAGAAATGAGATGTGAACGAAGCACCCTAGTCTGAGATGATAGAAATAGTCACCTATACAAATGGACTATCTCTTGAATATTGATTCTGGTCAATCTCTCTAAAATGTAGGTAGTCCGAACCAAAATAAAGTGAGCAGATTTAGTCAACCTATTCATGATGACCCAAATAGTGTTAAACTTTCTCAAAGTATGTGGTAACATTACCATTAAATTCATAGAAATATACGTCCACTTCCACTCAAGTATAGCATCCTCTAAATTCTATCTTCTAGTCTCTAGCTCTCATACTTCACTTGCTGGCAAACTAAGCATCGAGACACATTCTCTGTAATGTCTCTCTTCATCCTACATCACCAATAGTGCTGCTTCAAATTATGACACATCTTCACTACTTTCGGATGAATAGAATACCTAGGAAATGAGTCTTCTTCATGATCCATTTGGTAAAATCATCCACTTTTGGAACAAAAATATAACTCTTGATTCTTAAAACACCTTCCTGATTTAAAATTTCTTCCTTAGCTTCACCTTTCAGCGCTTTATCTTGAATCATCTTCAAACTAGCGAGCCTTAATATGCTTTGCCAAAAGTGACTATGCCTTAATAAAATCAAGAACACTATTGGTTTTCAAATTGTCAAGTCTCACAAAGTTATTAGCCAAAGATTGAACATCTATGGCCAAAAGATGTTCCTCCACCAGCAACATAGCCAAACTACATATACTAACTGTCTTCCAAACCAAGACATCTGTTACCATATGAGCCTTGCCCGAATGGTAATGAATAGTTATATCATAATCCTTAAGCAACTCTGCTCTTTTCCTCTATCTCAAATGTAGATCTTTCTGCCTAAAAATATACTAGAGGTTGTGATGATTTGTGAAAACCTCACAATGGACACCATAGAGATAATGCCTCAAAATCTTCAAAGTAAATACTATAGTGCCAATTCCAAATCATAAGCAGTGTATTTCTTCTCATGAATACTCAACTGCCTTGAAGCATAATCTATCACCTTGACTTTATCCATCCACATACATCCATTACCAACTCTAGAAGCATTGCAATAGACTCAAAGCCTTCATCCTCCACAAGTAAGGTTAAAATAAGAATCAAAGTCAACAAGTCTTGAGCTTTCGAAAGCTCGCCTCGCATTCATTTTACCACTAAAAAGTCATATTATTTTGGGTCAATTTCGTTAATGAATATGCAATAGAAGAGTAGCCCTACACAAATAGCTTGTAGTAGCCAGTCAATACCAAAAAACTCTGAATCTCGGTAGACGAAGTAGGCCTAGCTGAATCTCTAACTGCCTCAATATTATTTGGATCTACCATAATATCTTTCTTGACACCACATGTCCTGAGAATGCCATGGAACTCAACCAATACTCACACTTCGAGAACTTGGCATACAACCACTAATCCTCAAGGTCTAAAGCACGATACTCAAATATTACTCATGCTCTTCTCTACTATGGGAGTAGATAAAGATGTCATCGACGAAAACAATAATGAAGGAATCCAAATTGGGTCTGAATTCACTATTTATCAACTTGATGATCATTGTTGGGCACTAGTCTACCCAAAATACATGACCAAAAACTCAAAATGACCATAATGGGTCCTAAAAATTGTCTTGGGGATATATTTTCCCTAATATTTAACTGATAGTAATCGTATCCCAAATCAATCCTCGAAAACACTGAAATACCCTCATCACTACTTTGTTGGGGGTCAATCAATGATACTTGTTGGGTACACATTATTTTTTTATACTCATACGACACTTATAAATACCCTTAACCTTGAAAATTTGGTATTTAAAGGTTTGAAATTTTTTTTAATTTTTATTTTAGAAATTAATAAAACGATATAACTAATACACACGCAATCAAAAATTAAAAATCCAAAAAAGAATTAGAAATTAAAAAATATATATCACAATGAGTACCTTTCTAGATCACCTTTATTAGAAATTGAGAAATCATTTCTCTCTTTTTATTTTAATTTTAAATATTAATTTTCTCAAACTTAATAAATACCGGGTATGTTTCTCCGCAAAATAAAAATGCATGATTGAATAATAAATTATTAATACATTATGAATAAAATTACAGGAAGCATACCCGATATTAAACAAATTTATTATTCAATCATGTATTTTTATTTTGCGAGAAAATATACCCGGTATTTAATAAGTTTGGCAAAATTAATATTTATAATTAAAAAAAATTCAACTTCTAACTAAAGTGATCTAAAAAGGTACATATTATAATATATATATATATATTATATGTATATATTAATTTCTAATTTTTCTTTGAATTTTAAATTTTTGATTGTATGTGTAAATTATATCAATTTTATTAAATCCTAAAATAAAAAATAAAAAAAATTTTAAACCTTTAAATTTAAATTTTCAATGTTGAGAATATTTTTAGACCAAAAGGTGAAAGAAGAGTATTTATGAGTCATTTCTCATAGGTTATATGTATTTTTGGCCCTTTTCTCTACTTTTTATGCAAATTCGGATGTTGATAGTAGTGGAGCTTTTGACAATGTCTAGAGGCTGTTGACTTGGAGTTTCAGGATGAGTTGTTTGATTGATTTGCACCACTAGACTCTCATTCTATTTTTTATTTCATGCTTTTCTTATCTAGACGGTGTATTAAAAATATCTTTCTTTTATTCTTAAATTATGTGTTCAATCAAACACAATCACATAAATTGGGACAAGTAAATATTTTAAATAAACAAAAAAATTATAAACTTAAAAGTTATGCATTGAAAAATATTTGACAAATTAATAATCTTACTTTATAAATCAAACTTTCCCTTAAGTATACAATTTAGAGAAAATACATTCTGCACCTAAAAAGTGGATTATTTATAGCCCTGAAATTTTAAAAATGGCTCAAATATACCCTTTCAGTTGATGAAAATGCGAAAAATTAATTTTGATTTTATTTGTAAAATTTTTAATTAAAATAAAAGCAACGTAGGAGTATATTTAATCCTTCTCATAAAATTATTCAGCGGCATATTTAATTTATCTTACCCATGATCTTTTTTTTTTTTAAATCTTTTTTAGTTCAATAGTTCAATTTAAATTTATTGTTTTGATGATCAATTTTTTCATTGCACTCATCTTCTTGTTAAATATATTATAGATGCAGTGGGAAAAAAATTATGCAAAAATAAAGAATAAATTATAATTTGATCACTTGAGATTAGGACTGTTCATAGATTGGTTTTTGGTTAAAGCAAAATCAATTAAATTTAGTCAATTTTTTAATTATTAAAATCAAATCAAATCAAATATAATACATATTCTTCGATTTGGTTCGATTTTTAAGAAAACTAATGATATTTCTTTCTTTTACTATTTTTTTCCCTACGATTAAAAAAGACTCACTCTTTTTCAACTTATAATTTGTTATTACCCTTTTATTACAAAATTATAATTTTCTTAAAATATTGAAAAAATGATTTAAGATTTATAATCTCTGCTTCAGTATTAACCCAATAAGTCAAACTCTATAGAAACACAACAAAAATTGAAAGAAGTTTCATTCTGGAAAGAAAAATTAAACTAATTATAGTCAAAGCTTAAACAAGTGTCTTACATGCAAAACAGACTCAAGTATTCTTTTGCACAAAGCATTGAATTATTTTCGGACTTATTTTCTTTACTTGAACAAACTACAATTACTATAAGTGGATTGTGTGGCATTTGTTGTTTTTAGAAAAGTCAACACTGCTATTATAGGAGAATTAAAATCAGTTATGATTGTCACTAACAACATATTTTGAGAATTGTTTCTTTTAAGAGTATTTTTATGAAAGTAATTTGTGTTTGATTAATAAATTTAAAATATATTTTTGATCAACAATTAGTGTTTGACTAAATTTTTTAAAAGTATTTCTATGTACATTTTTCTCAAAAGTGCTTATCAAAAAAATATATTTGGGGGATAAACTTCTTATTTTCTTCTAAAAATTTAGCCAAATATCTCACTTTTTTAAAAATAAACAGTTTTTGAAGAAAAAAAATTTAGAGCTCCCAAAAACTTAGTTAAATAAACGATAAAATAGGATCCGAATCTAAATAGAAATTAAATCATGTTACATAAATTCACATTATGAATAAATTTAAATTTGATCACGTGTATATTTCCCTCCGTTTAAAATTAATATTTACTTTGACTTAAAAAATTTGTTACTGAATAATTTTCACTTTAAAATTTAAAATTGAAGTTGACAATTATTTCAACTATATTCTTAGTGGCTCAGTATTTAAGAAGAAAAATCAATATACTTTTATTAACAGGATAAAAGTAATAACTTAATAAACTATACATTGTATTTTTACTTTTTTTAACGCGCATGGAAAGAACTAATTAAGCAACCGATAAAATGGAACAGAGAGAATATAGAAATTGTGATTTGTCAACTAATACTAGGAATTAATATCTTAGAACTTTGATTCCTCGTGGCACTGACTTATTTCGATTATGTGTTCGATATAATTTTACCTCATACATCAAGCAAAATAGGGGACTTCAAAAATGTGCAGTATATTCCTCTATCAAAACTCGTTTTCAAGTTCAACTTTCAAACATTGATATCGTGATTTAATTCATATCACGAATTCTTGACCTTGCTATAAAATTAATTGTACCAATTTTTGATAAACACTCGGTATCATGACCGAAAGATGGTTCCCAGAAATATCTAAATTTACAATAGCTTTCAGTTCTCCAACATCTGCTAGGAACTTTTCCTTTTATAATATTTCATGAAAAATTTAGAGGAATTGAAATAAATATTTTATTTTCTAACAAAGTTGATCTATTTGCTTTTGTGAAAAAAATACCTACTTTTAAAGGATTGAAACTGAGAAATTCATTGTCTTTCTTTAGCTCTATTTTCAAAAATTTACTTTTTCTAGTTGAGCATATTGCTAAATTGAAGCGCAAAATTTGTTGTTTCATAAACCAACAAAGTGGTTGATTTTATATTAAAAATAAATTAAAATTAATATTCATAAATTGAATTAAAAATATTATGAAAATAGACATAAATAAAACCCATTTTGATTTGTGGTTGGGTGGATCTAATATAAGAAATAAATTTTCTTTGTTTTTATTTATTTTGGGTCCATGTTACATGGTGTAAAAAGTAATTTCTTTTGTCATATCAAACTATTTTATAATAAATTTAATTGAGTAATTTTATAAAAAATATATTTTAAATTGAGAAAAATTTTATTAATACCAAATTTTTTTTAATAACTTTACTATATAAATTCGCATAATTACAATAACCTTTTAACATATCTAACTCCTAATACTAGTGTATCTCCATATTGTATAGTCATTATTACTCAACACTTAACTATTGGTGTTTCAACAACATCAAACAAAGGTGGAGCTATAATTTTGAATGTCGATTTGGTAGAATTCAATGCCCCAAAAATTTAAGGATTCCTTGTTTAAATATTTACTCAGTATGTATATTTTTTTAATTTATGTGATATATTTTTTATTTTAGTCAATTTTAAGAAAAAAGACATATTTTATATTTTGTGATAATTTAATATTAAAATATTTATTTCACCTTTAGTGAGATGATTTATAGTCACACAAACATCTATGATTTATTTTAAACTCCGTACCTTGTCAAATTACATCACATAAATTGGGACGGAGGAAGTACAAATAATTTATTAAAAATACAAAAAGTATTTTTAGGCTAAATATATAAATAACCCCTTCAATTTGCCCCCCATCTTTTATTTTAACACTCCATTTTAGTCTTATTTTATTTTAACCCTCCAACTCTAATTTTTATATTTTTAGTATTTTTATTTATACTCTTCAATTGTAATTTTGCTTTTTAAAAATTGGAGTCTATTAGTGTTTGTTAAAAAACTGAAGAACGTCCCTTGATTTTTTTTTTTTTAAAAAAAATAATTTTCTTTTTATAGTTTCTTTACATTTTTGCGAAAACATTATCGACGAATGTACATCAACTTTCTTAATCGAGAAAATAATGATTTCCCGATTCCTAATAGTATTTCATATGATGCTGTACGACATTGAGTTTTAGTTTTAGCACGAATTCCCATTGTTGATTAATTTGTTAAACGTTGTAATTTCTCCAAGATTGCGTTTAATATGAATAAAAATTAAAAAATAATAAAAGTTGTACATGATTAAATTAATTTTTATATATAATTATTTGTGAGATATATTTTTTTTATTATTATGCAGATAAAAATATAATTTTAATTTTTATGTGAAGATATTTGAGTGAAATTAATTATTAATATTGATTTATTATTTCCAACAAATATTATCAGGTGATTATCGGGTGCAAAAAAATTATTTGATTTATAAGAAGTTTGATTGATCTCAAGATAATTATTTGTTTGCATATGGGAATACTGTTATATCATGTTATTTTACAAGGCAGTCAAATTCTATTGTCACGCAAATAAAAGTGTCAATCACTTAGTTGTTGTTATGAACAAGTTGAATGAGGAATTGTCTGCGATGAAAAGCTAGGTCACGAACAAAGTGGTTGTCAAGAATGTATTTGAATGCTCTCAAAGACTCATATATCAAAAGAAACATATACTATAATTACAAAGATAGCACTGTTAACAAATTTGAGAAGCTGATATATAAGATTGGAATGCATCATCTACATGATTAAATTGTATTTTCATCAGGAGAAATAAAATATGCATTGCACTCTTTTTTCCTTAATAGGCTTTATCCCAATGATTTTTTCTTGCAAGGTTTTTAACGTGACAGCAAATAACGTGTATTACAAAAGATATATGTATTCTTTTTTTCTTCAATGAGATTTTTTTTCCCACAGGATTTTTTCTAGTAAAATTTTAGTGAGCCACAACGGTCATTCAAGGGGGAGTGTTGTAAATATTATTAGTGTGGATGTCCATAATTCCTAAATGCAATTTTCACATTTATTGATAGTAATGCCCACACCACTACCTCTTCATTGTTCTTCCACAAACTTATAATCTTTCACATATTCTGTTGAGATATATACTATTAACCATGTGTTTAGATATAGTATTTATTATAAAATAATTATTTATTCAATTTTAATAAAGATTTAAATAGATCATTTACTTGTCCATGTGACCTTTACTTATATAGTAGATGATTTAGTGTATAGAGTGTAGCTTATACACGAAAGATTAAATCATCGGTTTTTATAAGTATAAAGTTTATATATGCTCATAATCTAAGATGAAAATTGGACAAATTCATCGGTAAGATTATAGCACAAGAATAAATATAATTTATATTGATTATGAAAATGGTATAATTTCAACTTCTTATGCTAGTATATTTTGTATGTATTGAACGAACCAAGTAGAGATAAGTGTTTTTATTTGACTTAATAAAATAAATTATGTAGATCATTAAATGTACTTATACTCTTAATCTTGATATAATTATTATGATTAATGTAATTTGTTTATTGTTTTGATCTATTAAAGGCTGAAACTCTTTCGTAGTTATAATGTTCCCCGTAACATCCAAAGTACCACATTTATTCGTAACCACATTCATTTGTTGAATTGTTTGTGAGAATTATAACGTATAGCCTTAATGGAAGAAGAAAAAACAAATTCTTCCAGCCATTATGATCTTTAACTGATAAATTATTTTATCTCCTACCATAATGTTTCATTTTCTAAACCTATATATTTGAATATTTTCTTTATGGAAAAAAAATCTACACAAAAAAGATATTATTAACTCTTTAATTGACTTTTTTCTAGAATACTCTATTTTTTCTAGACTTTCTTTCTTTGTGAAATTTTAGGCAATTGTATTTGTGCAACTCCAAACTTCCAGCCATGAGCGCACGTGTTTGTAAGAGCTGTGGAACCTTGGGGAGTGATCGGCCTTAACGATTTGCACTAAAGTCGGGTCGAAATCGCTTTCAAGGCAGTCGCTTGCACAATATTGTATTTGTATAAATTATTTATCATTGTATTATGTTATACCCCGTAGAATTTTCGGCACCTAAATGACCTATTCGCACGTTGGTTAAGCATATTTGAAGGCCATACGTGCTAGAGAAAGGCCCGGGAAAAGATCGGACGAGAAACCTGTCGAACCATCGCGGAAGGAGCCGAGGCAGAACCCGCAGCGGGTCACGGAGGTGAAGCCTCCGCGTTGGCTCCGTGACACGTTAGCCTTGTCCAGGCCCAAGTATATAAAGCCCCACTTCGGTTTTAAATGATTAAACACTTATAAAAATTCCAGAAACAGAGAGGAAAACGCAGGAGAAGGGAAAGGAACGAAGAGGTAATATAATTTTCGTCCGATTACGCTGCTAAACGTTGTCCAAACTCAAATTAACCTCAGATACCGAGGTATTTAGCGGCAGAGAGCATTCCTACAGATTTAGTTTCGTGAAATACGGCCGACGAATCGTCGAGCTACCGAGCTAAGGTAAGTGGAATTGCTCTAAACTAGTGTCTATGTGTTTCTAGCTGAGAAGTGAATATTTCTCCCTTCTGGACCTCTGAAAAATAGCGAGTTTTCGACCGTCTTTTGATAAGCCTAAGTTTAGGCAATAAACTATATCGAAAGTGACGTTGCTCTTTAAAATAAAGCTGTATTTAGTATTAATTGACATATTTATGAATGCAGTTGGGAGAAAATAGTTGAAGTACAGGCCGAGCCTCGTCCGACAGACGGATAGTTCGAGGATAAGGTATGTGAAGCTAGTTTCCTCGGAAAGTTAGTATTCGCGGTATAGTAAAGTAATTTAAAGGCCAGTAGAATATTCAGAAGTCGTGTATGATGTTTATTACGAATGTTGGTACGATATTAGAAACATCATGTTATGATCAGCGCGAGACTTGTTAGCACGATATAGATTCTAATATAAGTGTTAGGAACTGCACAACATGCTCAGTATGTGATGTAATACGGAATGTTAGGGTATTCAGTTGAAACCCCGCAAATAATGTAATATCTGTAAGACATCTCAGAAGTAGAATGATAAGTTAAAATGAAGTTAGAAAGCGTGTTAGGAATAGTAAATCATGTTACTATAGAAACTCAGTATACAACATAGTTTTCAGCAGAAACACTATATCTTGTTCAGCATTAGCCCCAGTACAGTCTGGCAGAAGACTATATTTATATATATATACTATTACCAGCCTCAGCATGCATTAAGTACGTACATATTACTATCACTAGTTCAGCATATAGTATATACAATACTTTACCACTATTAGCCTCAGTATGTGAGACATGCAGATAGTATTACTAGTTGAGACCGATGTATTGTTTGGGGTTGGACTACCTAGCATCCATGACCGCCCCAGGGTTGATAGCTGTATCGACTCATCCGCCAGAGGACGAGGATACGTCGCTCTACGGAGTGGCATGCCGTCCCACAGGGGACGAAGATGGGATGCCAGTTTTCCCCATATTTGTGCCTTGATCGACCCTTACACACCCCTGTCGAGCAGATACGCCCGGGTGTTGATTCAGGAGTCCTCCGAACTCAGATGCAGTTATAGTCAGGGGCTCAGTGAGCCCAAGTGCATACCCAGGGGACCGGAAGGATGCTTACAGGGTTATAGGAGATGGGATGACCGGGGTAGGGGTATAGATTCTGTGCTGGTTGTACCTCCCGGCATATGGGGGCCGGGTAAGGTTTGTGTGTGCTATGTTATGTTATGTTATGTTATGCCATGTTACGTTAGATACGAGTAGATCAGCAATAGAACGATACGTCTCCAGGTATGACTCCTACTCCTTCCAGTATAATTGAGAGAAGGTATGACTTACATTATCAGACAGTTAATCTATTCCTTCCTACTTCAGTTTCATCAGTTATATTATTGTTTTCAGATATTTCTTTCAGTTATTGCTTTACATACTTAGTACCAGCGGTACTGACGCCCGGTGGGCGCTGCATTACTTGCCTGCAGGTACTCATAGACGAGCAGGCGATACCACGTGATTCCTGTCAGCGATCGAGTATTCAGCTCCTGTCATCCGGAGACTGAATCTCAGAGGTGTATTCCGTTTTCTTTTGTTGTATAGTACGGGTAGGTCGGGGCCCTGTCCCGATCATTTCTATTGTTATTCCTAACGGCTTGCAGTCTGTATATATTTCCCTATGGTCAGATGAGCCGGTCGTGTGAGGCCGTGCAGTTGTTTAGCTGTTAGTACTTGTGTTTCCTTTATGTTGGTCGTGTGGGGCTATAGTTCGACAGTAGTGGTGACCTTGCCGGTCACGTAGCTATCCAGTACTTCATGGTTAAGTTATAGATAACTAGACAGCATGGTGGCCTTGTCGGCCCGCATAGGTTTCCCTATAGTTGCATGTTTCTGGTCAGCTGTCATTACAGGTACAAGAGGCTATAGGCCGATGGGCCGGGGGCTGTGTTTACAGCCGTTATATAGCCCTTTGTCTCCAGAAATGTGAGTTAGAGCCAGCCAGGCACCAGATATGCTCAGGCTCAGCAGTCTAGCAGTATTGGTCCTAGTAGGGCACCAGGTGCCAGTCATACCCCCCAATGCGGGGTGTGACAAACTTGGTAACAGAGCAGGTCGTATCTCAGGGAGTCTGCAAGCCGTGCTAAGTAGAGTCTTGTCCATGGATGTGTTGTGCACCACATGCTATGGGTAGGAGGCTGCAAGGCATGATAGGATGGTTGTCTTTTATTCTTATTCAGTCGTGCTGTAGAGCGGTACAATATAGGGTTGAGTCCCTAAAAGCTTATTATATTCTTTGGTTACAGATAATGTCAGACCAGCGACATCCTATCACAGGCCGGAGCTTAGATATTGCAGCAGGGGAAGGCACCAGCAGGATGCCTCACCCTCGTTTAGAAACAGCCCGATCATAGGGCACTACAGAGGCATCGTCCTAGCCTTCTCAGCAGTCTCCACCACATCAGGAGCCGCTTGGGGCGACACTACCTCCAGTAGTTCCTATATCGATACCTTCCGACGAGGAGGTTAGGAGTGCGGTAGTTATGTTAGCACAGATGATGGCGGCTCAGCGTCAGCCGATGCCGTCTACAATTGCGGAGCTGTCAGGAGGGCCCGACAGTTCGAGGGTCCGAGAGTTCTTGGCTCTAAATCCCCCACAGTTCACAGGTACGGACTGGAGCGAGGACCCTCAGGATTTTCTGGATCAAATACAGAGAATCTTCAGGGTTATGCATGCCACGCCTACAGAATCAGTTGAGTGGGCAACATTCCGTTTACGGGACATCGCCGTGTTATGGTATGAAAGCTGGGAAAGGTCCCGAGGGAGAGATGTTTCCCCTCCCGCCTGGTCCAGCTTTTCAGGAGCTTTTCTGGATCACTATTTGCCGCGGGAGATTCGACAGGCTCGGGTAGACCAGTTCCTGCATCTGGAGCAGGGGGCCATGAGTGTTCGGGAATATTCCTTGCGGTTTGATTCTTTGGCCCGGTATGCACCGGCCTTTGTTAATACCATGTCATCCAGAGTACACTGCTTTATCATGGGGTTGAATCCAGAATATGTTGAGACTTGTATTACGGCCACACTGTGAGAGGACATGGACATTGCTCGAGTTCAGGCATTTGCCCAGAATATTAAGGGCATCAGACAGCGACATCAGGAGATCAGAAGGGTCAATCAGGAACAGCGTCGCCGGGACAGGCCAGTTGAGTTACAGAGGGAGGCCCGGGGAGGACCCAGGCCACGATTGTTAGACAGGCCGCCCAGGCCCCCGCCTCCGCCACAGTCGCAGGGGGGTAGATTCAGCCGCAGGAGGTAGTCAGAGACTAGTAGAGGCTTGCAGATGGCAGATTCACCATTACAGAGGAGGGCGGAGCAGAGTAGGTATACCCTACCACTTTGCCCTATATGCAGTCGACGCCATCCTGGAGCATGTAGGTATGGCTCCACCGCATGTTATATTTGTGTCCAAGAAGGCCATTTGATGAAAGATTGCCCAGCCAGAGGTCGAGAGGACCGGGAGAGACAGGATAGGGCATCTGTAGGGTCACGAGCCACAGCATCCTCGGTAGGGCGCAGGCCCTCAGTTTCAGCAGGCAGGGGTCGGGGAAAATCAGGGACCTCCAGTATAGGTGCGGGTCCAAGCCGCACATATGCCTTACCAGGGAGGCAAGATTCAGAAGCGTCACCTAATGTTGTGACAGGTATGCTAACTATCTGCTCACACCCTGCTTATGTATTGATTGATCCGGGGTCTACTTTGTCCTACATTACTCCATGTGTGGCACGGAAGTTTAGTATTGCACCAGAATTATTGCAGCAGCCTTTTTTAGTATTCACGCCCGTTGGTGACTCCATCACAGCTAACAGAATCTACCGCGGGTGTACAGTAGAGGTTGCTGACCGTCAGACCACAGTAGATTTGGTCGAGTTAGAAATGATAGAATTCGATGCCATAATGGGTATGGATTGGTTAGTACCATGCTTTGCCAACGTTGAATGTTGGACCAAGACGGTCTGATTCCACTTCCCAGGAGAAGCAGTGCGAGAGTGGAAGGGCAGCACCACTACGCCAAAAGGTAGGTTTATTTCCTACCTTCAGGCGAGAAAGTTGATATCTAAAGGATGTATTTACCATCTGGTTAGAGTCCAGGATGTCCAAGCAGAATCTCCGACACTCCAGTCTATTCCGGTAGTGAATGAATTCCCTGATGTGTTTCCTGATGAGTTACCTGGTATTCCCCCAGAAAGGGAGATAGATTTTGCTATTGACTTGTTACCAGACACTCAGCCGATATCAATTCCTCCCTATCGTATGGCTCCTGCAGAACTCAGAGAATTAAAAGACCAGTTGAAAGATTTATTGGATAAAGGTTTTATCAGGCCGAGTACTTCACCGTGGGGTGCGCCAGTTTTATTTGTGAGGAAGAAAGATGGCTCACTCCGAATGTGCATAGATTATCGGCAATTAAACAAAGTTATAGTAAAGAAAAAGTACCCGCTTCCTAGAATTGATGACTTATCTGATCAGTTGCAGGGAGCCAGATACTTTTCTAAGATTGACTTGCGGTCCGGATATCACCAGGTCTGAGTACGTGAGAGAGATATTCCTAAGACAGCGTTCAGGACCCGATATGGACATTTTGAATTTCTAGTTATGTCTTTCGGGTTAACGAATGCCCCGACAGTCTTTATGGACCTGATGAACAGTATTTTTAGACCTTTCCTGGACTTGTTCGTGATAGTATTCATTGATGACATTCTGATGTATTCTCGCTCTGAAGCAGATCACCGGGCTCATTTGCGGACAGTGCTCCAGATCCTCAGGGACCGTCAGCTGTATGCTAAATTTTCTAAGTGTGAATTCTGGCTTAACTCAGTGGCCTTTTTAGGGAATATCGTGTTGGATGCTGGTATACAGGTAGACAAGCAGAAAATAGAAGCAGTTAAGTCATGGCCTAGGCCTACCACTCCAACTGAAGTTCGTAGCTTTCTGGGGTTGGCAGGATATTACAGGAGGTTCGTTGAAGGGTTCTCGACCATTGTGGCACCCCTAACCAAATTGACACAGAAAGCAGCAAAGTTTCAATGGACAGAGGCATGCGAGCAGAGCTTCCAGGAACTGAAAGACAGATTAACCTCCGCCCCAGTATTAGCATTGTCGGAAGGCACAGAAGGTTATTCAGTCTATTGCGACGCGTCAGGTGTCGGGTTAGGTTGTGTGTTGATACAGCATGGTAGAGTGATTGCATATGCTTCCAGACAGCTGAGGAAACACGAAAAGAATTACCCTACCCACGAACTGGAATTGGCCGCAGTAATCCACGCCTTGAAGATGTGGAGGCATTACCTGTACGGCGTCCATGTTGATATTTACATAGATCACAAGAGCCTACAGTACATTTTTACTCAGAGGGAGTTGAATCTACGGCAACACCGCTGGTTGGAACTGTTAAAAGATTATGATGTGAATATTCTATACCACCCCGGAAAAGCTAATGTAGTAGCAGATGCCCTTAGCCGTAAGTCAATGGGGAGTTTGGCATATTTGCGACCTGAGAAGCGAAAGTTAGCCAAAGAAATTCATCAGTTAGCTGGTTTAGCCGTTTGAGTAATGGAAATAGAAAATAATAGAGCGGTAATTCAGAATTCTGCTGTGTCATCATTAGTTACGGAGGTAAAAGAACGACAGTACGAGAACCCTGATTTAGTCCAGCTCAGAGATAGAATTCAGAAAGGTAAGGAGTCAGATTTCCAAATGACGGAGGATAATGTGCTACGTTGCAAAGGCCGCCTCTGTGTCCCGAATGTTTCAGGGCTTCGTGGGCGGATCATGCATGAGGTACATTACGCTCGCTATTCCCTCCATCCAGGAGCGACGTAAATGTACCACGACATCAGAGACATTTACTGGTGGCCAGGTATGAAAGCTGAGATAGCTGAATTTGTATCTAGATGTTCTAACTGTCAGCAGGTGAAAGCAGAGCACCAGAAACCGGACGGTTTGACGCAAGATATAACGGTGCCTATGTGGAAATAGGAAGCGATAAATATGGATTTTGTAACAGGACTACCCCGTACCAGACGCAGAAATAATTCCATTTGGGTAATAGTTGACAGGCTGACAAAATCAGCTCATTTCCTGCCAGTGAGGGCTACCTTCTCAGCTGAGGATTATGCCGAATTATATATCAGAGAAATAGTTAGATTGCATGGAGTGCCAGTATCCATAATTTCAGACAGAGGGGCACAGTTTACAGCTAGATTCTGGCAGTCGTTCCAGAAGGGTTTGGGGACGCAGATTAACTTGAGCACAGCATTCCACTCTCAGACAGATGGGCAGCCTGAGCGGACTATCCAAACGCTCGAAGATATGCTACGAGCGTGTGTGCTAGATTTTGGGAGTAGCTGGGATGAGCATCTTTCGTTGATTGAATTTGCTTATAATAACAGTTATCATTCAGCTATCCAGATGGCGCCCTTTGAAGCATTATATGGGCGGAAATGTAGGTCACCGGTGGGCTGGTTTGAAGTGGGGGAATCAGCATTGGTTGGCCCAGACATTGTTCGGCAGTCAGAGGAAAAGATAAAGCTTATCCGAGAACGTTTACTGACTGCTCAGAGCCGCCAGAAGTCTTACGCAGATATGCGACGCAGAAATCTAGAATTTGCGGTAAATGACTGGGTATATCTGAAAGTGTCCCCAATGAAAGGGGTGATGAGATTTGGCAAGAAAGGCAAGCTTAGCCCGAGATTCATTGGACCATATCAGATTCGGCGAAGAATAGGCCGAGTGCATACAAATTGAACTTACCTCCAGAGTTAGCATCTGTTCACCCAGTATTCCATGTCTCTATGTTGAGGAAGTTCGTAGGAGACCCTTCTACAGTAGTTCCCGTTCAGGATGTCCAGGTCACAGAAGAGTTAGTATATGAGGAGGTTCCAGTAGCTATTTTAGACAGGCAGATTCGCAGGTTGAGGACTAAAGATGTTGCGTCTGTCAAAGTATTATGGCGTAACAGGAACCGTGAGGAAATGACGTGGGAAGCTGAAGAAGATATGAAAGCCAGATACCCTCACCTATTTCATGCCTAGTCAGGCGACAGGTATGTCCGTATTATTACTTATGCAGTACCTTATAGTTGTGTGTGTGTGAATGAGAAAGGTTGATACTTAGCTATCCAGTGGATCTTAAAATATTGCGTGCAGTACCTGTGTTGGACTTTTCTACATTTCAGGTTTTTGCTATAGTCCATATTACAGGGGAAACTCTGCCAAAATTTATCTAGAAAGTAAGTTAAATAGTCCTCTAGATAGCAGTGTACATTCGAGGACGAATGTTCTTAAGGGGGGGAGAATGTTATACCCCGTAGAATTTTCGGCACCTAAATGACCTATTCGCACGTTGGTTAAGCATATTTGAAGGCCATACGTGCTAAAGAAAGGCCCGGGAAAAGATCGGTCGAGAAACCTGTCAAACCATCGCGGAAGGAGCCGAGGCAGAACCCCTCCGCGATGGCAGCGTGTCACGGAGGTGAATCCTCCGCGTTGGCTCCATGACACGTTGGCCTTGTCCAGGCCCAAGTATATAAAGCTCCACTTCGGTTTTAAATGATTAAATACTTATAAAAATTCCAGAAACAGAGAGGAAAACGCAGGAGAAGGGAAAGGAACGAAGAGGTAATATAATTTTTGATCGATTACGCTGCTAAACGTTGTCCAAACTCAAATTAACCTCAGATACCGAGGTATTTAGCGGCAGACAGCATTCCTACGAATTTAGTTTCGTGAAATACGGCCGACAAATCGTCGAGCTACCGAGCTAAGATAAGTGGAATTGCTCTAAACTAGTGTCTATGTGTTCCTAGCTGAGAAGTGAATATTTCTCCCTTCTGGACCTCTGAAAAATAGCGAGTTTTTGACCGTCTTTCGATAAGCCTAAGTTTAGGCAATAAACTATATCGAAAGTGACGTTGCTCTTTAAAATAAAGCTGTATTTAGTATTAATTGACATATTTATGAATGCAGTTGGGAGAAAATAGTTGAAGTACCGGCCGAGCCTTGTCCGACAGACGGATAGTTCGAGGATAAGGTATGTGAAGCTAGTTTCCTCGGCAAATTAGTATTCGCGGTATAGTAAAGTAATTTAAAGGCCAGTAGAATATTCAGAAGTCATGTATGATGTTTATTACGAATGTTGGTACGATATTAGAAACATCATGTTATGATCAGCGCGAGACTTGTTAGCACGATATAGATTCTAATATAAGTGTTAGGAACTGCACAACATGCTCAGTATGTGATGTAATACGGAATGTTAGGGTATTCAGTTGAAACCCTGCAAATAATGTAATATCTGTAAGACATCTCAGAAGTAGAATGATAAGTTAAAATGAAATTAGAAAGTGTGTTAGGAATAGTAAATCATGTTACTATAGAAACTCAGTATACAACATAGTTTTCAGCAGAAACATTATATCTTGTTCAGCATTAGCCCCAGTACAGTCTGGCAGAAGACTATATTTATATATATATACTATTACCAGCCTCAGCATGCATTAAGTACGTACATATTACTATCACTAGTTCAGCATATAGTATATACAATACTTTACCACTATTAGCCTCAGTATGTGAGACATGCAGATAGTATTACTAGTTGAGACCGATGTATTGTTTGGGGTTGGACTACCTAGCATCCATGACTGCCCCAAGGTTGATAGCTGTATCGACTCGTCCGCCAGAGGACGAGGATACGTCGCTCTACGGAGTGGCATGCCGTCCCACAGGGGACGAAGATGGGATGCCATTTTTCCCCATATTTGTGCCTTGATCGGCCCTTACACACCCCGGTCGAGCGGATACGCCCGGGTGTTGATTCAGGAGTCCTCCGGACTCAGATGCAGTTATAGTCAGGGGCTCAGCGAGCCCAAGTGCATACCCAGGGGACCGGCAGGATGCTTACAGGGTTATAGGAGATGGGATGACCGGGGTAGGGGTATAGATTCTGTGCTGGTTGTACCTCCCGGCTTATGGGGGCCGGGTAAGGTTTGTGTGTGCTATGTTATGTTATGTTATGTTATGCCATGTTACGTTAGATACGAGTAGATCAGCAATAGAATGATACGTCTCCAGGTATGACTCCTACTCCTTCCAGTATAATTGAGAGAAGGTATGACTTACATTATCAGACAGTTAATCTATTCCTTCCTACTTCAGTTTCATCAGTTATATTATTGTTTTCAGATATTTCTTTCAGTTATTGCTTTACATACTCAGTACCAGCGGTACTGACGCCCGGTGGGGCGCTGCATTACTTGCCTGCAGGTACTCATAGACGAGCAGGCGATACCACGTGATTCCTGTCAGCGATCGAGTATTCAGCTCCTGTCATCCGGAGACTGAATCCCAGAGGTGTATTCTGTTTTCTTTTGTTGTATAGTACGGGTAGGTCGGGGCCCTGTCCCGATCATTTCTATTGTTATTCCTAGAGGCTTGCAGTCTGTATATATTTCTCTATGGTCAGATGAGCCGGTCGTGTGAGGCCGTGCAGTTGTTTAGCTGTTAGTACTTGTGTTTCCTTTATGTTGGCCGTGTGGGGCTATAGTTCGACAGTAGTGGTGACCTTGCCGGTCACGTAGCTATCCAGTACTTCATGGTTAAGTTATAGATAACTAGACAGCATGGTGGCCTTGTCGGCCCGCATAGGTTTCCCTATAGTTGCATGTTTCTCGTCAGCTGTCATTACAGGTATAAGAGGCTATAGGCCGATGGGCCGGGGGCTGTGTTTACAGCCGTTATATAGCCCTTTGTCTCCAGAAATGTGAGTTAGAGCCAGCCAGGCACCAGATGTGCTCAGGCTCAGCAGTCTAGCAGTATTGGTCCTAGTAGGGCACCAGGTGCCAGTCATACCCCCCAAGGCGGGGTGTGACATATTAATTCCTATTTTATATCAATATTGTAGTATTTTTCGTACAATAGTGAACCTAGTTTTTAGTCTAGCAACATTATGAAATAGTAGACATTTCTAGTCCACTATCTCCAAATTAATTGTCACATATAACAACTCAATTCAATAAGTATTAAAGACTTCGGGTTAGTCACATTATAATTCCAAAATTGTCTAGATCATGTCTTATATCTAATGTTAATTCTATAACTAGTTCTCATGTTCCTAATAGGAGTAAAATAACCGCTAAATGATGTGGTGAGATGAATTTAAATTGTATTTTTTTTAATAAAAAGTCTCAAATTTAAATTTTAAAGATAAAAAACTCCTATATGGCTTGTCTTTTATAATAGCTGTGAATTTTAATAAATCAATCATTGACTATCATTTACTAGATGCTTAATTAAATAAATATAGAAATAAAATAAGTATACCATGTCCATAAAAATCTCCACCAAATTAATATGATTCATGATGACCATAGTAGTTTCTCGTGAAGCTTCAATTTTAATTCCTTGACTCATAGGTCCACTTCCTCTAGGAAATCTCCTGTCATACTCGTCTTCATTCAGGAAATTTGTTGGACCATGGATGTTGGAAAACCAAAGTGGCTCTCCCATTTGAGCCATTTCAAGAAGCTCCTCCAATGCTGCCATTGCTACCTTAATAATATATGGCTTTGAAATGCAATCAACCTTGTGGTAATAGAGAACAACATTATTGAGTTTGAGTTATATATACTATTAGCAGTGCAAAAATATTTAATATGAAATAATTCAACATCAGCATATTACTCAAATTCAAATCATGACGAAATATATTAAATTGTTATGAAACAGTAAAGCAAAAGGAAGAATGTTGTCGAGAAAGAAAGAAGAGGGAGGGATGATTTACAATGAAAAGTACCCCTTTATTTATAGAGATAATTCCTCCTAATTTTACACCAAAAGATAGACTTTTACTATAATACAAATACCTTTATAGATATTTATTATAATACAACTACATTTATAACATAGTCCAATTAATCAATCTTTTTTTACTTTTGGTTAGCTCTTCTTTTAGGAGAGCATTTTCAATCCTCAATTGTTGATCATTATATGAGGTTTCACCTAAACCGAATCTAGGGTCGCTACAATTAGGGCAACAGGTACTGTTGATAGCTTCCCTTAACCGCAGACATTCAGCCCCGAGCTTATCATTTTCGGCTCGAAGCAATGAATTCTCATCGCGTTCACCTTGATTCTGCAGGATAATAGTAGTTCAAAAGCCACAAAATAATAAATTTATCATAAGGACTTGCTAGCTAGTGCTAAATTAAATAATTTATCCAATTAATTTCATTGATAATAATTTTAACTTACATCAAATTACATTAATTTATCTTGAATAATGATTTAAAAAAAAGTGAGAATATGTATTAATTAACCATAGAAAATTTACCATTAAAGTGTGAATGCATTTATTATAAAAGTCAAATATTTTCTAACTGCATGCCACGAACATTTTGACAAACAAGAGCAAAACACTATGCCAATTTTAGAGATTATTGTTCAAATGTACATCTTCAATTAATATAGACAATAAAAATTACCATTTTTTATTTTAAAATAAGTAGTATTTTTATTGTTTTATTTTATTTTAAAAAAAATATGTTTCAAAAAATCAATAGCACATTGATTTTTTTCCCTTCTAATTTAACCTGATTTAAATGAATGAAGTCTTACATAATCATTAAACCACTAAAATAAGTATACTTCTTTTTCAAGACATTTATTAAAGTGTAAATTAATTTTAAAAAAATTACTTTTGAGAAGTGAATAATATTCTTAAAGGGTATGCCCAAATTGAAAATATCATTTATTATGAAATGGAGAAAGTACTAGCTAGTATTATATACCTTCACTTTGGTACGTTTATTTTGGAACCAAAATTTGACCTGCAAAGGCTCTAACCCTAGTTTACGACTGAGCTCCATCCTTTGCTTCTTGTCTGGTTGAGGACACTCCTTAAAAAAACTTAAATCACAAAAATAACAAAATATTAATATTACCATAGACACTTTTAAAAGGAAAAAAACTGTGTTTAGAGGAATGAGATATTTTATACGCTTCCATTTCTTGGATCTGTTGCTCGGTGTGGCGGTAATGGCGCATCCTCTTATTTGGACGTGCATCATCATTATTTTGTTCGCCATCTAATTGATGGTTGTTGCCATCGGATTTGCTATCGATTTCGTCATCTCCCAGCAGCAGTTGCATTATGTCATTTTTCGATATTGTCTCTGACTCTATATCTTCCAACATTGTATTAAACTGCTTCTCTAACATGCTACTTGACTGACATATATAAACGAAAATATTTTTAAGATATCAAAAATAGAGGAGATGAGATCATTTTTGCTCTCTTAATGACTCGGAACACACAATTTTAAAATTAAAAATGAAAAATCCTTATCAATTGAGCAGCCCCCTCTTAATTATATTTTATACGTTTCTTTTTTTTTTGGTTGTTGTACAAAAGAGAAGAGATAACAATACAAATAAAGACGGAGAAAGGGGACACAAGTCGTTTTTCAATAAATTATCTATTTATGATATGTATTAGTGGATAAAAATTAATATTGAAAATATATGAAAACTATAAAAACTTTGTTTGACCATAATTCATACTCCCTCTCCTCTCCTCCCCCTCCCCCCCCCCCCCCCCACACTCACAAAACTTGTAGGATGGGGTTAGTGGATGGGGCAGAAGACCTAAACGTGATTTCTTAAACTTTTGAGAAGGATTTTTATTCGAAAAGGAGAAAAAACTTAATCGTAAACATTAGAAAAAATTTTATTTGGTCTCTTATTCTCCATATATAATTTAGATCTACGTGATGTAAGTTCTAACTTTAAAAAAAATACATCCCTTTAAGGTTTTTTAAAATTTCAAAATTCGATATCAAAATTTTAATTTAAAATAGAAAAAAATTTATTCATCTTACAACAATCCTCAATAATAATATTAGCGAGATTAATTGAAAAATGGGCTAGAAATCAGGCCTCCATATATACATTAGATTCAAGGACGTATTAAAAAAATATTAAAAAATCAAAATAAATAAAAAGTGTTTATAAGTTTTACCTGACCAAGCGGGAGTCCAGATGAAGAAGGAACATTCCCAGGACCATTTTCAATCATCGAAAAATTCTGATAAAAAATTCAAATTGAATTTAATTAAGTACGAAATTCTTTTATCCATTTTACAACACTCATAGATAGTAACGTTAGTAAGATTAAATGATTAATCAATTAGAAAACCAACTGACATTATTTGATGACGTTTCTTTTCTAGAAATTAAAACTCTAGAAATGCCTAACAAACATGCATTAGATTCAAGAAAATATAGAAAAAACTAATTTTAAAAAAGGATAAGAAAATTTTAGAATTTTGACCTGAGCAAGCGAGAGTCCAGACGAAGAAAAATCATTTCCGATTATTGAGGAATTCTGATTAATCGGATTCATGATCAGCAAAAATCCTAAAACAATGTAACATGTTAGTATAAGAAAGTCAACTTTTTGACTTTATATATATTATTTTTAATTTTTTTCGGCTGATCAAGAAAAGAGAATTTCAACAAACCAATTAAAAACTAAAGAGTTCTCATATAAAAAAATTTTTATCAGGTGATTTTGCTTTGTACAAGTATGTGTATGTGCAGTAAAAATGAATTTAAAAAAAATATCACTCTCAAAATAATCTTGAGCAAGATTTCCCACTTTCTATTTAAATGTGTAAAAATTACTATCAACCTGCTAGAATATAACAAGATCAGATCCCCAAAACAAACTCAAACTTATATCTAGCTATATATGTAAAAGAAAATATACATATCAATAATGAATTTTGTGCTCTTAACAAGTTTTCTGTAGAAGGTTGAGAAAAGGAAAAATACTTTTGAGATCAAATGTGATGAAGAAATAGGGAAATGGAGAAAGCAAGAAGACCAACAAGAGTGATGAGAGAGAGAGAGGGAGAGCTGAGTAATTATAAGGTGAGGATGATTCCACTGCTTTAAGTAGAGTGGAGAGAGAACTTGTAATTACTGTTCAACAAAAAGAAACAGTAGGAAAAAGAAGAAACTAGAAAACTATGTTTTGAAGTACAAAATATCTTAATTATGCAGTACAAACTAAATTTAGTATCAGTTTTTAGAAGTTAATTTTGAAATAATCACTTTTTATATACCATGAATAATATAAGTGTTGGTTATTTTCTACTATTATTGAAAAGGTTTTATTACAATTATACCTATGATAAAAGTTGTTACGACGTTAAACATAAATTGATGTGTAAAATGAATTAAAGAATATACAATACATCATCTTCTTAGATATTAAAAATATTCAAATTTACTCATCTTCCAAAAATTTTAAAATGTTATTTGATTTGCTTTATTTAAATTTAGTGAGTAATTGCCTGATCGTTAGAACAACTTATTAAGTTACTAAAATAAATATCTGTTAATATCTTAAGTAAGGAATAAATTGATCCATAAAATGAATGAAGAGGTCATTTCATTCGCTTTAAATTTAGTAAATTTTCGCGTTGTCATTAATTAGAATGACCTATTAATTAGTTCGATTGAAAGGGAATTTTGCGAAAAGTTCACAAGGTATACACCCGCTTTCTCTATAAATAAATAGGACTCATGGGGAACTCGAGAGATCCATATCCGTAACCTATACAGGATAACATTACAATGGAATACGTAGATGCAACACAATATACTGAATAACCCTATATCGGAAATACTCTAGATGACCCTCTATCAAAAATTTTCATTTCACTTCTACAATGTCCGTATGTATGAAATGTAATCAATGTCATAGTCAATACAAGATTCAAATTCCAGCCTAGAGAATCATAATCCAGTATGAATCAATAAATGAGAGTAAGAAAGTGAAAGTATGAACAAGTGAGCAATATGAACCATAACTCCATCAATATATCAAGTATCATGCTAAAAAATTCATGAAATCAACAAAGTACGAAGATAATTACCATATTACCCTTAGCATGACACTGGAACCCACATAAATGCTCGTTATCTAATTTATAAAGGACATTCATTATCCATGCCCCTTAATTCAATAATCAAACAACTCTAACACTTTATATGGAGTCAAGAAAGTCTTAACTTTCCAAATTACAAACTTGTGCTTTGCTATGCCTCCGAACGATTTCAATCTGTTCAAATACGAAATCTATATAAGCATGCGAGTTTGTCGACACTCATATTGCTATACTATATCTCAGACCCAAAAGATCAACTCCGAGATCCCAAGGTCAAAATAATAAATTGACACAAATATTAGTGTATCCATAAGATCAGAAGCTTATGCACTAAAAATCATTGAAATTCGATCACTAATAGATCCCCAAATTGAAGAATTACCATTTTTCACATCTAAGTATTAAACTAATCAATTTATGAGATTAAATTATGAAACTAATGTTGAAATAACGGGAAAATAGTAAATACTAGGTTAGCTTCTTATCTCCGATTCAAAACAAGCACAATGCCTTTAAAATCACCAAAATTTGAGACCCCTAGCTTCCAAAATTAAAATATGAACTATGAAATCAAATTCAGGAATTAAACATTTTTCATGTATTAAATTCACTTCACAAATGCAAGGACCCTCTGTGATCACAACCAAGTGACCTAAACTGAGCCCTATTCAAACACAATGAGAGTCTCGCAAATGCAAAAAGTGAAGTACATGTATCATATAACAAAAAACAACAAAATTAAAAATTAATCCGACTCTCGAATAATAAACCTTCATATTTCATCCTGCACCTTACGAATTCAAATTAAATATGCAGATCGATCATAAAACACATTTCGAATATGTTAAAATCATCAAAACACCAATTCGAATTTTTCTTGAACAAATATTGTCATGGTCAAACCTAAACTTTCCAAAATGCTCAAATCTAACCAAAGATCAAAATCACATCTGAACTCTTTGGAACCTATTCCAATCATTCAATTAAGTCATAAAATATCCTCCTGGCCTATTGGAGCTGTCAAAACTTAAATTCAACCTTTATAGCCTAAAATATTTACTTTGACCAAATTTTTCAAACACCAAATTTCTAAAACGGAAAAATCTTATATGAAATACATCTGATCACCTCGAGAATCGTGTCACTAATTGCTGCAAGTCACAAATGACATAATGAAGCTACCCTAAGGGCTAAGCAAAGAAAACAACCATGAGGGTGAATACATCATCCACCACTAAAACTCAAGTTCATTGTAAAACTGAAAAAGAAAAAAAGTGCCTCCATTATCGAATAGATGAGGATATTTTCCCCACGTGTCTACCTCAACTTCCCAAGTGGTCTCCTCAACAGGATGATTCTCCACTACACCTTCAATGATCCAATCTTCTTATACCTCAGCTTTTGAATCTGCCTGTCCAGATTAGTTATAGGTTTGTACTCAAATGCCATATCCTGATCTAACTGCACCAAATCCCTTTGAATCACATGAAAACCATCATAACGGTATTTTTTTAGTATCCATACATAGAACATTGGATGATCACTTGATAAAACCTAGAGGCAAAACCAACTCATAGGTCACCTCGTCAATACGCTATAATACCTCGAATGAACCAATCAATCTACGGTTGAGTTTGCCCTTCTTCTCAAATATCATAACATCCTTCAGTGACGATACCTTTATAAATATCTTCTCACCAACCATGAACTCTAGGTCACAAACTTTTCAATCCACATAACTTTTTTATCAACTTTTGCTATGAAGAGCCAATCTTAAATCAACTTGACCTTGTCCATTAAATATCAAGGTCTGTACCCTATGGCTTGACCTCAAATGCATCAAACCAATCAATCAAAGAATAATATCTCCTACCATACAAAGCTTCAAATGGATCCGTATGAATGCTGGAATAATAATTATTATTATAAGCAAACTCTATCAAAGGAAAAAATTGACCCCCAATGACCTCCAAAATAAATTACATAAGCATCAAGAACATCCTTAAAACCTGAACAATCCATTTGTGTGTAGTTAGAATGTTGTGTATATACTGAGTTCTACTTGACTATCCTACTCCTTTTGCATGGATCTCCATAAACGGGATGTGAACTAAGTACCCTAGTCTGAGATGATAGAAATAGTCACCCATACAAATGGACTATCTCTTGAATATTGATTCTGGTCAATCTCTCTAAAATGTAGGTAGTCCGAACCGAAATAAAATGAGCAGATTTAGTCAACCTATCCATGATGACCCAAATAGTATTAAACTTTCTCAAAGTATGTGGTAACCTTACCATTAAATTCATAGAAATACACGTCCACTTCCACTCAAGTATAAGCATCCTCTAAATTCTATCTTCTAGTCTCTAGCTCTCATACTTCACTTGCTGGCAAACTAGGCATCGAGACACATGCTCTGTAATGTCTCTTCATCCTACATCACCAATAGTGCTGCGTCAAATCATGACACATCGTCACTACTTTCGGATGAATAGAATACCTCGGAAATGAGTCTTCTCCATGATCTATTTGATCAAATCATCCACTTTTGGAACACAAATATAACTCTTGATTATTAAAACACCTTCCTGATTCAAAATGTTATACCCCGTAGGATTCCCGGCACCTAGATGACTTATTCGCACGTTGGTTAAGCATATTTGAAGGCCATACGTGCTAGAGAAAGGCCCGGGAAAAGATCGGCCGAGAAACCTGTTGAACCATCGCGGAAGGAGCCGAGGCAGAGCCCCTCCGCGATGGCAGCGTGTCACAGAGGTGGATCCTCCGCATTGGCTCCGTGACACGTTGGCCTTGTCCAGGACCAAGTATATAAAGCCCCACTTCGGTTTATTTTGGAATTAAACCATAAAAACTCCTGAAAACAGAGAGGAAACAGTAGAGAAGGAAAAAGGAACGAAGAAGTAATATAATTTTCATCCGATTACGCTGCTAAACGTTGTCCAAACTCAAATTAACCTCAGATACCAAGGTATTTAGCGGCAGAGAGCATTCCTACGGATTTAGTTTCGTGAAATACGGCCGATGAATCATCGAGCTACCGAGCTAAGGTAAGTGGAATTGCTCTAAATTAGTGTCTATGTGTTCCTAGCTATGAAGTGAATGTTTCTCCCTTCTGGACCGCTGAAAAATAGCAAGTTTTTGACCGTCTTTCGATAAGCCTAAGTTTAGGCTATAAACTATATCGAAAATGACGTTGCTCTTTACAATAAAGCTGTATTTAGTATTGATTGACATATTTATGAATGCAGTTGGGAGAAAATAGTTGAAGTACCGGTCGAGCCTCGTCCAACAGACGGATAGTTCGAGGATAAGGTATGTAAAGCTAGTTTCCTCGGCAAGTTAAGTAATCTCGGTACAGTACAGTAATTTAAAGGCCAGTAGAATGTTCAGAAGTCATGTGTTATGTTTATTACGAATGTTGGTACGATATTAGAAGCATCGAGTTATAACTTGTATGAAACTTGCTAGCACGATATAGATTCTAATACAAGTGTTATAAACTGCACAGCATGCTCAGTACGTGATGTGACACAGAATGTTAGGATATCATTGTATTCAGTTGAAACCCAGTAAAGCAACGTAATATCTGTAAGACATCTTAGAAACAGAATGATAAGTTAAAATGGAGTTAGAAAGCATGTTAAGAATAGTAAATCATGTTACTATAGAAACTCAGTATACAGCATAGTTTTCAGCAGAAACACTATATCTTGTTCAGCATTAGCCCCAGTACAGTCTGGCAGAAGACTATATTTATGCATATATACTATTACCAGCCTCAGCATGTATTAAGTATGTACATATTACTATCACTAGTTCAGCATATAGTATATACAAATACTTTACCACTATTAGCTTCAGTATGCGGGACATGCATATAGTATTACTAGTTGAGACCGTTGTATTGTTTGGGGTTGGACTACCTAGCATCCATGACCGCCCCAGGGTTGATAGCTGTATCGACTCGTCTGCCAGAGGACGAGGATACGTCGCTCTACGGAGTGGCATGCCGTCACACAGGGGACGAAGATGGGATGCCAGTTTTCCCCATATTGTGCCTTGGTCGGCCCTTATACACCCCCGTCGAGCAGATACGCCCGGGGTGTTGATTCAGAAGTCCTCCGGACTCAGGTACAGTTATAGTCAGGGGCTCAGCGAGCCCAAGTGCATACCCAGGGGACCGGCAGGATGCTTATAGTTATTATAGGAGATGGGACGATTGGGGTAGGGGTATAGATTGCGTGTTGGTTGTACCTCCCAGCTTATGGGGGCCGGGTAAGGTTTGTGTGTGCTATGTGATGTTATGATATGTTATGCCATGTACAGTAGATACAAGTAGATCGACAGTAGGACGATAAATCTACAGGTATGACTCCTACGCCTTCCAATATAATTAAAAGAAGGTATAATTTACATTATCAGACAGTTAATCCATTCCTTTCTACTTCAGTTTCATCAGTTGTGTTGTTATTTTCAGATATTTCTTTCAGTTATTGCTTTACATACTCAGTACCAGCGGTACTAACGCCCGGTGGGGCGCTGCATTACTTGCCTGCAGGTACTCATAGACGAGCAGGCGATACCACGTGATTCTTGTCAGCGATCGAGCATTAAGCTCCTGTCATCCGGAGACTGAATCCCAGAGGTGTATTTCGTTTTCTTTTGTTGTACAGTACGGGTAGGTCGAGGCCCTGTCCCGATCATTTCTATTGCTATTCCTAGAGGCTTGCAGTCTGTATGTATATTACCCTGTGGACAGATGAGTCGGTCGTGTGAGGCCGTGCAGTTGTATAGCTGTTAGTACTTTTGTTTCCTTTATGTTGGTCGTGTGGGGCCATAGTTCGACAGTAGTGGTGACCTTGCCAGTCACGTAGCTATCCAGTACTTCAGGGTTGAGTTATAAATAACTAGACAGCATGGTGGCCTTGTCGGCCCGCATAGGTTTCCTTATAGTTGCTTGTTTCTGGTTGGCTGTTTTTACAGGTACAGGAGGCTATAGGCCAATGGGTCGGGGGCTGTGTTTACAGCCGTTATATAGCCCTTTGTTTCCAGAAATTTGAGTTAGAGCCAGCCAGGCACCAGATGTGCCCAGGCTCAGCAGTCTAGTGGTTCAGGTCCTAGTAGGGCACCAGGTGCCAGTCATACCCCCCAAGGCAGGGTGTGACAAACTTGGTATCAGAGCCAGGTTGTGTCCCAGGGAGTCTGCAAGCCGTACTAAGTAGAGTCTTATCTATGGATGTGTTGTGCACCACATACTATAGGCAGGAGGCTGCGAGGCATGATAGGATGGTTACCCTTCCTTCTCAATCAGTCGTGCTTTAGAGCGGTACAATATAGGGTGGAGTCTCTAAAAACTTACCGTATTCTTTGATTACAGATACAAAGGCAGATCAGCATTACCCTATTACAGGCAGAAGATCAGATATAGCAATAGAAGAAGGCATCAGCCAGTTACATGATAACTGCAGCAGCAGGAGGAGGTACCCGAGACCTCCCAGCATGATACCTTTATCGGTACTATCCCCAGTATATGTCGATAACTTCAGAATAGGAAGTCATAAGCATAACGTATAAATGAGTTGATTTATTTGTTAGATATATATATATATATATATATATATATATATATATATATATATATATATATATATATATATAGAAGACCTGATTAAGATAGTAGATAATATTAGATTATCAGATAAGTGTGAGAAAGAGAGGGAAATGTAGGATTCCCACCTCCATTCCTTCAGGTGTGGTACAGTTCCATGTCTTCGTTTCGTTGCAGTAAGAGAAAGTTATTCCTACCCCCTTAGTTTCGATCCCAGTGTAGTAAAAGGCATAAGGATTGAGATGATGTTGCCCAAAGCAGGCAGTAAGTGAAAGGTGGATTGGTTGATTCCAGAAAGTGTTAGAAAGAGTAAGGAGCCCTTATGATTATCTAAGTTGTGCAGACCCTCACGGTAATAAGTCAGAAGAGCAAGTAAGACTACTAGCTTACTCGAAGTGGGTGTAGGAGATCCGTCAATGATGGACTCCCCGTAAGAGTCAAGTTCAAGTCAGGAAAGGGTTGAATCCTCCGTGGCATGCTAACAACGGCAAGGTATGTCTGCAAGATAATAGTTATAATCTTAGCTGTGATATCAAAAGACAGGGAGATTATATGAATAAGATGGGTCCGACTGCAAGCTAGAAGAAGTATAGGCCGAGGCTTGATCAGTAATCTCATTTACAACGAAAGGCAGGTACTTTGAACCCCAGAGTTCAGCTTAAGCAAGATGAGAGGAAGAAGCAGGAGTATCAGAAGTTGTGGGGAAATTAGGATTACCCCCGGATTGATAAAATACCGTATTAAGGATTAAGCCTCAGGCTGACAGTAAGATTGCGGTCCAGAATACTACAGTATGTTCGCTTATGGGGAAGTTGAGAAATTGCCGACACAGCGAATTTAATCTAGTGTGGCCTAGAGATAAGGCCCAGCAGACTGTCATGGACTCTCAATATATGCCTAGTAAGGCCACAAGATTCGAACGTTGACCCCACATCGCAAAGAGTGACGGAATTTCAAACAGCAGACAATAACTAAAGTGTTTATGTTTGTTACTTTAAGAATGGGGTGACAATACAATGAAATGATAAGTCAGGGCAGGAGATATTATTAGGCCGTAGAAGCGGTGTATCATGTACGGTATGAGACTCAGCAGAGCATGTCAGAGATTATGGATTACCGCAGAATTCAGTACATATTGTACGTAGCTATTGATATATATATATATATATATATATATATATACAGATAACAGATATGCTGTGAGTAGCTGCCTATAAGGGGTACAATCACAGATGCTGATTAGTAATAGAAAGCATGTACAAATTGCATTGCAGGACCCCCCCCTGGCCAAAAAAAAGGGGAGAAGAAAGAAAGAAAAGGAGAGAAGAAAGGAGAAAGGGAAAGGAGAAGAGAAAGGGCAGGTTAAGTGTGAATTACGTAGGAAGTCATAGAAACTATCTTAGTTCTCAGTTATTAAATTAATAGACTTATGTGTTGTTGCCAGATCTAGGCTCTAAGAGCTTACCAGAGTTAATGGCCTAAACCAGATGGCTAGATGATAAGGGCGCAGTTAGACGGTCTACCGACCAGCTGGCGCCTGGATTAGCAGGGAAGCATCCCTGAAGATCGGTAACATTAGTGCATGTGCTAGAACCAGGATTAGAGGCCGAATAGGCAAATTTCAGAGATTAGCAATACCAGAATTATTCTAGTATGTTAAGTGGTCGTACGTCATTTTCCAAGCCTTGTAGGTGAGAGTCGGCCTTAGTCAACCTAGCTGTTATTATGTGGAACACCCCATAAGTCAGCCGGCTGTCCCAGTCAGAATACCTGTGGGTACCCCAAGGAAGGGTCCACATCAGTAGTCAGCGACAGACTAGTACTTCAGCTGGTTCTTGTAAGGTATTCAGATACAAAGCCCTAGCAGAAGGCCAGTATTTACAGAATAGCTCATAAGACCGAGAATTCCCCAGAATAGTAGTATAAATCCAAGTGGATACACACAAGGCGTAAGAAATTGATAGCACCCTGCTAGCACAGTGTTTATTAAGACTAGGGGATCAGTAGACTCCCCGTGAAGATCCAGAGATTGATCGCCTGGGAGTAAGTTTGATTAAGCCCAGCCTTACAGTGGTTTAAGCAAAATAAACAGAGCAATTAGATGCCCACAAGTCTGCAGTTATGCATGAACTATAAGTACTCAAGTAGAACAGTTAGAGCATTGTTAGATTGCTGCCACATTCGGGTCATTCAACCCGACTATTCAGTTATTTAAGGTTATGCAGCCAGATCATTAGAGGTCATGGTCAATATCAGGATCCTCTGATTAGATAAAGGCACAAGGTGCGCAGACGGTCGTTCAGGTTATCCCAGCAACAAGTAGCCTTAGCATGTGGCCGGAGGGCCAGATAAGCTCTAGCAACGCCTGTAAACTACCTGTCGATCTCTTCGGCAAGACAAGTCAGTATGACCGTCAATTATATGTTGAGCTCTCTAAGTATGAAAATGTTATATCTATATCAGCCAAGAAGAGGTAATGGAGCAACAACCGCTCTTAGCTATAGATCTATTAGAAGTGTGGTGTATGGGCAGCCCGAGCAACGGGAGTTGGTCAGAAAGATACATCAAATGGTCAATTTAGCCGTTCGTGTAATAGAAATGAAGGACAACAGAGCGGTAATCGAAAACACCGTCCTGTCGTCATCAGTTGTGAAAATAAAAAGAACGGTAGTATAAGAATCCTGACCAGGTTAGCAGGGGAAAACGCCAGGTTTCCAGGTAACAGAGGGTGGAGTGCTGCGTTGTAAAGGCCGTCTATATGTTCCAAATGTTTCAGAGCTCCACCAGCAGATTATGAATGAGGTACATTACGCCCGTTATTCTCTTCACCCCGGTACGATAAAAATGTACCATGACATCAAAGAGAACTACTGGTGGCCAGGTATGAAAAGAAAAATTGCTGAATTTGTAGCCCAGTGTCCTAACTGCCAACAGGTGAAAGCAGAACATCAGAAACCAGGCGGGTTAACTCAGGACATAGCTGTGCCTCTCTGGAAATGGGAAGCAGTGAATAGGGATTTTGTGGCAGGATCACCCCGTACCAGACACAGACATGACTCTATATGGGTAATAGTTGACAAATTGACTAAATCAGCTCATTCCTTACCAGCTAGAACTACTTTCTCGGCTGAAGATTATGCGGAGTTGTATATCCGAGAGATAGTCAGATTGCATGGAGTGCCAGTATCCGTTATTTCAGACAGAGGAGCGCAGTTCACGGCTAGGTTTTGGAAATTGTTCCAGAAGGGGCTGGGGATGCAGATTAATCTAAGCACAGCTTCCCACCCTCAGACAGACGGACAGACTGAGCGCACTATTCAGACGCTCGAGGATATGTTGCGAGCGTGTGTGCTAGACTATGGTGGTAGCTGGGATGAGCCTTTGCCGCTGATAGAATTTGCTTATAGTAATAGCTATCACTCGGCTATTCAGATGGCACCTTTTGAGGCTTTATACGGGAGAAAGTGCAGATCGCCGGTTGGCTGGTTTGAAGTAGGAGAATCAGCGATGATTAGGCCAGACCTTGTTCAGCAGTCAGGAGGGAAAGTAGAGCTTATCAGAGAACGCCTATTGACTGCACAGAGTCGTCAGAAATTATATGTAGATGTACGGCGTAGAGATCTGGAGTTTAATGTGAATGTCTGGGTATTTCTGAAAGTATCTCTGATGAAAGGGGTGATGAGATTCAGCAAGAAGGGTAAGCTCAGTCCAAGATTTGTTGGACCCTATCAGATTCGTCGAAGGATAGGCCGAGTAGCATATGAGTTGAACTTGCCTCCAGGGCTAGAATCCGTTCATCCCGTCTTTCATGTGTCTGAGGAAATGCATGGGAGACCCATCCAGAGCAATTCCAGTCCAGGATATCTAGGTTACCGAAGAGCTGGCCTATGAAGAGATTCCAATAACTATTCTAGACAGACAGATTCGTAGATTGAGAACTAAAGATGTTGCGTCCGTCAAAGTATTGTGGCGTAACAGGAACCGTGAGGAAATGACGTGGGAAGCTGAAGAAGATATGGAAGCCAGATACCCTCACCTATTTCAGGCCTAGTCAGGCGACAGGTATGTCCGTATTATTACTTATGCAGTACCTTATGGTTGTATGTGTGTGAATGAGAAGGATTGATACTTAGTTATCCAGTGGATCTTAAAGTATTGTGTACAGTACCTGTATTGGACTTTTCTGCATTTCAGGTATTTGGTATAGTCCATATTACAGGGGAGACTCTGGCGAAATTTTTCTAAACAAGTAAGTTAAGTAGTCCTCTAGATAGCAGTATACATTCGAGGACGAATGTTCTTAAGGGGGGGAGAATGTTATACCCCGTAGGATTCCCAGCACCTAGATGACCTATTCGCACGTTGGTTAAGCATATTTGAAGGCCATACGTGCTAGAGAAAGGCCTGGGAAAAGATCGGCCGAGAAACCTGTTGAACCATCGCGGAAGGAGCCGAGGTAGAACCCCTCCGTGATGGCAGCGTGTCACGGAGGTGGAGCCTCCGCGTTGGCTCCGTGACACGTTGGCCTTGTCCAGGCCCAAGTATATAAAGCCCCACTTCAGTTTATTTTGGAATTAAACCATAAAAACTCCTGAAAACAGAGAGGAAACAGCAGAGAAGGAAAAAGGAACGAAGAAGTAATATAATTTTCATCCAATTACACTGCTAAACGTTGTCCAAACTCAAATTAACCTCAGATACCGAGGTATTTAGCGGCAGAGAGCATTCCTACGGATTTAGTTTCATGAAATACGGCCGACGAATCGTCGAGCTACCGAGCTAAGGTAAGTGGAATTGCTCTAAATTAGTGTCTATGTGTTCCTAGCTGTGAAGTGAATGTTTCTCCCTTCTGGACCGCTGAAAAATAGCGAGTTTTCGACCGTCTTTCGATAAGCCTAAGTTTAGGCTATAAACTATATCGAAAATGACATTGCTCTTTACAATAAAGCTGTATTTAGTATTGATTGACATATTTATGAATGCAGTTGGGAGAAAATAGTTGAAGTACCGGCCGAGCCTCGTCCGACAGACGGATAGTTCGAGGATAAGGTATGTAAAGCTAGTTTCCTCGGCAAGTTAAGTAATCTCGGTACAGTACAGTAATTTAAAGGCCAGTAGAATGTTCAGAAGTCATGTGTTATGTTTATTACGAATGTTGGTACGATATTAGAAGCATCGAGTTATAACTTGTGTGAAACTTGCTAGCACGATATAGATTCTAATACAAGTGTTAGAAACTGCACAGCATAGCTGTATCGACTTGTCTGCCAGAGGACGAGGATACGTCGCTCTACGGAGTGGCATGCCGTCCCACAGGGGATGAAGATGGGATGCCAGTTTTCCCCATATTGTGCCTTGGTCGACCCTTATACACCCCCGTCGAGCGGATACGCCCGGGGTGTTGATTCAGGAGTCCTCCAGACTCAGGTACAGTTATAGTCAGGGGCTCAGCGAGCCCAAGTGCATACCCAGGGGACCGGCAGGATGCTTATAGTTATTATAGGAGATGGGACGACCGGGGTAGGGATATAGATTGCGTGTTGGTTGTACCTCCCGGCTTATGGGGGCCGGGTAAGGTTTGTGTGTGCTATGTGATGTTATGATATGTTATGCCATGTACAGTAGATACAAGTAGATCCATAGTAGGACGATAAATCTCCAGGTATGACTCCTACTCCTTCCAGTACAATTAAAAGAAGGTATGATTTACATTATCAGACAGTTCCATTCCTTTCTACTTCAGTTTCATCAGTTGTATTGTTATTTTCAGATATTTCTTTCAGTTATTGCTTTACATACTCAGTACCAGCGGTACTGATGCCTGGTGGGGCGCTGCATTACTTGCCTGCAGGTACTCATAGACGAGTAGGCGATACCACGTGATTCTTGTCAGCGATCGAGCATTCAGCTCCTGTCATCCGGAGACTGAATCCCAAAGGTGTATTCCGTTTTCTTTTGTTGTATAGTACAGGTAGGTCGGGGCCCTGTCCCGATCATTTCTATTGCTATTCCTAGAGGCTTGCAGTCTGTATGTATATTACCCTGTGGTCAGATGAGCCGGTCGTGTGAGGCCCTGCAGTTGTATAGCTGTTAGTACTTTTGTTTCCTTTATGTTGGCCGTGTGGGGCCATAGTTCGACAGTAGTGGTGACCTTGCCGGTCACGTAGCTATCCAGTACTTCAGGGTTGAGTTATAAATAACTAGACAGCATGGTGGCCTTGTCGGCCCGCATAGGTTTCCTTATAGTTGCTTGTTTCTGGTTAGCTGTTTTTACAGGTACAGGAGGCTATAGGCCAATGGGCCGGGGGCTGTGTTTACAGCCGTTATATAGCCCTTTGTTTCCAGAAATGTGAGATAGAGCCAGCCAGGCACCAGATGTGCCCAGGCTCAGCAGTCTAGTGGTTCAGGTCCTAGTAGGGCACCAGGTGCAGTCATACCCCCCAAGGCAGGGTGTGACACAAAATTTCTTCCTTAGCTTCACCTTTCAGCACTTTATCTTGAATCATCTTCAAACTAGCGAGCCTTAATATGCTTTGCCAAAAGTGACTGTGCCTTAATAAAATCAAGAACACTATTGGTTTTCAAATTGTCAAGTCTCACAAAGTTATTAGCCAAAGGTTGAACATCTATGGCCAAAAGATATTCCTCCACCAGCAACATAGCCAAACTACATATACTAACTGTCTTCCAAACCAAGACATCTGTTACCACATGAGCCTTGCCCGAATGGTAATGAATAGTTATATCATAATCCTTAAGCAACTCTGCTCTTTTCCTCTATCTCAAATGTAGATCTCTCTGCCTAAAAATATACTAGAGGTTGTGATGATTTGTGAAAACCTCACAATGGACACCATAGAGATAATGCCTCAAAATCTTCAAAGTAAATACTATAGTGCTAATTCCAAATCATAAGCAGTGTATTTCTTCTCATGAATACTCAACCGCCTTGAAGCATAATCTATCACCTTGACTTTATCCATCCACATACATCCATTACCAACTCTAGAAGCATTTCAATAGACTCAAAGCCTTCATCCTCCACAAGTAAGGTTAAAATAAGAATCAAAGTCAACAAGTCTTGAGCTTTTGAAAGCCCGTCTCGCACTCATTTTATCACTAAGAAGTCATATTATTTTGAGTCAATTTCGTTAATGGATATGCAATAGAAGAGAAACCCTCCACAAATAGCCTGTAGTAGCCAGTCAATACCAAAAAACTCTTAATCTCGGTAGACGAAGTAGGCCTAGCTCAATCTCTAACTAACTCAATATTATTTGGATCTACCATAATATCTTCCTTGACACCACATGTCCTGAGAATGCCATGGAACTCAACCAATACTCACACTTCGAGAACTTGGCATACAACCACTAATCCTTCAAAGTGTAAAGCACGATACTCAAATATTACTCATGCTCTTCTCTACTATGGGAGTAGATAAAGATGTCATCGACAAAAACAATAATGAAGGAATCCAAATTGGGTCTGAATTCACTGTTTATCAACTTGATGATCATTGTTGGGCATTAGTCTACCCAAAATACATGACCAAAAACTCAGAATGACCATAATAGGTCCTAAAAGTTGTCTCGGGGATATATTTGCCCTAATATTTAACTGATAGTAATCGTATCTCAAATCAATCTTCGAAAACACTGAAATACCCTCGTCACTACTTTGTTGGGGGTCAATCAATGATATTTGTTGGGTACACATTATTTTTTTATACTCATACTACACTTATAAATACCCTTAACCTTGAAAATTTGATATTTAAAGGTTTGAAATCTTTTTTTTAATTTTTATTTTAGAAATTAATAAAATGATATAACTTATACACATGCAATCAAAAATTAAAAATCCAAAAAAGAATTAGAAATTAAAAAAATATATTACAATGAGTACCTTTCTAGATCACCTTTATTAGAAATTGAGAAATCATTTTTCTCTTCTTATTTTAATTTTAAATATTAATTTTCTCAAACTTAATAAATACCGGGTATGTTTCTCCGCAAAATAAAAATGCATGATTGAATAATAAATTATTAATACATTATGAATAAAATTACAGGAAGCATACCCGATATTAAATAAATTTATTATTCAATCATGTATTTTTATTTTGTTAGAAAATATACCCGGTATTAATTAAATTTGGCAAAATTAATATTTATAATTAAAAATATTCAACTTCTAATTAAAGTGATCTAAAAAGGTACTCATTATAATATAATATATATATATATATATATATATATATATATATATATATATATATATTAATTTCTAATTTTTAATTTTATGTGTAAATTATATCAATTTTATTAAATTTTCAATGTTGAGAATATTTTTAGACCAAAAGGTGAAAGAAGAGTATTTATGAGTCATTTCTCATAGGTTATGTGTATTTTTGGCCCTTTTCTCTACTTTTTATGCAAATTCGGATGTTGATAGTAGTGGAGCTTGTGACAATGTCTAGAGGCTGTTGACTTGGAGTTTCAGGATGAGTTGTTTGATTGATTTGCACCACTAGACTCTCATTCTATTTTTTATTTCATGCTTTTCTTATCTAGACGGTGTATTAAAAATATCTTTCTTTTATTCTTAAATTATGTGTTCAATCAAACACAATCACATAAATTGGGACAAGTAAATATTTTAAATAAACAAACAAATTATAAACTTAAAAGTTATGCATTGAAAAATATTTGACAAATTAATAATCTTACTTTATAAATCAAACTTTCCCTTAAGTATACAATTTAGAGAAAATATATTTTGCGCCTAAAAAGAGGATTATTTATAGCCTTGAAATTATAAAAATGGCTCAAATATACCCTTTCAGTTGATGAAAATGCGAAAAATTAATTTTGATTTTATTTTTAAATTTTTTAAATTAAAATAAAAGCAACGTAGGAGTATATTTAATTCTTCTCATAAAATTATTCAGCAGCATATTTAATTTATCTTACCCATGATCTTTTTTTTTTAAAACCTTTTTTAGTTCAATACTTAATTTAAATTTATTATTTTGATGATCAATTTTTTTCGTTGCACTCATCTTCTTGTTAAATATATCATAGATGCAGTGGGAAAACAATTATGCAAAAATAAAGAATAAATTATAATTTGATCACTTGAGATTAGGGTTGTTCATAGATTGGTTTTTGGTTAAAGCAAAATCAAATTAATTTAGTCAATTTTTTAATTATTAAAATCAAATCAAATCAAATATAATACATATTCTTCGATTTGGTTCGATTTTTAAGAAATCTAATGATATTTCTCTCTTTTGCTATTTTTATCCTACGATTAGAAAAGACTCACTCTTTTTCAACTTATAATTTGTTATTACCCTTTTATTACAAAATTATAATTTTCTTAAAATATCGAAAAAATGATTTAAGATCTATAATCTCTGCTTCAGTATTAACCCAATAAGTCAAACTCTATAGAAACACAACAAAAATTGAAAGAAGTTTCATTCTGGAAAGAAAAATTAATGTAATTATAGTCAACGCTTAACAAGTGTCTTACATGCAAAACAGGCTCAAGTATTCTTGTGCACAAAGCATTGAATTATTTACGGACTTATTTTCTTTACTTGAACAAACTACAATTACTATAGTTTGGGGGATAAACTTGTTTTTTTAGTTTTTGAAAAACAGTTTATGTTACTCCCCATAAGCACTTATTTTCTTCTAAAAATTTAACCAAACATCTCACTTTTTTAAAAATAAACAGTTTTTGAAGAAAAAAATTTAGAGCTCCCAAAAACTTAGTCAAACAAACTATAAAATAGGATCTGAATCTAAATAGAAATTAAATCATGTTACATAAATTCAAATTATGAATAAATTTAAATTTGATCACGTGTATATTTCCCTCCATTTAAAATTAATATTTACTTTGACTTAAAAATTTTGTTACTGAATAATTTTCACTTTAAAATTTAAAATTAAAGTTGACAATTATTTCAACTATATTCTTAGTGGCTCATTATTTAAGAAGAAAAATCAATATACTTTTATTAACAGGATAAAAGTTATAACTTAATAAACTATACATTGTATTTTTACTTTTTTTAACGCGCATGGAAAGAACTAATTAAGCAACCGATAAAATGGGATAGAGGGAATATAGAAATTGTGATTTGTCAACTAATACTAGGAATTAATATCTTAGAAGGTCACTCAACTTTTAGAATTTATGTATCAAAATCGTTGAACTTTCTTTTCTATCAATAAAATCACTCTATTAGCACATTTCTCTTATAGAATCACTCAATTAAATTTAAATCATTAAAAAATTTGACATGATAAAACAAATTTTTTTATGTCATGTAAACATTATTTCTTATGCCCAACCTGCTCATCCACAAATCAAAATAGGTTTCATCCCTGTCTGTTCTCACAATAATTTTAATTCGATTTTTGAATATCAATTTTTATTTATTTTTAATATAACAATCTATTATAATTGAGTGACCTTTTGATTTCAGATATGATTTATTAGAACTATACTACTCTATGTTCGGTTGGTCAACTTAACTTCTCTTCATTATTGGAACTTTGATTCCACGTGGCACTGACTTATTTCGATTTATGTGTTCGATATAATTTTACCTCATACATCAAGCAAAATAGGGGACTTCAAAAATGTGCAGTATATTCCTCTATCAAAACTCGTTTTCAAGTTCAACTTTCAAACATTGATATCGTGATTTAATTCATATCACGAATTCTTGACCTTGCTATAAAATTAATTGTACCAATTTTTAATAAACACTCGGTATCATGACCGAAAGATGGTTTCCAGAAATATCTAAATTTACAATAGCTTTCAGTTCTCCAACATCTGCTGGGAACTTTTCCTTTTATAAAATTTCATGAAAAATTTAGAGGAATTGAAATAAATATTTTATTTTCTAACAAAGTTGATCTATTGCTAAATTGAAGCGCAAAATTTATTGTTTCATAAACCAACAAAGTGGTTGATTTTATATTAAAAATAAATTAAAATTAATATTCAGAAATTGAATTAAAAATATTATAAAAATAGACATAAATAAAACTCATTTTGATTTGTGGTTGGGTGGGTCTAATATAAGAAATAAATTTTCTTTGTTTTTATTTATTTTGGGTCCATGTTACATGGTGTAAAAAATAATTTCTTTTGTCATATCAAACTATTTTATAATAAATTTAATTGAGTAATTTTACAAAAAATATATTTTAAATTGAGAAAAATTTTATTAATACCAAAATTTTTTTAATAACTTTACTATATAAATTCGCATAATTACAATAACCTTTTAAAATATCTAACTCCTAATACTAGTGTATCTCCATATTGTATAGTCATTATTTCTCAACACTTAACTACTGGTGTTTCAACAACATCAAACAAAGGTGGAGCTATAATTTTGAATGTCGATTTGATAGAATTCAATGCCCTAAAAATTTAAGGATTCCTTGTTTAAATATTCACTCAGTATGTATATATTTTTAATTTATGTGATATATTTTTTATTTTAGTCAATTCTAAGAAAAAAGATGTTTTATATTTAGTGATAATTTAATATTAAAATATTTATTTCACCTTTAGTGAGATGTTTTATAGTCACACAAACATATATGATTTATTTTAGATCACAAATTTTAATAGTCTTTCTATATATTTTAAACTCCGTACCTTGTCAAATTACATCACATAAATTGGGACGGAGGAAGTATAAATAATTTATTAAAAATACAAAAAGTATTTTTAGGATAAATATATAAATAACCCCTTCAATTTGCCCCCCATCTTTTATTGTAACACTCCATTTTAGTCTTATTTTATTTTAACCCTCCAACTCTAATTTTTATGTTTTTATTATTTTTATTTATACTCTTCAATTGTAATTTTGCATTTTAAAAATTGGAGTCGATTAGTTTTTGTTAAAAAACTGAAGAACGTCTGTTGATTTTTTTTTTTAAAAAAATAATTTTCTTTTTAGAGTTTTTTTACATTTTTGCGAAAAAATTATCGACAAATGTACATCAACTTTCTTAATCGAGAAAATAATAATTCCCTGATTCCTAATAGTATTTCATATGATGCATGCTGTACGACATAGAATTTTAGTTTTAGCACGAATTCCCATTGTTGATTAATTTGTTAAACGTTGTAATTTCTCCAAGATTGCGTTTAATATGAATAAAAATTAAAAAATAATAAAAATTGTACATGATTAAATTAATTTTTATATATAATTATTTGTGAGATAATATTTTTTTTATTATTATGCATATTAAAATATAATTTTAATTTTATGTGAAGATATTTGAGTGAAATTAATTATTCATATTGATTTATTATTTCCAACAAATATTATCAGGTGATTATCGAGTGCAAAAAAATTATTTGATTTATAAGAAGTTTGATTGATCTCAAGATAATTATTTGTTTGCATATGGGAATACTGTTACATCCTGTTATTTTATTGTCACGCAAATAAAAGTGTCAATCACTTAGTTGTTGTTATGAACAAGTTGAATGAGGAATTGTCTACGATGAAAAGCTAGGTCACAAACAAAGTGGTTGTCAAGAATGTATTTGAATGATCTCAAAGACTCATATATCAAAAGAAACATATACTATAATTACAAAGATAGCACTGTTAACAATTTTGAGAAGCTGATATATAAGATTAGAATGCATCATCTACATGATTAAATTGTATTTTCATCAGGAGAAATAAAATATGCGTTGCACTCTTTTTTCCTTAATAGGCTTTATCCCAATGAATTTTTCTTGAAAGGTTTTTAACGTGACAGTAAATAACGTGTATTACAAAAGATATATGTATTCTTTTTCTCTTCAATGAGATTTTTTTCCCACGGAATTTTTTCTAGTAAAATTTTAGTGAGCCACAACGGTCATTCAAGGGGGAGTATTGTAAATATTATTAGTGTGGATGCCCATAATTCCTAAATGCGATTTTCACATTTATTGATAGTAATGCCCACACCACTACCTCTTCATTGATCTTCCACAAACTTATAATCTTTCACATATTCTGTTGGGATATATACTATTAACCTTGTGTTTAGATATAGTATTTATTATAAAATAATTATTTATTCAATTTTATTGAAGATTTAAATAGATCATTTACTTGTCCATGTGACCTTTACTTATATAGTAGATGATTTAGTGTATAGGGTTTAGCTTATACACGAAAGATTAAATCATCGGTTTTTATAAGTATAAAGTTTATATATGCTCATAATCTAAGATGAAAATTGGATAAATTCATCGGTAAAATTATAGCACAAGAATAAATATAATTTATATTGATTATGAAAATGTTATAATTTTAACTTCTTATGCTAGTATATTTTGTATGTATTGAACGAACCAAGTAGAAATAAGTGTTTTTATTTGACTTAATAAAATAAATTATGTAGATCATAAAATGTACTTATACTCTTAATCTTGATATAATTATTATGATTAATGTAATTTGTTTATTGTTTTGATCTATCAAAGGCTGAAACTCTTTCGTAGTTATAATGTTCCCCCTAACATCCAAAGTACCACATTTATTCGTAACCACATTCATTTGTTGAATTGTTTGTGAGAATTATAACGTATAGCCTTAATGGAAGAAGAAAAAACAAATTCTTCCAGCCATTATGATCTTTAACTGATAAATTATTTTATCTCCTACCATAATGTTTCATTTTCTAAATCTATATATTTGAATATTTTCTTTATGGAAAAAAAATCTACACAAAAAAGATATTATTAACTCTTTAATTGACTTTTTTCTAGAATACTCTATTTTTTCTAGACTTTCTTTCTTTGTGAAATTTTAGGCAATTGTATTTGTGCAACTCCAAACTTCCAGCCATGAGCGCACGTGTTTGGAAGAGCTGTGGAACCTTGGGGAGTGACCGGCCTTAACGATTTGCACTAAAGTCGGGTCGAAATCGCTTTCAAGGCAGTCGCTTGCACAACATTGTATTTGTATAAATTATTTATCATTTTATTAATTCCTATTTTATATCAATATTGTAGTATTTTTCGTACAATAGTGAACCTAGTTTTTAGTCTAGCAACATTATGAAATAGTAGACATTTCTAGTCCACTATCTCCAAATTAATTGTCACATATAACAACTCAATTCAATAAGTATTAAAGACTTCGGGTTAGTCACATTATAACTAGTTCTCATGTTCCTAATAGGAGTAAAATAACCGCTAAATGATGTGGTGAGATAAATTTAAGTTGTATTTTTTTTAATAAAAAGTCTCAAATTTAAATTTTAAAGATAAAAGACTCCTATATGGCTTGTCTTTTATAATAGCTGTGAATTTTAATAAATCAATCATTGACTATCGTTTACTAGATGCTTAATTAAATAAATATAGAAATAAAATAATTATACCATGTCCATAAAAATCTCCACCAAATTAATATGATTCATGATGACCATAGTAGTTTCTCGTGAAGCTTCAATTTTAATTCCTTGACTCATAGGTCCACTTCCTCTAGGAAATCTCCTGTCATACTCGTCTTCATTCAGGAAATTTGTTGGACCATGGATGTTGGAAAACCAAAGTGGCTCTCCCATTTGAGCCATTTCAAGAAGCTCCTCCACAGCTGCCATTGCTACCTTAATAATATATGGCTTTGAAATGCAATCAACCTTGTGGTAATAGAGAATAAAGTTATTGAGTTTGAGTTATAATATTATTAGCAGTGCAAAAATATTTAATATGAAATAATTCAACATCAGTTTATTACTCAAATTCAAATCATGACGAAATATGTTAAATTGTTATGAAACAGTAAAGCAAAAGGAAGAATGTTGTCGAGAAAGAAAGAAGAGGGAGGGATGATTTACAATGAAAAGTACCCATTTATTTATAGGGATAATTCCTCCTAATTTTACTCCAAAAGATAGACTTTTTTTATATTATAAATTCACACATTCACTATAATACAAATACCTTTATAGATATTTATTATAATACAACTACATTTATAACATAGTCTAATTAATCAATCTTTTTTTACTTTTGGTTAGCTCTTCTTTTAGGAGAGCATTTTCAATCCTCAATTGTTGATCATTATATGAGGTTTCACCTAAATCGAATCTAGGGTCGCCACAATTAGGGCAACAGGTACTGTTGATAGCTTCCCTTAACCGCAGACATTCAGCCCTGAGCTTATCGTTTTCGGCTCAAAGTAATGAGTTCTCATCGCGTTCACCTTGATTCTGCAGGATAATAGTAGTTCAAAAGCCACAAAATAATAAATTTATCATAAGGACTTGCTAGCTAGTGCTAAATTAAATAATTTATCCAATTAATTTCATTGATAATAATTTTATCTTACATCAAATTACATTAATTTATCTTGAATAATGATTTTAAAAAAAGTGAGAATATGTATTAATTAACCATAGAAAATTTACCATTAAAGTGTGAATGCATTTATTATAAAAGTCAAATATTTTCTAACTGCATGCCACGAACATTTTGACAAACAAGAGCAAAACACTATGCCAATTTTAGAGATTATTGTTCAAATGTACATCTTCAATTAATATAGACAATAAAAATTACCATTTTTTATTTTAAAATAAGTAGTATTTTTATTTTTTTATTTTATTTTAAAATAAATATGTTTCAAAAAATCAATAGCACATTGATTTTTTTCCCCTTCTAATTTAACCTGATTTAAATGAATGAAGTCTTACATAATCATTAAACCACTAAAATAAGTATACTTCTTTTTCAAGACATTTGTTAAAGTGTAAATTAATTAAAAAAAAATTACTTTTGAGAAGTGAATAATATTCTTAAAGGGTATGCCCAAATTGAAAATATCATTTATTATGAAACGGAGAAAGTACTAGCTAGTATTATATACCTTCACTTTGGTACGTTTATTTTGGAACCAAAATTTGACCTGCAAAGGCTCTAACCCTAGTTTACGACTGAGCTCCATCCTTTGCTTCTTGTCTGGTTGAGGACACTCCTTAAAAAAACTTAAATCACATAAATAACAAAATATTAATATTACCATAGACACTTTTAAAAGGGAAAAAACTGTGTTTAGAGGAATGAGATATTTTATACGCTTTCATTTCTTGGATCTGTTGCTCGGTGTGGCGGTAATGGCGCATCCTCTTATTTGGACGTGCATCATTATTATTTTGTTCGTCATCTAATTGATGGTTGTTGCCATCGGATTTGCTATCGATTTCGTCATCTCCCAGCAGCAGTTGCATTATGTCATTTTTCGATATTGTCTCTGACTTTATAGCTTCCAACATTGTATTAAACTGGTTCTCTAACATGCTACTTGACTGACATATATAAACGAAAATATTTTTAAGATATCAAAAATAGAGGAGATGAGATCATTTTTGCTCTCTTAATGACTCGGAACGCACAGTTTTAAAATTAAAAATGAAAAATCCTTATCAATTGAGCAGCCCCCTCTTAATTATATTTTATACGTTTCTTTTTTTTTTTGGTTGTTGTACAAAAGAGAAGAGATAACACACAAATAAAGACGGAGAAAGGGGACACAAGTCGTTTTTCAATAAGTTATCTATTTATGATATGTATTGGTGGATAAGAACCAATGTTGAAAATATATGAAAACTATAAAAACTTTGTTTGACCATAATTCATACTCCCTCTCCTCTCCTCTCCTCCCCCCCCCCCCCCACACACAAAACTTGTAGGATGGGGTTAGTGGATGGCGCAGAAGACCTAAACGTGATTTCTTAAACTTTTGAGAAGGATTTTTATTCAAAAAGGAGAAAAAAATTAATGGTAAACATTAGAAAAAAATTTATTTGGTCTCTTATTCTCCATATATAATTTAGATCTACGTGATGTAAGTTCTAACTTTAAAAAAAATACATCCCTTTAAGGTTTTTTAAAATTTCAAAATTCGATATCAAAATTTTAATTTAAAATAGAAAATAATTTATTCATCTTACAACAATCTTCGATAATAATATTAGCAAGATTAATTGAAAAATGGGCTAGAAATCAGGCCTCCATGTATACATTAGATTCAAGGACGTATTAAAAAAATATTAAAAAATCAAAATAAATAAAAAGTGTTTATAAGTTTTACCTGACCAAGCGGGAGTCCAGATGAAGAAGGAGCATTCCCAGGACCATTTTCAATCATCGAAAAATTCTGATAAAAAATTCAAATTGAATTTAATTAAGTACAAAATTCTTTTATCCATTTTACAACACTCATAGATAGTAACGTTAGTAAGATTAAATGATTAATCAATTAGAAAACCAACTGACATTATTTGATGACGTTTCTTTTCTACAAATTAAAACTCTAGAAATGCCTAACAAACATGCATTAGATTCAAGAAAATATAGAAAAAAATAATTTTAAAAAAGGATAAGAAAATTTTAGAATTTTGACCTGAGCAAGCGAGAGTCCAGACGAAGAAAAATCATTTCCGATTATTGAGGAATTCTGATTAATCGGATTCATGATCAGCAAAAATCCTAAAACAATGTAACATGTTAGTATAAGAAAGTCAACTTTTTGACTTTATATATATTATTTTTAATTTTTTTCGGCTGATCAAGAAAAGAGAATTTCAACAAACCAATTAAAAACTAAAGAGTTCTCATATAAAAAAATTTTTATCAGGTGATTTTGCTTTGTACAAGTATGTGTATGTGCAGTAAAAATAAATTTAAAAAAAATATCACTCTCAAAATAATCTTGAGCAAGATTTCCCACTTTCTATTTAAATGTGTAAAATTACTATCAACCTGCTAGAATATAACAAGATCAGATCCCCAAAACAAACTCAAACTTATATCTAGCTATATATGTAAAAGAAAATATACATATCAATAATGAATTTTGTGCTCTTAACAAGTTTTCTGTAGAAGGTTGAGAAAAGGAAAAGTACTTTTAAGATCAAATGTGATGAAGAAATAGGGAAATGGAGAAAGCAAGAAGACCAACAAGAGTGATGAGAGAGAGAGAGGGAGAGCTGAGTAATTATAAGGTGAGGATGGTTCCACTGCTTTAAGTAGAGTGGAGAGAGAACTTGTAATTACTGTTCAACAAAAAGAAACAGTAGGAAAAAGAAGAAACTAGAAAACTATGTTTTGAAATACAAAATATCTTAATTATGCAGTACAAACTAAATTTAGTATCAGTTTTTAGAAGTTAATTTTGAAATAATCACTTTTTATATACCATGAATAATATAAGTGTTGGTTATTTTCTACTATTATTGAAAAGGTTTTATTACAATTATACCAATGATAAAAGTTGTTACGACGTTAAACATAAATTGATGTGTAAAATGAATTAAAGAATATACAATACATCATCTTCTTAGATATTAAAAATATTCAAATTTACTCATCTTCCAAAAATTTTAAAATGTTATTTGATTTGCTTTATTTAAATTTAGTGAGTAATTGCTTGATCGTTAGAACAACTTATTAAGTGACTAAAGCAAATATCTGTTGATATCTTAAGTAAGGAATAAATTGATCCATAAAATGAATGAAGAGGTCATTTCATTCGCTTTAAATTTAGTAAATTTTCGCGTAGTCATTAATTAGAATGACCTATTAATTAGTTCGATTGAAAGGGAATTTTGGGAAAAGTTCACAAGGTATACACCCGCTTTCTCTATCAAATAAATAGGACTCATGGGAAACTCGAGAGATCCATATCCGTAACCTATACAGGATAACATTACAATGGAATACGTAGATGCAACACAATATACTGAATAACCCTATATCGGAAATACTCTAGATGACCCTCTATCAAAAATTTTCATTTCACTTCTACAATGTCCGTATGCATGAAATGTAATCAATGTCATAGTCAATACAAGATTCAAATTCCAGCCTAGAGAATCATAATCCAGTATGAATCAATAAATGAGAGTAAGAAAGTGAAAGTATGAACAAGTGAGCAATATGAACCATAACTCCATCAATATATCAAGTATCATGCTCAAAAATTCATGAAATCAACAAAGTACGAAGATAATTACCATATTACCCTTAGCATGACACTGGAACCCACATAAATGCTCGTTATCTAATTTATAAAGGACATTCATTATCCATGCCCCTTAATTCAATAATCAAACAACTCTAACACTTTATATGGAGTCAAGAAAGTCTTAACTTTCCAAATTACAAACTTGTGCTTTGCTATGCCTCCGAACGATTTCAATCTGTTCAAATACGAAATCTATATAAGCATGCGAGTTTGTCGACACTCATATTGCTATACTATATCTCAGACCCAAAAGATCAACTCCGATATCCCAAGGTCAAAATAATAAATTGACACAAATATTAGTGTATCCATAAGATCAGAAGCTTATGCACTAAAAATCATTGAAATTCGATCACTAATAGATCCCCAAATTGAAGAATTACCATTTTTCACATCTAAGTATTAAACTAATCAATTTATGAGATTAAATTATGAAACTAATGTTGAAATAACGGGAAAATAGTAAATACTAGGTTAGCTTCTTATCTTCGATTCAAAACAAGCACAATGCCTTTAAAATCACCAAAATTTGAGACCCCTAGCTTCCAAAATTAAAATATGAACTATGAAATCAAATTCGGGAATTAAACATTTTTCATGTATTAAATTCACTTCACAAATGCAAGGACCCTCTGTGATCACAACCAAGTGACCCAAACTAAGCCGTATTCAAACACAATGAGAGTCTCGCAAATGCAAAAAGTGAAGTACATGTATCATATAACAAAAAACAACAAAATTAAAAATTAATCCAACTCTCAAATAATAAACCCTCATATTTCATCCTGCACCGTATGAATTCAAATTAAATATGCAGATCGATCATAAAACACATTTCGAATATGTTAAAATCATCAAAACACCAATTCGAATTTTTCTTGAACAAATATTGTCATGGTCAAACCTAAACTTTCCAAAATGCTCAAATCTAACCAAAGATCATAATCACATCTGAACTCCTTGGAACCTATTCCAATCATTCAATTAAGTCATAAAATATCCTCCTGACCTATTGGAGCTGTCAAAACTTAAATTCAACCTTTTTAGCCTAAAATATTTACTTTGACCAAATTTTTCAAACACCAAATTTCTAAAACGGAAAAATCTTATATGAAATACATCTGATCACCTCGAGAATTGTGTCACTAATTGCTGCAAGTCACAAATGACATAATGAAGCTACCCTAAGGGTTAAGCAAAGAAAACAACCATGAGGGTGAATACATCATCCACCACTAAAACTCAAGTTCATTATAAAACTGAAAAAGAAAAAAAGTGTCTGCATTATCGAATAGATGAGGATATTTTCCCCACGTGTCTACCTCAACTTCCCAAGTGGTCTCCTCAACAGGATGATTCTCCACTGCACCTTCAATGATCCAATCTTCTTATACCTCAGCTTTTGAATCTGCCTGTCCAGATTAGTTATAGGTTTGTACTCAAATGCCATATCCTGATCTAACTGCACCAAATCCCTTTGAATCACATGAAAACCATCATAACGGTATTTTTTCAGTATCCAAACATAGAACATTGGATGATCACTTGATAAAACCTAGAGGCAAAACCAACTCATAGGCCACCTCGTCAATACGCTATAATACCTCGAATGAACCAATCAATCTACGGTTGAGTTTGCCCTTCTTCTCAAATATCATAACATCCTTCAGTGACGATACCTTTATAAATATCTTCTCACCAACCATGAACTCTAGGTCACAAACTTTTCAATCCACATAACTTTTTTATCAACTTTTGCTATGAAGAGCCAATCTTAAATCAACTTGACCTTGTCCATTAAATATCAAGGTCTGTACCCTATGGCTTGACCTCAAATGCATCAAACCAATCAATCAAAGAATAATATCTCCTACCATACAAAGCTTCAAATGGATCCGTATGAATGCTGGAATAATAATTATTATTATAAGCAAACTCTATCAAAGGAAAAAAATTGACCCCCAATGACCTCCAAAATAAATTACATAAGCATCAAGAACATCCTTAAAACCTGAACAATCCATTTGTGTGTAGTTAGAATGTTGTGTATATACTGAGTTCTACTTGACTATCCTACTCCTTTTGCATGGATCTCCATAAACGGGATGTGAACTAAGTACCCTAGTCTGAGATGATAGAAATAGTCACCCATACAAATGGACTATCTCTTGAATATTGATTCTGGTCAATCTCTCTAAAATGTAGGTAGTCCGAACCGAAATAAAATGAGCAGATTTAGTCAACCTATCCATGATGACCCAAATAGTATTAAACTTTCTCAAAGTATGTGGTAACCTTACCATTAAATTCATAGAAATACACGTCCACTTCCACTCAAGTATAAGCATCCTCTAAATTCTATCTTCTAGTCTCTAGCTCTCATACTTCACTTGCTGGCAAACTAGGCATCGAGACACATGCTCTGTAATGTCTCTTCATCCTACATCATCAATAGTGTTGCGTCAAATCATGACACATCTTCACTACTTTCGGATGAATAGAATACCTAGGAAATGAGTCTTCTCCATGATCTATTTGATCAAATCATCCACTTTTGGAACACAAATATAACTCTTGATTCTTAAAACGCCTTCCTGATTCAAAATTTCTTCCTTAGCTTCACCTTTCAGCACTTTATCTTGAATCATCTTCAAACTAGCGAGCCTTAATATGCTTTGCCAAAAGTGACTGTGCCTTAATAAAATCAAGACCACTATTGGTTTTCAAATTGTCAAGTCTCACAAAGTTATTAGCCAAAGGTTGAACATCTATGGCCAAAAGATATTCCTCCACCAGTAACATAGCCAAACTACATATACTAACTGTCTTCCAAACCAAGACATCTGTTACCACATGAGCCTTGCCCGAATGGTAATGAATAGTTATATCATAATCCTTAAGCAACTCTGCTCTTTTCCTCTATCTCAAATGTAGATCTCTCTGCCTGAAAATATACTAGAGGTTGTGATGACTTCTGAAAACCTCACAATGGACACCATAGAGATAATGCCTCAAAATCTTCAAAGTAAATACTATAGTGCCAATTCCAAATCATAAGCAGTGTATTTCTTCTCATGAATACTCAATCGCCTTGAAGCATAATCTATCACCTTGACTTTATCCATCCACATACATCCATTACCAACTCTAGAAGCATTTCAATAGACTCAAAGCCTTCATCCTCCACAAGTAAGGTTAAAATAAGAATCAAAGTCAACAAGTCTTGAGCTTTTGAAAGCCCGTCTCGCACTCATTTTATCACTAAAAAGTCATATTATTTTGAGTCAATTTCGTTAATGAATATGCAATAGAAGAGAAACCCTCCACAAATAGCCTGTAGTAGCTAGTCAATACCAAAAAACTCTTAATCTCGGTAGACGAAGTAGGCCTAGCTCAATCTCTAACTGCCTCAATATTATTTGGATCTACCATAATATCTTCCTTGACACCACATGTCCTGAGAATGCCATGGAACTCAACCAATACTCACACTTCGAGAACTTGGCATACAACCACTAATCTTTCAAAGTGTAAAGCACGATACTCAAATATTACTCATGCTCTTCTCTACTATGGGAGTAGATAAAGATGTCATTGACGAAAACAATAATGAAGAAATCCAAATTGGGTCTGAATTCACTGTTTATCAACTTGATGATCATTGTTGGGCATTAGTCTACCCAAAATACATGACCAAAAACTCAGAATGACCATAATAGGTCCTAAAAGTTGTCTCGGGGATATATTTGCCCTAATATTTAACTGATAGTAATAGTATCTCAAATCAATCTTCGAAAACACTGAAATACCCTCGTCACTACTTTGTTGGGGGTCAATCAATGATATTTGTTGGGTACACATTATTTTTTTACACTCATACTACACTTATAAATACCCTTAATCTTGAAAATTTGATATTTAAAGGTTTGAAATCTTTTTTTTAATTTTTATTTTAGAAATTAATAAAATGATATAACTTATACACATGCAATCAAAAATTAAAAATCCAAAAAAGAATTAGAAATTAAAAAAAAAATTACAATGAGTACCTTTCTAGATCACCTTTATTAGAAATTGAGAAATCATTTTTCTCTTCTTATTTTAATTTTAAATATTAATTTTCTCAAACTTAATAAATACCGGGTATGTTTCTCCGCAAAATAAAAATGCATGATTGAATAATAAATTATTAATACATTATGAATAAAATTACAGGAAGCATACCCGATATTAAACAAATTTATTATTCAATCATGTATTTTTATTTTGCGAGAAAATATACCCGGTATTTAATAAGTTTGGCAAAATTAATATTTATAATTAAAAAAAATTCAACTTCTAACTAAAGTGATCTAAAAAGGTACATATTATAATATATATATATATCAGGATGAGTTGTTTGATTGATTTGCACCACTAGACTCTCATTCTATTTTTATTTCATGCTTTTCTTATCTAGACGGTGTATTAAAAATATCTTTCTTTTATTCTTAAATTATGTGTTCAATCAAACACAATCACATAAATTGGGACAAGTAAAATATTTTAAATAAACAATTTAGCGAAAATATATTCTGCACCTAAAAAGTGGATTATTTATAGCCCTGAAATTATAAAAATGGCTCAAATATACCCTTTCAGTTGATGAAAATGCGAAAAATTAATTTTGATTTTATTTTTAAATTTTTTTAATTAAAATAAAAGCTACGTCGGAGTATATTTAATCCTTCTCATAAAATTATTCAGCGGCATATTTAATTTATCTTACCCATGATCTTTTTTTTTTAAAATCTTTTTTAGTTCTATAGTTCAATTTAAATTTATTGTTTTGATGATCAATTTTTTCATTGCACTCATCTTCTTGTCAAATATATTATAGATGCAGTGGGAAAAAAAATTATGCAAAAATAAAGAATAAATTATAATTTGATCACTTGAGATTAGGGCTGTTCATAGATTGGTTTTTGGTTAAAGCAAAATCAATTAAATTTAGTCAATTTTTTAATTATTAAAATCAAATCAAATCAAATATAATACATATTCTTCGATTTGGTTCGATTTTTAAGAAAACTAATGATATTTCTCTCTTTTACTATTTTTTTCCTACGATTAGAAAAGACTCACTCTTTTTCAACTTATAATTTGTTATTACCCTTTTATTACAAAATTATAATTTTCTTAAAATATCGAAAAATGATTTAAGATTTATAATCTCTGCTTCAGTATTAACCCAATAAGTCAAACTCTATAGAAACACAACAAAAATTGAAAGAAGTTTCATTCTGGAAAGAAAAATTAAACTAATTATAGTCAAAGCTTAAACAAGTGTCTTACATGCAAAACAGACTCAAGTATTCTTGTGCACAAAGCATTGAATTATTTACGGACTTATTTTCTTTTTGAACAAACTACAATTACTATAAGTGGATTGTTGTGGCATTTGTAGTTTTTAGAAAAGTCAACACTGCTATTATAGGAGAATTAAAATCAGTTATGATTGTCACTAACAACATATTTTGAGAATTGTTTCTTTTAAGAGTATTTTTATGAAAGTAATTTGTGTTTGATTAATAAATTTAAAATATATTTTTGATCAACAATTAGTGTTTGACTAAATTTTTTAAAAGTGCTTATAAAAAAAATATATTTGGGGGATAAACTTCTTTTTTTAGTTTATGTTACTCCCCATAAGCACTTATTTTCTTCTAAAAATTTAGCCAAATATCTCACTTTTTTAAAAATAAACAGTTTTTGAAGAAAAAAAATTTAGAGCTCCCAAAAACTTAGTTAAATAAACTATAAAATAGGATCCGAATCTAAATAGAAATTAAATCATGTTACATAAATTCAAATTATGAATAAATTTAAATTTGATCACGTGTATATTTCCCTCCGTTTAAAATTAATATTTACTTTGACTTAAAAAAATTGTTACCGAATAGTTTTCACTTTAAAATTTAAAATTGAAGTTGACAATTATTCCAACTATATTCTTAGTGGCTCAGTATTTAAGAAGAAAAATCAATATACTTTTATTAACAGGATAAAAGTAATAACTTAATAAACTATACATTGTATTTTTACTTTTTTAACGCGCATGGAAAGAACTAATTAAGCAACCGATAAAATGGAACAGAGAGAATATAGAAATTGTGATTTGTCAACTAATACTAGGAATTAATATCTTAGAAGGTCACTCAACTTTTAGAATTTATGTATCAAAACCGTTGAACTTTCTTTTCTATCAATAAAATCACTCTATTAGCACATTTCTCTTACAAAATCACTCAATTATATTTAAATCATTAAAAAATTTGACGTGATAAAATAATTTTTTTTATGTCATGTAAACATGGACCCCATGAATAAATAAAATTAAACAAAAATTATTTCTTATGCCCAACCTACTAATCCACAAATCAAAATAGGTTTCATCCCTGTCTATTCTCATAATCATTTTAATTCAATTTTTGAATATCAATTTTTATTTATTTTTAATATAAAATCTATTATAATTGAGTGAACTTTTGATTTCAGAAATGATTTATCAGAACTATACTACTCTATGTTCGGTTGGTCAACTTAACTTCTCTTCATTATTGGAACTTTGATTCCACGTGGCACTGACTTATTTCGATTATGTGTTCGATATAATTTTACCTCATACATCAAGCAAAATAGGGGACTTCAAAAATGTGCAGTATATTCCTCTATCAAAACTCGTTTTCAAGTTCAACTTTCAAACATTGATATCGTGATTTAATTCATATCACGAATTCTTGACCTTGCTATAAAATTAATTGTATCAATTTTTGATAAACACTCGGTATCATGACCAAAAGATGGTTTCCAGAAATATCTAAATTTACAATAGCTTTCAGTTCTCCAACATCTGCTGGGAACTTTTCCTTTTATAAAATTTCATGAAAAATTTAGAGGAATTGAAATAAATATTTTATTTTCTAACAAAGTTGATCTATTTGCTTTTGTGAAAAAAATACCTACTTTTAAAGGATTGAAACTGAGAAATTCATTGTCTTTCTTTAGCTCTATTTTCAAAAATTTACTTTTTCTAATTGAGCATATTGCTAAATTGAAGCGCAAAATTTATTGTTTCATAAACCAACAAAGTGGTTGATTTTATATTAAAAATAAATTAAAATTAATATTCATAAATTGAATTAAAAATATTATAAAAATAGACATAAATAAAACTCATTTTGATTTGTGGTTGGGTGGATCTAATATAAGAAATAAATTTTCTTTGTTTTTATTTATTTTGGGTCCATGTTACATGGTGTAAAAAATAATTTCTTTTGTCATATCAAACTATTTTATAATAAATTTAATTGAGTAATTTTACAAAAAATATATTTTAAATTGAGAAAAATTTTATTAATACCAAAAATTTTTTTAATAACTTTACTATATAAATTCGCATAATTACAATAACCTTTTAAAATATCTAACTCCTAATACTAGTGTATCTCCATATTGTATAGTCATTATTACTCAAACACTTAACTACTGGTGTTTCAACAACATCAAACATAGGTGGAGCTATAATTTTGAATGTCGATTTGGTAGAATTCAATGCCCCAAAAATTTAAGGATTCCTTGTTTAAATATTCACTCAGTATGTATATTTTTTTAATTTATGTGATATATTTTTTATTTTAGTCAATTTTAAGAAAAAAGACATATTTTATATTTAGTTAATTTAATTTAGAAATGATTTATAGTCACACAAACATCTATGATTTATTTTAAACTCCGTACCTTGTCAAATTACATCACATAAATTGGAACGGAGGAAGTACAAATAATTTATTAAAAATATAAAAAGTATTTTTAGGCTAAATATATAAATAACCCCTTCAATTTGCCCCCCATCTTTTATTTTAACACTCCATTTTAGTCTTATTTTATTTTAACCCTCCAACTCTAATTTTTATATTTTTAGTATTTTTATTTATACTCTTCAATTGTAATTTTGCTTTTTAAAAATTGGAGTCTATTAGTGTTTGTTAAAAAACTGAAGAACGCCCCTTGATTTTTTTTTTAAAAATAATAATTTTCTTTTTATAGTTTCTTTACATTATTGCGAAAAAATTATCGACGAATGTAAATCAACTTTCTTAATCGAGAAAATAATGATTTCCCGATTCCTAATAGTATTTCATATGATGCATGTTGTACGACATTGAGTTTTAGTTTTAGCACGAATTCCCATTGTTGATTAATTTGTTAAACGTTGTAATTTCTCCAAGATTGCGTTTAATATGAATAAAAATTAAAATATAATAAAAGTTGTACATGATTAAATTAATTTTTATATATAATTATTTGTGAGATAATTTTTTTTATTATTATGCAGATAAAAATATAATTTTAATTTTTATGTGAAGATATTTGAGTGAAATTAATTATTCATATTGATTTATTATTTCCAACAAATATTATCAGGTGATTACCGGGTGCAAAAAAATTATTTGATTTATAAGAAGTTTGATTGATCTCAAGATAATTATTTGTTTGCATATGGGAATACTGTTATATCATGTTATTTTACAAGGCAGTCAAATTCTATTGTCACGCAAATAAAAGTGTCAATCACTTAGTTGTTGTTATGAACAAGTTGAATAAGGAATTGTCAGCGATGAAAAGCTAGGTCACGAACAAAGTGGTTGTCAAGAATGTATTTGAATGATCTCAAAGACTCATATATCAAAAGAAACATATACTATAATTACAAAGATAGCACTGTTAACAATTTTGAGAAGCTGATATATAAGATTGGAATGCATCATCTACATGATTAAATTGTATTTTCATCAGGAGAAATAAAATATGCGTTGCACTCTTTTTTCCTTAATAGGCTTTATCCCAATGATTTTTTCTTGCAAGGTTTTTAACGTGACAGCAAATAACGTGTATTACAAAAGATATATGTATTCTTTTTTTCTTCAATGAGATTTTTTTCCCATAGAATTTTTTCTAGTAAAATTTTAGTGAGCCACAACGGTCATTCAAGGGGGAGTGTTGTAAATATTATTAGTGTGGATGTCCATAATTCCTAAATGCGATTTTCACATTTATTGATAGTAATGCCCACACCACTACCTCTTCATTGTTCTTCCACAAACTTATAATCTTTCACATATTCTGTTGGGATATATACTATTAACCATGTGTTTAGATATAGTATTTATTATAAAATAATTATTTATTCAATTTTAATAAAGATTTAAATAGATCATTTACTTGTCCATGTGACCTTTACTTATATAGTAGATGATTTAGTGTATAGAGTTTAGCTTATACACGAAAGATTAAATCATCGATTTTTATAAGTATAAAGTTTATATATGCTCATAATCTAAGATGAAAATTGGACAAATTCATCGGTAAGATTATAGCACAAGAATAAATATAATTTATATTGATTAAAATGGTATAATTTCAACTTCTTATGCTAGTATATTTTGTATGTATTGAACGAACCAAGTAGAGATAAGTATTTTTATTTGACTTAATAAAATAAATTATGTAGATCATTAAATGTACTTATACTCTTAATCTTGATATAATTATTATGATTAATGTAATTTGTTTATTGTTTTGATCTATCAAAGGCTGAAACTCTTTCGTAGTTATAATGTTTCCCGTAACATCCAAAGTACCACATTTATTCGTAACCACATTCATTTGTTGAATTGTTTGTGAGAATTATAACGTATAGCCTTAATGGAAGAAGAAAAAACAAATTCTTCCAGCCATTATGATCTTTAACTGATAAATTATTTTATCTCCTACCATAATGTTTCATTTTCTAAACCTATATATTTGAATATTTTCTTTATGGAAAAAAAATCTACACAAAAAAGATATTATTAACTCTTTAATTGACTTTTTTCTAGAATACTCTATTTTTTCTAGACTTTCTTTCTTTGTGAAATTTTAGGCAATTGTATTTGTGCAACTCCAAACTTCCATCCATGAGCGCACGTGTTTGGAAGAGCTGTGGAACCTTGGGGAGTGACCGGCCTTAACGATTTGCACTAAAGTCGGGTCGAAATCGCTTTCAAGGCAGTCGCTTGCACAACATTGTATTTGTATAAATTATTTATCATTGTATTATGTTATACCCCGTTGAATTTTCGGCACCTAAATGACCTATTCGCACGTTGGTTAAGCATATTTGAAGGTTATACGTGCTAGAGAAAGGCCCGGAAAAAGATCGGACGTGAAACCTGTCGAACCATCGCGGAAGGAGCCGAGGCAGAACCCCTCCGTGATGGCAGCGTGTCACGGAGGTGAAGCCTCCGCGTTGGCTCCGTGACACGTTGGCCTTGTCCAGGCCCAAGTATATAAAGCCCCACTTCGGTTTTAAATGATTGAACACTTATAAAAATTCCAGAAACAGAGAGGAAAACGCAGGAGAAGGGAAAGGAACGAAGAGGTAATATAATTTTCGTCTGATTATGCTGCTAAACGTTGTCCAAACTCAAATTAACCTCAGATACCGAGGTATTTAGCGGCAGAGAGCATTCCTACGGATTTAGTTTCGTGAAATACGGCCGACGAATCGTCGAGCTACCGAGCTAAGGTAAGTGGAATTGCTCTAAACTAGTGTCTATGTGTTCCTAGCTGAGAAGTGAATATTTCTCCCTTCTGGACCTCTGAAAAATAGCGAGTTTTCGACCGTCTTTCGATAAGCCTAAGTTTAGGCAATAAACTATATCGAAAGTGACGTTGCTCTTTAAAATAAAGCTGTATTTAGTATTAATTGACATATTTATGAATGCAGTTGGGAGAAAATAGTTGAAGTACCGGTCGAGCCTCGTCCGACAGACGGATAGTTCGAGGATAAGGTATGTGAAGCTAGTTTCCTCGGCAAGTTAGTATTCGCGGTATAGTAAAGTAATTTAAAGGCCAGTAGAATATTCAGAAGTCATGTATGATGTTTATTACGAATGTTGGTATGATATTAGAAACATCATGTTATGATCAGCGCGAGACTTGTTAGCACGACATAGATTCTAATATAAGTGTTAGGAACTGCACAACGCTCAGTATGTGATGTAATACGGAATGTTAGGGTATTCAGTTGAAACCCCGCAAATAATGTAATATCTGTAAGACATCTCCGAAGTAGAATGATAAGTTAAAATGAAGTTAGAAAGCGTGTTAGGAATAGTAAATCATGTTACTATAGAAACTCAGTATACAACATAGTTTTCAGCAGAAACACTATATCTTGTTCAGCATTAGCCCCAGTACAGTCTGGCAGAAGACTATATTTATATATATATATACTATTACCAGCCTCAGCATGCATTAAGTACGTACATATTACTATCACTAGTTCAGCATATAGTATATACAATACTTTACCACTATTAGCCTCAGTATGTGAGACATGCAGATAGTATTACTAGTTGAGACCGATGTATTGTTTGGGGTTGGACTACCTAGCATCCATGACCGCCCCAGGGTTGATAGCTGTATTGACTCGTCCGCCAGAGGACGAGGATACGTCGCTCTACGGAGTGGCATGCCGTCCCACAGGGGACGAAGATGGGATGCCAGTTTTCCCCATATTTGTGCCTTGATCGGCCCTTACACACCCCTGTCGAGCGGATACGCCCGGGTGTTGATTCAGGAGTCCTCCGAACTCAGATGCAGTTATAGTCAGGGGCTCAGTGAGCCCAAGTTCATACCTAGGGGACCGGCAGGATGCTTACAGGGTTATAGGAGATGGGATGAACGGGGTAGGGGTATAGATTCTGTGCTGGTTGTACCTCCCGGCTTATGGGGGCCGGGTAAGGTTTGTGTGTGCTATGTTATGTTATGTTATGTTATGTTATGCCATGTTACGTTAGATACGAGTAGATCAGCAGTAGAACGATACGTCTCCAGGTATGACTCCTACTCCTTCCAGTATAATTGAGAGAAGGTATGACTTACATTATCAGACAGTTAATCTATTCCTTCCTACTTCAGTTTCATCAGTTATATTATTGTTTTCAGATATTTCTTTCAGTTATTGCTTTACATACTCAGTACCAGCGGTACTGACGCCCTGTGGGGCGCTGCATTACTTGCCTACAGGTACTCATAGACGAGCAGGCGATACCACGTGATTCCTGTAAGTGATCGATTATTCAGCTCCTGTCATCCGGAGACTGAATCCCAGAGGTGTATTCCGTTTTCTTTTGTTGTATAGTACGGGTAGGTCGGGGCCCTGTCCCGATCATTTCTATTGTTATTCCTAGAGGCTTGCAGTCTGTATATATTTCCCTGTGGTCAGATGAGCCGGTCGTGTGAGGCCGTGCAGTTGTTTAGCTGTTAGTACTTGTGTTTCCTTTATGTTGGCCGTGTGGGGCCATAGTTCGACAGTAGTGGTGACCATGCCGGTCACGTAGCTATCCAGTACTTAATGGTTAAGTTATAGATAACTAGACAACATGGTGGCCTTATCGGCCCGCATAGGTTTCCCTATAGTTGCATGTTTCTGGTCAGCTGTCATTACAGGTACAAGAGGCTATAGGCCGATGGGCCGGGGGCTGTGTTTACAGCCGTTTTATAGCCCTTTGTCTCCAGAAATGTGAGTTAGAGCTAGCCAGGCACCAGATGTGCTCAGGCTCAGTAGTCTAGCAGTATTGGTCCTAGTAGGGCACCAGGTGCCAGTCATACCCCCCAAGGCGGGGTGTGACAAACTTGGTATCAGAGCAGGTTGTATCCCAGGGAGTCTGCAAGCCGTGCTAAGTAAATTCCTGTCCATGGATGTGTTGTGCACCACATGCTATGGGTAGGAGGCTGCAAGGTATGATAGGATGGTTGTCTTTTATTCTTATTCAGTCATGCTGTAGAGCGGTACAATATAGGGTTGAGTCCCTAAAAGCTTACTATATTCTTTGGTTACAGATAATGTCAGACCAACGACATCCTATCACAGGCCGGAGCTTAGATATTGCAGCAGGGGAAGGCACCAGCAGGATGCCTCACCCTCGTTTAGAAACATCCCGATCAGAGGGCACTACAGAGGCATCGTCCCAACCTTCTCAGCAGTCTCCACCACATCAGGAGCCGCTTGGGGCGACACTACCTCCAGTAGTTCCTATACCGATACCTTCCGACCAGGAGGTTAGGAGTGTGGTAGTTATGTTAGCACAGATGATGGCGCCTCAGCGTCAGCCGATGCCGTCTACAGTTGCGGAGCCGTCAGGAGGGCCCGACAGTTTGAGGGTCCGAGAGTTCTTGGCTCTGAATCCCCCACAGTTCACAGGTACGGACCGGACAGAGGACCCTCAGGATTTTCTGGATCAAATGCATAGAATCTTCAGGGTTATGCATGCCACGCCTACAGAATCAGTTGAGTTGGCAGCATTCCGGTTACGGGACATCGCCGTGTTATGGTATGAAAGCTGGGAAAGGTCCCGAGGGAGAGATGTTTCCCCTCCCACCTGGTCCAGCTTTTCAGGAGCTTTTCTGGATCACTATTTGCCGCGAGAGATTCGACCGGCTCGGGTAGACCAGTTCCTGCATCTGGAGTAGGGGGCCATGAGTGTTCGGGAATAATCCTTGTGGTTTGATTCTTTGGCCGGGTATGCACCGGCCTTTATTGATACCATGGCATCCAGAGTACACCGCTTTATCATGGGGTTGAATCCAGAATATGTTGAGACTTGTATTACGGCCACACTGCGAGAGGACATGGACATTGCTCGAGTTCAGGCATTTGCCCAGAATATTGAGGGCATCAGACAGCGACATCGGGAGATCAGAAGGGTCAATCAGGAACAGCGTCGCTGGGACAGGCCAGTTGAGTTACAGAGGGAGGCCCGGGGAGGACCCAGGCCATGATTGTTAGACAGGCCGCCCAGGCCCCCGCCTCCGCCACAGTCGTAGGGGGGTAGATTCAGCCGCAGGGGGCAGTTAGAGACTAGTAGAGGCTCGCAGATGGCAGATTCACCATTACAGAGGAGGGCGGAGCAGAGTAGGTATACCCTACCACTTTGCCCTATATGCAGTCGACGCCATCCTGGAGCATGCAGGTATGGCTCCACCGCATGTTATATTTGTGGCCAAGAAGGCCATTTGATGAAAGATTTCCCAGCCAGAGGTCGAGAGGACCGGGAGAGACAGGATAGGGCATTTGCAGGGTCACGAGCCACAGCATCCTCGGCAGGGCGCAGGCCCTCAGTTTCAGCAGGCAGGGGTCAGGGCAGATCAGAGACCTCCAGTATAGGTGCGGGTCCAAGCCGCACATATGCCTTACCAGGAAGGCAAGATTCAGAAGCGTCACCTAATGTTGTGACAGGTATGCTAACTATCTGCTCGCACCCTGCTTATGTATTGATTGATCCGGGGTCTACTTTGTCCTACATTACTCCATTTGTGGCACGGAAGTTTAGTATTGCACCAGAATTATTGCAGCAGCCTTTTTTAGTATCCACGCCCGTTGGTGACTCCATCACAGCTAACAGAATCTACCGCGGGTGTACAGTAGAGGTTGCTGACCGTCAGACCACAGTAGATTTGGTCGAGTTAGAAATGATAGACTTCGATGCCATAATAGGTATGGATTGGTTAGTACCGTGCTTTGCCAACGTTGAATGTTGGACCAAGACGGTTCGATTCCACTTCCCAGGAGAAGCAGTGCGAGAGTGGAAGGGCAGCACCGCTATGCCAAAAGGTAGGTTTATTTCCTACCTTCAGGCGAGAAAGTTGATATCTAAAGGATGTATTTACCATCTGGTCAGAGTCCAGGATGTCTAAGCAGAATCTCCGACACTCCAGTCTGTTCCGGTAGTGAATGAATTCCCTGATGTGTTTCCTGATGAGTTACCTGGTATTCCCCCAGAAAGGGAGATAGATTTTGCTATTGACTTGTTATCAGACACTCAACCGATATCAATTCCTCCCTATCGTATGGCTCCTGCGCAACTTAGAGAATTAAAAGAGCAGTTGAAAGATTTATTGGATAAAGGTTTTATCAGGCCGAGTACTTCACCGTGGGGTGCGCCAGTTTTATTTGTGAGGAAGAAAGATGGCTCACTCTGAATGTGCATAGATTATCGTCAATTAAACAAAGTTACAGTAAAGAACAAGTACCCGCTTCCCAGAATTGATGACTTATTTGATCAGTTGCAGGGAGCCAGATACTTTTCTAAGATTGACTTAAGGTCCGGATATCACAAGGTCCGAGTACGTGAGAGAGATATTCCTAAGACAGCATTCAGGACCCGATATGGACATTTTGAATTTCTAGTCATGTCCTTCGGGTTAACGAATGCCCCGGCAGTCTTCATGGACCTGATGAACAGTATTTTTAGACCTTTCCTGGACTTGTTCGTGATAGTATTCATTGATGACATTCTGGTGTATTCTCGCTTTGAAGCAGATCACCGGGCTCATTTGCGGACAGTGCTCCAGATCCTCAGGGACCGTCAGCTGTATGCTAAATTTTCTAAGTGTGAATTCTGGCTTAACTCAGTGGCCTTTTTAGGGCATATCGTGTCGGATGCTGGTATATAGGTAGACAAGCAGAAAATAGAAGCAGTTAAGTTATGGCCTAGGCCTACCACTCCAACTGAAGTTCGTATCTTTCTGGGGTTGGCAGGATATTACAGGAGGTTCGTTGAAGGGTTCTCGACCATTGCGGCACCCCTAACCAAATTGACACAGAAAGCAACAAAGTTTCAATGGACAGAGGCATGCGAGCAGAGCTTCCAGGAACTGAAAGACAGATTAACCTCCGCCCCAGTATTAGCATTGCTGGAAGGCACAGAAGGTTATTCAGTCTATTGCGACGCGTCAGGTGTCGGGTTAGGTTGTGTGTTGATGCAGCATGGTAGAGTGATTGCATATGCTTCCAGACAGCTGAGGAAACACGAAAAGAATTACCCTACTCACGACCTGGAATTGGCCGCAGTAATCCACGCCTTGAAGATGTGGAGGCATTACCTGTACGGCGTCCATGTTGATATTTACACAGATCACAAGAGCCTACAGTACATTTTTACTCAGAGGGAGTTGAATCTACGGCAACGCCGCTGGTTGGAACTGTTAAAAGATTATGATGTGAATATTCTATACCACCCCGGAAAAGCTAATGTAGTGGCAGATGCCCTTCGCCGTAAGTCAATGGGGAGTTTGGCGTATTTGCGACCTGAGAAGCGGAAGTTAGCCAAAGAAATTCATCAGTTAGCTGGTTTAGCCGTTCGAGTAATGGAAACAGAAAATAATAGAGCGGTAATTCAGAATTCTGCTGTGTCATCATTAGTTACGGAGGTAAAAGAACGACAGTACGAGGACCCTGATTTAGTCCAGCTCAGAGATAGAATTCAGAGAGGTAAGGAGTCAGATTTCCAAATGACGGAGGATAATGTGCTACGCTGCAAAGGCCGCTTCTGTGTCCCGAATGTTTCAGGGCTTCATGGGCGGATCATGCATGAGGTACATTACGCTCGCTATTCCCTCCATCCAGGAGCGATGAAAATGTACCACGACATCAGAGACATTTACTGGTGGCCAGGTATGAAAGCTGAGATAGCTGAATTTGTATCTAGATGTTCTAACTGTCAGCAGGTGAAAGCAGAGCACCAGAAACCGGGCGGTTTGACGCAAGATATAACGGTGCCTATGTGGAAATGGGAAGCGATAAATATGGATTTTGTAACAGGACTACCCCGTACCAAACGCAGAAATAATTCCATTTGGGTAATAGTTGACAGGCTGACAAAATCAGCTCATTTCCTGCCAGTGAGGGCTACCTTCTCAGCTGAGGATTATGCCGAATTATATATCAGAGAAATAGTTAGATTGCATGGAGTGCCAGTATCCATAATTTCAGACAGAGGGGCACAGTTTACAGCTAGATTCTGGCAGTCGTTCCAGAAGGGTTTGGGGACACAGATTAACTTGAGCACAGCATTCCACCCTCAGACAGATGGGCAGGCTAAGCGGACTATCCAAATGCTCGAAGATATGCTACGAGCGTGTGTGCTAGATTTTAGGGGTAGCTGGGATGAGCATCTTTCATTGATTGAATTTGCTTATAATAACAGTTATCATTCAGCTATCCAGATGGCGCCCTTTGAAGCATTATATGGGCGGAAATGTAGGTCGCCGGTGGGCTGGTTTGAAGTGGGGGAATCAGCATTGGTTGGCCCATACATTGTTCGGCAGTCAGAGGAAAAGATAAAGCTTATCCAAGAACGTTTACTGACTGCTCAGAGCCGCCAGAAGTCTTACGCAGATATGCGGCGCAGAAATCTAGAATTTGCAGTAAATGACTGGGTATATCTGAAAGTGTCCCCAATGAAAGGGGTGATGAGATTTGGCAAGAAAGGCAAGCTTAGCCCGAGATTCATTGGACCATATCAGATTCGGCAAAGAATAGGCCGAGTTGCATACGAATTGAACTTGCCTCCGGAGTTAGCATCTGTTCACCCAGTATTCCATGTCTCTATGTTGAGGAAGTTCGTAGGAGACCCTTCTACAGTAGTTCCCGTTCAGGATGTCTAGGTCACAGAAGAGTTAGTATATGAGGAGGTTCCAGTAGCTATTTTAGACAGACAGATTCGCAGGTTGAGGACTAAAGATGTTGTGTCTGTCAAAGTATTGTGGCATAACAGGAACCGTGAGGAAATGACGTGGGAAGCTGAAGAAGATATGAAAGACAGATACCCTCACCTATTTCAGGCCTAGTCAGGCGACAGGTATGTCTGTATTATTACTTATGCAGTACCTTATAGTTGTGTGTGTGTGAATGAGAAAGGTTGATACTTAGCTATCCAGTGGATCTTAAAATATTGCGTGCAGTACCTGTGTTGGACTTTTCTACATTTCAGGTTTTTGCTATAGTCCATATTACAGGGGAAACTCTGCCAAAATTTTTCTAGAAAGTAAGTTAAATAGTCCTCTAGATAGTAGTGTACATTCGAGGACGAATGTTCTTAAGGGGGGGAGAATGTTATACCCCGTAGAATTTCCGGCACCTAAATGACCTATTCGCACGTTGGTTAAGCATATTTGAAGGCCATACGTGCTAGAGAAAGGCCCGGGAAAAGATTGAACGAGAAACCTGTCGAACCATCGCGGAAGGAGCCGAGGCAGAACCCCTCCGCGATGGCAGCGTGTCACGGAGGTGAATCCTCCACGTTGGCTCCGTGACACGTTGGCCTTGTCCAGGCCCAAGTATATAAAGCCCCACTTCGGTTTTAAATGATTAAACACTTATAAAAATTCCAGAAACAGAGAGGAAAACGCAGGAGAAGGGAAAGGAACGAAGAGGTAATATAATTTTCGTCCGATTACGCTGCTAAACGTTGTCCAAACTCAAATTAACCTCAGATACCGAGCTATTTAGCGGTAGAGAGCATTACTACGGATTTAGTTTCGTGAAATACGGCCAACGAATCGTCGAGCTACCGAGCTAAGGTAAGTGGAATTGCTCTAAACTAGTGTCTATGTGATCCTAGCTGAGAAGTGAATATTTCTCCCTTCTGGACCTTTGAAAAATAGCGAGTTTTCGACCGTCTTTCGATAAGCCTAAGTTTAGGCAATAAACTATTTTGAAAGTGACATTGCTCTTTAAAATAAAGCTGTATTTAGTATTAATTGACATATTTATGAATGCAGTTGGGAGAAAATAGTTGAAGTACCGGCCGAGCCTCGTCCGACAGACGGATAGTTCGAGGATAAGGTATGTGAAGCTAGTTTCCTCGGCAAGTTAGTATTCACGGTATAGTAAAGTAATTTAAAGGCCAGTAGAATATTCAGAAGTCATGTATGATGTTTATTACGAATGTTGGTATGATATTAGAAACATCATGTTATGATCAGCGCGAGACTTGTTAGGACGATATAGATTCTAATATAAGTGTTAGGAACTGCACAGCATGCTCAGTATGTGATGTAATACGGAATGTTAGGGTATTCAGTTGAAACCCCGCAAATAATGTAATATCTGTAAGACATCTCAGAAGTAGAATGATAAGTTAAAATGAAGTTAGAAAGCGTGTTAGGAATAGTAAATCATGTTACTATAGAACCTCAGTATACATCATAGTTTTCAGCAGAAATACTATATCTTATTCAGCATTAGCCCAGTACAGTCTGGCAGAAGACTATATTTATATATATATACTATTACCAGCCTCAGCATGCATTAAGTACGTACATATTACTATCACTAGTTCAGCATATAGTATATACAATACTTTACCACTATTAGCCTCAGTATGTGAGACATGCAGATAGTATTACTAGTTGAGACCGTTGTATTGTTTGGGGTTGGACTACCTAGCATCCATGACCGCCCCAGGGTTGATAGTTGTATCGACTCGTCCGCCAGAGGACGAGGATACGTTGCTCTACGGAGTGGCATGCCGTCCCACAGGGGACGAAGATGGGATGCCAGTTTTCCCCATATTTGTGCCTTGATCGGCCCTTACACACCCCTGTCGAGCGGATACACCCGGGTGTTGATTCAGGAGTCCTCCGGACTCAGATGCAGTTATAGTCAGGGGCTCAGCGAACCCAAGTGTATACCCAGGGGACCGGCAGGATGCTTACAGGGTTATAGAAGATGGGATGACCAGGGTAGGGGTATAGATTCTGTGCTGGTTGTACCTCCCGGCTTATGGGGGCCGGGTAAGGTTTGTGTGTGCTATGTTATGTTATGTTATGTTATGCCATGTTACGTTAGATACGAGTAGATCAACAGTAGAACGATACGTCTCCAGGTATGACTCCTACTCCTTCCAGTATAATTGAGAGAAGGTATGACTTACATTATCAGACAGTTAATCTATTCCTTCCTACTTCAGTTTCATCAGTTATATTATTGTTTTCAGATATTTCTTTCAGTTATTGCTTTACATACTCAGTACCAGCGGTACTGACGCCCTGTGGGGCGCTGCATTACTTGCCTACAGGTACTCATAGATGAGCAGGCGATACCACGTGATTCCTGTCAGCGATCGAGTATTCAGCTCCTGTCATCCGGAGACTGAATCCCAGAGGTGTATTCCGTTTTCTTTTGTTGTATAGTACGGGTAGGTCGGGGCCCTATCCCGATCATTTCTATTGTTATTCCTAGAGGCTTGCAGTCTGTATATATTTTCCTGTGGTCAGATGAGCCGGTCGTGTGAGGCCGTGCAGTTGTTTAGCTGTTAGTACTTGTGTTTCCTTTATGTTGGCCGTGTGGGGCTATAGTTCGACAGTAGTGGTGACCTTGCCGGTCACGTAAGTATCCAGTACTTCATGGTTAAGTTATAGATAACTAGACAGCATGGTGGCCTTGTCGGCCCGCATAGGTTTCCCTATAGTTGCATGTTTCTGGTCAGCTGTCATTACAGGTACAAGAGGCTATAGGCCGATGGGCCGGGCTGTGTTTACAGCCGTTATATAGCCCTTTGTCTCTAGAAATGTGAGTTAGAGCCAGCCAGGCACCAGATGTGCTCAGGCTCAGCACTCTAGCAGTATTGGTCCTAGTAGGGCACAAGGTGCCAGTCATACCCCCCAAGGCGGGGTGTGACATATTAATTCCTATTTTATATCAATATTGTAGTATTTTTCGTACAATAGTGAACCTAGTTTTTAGTCTAGCAACATTATGAAATAGTAGACATTTCTAGTCCACTATCTCCAAATTAATTGTCACATATAACAACTCAATTCAATAAGTATTAAAGACTTCGGGTTAGTCACATTATAATTCCAAAATTGTCTAGATCATGTCTTATATCTAATGTTAATTCTATAACTAGTTCTCATGTTCCTAATAGGAGTAAAATAACCGCTAAATGATGTGGTGAGATGAATTTAAATTGTATTTTTTTTTAATAAAAAGTCTCAAATTTAAATTTTAAAGATAAAAAAACTCCTATATGGCTTGTCTTTTATAATAGCTGTGAATTTTAATAAATAAATCATTGACTATCGTTTATTAGATGCTTAATTAAATAAATATAGAAATAAAATAAGTATACCATGTCCATAAAAATCTCCACCAAATTAATATGATTCATGATGACCATAGTAGTTTCTCGTGAAGCTTCAATTTTAATTCCTTGACTCATAGGTCCACTTCCTCTAGGAAATCTCCTGTCATACTCGTCTTCATTCAGGAAATTTGTTGGACCATGGATGTTGGAAAACCAAAGTGGCTCTCCCATTTGAGCCATTTCAAGAAGCTCCTCCACAGCTGCCATTGCTACCTTAATAATATATGGCTTTGAAATGCAATCAACCTTGTGGTAATAGAGAACAAAATTATTGAGTTTGAGTTATATATACTATTAGCAGTGCAAAAATATTTAATATGAAATAATTCAACATCAGCATATTACTCAAATTCAAATCATGACGAAATATATTAAATTGTTATGAAACAGTAAAGCAAAAGGAAGAATGTTGTCGAGAAAGAAAGAAGAGGGAGGGATGATTTACAATGAAAAGTACCCCTTTATTTATAGGGATAATTCCTCCTAATTTTACACCAAAAGATAGACTTTTACTATAATACAAATACCTTTATAGATATTTATTATAATACAACTACATTTATAACATAGTCCAATTAATCAATCTTTTTTTACTTTTGGTTAGCTCTTCTTTTAGGAGAGCATTTTCAATCCTCAATTATTGATCATTATATGAGGTTTCACCTAAACCGAATCTAGGGTCGCCACAATTAGGGCAACATGTACTGTTGGTAGCTTCCCTTAACCGCAGACATTCAGCCCCGAGCTTATCATTTTCGGCTCGAAGCAATGAATTCTCGTCGCGTTCACCTTGATTCTATAGGATAATAGTAGTTCAAAAGCCACAAAATAATAAATTTATCATAAGGACTTGCTAGCTAGTGCTAAATTAAATAATTTATCCAATTAATTTCATTGATAATAATTTTAACTTACATCAAATTACATTAATTTATCTTGAATAATAATTTAAAAAAAAGTGAGAATATGTATTAGTTAACCATAGAAAATTTACCATTAAAGTGTGAATGCATTTATTATAAAAGTCAAATATTTTTTAACTGCATGCCACGAACATTTTGACAAACAAGAGCAAAACACTATGCCAATTTTAGAGATTATTGTTCAAATGTACATCTTCAATTAATATAGACAATAAAAATTACCATTTTTTATTTTAAAATAAGTAGTATTTTTATTATTTTATTTTATTTTTAAAAAATATGTTTCAAAAAATCAATAGCACATTGATTTTTTCCCCTTCTAATTTAACCTGATTTAAATGAATGAAGTCTTACATAATCATTAAACCACTAAAATAAGTATACTTCTTTTTCAAGACATTTGTTAAAGTGTAAATTAATTTTAAAAAAATTACTTTTGAGAAGTAAATAATATTCTTAAAGGGTATGCCCAAATTGAAAATATCATTTATTATGAAACAGAGAAAGTACTAGCTAGTATTATATACCTTCACTTTGGTACGTTTATTTTGGAACCAAAATTTGACCTGCAAAGGCTCTAACCCTAGTTTACGACTGAGCTCCATCCTTTGCTTCTTGTCTGGTTGAGGACACTCCTTAAAAAACTTAAATCACAGAAATAACAAAATATTAATATTACCATAGACACTTTTAAAAGGGAAAAAACTGTGTTTAGAGAAATGAGATATTTTATACGCTTCCATTTCTTGGATCTGTTGCTCGGTGTGGCGGTAATGGCGCATCCTCTTATTTGGACATGCATCATCATTATTTTGTTCGTCATCTAATTGATGGTTGTTGCCATCGGATTTGCTATCGATTTTGTCATCTCCCAACAACAGTTGCATTATGTCATTTTCCGATATTGTCTCTGACTCTATAGCTTCCAACATTGTATTAAACTGGTTCTCTAACATGCTACTTGACTGACATATATAAACGAAAATATTTTTAAGATATCAAAAATAGAGGTGATGAGATCATTTTTGCTCTCTTAATGACTCGGAACGCGCAATTTTAAAATTAAAAATGAAAAATCCTTATCAATTGAGCAGCCCCCTCTTAATTATATTTTATATTTTTCTTTTTTTTTGGATATTGTACAAAAGAGAAGAGATAACACTACAAATAAAGACGGAGAAAGGGAAAAAAAGTCATTTTTCAATAAATTATCTATTTATGATATGTATTAGTGGATAAAAACCAATGTTGAAAATATATGAAAACTATAAAAACTTTGTTTGACCATAATTCATACTCCCTCTCCTCTCCTCCCCCCCCCCCCCCCCACACACACACAAAACTTGTAGGATGGGGTTAGTGGATGGGGCAGAAGACCTAAATGTGATTTTTTAAACTTTTGAGAAGGATTTTTATTCGAAAAGGAGAAAAAAATTAATGGTAAACATTAGAAAAAAATTTATTTGGTCTCTTATTCTCCATATATAATTTAGATCTACGTGATGTAAGTTCTAACTTTAAAAAAAATACATCCCTTTAAGGTTTTTTAAAATTTCAAAATTTGATATCGAAATTATATTTTAAAATAGAAAAAAATTTATTCATCTTACAACAATCCTTGATAATAATATTAGCGAGATTAATTGAAAAATGGGCTAGAAATCAGGCCTCCGTATATACATTAGATTCAAGGACGTATTAAAAAATATTAAAAAATCAAAATAAATAAAAAGTGTTTATAAGTTTTACCTGACCAAGCGGGAGTCCAGATGAAGAAGGAACATTCCCAGGACCATTTTCAATTATCGAAAAATTCTGATAAAAAATTCAAATTGAATTTAATTAAGTACGAAATTCTTTTATCCATTTTACAACACTCATAGATAGTAACGTTAGTAAGATTAAATGATTAATCAATTAGAAAACCAACTGACATTATTTGATGACGTTTTTTTTCTAGAAATTAAAACTCTAGAAATGCCTAACAAACATGCATTAGATTCAAGAAAATATAGAAAAAAATAATTTTAAAAAAGGATAAGAAAATTTTAGAATTTTGACCTGAGCAAGCGAGAGTCCAGACGAAGAAAAATCATTTCCGATTATCGAGGAATTCTGATTAATCGGATTCATGATCAGCAAAAATCCTAAAACAATGTAACATGTTAGTATAAGAAAGTCAGCTTTTTGACTTTATATATATTATTTTTAATTTTTTTCGGCTGATCAAGGAAAGAGAATTTCAACAAACCAATTAAAAACTAAAGAGTTCTCATATAAAAAAAATTATCAGGTGATTTTGCTTTGTACAAGTATGTGTATGTGCAGTAAAAATAAATTTAAAAAAAATATCACTCTCAAAATAATCTTGAGCAAGATTTCCCACTTTCCATTTAAATGTGTAAAAATTACTATCAACCTGCTAGAATATAACAAGATCAGATCCCCAAAACAAACTCAAACTTATATCTAGCTATATATGTAAAAGAAAATATACATATCAATAATGAATTTTGTGCTCTTAACAAGTTTTCTGTAGAAGGTTGAGAAAAGGAAAAGTACTTTTGAGATCAAATGTGATGAAGAAATAGGGAAATGGAGAAAGCAAGAAGACCAACAAGAGTGATGAGAGAGAGAGAGGGAGAGCTGAGTAATTATAAGGTGAGGATGGTTCCACTTCTTTAAGTAGAGTGGAGAGAGAACTTGTAATTACTGTTCAACAAAAAGAAACAGTAGGAAAAAGAAGAAACGAGAAAACTATGTTTTGAAGTACAAAATATCTTAATTATGCAGTACAAACTAAATTTAGTATCAGTTTTTAGAAGTTAATTTTGAAATAATCACTTTTTATATACCATGAATAATATAAGTGTTGGTTATTTTCTACTATTATTGAAAAGGTTTTATTACAATTATACCTATGATAAAAGTTGTTACGACGTTAAACATAAATTGATGTGTAAAATGAATTAAAGAATATACAATACATCATCTTCTTAGATATTAAAAATATTCAAATTTACTCATCTTCCAAAAATTTTAAAATGTTATTTGATTTGCTTTATTTAAATTTAGTGAGTAATTGCCTGATTGTTAGAACAACTTATTAAGTTACTAAAACAAATAACTGTTGATATCTTAAGTAAGGAATAAATTGATCCATAAAATGAATGAAGAGGTCATTTCCTTCGCTTTAAATTTAGTAAATTTTTGCGTAGTCATTAATTAGAATGACCTATTAATTAGTTCGATTGAAAGGGAATTTTGGGAAAAGTTCACAAGGTATACACCCGCTTTCTCTATCAAATAAATAGGACTCATGGGGAACTCGAAAGATCCATATCTGTAACCTATACAGGATAACATTACAATGGAATACGTAGATGCAACACAACATACTGAATAACCCTATATCGGAAATACTCTAGATGACCCTCTATCAAAAATTTTCATTTCACTTCTACAATGTCCGTATGCATGAAATGTAATCAATGTCATAGTCAATACAAGATTCAAATTCCAGCCTAGAGAATCATAATCCAGTATGAATCAATAAATGAGAGTAAGAAAGTGAAAGTATGAACAAGTGAGCAATATGAACCATAACTCCATCAATATATCAAGTATCATGCTCAAAAATTCATGAAATCAACAAAGTACGAAGATAATTACCATATTACCCTTAGTGTCTATGTGTTCCTAGCTGTGAAGTGAATGTTTCTCCCTTCTGGACCGCTGAAAAATAGCGAGTTTTCGACCGTCTTTCGATAAGCCTAAGTTTAGGCTATAAACTATATCGAAAATGACGTTGCTCTTTACAATAAAGCTGTATTTAGTATTGATTGACATATTTATGAATGCAGTTGGGAGAAAATAGTTGAAGTACCGGCCGAGCCTCGTCCGACAGATGGATAGTTCGAGGATAAGGTATGTAAAGCTAGTTTCCTCAGCAAGTTAAGTAATCTCGGTACAGTACAGTAATTTAAAGGCCAGTAGAATATTCAAAAGTCATGTGTTATGTTTATTACGAATGTTGGTACGATATTAGAAGCATCGAGTTATAACTTGTGTGAAACTTGCTAGCACGATATAGATTCTAATACAAGTGTTAGAAATTGCACAGCATGCTCAGTACGTGATGTGACATAGAATGTTAGGATATCATTGTATTCAGTTGAAACCCCGCAAATAATGTAATATCTGTAAGACATCTCAGAAGTAGAATGATAAGTTAAAATGAAGTTAGAAAGCGTGTTAGGAATAGTAAATCGTGTTACTATAGAAACTCAGTATACAGCATGGTTTTCAGCAGAAACACTATATCTTGTTCAGCATTAGCCCCAGTACAGTCTGGCAGAAGACTATATTTATGCATATATACTATTACCAGCCTCAGCATGTATTAAGTACGTACATATTTCTATCACTAGTTCAGCATATAGTATATACAAATACTTTACCACTATTAGCTTCAGTATGCGAGACATGCAGATAGTATTACTAGTTGAGACCGTTGTATTGTTTGGGGTTGGACTACCTAGCATCCATGACCGCCCCAGGGTTGATAGATGTATCGACTCATCTGCCAGAGGACGAGGATACGTCGCTCTACGGAGTGGCATGCCGTCCCACAGGGGACGAAGATGGGATGACAGTTTTCCCCATATTGTGCCTTGGTCGGCCCTTATACACCCCGTCGAGTGGATACGCCCGGGGTGTTGATTCAGGAGTCCTCTGGACTCAGGTACAGTTATAGTCAGGGGCTCAGTGAGCCCAAGTGCACTAGCTTACTCGAAGTGGGTGTAGGAGATCCGTCAATGATGGACTCCCCGTAAGAGTCAAGTTCAAGTCAGGAAAGGGTTGAATCCGCTGTGGCATGCTAACAACGGCAGGGTATGTCTGCAAGATAATAGTTATAATCTTAGCTGTGATATCAAAAGACAGGGAGATTATATGAATAAGATGGGTCCGACTGCAAGCCAGAAGAAGTATAGGCCGAGGCTTGATCAGTAATCTCATTAACAACGAAAGGCAGGTACTTTGAACCCCAGAGTTCAGCTTAAGCAAGATGAGAGGAAGAAGCAGGAGTGTCAGATGTTGTGGGGAAATTAGGATTACCCCCGGATTGATAAAATACCGTATTAAGGATTAAGCCTCGGGCTGACAGTAAGAATGCGGTCCAGAATACTGCAGTATGTTCGCTTATGGGGAAGTTGAGAAATTGCCAACACAACGAATTTAATCTAGTGTGGCCTAGAGATAAGGCCTAGCAGACAGTCATGGACTCTCAATATATGCCTAGTAAGGCCACAAGATTCGAACGTTGACCCCACATCGCAAAGAGTGGCGGAATTTCAAACAGCAAACAATAACTAAAGTGTTTATGTTTGTTACTTTCAGAATGGGGTGACAATACAATGAAATGATAAGTCAGGGCAGGAGATATTATTAGGCCGTAGAAGTGGTGTATCATGTACGGTATGAGACTCAGCAGAGCATGTCAGAGATTATGGATTACCGCAGAATTCAGTACATATTGTACGTAGCTATTGATATATATATATATATATATATATACAGATAACAGATATGCTGTGAGTAGCTGCCTATAAGGGGTACAATCACAGATGTTGATTAGTAATAGAAAGCATGTACAAATTGCATTGCAGGACCCCCCCCCCCTTGCCAAAAAAAAGGGGAGAAGAAAGAAAGAAAAGGAGAGAAGAAAGGAGAAAGGGAAAGGAGAAGAGAAAGGGCAGGTTAAGTGTGAATTACGTAGGAAGTCATAGAAACTATCTTAGTTCTCAGTTATTAAATTAATAGACTTATGTGTTGTTGCCAGATCTAGGCTCTAAGAGCTTACCAGAGTTAATGGCCTAAACCAGATGGCTAGATGATAAGGGCGCAGTTAGACGGTCTACCGACCAGCTGGCGCCTGCATTAGCAGGGAAGCATCCCTGAAGATCGGTAACATTAGTGCATGTGCTAGAACCAGGATTAGAGGCCGAATAGGCAAATTTCAGAGATTAGCAATACCAGAATTATTCTAGTATGTTAAGTGGTCGTACGTCATTTTCCCAGCCTTGTAGGTGAGAGTCGGCCTTAGTCAACCTAGCAGTTATTATGTGGAACACCCCATAAGTCAGCCGGCCGTCCCAGTCAGAATACCTGTGGGTACCCCAAGGAAGGGTCCACATCAGTAGTCAGCGACAGACTAGTACTTCAGCTGGTTCTTGTAAGGTATTCAGATACAAAGCCCTAGCAGAAGGCCAGTATTTACAGAATAGCTCATAAGACCGAGAATTCCCCAGAATAGTAGTATAAATCCAAGTGGATACATACAAGGCGTAAGAAATTGATAGCACCCTGCTAGCACAGTGTTTATTAAGACCAGGGGATCAGTAGACTCCCTGTGAAGATCCAGAGATTGATCGCCTGGGAGTAAGTTTGATTAAGCCCAGCCTTACAGTGGTTTAAGAAAAATAAACAGAGCAATTAGATGCCCACAAGTCTGCAGTTATGCATGAACTATAAGTACTCAAGTAGAACAGTTAGAACATTGTTAGATTACTGCCACATTCGGGTCATTCAACCCGACTATTCAGTTATTTAAGGTTATGCAGCCAGATCATTAGAGGTCATGGTCAATATCAGGATCCTCTGATTAGATAAAGGCACAAGGTGCGCATACGGTCGTTCAGGTTATCCTAGCAACAAGTAGCCTTAGCATGTGGCCGGAGGGCCAGATAAGCTCTAGCAACGCCTGTAAACTACTTGTCGATATCTTCGGCAAGACAAGTCAGTATGACCGTCAATTATATGTCGAGCTCTCTAAGTATGAAAATGTTATATCTATATCAGCCAAGAAGAGGTAATGGAGCAACAACCGCTCTTAGCTATAGATCTATTAGAAGTGTGGTGTATGGGCAGCCCGAGCAACGGGAGTTGGTCAGAAAGATACATAAATGGTCAATTTAGCCGTTCGTGTAATAGAAATGAAGGACAACAGAGCGGTAATCGAAAACACCACCGTGTCGTCATCAGTTGTGAAAATAAAAAGAACGGTAGTATAAGAATCCTGACCTGGTTAGCAGGGGAAAACGCCAGGTTTCCAGGTAACAGAGGGTGGAGTGCTGCGTTGTAAAGGCCGTCTATATGTTCCAGATGTTTCAGAGCTCCACCAGCAGATTATGAATGAGGTACATTACGCCCGTTATTCTCTTCATCCGGTATGACAAAAATGTACCATGACATCAAAGAGAACTACTGGTGGCTAGGTATGAAAAGAAAAATTGCTGAATTTGTAGCCCAGTGTCCTAACTGCCAACAGGTGAAAGCAGAACATCAGAAACCAGGCGGGTTAACTCAGGACATAGCTGTGCCTCTCTGGAAATGGGAAGCAGTGAATAGGGATTTTGTGGCAGGATCACCCCGTACCAGACACAGACATGACTCTATATGGGTAATAGTTGACAAATTGACTAAATCAGCTCATTCCCTGCCAGCTAGAACTACTTTCTCGGCTGAAGATTATGCGGAGTTGTATATCCGAGAGATAGTCAGATTGCATGGAGTGCCAGTATCTGTTATTTCAGACAGAGGAGCGCAGTTCACGACTAGGTTTTGAAAATCGTTCCAGAAGGGGCTGGGGACGCAGATTAATCTAAGCACAGCTTCCCACCCTCAGACAGACGGACAGACTGAGCGCACTATTCAGACGCTCGAGGATATGTTGCGAGCGTGTGTGCTAGACTATGGTGGTAGCTGGGACGAGCCTTTGCCGCTGATAGAATTTGCTCATAGTAATAGCTATCACTCGTCTATTCATATGGCACCTTTTGAGGCTTTATACGGGCAAAAGTGCAGATCACCGGTTGGCGGGTTTGAAGTAGGAGAATCAGCGATGATTAGGCCAGACCTTGTTCAGCAGTCAGGAGGGAAAGTAGAGCTTATCAGAGAACGCCTATTGACTGCACAGAGTCGTCAGAAATTATATGCAGATGTACGACACAGAGATCTGGAGTTTAATGTGAATGTCTGGGTATTTCTGAAAGTATCTCCGATGAAAGGGGTGATGAGATTCAGCAAGAAGGGTAAGCTCAGTCCAAGATTTGTTGGACCCTATCAGATTCGTCGGAGGATAGGCCGAGTAGCATATGAGTTGAACTTGCCTCCAGGGCTAGAATTCGTTCATCCCGTCTTTCATGTGTCCATGCTGAGGAAATGCATGGGAGACCCATCCAGAGCAGTTCCAGTCCAGGATATCTAGGTTACCGAAGAGCTGGCCTATGAAGAGATTCTAGTAACTATTCTAGACAGATAGATTCGTAGATTGAGAACTAAAGATGTTGTGTCTGTCAAAGTATTGTGGCGTAACAGGAACCGTGAGGAAATGACGTGGGAAGCTGAAGAAGATATGGAAGCCAGATACCCTCACCTATTTCAGGCCTAGTCAGGCGACAGGTATGTCCGTATTATTACTTGTGCAGTACCTTATGGTTGTATGTGTGTGAATGAGAAGGATTGATACTTAGTTATCCAGTGGATCTTAAAGTATTGTGTACAGTACATGTGTTGGACTTTTCTGCATTTCAGGTTTTTGGTATAGTCCATATTACAGGGGAGACTCTGGCGAAATTTTTCTAAACAAGTAAGTTAAGTAGTCCTCTAGATAGCAGTATACATTCGAGGACGAATGTTCTTAAGGGGGGGAGAATGTTATACCCCGTAGAATTCCCGGCACCTAGATGACCTATTCGCACGTTGGTTAAGCATATTTGAAGGCCATACGTGCTAGAGAAAGGCCCGGGAAAAGATCGGCCGAGAAACCTGTCGAACCATCGCGGAAGGAGCCGAGACAGAGCCCCTCCGCGATGGCAGCGTGTCACGGAGGTGGAGCCTCCGCGTTGGCTCCGTGACACGTTGGCCTTGTCCAGGCCCAAGTATATAAAGTCCCACTTCGGTTTATTTTGGAATTAAACCATAAAAACTCCAGAAAACAGAGAGGCAACGGCAGAGAAGGAAAAAGGAATGAAGAAGTAATATAATTTTCATCCGATTACACTGCTAAACGTTGTCCAAACTCAAATTAACCTCAGATACCGAGGTATTTAGCGGCAGAGAGCATTCCTACGGATTTAGTTTCGTGAAATACGGCCAACGAATCGTCGAGCTACCGAGCTAAGGTAAGTGGAATTGCTCTAAATTAGTGTCTATGTGTTCCTAGCTGTGAAGTGAATGTTTCTCCCTTCTGGACCGCTGAAAAATAGCGAGTTTTCGACCGTCTTTCGATAAGCCTAAGTTTAGGCTATAAACTATATCGAAAATGACGTTGCTCTTTACAATAAAGCTATATTTAGTATTGATTGACATATTTATGAATGCAGTTGGGAGAAAATAGTTGAAGTACCGGCCGAGCCTCGTCCGACAGATGGATAGTTCGAGGATAAGGTATGTAAAGCTAGTTTCCTCGGCAAGTTAAGTAATCTCGGTACAGTACAGTAATTTAAAGGCCAGTAGAATGTTCAGAAGTCATGTGTTATGTTTATTACGAATGTTGGTACAATATTAGAAGCATCGAGTTATAACTTGTGTGACACTTGCTAGCACGATATAGATTCTAATATAAGTGTTAGAAACTGCACAGCATGCTCAGTACGTGATGTGACACAGAATGTTAGGATATCATTGTATTCAGTTGAAACCCAGTAAAGCAACGTAATATCTGTAAGACATCTCAGAAATAGAATGATAAGTTAAAATGGAGTTAGAAAGCATGTTAGGAATAGTAAATCATGTTACTATAGAAACTCAGTATACAACATAGTTTTCAGCAGAAACACTATATCTTGTTCAGTATTAGCCCCAGTACAGTCTGGCAGAAGACTATATTTATGCATATATACTATTACCAGCCTCAGCATGTATTAAGTACGTACATATTACTATCACTAGTTCAGCATATAGTATATACAAATACTTTACCACTATTAGCTTCAGTATGCGGGACATGCAGATAGTATTACTAGTTGAGACCGTTGTATTGTTTGGGGTTGGACTACCTAGCATCCATGACCGCCCCAGGGTTGATAGTTGTATCGACTCGTCCACCAGAGGACGAGGATACGTCGCTCTACGGAGTGGCATGCCGTCCCACAGGGGACGAAGATGGGATGCCAGTTTTCCCCATATTGTGCCTTGGTCGGCCCTTATACACCCCCGTCGAGCGGATACGCCCGGGGTGTTGATTCAGGAGTCCTCCGGACTCAGGTACAGTTATAGTCAGGGGCTCAGCGAGCCCAAGTGCATACCCAGGGGACCGGCAGGATGCTTATAGTTATTATAGGAGATGGGACGACCGGGGTAGGGGTATAGATTGCGTGTTGGTTGTACCTCCCGGCTTATAGGGGACGGGTAAGGTTTGTGTGTGCTATGTGATGTTATGATATGTTATGCTATGTACAGTAGATACAAGTAGATCGACAGTAGGACGATAAATCTCCAGGTATAACTCCTACTCCTTCCAGTATAATTAAAAGAAGGTATGATTTACATTATCAAACAGTTAATCCATTCCTTTCTACTTCAGTTTCATCAGTTGTATTGTTATTTTCAGATATTTCTTTCAGTTATTGCTTTACATACTCAGTACCAGCGGTACTGACACCCGGTGGGGCGCTGCATTACTTTCCTGCAGGTACTCATAGACGAGCAGGCGATACCACGTGATTCTTGTCAGCGATCGAGCATTCAGCTCCTGTCATCCAGAGACTGAATCCCAGAGGTGTATTCCGTTTTCTTTTGTTGTACAGTACGGGTAGGTCGGGGCCCTGTCCCGATCATTCTATTGCTATTCCTAGAGGCTTGCACTCTATATGTATATTACCCTGTGGTCAGATGAGTCGGTCGTGTGAGACCGTGCAGTTGTATAGCTGCTAGTACTTTTTTTTCCTTTATGTTGGCCGTGTGGGGCCATAGTTCGACAGTAGTGGTGACTTTGCCGGTCACGTAGCTATCCAGTACTTCAGGGTTGAGTTATAAATAACTAGACAGCATGGTGGCCTTGTCGGCCCGCATAGGTTTCCTTATAGTTGCTTGTTTCTGGTTAGCTGTTTTTACAGGTACAGGAGGCTATAGGCCAATGGGCCGGGGGCTGTGTTTACAGCCGTTATATAGCCCTTTGTTTCCAGAAATGTGATTCAGGTCCTAGTAGGGCACCAGGTGCCAGTCATACCCCCCAAGGCAGGGTGTGACACAAAATTTCTTCCTTAGCTTCACCTTTCAGCACTTTATCTTGAATCATCTTCAAACTAGCGAGCCTTAATATGCTTTGCCAAAAGTGACTGTGCCTTAATAAAATCAAGAACACTATTGGTTTTCAAATTGTCAAGTCTCACAAAGTTATTAGCCAAAGGTTGAACATCTATGGCCAAAAGATATTCCTCCACCAGCAACATAGCCAAACTACATATACTAACTGTCTTCCAAACCAAGACATCTATTACCACATGAGCCTTGCCCGAATGGTAATGAATAGTTATTTCATAATTCTTAAGCAACTCTGCTCTTTTCCTCTATCTCAAATGTAGATCTCTCTGCCTGAAAATATACTAGAGGTTGTGATGATTTGTGAAAACCTCACAATGGACACCATAGAGATAATGCCTCAAAATCTTCAAAGTAAATACTATAGTGCCAATTCCAAATCATAAGCAGTGTATTTCTTCTCATGAATACTCAACCGCCTTGAAGCATAATCTATCACCTTGACTTTATCCATCCACATACATCTATTACCAACTCTAGAAGCATTTCAATAGACTCAAAGCCTTCATCCTCCACAAGTAAGGTTAAAATAAGAATCAAAGTCAACAAGTCTTGAGCTTTTGAAAGCCCGTCTCGCACTCATTTTATCACTAAAAAGTCATATTATTTTGAGTCAATTTCGTTAATGGATATGCAATAGAAGAGAAACTCTCCACAAATAGCCTGTAGTAGCCAGTCAATACTAAAAAACTCTTAATCTCGGTAGACGAAGTAGGCCTAGCTCAATCTCTAACTGCCTCAATATTATTTGGATCTACCATAATATCTTCCTTGACACCACATGTCCTGAGAATGCCATGGAACTCAACCAATACTCACACTTCGAGAACTTGGCATACAACCACTAATCCTTCAAAGTGTAAAGCACGATACTCAAATATTACTCATGCTCTTCTCTACTATGGGAGTAGATAAAGATGTCATCGACGAAAACAATAATGAAGGAATCCAAATTGGGTCTGAATTCACTGTTTATCAACTTGATGATCATTGTTGGGCATTAGTCTACCCAAAATACATGACCAAAAACTCAGAATGACCATAATAGGTCCTAAAAGTTGTCTCGGGGATATATTTGCCCTAATATTTAACTGATAGTAATCGTATCTCAAATCAATCTTCGAAAACACTGAAATACCCTCGTCACTACTTTGTTGGGGGTCAATCAATGATATTTGTTGGGTACACATTATTTTTTTATACTCATACTACACTTATAAATACCCTTAATCTTGAAAATTTGATATTTAAAGGTTTGAAATCTTTTTTTTAATTTTTATTTAAGAAATTAATAAAATGATATAACTTATACACATGCAATCAAAAATTAAAAATCCAAAAAAGAATTAGAAATTAAAAAAAATATTACAATGAGTACCTTTCTAGATCACCTTTATTAGAAATTGAGAAATCATTTTTCTCTTCTTATTTTAATTTTAAATATTAATTTTCTCAAACTTAATAAATACCGGGTATGTTTCTCCGCAAAATAAAAATGCATGATTGAATAATAAATTATTAATACATTATGAATAAAATTACAGGAAGCATACCCGATATTAAATAAATTTATTATTCAATCATGTATTTTTATTTTGCGAGAAAATATACCTGGTATTAATTAAATTTGGCAAAATTAATATTTATAATTAAAAAAATTCAACTTCTAATTAAAGTGATCTAAAAAGGTACTCATTATAATATATATATATATATATATTAATTTCTAATTTTTAATTGTATGTGTAAATTATATCAATTTTATTAAATTTTTAATGTTGAGAATATTTTTAGACCAAAAGGTGAAAGAAGAGTATTTATGAGTCATTTCTCATAGGTTATGTGTATTTTTGGCCCTTTTCTCTACTTTTTATGCAAATTCGGATGTGGATAGTAGTGGAGCTTGTGACAATGTCTAGAGGTTGTTGACTTGGAGTTTCAGGATGAGTTGTTTGATTGATTTGCACCACTAGACTCTCATTCTATTTTTTATTTCATGCTTTTCTTATCTAGACGGTGTATTAAAAATATCTTTCTTTTATTCTTAAATTATGTGTTCAATCAAACACAATCACATAAATTGGGACAAGTAAATATTTTAAATAAACAAACAAATTATAAACTTAAAAGTTATGCATTGAAAAATATTAGCCAAATTAATAATCTTACTTTATAAATCAAACTTTCCCTTAAGTATACAATTTAGAGAAAATATATTTTGCGCCTAAAAAGAGGATTATTTATAGCCCTGAAATTATAAAAATGGCTCAAATATACCCTTTCAGTTGATGAAAATGCGAAAAATTAATTTTGATTTTATTTTTAAATTTTTTTAATTAAAATAAAAGCAACGTAGGAGTATATTTAATCATTCTCATAAAATTATTCAGCAGCATATTTAATTTATCTTACCCATGATCTTTTTTTTTAAACCTTTTTTAGTTCAATACTTAATTTAAATTTATTGTTTTGATGATCAATTTTTTTCGTTGCACTCATCTTCTTGTTAAATATATCATAGATGCAGTGGGAAAAAAATTATGCAAAAATAAAGAATAAATTATAATTTGATCACTTGAGATTAGGGCTGTTCATAGGTTGGTTTTTGGTTAAAGCAAAATCAAATTAATTTAGTCATTTTTTTAATTATTAAAATTAAATATAATACATATTCTTCGATTTGGTTCGATTTTTAAGAAATCTAATGATATTTCTCTCTTTTACTATTTTTTTCCTACGATTAGAAAAGACTCACTCTTTTTCAACTTATAATTTGTTATTACCCTTTTATTACAAAATTATAATTTTCTTAAAATATCGGAAAAATGATTTAAGATCTATAATCTCTGCTTCAGTATTAACCCAATAAGTCAAACTCTATAGAAACACAACAAAAATTGAAAGAAGTTTCATTCTGGAAAGAAAAATTAATGTAATTATAGTCAACGCTTAAACAAGTATCTTACATGCAAAACAGGCTCAAGTATTCTTGTGCACAAAGCATTGAATTATTTACGGACTTACTTTCTTTACTTGAACAAACTACAATTACTATAAGTGGATTGTGTGGCATTTGTTGTTTTTAGAAAAGTCAACATTGCTATTATAGGAGAATTAAAATAAGTTATGACTGTCACTATCAACATATTTTGAGAATTATTTCTTTTAAGAGTATTTTTATGAAAGTAATTTGTGTTTGATTAATAAATTTAAAATATATTTTTGATCAACAATTAGTATTTGACTAAATTTTTTAAAAGTATTTCTATGTACATTTTTCTTAAAAGTGCTTATCAAAAAAATATATTTGGGGGATAAACTTGTTTTTTTAGTTTTTGAAAAACAGTTTATGTTACTCCCCATAAGCACTTATTTTCTTCTAAAAATTTAGCCAAACATCTCACTTTTTTAAAAATAAACAGTTTTTGAAAAAAAAAAATTAGAGCTCCCAAAAACTTAGTCAAACAAATTAAATCATGTTACATAAATTCAAATTATGAATAAATTTAAATTTGATCACGTGTATATTTCCCTCCGTTTAAAATTAATATTTACTTTGACTTAAAAAATTCGTTACTGAATAATTTTTACTTTAAAATTTAAAATTAAAGTTGACAATTATTTCAACTATATTTTTAGTGGCTCAGTATTTAAGTAGAAAAATCAATATACTTTTATTAACTGGATAAAAGTTATAACTTAATAAACTATACATTGTATTTTTACTTTTTTTAACGCGCATGGAAAGAACTAATTAAGCAACCGATAAAATGGGACAGAGGGAATATAGAAATTGTGATTTGTCAACTAATACCAGGAATTAATATCTTAGAAGGTCACTCAACTTTTAGAATTTATGTATCAAAATCGTTGAACTTTCTTTTCTATCAATAAAATCACTCTATTAGCACATTTCTCTTATAAAATCACTCAATTAAATTTAAATCATTAAAAAATTTGACGTGATAAGACAAATATTTTTTATGTCATGTAAACATAGACCCCACGAATAAATAAAATTAAAGAAAAATTATTTCTTATGCCCAACCTGCTCATCCACAAATCAAAATAGGTTTCATCCCTGTCTGTTCTCACAATAATTTTAATTTGATTTTTGAATATCAATTTTTATTTATTTTTAATATAACAATCTATTATAATTGAGTGACCTTTTGATTTCAGATATGATTTATTAGAACTATACTACTCTATGTTCGGTTGGTCAACTTAACTTCTCTTCATTATTGGAACTTTGATTCCACGTGGCACTGACTTATTTCGATTTATGTGTTCGATATAATTTTACCTCATACATCAAGCAAAATAGGGGACTTTAAAAATGTGCATTATTGAAAAAATATTTGATTTTCTAACAAAGTTGATCTATTTGCTTTTGTGAAAAAATACCTACTTTTAATAGATTGAAACTGAGAAATTCATTGTCTTTCTTTTGTTCTAAATTCAAAATTTTATTTTTTCTAATTGAGCATATTGCTAAATTAAAGCGCAAAATTTGTTGTTTCATAAACCAACAAAGTGGTTGGTTTATATTAAAAATAAATTAAAATTAATATTCACAAATTGAATTAAAAAGATTATGAAAATAGACATAAATAAAACCCATTTTGATTTGTGGTTGGGTGGATCTAATATAAGAAATAAATTTTGTTTGTTTTTATTTATTTTGGGTCCATGTTACATGGTGTAAAAAATAATTTCTTTTGTCATATCAAACTATTTTATAATAAATTTAATTGAGTAATTTTACAAAAAATATATTTTAAATTGAGAAAAATTTTATTAATACCAAAACTTTTTTTAATAACTTTACTATATAAATTCGCATAATTACAATAACCTTTTAAAATATCTAACTCCTAATACTAGTGTATCTCCATATTGTATAGTCATTATTTCTCAACACTTAACTACTGGTGTTTCAACAACATCAAACAAAGGTTGAGCTATAATTTTGAATGTCGATTTGATAGAATTCAATGCCCTAAAAATTTAAGGATTCCTTGTTTAAATATTCACTCAGTATGTATATATTTTAAATTTATGTGATATTTTTTTTATTTTAGTCAATTCTAAGAAAAAAGACATGTTTTATATTTAGTGATAATTTAATATTAAAATATTTATTTCACCTTTAGTGAGATGTTTTATAGTCACACAAACATATATGATTTATTTTAGATCACAAATTTCAATAGTCTTTCTATATATTTTAAACTCCGTACCTTGTCAAATTACATCACATAAATTGGGACAGAGGAAGTATAAATAATTTATTAAAAATACAAAAAGTATTTTTAGGATAAATATATAAATAACCCCTTCAATTTGCCCCCCATCTTTTATTTTAACACTCCATTTTAGTCTTATTTTATTTTAACCCTCCAACTCTAATTTTTATGTTTTTATTATTTTTATTTATACTCTTCAATTGTAATTTTGCATTTTGAAAATTGGAGTCGATTAGTTTTTGTTAAAAAACTGAAGAACGTCCGTTGATTTTTTTTTAAAAAAAATAATTTTCTTTTTATAGTTTTTTTACATTTTTGCGAAAAAATTATCGACAAATGTACATCAACTTTCTTAATCGAGAAAATAATAATTTCCCGATTCCTAATAGTATTTCATATGATGCATGCTGTACGACATAGAATTTTAGTTTTAGCACGAATTCCCATTGTTGATTAATTTGTTAAACGTTGTAATTTCTCCAAGATTGCGTTTAATATGAATACAAATTAAAAAATAATAAATATTGTACATGATTAAATTAATTTTTATATATAATTATTTGTGAGATAATATTTTTTTTATTATTATGCAGATTAAAATATAATTTTAATTTTATGTGAAGATATTTGAGTGAAATTAATTATTCATATTGATTTATTATTTCCAACAAATATTATCAGGTGATTATCGGGTGCAAAAAAATTATTTGATTTATAAGAAGTTTGATTGATCTCAAGATAATTATTTGTTTGCATATGGGAATACTGTTATATCATGTTATTTTACAAGGCAGTCAAATTCTATTGTCACGCAAATAAAAGTGTCAATCACTTAGTTGTTGTTATGAACAAGTTGAATGAGGAATTGTCTGCGATGAAAAGCTAGGTCACGAACAAAGTGGTTGTCAAGAATGTATTTGAATGATCTCAAAGACTCATATATCAAAAGAAACATATACTATAATCACAAAGATAGCACTGTTAACAATTTTGAGAAGCTGATATATAAGATTGGAATGCATCATCTACATGAATAAATTGTATTTTCATCAGGAGAAATAAAATATGCGTTGCACTCTTTTTTCCTTAATAGGCTTTATCCCAATGAATTTTTCTTGCAAGGTTTTTAACGTGACAACAAATAATGTGTATTACAAAAGATATATGTATTCTTTTTTTCTTCAATGAGATTTTTTTCCCACAGGATTTTTTCTAGTAAAATTTTAGTGAGCCACAACGGTCATTCAAGGGGGAGTATTGTAAATATTATTAGTGTGGATGCCCATAATTCCTAACTGCGATTTTCACATTTATTGATAGTAATGCCCACACCACTTATAATCTTCCACAAACTTATAATCTTTCACATATTCTGTTGGGATATATACTATTAACCATGTGTTTAGATATAGTATTTATTATAAAATAATTATTTATTCAATTTTATTTAAGATTTAAATAGATCATTTACTTGTCCATGTGACCTTTACTTATATAGTAGATGATTTAGTGTATAGAGTTTAGCTTATACACGAAAAATTAAATCATCGGTTTTTATAAGTATAAAGTTTATATATGCTCATAATCTAAGATGAAAATTGGACAAATTCATCGGTAAAATTATTGCACAAGAATAAATATAATTTATATTGATTATGAAAATGTTATAATTTCAACTTCTTATGCTAGTATATTTTGTATGTATTGCACGAACCAAGTAGAGATAAGTGTTTTTATTTGACTTAATAAAATAAATTATGTAGATCATTAAATGTACTTATACTCTTAATCTTGATATAATTATTATGATTAATGTAATTTATTTATTGTTTTGATCTATCAAATGCTGAAACTCTTTCGTAGTTATAATGTTCCCCGTAACATCCAAAGTACCACATTTATTCGTAACCACATTCATTTGTTGAATTGTTTGTGAGAATTATAACGTATAGCCTTAATGGAAGAAGAAAAAACAAATTCTTCCAGCCATTATGATCTTTAACTGATAAATTATTTTATCTCCTACCATAATGTTTCATTTTCTAAACCTATATATTTGAATATTTTCTTTATGGAAAAAAAATCTACACAAAAAAGATATTATTAACTCTTTAATTGACTTTTTTCTAGAATACTCTATTTTTTCTAGACTTTCTTTCTTTGTGAAATTTTAGGCAATTGTATTTGTGCAACTCCAAATTTCCAGCCATGAGCGCACGTGTTTGGAAGAGCTGTGGAACCTTGGGGAGTGACCGGCCTTAACGATTTGCACTAAAGTCGGGTCGAAATCGCTTTCAAGGCATTCGCTTGCACAACATTGTATTTGTATAAATTATTTATCATTGTATTAATTCCTATTTTATATCAATATTGTAGTATTTTTCGTACAATAGTGAACCTAGTTTTTAGTCTAGCAACATTATGAAATAGTAGACATTTCTAGTCCACTATCTCCAAATTAATTGTCACATATAACAACTCAATTCAATAAGTATTAAAGACTTCGGGTTAGTCACATTATAATTCCAAAATTGTCTAGATCATGTCTTATATCTAATGTTAATTCTATAACTAGTTCTCATGTTCCTAATAGGAGTAAAATAACCGCTAAATGATGTGGTGAGATGAATTTAAGTTGTATTTTTTTTTAATAAAAAGTCTCAAATTTAAATTTTAAAGATAAAAAACTCCTATATGGCTTGTCTTTTATAATAGCTGTGAATTTTAATAAATCAATCATTGACTATCGTTTACTAGATGCTTAATTAAATAAATATAGAAATAAAATAAGTATACCATGTCCATAAAAATCTCCACCAAATTAATAGGATTCATGATGACCATAGTAGTTTCTCGTGAAGCTTCAATTTTAATTCCTTGACTCATAGGTCCACTTCCTCTAGGAAATCTCCTGTCATACTCGTCTTCATTCAGGAAATTTGTTGGACCATGGATGTTGGAAAACCAAAGTGGCTCTCCCATTTGAGCCATTTCAAGAAGCTCCTCCACAGCTGCCATTGCTACCTTAATAATATATGGCTTTGAAATGCAATCGACCTTGTGTTAATAGAGAATAAAATTATTGAGTTTGAGTTATAATATTATTAGCAGTGCAAAAATATTTAATATGAAATAATTCAACATCAGCTTATTACTCAAATTCAAATCATGACGAAATATGTTAAATTGTTATGAAACAGTAAAGCAAAAGGAAGAATGTTGTCGAGAAAGAAAGTGTCACACCCCGCCTTGGGGGGTATGACTGGCACCTGGTGCCCTACTAGGACCTGACCTGCTGGACTGCTAAGCCTGGGCACATCTAGTGCCTGGATGGCTCTAACCCATATTTCTGGAAACAAAGGGCTATATAACGGCTGTAAATATAGCCCCCGGCCCATTGGCCTATAGCCTTCCGTACCTGTACTAGCAGCTGACCAGAAACATACTAATTCAGGGGAACCTATGCGGGCCGACAAGGCCACCATGCTGTCTAGTTATCTGCAACTCAATCATAAAGCATAAAAAGAACTACGTGACCGGCAAGGTCACCACTACTGGCAAGCTATGGCCCCACACGGCCAAAGTAAAAGAAAGCAAGAATACTGACAACCAAACAACTGCACGGCCTCACACGACCGGCTCATCTGACCACAGGGAATATATAGACTGCAAGCCTCTAAGAATAGAAATAGAACTGGTCGGGACAGGGCCCCGACCTACCCGTACTATAAAACAAAAGAACTGAAATACACCTCTGGAATTCAGTCTCCGGATGACAGGAGATGAATACTCGATCGCTGACAGGAATCACGTGGTGTCACCTGCTCGTCTATAAGTACCTGCAGGCAAGTAATGCAGTGCCCCGCCGGGCGTCAGTACCGCTGGTACTGAGTATGTAAAGCAATAACTGAAGCAAAATCTGAATACAATAATATAACTGAAGAAACTGAAGTAGAGAGAATAGACTAACTGTCTGATAATGCAAATCATACCTTCTCTCAATCTTTACTGGGAAGGATAAGAGTCATACCTGGAAACGTATCGTGCTACTGCTGATCTACTTGTATCTAACATAACATGGCATAACATGAAATAACATAACATAGCACACACAAACCTTACCCGGCCCCCATAAGCTGGGAGGTACAACCAGCACAGAATCTATACCCCTACCCCGGTCATCCCATCTCCTACACTGGCTGTAAGCATCCTGCCGGTCCCCTGGGTATGCACTTAGGCTCGCTGAGCCCCTGACTATAACTGTACCTGAGTCCGAAGGACTCCTGAATCAACACCCCGGGCGTACCCGCTCGACGGGGGTGTATAAGGGCCGACCAAGGCACAATATGGGGAAACTGACATCCCATCTTCGTCCCCTTGCGGGACGGCATATCACTCCGTAGAGTGACGTATCCTCATCCTCTGGCAGACGAGTCGATACAGCTATTAACCCTGGGCGGTCATGGATACTAGGTAATCCAACCCCAATCAATACAACGGTCTCAGCTAGTCATGCTGTCTGTGTATCTCAGATGCTAAGGCTAACAGGTGTAAGGTATCATGTAAGTCACATGCTGAACTAATAATAGTAATCTGCAAGTGTCTGATACATGCTGAGACAGGTGAGTATAAATATAAATATAGTCTCCTATCAAACTGTACTGGAGCAAAGGCTATACAAGAGGGTGTTTCTGCTGAAAGCTATGCTGTTTACTGAGTTTCTGTATTAACATGATTTCCTATTTCTGACACGCTTTCTAAACTTTATTTAGTTGCTATTCTATGTCTGAAATGCTTTACAGATACTGTACTACTTCGCGGGGCTTCAGCTAAACACAACAATATCTTAACATGGCCTATTACATCGCATACTGAATATAATGGGCAATCTTAATCACTTACGTTCGAATCTATATCATACTGATAGGTATCGTACACGTTACAACCCAAAACTTCTCATATTGCACCAATCTTCACAATAACACAATAATCGATTTTTGAACATTCTACTGGTCTGTAAATTACTATACTGCTTCAATGTTACTCAACTTGCCGAGGAAACTTAACTTCACATACCTTATCCTTGAATTATTCGTCTGTCGGACGAGGCTCGGCCGGTACTTCAACTGTTTTCTCCCAACTGCATTCATAAACATATCAATTAACACTAAATACAACTTTATTTCAAAAGGCAACGTCACTTTCGATATAGTTTATAGCCTAAACTTAGGCTTATCAAAAGACGGCCAGAAACTCGCTATTTTTCAGCGGCCCAGAAGGGAGAAATATTCACTTCACAACTAGGAACACATAGACACTAATTTAGAGCAATTCCACTTACCTTGGCTCGGTGGCTCGACGATTCGTCGGTCGTATTTCACGAAACTAATTCCGTAGAAATGCTCTCTGCTGCTAAATACTTGGGTATCTGGGATTAATCTGAGTTTGGGCAGCGTTTGGTAGCGTAATCGGACGAAAATATTAAATTTCCCTTCGTCTTCCTCTGTTCACTGCATATTCTGGAATTTTCATAAGGTATTGAATGAGTTAAAACCGAAGTGGGGGCTTTATATACTTGGGCCTGGACAAGGACAACGTGTCACGGAGCCAACGCGGAGGCTCCTCCTCCGTGACACGCTGCCATCGCGGAGGGGCTCTGCCTCGGCTCCTTCCGCGATGGTTCGACAGGCTTCTCGTCCGAACTTTTTCCGGGCCTTTCTCCCACACGTATGGCCTTCAAATATGCTTAACCACCGTGGGAATAGGTCATCTAAGTGCCGGGAATTCTACGGGGTATAACAGAAAGAAGAGGGAGGGATGATTTACAATGAAAACTACCCCTTTATTTATAGGGATAATTCCTCCTAATTTTACTCCAAAAGATAGACTTTTTTTATATTATAAATACACACATTCACTATAATACAAATACCTTTATAGATATTTATTGTAATACAACTACATTTATAACATAGTCTAATTAATCAATCTTTTTTTTACTTTTGGTTAGCTCTTCTTTTAGGAGAGCATTTTCAATTCTCAATTGTTGATCATTATATGAGGTTTCACCTAAACCGAATCTAGGGTCGCCACAATTAGGGCAACATGTACTGTTGATAGCTTCCCTTAACCGCAGACATTCAGCCCTGAGCTTATCGTTTTCGGCTCGAAGTAATGAGTTCTCATCGCGTTCACCTTGATTCTGCAGGATAATAGTAGTTCAAAAACCACAAAATAATAAATTTATCATAAGGACTTGCTAGCTAGTGCTAAATTAAATAATTTATCCAATTAATTTCATTGATAATAATTTTAACTTACATCAAATTACATTAATTTATCTTGAATAATGATTTTAAAAAAAGTGAGAATATGTATTAATTAACCATAGAAAATTTACCATTAAAGTGTGAATGCATTTATTATAAAAGTCAAATATTTTCTAACAGCATGCCACAAACATTTTGACAAACAAGAGCAAAACACTATGCCAATTTTAGAGATTATTGTTCAAATGTACATCTTCAATTAATATAGACAATAAAAATTACCATTTTTTATTTTAAAATAAGTAGTATTTTTATTTTTTTTATTTTATTTTAAAATAAATATGATTCAAAAAATCAATAGCACATTGATTTTTTTCCCTTCTAATTTAACCTGATTTAAATGAATGAAGTCTTACATAATCATTAAACCACTAAAATAAGTATACTTCTTTTTCAAGACATTTGTTAAAGTGTAAATTAATTAAAAAAAAATTACTTTTGAGAAGTGAATAATATTCTTAAAGGGCATGCCCAAATTGAAAATAACATTTATTATGAAACGGAGAAAGTACTAGCTAGTATTATATACCTTCACTTTGGTACGTTTATTTTGGAACCAAAATTTGACCTGCAAAGGCTCTAACCCTAGTTTACGACTGAGCTCCATCCTTTGCTTCTTGTCTGGTTGAGGACACTCCTTAAAAAAACTTAAATCACAGAAATAACAAAATATTAATATTACCATAGACACTTTTAAAAGGGAAAAAACTGTGTTTAGAGGAATGAGATATTTTATACGCTTCCATTTCTTGGATCTGTTGCTCGGTGTGGCGGTAATGGCGCATCCTCTTATTTGGACGTGCATCATAATTATTTTGTTCGTCATCTAATTGATGGTTGTTGCCATCGGATTTGTTATCGATTTCGTCATCTCCCAGCAGCAGTTGCATTATGTCATTTTCCGATATTGTCTCTGACTCTATAGCTTCCAACATTGTATTAAACTGGTTCTCTAACATGCTACTTGACTGACATATATAAACGAAAATATTTTTAAGATATCAAAAATAGAGGTGATGAGATCATTTTTGCTCTCTTAATGACTCGGAACGCACAATTTTAAAATTAAAAATGAAAAGTCCTTATCAATTGAGCAGCCCCCTCTTAATTATATTTTATACGTTTCTTTTTTTTTTTTTTGGTTGTTGTACAAAAGAGAAGAGATAACACTACAAATAAAGACGGAGAAAGGGGACACAAGCCGTTTTTCAATAAATTATCTATTTATGATATGTATTAGTGGATAAAAACCAATGTTGAAAATATATGAAAACTATAAAAACTTTGTTTGACCATAATTCATACTCCCTCTCCTCTCCTCTCCTCCCTCCCCCCCCCCCCACACAAAACTTGTATGATGGGGTTAGTGGATGGGGCAGAAGACCTAAACGTGATTTCTTAAACTTTTGAGAAGGATTTTTATTCGAAAAGGAGAAAACAATTAATGGTAAACATTAGAAAATATTTTATTTGGTCTCTTATTCTCCATATATAATTTAGATCTACGTGATGTAAGTTCTAAATACATCCCTTTAAGGTTTTTTAAAATTTCAAAATTCGATATCAAAATTTTAATTTAAAATAGAAAAAAAATTTATTCATCTTACAACGATCCTCGATAATAATATTAGCGAGATTAATTGAAAAATGGGCTAGAAATCAGGCCTCCCTATATACATTAGATTCAAGGACGTATTAAAAACATATTAAAAAATTAAAATAAATAAAAAGTGTTTATAAGTTTTACCTGACCAAGCGGGAGTCCAGATGAAGAAGGAACATTCCCAGGACCATTTTCAATCATCGAAAAATTCTGATAAAAAATTCAAATTGAATTTAATTAAGTACGAAATTCTTTTATCCATTTTACAACACTCATAGATAGTAACGTTAGTAAGATTAAATGATTAATCAATTAGAAAACCAACTGACATTATTTGATGACGTTTCTTTTCTAGAAATTAAAACTCTAGAAATGCCTAACAAACATGCATTAGATTCAAGAAAATATAGAAAAAAATAATTTTAAAAAAGGATAAGAAAATTTTAGAATTTTGACCTGAGCAAGCGAGAGTCCAGACGAAGAAAAATCATTTCCGATTATTGAGGAATTCTGATTAATCGGATTCATGATCAGCAAAAATCCTAAAACAATGTAACATGTTAGTATAAGAAAGTCAACTTTTTGACTTTATATATATTATTTTTAATTTTTTTCGGCTGATCAAGAAAAGAGAATTTCAACAAACCAATTAAAAACTAAAGAGTTCTCATATAAAAAAAATTTTATCAGGTGATTTTGCTTTGTACAAGTATGTGTATGTGCAGTAAAAATGAATTTAAAAAAAATATCACTCTCAAAATAATCTTGAGCAAGATTTCCCACTTTCTATTTAAATGTGTAAAAATTACTATCAACCTGCTAGAATATAACAAGATCAGATCCCCAAAACAAACTCAAACTTATATCTAGCTATATATGTAAAAGAAAATATACATATTAATAATGAATTTTGTGCTCTTAACAAGTTTTCTGTAGAAGGTTGAGAAAAGGAAAAGTACTTTTGAGATCAAATGTGATGAAGAAATAGGGAAATGGATAAAGCAAGAAGACCAACAAGAGTGATGAGAGAGAGAGAGGGAGAGCTGAGTAATTATAAGGTGAGGATGATTCCACTGCTTTAAGTAGAGTGGAGAGAGAACTTGTAATTACTGTTCAACAAAAAGAAACAGTAGGAAAAAAAAGAAACTAGAAAACTATGTTTTGAAGTACAAAATATCTTAATTATGCAGTACAAACTAAATTTAGTATCAGTTTTTAGAAGTTAATTTTGAAATAATCACTTTTTATATACCATGAATAATATAAGTGTTGGTTATTTTCTACTATTATTGAAAAGGTTTTATTACAATTATACCTATGATAAAAGTTGCTACGACGTTAAACATAAATTGATGTGTAAAATGAATTAAAGAATATACAATACATCATCTTCTTAGATATTAAAAATATTCAAATTTACTCATCTTCCAAAAATTTTAAAATGTTATTTGATTTGCTTTATTTAAATTTAGTGAGTAATTGCCTGATCGTTAGAACAACTTATTAAGTTACTAAAACAAATATCTGTTGATATCTTAAGTAAGGAATAAATTGATCCATAAAATGAATGAAGAGGTCATTTCATTCGCTTTAAATTTAGTAAATTTTCGCGTAGTCATTAATTAGAATGACCTATTAATTAGTTCGATTGAAAGGGAATTTTGGAAAAAGTTCACAAGGTATACACCCACTTTCTCTATCAAATAAATAGGACTCATGGGGAACTCGAGAGATCCATATCCGTAACCTATACAGGATAACATTACAATGAAATACGTAGATGCAACACAATATACTGAATAACCCTATATCGGAAATACTCTAGATGACCCTCTATCAAAAATTTTCATTTCACTTCTACAATGACCGCCCCAGGGTTGATAGATGTATCGACTCATCCGCCAGAGGACGAGGATACGTCGCTCTACGGAGTGGCATGCCGTCCCACAGGGGACGAAGATGGGATGCCAGTTTTCCCCATATTGTGCCTTGGTCGGCCCTTATACACCCCCGTCGAGCGGATATGCCCGGGGTGTTGATTCAGGAGTCCTCCGGACTCAGGTACAGTTATGGTCAGGGGCTCAGCGAGCCCAAGTGCATACCCAGGGGACCGGCAGGATGCTTATAGTTATTATAGGAGATGGGACGACCGGGGTAGGGGTATAGATTGCGTGTTGGTTGTACCTCCCGGCTTATGGGGGCCGGGTAAGGTTTGTGTGTGCTATGTGATGTTATGATATGTTATGCCATGTACAGTAGATACAAGTAGATCGACAGTAGGATGATAAATCTCCAGGTATGACTCCTACTCCTTCCAGTATAATTAAAAGAAGGTATGATTTACATTATCAGACAGTTAATCCATTCCTTTCTACTTCAGTTTCATCAGTTGTATTGTTATTTTCAGATATTTCTTTCAGTTATTGCTTTACATACTCGGTACTAGCGGTACTGACGCCCGGTGGGGCGCTGCATTACTTGCCTGCAGGTACTCATAGATGAGCAGGTGATACCACGTGATTCTTGTCAGCGATCGAGCATTCAGCTCCTGTCATCCGGAGACTGAATCCCAGAGGTGTATTCCGTTTTCTTTTGTTGTACAATACGGGTAGGTCGGGGCCCTATCCCGATCATTTCTATTGCTATTCCTAGAGGCTTGAAGTCTGTATGTATATTACCCTGTGGTCAGATGAGCCGGTCGTGTGAGACCGTGCAGTTGTATAGCTGTTAGTACTTTTGTTTCCTTCATGTTGGCCGTGTGGGGCCATAGTTCGACAGTAGTGGTGACCTTGCCGGTCACGTAGCTATCCAGTACTTCAGGGTTGAGTTATAAATAACTAGACAGCATGGTGGCCTTGTCAGCCCGCATAGGTTTCCATATAGTTGCTTGTTTCTGGTTAGCTGTTTTTACAGGTACAGGAGGCTATAGGCCAATGGGCCGGGGGCTGTGTTTACAGCCGTTATATAGCCCTTTGTTTCCAGAAATGTGAGTTAGAGCCAGCCAGGCACCAGATGTGCCCAGGCTCAACAGTCTAGTGGTTCAGGTCCTAGTAGGGCACCAGGTGCCAGTCATACCCCCCAAGGCAGGGTGTGACACAAAATTTCTTCCTTAGCTTCACCTTTCAGCACTTTATCTTGAATCATCTTCAAACTAGCGAGCCTTATTATGCTTTGCCAAAAGTGACTGTGCCTTAATAAAATCAAGAACACTATTGGTTTTCAAATTGTCAAGTCTCACAAAGTTATTAGCCAAAGGTTGAACATCTATGGCCAAAAGATATTCCTCCACCAGCAACATAGCCAAACTACATATACTAACTGTCTTCCAAACCAAGACATCTGTTACCACATGAGCCTTGCCCGAATGGTAATGAATAGTTATATCATAATCCTTAAGCAACTCTGCTCTTTTCCTCTATCTCAAATGTAGATCTCTCTGCCTGAAAATATACTAGAGGTTGTGATGATTTGTGAAAACCTCACAATGGACACCATAGAGATAATGCCTCAAAATCTTCAAAGTAAATACTATAGTGCCAATTCCAAATCATAAGCAGTGTATTTCTTCTCATGAATACTCAACCGCCTTGAAGCATAATCTATCACCTTGACTTTATCCATCCACATACATCCATTACCAACTCTAGAAGCATTTCAATAGACTCAAAGCCTTCATCCTCCACAAGTAAGGTTAAAATAAGAATCAAAGTCAACAAGTCTTAAGCCTTTGAAAGCCCGTCTCGCACTCATTTTATCACTAAAAAGTCATATTATTTTGAGTCAATTTCGTTAATGGATATGCAATAGAAGAGAAACCCTCCACAAATAGCCTGTAGTAGCCAGTCAATACCAAAAAATTCTTAATCTCGGTAGACGAAGTAGGCCTATCTCAATCTCTAACTGCCTCAATATTATTTGGATCTACCATAATATCTTCCTTGACACCACATGTCCTGAGAATGCCATGGAACTCAACCAATACTTACACTTCGAGAACTTGGCATACAACCACTAATCCTTCAAAGTGTAAAGCACGATACTCAAATATTACTCATGCTCTTCTCTACTATGGGAGTAGATAAAGATGTCATCGACGAAAACAATAATGAAGGAATCCAAATTGGGTCTGAATTCACTGTTTATCAACTTGATGATCATTGTTGGGCATTAGTCTACCCAAAATACATGACCAAAAACTCAGAATGACCATAATAGGTCCTAAAAGTTGTCTCGGGGATATATTTGCCCTAATATTTAACTGATAGTAATCGTATCTCAAATCAATCTTCGAAAACACTGAAATACCCTCGGCACTACTTTGTTGGGGGTCAATCAATGATATTTGTTGGGTACACATTATTTTTTTATACTCATACTACACTTATAAATACCCTTAATCTTGAAAATTTGATATTTAAAGGTTTGAAATCTTTTTTTAAAATTTTTATTTTAGAAATTAATAAAATGATATAACTTATACACATGCAATCAAAAATTAAAAATCCAAAAAAGAATTAGAAATTAAAAAAAAATATTACAATGAGTATCTTTCTAGATCACCTTTATTAGAAATTGAGAAATCATTTTTCTCTTCTTATTTTAATTTTAAATATTAATTTTCTCAAACTTAATAAATACCGGGTATGTTTCTCCGCAAAATAAAAATGCATGATTGAATAATAATTATTAATACATTATGAATAAAATTACAGGAAGCATACCCGATATTAAATAAATTTATTATTCAATCATGTATTTTTATTTTGCGAGAAAATATACCCGGTATTAATTAAAATTGGCAAAATTAATATTTATAATTAAAAAAATTCAACTTCTAATTAAAGTGATCTAAAAAGGTACTCATTATAATATATATATATATATATATATATATATATATATATATATATATATATATATATTAATTTCTAATTTTTAATTGTATGTGTAAATTATATCAATTTTATTAAATTTTCAATGTTGAGAATATTTTTAGACCAAAAGGTGAAAGAAGAGTATTTATGAGTCATTTCTCATAGGTTATGTGTATTTTTGGCCCTTTTCTCTACTTTTTATGCAAATTCGGATGTTGATAGTAGTGGAGCTTGTGACAATGTCTAGAGGCTGTTGACTTGGAGTTTCAGGATGAGTTGTTTGATTGATTTGCACCACTAGACTCTCATTCTATTTTTATTTCATGCTTTTCTTATCTAGACGGTGTATTAAAAATATCTTTCTTTTATTCTTAAATTATGTGTTCAATCAAACACAATCACATAAATTGGGACAAGTAAATATTTTAAATAAACAAACAAATTATAAACTTAAAAGTTATGCATTGAAAAATATTTGACAAATTAATAATCTTACTTTATAAATCAAACTTTCCCTTAAGTATACAATTTAGAGAAAATATATTTTGCGCCTAAAAGAGGATTATTTATAGCCTTGAAATTATAAAAATGGCTCAAATATACCCTTTCAGTTGATGAAAATGCGAAAAATTAATTTTGATTTTATTTTTAAATTTTTTTAATTAAAATAAAAGCAACGTAGGAGTATATTTAATCCTTCTCATAAAATTATTCAGCAGCATATTTAATTTATCTTACCCATGATCTTTTTTTTTTAAAACCTTTTTTAGTTCAATACTTAATTTAAATTTATTGTTTTGATGATTAATTTTTTTCGTTGCACTCATCTTCTTGTTAAATATATCATAGATGCAGTGGGAAAAAAATTATGCAAAAATAAAGAATAAATTATAATTTGATCACTTGAGATTAGGGCTGTTCATAGATTGGTTTTTGGTTAAAGAAAAATCAAATTAATTTAGTCAATTTTTTAATTATTAAAATCAAATATAATACATATTCTTCAATTTGGTTCGATTTTTAAGAAATCTAATGATATTTCTCTCTTTTACTATTTTTTTTCCTACGATTAGAAAAGACTCACTCTTTTTCAACTTATAATTTGTTATTACCCTTTTATTACAAAATTATAATTTTTTTAAAATATCAAAAAAATGATTTAAGATCTATAATCTCTGCTTCAGTATTAACCCAATAAGTCAAACTCTATAGAAACACAACAAAAATTGAAAGAAGTTTCATTCTGGATAGAAAAATTAATGTAATTATAGTCAACGCTTAAACAAGTATCTTACATGCAAAACAGGCTCAAGTATTCTTGTGCACAAAGCATTGAATTATTTACGGACTTATTTTCTTTACTTGAACAAACTACAATTACTATAAGTGGATTGTGTGGCATTTGTTGTTTTTAGAAAAGTCAACACTGCTATTATAGGAGAATTAAAATAAATTATGACTGTCACTATCAACATATTTGAGAATTATTTCTTTTAAGAGTATTTTTATGAAAGTAATTTGTGTTTGATTAATAAATTTAAAATATATTTTTGATCAACAATTAGTATTTGACTAAATTTTTTAAAAGTATTTCTATGTACATTTTTCTTAAAAGTGCTTATCAAAAAAATATATTTGGGGGATAAACTTGTTTTTTTAGTTTTTGAAAAACAGTTTATGTTACTCCCCATAAGCACTTATTTTCTTCTAAAAATTTAGCCAAACATCTCACTTTTTTAAAAATAAACAGTTTTTGAAGAAAAAAAATTTAGAGCTCCCAAAAACTTAGTCAAACAAACTATAAAATAGGATCTGAATCTAAATAGAAATTAAATCATGTTACATAAATTCAAATTATGAATAAATTTAAATTTGATCACGTGTATATTTCCCTCCGTTTAAAATTAATATTTACTTTGACTTAAATAATTTGTTTGAATAATTTTCACTTTAAAATTTAAAATTAAAGTTGACAATTATTTTAACTATATTCTTAGTGGCTCAGTATTTAAGAAGAAAAATCAATATACTTTTATTAACAGGATAAAAGTTATAACTTAATAAACTATACATTGTATTTTTACTTTTTTTAACGCGCACGGAAAGAACTAATTAAGCAACCGATAAAATGGGACAGAGGGAATATAGAAATTGTGATTTGTCAACTAATATAGAATTAAAAAATTTGACGTGACAAAACAAATTTTTTTTATGTCATGTAAACATGGACCCCATGAATAAATAAAATTAAAGAAAAATTATTTCTTATGCCCAACCTGCTCATCCACAAATCAAAATAGGTTTCATCCCTGTCTGTTCTCACAATAATTTTAATTTGATTTTTGAATATCAATCTTTATTTATTTTTAATATAACAATCTATTATAATTGAGTGACCTTTTGATTTCAGATATGATTTATTAGAACTATACTACTCTATGTTCGGTTGGTCAACTTAACTTCTCTTCATTATTGGAACTTTGATTCCACGTGGCACTGACTTATTTCGATTTATGTGTTCGATATAATTTTACCTCATACATCAAGCAAAATAGGGGACTTCAAAAATGTGCAGTATATTCCTCTATCAAAACTCGCTTTCAAGTTCAATTTTCAAACATTGATATTGTGATTTAATTCATATCACGAATTCTTGACCTTGCTATAAAATTAATTGTACCAATTTTGATAAACACTCGGTATCATGATCGAAAGATGGTTTCCAGAAATATATAAATTTACAATAGCTTTCAGTTCTCCAATATCTGCTGGGAACTTTTCCTTTTATAAAATTTCATGAAAAATTTAGAGGAATTGAAAAAATATTTGATTTTCTAACAAAGTTGATCTATTTGCTTTTGTGAAAAAATACCAACTATTAATAGATTGAAACTGAGAAATTCATTGTCTTTCTTTTGTTCTAAATTCAAAAATTTATTTTTTCTAATTGAGCATATTGCTAAATTAAAGCGCAAAATTTGTTGTTTCATAAACCAACAAAGTGGTTGGTTTTATATCAAAAATAAATTAAAATTAATATTCACAAATTGAATTAAACAGATTATGAAAATAGACATAAATAAAACCCATTTTGATTTGTGGTTGGGTGGATCTAATATAAGAAATAAATTTTGTTTGTTTTTATTTATTTTGGGTCCATGTTACATGGTGTAAAAAATAATTTCTTTTGTCATATCAAACTATTTTATAATAAATTTAATTGAGTAATTTTACAAAAAATATATTTTAAATTGAGAAAAATTTTATTAATACCAATTTTTTTTAAATAACTTTACTATATAAATTCGCATAATTACAATAACCTTTTAAAATATCTAACTACTAATACTAGTGTATCTCCATATTGTATAGTCATTTTTTCTCAACACTTAACTACTGGTGTTTCAACAACATCAAACAAAGGTGGAGCTATAATTTTGAATGTCGATTTGATAGAATTCAATGCCCTAAAAATTTAAGGATTCCTTGTTTAAATATTCACTCAGTATGTATATATTTTTAATTTATGTGATATATTTTTTATTTTAGTCAAATTTAAGAAAAAAGACATGTTTTATATTTAGTGATAATTTAATATTAAAATATTTATTTCACTTTAGTGAGATATTTTATAGTCACACAAACATATATGATTTATTTTAGATCACAAATTTCAATAGTCTTTCTATATATTTTAAACTCCGTACCTTGTCAAATTACATCACATAAATTGGGACGGAGGAAGTATAAATAATTTATTAAAAATACAAAAAGTATTTTTAGGATAAATATATAAATAACCCCTTCAATTTGCCCCCCATCTTTTATTTTAACACTCCATTTTAGTCTTATTTTATTTTAACCCTCCAACTATAATTTTTATGTTTTTATTATTTTTATTTATACTCTTCAATTGTAATTTTGTATTTTAAAAATTGGAGTCGATTAGTTTATGTTAAAAAACTGAAGAACGTCCGTTGATTTTTTTTTTTTAAAAATAATTTTCTTTTTATAGTTTTTTTACATTTTTGCGAAAACATTATCGACAAATGTACATCAACTTTCTTAATCGAGAAAATAATAATTTCCCGATTCCTAATAGTATTTCATATGATGCATGCTGTTCGAAATAGAATTTTAGTTTTAGCACGAATTCCCATTGTTGATTAATTTGTTAAACGTTGTAATTTCTCCAAGATTGCGTTTAATTTGAATAAAAATTTAAAAATAATAAAAATTATACATGATTAAATTAATTTTTATATATAATTATTTGTGAGATAATATTTTTTTATTATTATGCAGATTAAAATATAATTTTAATTTTATGTGAAGATATTTGAGTGAAATTAATTATTCATTTTGATTTATTATTTCCAACAAATATTATCAGGTGATTATCGGGTGCAAAAAAATTATTTGATTTATAAGAAGTTTGATTGATCTCAAGATAATTATTTGTTTGCATATGGGAATACTGTTATATCATGTTATTTTACAAGGCAGTCAAATTCTATTGTCACGCAAATAAAAGTGTCAATCACTTAGTTGTTGTTATGAACAAGTTGAATGAGGAATTGTCCGCGATGAAAAGCTAGGTCACGAACAAAGTGGTTGTCAAGAATGTATTTGAATGATCTCAAAGACTCATATATCAAAAGAAACATATTCTATAATTACAAAGATAGCACTGTTAACAATTTTTAGAAGCTGATATATAAGATTGGAATGCATCATCTACATGATTAAATTGTATTTTCATCAGGAGAAATAAAATATGCGTTGCACTCTTTTTTCCTTAATAGGCTTTATCCCAATGATTTTTTCTTGCAAGGTTTTTAACGTGACAGCAAATAACGTGTATTACAAAAGATATATGTATTCTTCTTTTCTTCAATGAGATTTTTTTCCCACAGGATTTTTTCTAGTAAAATTTTAGTGAGCCACAACGGTCATTCAAGGGGGAGTGTTGTAAATATTATTAGTGTGGATATCCATAATTCCTAAATGCGATTTTCACATTTATTGATAGTAATGCCCACACCACTACCTCTTCATTGTTCTTCCACAAACTTATAATCTTTCACATATTCTGTTGTGATATATACTGTTAACCATGTGTTTAGATATAGTATTTATTATAAAATAATTATTTATTCAATTTTATTTAAGATTTAAATAGATCATTTACTTGTCCATGTGACCTTTATTTATATAGTAGATGATTTAGTGTATAGAGTTTAGCTTATACACGAAAGATTAAATCATCGGTTTTATAAGTATAAAGTTTATATATGCTCATAATCTAAGATGAAAATTGGACAAATTCATCGGTAAAATTATAGCACAAGAATAAATATAATTTATATTGATTATGAAAATGGTATAATTTCAACTTCTTATGCTAGTATATTTTGTATGTATTAAACGAACCAAGTAGAGATAAGTGTTTTTATTTGACTTAATAAAATAAATTATGTAGATCATTAAATGTACTTATACTCTTAATCTTGATATAATTATTATGATTAATGTAATTTGTTTATTGTTTTGATCTATCAAAGGCTGAAACTCTTTCGTAGTTATAATGTTCCCCGTAACATCCAAAGTACCACATTTATTCGTAACCACATTCATTTGTTGAATTGTTTGTGAGAATTATAACGTATAGCCTTAATGGAAGAAGAAAAAACAAATTCTTCCAGCCATTATGATCTTTAACTGATAAATTATTTTATCTCCTATCATAATGTTTCGTTTTCTAAACCTATATATTTGAATATTTTCTTTATGGAAAAAAAATCTACACAAAAAAGATATTATTAACTCTTTAATTGACTTTTTTCTAGAATACTCTATTTTTTCTAGACTTTCTTTCTTTGTGAAATTTTAAGCAATTGTATTTGTGCAACTCCAAACTTCCAGCCATGAGCACACGTGTTTGGAAGAGCTGTGGAACCTTGGGGAGTGACCGGCCTTAACGATTTGCACTAAAGTCGGGTCGAAATCGCTTTCAAGGCAGTCGCTTGCACAACATTGTATTTGTATAAATTATTTATCATTGTATTAATTCCTATTTTATATCAATATTGTAGTATTTTTCGTACAATAGTGAACCTAGTTTTTAGTCTAGCAACATCATGAAATAGTAGACATTTCTAGTCCACTATCTCCAAATTAATTGTCACATATAACAACTCAATTCAATAAGTATTAAAGACTTCGGGTTAGTCACATTATAATTCCAAAATTGTCTAGATCATGTCTTATATCTAATGTTAATTCTATAACTAGTTCTCATGTTCCTAATAGGAGTAAAATAACCGCTAAATGATGTGGTGAGATGAATTTAAGTCGTATTTTTTTTTAATAAAAAGTCTCAAATTTAAATTTTAAAGATAAAAAACTCCTATATGGATTGTCTTTTATAATAGCTGTGAATTTTCATAAATCAATCATTGACTATCGTTTACTAGATGCTTAATTAAATAAATATAGAAATAAAATAAGTATACCATGTCCATAAAAATCTCCACCAAATTAATAGGATTCATGATGACTCATAGATCCACTTCCTCTAGGAAATCTCCTGTCATACTCGTCTTCATTCAGGAAATTTGTTGGACCATGGATGTTGGAAAACCAAAGTGGCTCTCCCATTTGAGCCATTTCAAGAAGCTCCTCCACAGCTGCCATTGCTACCTTAATAATATATGGCTTTGAAATGCAATCAACCTTGTGGTAATAGAGAATAAAATTATTGAGTTTGAGTTATAATATTATTAGCAGTGCAAAAATATTTAATATGAAATAATTCAACATCAGCTTATTACTCAAATTCAAATCATGACGAAATATGTTAAATTGTTATGAAACAGTAAAGCAAAAGGAAGAATGTTGTCGAGAAAGAAAGAAGAGGGAGGGATGATTTACAATGAAAAGTACCCCTTTATTTATAGGGATAATTCCTCCTAATTTTACTCCAAAAGATAGACTTTTTTTATATTATAAATACACACATTCACTATAATACAAATACCTTTATAGATATTTATTATAATACAACTACATTTATAACATAGTCTAATTAATCAATCTTTTTTTACTTTTGGTTAGCTCTTCTTTTAGGAGAGCATTTTCAATCCTCAATTGTTGATCATTATATGAGGTTTCACCTAAACCGAATCTAGGGTCGCCACAATTAGGGCAACAGGTACTGTTGATAGCTTCCCTTAACCGCAGACATTCAGCCCTGAGCTTATCGTTTTCGGCTCGAAGTAATGAGTTCTCATCACGTTCACCTTGATTCTGCAGGATAATAGTAGTTCAAAAGCCACAAAATAATAAATTTATCATAAGGACTTGCTAGCTAGTGCTAAATTAAATAATTTATCCAATTAATTTCATTGATAATAATTTTAACTTACATCAAATTACATTAATTTATCTTGAATAATGATTTTAAAAAAAGTGAGAATATGTATTAATTAACCATAGAAAATTTACCATTAAAGTGTGAATGCATTTATTATAAAAGTCAAATATTTTCTAACTGCATGCCACGAACATTTTGACAAACAAGAGCAAAACACTATGCCAATTTTAGAGATTATTATTCAAATGTACATCTTCAATTAATATAGACAATAAAAATTACCATTTTTTATTTTAAAATAAGTAGTATTTTTATTTTTTTATTTTATTCTAAAATAAATATGTTTCAAAAAATCAATAGCACATTGATTTTTTTCCCTTCTAATTTAACCTGATTTAAATGAATGAAGTCTTACATAATCATTAAACCACTAAAATAAGTATACTTCTTTTTCAAGACATTTGTTAAAGTGTAAATTAATTTTTAAAAAAATTACTTTTGAGAAGTGAATAATATTCTTAAAGGGTATGCCCAAATTGAAAATATCATTTATTATGAAACGGAGAAAGTACTAGCTAGTATTATATACCTTCACTTTGGTACGTTTATTTTGGAACCAAAATTTGACCTGCAAAGGCTCTAACCCTAGTTTACGACTGAGCTCCATCCTTTGCTTCTTGTCTGGTTGAGGACACTCCTTAAAAAAACTTAAATCACAGAAATAACAAAATATTAATATTACCATAGACACTTTTAAAAGGGAAAAAACTGTGTTTAGAGGAATGAGATATTTTATACGCTTCCATTTCTTGGATTTGTTGCTCGGTGTGGCGGTAGTGGCGCATCCTCTTATTTGGACGTGCATCATCATTATTTTGTTCGTCATCTAATTGATGGTTGTTGCCATCGGATTTGCTATCGATTTCGTCATCTCCCAGCAGCAGTTGCATTATGTCATTTTCCGATATTGTCTCTGACTCTATAGCTTCCAACATTGTATTAAACTGGTTCTCTAACATGCTACTTGACTGACATATATAAACGAAAATATTTTTAAGATATCAAAAATAGAGGTGATGAGATCATTTTTGCTCTCTTAATGACTCAGAACGCACAATTTTAAATTTAAAAATGAAAAATCCTTATCAATTGAGCAGCCCCCTCTTAATTATATTTTATACGTTTCTTTTTTTTTTTTGGTTGTTGTACAAAAGAGAAGAGATAACACTACAAATAAAGACGGAGAAAGGGGACACAAGTCGTTTTTCAATAAATTATCTATTTATGATATGTATTAGTGGATAAAAACCAATGTTGAAAATATATAAAAACTATAAAAACTTTGTTTGACCATAATTCATACTCCCTCTCCTCTGCTCTCCTCCCCCCCACCCCCACCCCCCCACCCCCACACAAAACTTGTAGGATGGGGTTAGTGGATGGGGCAGAAGACCTAAACGTGATTTCTTAAACTTTTGAGAAGGATTTTTATTCGAAAAGGAGAAAAAAATTAATGGTAAACATTAGAAAAAATTTTATTTGGTCTCTTATTCTCCATATATAATTTAGATCTACGTGATGTAAGTTCTAACTTTAAAAAGAATACATCCTTTCAAGGTTTTTTAAAATTTCAAAATTCGATATCGAAATTTTAATTTAAAATAGAAAAAAATTTATTCATCTTACAACAATCCTCGATAATAATATTAGCGAGATTAATTGAAAAATGGGCTAGAAATCAGGCTTCCATATATACATTAGATTCAAGGACGTATTAAAAAAATATTAAAAAATCAAAATAAATAAAAAGTGTTTATAAGTTTTACCTGACCAAGCGGGAGTCCAGATGAAGAAGGAACATTCCCAGGACCATTTTCAATCATCGAAAAATTCTGATAAAAAATTCAAATTGAATTTAATTAAGTACGAAATTCTTTTATCCATTTTACAACACTCATTGATAGTAACGTTAGTAAGATTAAATGATTAATCAATTAGAAAACGAACTGACATTATTTGATGACGTTTCTTTCTAGAAATTAAAACTCTAGAAATGCCTAACAAACATGCATTAGATTCAAGAAAATATAGAAAAACATAATTTTAAAAAAAGGATAAGAAAATTTTAGAATTTTGACCTGAGCAAGCGAGAGTCCAGACGAAGAAAAATCATTTCCGATTATTGAGGAATTCTGATTAATCGGATTCATGATCAGCAAAAATCCTAAAACAATGTAACATGTTAGTATAAGAAAGTCGACTTTTTGACTTTATATATATTATTTTTAATTTTTTTTGGCTGATCAAGAAAAGAGAATTTCAACAAACCAATTAAAAACTAAAGAGTTCTCATATAAAAAAAAAAATTATCAGGTGATTTTGCTTTGTACAAGTATGTGTATGTGCAGTAAAAATAAATTTAAAAATAATATCACTCTCAAAATAATCTTGAGCAAAATTTTCCACTTTCTATTTAAATGTGTAAAAATTACTATCAACCTGCTAGAATATAACAAGATCAGATCCCCAAAACAAACTCAAACTTATATCTAGCTATATATGTAAAAGAAAATATACATATCAATAATGAATTTTGTGCTCTTAACAAGTTTTCTGTAGAAGGTTGAGAAAAGGAAAAGTACTTTTGAGATCAAATGTGATGAAGAAATAGGAAAATGGAGAAAGCAAGAAGACCAACAAGAGTGATGAGAGAGAGAGAGGGAGAGTTGAGTAATTATAAGGTGAGGATGGTTCCACTGCTTTAAGTAGAGTGGAGAGAGAACTTGTAATTACTGTTCAACAAAAAGAAACAGTAGGAAAAAGAAGAAACTAGAAAACTATGTTTTGAAGTACAAAATATCTTAATTATGCAGTACAAACTAAATTTAGTATCAGTTTTTAGAAGTTAATTTTGAAATAATCACTTTTTATATACCATGAATAATATAAGTGTTGGTTATTTTCTACTATTATTGAAAAGGTTTTATTACAATTATACCTATGATAAAAGTTGTTACGACGTTAAACATAAATTGATGTGTAAAATGAATTAAAGAATATACAATACATCATCTTCTTAGATATTAAAAATATTCAAATTTACTCATCTTCCAAAAATTTTAAAATGTTATTTGATTTGCTTTATTTAAATTTAGTGAGTAATTGCCTGATCGTTAGAACAACTTATTAAGTTACTAAAACAAATATCTGTTGATATCTTAAGTAAGGAATAAATTGATCCATAAAATGAATGAAGAGGTCATTTCATTCGCTTTAAATTTAGTAAATTTTCGCGTAGTCATTAATTAGAGTGACCTATTAATTAGTTCGATTGAAAGGGAATTTTGGGAAAAGTTCACAAGGTATACACCCGCTTTCTCTATCAAATAAATAGGACTCATGGGGAACTCGAGAGATCCATATCCGTAACCTATACAGGATAACATTACAATGGAATACGTAGATGCAACACAATATACTGAATAACCCTATATCGGAAATACTCTAGATGACCCTCTATCAAAAAATTTCATTTCACTTCTACAATGTCCGTATGCATGAAATGTAATCAATGTCATAGTCAATACAAGATTCAAATTCCAGCCTAGAGAATCATAATCTAGTATGAATCAATAAATGAGAGTAAGAAAGTGAAAGTATGAACAAGTGAGCAATATGAACCATAACTCCATCAATATATCAAGTATCATGCTCAAAAATTCATGAAATCAACAAAGTACGAAGATAATTACCATATTACCCTTAGCATGACACTGGAACCCACATAAATGCTCGTTATCTAATTTATAAAGGACATTCATTATCCATGCCCCTTAATTCAATAATCAAACAACTCTAACACTTTATATGGAGTCAAGAAAGTCTTAACTTTCCAAATTACAAACTTGTGCTTTGCTATGCCTCCGAACGATTTCAATCTGTTCAAATACGAAATCTATATAAGCATGCGAGTTTGTCGACACTCATATTGCTATACTATATCTCAGACCCAAAAGATCAACTCCGATATCCCAAGGTCAAAATAATAAATTGACACAAATATTAGTGTATCCATAAGATCAGAAGCTTATGCACTAAAAATCATTGAAATTCGATCACTAATAGATCCCCAAATTGAAGAATTACCATTTTTCACATCTAAGTATTAAACTAATAAATTTATGAGATTAAATTATGAAACTAATGTTGAAATAACGGGAAAATAGTAAATACTAGGTTAGCTTCTTATCTCCGATTCAAAACAAGCACAATGCCTTTAAAATCACCAAAATTTGAGACCCCTAGCTTCCAAAATTAAAATATGAACTATGAAATCAAATTTGGGAATTAAACATTTTTCATGTATTAAATTCACTTCACAAATGCAAGGACCCTCTGTGATCACAACCAAGTGACCCAAACTGAGCCCTATTCAAACACAATGAGAGTCTCGCAAATGCAAAAAGTGAAGTACATGTATTATATAACAAAAAACAACAAAATTAAAAATTAATCCAACTCTCGAATAATAAACCCTCATATTTCATCCTGCACCTTACGAATTCAAATTAAATATGCAGATCGATCATAAAACACATTTCGAATATGTTAAAATCATCAAAACACCAATTCGAATTTTTCTTGAACAAATATTGTCATGGTCAAACCTAAACTTTCCAAAATGCTCAAATCTAACCAAAGATCAAAATCACATCTGAACTCCTTGGAACCTATTCCAATCATTCAATTAAGTCATAAAATATCCTCATGACCTATTGGAGCTGTCAAAACTTAAATTCAACCTTTTTAGCCTAAAATATTTACTTTGACCAAATTTTTCAAACACCAAATTTCTAAAATGGAAAAATCTTATATGAAATACATCTGATCACCTCGAGAATCGTGTCACTAATTGCTGCAAGTCACAAATGACATAATGAAGCTACCCTAAGGGTTAAGCAAAGAAAACAACCATGAGGGTGAATACATCATCCACCACTAAAACTCAAGTTCATTCTAAAACTGAAAAAGAAAAAAAGTGCCTGCATTATCGAATAGATGAGGATATTTTCCCCACGTGTCTACCTCAACTTCCCAAGTGGTCTCCTCAACAGGATGATTCTCCACTGCACCTTCAATGATCCAATCTTCTTATACCTCAGCTTTTGAATCTGCCTGTCCAGATTAGTTATAGGTTTGTACTCAAATGCCATATCCTGATCTAACTGCACCAAATCCCTTTGAATCACATGAAAACCATCATAACGGTATTTTTTCAGTATCCAAACATAGAACATTGGATGATCACTTGATAAAACCTAGAGGCAAAACCAACTCATAGGCCACCTCGTCAATACGCTATAATACCTCGAATGAACCAATCAATATACGGTTGGGTTTGCCTTTCTTCTCAAATATCATAACATCCTTCAGTGACGATACCTTTATAAATATCTTCTCACCAACCATGAACTCTAGGTCACAAACTTTTCAATCCACATAACTTTTTTATCAACTTTTGCTATGAAGAGCCAATCTTAAATCAACTTGACCTTGTCCATTAAATATCAAGGTCTGTACCCTATGGCTTGACCTCAAATGCATCAAACCAATCAATCAAAGAATAATATCTCCTACCATACAAAGCTTCAAATGGATCCGTATGAATGCTGGAATAATAATTATTATTATAAGCAAACTCTATCAAAGGAAACAAATTGACCCCCAATGACCTCCAAAATAAATTACATAAGCATCAAGAACATCCTTAAAACCTGAACAATCCATTTGTGTGTAGTTAGAATGTTGTGTATATACTGAGTTCTACTTGACTATCCTACTCCTTTTGCATGGATCTCCATAAACGTGATGTGAACTAAGTACCCTAGTATGAGATGATAGAAATAGTCACCCATACAAATGGACTATCTCTTGAATATTGATTCTGGTCAATCTCTCTAAAATGTAGGTAGTCCGAACCGAAATAAAATGAGCAGATTTAGTCAACCTATCCATGATGACCCAAATAGTATTAAACTTTCTCAAAGTATGTGGTAACCTTACCATTAAATTCATAGAAATACACGTCCACTTCCACTCAAGTATAAGCATCCTCTAAATTCTATCTTCTAGTCTCTAGCTCTCATACTTCACTTGCTGGCAAACTAGGCATCGAGACACATGCTCTGTAATGTCTCTTCATCCTACATCACCAATAGTGCTGCGTCAAATCATGACACATCTTCACTACTTTCGGATGAATAGAATACCTAGGAAATGAGTCTTCTCCATGATCTATTTGATCAAATCATCCACTTTTGGAACACAAATATAACTCTTGATTCTTAAAACACCTTCCTGATTCAAAATTTCTTCCTTAGCTTCACCTTTCAGCACTTTATCTTGAATCATCTTCAAACTACCGAGCCTTAATATGCTTTGCCAAAAGTGACTGTGCCTTAATAAAATCAAGAACACTATTGGTTTTCAAATTGTCAAGTCTCACAAAGTTATTAGCCAAAGATTGAACATTTATGGCCAAAAGATGTTCCTCCACCAGCAACATAGCCAAACTACATATACTAACTGTCTTCCAAATCAAGACATCTGTTACCACATTAGCCTTGCCCCAATGGTAATGAATAGTTATATCATAATCCTTAAGCAACTCTACTCTTTTCCTCTATCTCAAATGTAGATCTCTCTGCCTAAAAATATACTAGAGGTTGTGATGATTTGTGAAAACCTCACAATGGACGCCATAGAGATAATGCCTCAAAATCTTCAAAATAAATACTATAGTGCCAATTTCAAATCATAAGCAGTGTATTTCTTCTCATGAATACTCAACCGCCTTGAAGCATAATCTATCACCTTGACTTTATCCATCCACATACATCCATTACCAACTCTAGAAGTATTTCAATAGACTCAAAGCCTTCATCCTCCACAAGTAAGGTTAAAATAAGAATCAAAGTCAACAAGTCTTGAGCTTTTGAAAGCCCGTCTCGCACTCATTTTATCACTAAAAAGTCATATTATTTTGAGTCAATTTCGTTAATGGATATGCAATAGAAGAGAAACCCTCCACAAATAGCCTGTAGTAGCCAGTCAATACCAAAAAACTCTTAATCTCGATAGACGAAGTAGGCCTAGCTCAATCTCTAACTGCCTCAATATTATTTGGATCTACCATAATATCTTCCTTGACACCACATGTCGTGAGAATGCCATGGAACTCAACCAATACTCACACTTCGAGAACTTGGCATACAACCACTAATCCTTCAAAGTGTAAAGCACGATACTCAAATATTACTCATGCTCTTCTCTACTATGGGAGTAGATAAAGATGTCATCGACGAAAACAATAATGAAGGAATCCAAATTGGGTCTGAATTCACTGTTTATCAACTTGATGATCATTGTTGGGCATTAGTCTACCCAAAATACATGATCAAAAACTCAAAATGACCATAATAGGTCCTAAAAGTTGTCTCGGGGATATATTTGCCCTAATATTTAACTGATAGTAATCGTATCTCAAATCAATCTTCGAAAACACTGAAATACCCTCGTCACTACTTTGTTGGGGGTCAATCAATGATATTTGTTGGGTACACATTATTTTTTTATACTCATACTACACTTATAAATACCCTTAATCTTGAAAATTTGATATTTAAAGGTTTGAAATCTTTTTTTTAATTTTTATTTTAGAAATTAATAAAATGATATAACTTATACACATGCAATCAAAAATTAAAAATCCAAAAAAGAATTAGAAATTAAAAAAAAATATTACAATGAGTACCTTTCTAGATCACCTTTATTAGAAATTGAGAAATTATTTTTCTCTTCTTATTTTAATTTTAAATATTAATTTTCTCAAACTTAATAAATACCGGGTATGTTTCTCCACAAAATAAAAATGCATGATTGAATAATAATTATTAATACATTATGAATAAAATTACAGGAAGCATACCCGATATTAAATAAATTTATTATTCAATCATGTATTTTTATTTTGCGAGAAAATATACCCGGTATTAATTAAGTTTGGCAAAATTAATATTTATAATTAAAAAAATACAACTTCTAATTAAAGTGATCTAAAAAGGTACTCATTATAATATATATATATATATATTAATTTCTAATTTTTAATTGTATGTGTAAATTATATCAATTTTATTAAATTTTCAATGTTGAGAATATTTTTAGACCAAAAGGTGAAAGAAGAGTATTTATGAGTCATTTCTCATAGGTTATGTGTATTTTTGGCCCTTTTCTCTACTTTTTATGCAAATTCGGATGTTGATAGTAGTGGAGCTTGTGACAATGTCTAGAGGCTGTTGACTTGGAGTTTCAGGATGAGTTGTTTGATTGATTTGCACCACTAGACTCTCATTCTATTTTTTATTTCATGCTTTTCTTATCTAGACGGTGTATTAAAAATATCTTTCTTTTATTCTTAAATTATGTGTTCAATCAAACACAATCACATAAATTGGGACAAGTAAATATTTTAAATAAACAAACAAATTATAAACTTAAAAGTTATGCATTGAAAAATATTTGACAAATTAATAATCTTACTTTATAAATCAAACTTTCCCTTAAGTATACAATTTAGAGAAAATATATTTTGCGCCTAAAAAGAGGATTATTTATAGCCTTGAAATTATAAAAATAGCTCAAATATACCCTTTAGGTTGATGAAAATGCGAAAAATTAATTTTGATTTTATTTTTAAATTTTTTTAATTAAACTAAAAGCAACGTAGGAGTATATTTAATCCTTCTCATAAAATTATTCAGCAGCATATTTAATTTATCTTACCCATGATCTTTTTTTTTTAACCTTTTTTAGTTCAATACTTAATATAAATTTATTGTTTTGATGATCAATTTTTTTCGTTGCACTCATCTTCTTGTTAAATATATCATAGATGCAGTGGGAAAAAAATTATGCAAAAATAAAGAATAAATTATAATTTGATCACTTGAGATTAGAGCTGTTCATAGATTGGTTTTTGGTTAAAGCAAAATCAAATTAATTTAGTTAATTTTTTAATTATTAAAATCATATATAATACATATTCTTCGATTTGGTTCGATTTTTAAGAAATCTAATGATATTTCTCTCTTTTACTATTTTTTTTCCTACGATTAGAAAAGACTCACTCTTTTTCAACTTATAATTTGTTATTACCCTTTTATTACAAAATTATAATTTTCTTAAAATATCGAAAAAATGATTTAAGATCTATAATTTCTGCTTCAGTATTAACCCAATAAGTCAAACTCTATAGAAACACAACAAAAATTGAAAGAAGTTTCATTCTGGAAAGAAAAATTAATGTAATTATAGTCAACGCTTAAACAAGTGTCTTACATGCAAAACAGGCTCAAGTATTCTTGTGCACAAAGCATTGAATTATTTACGGACTTATTTTCTTTACTTGAACAAACTACAATTACTATAAGTGGATTGTGTGGCATTTGTTGTTTTTAGAAAAGTCAACACTGCTATTATAGGAGAATTAAAATAAGTTATGACTGTCACTATCAACATATTTTGAGAATTATTTCTTTTAAGAGTATTTTTATGAAAGTAATTTGTGTTTGATTAATAAATTTAAAATATATTTTTGATCAACAATTAGTATTTGACTAAATTTTTTAAAAGTATTTCTATGTATATTTTTCTTAAAAGTGCTTACCAAAAAAATATATTTGGGGGATAAACTTATTTTTTTAGTTTTTGAAAAACAGTTTATGTTACTCCCCATAAGCACTTATTTTCTTTTAAAAATTTAGCCAAACATCTCACTTTTTAAAAAATAAACAGTTTTTGAAGAAAAAAATTTTAGAGCTCCCAAAAACTTAGTCAAACAAACTATAAAATAGGATCTGAATCTAAATAGAAATTAAATCATGTTACATAAATTTAAATTATGAATAAATTTAAATTTGATCACGTGTATATTTCCCTCCGTTTAAAATTAATATTTACTTTGACTTAAAAAATTTGTTACTGAATAATTTTCACTTTAAAATTTAAAATTAAAGTTGACAATTATTTCAACTATATTCTTAGTGGCTCAGTATTTAAGAAGAAAAATCAATATACTTTTATTAACAGGATAAAAGTTATAACTTAATAAACTATACATTGTATTTTTACTTTTTTTAACGCGCATGGAAAGAACTAATTAAGCAACCGATAAAATGGGACAGAGGGAATATAGAAATTGTGATTTGTCAACTAATACTAGGAATTAATATCTTAGAAGGTCACTCAACTTTTAGAATTTATGTATCAAAATCGTTGAACTTTCTTTTCTATCAATAAAATCACTCTATTAGCACATTTCTCTTATAAAATCACTCAATTAAATTTAAATCATTAAAAAATTTGACGTGATAAAACAAATTTTTTTTATGTCATGTAAACATGGACCCCATGAATAAATAAAATTAAAGAAAAATTATTTCTTATGCCCAACCTGCTCATCCACAAATCAAAATAGGTTTCATCCCTGTCTGTTCTCACAATAATTTTAATTTGATTTTTGAATATCAATTTTTATTTATTTTTAATATAGCAATCTATTATAATTGAGTGACCTTTTGATTTCAGATATGATTTATTAGAACTATACTACTCCATGTTCGGTTGGTCAACTTAACTTCTCTTCATTATTGGAACTTTGATTCCACGTGGCACTGACTTATTTCGATTTATGTGTTCGATATAATTTTACCTCATACATCAAGCAAAATAGGGGACTTCAAAAATGTGCAGTATATTCCTCTATCAAAACTCGTTTTCAAGTTCAACTTTCAAATATTGATATCGTGATTTAATTCATATCACGAATTCTTGACCTTGCTATAAAATTAATTGTACCAATTTTTGATAAACACTCGGTATCATGATCGAAAGATGGTTTCCAGAAATATCTAAATTTACAATAGCTTTCAGTTCTCCAATATCTGCTGGGAACTTTTCCTTTTATAAAATTTCATGAAAAATTTAGAGGAATTGAAAAAATATTTGATTTTCTAACAAAGTTGATCTATTTGCTTTTGTGAAAAAATACCTACTTTTAATAGATTGAAACTGAGAAATTCATTGTCTTTCTTTTGTTCTAAATTCAAAAATTTATTTTTTCTAATTGAGCATATTGCTAAATTAAAGCGCAAAATTTGTTGTTTCATAAACCAACAAAGTGGTTGGTTTTATATCAAAAATAAATTAAAATTAATATTCACAAATTGAATTAAAAAGATTATGAAAATAGACATAAATAAAACCCATTTTGATTTGTGGTTGGGTGGATCTAATATAAGAAATAAATTTTGTTTGTTTTTATTTATTTTGGGTCCATGTTACATGGTGTAAAAAATAATTTCTTTTGTCATATCAAACTATTTTATAATAAATTTAATTGAGTAATTTTACAAAAAATATATTTTAAATTGAGAAAAATTTTATTAATACCAAATTTTTTTTAATAACTTTACTATATAAATTCGCATAATTACAATAACCTTTTAAAATATCTAACTCCTAATACTAGTGTATCTCCATATTGTATAGTCATTATTTCTCAACACTTAACTACTGGTGTTTCAACAACATCAAACAAAGGTGGAGCTATAATTTTGAATGTCGATTTGATAGAATTCAATGCCCTAAAAATTTAAGGATTCCTTGTTTAAATATTCACTCAGTATGTATATATTTTTAATTTATGTGATATATTTTTTGTTTTAGTCAATTATAAGAAAAAAGACATGTTTTATATTTAGTGATAATTTAATATTAAAATATTTATTTCACCTTTAGTGAGATGTTTTATAGTCACACAAACATATATGATTTATTTTAGATCACAAATTTCAATAGTCTTTCTATATATTTTAAACTCCGTACCTTGTCAAATTACATCACATAAATTGGGACGGAGGAAGTATAAATAATTTATTAAAAATACTAAAAGTATTTTTAGGATAAATATATAAATAACCCCTTCAATTTGCCCCCATCTTTTATTTTAACACTCCATTTTAGTCTTATTTTATTTTAATCCTCCAACTCTAATTTTTATGTTTTTATTATTTTTATTTATACTCTTCAATTGTAATTTTGCATTTTAAAAATTGGAGTCGATTAGTTTTTGTTAAAAAACTGAAGAACGTTCGTTGATTTTTTTTTTTTTTTAAAATAATTTTCTTTTTATAGTTTTTTTACATTTTTGCGAAAAAATTATCGACAAATGTACATCAACTTTCTTAATCGAGAAAATAATAATTTCCCGATTCCTAATAGTATTTCATATGATGCATGTTGTACGACATAGAATTTTAGTTTTAGCACGAATTCCCATTGTTGATTAATTTGTTAAACATTGTAATTTCTCCAAGATTGCGTTTAATACGAATAAAAATTAAAAAATAATAAAAATTGTACATGATTAAATTAATTTTTATATATAATTATTTGTGAGATAATATTTTTTTATTATTATGCAGATTAAAATATAATTTTAATTTTATATGAAGATATTTGAGTGAAATTAATTATTCATATTGATTTATTATTTCCAACAAATATTATCAGGTGATTATCGGGTGCAAAAAAATTATTTGATTTATAAGAAGTTTGATTGATCTCAAGATAATTATTTGTTTGCATATGGGAATACTGTTATATCATGTTATTTTACAAGGCAGTCAAATTCTATTGTCACGCAAATAAAAGTGTCAATCACTTAGTTGTTGTTATGAACAAGTTGAATGAGGAATTGTCTGCGATGAAAAGTTAGGTCACGAACAAAGTGGTTGTCAAGAATGTATTTGAATGATCTCAAAGACTCATATATCAAAAGAAACATATACTATAATTACAAAGATAGCACTGTTAACAATTTTGAGAAGCTGATATATAAGATTGGAATGCATCATCTACATGATTAAATTGTATTTTCATCAGGAGAAATAAAATATGCGTTGCACTCTTTTTTTCTTAATAGGCTTTATCCCAATGAATTTTTCTTGCAAGGTTTTTAACGTGACAGCAAATAACGTGTATTACAAAAGATATATGTATTCTTTTTTTCTTCAATGAGATTTTTTTCCCACAGGATTTTTTCTAGTAAAATTTTAGTGAGCCACAACGGTCATTCAAGGGGGAGTGTTGTAAATTTTATTAGTGTGGATGTCCAATATTCCTAAATGCGATTTTCACATTTATTGATAGTAATGTCCACACCACTACCTCTTCATTGATCTTCCACAAACTTATAATCTTTCACATATTCTGTTGGGATATATACTATTAACCATGTGTTTAGATATAGTATTTATTATAAAATAATTATTTATTCAATTTTAATAAAGATTTAAATAGTTCATTTACTTGTCCATGTGACCTTTACTTATATAGTAGATGATTTAGTGTATAGAGTTTAGCTTATACACGAAAGATTAAATCATCGGTTTTTATAAGTATAAAGTTTATATATGCTCATAATCTAAGATGAAAATTGGACAAATTCATCGGTAAGATTATAGCACAAGAATAAATGTAATTTATATTGATGATGAAAATGGTATAATTTCAACTTCTTATGCTAGTATATTTTGTATGTATTGAACGAACCAAGTAGAGATAAGTGTTTTTATTTGACTTAATAAAATAAATTATGTAGATCATTAAATGTACTTATACTCTTAATCTTGATATAATTATTATGATTAATGTAATTTGTTTATTGTTTTGATCTATCAAAGGCTGAAACTTTTTCGTAGTTATAATGTTCCCTGTAACATCCAAAGTACCATATTTATTCGTAACCACATTCATTTGTTGAATTGTTTGTGAGAATTATAACGTATAGCCTTAATGGAAGAAGAAAAAACAAATTCTTCCAGCCATTATGATCTTTAACTGATAAATTATTTTATCTCCTACCATAATGTTTCATTTTCTAAACCTATATATTTGAATATTTTCTTTATGGAAAAAAAATCTACACAAAAAAGATATTATTAACTCTTTAATTGACTTTTTTCTAGAATACTCTATTTTTTCTAGACTTTCTTTCTTTGTGAAATTTTAGGCAATTGTATTTGTGCAACTCCAAACTTCCAGCCATGAGCGCACGTGTTTGGAAGAGCTGTGGAATCTTGGGGAGTGACCGGCCTTAACGATTTGCACTAAAGTCGGGTCGAAATCGCTTTCAAGGCAGTCGCTTGCACAACATTGTATTTGTATAAATTATTTATCATTGTATTAATTCCTATTTTATATCAACATTGTAGTATTTTTCGTACAATAGTGAACCTAGTTTTTAGTCTAGCAACATTATGGAATAGTAGACATTTCTAGTCCACTATCTCCAAATTAATTGTAACATATAACAACTCAATTCAATAAGTATTAAAGACTTCGGGTTAGTCACATTATAATTCCAAAATTGTCTAGATCATGTCTTATATCTAATGTTAATTCTATAACTAGTTCTCATGTTCCTAACAGGAGTAAAATAACCGCTAAATGATGTGGTGAGATGAATTTAAGTTGTATTTTTTTTAATAAAAAGTCTCAAATTTAAATTTTAAAGATAAAAAACTCCTATATGGATTGTCTTTTATAATAGCTATGAATTTTAATAAATCAATCATTGACTATAGTTTACTAGATGTTTAATTAAATAAATATAGAAATAAAATAAGTATACCATGTCCATAAAAATCTCCACCAAATTAATATGATTCATGATGACCATAGTAGTTTCTCGTGAAGCTTCAATTTTAATTCCTTGACTCATAGGTCCACTTCCTCTAGGAAATCTCCTGTCATACTCGTCTTCATTCAGGAAATTTGTTGGACCATGGATGTTGGAAAACCAAAGTGGCTCTCCCATTTGAGCCATTTCAAGAAGCTCCTCCACAGCTGCCATTGCTACCTTAATAATATATGGCTTTGAAATGCAATCAACCTTGTGGTAATAGATAATAAAATTATTGAGTTTGAGTTATAATACTATTAGCAGTGCAAAAATATTTAATATGAAATAATTCAACATCAGCATATTACTCAAATTCAAATCATGACGAAATATGTTAAATTGTTATGAAACAGTAAAGCAAAAGGAAGAATGTTGTCGAGAAAGAAAGAAGAGGGAGGGATGATTTATAATGAAAAGTACCCCTTTATTTATAGGGATAATTCCTCCTAATTTTACTCCAAAAGATAGACTTTTTTTATATTATAAATACACACATTCACTATAATACAAATACCTTTATAGATATTTATTATAATACAACTACATTTATAACATAGTCTAATTAATCAATCTTTTTTTACTTTTGGTTAGCTCTTCTTTTAGGAGAGCATTTTCAATCCTCAATTGTTGATCATTATATGAGGTTTCACCTAAACCGAATCTAGGGTCGCCACAATTAAGGCAACAGGTACTGTTGATAGCTTCACTTAACCGCAGACATTCAGCCCTGAGCTTATCATTTTCGGCTCGAAGTGATGAGTTCTTATCGCGTTCACCTTGATTCTGCAGGAGAATAGTAGTTCAAAAGCCACAAAATAATAAATTTATCATAAGGACTTGCTAGCTAGTGCTAAATTAAATAATTTATCCAATTAATTTCATTGATAATAATTTTAAGTTACATCAAATTACATTAATTTATCTTGAATAATGATTTTAAAAAAAGTGAGAATATGTATTAATTAACCATAGAAAATTTATCATTAAAGTGTGAATGCATTTATTATAAATGTCAAATATTTTCTAACTGCATGCCACGAACATTTTGACAAACAAGAGCAAAACACTATGCCAATTTTAGAGATTATTGTTCAAATGTACATACTTCAATTAATATAGAAACTAAAAATTACCATTCTTTATTTTAAAATAAGTAGTATTTTTATTTTTTTATTTTATTTTAAAATAAATATGTTTCACAAAATCAATAGCACATTGATTTTTTTCCCTTCTAATTTAACCTGATTTAAATGAATGAAGTCTTACATAATCATGAAACCACTAAAATAAGTATACTTCTTTTTCAAGACGTTTGTGAAAGTGTAAATTAATAAAAAAAAATTTACTTTTGAGAAGTGAATTATATTCTTAAAGGGTATGCTCAAATTGAAAATATCATTTATTATGAAACGGAGAAAGTACTAGCTAGTATTATATACCTTCACTTTGGTACGTTTATTTTGGAACCAAAATTTGACCTGCAAAGGCTCTAACCCTAGTTTACGACTGAGCTCCATCCTTTGCTTCTTGTCTGGTTGAGGACACTCCTTAAAAAAACTTAAATCACAGAAATAACAAAATATTAATATTACCATAGACACTTTTAAAAGGGAAAAAACTGTGTTTAGAGGAATGAGATATTTTATACGCTTCCATTTCTTGGATCTGTTGCTCGGTGTGGCGGTAGTGGTGCATCCTCTTATTTGGACGTGCATCATCATTATTTTGTTCGTCATCTAATTGATGGCTGTTGCCATCGGATTTGCTATCGATTTCGTCATCTCCCAGCAGCAGTTGCATTATGTCATTTTCCGATATTGTCTCTGACTCTATAGCTTCCAACATTGTATTAAACTGGTTCTCTAACATGCTACTTGACTGACATATATAAACGAAAATACTTTTAAGATATCAAAAATAGAGGTGATGAGATCATCTTTGCTCTCTTAATGACTCTGAACGCACAATTTTAAAATTAAAAATGAAAAATCCTTATCAATTGAGCAGCCCCCTCTTAATTATATTTTATACGTTTCTTTTTTTTTTTGGTTGTTGTACAAAAGAGAAGAGATAACACTACAAATAAAGACGGAGAATGGGGACACAAGTCATTTTTCAATAAATTATCTATTTATGATATGTATTAGTGGATAAAAACCAATGTTGAAAATATATGAAAACTATAAAAACTTTGTTTGACCATAATTCATACTCCCTCTCCTCTCCTCTCCTCCCCCCCCCCCCCCACACACAAAACTTGTAGGATGAGGTTAGTGGATGGGGCAGAAGACCTAAACGTGATTTCTTAAACTTTTGAGAAGGATTTTTATTCGAAAAGGAGAAAAAAATTAATGGTAAACATTAGAAAAAATTTTATTTGGTCTCTTATTCTCCATATATAATTTAGATCTACGTGATGTAAGTTCTAACTTTAAAAAAAATACATCCCTTCAAGGTTTTTTAAAATTTCAAAATTCGATATCGAAATTTTAATTTAAAATAAAAAAAATTTATTCATCTAACAACAATCATCGATAATAATATTAGCAAGATTAATTGAAAAATGGGCTAGAAATCAGGCCTCCATATATACATTAGATTCAAGGACGTATTAAAAAAATATTAAAAAATCAAAATAAATAAAAAGTGTTTATAAGTTTTACCTGACCAAGCGGGAGTCCAGATGAAGAAGAAACATTCCCAGGACCATTTTCAATCATCGAAAAATTCTGATAAAAAATTCAAATTGAATTTAATTAAGTACGAAATTCTTTTATCCATTTTACAACACTCATAGATAGTAACGTTAGTAAGATTAAATGATTAATCAATTAGAAAACCAACTGACATTATTTGATGACGTTTCTTTTCTAGAAATTAAAACACTAGAAATGCCTAACCAACATGCATTAGATTCAAGAAAATATAGAAAAAAATAATTTTAAAAAAGGATAAGAAAATTTTAGAATTTTGACCTGAGCAAGCGAGAGTCCAGACGAAGAAAAATCATTTCCAATTACCGAGGAATTCTGATTAATCGGATTCATGATCAGCAAAAATCCTAAAACAATGTAACATGTTAGTATAAGAAAGTCAACTTTTTGACTTTATATATATTATTTTTAATTTTTTTCGGCTGATCAAGGAAAGAGAATTTCAACAAACCAATTAAAAACTAAAGAGTTCTCATATAAAAAGAAATTTATCAGGTGATTTTGCTTTGTACAAGTATGTGTATGTGCAGTAAAAATAAATTTTAAAAAAAATATCACTCTCAAAATAATCTTGAGCAAGATTTCCCACTTTCCATTTAAATGTGTAAAAATTACTATCAACCTGCTAGAATATAACAAGATAAGATCCCCAAAACAAACTCAAACTTATATCTAGCTATATATGTAAAAGAAAATATACATATCAATAATGAATTTTGTGCTCTTAACAAGTTTTCTGTAGAAGGTTGAGAAAAGGAAAAGTACTTTTGAGATCAAATGTGATGAAGAAATAGGGAAATGGAGAAATCAAGAAGACCAACAAGAGTGATGAGAGAGAGAGAGGGAGAGCTGAGTAATTATAAGGTGAGGATAGTTCCACTGCTTTAAGTAGTGTGGAGAGAGAACTTGTAATTACTGTTCAACAAAAAGAAACAGTAGGAAAAAGAAGAAACTAGAAAACTATGTTTTGAAGTACAAAATATCTTAATTATGCAGTACAAACTAAATTTAGTATCAGTTTTTAGAAGTTAATTTTGAAATAATCACTTTTTATATACCATGAATAATATAAGTGTTGGTTATTTTCTACTATTATTGAAAAGGTTTTATTACAATTATACCTATGATAAAAGTTGTTACGACGTTAAACATAAATTGATGTGTAAAATGAATTAAAGAATATACAATACATCATCTTCTTAGATATTAAAAATATTCAAATTTACTCATCTTCCAAAAATTTTAAAATGTTATTTGATTTGCTTTATTTAAATTTAGTGAGTAATTGCCTGATCGTTAGAACAACTTATTAAGTTACTAAAACAAATATCTGTTGATATCTTAAGTAAGGAATAAATTGATCCATAAAATGAATGAAGAGGTCATTTCATTCGCTTTAAATTTAGTAAATTTTCGCGTAGTCATTAATTAGAATGGCCTATTAATTAGTTCGATTGAAAGGGAATTTTGGGAAAAGTTCACAAGGTATACACCCGCTTTCTCTATCAAATAAATAGGACTCATGGGGAACTCGAGAGATCCATATCCGTAACCTATACAGGATAACATTACAATGGAATACGTAGATGCAACACAATATACTGAATAACCCTATATCTAAAATACTCTAGATGACCCTCTATCAAAAATTTTCATTTCACTTCTACAATGTCCGTATGCATGAAATGTAATCAATGTCATAGTCAATACAAGATTCAAATTTCAGCCTAGAGAATCATAATCCAGTATGAATCAATAAATGAGAGTAAGAAAGTGAAAGTATGAACAAGTGAGCAATATGAACCATAACTCCATCAATATATCAAGTATCATGCTCAAAAATTCATGAAATCAACAAAGTACGAAGATAATTACCATATTACCCTTAGAATGACACTGGAACCCACGTAAATGCTCGTTATCTAATTTATAAAGGACATTCATTATCCATGCCCCTTAATTCAATAATCAAACAACTCTAACACTTTATATGGAGTCAAGAAAGTCTTAACTTTCCAAATTACAAACTTGTGCTTTGCTATGCCTCCGAACGATTTCAATCTGTTCAAATACGAAATCTATATAAGCATGCGAGTTTGTCGACACTCATATTGCTATACTATATCTCAGACCCAAAAGATCAACTCCGATATCCCAAGGTCAAAATAATAAATTGACACAAATATTAGTGTATCCATAAGATCAGAAGCTTATGCACTAAAAATCATTGAAATTCGATCACTAATAGATCCCCAAATTGAAGAATTACCATTTTTCACATCTAAGTATTAAACTAATAAATTTATGAGATTAAATTATGAAACTAATGTTGAAATAACGGGAAAATAGTAAATACTAGGTTAGCTTCTTATCTCCGATTCAAAACAAGCACAATGCCTTTAAAATCACCAAAATTTGAGACCCCTAGCTTCCAAAATTAAAATATGAACTATGAAATCAAATTCGGGAATTAAACATTTTTCATGTATTAAATTCACTTCACAAATGCGAGGACCCTCTGTGATCACAACCAAGTGACCCAAACTGAGCCCTATTCAAACACAATGAGAGTCTCGCAAATGCAAAAAGTGAAGTACATGTATCATATAACAAAAAACAACAAAATTAAAAATTAATCCAACTCTCGAATAATAAACCCTCATATTTCATCCTGCACCTTACGAATTCAAATTAAATATGCAGATCGATCATAAAACACATTTCGAATATGTTAAAATCATCAAAACACCAATTCGAATTTTTCTTGAACAAATATTGTCATGGTCAAACCTAAACTTTCCAAAATGCTCAAATCTAACCAAAGATCAAAATCACATCTGAACTCCTTGGAACCTATTCCAATCATTCAATTAAGTCATAAAATATCCTCCTGACCTATTGGAGCTGTCAAAACTTAAATTCAACCTTTTTAGCCTAAAATATTTACTTTGACCAGATTTTTCAAACACCAAATTTCTAAAACGGAAAAATCTTATATGAAATACATCTGATCACCTCGAGAATCGTGTCACTAATTGCTGCAAGTCACAAATGACATAATGAAGCTACCCTAAGGGTTAAGCAAAGAAAACAACCATGAGGGTGAATACATCATCCACCACTAAAACTCAAGTTCATTCTAAAACTGAAAAAGAAAAAAAGTGCCTGCATTATCGAATAGATGAGGATATTTTCCCCACGTGTCTACCTCAACTTCCCAAGTGGTCTCCTCAACAGGATGATTCTCCACTGCACCTTCAATGATCCAATCTTCTTATACCTCAACTTTTGAATCTGCCTGTCCAGATTAGTTATAGGTTTGTACTCAAATGCCATATCCTGATCTAACTGCACCAAATCCCTTTGAATCACATGAAAACCATCATAACGGTATTTTTTCAGTATCCAAACATAGAACATTGGATGATCACTTGATAAAACCTAGAGGCAAAACCAACTCATAGGCAACCTCGTCAATACGCTATAATACCTCGAATGAACCAATCAATCTATGGTTGAGTTTGCCCTTCTTCTCAAATATCATAACATCCTTCAGTGACGATACCTTTATAAATATCTTCTCACCAACCATGAACTCTAGGTCACAAACTTTTCAATCCACATAACTTTTTTATCAACTTTTGCTATGAAGAGCCAATCTTAAATCAACTTGACCTTGTCCATTAAATATCAAGGTCTGTACCCTATGGCTTGACCTCAAATGCATCAAACCAATCAATTAAAGAATAATATCTCCTACCATACAAAGCTTCAAATGGATCCGTATGAATGCTGGAATAATAATTATTATTATAAGCAAACTCTATCAAAGGAAAAAAATTGACCCCCAATGACCTCCAAAATAAATTACATAAGCATCAAGAACATCCTTAAAACCTGAACAATCCATTTGTGTGTACTTAGAATGTTGTGTATATACTGAGTTCTACTTGACTATCCTACTCCTTTTGCATGGATCTCCATAAACGGGATGTGAACTAAGTACCCTAGTTTGAGATGATAGAAATAGTCAAACCAAAATAAAATGAGCAGATTTAGTCAACCTATCCATGATGACCCAAATAGTATTAAACTTTCTCAAAGTATGTGGTAACCTTACCATTAAATTCATAGAAATACACGTCCACTTCCACTCAAGTATAAGCATCCTCTAAATTCTATCTTCTAGTCTCTAGCTCTCATACTTCACTTGCTGGCAAACTAGGCATTGAGACACATGCTCTGTAATGTCTCTTCATCCTACATCACCAATAGTGCTGCGTCAAATCATGACACATCTTCACTACTTTCGGATGAATAGAATACCTAGGAAATGAGTCTTCTCCATGATCTATTTGATCAAATCATCCACTTTTGGAACACAAAATATAACTCTTGATTCTTAAAACACCTTCCTGATTCAAAATTTCTTCCTTAGCTTCACCTTTCAGCACTTTATCTTGAATCATCTTCAAACTACCGAGCCTTAATATGCTTTGCCAAAAGTGACTGTGCCTTAATAAAATCAAGAACACTATTGGTTTTCAAATTGTCAAGTCTCACAAAGTTATTAGCCAAAGATTGAACATTTATGGCCAAAAGATGTTCCTCCACCAGCAACATAGCCAAACTACATATACTAACTGTCTTCCAAATCAAAACATCTGTTACCACATTAGCCTTGCCCCAATGGTAATGAATAGTTATATCATAATCCTTAAGCAACTCTACTCTTTTCCTCTATCTCAAATGTAGATCTCTCTGCCTGAAAATATACTAGAGGTTGTGGTGATTTGTGAAAACCTCACAATGGACGCCATAGAGATAATGCCTCAAAATCTTCAAAGTAAATACTATAGTGCCAATTTCAAATCATAAGTAGTGTATTTCTTCTCATGAATACTCAACCGCCTTGAAGCATAATCTATCACCTTGACTTTATCCATCCACATACATCCATTACCAACTCTAGAAGTATTTCAATAGACTCAAAGCCTTCATCCTCCACAAGTAAGGTTAAAATAAGAATCAAAGTCAACAAGTCTTGAGCTTTTGAAAGCCCGTCTCGCACTCATTTTATCACTAAAAAGTCATATTATTTTGAGTCAATTTCGTTAATGGATATGCAATAGAAGAGAAACCCTCCACAAATAGCCTGTAGTAGCCAGTCAATACCAAAAAACTCTTAATCTCGATAGACGAAGTAGGCCTAGCTCAATCTCTAACTGCCTCAATATTATTTGGATCTACCATAATATCTTCCTTGACACCACATGTCCTGAGAATGCCATGGAACTCAACCAATACTCACACTTCGAGAACTTGGCATACAACCACTAATCCTTCAAAGTGTAAAGCACGATACTCAAATATTACTCATGCTCTTCTCTACTATGGGAGTAGATAAAGATGTCATCGGCGAAAACAATAATGAAGGAATCCAAATTGGGTCTGAATTCACTGTTTATCAACTTGATGATCATTGTTGGGCATTAGTCTACCCAAAATGCATGACCAAAAACTCAGAATGACCATAATAGGTCCTAAAAGTTGTCTCGGGGATATATTTGCCCTAATATTTAACTGATAGTAATCGTATCTCAAATCAATCTTCGAAAACACTGAAATACCCTCGTCACCACTTTGTTGGGGGTCAATCAATGATATTTGTTGGGTACACATTATTTTTTTATACTCATACTACACTTATAAATACCCTTAATCTTGAAAATTTGATATTTAAAGGTTTGAAATCTTTTTTTTAATTTTTATTTTAGAAATTAATAAAATGATATAACTTATACACATGCAATCAAAAATTAAAAATCCAAAAAAGAATTAGAAATTTAAAAAAAAAATATTACAATGAGTACCTTTTTAGATCACCTTTATTAGAAATTGAGAAATTATTTTTCTCTTCTTATTTTAGTTTTAAATATTAATTTTCTCAAACTTAATAAATACCGGGTATGTTTCTCCGCAAAATAAAAATGCATGATTGAATAATAAATTATTAATACATTATGAATAAAATTACAGGAAGCATACCCGATATTAAATTAATTTATTATTCAATCATGTATTTTTATTTTGCGAGAAAATATACCCGGTGTTTAATAAGTTTGGCAAAATTAATATTTATAATTAAAAAAAATTCAACTTCTAATTAAAGTGATCTAAAAATGTACTCATTATAATATATATATATATATATATATATTAATTTCTAATTTTTAATTGTATGTGTAAATTATATTAATTTTATTAAATTTTCAATGTTGAGAATATTTTTAGACCAAAAGGTGAAAGAAGAGTATTTATGAGTCATTTCTCATAGGTTATGTGTATTTTTGGCCCTTTTCTCTACTTTTTATGCAAATTCGGATGTTGATAGTAGTGGAGCTTGTGACGATGTCTAGAGGCTGTTGACTTGGAGTTTCAGGATGAGTTGTTTGATTGATTTGCACCACTAGACTCTCATTCTATTTTTTATTTCATGCTTTTCTTATCTAGACGGTTTATTAAAAATATCTTTCTTTTATTCTTAAATTATGTGTTCAATCAAACACAATCACATAAATTGGGACAAGTAAATATTTCAAATAAACAAAAAAATTATAAACTTAAAAGTTATGCATTGAAAAATATTTGACAAATTAATAATCTTACTTTATAAATCAAACTTTCCCTTAAGTATACAATTTAGAGAAAATATATTTTGCGCCTAAAAAGAGGATTATTTATAGCCTTGAAATTATAAAAATGGCTCAAATATACCCTTTCAGTTGATGAAAATGCAAAAATTAATTTTGATTTTATTTTTAAATTTTTTTAATTAAAATAAAAGCAACGTAGGAGTATATTTAATCCTTCTCATAAAATTATTCAGCAGCATATTTAATTTATCTTACCCATGATCTTTTTTTTAACCTTTTTTAGTTCAATACTTAATTTAAATTTATTGTTTTGATGATCAATTTTTTTCGTTGCATTCATCTTCTTGTTAAATATATCATAGATGCAGTGGGAAAAAAATTATGCAAAAATAAAGAATAAATTATAATTTGATCACTTGAGATTAGGGCTGTTCATAGATTGGTTTTTGGTTAAAGCAAAATCAAATTAATTTAGTCAATTTTTTAATTATTAAAATCAAATATAATACATATTCTTCGATTTGGTTCGATTTTTAAGAAATCTAATGATATTTCTCTCTTTTACTATTTTTTTTCCTACGATTAGAAAAGACTCACTCTTTTTCAACTTATAATTTGTTATTACCCTTTTATTACAAAATTATAATTTTCTTAAAATATCGAAAAAATGATTTAAGATCTATAATCTCTGCTTCAGTATTAACCCAATAAGTCAAACTCTATAGAAACACAACAAAAATTGAAAGAAGTTTCATTCTGGAAAGAAAAATTAATGTAATTATAGTCAACGCTTAAACAAGTGTCTTACATGCAAAACAGGCTCAAGTATTCTTGTGCACAAAGAATTGAATTATTTACGGACTTATTTTCTTTACTTGAACAAACTACAATTACTATAAGTGGATTGTGTGGCATTTGTTGTTTTTAGAAAAGTCAACAGGAGAATTAAAATAAGTTATGACTGTCACTATCAACATATTTTGAGAATTATTTCTTTTAAGAGTATTTTTATGAAAGTAATTTGTGTTTGATTGATAAATTTAAAATATATTTTTGATCAACAATTAGTATTTGACTAAATTTTTTAAAAGTATTTCTATGTACATTTTTCTTAAAAGTGTTTACCAAAAAAATATATTTGGGGGATAAACTTGTTTTTTTAGTTTTTGAAAAACAGTTTATGTTACTCCCCATAAGCACTTATTTTCTTCTAAAAATTTAGCCAAACATCTCACTTTTTTAAAAATAAACAGTTTTTGAAGAAAAAAAATTTAGAGCTCCCAAAAACTTAGTCAAACAAACTATAAAATAGGATCTGAATCTAAATAGAAATTAAATCATGTTACATAAATTCAAATTATGAATAAATTTAAATTTGATCACTTGTATATTTCCCTCCGTTTAAAATTAATATTTACTTTGACTTAAAAAATTTGTTACTGAATAATTTTCACTTTAAAATTTAAAATTAAAGTTGACAATTATTTCAACTATATTCTTAGTGGCTCAGTATTTAAGAAGAAAAATCAATATACTTTTATTAACAGGATAAAAGTTATAACTTAATAAACTATACATTGTATTTTTACTTTTTTTAACGCGCATGGAAAGAACTAATTAAGCAACCGATAAAATGGGACAGAGGGAATATAGAAATTGTGATTTGTCAACTAATACTAGGAATTAATATCTTAGAAGGTCACTCAACTTTTAGAATTTATGTATCAAAATCGTTGAACTTTCTTTTCTATCAATAAAATCACTCTATTAGCACATTTCTCTTATAAAATCACTCAATTAAATTTAAATCATTAAAAAATTTGACGTGATAAAATAATTTTTTTTGTATATGTCATGTAAACATGGACCCCATGAATAAATAAAATTTAAAAAAAATTATTTCTTATACCCAACCTACTCATCCACAAATCAAAATAGGTTTCATCCCTATCTGTTCTCACAATAATTTTAATTCAATTTTTGAATATCAATTTTTATTTATTTTTAATATAAAATCTATTATAATTGAGTGACCTTTTGATAGATATTATTTATCAGAACTATACTACTCTATGTTCGGTTGGTCAACTTAACTTCTCTTTATTATTGATACTTTGATTCCACGTGGCACTTACTTATTTCAATTATGTGTTCGATATAATTTTACCTCATACATCAAGCAAAATATGGGACTTCAAAAATATGCAGTATATTCCTCTATCAAAACTCGTTTTGAAGTTCAACTATCAAACATTGATATCGTGATTTAATTCATATCACGTATTCTTGACCTTGCTATAAATGTAATTGTACCAATTTTTGATAAACACTCGGTATCATGACCGAAAGATGATTTCCAGAAAAATCTAAATTTACAATAGCTTTCAGTTCTCCAACATCTAACGGGAACTTTTCCTTTTATAAAACTTCATGAAAAATTTAGAGGAATTGAAAAAAATATTTGATTTTCTAACATAGTTGATTTATTTGCTTTTGTGAAAAAAATACCTACTTTTAATGGATTGAAACTGAGAAATTTATTGTCTTTCTTTAGTTCTAAATTCAAAAATTTATTTTTTCTATTTAAGCATATTGCTAAATTGAAGCGCAAAATTTATTGTTTTATAAACCAACAAAGTGGTTGGTTTTATATTAAAAATAAATTAAAATTAATATTCATAAACTGAATTAAAAAGATTATGAAAATAGACATAAATAAAACTCATTTTGATTTATGGTTGGGTGGATCTAATATAAGAAATAAATTTTCTTTGTTTTTATTTATTTTGGGTCCATGTTACATGGTGTAAAAAATAATTTCTTTTGTCATATCAAACTATTTTATAATAAATTTAATTGAGTAATTTTATTCAAAAAATATATTTTAAATTGAGAAAAATTTTATTAATTCCAATTTTTTTTAAATAACTTTACTATATAAATTCGCATAATTACACCAACCTTTTAAAATATCTAACTCCTAATACTAGTGTATCTCTATATTGTATAGTCATTATTACTCAACACTTAACTACTGGCGTTTCAACAACATCAAACAAAGGTGGAGCTATAATTTTGAATGTCGATTTGGTAGAATTCAATGCCCCAAAAATTTAAGGATTTCTTGTTTAAATATTCACTCAGTATTTATATATTTTTAATTTATGTGATATATTTTTTATTTTAGTCAATTCTAAGAAAAAAGACATGTTTTATATTTAGTAATAATTTAATGTTAAAATATTTATTTCACCTTTAGTGAGATCACAAATTTCAATAGTCTTTCTATATATTTTAAACTCCGTACCTTGTCAAAGTACATCACATAAATTAGGACGGAGGAAGTATAAATTATTTATTAAAAATACAAAAAGTAAGTATTTTTAGGATAAATATATAAATAACCCCTTCAATTTGCCCCCCATCTTTTATTTTAACACTCCATTTTAGTCTTATTTTATTTTATCCCTCCAACTCTAATTTTTATATTTTTATTATTTTTATTTATACTCTTCAATTGTAATTTTGCATTTTAAAAATTGGAGTCTATTAGTTTTTGTTAAAAAACTGAAGAACGTCCGTTGATTTTTTTTAAGAAAATAATAATTTTTTTAATAGTTTCTTTACATTTTTGCGAAAAAATTATCGACGAATATACTGTTGGGATGAGGAAGCACCACAACTAAAGTTTGATATGATAATAAATAATGAAAATACGTTGGACACAATATTTTACGTGGAAAACCCTCAAATAAATAGAAGGAAAAAACCACGCGGGAGAAGGATTCACTATATAAATGTGGGAGTACACTACTCTCAATTACAAGGAGAAAACACTAGTAAAAGGAATAACTCACTAAAGAGGACAATCAAGACTACAATATTTGTCTTGGTGTATAACTCTCTTTATGTTCTTACTCTTTTGGATTGTAATTTTTGTGGGGGTTTGTGGATCTGTGTATATAAAATATGAAAGCAAAATGTTCTATTTATAATAGAACTAAATCGTGTAGAAGGGTGTAACGCAGAGATCAATTTGGACAAGATTTTTCCGCTTTTTCCTTTTTCCATTTAGACAAGGTTCGTCCTCTTTTTTTCTTTGACTAACTTTGTTGACATTCTCCCACTTGAAGATTTAATTGAGAATCAATTATGTCTTCACACTATCCTTTCTACCCAATCATTGCAATGTTACGTTTCTGCTAGGCCAATAGAAGATCGACACCATATAAACTTGTTACTATTGATCGACTTCGTAAACATATCTGCTAGGTTTCCATTAGTGTGAATTTTCTGGATATCCACACTGCCTTCTTCCACCTTCTCACGAACAAAGTGATACTGAACTCGTATGTGCTTTGTCCTTGAATGAAATGTCGGATTCTTTGCAAGATGCAAAGCGCTCTGACTGTCACAAAATAGAGCAACCTTCTCTTGCTTGTGCCCGAGCTCCTCCAGTAACATCTGCATCCATATTGCCTCTTTGCTAGCTTGTGCAACTGCTACATATTCTGCTTCCGTCGTAGATGTAGCCACAATAGACTGCAGTCTTGAAACCCAGCTTACAGCTCCTCCAGCAAGAGTAAACACATAACCTGTGGTGGACTTGCTTTTATCAAGATCACCTGCATAATCTAAATCAACATAACCTTTAATAGTAAAGTCTGATCCTCCATGACACATTGCAACATCTGAGGTACCCTTGATATATCTCAGGATCCTCTTAACAGCATTCCAATGCTCTCTATCAGGATTAGCCATGTATCGACTAACCACTCCCATTGCTTGTACAATGTCTGGTCTTTTACATACCATCGCGAACATTAAACTTCCCACTGGTGATGCATACGGTACTCGAGACATCTCCATCCTCTCTGCTTCATTGCTAGGATTCATACTTGAGGATAACTTGAAATTAATAGGAAGTGGGGTAGAAATTGACTTACAGTCTTGCATCTTGAAGCGTCGCAAGATTTTCTTCAAGTAGTTCTCTTGAGAAAGCCAAATCTTCCTATTATTTCTGTCTCGGTGAATTTGTGTCCCTAGAATCTTATTTGCTATCCCAAGTCCTTCATTTCAAACTCACTAGCCAACTGTGCCTTTAAATTTGTGAGACGATCTTTTTTGGGGCCTGCTACCAACATGTCGTCAACATACAACAGCAAAATAATGAAATCACCATCACCAAATCTCTTGTAATAAACACAAGGATCTGAACTATGTCTGTTGTATCCAAGGCGTATAATGAAAGAATCAAATCTCTTATACCAACACCTCGGCACCTGTTTGAGACCGTATGGAGAATTTTTCAAACTACAAACCAAGTTCTCTTTTCGCTGTTCTTCAAAACCTTCTGGTTGGAGCATATATATTTCTTCTTCAAGCTCCCTATGAAGAAATGCAGTTTTGACATCTAACTGCTCCAAGTACAAGTCAAATGTAGCACACATCGCCAGGACCACTCGAATTGTTGTGAGTCGAACCACTAGAGAAAATATCTCATTGAAGTCTATACCTTCTTTCTGAGCAAATCCTTTCACCACCAATCTTGCAAGATACCTCTCCACTTGATCATTACCATTGCGTTTGATCTTGTAGACCCATTTGTTTCCAATGGCCTTCCTTCCTCGTGGTAATTGAACAAGATCCCGTGTTTTATTCTTATGAAGAGCTTCAATTTCTTCTTGCATTGCTGCCATCCACAGAGATGATTCTTGGCCTTTCATAGCCTCGTGAAAAGTTGAAGGCTCTCCATCTTCTATTAATAGACAGTATGCAAAATTGCCCTCCATAGAATAATCTGAGTGCCAAGCTGGTTCTCTTCTCTCCCGAGTTGACCGACAAACTTGTGGAGTTTCAATCTCAGCTTGCTCTTATTCTTCATGCTCTGGTGCTGCTTCAGAAGAAACTGGGGCTTCTTCTATCTTTTCAACTTCAACTGTAATAGTCTCTGATTTTCTGTTGAAGTGCTACCTTCTTTTGCTTGTATCTTGTTTTTAAGAAATACAACATCCCTACTGATTACCACCTTGCGGGCAGTGGGATCCCACAAGCGATACCCCTTGACTCCATCAGCATACCCTAAGAAAATGCATTCCCTGAATTTCGAATCCAACTTCGATTTTTCTTGGGCGTTGTACATAACATAAGCAGGACTTTCGAATATATGTAAGCGAGAATAATCAGCTGATTTTCCTGTCCACATGTCCATTGGTGTTTTTAGATCAATTGCAGTTGATGGTGACCGATTGATCACATAACAGGCAGTTTTGACTGTTTCTGCCCAGAATGGTTTTTCCAATCCTGCAGTTGCCAACATAGCTCTTGTCCGTTCCAACAAGGTTTTGTTCATTAGCGCTGCTACTCCATTTTTTTGTGGAGTATATGCCACTGTGAACTGCCTTTTGATACCTTCTTGTTTACAGAAGTTATCAAATTTATCACCAGTGTATTCTCCTCCATTATCTGTCCTCGAACACTTGATCCTTTTCTCAGATTCAAGTTCCACCCGCGCTTTGAACTCTTTAAAAAATAGAAAAACATCTGCCTTTCTCTTGATTGGATACACCCAACATCTCCTGGAGTAGTTGTCGATAAATGACACAAAATATTTTGCTCCTCCTAGGGACTCCACCAGTGCTTGCCAGACATCAGAGTGGACCAGATCTAATATTTCCTTGCTTTTAGTAGAGGAATTACTAAACTTCAGTCTATGTTGTTTACTGGTAACACAATTCTCACAAAAGGGTAGTGAGACCTTTTTGAGCCCTGGAAGAAGCGTTTGCTCAGCAAGAATCTTCAAACCTCTTTCCGACATATGGCCAAGTCTGCGATGCCACATCATCGTCGATTCTTCAAATGAACTTGCTGACGTGGTTGATGCTTCTCCTTCTTGGTGGGTTTCACCCTTAAGCACATATAGATTTGCAGCAAGTTTTTCCGCTTTCATCACTACAAGCGCTCCTTTCAATATTTTCATGACTTCACCATGAGTCTTATATGAACATCCATTATCATCTAATTGCCCCAAAGACAATAGATTCTTCCTCAAGTCTTTCACATGTCGTACCTCCTGAATGGTGCGTACCGTGCCATCATACATCTTTATTTTGATGGACCCAATACCAATAACATTCAAAGCATGATCATCTCTCATGAACACAGATCCTCCTGAGATAGGTTTATATTGATGAAACCATTCTCTCCGGGAAGTCATGTGCCATGTTGCTCCTGTGTCCATGATCCAGACATCAGTGAAATGTTTTCTGCCTTCATTATTTGATATTGCTTCACTACATAAAATATCACCATCATCCGAGGTATTTGCGACATTCCCTTGAGCATTTGATGACTCAGGGTGTTCACTCTTCTTCTTGAACCAACAATCTTTCTTGACGTTCCCTTTCTTGCCACAGTTGTGACACTTGATATTCTTCTTACTTCTTAATTTAGATCTACCGTGATTGTGACTCCCACTGGGGCCACGTTCCGTTGGTCTTCCTCTCACCATCGTCAAAGCTTCAGCTTGCTGCGAACTTGCTTGTCTGTCTTCCTTATTTTTGCGCCGATTTTCTTCTTCTAGGACAGCGGCTGCAATTTCATCGAAAACTAGACTGTTTGTATTGTTCGTCAGATTGATGATGAGTTGATCATACGAGTCAAGCAGACTTTGAAGTAGAAGCTCCACACGTTCAGTCTCCTCTATTTTGCAACCCATTGTTGTAAGTTGCGAAAATAAAGTATTCAAAGTATTGATGTGTTCAGTAACCGACATGGACTCTGCCATTCGAAGAGTGTACAATCTTCTTTTTAAGAAGATTTTATTATGCAAAGACTTGGCCTCATACAATCCCGTAAGAGTATCCCATATTTCCTTCGCTGTCCGTTTTTTAGCCAGACTAGACAACACTTGATCAGCTAGTACCAAGTGTAGATCAGCAACTGCGTTGCTGTCTACGTCGTTCCACTTGTTGTCATCAGTAAAGTCTGTGGGCCTACCTTCAATTGCAACTAGGCAATTGTCTTTTCTCAATATCGCCCTTATTTTCATTTTTCACAGTGAGAAATTAGTCCCATTAAATTTTTCAACGTCAAACTTTGTTGTACTCGACATTGTTATTTGCTTCACACCCTTCTAGATCGTTTCTGAATATTTTTGCGAACAATCGTCACAATCTGTATCGTCACCGAATTTTACTATTCACGTAAATAGTATTTTCACCGAATTTTACTATTCACAAAAATTTACTATTCGCAAAAATTTACTATTCACGGATAGTACCTTCGCATAAAACAGACAGAATAATCGAAGCTTTGATACCATTGTTAGGATGAGGAAGCACCATAACTAAAGTTTGATATGATAATAAATAATGAAAATACGTTGGACACAATATTTTATGTGGAAAACCCTCAAATAAATAGAGGGGAAAACTACGGGGTAGAAGGATTCACTATATAAATATGGGAGTACACTACTCTCAATTACAAGGAGAAAACACTTATAAAAGGAATAACTCACTAAATAGGACACTCAAGAGTACAATATTTGTCTTGGTGTATAACTCTCTTTATGTTCTTACTCTTTTAGATTGTAATTTTTGTGGGAATTTGTGGATCTGTGTATATAAAATAATGAAAGCAAAATATTGTATTTATAATAGAACTAAACCGTGTAGAAGAGTGTAAAGCAGAGATCAATTTGGACAAGGTTTGTCCTCTTTTTCCTTTTTCTATTTGGACAAGGTTTGTCCTCTTTTTTCCTTTTCCTTGTCTGACTAACTTTGTTGACATGTACATCAACTTTCTAAATCGAGAAAATAATGATTTCCTGATTCCTAATAGTATTTCATATGATGCATGTTGTACGACATTGAATTTTAGTTTTAGCACGAATTTCCATTGTTGATTAATTTGTTAAACGTTGTAATTTCTCTAAGATTGCATTTAATACGAATAAAAATTAAAAAATAATAAAAGTTGCACATGATTAAATTAATTTTTATATATAATTATTTATGAGATAATATTTTTTTATTATTATGCAGATAAAAATATAATTTTAATTTTATGTGAAGATATTTGAGTGAAATTAATTATTCATATTGATTTATTATTTCCAACCAATATTATCAGGTGATTATCGGGTGCAAAAAAATTATTTGATTTATAAGAAGTTTGATTGATCTCAAGATAATTATTTATTTGCATATGGGAATACTGTTATATCATGTTATTTTACAAGGCAGTCAAATTCTATTGTCACGCAAATAAAAGTGTCAATCACTTAGTTGTTGTTATGAACAAGTTGAATGAGGAATTGTCTGCGACGAAAAGCTAGGTCACGAACAAAGTGGTTGTCAAGAATGTATTTGAATGATCTCAAAGACTCATATATCAAAAGAAACATATACTATAATCACAAAGATAGCATTGTTAACAATTTTGAGAAGCTGGTATATAAGATTGGAATGCATCATCTACATGATTAAATTGTATTTTCATCAGGAGAAATAAAATATGTGTTGCACTCTTTTTTCCTTTATAGGCTTTATCCCAATGAATTTTTCTAGCAAGGTTTTTAACGAGACAACAAATAACGTGTATTACAAGATATATATATTCTTTTTTTCTTCAATGAGATTTTTTTCCCACAGGATTTTTTTAGTAAAATTATAGTGAGCCACAACGGTCATTCAAGGGGGAGTGTTGTAAATATTATTAGTGTGGATGTCCATAATTCCTAAATGCGATTTTCACATTTATTGATAGTAATACCCACACCACTACCTCTTCATTGATCTTCCACAAACTTATAATCTTCCCCATATTCTGTTGGGATATATACTACTAATCATGTGTTTAGATATAATATTTATTATAAAATAATTATTTATTCAACTCTAATAAAGATTTAAATAGATCATTCACTTGTCCATGTGAACTTTTGTTATACCCCGTAAGATTTCCGACACCTAGATGGCCTATTTGCATGGTGGTTAAACATATTTGAAAGCCATACGTGCTAGAGAAAGGCCCGGGAAAGGATCGGACAGATAGGCTGTCGAACCATCACGGAAGGAGCCGAGGCAGAGCCCCTCCGCGATGGCAACGTGTCACGGAGGTGGAGCCTCCGCGTTGGCTTCGTGACACGTTGGCCCTGTCCAGGCTCAAGTATATAAAGCCCCACTTCGGTTTTAATTCATTTAAAACTTATAAAATTTCCAGAAAACGCAGAGGAACAGAGGAGAACGAAGAAGGTATATATATTTTTGTTCGATTACGCTGCTAAACATAGTCCAAACCCAAATTAACCTCAAATACCAAGGTATTTAGCAGCAGAGAGCATTCCTACGGATTTAGTTTCGCGAAATACGACCGACGAATCGTCGAGCTACCGGACTAAGGAAAGTGGAATTGCTCCAAACTAGTGTCTATGTGTTCCTAGCTGTGAAGTGAATACTTCTCCCTTCTGGACTTCTGAAAAATAGCGAGTTTTCGACCGTCTTTCGATAAGCCTAAGTTTAGGCTATAATTATATCGAAAGTGATGTCGTCCTTCAGAATAAAGTTGTATTTAGTACTGATTGATATATATATATATGAATGCAGTTGGGAGGAATAGCTGAAATATTGACTAAGCTACGCCGGTTAGTCGGAAAATTAGAAGTGAAGGTATGTAAAGCTAGTTTCCTCGGCAAGTTAGTAGTCTCGGTATAAGTAAAGTAGTTTAAAGGCCAGTAGAATGTTCAGAAGTCGTGTGTTAGGTTTATTACGAATGTTGGTATGATATTGGAAGCATCATGTTATGTATAGCGTGAAACTTGCAAGCACGATATAAATTCTAATTCGAGTGTTAGGAACTGTACAACATGCCCAGTATGTGATTTAGTAAAGAATGTCAGGATATTATCGTACTCAGCTAAAACCTAGTAAAGCAATGTAAATACCTGTAAGGTATCTCCGAAGTAGAATGTTAGGTTAAAATGAAGTTTGGAGAGCATATTAGAAATAGTAAATCCTATTACAATAGAAACTCAATTATACGACATGGTTTCCAGCAGAAAAACTATATCTTGTTCAATATTAGACTCAGTACAGTATGATAGAAGATTATATTTATATATATATACTATTATCAGTCTCAGCATGTATTAAATACATACATATCACTATCACTAGTTCAGCATACAGTATGTACAAATACATTATTATCATTAGCTTCAGTATGTGGTATATGCAGGTAGTATTACTAGTTGAGACCACTGTATTGTCTTGGGGTTGGATTACCTAGCATCCATGACCGCCCTAGGGTTAATAGCTGTATCGACTCGTCCGCCAGAGGACGAGGATACGTCTCTCTACGGAGTGGCATGCCGTCCCATAGGGGACGAAGATGGGATGCCAGTTGTCACGCCCCGCCTTGGGGGGTATGACTGGCACCTGGTGCCCTACTAGGACCTGAACTACTGGACTGCTAAGCCTAGGCACATCTGGTGCCTGGCTGGCTCTAATTCACATTTCTGGAAACAAAGGGCTATATAACGGCTGTAAACACAGCCCCCGGCCCATTGGCCAATAGCCTCCTGTACCTGTAATAACAGCTGACCAGAACAAACAACTATAGGGAAGCCTATGCGGGCCGACAAGGCCACCATGCTGTCTAGTTATCTGCATTCAGCAATAAAATACTAGAAGGCTACGTGACCGGCAAGGTCACCACTACTGTCAAACTTATGGCCCCACACGGCCAACATACAAGAAGCAAGAGTACTAATAGCTAACAACTGCACGGCCTCACAGGACCAGCTCAACTGACCACAGGAAAATATACAGACTGCAACCCTCTAGGAATAGCAATAGAACTGATCGGGACAGGGCCCCGACCTACCCATAATATACAACAAAAGGAACTGAGCTACACCTCTGAAATTCAGCCTCCGGAGGACAGGAGCTGAATACTCAACCGCTGATAGGGAGTCACGTAGAGTCGCCTGCTCGTCTATGAGTACCTGCAGGCAAGTAATGCAGCGCCCCACCGGGCGTCAGTACCGCTGGTACTGAGTATGTAAAGCAATAACTGAAAGAAACATCTGAACACAATAATAGAACTGAGGAAACTGAAATAGAAAGAATAGCTTAACTGTCTGATAATGTAAGTCATACCTTCTCGTTTACACTGGGAAGAAATAGAAGTCATACCTGGAGATATATCCCTCTACTGCTGATCTACTCGTATCTAACATATCATGGCATAACATGAAATAACATAACACAGCACACACAAACCTTACCCGGCCCCCATAAGCCGGGAGGTACAACCGGCACAGAATCTATACCCCTACCCCGGTCATCCCATATCCTACACTGGCTGTAAGCATCCTGCCGGTCCCCTGGGTATGCACTTGGGCTCGCTGAGCCCCTGACTATAACTGTACCTGAGTCCGAAGGACTCCTGAATCAACACCCCGGGCGTACCCGCTCGACGGGGGTGTATAAGGGCCGACCAAGGCACAATATGGGGAAACTGGCATCCCATCTTCGTCCCCTTGCGGGACGGCATATCACTCCGTAGAGTGACGTATCCTCATCCTCTGGCGGACGAGTCGATACAGCTATTAACCCTGGGGCGGTCAGGGATGTTGGGTAATCCAACCCCAAACAATACAACGGTCTCAACTAGTAATGCTGTCTGTGTATCTCACATGCTGAGGCTAATACGGGTAAAGTATCATATATATTACATGCTGAGCTAATGATAGTGATCTGTACATATTTAATACGTGCAGAGGCAGGTAAAGATGTATAAATATGAATGTAGTCTCCTGCCGGACTATACTGGGCAAATGCTATATAAGATAATGTTTCTGCTGAAAACTCTGCTGTTTACTAAGTTTCTGTATACACTATATGCTGGACTAGTGATAGAAATATGTACATACTTAATACATGCTGAGGCTGGAAGTACTATATATGTATGTACCAATATAGTCTTTCTGCTGAACTATGCGGTATACTGATTTTCTATAGTAACCTGATTTACTATTCCTGGCATGCTTTCTAAACATCATTTTAGTCTGCTATTCTGTTTCTGAAATGCTTTACGGATACTGTACTACTTCACGGGGTTTCGACTGAACACAACAATATCTTAACATGGCATATCACATCACATACTGAGTATACTGGGCAATCTCTAACACTTGCGTTAGAATCTATATCATACTGATAGATTTCATACACATTACAACCCAATGTTTCTCACATCGTACCGATATTCATAATAACGCAATACTCAACTTTTGAACATTCTACTGGTCTGTAATTTATTACACTATACTGATATCACTTAACTTGCCGAAGGAAACTAACTTTACATACCTTATTCGTGAGCTATTCATCTGTCGGACGAGGCTCGACCGATACTTCAACTGTTTTCTCTCAACTGCATTCATAAATATGTCAATCAATACTAAATACAACTTTGTTTCAAAAGGCAACGTCACTTTCGATATAGTTTATAGCCTAAACTTAGGCTTATCGAAAGACGGCCAGAAACTCGCTATTTTTCAGAGGTCCAAAAGAGAGAAATATTCACTTCACAGCTAGGAACGCAGACACTAATTTAGAGCAATTCCACTTACCTTAGCTCGGTGGCTCGACGATTCGTCGGCAGTATTTTACGAAACTGAATCCGTAGGAATGCTCTCTGCTGCTAAATACCTCGGTATCTGGGATTAATTTGAGTTTGGGCAGCGTTTGGCAGCGTAATCGGATGAAAATTATATAATTTCCTTCGTTCTTACCTTCTCACTGCCGCTTTGCTCTGTTCTCTGGAAATTTATATGTGATTAAATGATTTAACACCAAAGTGGCCTTTATATACTTGGGCCTGGACAAGGGCAACGTGTCACGGAGCCATCGTGGAGGCCTCACCTCCGTGACACGCTGCCATCGCGGAGGGGCTCTGCCTCGGCTCCTCCCGCGATGGTTCGACGGGTATCTCGTCCGATCTTTTTCCCGGTCCTTTCTACAGCACGTATGGCCTTCAAATGTGCTTAACCAATGTGCGAATAGGTCGTCTAGGTGCCGGGAATTCTATGGGGTATGACATTCTCCCCCCCTTAAGAACATTCGTCCTCGAATGTACACTGTTATCTGGAGGATTACTTACTTACTTTCTGGAAAAAAATAATTTTTGGCATCTCATCTGTCTGAGGATAGAATGCTCCGCTTAAATTAATCTGCGCTCCCAAACTCTTCTGAAATGACTGCCAGAATCTAGCTGTGAAGTGTGCTCCTCTGTCTGAAATAATGGCTACTTGTATTTCATGTAATCTGACTATCTTTCTGATATGCAACTCAGCATAATCTTCGGCCGAGAAAGTAGTTCTTACTGGCAAGAATGAGCTGATTTTTGTCAATCTGTCACTTATCACTCATATAGAGCCATGTCTGTGTTTAGTACGGGGAAATCTTGCTACAAAATTCATATTCACCGCTTCTCATTTCCAAAGAGGCACAGCTATGTTCTAAATTAACCTGCCTGGTTTCTGATATTCTGCCTTCAACTGTTGGCAGTTAGGACACTGGACTACCAGTAGTTCTTTTTAATGTCATGGTACTTCTTTATCGTATCGGGATGAAGAGAATAGCGGGCGCAATGCGCCTCGGTCATAAACTGCTGGCGATGCCCCAAAATATCTGGGGCGCAATGCGGCCTTTATATCGCCACACTTCATCCCCGGTTATCTGAAAATATGTCATCTCTCCTTACTGAATCTTATGTTTAAATTGAACCTGGCTAGAGTTTCTATACTGCCGTTCCTTTACTTCCACCACTAACAACAACGCTGCGGCATTCTGTATTATCATTCTGTTATCCTTTATTTCTGCTATGTGACTGGATAACTAGCTAACTGGTGTAATCCTTGAGTCTATCCTCGCTGTTTAGGCAGTTCAGGCTAAGGGCATCTGCCACCACATTAACCCTTCCTGGGTGATACAAAATCTTCCCTTTCTAAAGCATAAACTACTGCCGCTAACTCCACATCAGGGGGTAAGGTAATTCTTTTCATGTTTCTTCAACTGCCTGAAAGCATAAACTATTACTTCACCATGCTGCATCAACCCTCTGTATCTCCTGGCGATACTAACACTGGAGCTGATGTTAACCTGGCTTTTAACTCTTGGAAGTTCTACTCACACACCTCAGTCTACTGAAACTTTACCGCCTTCTGTGTCGATCTAATCAGAGGTGCTGCTAAGGTGGAAAATCCTTCCACAAACCTTTTGCAGTACCCGGCTAACCGCAGGGACTGTGTACTTCGATCGGAGTGGTAGGTCTAGACTATGTCTTCACTACTTCAATTTTCTGCGTATCTATCTGTACACCAGCCTCCGACACAATGTGACCAAAAAGACTACTAAACTCAACCAAAATTCACATTTACAAAATTTGACATATAACTGACGGTCATACTGGTTTATCATGCCGGAGAATCTGACAAGTAGTCTACCGGTATAACTAGAGCTTATCTGGCCTTCTGGCCGCATGCTAAGGCCACTTGTTGCTAAGGTAACCTTGAACGACTATCTGCACACCGTGTGCCCGTATCTGATCAGGGGGTCCTGATACTGTTCATGACCTCTAATGATCTGGCATAACCCTACATAACTGAATAGTCGGGTTGAATGACCCGAACGTGGCAGTAGTCTAATAATGCTCTAACTGTACTACTTGAGTGCTTATAGTTCTTGCATAACCGCAACCTCGTGGGCATCTAATTGCTCTGTTATTTTACTTGAACCACTGTAAGGCTGGACTTAATCAACTTACTCCCAGGCGATCAATCTCTGGATCATCACGGGGAGTCTACTGATCCCCTGGTCTTAATAAACACTGTGCTAGCAGGGTACTATCAATTTCTTATGCCTTGTGTGTATCCATTTGGATTTATACTGCTATTCTGGGGGATTCTCAGTCTTATGAGCTATTCTGTAAATACTGGCCTTCTGCTAGGGCTCTATATCTAAATATCTTACGAACACCAGCTGAAATACTAATCTGTCGCTGACTACTAATGTGGACCCTTCCTTGGGGTACCCACGGGTATTTTGACTGGGACGGCCGGCTGACTTATGGGGTGTTCTACATAACAACTGCTAGGTTGACTAAGGCCGACTGTCGCCCACAAGGCTGGGAAAACGACGTACGACCACTTAACATGCTAGAACAATTCTGATATTGCTAATCTCTGAAATTTGCCTATTCGGCCTCTAATCCTGGTTCTGGCACATGCACTACTGTTACCAATCTTCAGGGATGCCTCCCTGCTAACGCAGGCGCCAGCTGGTCGGTAGACTGTCTAACTGCGCCCTTATCATCTAGCCATCTGCTTTAGGCCATTAACTCTGGTAAACTCCTAGAGCCTGGATCTGACAACAACACATAAGTCTTTTAATCTAATAACTGAGAACTGAGATAGTTTAAGTTTCTATGATTTCATACGTAACTCACACTTAATCCGCCCTTTCCCTCCTTCTTTTCTTTCTTTCTTCCCCCTCTTTCTTCTCTTTTTGGTCCCCCAATACAATTTGTATAGGCTTTCTATTACTAATCAACATCTGTGATTGTAGCCCTTATAGGCAGCCACTCACAACCTATCTATTATCTGTATATCTATATATCGCTGGCTACGTACAATATGTACTAATTCCTGCGGTAATTCATAACCTCCGACATGTTCTGCTGAGTCTCACATCGTACATGATACATTTCTTCTACGGCCTAATAATATCTCCTGCCCTAACTTATCATTTCATTGTATTGTCACCCCATTCTGAAAGTAACAAACATAAACATTCTAGTTATTATCTGCTGTTTAAAATCCCGCCACTCTTACGATGTGGGGGTCGACGTTCGAATCCTGTAGCCTTACTAGGCATATATTGAGAGCCCATAAGTGTCTGCTGGGCCTCATCTCTAGGCTACACTGGATTAGAATTGCTGTATCGGTAACTTCTTAACCTTTCCATAACGGACATACTGCGGTATTCTGAACCGCAATCTTACTGTCAGCACGAAGCTTAATCCTTAATACGATACTTTATCAATCCGGGGTAGTTCTAATTTCCCAACAAGATCTGACATTCCTGCTTCTTCCTCTCACCTTGCTTAGACTGAACTCTGGGGTTCAAGGTACCTGTCTTTCATTGCTAATGAGATTACTGATCAAGCCTCGGCCTATACTTTTTCTGGCGTATATGGCGGACTTGGCCTTTTTCTGACTCAAACTTGACTATTATTAGGCATTTATCACTAGCAGGTCTGTTACCCCTACTTCGGGTAAGCTAACAGTCTTACTTTCTTTACTGGCTTGTTATCATAAGGGTCTGCACAACTTACGTAATCATAAGGGCTCTCTATATTTTCTACTACTTACTAGGATCAATCAACCCATCTTTACTTACTGCATGATTCAGCAACCCCCTCTCAAGTCTTATGCTACTTTTCTATACTGGTATCGAACTTAAGAGGTAGGAATAACCCTTTTCTTATTACAACAATAAAAGCATTCGACTGTACCATATCCAAAAAGATGTATTTGAGATTCCTGCACTTTTTTTCTCTATTTCTTGTACCTACCTGGTGGTCTGACCTTATTTGTAATCATAATCAGATCTTATATAACTAATAAGTAAATCAACTCATATGTACATTATACTGCTGACTTCCTATTCTGACGTTATCAACGTATACTAGGAATAATGCCAATAAAGGTATCACACTGGGAGGTCTCTGATACCTCCTCCTGCTGCTGTAGTTATCATATAACTGACTGATGCCCTCTTCCGTTGCTATTTCTGATCTTTTGCCTGTGATAGGGTAATGCTGATCTGCCTTTGTATCTGTAATCAAAGAATACGGTAAGTTCTCAGGGACTCAACCCTATATTGTACCGCTCTAAAGCACGACTGACTGAGAAAGAAGGGTAACCATCATATCATGCCTCGCAGCCTCCTGCCTATAGTATGTGGTGCACAACACATCCATAGACAAGACTCTACTTAGCACGGCTTGCAGACTCCCTGGGACAAGACCTGCTCTGATACCAAGTTTGTCACGCCCCGCCTTGGGGGGTATGACTGGCACCTGGTGCCCTACTAGGACCTAAACTACTAGACTGCTAAGCCTAGGCACATCTGGTGCCTGGCTGGCTCTAATTCACATTTCTGGAAACAAAGGGCTATATAACGGCTGTAAACACAGCCCCCGGCCCATTGGCCTATAGCCTCCTGTACCTGTAATAACAGCTGACCAGAACAAACAACTATAGGGAAGCTTATGCGGGCCGACAAGGCCACCATGCTGTCTAGTTATCTGCATTCAGCAATAAAATACTAGAAGGCTACGTGACCGGCAAGGTCACCACTACTGTCAAACTTATGGCCCCACACGGCCAACATACAAGAAGCAAGAGTACTAATAGCTAACAACTGCATGGCCTCACACGACCGACTCAACTGACCACAGGGAAATATACAGACTGCAACCCTCTAGGAATAGCAATAGAACTGATTGGGACAGGGCCCCGACCTACCCATAATATACAACAAAAGGAACTGAGCTACACCTCTGAAATTCAGCCTCCGGAGGACAGGAGCTGAATACTCAACCGCTGACAGGGAGTCACGTAGAGTTGCCTGCTCGTCTATGAGTACCTGCAGGCAAGTAATGCAGCGCCCCACCGGGCGTCAGTACCGCTGGTACTGAGTATGTAAAGCAATAACTGAAAGAAACATCTGAACACAATAATAGAACTGAGGAAACTGAAATAGAAAGAATAGCTTAACTGTCTGATAATGTAAGTCATACCTTCTCGTTTACACTGGGAAGAAATAGAAGTCATACCTGGAGATATATCCCTTTACTGCTGATCTACTCGTATCTAACATAGCATGGCATAACATGAAATAACATAACACAACACACACAAACCTTACCCGGCCCCATAAGCCCGGAGGTACAACCAGCACAGAATCTATACCCCTACCCCGGTCATCCCATCTCCTACACTGGCTATAAGCATCCTGCCGGTCCCCTGGGTATGCACTTGGGGTCGCTGATCCCCTGACTATAACTGTACCTGAGTCCGAAGGACTCCTGAATCAACACCCCGGGCGTACCCGCTCGACGGGGGTGTATAAGGGCCGACCAAGGCACAATATGGGGAAACTAGCATCCCATCTTCATCCCCTTGCGGGACGGCATATCACTCCGTAGAGTGACGTATCCTCATCCTCTGGCGGACGAGTCGATACAGCTATTAACCCTGGGGCGGTCAGGGATGCTGGGTAATCCAATCCCAAACAATACAACGGTCTCAACTAGTAATGTTGTCTGTGTATCTCACATGCTGAGGCTAATAGGGGTAAAGTATCATATATATTACATGCTGAGCTAATGATAGTGATCTGTACGTATTTAATACGTGCTGAGGCAGGTAAAGATGTATAAATATGAATGTAGTCTCCTGCCGGACTGTACTGGGCAAATGCTATATAAGATAATGTTTCTGCTCAAAACTCTGCTGTTTACTAAGTTTCTGTATACACTATATGCTGGACTAGTGATAGAAATATGTACATACTTAATACATGCTGAGGCTGGAAGTACTATATATGTATGTACCAATATAGTCTTTCTGCTGAACTATGCGGTATACTGATTTTCTATAGTAACCTGATTTACTATTCCTGGCATGCTTTCTAAACGTCATTTTAGTCTGCTATTCTGTTTCTGAAATGCTTTACGGATACTTTACTACTTCACGGGGTTTCGACTGAACACAACAATATCTTAACATGGCATATCACATCACATACTGAGTATACTGGGCAATCTCTAACACTTGCGTTAGAATCTATATCATACTGATAGATTTCATACACATTACAACCCAATGTTTCTCACATCGTACCGATATTCATAATAACGCAATACTCGACTTTTGAACATTCTACACTATACTGATATCACTTAACTTGCCGAAGGAAACTAACTTTACATACCCTATTCGTGAGCTATTCGTCTGTCGGACGAGGCTCGGCCGATACTTCAACTGTTTTCTCCCAACTACATTCATAAATATGTCAATCAATACTAAATACAACTTTGTTTCAAAAGGCAACGTCACTTTCGATATAGTTTATAGCCTAAACTTAGGCTTATCGAAAGACGGCCAGAAACTCGCTATTTTTCAGAGGTTCAAAAGGGAGAAATATTCACTTCACAGCTAGGAACGCATAGACACTAATTTAGAGCAATTCCACTTACCTTAGCTAGGTGGCTCGACGATTCGTCGGCCGTATTTTATGAAACTGAATCCGTAGGAATGCTCTCTGCTGCTAAATACCTCGGTATCTGGGATTAATTTGAGTTTGGGCAGCGTTTGGCAGCGTAATCGGATGAAAATTATATAATTTCCTTCGTTCTTACCTTCTCACTGCCGCTTTTCTCTGTTCTCTGGAAATTTATATGTGATTAAATAATTTAACACCAAAGTGGCCTTTATATACTTGGGCCTGGACAAGGGCAACGTGTCACAGAGCCATCGCGGAGGCCTCACCTCCGTGACACGCTGCCATCGCGGAGGGGCTCTGCCTCGGCTCCTCCCGCGATTGTTCGACGGGTTTCTCGTCCGATCTTTTTCCCGGGCCTTTCTACAGCACGTATGGCCTTCAAATGTGCTTAACCAACATGCGAATAGGTCGTCTAGGTGCTGGGAATTCTACGGGGTATGACACCAGTTTTCCCCATATTGTGCCTTGGTCGGCCCTTAAACACCCCCGTCGAGCGGATACGCCTGGGGTGTTGATTCAGGAGTCCTTCGGACTCAGGTACAGTTATAGTCAAGGGCTCAGCGAGCCTAAGTGCATACCCAGGGGACCGACAGGATGCTTATAGTTATTATAGGAGATGGGACGACCGGGGTAGGGGTATAGATTGCGTGTTGGTTGTACCTCCCGGCTTATGGGGGTCGGGTAAGGTTTGTGTGTGCTATGTTATGTTATGTTATGTTATGCCATGTTATACTAGATACGAGTAGATCGACAGTAGAATGATGCATCTCCAGGTATGACTCCTACTCCTTCCAGTATAGTTAAGAGTAGGCATAGCTTCACATTTTCAGTCAGTTAGTCTATTCCTTCCTATTTCAGTTCCATCAGTTGTGTTGTTGTTTTCAGATATTTCTTCAGTTATTGTTTTACATACTCAGTACTAGTGGTACTGACGCCCCTTGGGGGCGCTGCATTACTTGCCTGTAGGTACTCATAGACGAGGGTCCGATACCTCGTGATTCCAGCCAGCTCACAAGGTCATCAGCTCCAGTCATCCGGAGCTAGATAGCTAGAGGTTTATCCCTTTTCTTTTGTTGTGCAGCATGGGTAGGCCGGGGCCCTGTCCCGACCATCTTATCAGTATTCTTAGAGGCTTGCAGTCTGTATATATTTCCCTGTGGTCAGATGAGCCGGTGGTGTGAGGCCGTGCAGTTGTATAGCTGGTAGTACTTCTGTTTCTTTTATGTTGGCCGTGTGGGGCCATAGCTTGACAGTAGTGGTGACCTTGCCGGTCACGTAGCTTTCCAATATTTCATTGTTGAGTTAAAGATAACTAGACAGCATGGTGGCCTTGTTGGCCCGCATAGGCTCCCCTATATTGATATGTTTCTGGTTAGCTGTTAGTACAGGTACAGATGGCTATAGGCCTAGTCGGCCGGAGGCTGTATTTACAGCCGTTATATAGCTCGTTATTTCCCTGAATCTGAGTTAGAGCCAGCCATGCACCAGATGTGCTCAGGCTCAGTAGTCTAGCAGTTCAGGTCCTAGTAGGGCACCAGGTGCCAGTCATACCCCCCAAAGCGGGGTGTGACACCTTTACTTATATAGTAGATGATTTAGTGTATAGAGTTTAACTTATACACGAAAGATTAAATCATCGACTTTTATAAGTATAAAGTTTATATATGCTCATAATCTAAGATGCAAATTGGACAAATTCATCGGTAAGATTATAGCACAAGAATAAATATAATTTATATTGATTATGAAAATGGTATAATTTCAACTTCTTATGCTAGTATATTCTGTATGTATTGAACGAACCAAGTAGAGATAAGTGGTTTTATTTGACTTAATAAAATAAATTATGTAGATCATTAAATGTACTTATACTCTTAATCTTAATATAATTATTATGATCAATGTAATTTGTTTATTGTTTTGATCTATCAAAAGGTGAAACTCTTTCGTAGTTATAATGTTCCCCGTAACATCCAAAGTACCACATTCATTCGTTACCACATTCATTTGTTGAATTGTTTGTGAGAATTATAACGTATAGCCTTAATGGAAGAAGAAAAAACAAATTCTTCCGGCCATTATGATCTTTAAATAATGTTTCATTTTCTAAACCTATATATTTGAATATCTTCTTTATGGAAAAAAAATATACACAAAAAAATATATTAACTCTTTAATTGACTTTCTTTCTAGAATACTTTATTTTTTCTAGACTTTCTTTCTTTGTGAAATTTTAGGCAATTGTATTTGTGCAACTCCAAACTTTCATTCATGAGCGCACGTGTTTGGAAGAGCTGTGGAACCTTGGGGAGTGACCGGCCTTAATGATTTGCACTAAAGTCGGGTCAAAATCGCTTTCAAGGCAGTCGCTTGCACAACATAGTATTTGTATAAATTATTTATCTGTTAGAGTGGCTTAAAGTCCCACATTGGTTGGGGAATGGACTGGTAGTTTGTTTATATGGACTTGGGCAATCCTCCCCTCATGAGCTAGCTTTTGAGGTTGAGTTAGGCCCAGGTGCCATATCTTTACATGGTATCAGAGTCAAGTCCATTCCCGTTTGGACTCCCAGTCCACACTCCAGTCGGGCCTGGGTGTGAAGGGGGTGTTAGTGGGTTAAAAGTCCCACATCGGTTGGGGAATGGACTGATGGTTTGTTTATATGGACTTGGGCAATCCTCCCCTCATGAGCTAGCTTTTGAGGTTGAGTTAGGCCCAGGTGTCATATCTTTACATGGTATCAGAGCCAGGTCCATTTGCTAACAATTATATGGGCTAACATTCCCCCTCAAACTCATAATGCGACAGTAATAAGCATTGAGAGTTTGTCACACAAGAAACGAAACCGAGACGTCGACTGAGCCTTCGTAAAAAGGTCAGCAATCTGCAAGGCTGATGGAACAAAAGGAAGCGATATAGTCCCGAGCTGAAGATGATGACGAAGTAGAACACATTGAAGGAGTTCCAGTCCGAGAAGAAGAAGGAAACATCCCAATATCACTGTGGAACATTTCGTCAAACATATCCTGCAATTCCTCAAAGGTTTCTCCCTGATTTTCATTGGTCTTATTTTGGCTCATCATAGCTGTCATTTCATTCAGGAAATCACCCATGCCATTTTCGTCATCATCATCACCAGAGTCATAAACTCCTACATCATACAGAAACCTTTTGTTGGGATCCGATAGCACAGAATATGCTTCTTGAATTGCCTGAAATTTCTTCTTCCCCTCCTCCACGAACTTTGAATTCCCCGATGCTGAGCAGCAATCTGGATGCCATTTCAGTGCAAGTTTCTTGTAAGCATTCCTAAGCTCTGTTTCTGTGCATTCCTTTTTCAACTCCAAAACTGCATAAAAATCATTGCTTTTGTCTTCTTCAGCAGCCATTCTTCAATACTCACACGAAAAACCGATCAACATAAACTTAAACCCAGAATATTTCCTGTCTTGTCGACGAATTAAATACAAAGCTCAGCCTTCAACAACAAATCCAATCTTGACAAAAGCAAAGTGAATACACCAAGATAAGCAACCCCAAAACAACGATAAGAACAAAATACCCTAGTCACAAAACAAACCAACAACGACGTCCAAAACAAACAAAACCAACAAAATACCCTAGTCACAAAACAAACCAACAACGGCGTCCAAAACAAACCAAACCAACAACGACAATCATACAACGCCGTCCAAAGCAAACCAAACCAACAACGAATTTGCTAACAAGAAACCTTGGTTTCTTGGATCAAACATATCATTGAAAGAATATCCCTGTTTGTCTCAATATCTACCCATCGATCTCCCACCCAATCCTTTGAGATTCTAAGATTCTTTTTATCTATATTCAAGAACATCCTCTCACCAGGAACATAAACTCGATATTCCTTTTCTGATTTGTCTGCGTCAACAATTATTCCTTCCCACCAACCATCACTCCACCAGGCATCAATAGGCGCTCCCACATCAAAGGCAAGATCTCCCGGATCACAAGGACGGTAAGCATGCAACTGAACTTAAAGTCAATGAGAATGATTGTAATAACAGCAGCAGCAGCGGCAGCGACAAGCATGACTTAGACTGCCACCTTAGCGATGATAATGATTCTTTCAACACAGACATTGACAACGAATTTAGCGGAAGCATCAAACACAGGAGAACATCAACCTAATCCGCGAAAATTGGTGATTATTTACAAGTAGGGAAGAATCGATTTATTTTGGCTCTGATACCATAAAGACATGACACATGGGCCTAACTCAACCTCAAAAGCTAGCTCATGAGGGGAGGATTGCCCAAGTTCATATAAACAAACCATCAGTCCATTCCCCAACCAATGTGGGACTTTTAACCTACTAACACCCCCCTTCACACCCAGGCCCGTTTGGGCTCCCAGTCCACATTCCAGTCGGGCCTGGGTGTGAAGGGGAGTTTTAGAGTGGGTTAAAGTCCCACATTGGTTGGGGAATGGACTGGTAGTTTGTTTATATGGACTTGGGCAATCCTCCCCTCATGAGCTAGCTTTTGAGGTTGAGTTAGGCCCAGGTGCCATATCTTTACATTATCATTATATTAATTCCTATTTTATGTCAATATTGTAGTATTTTTTGTACAATAGTGAACCTAGTTTTTAGTCTAGCAACATTATGAAATTGTAGACATTTCCGGTCCACTATCTCCAAATTAATTGTCACATATAACAACTCAATTCAATAAGTATTAAAGACTTCGGGTTAGTCACATTATAATTCCAAAATTGTCTAGATCATGTCTTATATCTAATGTTAATTCTATAACTAGTTCTCATGTTCCTAATAGGAGTAAAATAATCATTAAATGATGTGGTGAGATGAATTTAAGTTATTTTTTTTTAATAAAAAGTCTCGAATTTAAATTTTAAAGATAAAAAACTCCTATATAGCTTCTCTTTTATAATAGCTGTGAATTTTAATAAATCAATCATTGACTATCATTTACTAGATGCTTAATTAAATAAATATAGAAATAAAATAAGTATACCATGTCCATAAAAATCTCCACCAAATTAATATGATTCATGATGACCATAGTAGTTTCTCGTGAAGCTTCAATTTTAATTCCTTGACTCATAGGTAAACTTCCTCTAGGAAATCTCCTGTCATACTCGTCTTCATTCAGGAAATTTGTTGGGCCATGGATGTTGGGCAACCAAAGTGGCTCTCCCATTTGAGCCATTTCAAGAAGCTCCTCCACAGCTGTCATTGCTACCTTAATAATATATGGCTTTGAAATGCAATCAACCTTGTGGTAATAGAGAACAAAAATTATTGATTTTGAGTTATATATACTATTAGTAGTGCAAAAATATTTAATATGAAATAATTCAACATCAGCATATTACTTAAGTTCAAATCATGACGAAATATGTTAAATTGTTATGAAACGGTAAAGCAAAAGGAAGAATGTTGTAGAGAAAGAAAGAAGAGAGGGATGATTTACAATGAAAAGTACCCCTTTATTTATAAGGATAATTCCTCCAAATTTTACTCCAAAAGGTAGACTTTCACTATAATATAAATACACACATTCACTATAATACAAATATCTTTATAGATATTTATTATAATACAACTACATTTATAACATAGTCTAATTAATCAATCTTTTTTTACTTTTGGTTAGCTCTTCTTTTAGGAGAGCATTTTCAATCCTCAATTGTTGATCATTATATGAGGTTTCACCTAAACCGAATCTAGGGTCTCCACAATTAGGCCAACATGTACTGTTGATAGCTTCACTTAACCGCAGACATTCAGCCCTGAGCTTATCGTTTTCGGCTCGAAGTAATGAGTTCTCATCGTGTTCACCTTGATTCTGCAGGATAATAGTAATTCAAAAGCCACAAAATAATAAATTTATCATAAGGACTTGCTAGCTAGTTCTAAATTAAATAATTTATCCAATTAATTTCATTGATAATAATTTTAACTTACATCAAATTACATGAATTTTTCTTGAATAATGATTTTAAAAAAAAAGTGAGAATTTGTATTAATTAACCATAGAAAATTTACCATTAAAGTGTGAATGCATTTATTATAAAAGTCAAATATTTTCTAACTGCATGCCACTAACATTTTGACAAACAAGAGCAAAACACTATGCCAATTTTAGAGATTATTGTTCAAATGTACATCATCAATTAATATAGACAATAAAAATTACCATTTTTTATTTTAAAATAAGTTTTATTTTATTTTAAAATAAATATGTTTGACTAAATCAATAGCACATTGATTTTTTTCCCTTCTAATTTAACCTGATTTAAATGAATGAAGTCTTACATAACCATGAAACCACTAAAATAAGTATACTTCTCTTTCAAGACATTTGTTAAAGTGTAAATTAATTTAAAAAAAATTACTCTTGAGAAGTGAATAATATTCTTAAAGGGTATGGTCAAATTGAAAATATCATTTATTCTGAAACGGAGAAAGTACTAGCTAGTATTATATACCTTCACTTTGGTACGTTTATTTTGGAACCAAAATTTGACCTGCAAAGGCTCTAACCCTAGTTTACGACTGAGCTCCATCCTTTGCTTCTTTTCTGGTTGAGGACACTCCTTAAACAAACTTAAATCACAGAAATAACAAAATATTAATATTACCATAGACACTTTTAAAAGGAAAAAACTGTGTTTAGAGGAATGAGATATTTTATACGCTTCCATTTCTTGGATCTGTTGCTGGGTGTGGCGGTAATGGCACGTCCTCTTATTTGGACGCGCCATCATTATTTTGTTCGTCATCTAATTGATTGTTGTTGCCTTTGGATTTGCTATCGATTTCGTCATCTCCCAGCAACAGCTGCATTATGTCATTTTCCAATATTGTCTCTGACTCTATAGTTTCCAACATTGTATTAAACTGGATCTCTAACATGCTACTTGACTGACATATATAAATGAAAATATTTTTAAGATATCAAAAATAGAGGTGATGAGATCATTTTTGCTCTCTTAATGACTCGGAACGCAAAATTTTAAAATTAAAAATGAAAAATTCTTATCAATTGAGCAACCCCCTCTTAATTATATTTTATATGTTTCTTTTATTTTTTTTGGTTGTTGTACAAAAGAGAAGAGATAACACTATAAATAAAGACCGAAAAAGAGGACACAAGTCGTTTTTCAAATAAATTGTCTATTTATGATATGTATTAGTGGATAAAAACCAATGTTGAAAATATATGAAAACTATAAAAATTTTGTTTGACCATAATTCATACTCCCTCTCCTCTCCTCTCCTCCCCCTCCCCCCCCCCTCCCCCCACAAAACTTGTAGCATGGGGTTAGTCGATGGGACAGAAGACCTAAACGTGATTTTTTAAACTTTTGAGAAGGATTTTTATTCGAAAACGAGAAAACAATTAATGGTAAACATTAGAAAATTTTTTATTTGGTCTCTTATTCGCCATATATAATTTAGATCTACGTGATGTAAGTTCTAACGTTAAAAAAAATACATCCCTTTAAGGTTTTTTAAAATTTCAAAATTCGATATCGAAATTTTAATTTAAAATAGAAAAGAATTTATTCATCTTGCAACAATCCTCGATAATAATATTAGTGAGATTAATTGAAAAATGGGCTAGAAATCAGGCCTCCATATATACGTTAGATTCAAGGACATATTAAAAAAATATTAAAAAATCAAAATAAATAAAAAGTGTTTATAAGTTTTACCTGACCAAGCGGGAGTCCAGATGAAGAAGGAACATTCCCAGGACCATTTGCAATCATCGAAAAATTCTGATAGCAAATTCAAATCGAATTTAATTAAGTATGAAATTTTTTTATCCATTTTACAACAATCATAGATAGTAACGTTAGTAAGATTAAATGACTAATCAATTAGAAAACCAACTGACATTATTTGATGACGTTTCTTTTCTAGAAATTAGAACTCTAGAAATGCGTAGAGAACATGCATTAGATTCAAGAAAATATAGAAAAAAATTAATTTTAAAAAAGGATAAGAAAATTTTAGAATTTCGACCTAAGCAAGTGAGAGTCCAGACGAAGAAAAATCATTTCCAATTATCGAGGAATTCTGATTAATCGGATTCATGATCAGCAAAAACCCTAAAACAATGTAACATGTTAGTATAAGAAAGTCAACTTTTTGAATTTATATATATTATTTTTAATTTTTTTTCGGCTGATCAAGGAAAGAAAATTTCAACAAACCAATTAAAAACTAAAGGTTTCTCATATAAAAAACATTATCAGGTGGTTTTGCTTTGTACAAGTATGTGTATGTGCAGTAAAAATAAATTTTGAAAAAATATCACTCTCAAAATAATCTTAAGCAAGATGTCCCACTTTCTATTTAAATGTATAAAAATTACTATCAACCTGCTAGAATATAACAAGATCAGATCTCCAAAACAAACTCAAACTTATATCTAGCTATATATGTAAAAAATATACATATCAATAATGAATTTTGTGCTCTTAACAAGTTTTCTGTAGAAGGTTGAGAAAAGGGAAAGTACTTTTGAGATCAAATGTGATGAAGAAATAGGAAAATGGAGAAGGAAAGAAGACCAACAAGAGTGATGAGAGAGAGAGAGGGAGAGGTGAGTAATTGTAAGGTGAGAGATGGTGCCACTGCTTTAAGTAGAGTGGAGAGAAAACTTCTAATTACTGTTCAATAAAAAGAAACAGTAGGAAAAAGAAGAAACTAGAAAATTATGTCTTGAAATACAAAATATCTTAATTATGCAATACAAACTAAATTTAGTATCATTTTTAGAAGTTAATTTTGAAATAATCACTTTTTATATACCATGAATAATATAAGTGTTGGTTATTTTCTACTATTATTGAAAAGGTTTTATTACAATTATACCTATGATAAAAGTTGTTACGACGTTGAACATAAATTGATGTGTAAAATGAATTAAAGAATATACAATACATCATCTTCTTAGATATTAAAAATATTCAAATTTACTCATCTTCCAAAAATTTTAAAATGTTATTTGATTTGCTTTATTTAAATTTAGTGAGTAATTGCCTGATCGTTAGAACAACTTATCAAGTTACTAAAACAAATATCTGTTGATATCTTAAGTGAGGAATAAATTGATCCATAAAATGAATGAAGGGGTCAGTTCATTCCCTTTAAATTTAGTAAATTGCCGCGTAGTCATTAATTAGAATGACCTATTAATTAGTTCGATTGAAAGAGAATTTTGGGAAAAGTTCAAAAGGTATACACCCGCTTTCTCTATCAAATAAATAGGACTCATGGGGAAATCGAGAGATTCATATCCATAACCTACACAGCATAACATTACAATGGAATACGTAGATGCAACACAATATACTGAATAACCCTATATCGGAAATACTCTAGATGACCCTCTATCAAATATATTCATTTCACTTCTACAATGTCCGTATGCATGAAATATAATCAATGTCATAGTCAATACAAGATTCAAATTCCAGCCCAGAGAATCATAATCCACTATGAATCAATAAATGAGAGTAAGAAAGTGAAAGTATAAACAAGTGAGCAATATGAACCATAACTCCATCAATATATCAAGTATCATGCTCATAAATTCATGAAATAACAAAGAACGGAGATAATTACCAAATTACTCTTAGCATGATACTGGAACCCACATAAATGCTCGTTATCTAATTTATAAAGGACATTCATTATCCATGCCCCTTAATTCAATAATCAAACAACTCTAACACTTTATATGGAGTCAAGAAAGTCTTAACTTGCCAAATTACAAACTTGTGCTTTGCTATGCCTCCGAACGATTTCAATTTGTTCAAATACGAAATCTATATAAGCATGCGAGTCTGTGGACATTCATATTGCTATACTATATCTCAGGCCCAAAAGATCAACTCCGATATCCCAAGGTCAAAATAATAAATTGACACAAAAATTAGTGTATCCATAAGATCAGAAGCTTATGCACTAAAAATCATTGAAATTCGATCACTAACAGATCCTCAAATTGAAGAATGACCATTTTTCACATCTAAGTATTAAACTAATCAATTTATGGGATTAAATTATGAAAATAATGATGAAATAACGGAAAATAGTAAATACTAGGGCAGCTTCTTATCTCCGATTCAAAACAAGCACAACGCCTTTAAAATTACCAAAATTTGAGACCCCTAGCCTCCAAAATTAAAATATGAACTATGAAATCAAATTCAGGAATTAAACATTTTCCATGTATTAAATTCACTTCACGAACGCAAGGACCCTCTGCGATCACAACCAAGTGATCCAAACTCAGCCCTATTCAAGCACAATGAGAGTCTCGCAAATGCAAAAAGTGAAGTACATGTATCATATAACAAAAAACAACAAAATTAAAATTAATCCAACTCTCGAATAATAAACCCTCATATTTCATCCTGCACCTTACGAATTCAAACTAAATATGCAGATCGATCATAAAACACATTCCGAATATGTTAAAATCATCAAAATACCAATTCGAATTTTCTTGACCAAATATTGTCATGGTCAAACCTAAACTTTCCAAAATGCTCAAATCTAACCAAAGATCAAAATCATATCTGAACCCCTTGGGACCTATTCTTATTATTCAACTAAGTCATAAAATACCCTCCTGACCTAATGGAGCTGTCAAAACTTAAATTCAACCTTTTAAACCTAAAATATTTACTTTGATCAAACTTCTCAAACACCAAATTTCTAATACCGAAAATCTTCTATGAAATACATCTCATCACCTCGATAATCATGTTAGCAATTGCTGCAAGTCACAAATTACATAATGAATCTACGGAAAGGGTTGAGCAAAGAAAACAACCATGAGGGTCAATACATCATCCACCACTAAAACTCAAGTTCATTCTCAAACTGAAAGAGAAAAAAGTGTCTGCATTATCGAATAGATGAGGATATCTGCTCCACGTATCTGCCTTAACTCCCCAAAGTGTCTCCTCAACAGGATGATTCTCCACTGCACCTTCAATGATCCAATCTTCTTATACCTCAGCTTTTGAATCTGCCTGTCCAGATTAGTTTTAGGTTTCTCCCCAAATACCATATCCTATCTAACAGCACCAAATCCCATTGAATCACATAAAAATCATCATAACAGTATTTTTTCAGTATCCAAACATGGAACATTGGATGATCACTTGATAAAACCTAGAGGCAAAACCAACTCATAGGCCACCTCGTCAATACGCTATAATACCTCGAATAAACCAATGAATCTACGGTTGATTTTGTCCTTCTTCTCAAATATCATAACACCCCCATTGATGATACCTTTATAAATATCTTCTCACCAACCATGAACTCTAGGTCACAAACTTTTCAATCCACATAACTTTTTTATCAACTTTGGCTATGAGGAGCCAATCTTAAATCAACTTGACCTTGTCCAATAATATCAAGGTCTGTATCCTATGGCTTGACCTCAAATGAATCAAACCAATCAATCAAAGAATAATATCTCCTACCATACAAAGCTTCAAATGGATCCGTATGAATGCTGGAACAATAATTATTATTATAAGCAAACTCTATCAAAGGAAAAAAATTGACCCCCAATGACCTCCAAAATAAATTACATAAGCATAAAGCACATCCTTAAAACCTGAACAATCCATTTGTCTGTAGTTAGAATGTTGTGTATATACTGAGTTCTACTTGATTATCCTACTCCTTTTGCATGAATCTCCAAAAACGAGATGTGAACTAAGTACCCTAGTCTGAGATGATAGTAATAGTCACCCATACAAATGGACTATCTCTTGAATATTGATTCTGGTCAATCTCTCTAAAATGTAGGTAGTCTGAACCGAAGTAAAATAAGCAGATTTAGTCAACCTATCCATGATGACCCAAATAGTATTAAACTTTCTCAAAGTATGTGGTAACCTTACCATTAAATTCATAGAAATACACGTCCACTTCCACTCAAGTATAGGCATCCTCTAAATTCTATCTTCTAGTCTGTAGCTCTCATACTTCACTTGCTGGCAAACTAGGCATCGAGACACATGCTCTGTAACGTCTCTCTTCATCCTACATCACCAATAGTGCTTCTTCAAATCATGACACATCTTGACTACTTTCGGATGAATAGAATACCTAGGAAATGAGTCTTCTCCATGATCTATTTGATCAAATCATCTACTTTTGGAACACAAATATAACTCTTGATTCTTAAAACACCTTCCTGATTAAAAATTTCTTCCTTAGCTTCACCTTTCAGCACTTTATCTTGAATCATCTTCAAACTACCGAGCCTTAATATGCTTTGCCAAAAGTGACTATGCCTTAATAAAATCAAGAACACTATTGGTTTTCAAATACTCAAGTCTCACAAAGTTATTAGCCAAAGATTGAACATTTATGGCCAAAAGATGTTCCTCCACCAGCAACATAGCCAAACTACATATACTAACTGTCTTCCAAATCAAGACATCTGTTACCACATTAGCCTCACCCCAATGGTAATGAATAGTTATATCATAATCCTTAAGCAACTCTGCTCTTTTCCTTTATCTCAAATGTAGATCTCTCTGCCTGAAAATATACTAGAGGTTGTGATGATTTGTGAAAACCTCACAATGGACATCATAGAGATAATGCCTCAAAATCTTCAAAGTAAATACTATAGTGCCAATTCCAAATCATAAGCAGTGTATTTCTTCTCATGAATACTCAACTGCCTTGAAGCATAATCTATCACCTTGAATTTATCCATCCATATACATCCATTACCAACTCTAGAAGCATTGCAATAGACTCAAAGCCTTCATCCTCCACAAGTAAGGTTAAAATAAGAATCAAAGTCAACAAGTCTTGAGCTTTCGAAAGCTTGCCTTGCACTCATTTTACTACTAAAAAGTCATATTATTTTGAGTCAATTTCGTTAATGGATATGCAATAGAAGAGAAACCCTCCACAAATAGCCTGTAGTAGCCAGTCAATACCAAAAAACTCTGAATCTCGGTAGACGAAGTAGGCCTAGCTCAATCTCTAACTGCCTCAATATTATTTGGATCTACCACAGTATCTTCCTTGACACCACATGTCCCGAGAATGCCATGGAACTCAACCAATACTCACACTTTGAGAACTTGGCATACAACCACTAATCCTTCAAGGTCTAAAGCATGATACTCAAATATTACTCATGTTCTTCTCTACTATGGGAGTAGATAAAGATATCATCGACGAAAACAATAATGAAGGAATCCAAATTGGGTCTGAATTCACTGTTTATCAACTTGATGATCATTAGTCTACCCAATATACATGACCAAAAACTCATAATGACCATAATGGGTCCTAAAAGATATCTTGGAAATATATTTACCCTAATATTTAACTGATAGTAATCGTATCTCAAATCTATCTTCGAAAACACTGAAATACCCTCGTCACTACTTTGTTGGGGGTCAATCAATCATACTTGTTGGGTACACATTATTTTTTTTATACTCATACTACACTTATAAATACCCTTAACCTTGAAAATTTGATATTTAAAGATTTGAAATCTTTTTTAAATTTTTATTTTAGAAATTAATAAAACGATATAACTATACACATGCAATCAAAAATTAAAAATCAAAAAAAGAATTAAAAATTAAAAAATGTTATGAAATAATAAAGAAAGAACAAGAATATTATAGAGAAAGAGAGAAGGAGAGAAACTCTTATTTCTCTTGATGGGATTAAATACAATGAAGGAGAAACCCTCTATTTATAGGGATAATTTCTCCTAACTTTTCTCCAAAAGATAGACTTTCACAATGATATAAACACATATATCCAGTACAATACAAATACCTTTATAGACATTCACTACAACACAAATATGTTTATAACACTCCCCCTTGAATGTCTATTTGATAGATAATGTGCCTCGTTAAAACCTTACTAGAAAAAACCCAGTGGAAAAAATCTAGTGAAGGAAAAAGAGTACACATATCTAATAACGCATTTTTGGCTGCCTCATTAAAAACCTTACAAGGAAAACCCAGTGGGACAAAACCTCGCAAGGGAAAAAGAGTACAGCGCGTATTAACTCCCCCTAATGAGAACATCCTTGAATCTTTGCATCCTGATCTTGTGCACCATCTTCTTGAAAGTTGCAGTTGGTAGAGATTTGGTGAATAAATCAGCCACATTATCACTTGAACGAATCTGTTGCACATTGTTATCACCATTCTTTTGGAGCTCATGTGTGTAGAAAAACTTTGGCGAGATGTGCTTCGTTCTATCTCCTTTTATGAATCCTCCCTTTAGTTGTGCTATGCATGCAGCATTATCTTCATACAAAATTGTGGGTACTTTGTCACAATTCAAACCACATTTTTCTCTAATGAGATGTATCATGGACCTCAACCACACAGATTCTCGGCTTGCTTCATGAATATCTATTATATCAGCATGATTTGATGAAGCAGCTACCAGAGACTGCTTTATAGATCTCCAAGATATGGCAGTACCTCCACATATGAACACGTAGCCAGTTTGAGATCGAGCTTTGTGTAGGTCAGATAGATACCCTGCATTAGCATAATCAACAAGATCCAGACTTGCTAACAAATTAACCGAATGTTATGCCTTATAGTATTAGCAAGATATATTAATGCAACAATCACAGTAAGATATGGTACTTCAGGACCAAGGATTTCCTCATATAAGAATTATGAACAAGTTTAAAGAAACTTGTAAATGCTTCAGGCATTTTGAATCCTTCATGATTTTCATATAAATTTTATCAAGTGATAGCATTCATTAGTATTTAAATGCGTGACATCTTCTAGTGTCTGGACTACAGGTCCAATAAGCTTTATGCTTACCAATACGCATCATTTCACTTGATAATTATTCCTACATCAGCATGCTTTAATAGATGTAGTATTCAGATCCTCACAATCTTTTACAATATTGCGCACTATATTGTATCAAAAATATCGTAGACGATCAGTTCCAATGCGACATAACTTATTGAGATCTCTTCATTTTTCATCATTTTCAGGTACCTGAACCTTTGCCAAGGTTTTATGAAGTGTTATGTCGTGGTGCTTTCTCAAAGCACTTGCCTCATCATTATGACCATCTTAATCACTTGCTCCTCTACTTCTTCAAGAAGTTCTATATTTGGAACCGTTTGGTCTATCAAGCTTCAGGCGTCTCATAGACTCTATCCTTCAAGGACTTTCCATTGGAGCATTTGCAACTGAATTATAAAACAGAGTCAGCAAATACATCTGACAATTGATGTGCAATATTTTGCAAGTGAATTATCTCTTGAACTTTAAGTTCACTTTTTCTTTTTTTCGAGGATCTAGATAATTCATCCCACACTCAATTTTTAGTTGCTAATCACTTCTCCCCCTAATGTTAGAAAAACTAACATTTACTCCCCAGGTTCATTTGGGTACCCATGTTTGTGCGTTATGGTGGGGCAATTGAATCATATATCGCACATTCAAATTTTAGATGGAATTATTTGGTCCCTGACCCTGAACCAATTATGATAGGGGAACCTTGTTGGCTTGATGCATTCAAGTGTTGTTATATGTTAAATAAACATATCTCATACCAAATTTTATTTGGGAGTTTTATTCTCATAACCAATGATTTAGCTTTAATTGGAGGCATACAATTTTCGCTAAACCAACATAGATATGAATCAGCATTATCAACATGATTTTATAATTTGGAACTATGCTCTTAATTTAATAATTCGAGCAACAACCTTACAAAAATCAATTGTAAGTTGACATCAAAACACATGTGACCATACCATGGATGCATCTATTAGCAAACGGTTCACATGGTAGGTGAATGAGCCCATATTCACCATTTTATAAGTTCCCAAATTTCAGGAAATATAATTCCAATCTTAGCTGATCAAGATCATTCTATCACGAGAATAAGCAACACAAGAGAATTCTTGAAGAATCTTTTATTTCTTCAACATATAGCCACGTGAATTCTCAATTATTTTTGCATCACATTTGAACCGGGATGGCCAACCGGTTATGCCAACTTATTTCAGTAAACTTCTAGTTTACTTTCGTATGTGATTTCATCATCATACCCATATTTATGTACTACAAATTAAAAAAAAACGGCGGGTAATCTTTTACATAAATATTTATAACCCGCTTCAATTGTAGTAGCATGAAGATATTAGATCTTCCCATAATTTATAGTCTCATTTTTTTTTCAATGTCATTGAAACTTATAAGTTTCCTTTTGAGACTTAATACAACAATTTCATTCCTTCAGGTAGTAATACATTAGCTCTTCCGGAGCTCTCAATTAATTTTGTATACTAGCACATATCAATCATATCAAAATAGTTTCTCCACATAGTTTCAACTTTGAAACAATTTTGAATATTGATGAGCTATACTCATGAACAGACTTATAGTCTTGATGGATCCCATCATATCGTGCCTTTGGGTGGATGACCATCTTCAGGTGGTCATACCTTTCTTTTAGGCTATTCCACAAAACAAGTGTATCCTTGATCGTGAGATATTCAATTTTAAGAATTTCGTCAAGATAATGACGCAAAAATATCATAGCCTTAGCACGATCTTGTTTTGATGCTTTGTTTTCACTTTTAATGGTATCTCCAAGACCCATTGCATCCATATGGATTTTTGATGCTTTGATTTCCCTTCAGGGACTAGATCTTTATTAGATCTATATTTGTAACATTTGTCAAAGTTCTCAATTTCTCATTCTTCAGGAATGGAACATGATCATCTAAATATGCCTTAACCACATAAGGTATGATAGCTTAAAACCTCTTTTAAGATATTGCTACTTCGGGAGCAAATTGAGGTATGCATATAACATAGATGATTTCTCTTACATATTTTCACAATATTGTTCTGCTGGAACAAATATATTTTCACAATATTGTTCTTCTGGAACAAATATATTTTTCATAATATTGTTCTTCTGGAATAATTATGAGGCATGAATTGCCAAGTGAATCAATAAGTCGTTCCTCAAGTTCATATACAAAATCAATATTGTTATTAGTAAATACATAAATATCAAGAAATACTAACCTTCATCTTTCTAAGAAAACTTTGATTTTTCTTACCTTAGATCTTTCAAAGTTTGAGTGCTCAAGGCAGAGACTCGTGCTGATAACGTGTTATGAAATAATAAAGAAAGAACAAGAATATTATAGAGAAAGAGAGAAGGAGAGAAACTCTTATTTCTCTTGATGGGATTAAATACAATGAAGGAGAAACCCTCTATTTATAGGGATAATTTCTCCTAACTTTTCTCCAAAAGATAGACTTTCACAATGATATAAACACATATATCCAGTACAATACAAATACCTTTATAGACATTCACTACAACACAAATATGTTTATAACAAAAAAAATATATTATAATGAGTACCTTTCTAGATCACCTTAATTAGAAATTGAGAAATCATTTTTCTCTTCTTATTTTAATTTTAAATATTAATTTTGTCAAACTTAATAAATATTGGGTATGTTTCTCCACAAAATAAAAATGCATGATTGAATAATAAATTATTAATACATTATGAATAAAATTACGGGAAGCATACCCAATATTAAATAAATTTATTATTCAATCATGTATTTTTATTTTGTGAGAAAATATACCCGGTATTTATTAAGTTTGAACAAAATTAATATTTATAATTAAAAAAAATTCAACTTCTAATTAAAGTGATATATATATATATATTATATGTATATTATATGTATATTATATGTATATATTAATTTCTAATTTTTCTTTGGATTTTAAATTTTTAATTGTATGTGTAAATTATATTAATTTTATTAAATTTTCAATGTTGAGAATATTTTTAGACCAAAAGGTAAAAGAAGAGTATTTATGAGTCATTTCTCATAGGTTATGTGTATTCTTGGCCCTTTTCTCTACTTTTTATGCAAATTCGGATGTTGATAGTAGTGGAGCTTGTGACAATGTCTAGAGGTTGTTGACTTGGAGATTCAGGATGAGTTGTTTGATTGATTTGCACCACTAGACTCTCATTCTATTTTTTATTTCATGCTTTTCTTATCTAGACGGTGTATTAAAAATATCTTTCTTTTATTCTTAAAATATGTGTTCAATCAAACACAATCACATAAATTGGGACAAGTAAAATATTTTAAATAAACAAACAAATTATAAACTTAAAAGGTATGCATTGAAAAATATTTAACAAATTAATAATTTTACTTTATAAATCAAACTTTCCCTTAAGTATACAATTTAGAGCAAATATATTCTTCGTTGTCACACCCCGCCTTGGGGGGTATGACTGGCACCTAGTGCCCTACTAGGACCTGAACTGCTAGACCACTGAGCCTGAGCACATCTGGTGCCTGGCTGGCTCTAACCCAGATTCAGGGAAACAATGGGCTATATAACGACTGTAAATACAGCCTCCGGCCGACTGGGCCTATAGCCACCTGTACCTGTACTGACAACTAACCAGAATATATCAATATGGGGGAGCCTATGCGGGCCAACAAGACCACCATGCTGTCTAGTTATCTGGAACTCAACAATGGAATACAGGAAAGCTACGTGACCGGCAAGGTCACCACTACTGTCAAGCTATGGCCCCCACACGACCAACATAAAAGAAACAGAAGTACTAACAGCTATACACTGCACGGCCTCACACGACCGACTCATCTGACCACAGGGAAATATATACAGATTGCAAGCCTCTAAGAATATTGATAAGATGGTCGGGACAGGGCCCCGGCCTACCCATGCTGTACAATAAAAGAAAAGGGATAAATCTCTAGCTATCTAGCTCCGGATGACTGGAGCTGATGACTCTGTGAGCTGGCTGGAATCACGAGGTATCGGCCCCTCGTCTATGAGTACCTGCAGGCAAGTAATGCAGTGCCCCACCGGGCGTCAGTACCACTGGTACTGAGTATGTAAAGTAGTAACTGAAAGAAATATCTGAAAGCAACAACACAACTGAGATAGGAAGGAATAGACTAACTGACTGGAAATGTAAAACTATGCCTACTCTTAACTGTACTGGAAGGAGTAGGAGCCATACCTGAAGATATATCATTCTATTGTCGATCTACTCGTGTCTCGTATCACATGGCATAACATAACATAACATAACATAGCACACACAAACCTTACCCGGCCCCCATAAGCCGGGAGGTACAAACAACACGAAATCTATACCCCGACCCCGGTCGTCCCATCTCCTATAATAACTATAAGCATCCTGCCGGTCCCCTGGGTATGCACTTGGGCTCGCTGAGCCCCTAACTATAACTGTACCTGAGTCCGGAGGACTCCTGAATCAACACCCGGGCGTATCCGCTCGACAGGGGTGTGTAAGGGCTGACCAAGGCACAATATGGGGAAAACTGGCATCCCATCTTCATCCCCTGTGGGATGGCATGCCACTCCGTAGAGCGACGTATCCTCGTCCTCTGGCGGACGAGTCGATACAGCTATTAACCCTGGGGCGGTCATGGACGCTAGGTAATCCAACCCCAAGACAATACAATGGTCTCAACTAGTAATACTATCTGCATATCCCACATACTGAAGCTAATGATAATAAAGTATTTGTATATACTGTATGCTGAACTAATGATAGTAATATGTACGTACTTAATACATGCTGAGACTGATAATAGTATATACGTATAAATATAATCTTCTGCCATACTGTGCTGAGTCTAATGCTGAACAAGATATAGTTTTTCTGCTGAAAACCATGTTGTACATTGAGTTTCTATAGTAACATGATTTACTATTTCTAACATGCCTTCTAAACTTCATTTTAACCTATCATTTTACTTCTGAGATGCCTTACAGATATTACATTGCTTTACTGGGTTTCAACTGAATACGATAATATCCTAACATTCTGTACTACATCACATACTGAGCATGCTGTGCAGTTCCTAACACTTGTATTAGAATCTATATCGTGCCAGCAAGTTTCGCGCTAAATATAACATGATGCTTCTAATATCGTACCAACATTCGTAATAAACATAACACATGATTTCTGAACATTCTACTGGCCTTTAAATTACTTCACTATACCGAGATTACTAACTTGCCGAGGAAACTAGCTTTACATACCTTCGCTTCTGATTTCCCGACTAACTGGCGTAGCTTGGTCAGTATTTCAGCTATTCCTCCCGACTGCATTCATATATATATCAATCAGTACTAAATACAACTTTATTCTGAAGGACGACATCAGTTTCGATATAATTATAGCCTAAACTTAGGCCTATCGAAAGACGGTCGAAAACTCGCTATTTCTCAGAAGTCCAGAAGGGAGAAATACTCACTTCACAGCTAGAAACACATAGACACTAGTTTGGAGCAATTCCACTTACCTTAATCTGGTAGCTCGACGATTCGTCGGCCGTATTTCACGAAACTAACACTGTAGGAATGCTCTCTGCTGCTAAATACTTCGGTATCTGAGGTTAATTTGGGTTTGGACTGCGTTTGGCAGCGTAATCGGATGAAATTATATTACCCTCTTCGTTCTTTTCCCTCCTCTGGTTATTCCTCTTTGTTTTCTGGAAATTTTTATAAGTTTAAATGAATTAAAACCGAAGTGGGGCTTTATATACTTGGGCCTGGACAAGGCCAACGTGTCACGGAGCCAACGCGGAGGCTCCACCTCCGTGACACGTTGCCATCGCGGAGGGGCTCTGCCTCGGCTCCTTCCGCGATGGTTCGACAGGTTTCTCGTCCGATCTTTTTTTCGGGCCTTTCTTTAGCACGTATGGCCTTCAAATATGCTTAACCAACGTGCGAATAGGTCATATAGGTGCCGAAAATCCTACGGGGTATAACATTCGTCTAAAAAGTGGATTATTTATAGCTTTGAAATTATAAAAATGGGTCAAATATACCCTTTCAGTTGATGAAAATGCGAAAAATTAATTTTAATTTTATTTTTAAAATTTTTTAATTAAAATAAAAGCAACGTAGGAGTATATTTAATCCTTCTCATAAAATTATTCAGCAGCATATTTAATTTGTCTTACCCATGATCTTTTTTTTTCTTACCTTTTTTAGTTCAATAATTAATTTAAATTTATTGTTTTGATGATCAATTTTTTTGTTGCACTCATCTTCTTGTTAAATATATCATAGATGCAGTGGAAAAAAAATTATCCAAAAATAAATAATAAATTATAATTTGATCACTTGAGATTAGGGCTGTTCATAGTTTGGTTTTTGGTTAAAGCAAAATTAAATTAATTTAGTCAATTTTTTAATTATTAAAATCAAATCAAATCAAATATAATACATATTCTTCGATTTGGTTCGATTTTTAAGAAATCTAATGATATTTCTCTCTTTTACTATTTTTTTCTACGATTAGAAAAAACTCACTCTTTTACAACTTATAATTTGTTATTACCCTTTTATTACAAAATTATAATTTTCTTAAAATATCGAAAAAATGATTTAAGATCTATAATCTCTGCTTCAGTATTAACCCAATAAGTCAAACTCTACAGAAACACGGCCAAAAGTGAAAGAAGTTTCATTCTGGAAAAAAAAATTAAATTAATTATAGTCAAAGTTTAAACAAGTTTCTTACATGCAAAACAGGCTCAAGTATTCTTGTGCACAAAACATTAAATTATTTTCGGACTTATTTTCTTTACTTGAACAAACTACAATTACTATAAGTGGATTGTGTGCCATTTGTGTTTTTAGAAAAGTTAACACTGCTATTATAGGAGAATTAAAATTAGTTATGATTGTCACTAACAACATATTTTGAGAATTGTTTCTTTTAAGAGTATTTTTATGAAAGTAATTTGTGTTTGATTAATAAATTTAAAATATATTTTTGATCAATAATTAGTGTTTGACTAAACTTTTTAAAAGTATTTCTAAGTACATTTTTCTCAAAAGTGCTTATCAAAAAAATATATTTGGGGGATAAACTTTTTTATTTAGTTTTTGAAAAACAGTTTCTGTTACTCCCCATAAGAACTTATTTTCTTCTAAAAATTTAGCCAAACATCTCACTTTTTTTTTTCAAAATAAACAGTTTTTGAATAAAAAAAAATTAGAGCTCCCAAAAACTTAGTCAAATAAACTATAAAATAGGATCTGAATCAAAATAGAAATTAAATCATGTTACATAAATTCAAATTATAAATAAATTTAAATTTGATCACGTGTATATTTTCCCTCCGTTTAAAATTAATATTTACTTTGACTTAAAAAATTTGTTACTGAATAATTTTCACTTTAAAATTTTGAAATTAAAGTTGACAATTATTTCAGCTATATTCTTAGTGGCTCAGTATTTAAGAAGAAAAATCAATATACTTTTATTAACAAGATAAAAGTTATAACTTAATAAACTATACATTGTATTTTTACTTTTTTTAACGCGCATGGAAAGAACTAATTAAGCAATCGATAAAATGAGACAGAGGGAATACTAGGAATTAATATCTTAGAAGGTCACTTAACTTTTAAAATTTATGTAGAAAAATCGTTGAACTTTCTTTTCTATCAATAAAATCACTCGATTAACACATTTCTCTTACAAAATCACTCAATTAAATTTAATTTATTAAAAAATTTGACGTGATAAAATAAATAATTTTTTTATGTCATGTAAACATGGACCCCATGAATAAATAAAATTAAAGAAAAATTATTTCTTCTACCCAACCTACTCATCCACCAATCAAAATAGGTTTCATCCCTGTCTATTCTCACAATAATTTTAATTCAATTTTTGAATATCAATTTTTATTTATTTTTAATATAAAATCTATTATAATTGAGTGACCTTTTGATTTCAGATATGATTTATCAGAACTATACTACTCTATGTTCGGTTGGTCAAATTTAACTTCTCATTATTGGTACTTTGATTCCACGTGGCACTGACTTATTTCGATTATGTGTTCGATATAATTTTACCTCATACATCAAGCAAAATAGGGGACTTCAAAAATGTGCAGTATATTCCTCTATCAAAACTCGTTTTATAGTTCAACTTTCAAACATTGATAGTGTGATTTAATTTATATCACGTATTCTTGGCTTTGCTATAAATTTAATTGTACCAATTTTTAATAAACACTCGGTATCATGACCGAAAGATGGTCACCGGAAAGATCTAAATTTACAATAGCTTTCAGTTCTCCAACATCTGATGGAAACTTTTCCTTTTATAAAATTTCATGAAAAATTTAGAGGAATTGAAAAAAAAAATTTGATTTTCTAACAAAGTTGATCTATTTGCTTTTGTGAAAAAAATACTTACTTTTAAAGAATTGAAACTGAGAAATTCATTATCTTTCTTTAGTTCTAAATGCAAAATTTATTTTTTCTAATTGAAGCGCAAAATTTGTTATTTCATAAACCAACAAAGTGGTTGGTTTTATATTAAAAATAAATTAAAGTTAATATTCATAAATTAAATTAAAAAGATTATGAAAATAAACATAAATAAAACCCATTTTGATTTGTGGTTGGGTGGGTCTAATATAAGAAAAAAAATTTCTTTGTTTTTATTTATTTTGGGTCCATGTTACATGGTGTAAAAAATAATTTCTTTTGTCATATCAAATTATTTTATAATAAATTTAATTGAGTAATTTTATTCAAAAAATATATTTTAAATTGAGAAAAATTTTATTAATACCAAATTTTTTTTAAATAACTTTACTATATAAATTCGCATAATTACAATAACCTTTTAAAATATCTAACTCCTAATACTAGTGTATCTCCACATTGTATAGTCATTATTACTCAAAACTTAACTACTGGTGTTTCAAAAACATCAAACAAAGGTGGAGCTATAATTTTGAATGTCGATTTGGTAGAATTCAAAGCCCCAAAAATTTAAGGATTCCTTGTTTAAATATTCACTCAGTATGTATATTTTTTTAATTTATGTGATATATTTTTTATTTTAGTAAATTTTAATAAAAAAGACATGTTTTATATTTAGTAATAATTTAATATTAAAAAAATTATTTCACCTTTAGTGAGATGATTTATAGTCAAACAAACATCTATGATTTATTTTAGATCGAAAATTTCAATAGTCTTTCTATATACTTTAAACTCCGTACCTTGTCAAAGTACATCACATAAATTGGGAAGGAGAAAGTGTAAATAATTTATTATAGGCTAAATATATAAATAACCCCTTCAATTTGCCCCCCATCTTTTATTTTCACTCCATTTTAGTTTTATTTTATTTTAACCCTCCAACTCTAATTTTTATATTTTTATTATTTTTATTTATACTCTTCAATTGTAATTTTGCATTTTAAAAATTGAATTCTATAGTTTTTGTTAAAAAAATGAAGAATGTCCGTTGATTTTTTTTTTTAAAAAAAATAATTTTCTTTTTATAGTTTCTTTACATTTTTGCGAAAAAATTATCGACGAATGTACATCAACTTTCTTAATCGAGAAAATAATGATTTCCCGATTCCTAATAGTATTTCATATGATGCGTGTTGTACGACATTGAATTTTAGTTTTAGCGCGAATTCCCATTGTTGATTAATTTGTTAAACGTTGTAATTTCTCCAAGATTGCGTTTAATATGAATAAAAATTAAAAAATAATAAAAGTTGTACATGATTAAGTTAATTTTTATATATAATTATTTATGAGATAATATTTTTTATTATTATGCAGATAAAAATATAATTTTATTTTTATGTGAAGATATTTGAGTGAAATTAATTATTCATATTGATTTATTATTTCCAACCAATATTATCAGGTGATTATCGGGTGCAAAAAAATCATTTGATTTATAAGAAGTTTGATTGATCTCAAGATAATAACTTGTTTGCATATGGGAATACTGTTATATAATGTTATTTTACAAGACAGTCAAATTCTATTGTCACGCAAATAAAAGTGTCAATCACTTAGTTGTTGTTATGAACAAGTTGAATGAGGAATTGTCTGCAACGAAAAGCTAGGTCACGAACAAGGTGGTTGTCAAGAATGTATTTGAATGATCTCAAAGACTCATATATCAAAAGAAACATATACTATAATCACAAAGATAGCACTGTTAACAATTTTGAGAAGCTGGTATATAAGATTGGAATGCATCATCTACATGATTAAATTGTATTTTCATCAGGGGAAATAAAATATGCGTTGCACTATTTTTTCCCAATGAGTTTTTCTGGCAAGGTTTTTAACGAGACAGCAAATAAGGTGTATTACAAGATATATGTATTCTTTTTTTCTTCAACGAGATTTTTTTCCCACAGGATTTTTTCTAGTAAAATTTTAGTGAGCCACAACGGTCATTCAAGGGGGAGTGTTGTAAATATTATTAGTGAGGATGTCCGTAATTCCTAAATGCGATTTTCACATTTATTGATAGTAATGCCCACACCACATGTTGGGATATATACTATTAACCATGTGTTTAGATATAGTATTAATTATAAAATAATTATTTATTCAATTTTAATAATGATTTAAATAGATCATTTACTTGTCCATGTGACCTTTACTTATATAGTAGATGATTTAGTGTATAGAGTTTAGCTTATACACGAAAGATTAAATCATTGATTTTTATAAGTATAAAGTTTATATATGCTCATAATCAAAGATGAAAATTGGACAAATTCATCGGTAAGATTATAGCACAAGAATAAATATAATTTATATTGATTATGAAAATGGTATAATTTCAACTTCTTATGCTAGTATATTTTGTATGTATTGAACGAACCAAGTAGAGATAAGTGTTTTTATTTGACTTAATAAAATAAATTATGTAGATTATTAAATGTACTTATATTCTTAATCTTGATATAATTATTATGATCAGTGTAATTTGTTTATTATTTTGAACTATCAAAGGGTGAAACTCTTTCGTAGTTATAATGTTCCCCGTAACATCCAAAGTACCACATTCATTCGTTACCACATTTATTTGTTGAATTGTTTGTGAGAATTATAACGTATAGCCTTAATGGAAGAAGAAAAAACAAATTCTTCCGGCCATTATGATCTTTAACTGATAAATTATTTTATTTCCTACCTATATATTTGAATATCTTCTTAATAGAAAAAAACATATACACAAAAAAAAATATATTAACTCTTTAATTGACTTTCTTTCTAGAATACTCTATTTTTTCTAGACTTTCTTTCTTTGTGAATTTTTAGGCAATTGTATTTGTGCAACTCCAAACTTTCATCCATGATTGCATGTGTTTGGAAGAGTTGTGGAACCTTGTGGAGTGACCGACCTTAACGATTTGCACTAAAGTCGGGTCGAAATCGCTTTCAAGGCAGTCGCTTGCACAACATAGTATTTGTATAAATTATTTATCATTGTATTAATTCCTATTTTATATCAATATTATAGTATTTTTCGTACAATAGTGAACCTAGTTTTTAGTATAGCAACATTATGAAATAGTAGACATTTCTAGTCCACTATCTCCAAATTAATTGTCACATATAACAACTCAATTCAATAAGTATTAAAGACTTCGGGTTAGTCACATTATAATTTCAAAATTGTCTAGATCATGTCTTATATCTAATGTTAATTCTATAACTAGTTCTCATGTTCCTAATAGGAGTAAAATAACCACTAAATGATGCGGTGAGATAAATTTAAGTTGTATTTTTTTTAATAAAAAGTCTCGAATTTAAATTTTAATAAATCAATCATTGAATATCGTTTAATAGATGCTTAATTAAATAAATATAGAAATAAAATAAGTATACCATGTCCATAAAAATCTCCACCAAATTAATATGATTCATGATAATCATAGTAGTTTCTCGTGAAGCTTCAATTTTAATTCCTTGACTCATAGGTCCACTTCTTCTAGGAAATCTCCTGTCATACTCGTCTTCATTCAGAAAATTTGTTGGACCATGGATGTTGGGCAACCAAAGTGGCTCCCCCATTTGAGTCATTTCAAGAAGCTCCTCCATAGCTGTCATTGCTATGGAATAGAGAACAAAAATTATTGAGTTTGAGTTATATATACTATTAGTAGTGCAAAAATATTTAATATGAAATAATTCAACATCAACATATTACTTAAATTCAAATCATGACGAAATATGTTAATTTGTTATGAAACAGTAAAGCAAAAGGCAGAATGTTGTAGAGAAAGAAAGAAGAGAGATGGATGATTTACAATGAAAAGTACCCCTGTATTTATAGAGATAATTCCTCCTAACTTTACTCCAAAATATAGACTTTCACTATAATATAAATACACACATTCACTATAATACAAATACCTTTATAGATATTTATTATAATACAACTACATTTATAACATAGTCTAATTAATCAATCTTTTTTTACTTTTGGTTAGCACTTCTTTTAGAAGAGCATTTTCAATCCTCAATTGTTGATCATTATATGAGGTTTCACCTAAACCGAATCTAGGGTCTCCACAATTAGGCCAACATGTACTGTTGATAGCTTCACTTAACCGCAGACATTCAGCCCTGAGCTTATCATTTTCGGCTCGAAGTAATGAGTTCTCATCGTGTTCACTTTGATTCTGCAGGAAAATAGTAGTTCAAAAGCCACAAAATAATAAATTTATCATAAGGACTTGCTAGCTAGTGCTAAATTAAATAATTTATCCAATTAATTTCATTGATAATAATTTTAACTTACATCAAATTACATTAATTTATCTTGAATAATGATTTTAAAAAAAGTGAGAATATGTATTAATTAACCATAGAAAATTTACCATTAAAGTGTGAATGCATTTATTATAAAAGTCAAATATTTTCTAACCGCATGCCACACGAACATTTTGACAATCAAGAGCATAAGACTATGCCAATTTTAGAGATTATTGTTCAAATGTACATCTTCAATTAATAAAGACAATAGAAATTACCATTTTTATTTTATTTCAAAATAAATATGTTTCATTAAATCAATAGCACATTGATTTTTTTTCCTTCTAATTTAACCTGATTTAAATGAATGAAGTCTTACATAATCATGAAGCCACTAAAATAAGTATATTTCTCTTTCAAGACATTTGTTAAAGTGTAAATTAATTAAAAAAAATTACTTTTGAGAAGTGAATAATATTCTTAAAGGGTGTGCTCAAATTAAAAATATCATTTATTATGAAACGGAGAAAGTACTAGCTAGTATTATATACCTTCACTATGGTACGTTTATTTTGGAACCAAAATTGGACCTGCAAAGGCTCTAACCCTAGTTTACGACTGAGGTCCATCCTTTGCTTCTTGTCTGGTTGAGGACACTCCTTAAACAAACTTAAATCACATAAATAACAAAATGTTAATATTAACATAGACACTTTTAGAAGGAAAAAAACTGTGTTTAGAGGAATGAGATATTTTATACGCTTCCATTTCTTGGATCTGTTGCTGGGTGTGGCGGTAATGGCGCGTCCTCTTATTTGGACGCGCATCATCATTATTTTGTTCGTCATCTAATTGATTGTTGTTGCCATCGGATTTGCTATCTATTTCGTCATCTCCCAGCAGCAGCTGCATTATTTCATTTTTCAATATTGTCTCTAACTCTACAGCTTCCAACATTGTATTAAACTGGCTCTCTAACATGCTACTTGACTGACATATATAAACGAAAATATTTTTAAGATATCAAAAATAGAGGTGATGAGTTCATTTTTGCTCTCTTAATGACTCGGAATGCACAATTTTAAAATTAAAAATAAAAAATCCTTATCAATTGAGCAACCCCCTCTTAATCATATTTTGTATGTTTTTTTTTGGTTGTTGTACAAAAGAGAAGAGATAACACTATAAACAAAGACCGAGAAAGGGGACACAAGTCGTTTTTCAAATAAATTATCTATTTATGATATGTATTAGTGGATAAAAATCAATGTTGAAAATATATGAAAACTATAAAAATTTTGTTTGACCATAATTCATACACCCTCTCCTCTCCTCTCCTCCCCCCTCCCCCCCTCCCCCCCCTCCCTCCACACACAAAACTTGTAGGATGGGGTTAGTGGATGGGGCAGAAGACCTAAACGTGATTTTTTAAACTTTTGAGAAGGATTTTTATTCGAAAAGGAGAAAACAATTAATGGTAAATATCAGAAAAAATTTTATTTGGTCTCTTATTCGCCATATATAATTTAGATCTACGTGATGTAAGTCCTAACATTAAAAAAAAAAGATATCCCTTTAAGGTTTTTAAAAATTTCAAAATTCGATATAGAGATTTTAATTTAAAATAGAAAAAAATTATTCATCTTACAACAATCCTTGATAATAATATTAGCGAGATTAATTGAAAAATGGGCTAGAAATCAGGCCTCCATATATACATTAGATTCAAGGACATATTAAAAAAATATTAAAAAATCAAAATAAATAAAAAGTGTTTATAAGTTTTACCTGACCAAGCGGGAGTCCAGATGAAGAAGGAACATTCCCAGGACCATTTTCAATCATCGAAAAATTCTGATAGAAAATTCAAATCAAATTTAATTAAGTACAATTTTTTTTATCCATTTTATAACAATCATAGATATTAACGCTAGTAAGATTAAATGATTAATCAATTAGAAAACCAACTGACATTATTTGATGACGTTTCTTTTCAAGAAATTAAAACTCTATAAATGCCTAACAAACATGCATTATATTCAAGAAAATATAAAAAAAATAATTTTAAAAAAGGATAAGAAAATTTTAGAATTTCGGCCTGCGCAAACGAGAGTCCAGACGAAGAAAAATCATTTTTGATTATCGAGGAATTCTGATTAATCGGATTCATGATCAGCAAAAACCCTAAAATAACGTAACATGTTAGTATAAGAAAGTCAACTTTTTGACTTTATATATATTATTTTTAATTTTTTTTTCGGCTGATCAAGGAAAGAGAATTTCAACAAACCAATTAAATATCAAAGGGTTCTCATATAAAAAAAATTTTATCAGGTGGTTTTGCTTTGTACAAGTTTGTGTATGTGCAGTAAAAATAAATTTTAAAAAAATATCACTCTCAAAATGATCTTGAGCAAGATGTCCCACTTTCTATTTAAATGAATAAAAATTACTATTAACCTGCTAGAATATAACAAGATCAGATCCCCAAAACAAACTCAAACTTATATCTAGCTATATATGTAAAAGAAAATATACATATCAATAATAAATTTTGTGCTCTTAACAAGTTTTCTGTAGAAGGTTGAGAAAAGGGAAAGTACTTTTGAGATGAAAGGTGATGAAGAAATAGGGAAATGGAGAAAGCAAGAAGACCAACAAGAGTGATGAGAGAGAGAGAGAGGGAGAGGTGAGTAATTATGAGGTGAGAGATTGTGTCACTGCTTTAAGTAGAGTAGAGAGAGAACTTCTAATTACTGTTCAATAAAAAGAAACAGTAGGAAAAAGAAGAAACTAGAAAACTATGTTTTGAAGTACAAAATATCTTAATTATGCAGTACAAACTAAATTTAGTACCAGTTTTTAGAAGTTAATTTTGAAATAATCACTTTTTATATATCATGAATAATATAAGTGTTGGTTATTTTCTACTATTATTGAAAAGATTTTATTACAATTATACCTATGATAAAAATTGTTATGACGTTAAACATAAATTGATGTGTAAAATGAATTAAAGAATATACAATACATCATCTTCTTAGATATTAAAAATATTCAAATTTACTCATCTTCCAAAAATTTTAAAATGTTATTTGATTTTCTTTATTTAAATTTAGTAAGTAATTGCCTGATCGTTAGAACAACTTATTAAGTTACTAAAACAAATATCTACTGATATCTTAAGTGAGGAATAAATTAATCCGTAAAATGAATGAAGAGGTCAGTTCATTCCCTTTAAATTTAGTAAATTGTCGCGTAGTCATTAATTAGAATGACCTATTAATTAGTTCAATTGAAAGGTAATTTTGGGAAAAGTTCAAAAGGTATACATACACCTGCTTTCTCTATCAAATAAATAGGACTCATGGGGAAATCGAGAGATCCATATCCATAACCTATACAGGATAACATTACAATAAAATACGTAAATGCAACACAATATACTGAATAACCCTATATCGAAAATACTCTAGATGACGCTCTATAAAAAATTTTCATTTCACTTCTACTATGTCCGTATACATGAAATGTAATGTCAATACCATAGTCAATACAATACTCAATTCCAGCCCAGAGAATCATAATCCACAATGAATAATAAATGAGAGTAAGAAAGTGAAAGTATAAACAAGTGAGCAATATGAACCACAACTCCATCAATATATCAAGTATCATGCTCACAAATTCATGAAATCAGCAAAGCACGGAGATACTTACCAAATTACCCTTAGCATGATACTGGAACCCACATAAATGCTCGTTATTTAATTTATACAGGACATTCATTATCCATCGCCCCTTAATTCAATAATCAAACAACTCTAACACTTTATATGGAGTCAAGAAAGTCTTAACTTGCCAAATTATAGACTTGTGCTTCGTTATGCCTCCGAACGATTTCAATCTATTCAAATACGAAATCTATATAAGCATGCGAGTCTGTGGATACTCATATTGCTATACTATATCTCAGGCTCGAAAGGTCAACTCCGAAATCCCAAGGTCAAAATAATAAATTGACACAAAAATTAGTGTATCCATAAGGTCAGAAGCTTATGCTCTAAAAATCATTGAAATTCAATCACTAATAGATCCCTAAATCGAAGAATTACCATTGTTCACATCTAAGTATTAAACTAATCAATTTATGGGATTAAATTACGAAACTAATGATGAAATAACAGGAAAATAGTAAATACTACGTCAGCTTCTTATCTCCGATTCAAAAAAAGCACAACACCTTTGAAATCACCAAAATTTGAGACCCCTAGCTTCCAAAATTGAAATATGAACTATGAAATCAAATTCAGGAATTAAACATTTTTCATGTATTAAATTCACTTCACGAACGCAAGGACCCTCTGTGATCGCAACCAAATGACCCTGACCCGACCCTATTCAACCATAATGAGAGTCTCGCAAATGAAAAAACTGAAGTACATGTACCAAATAACAAGAAACAACAAAATTGAAAATTAATCCAACTCTCGAATAATAAACCCTCATATTTCATCCTGCACCTTATGATTTCAAACTAAATATGCAGATCATCATGAAACACATTTCAAATATGTTAAAATCAACAAAACATTAATTCGAATTTGTTACGCCCCGAGTCTACACCCTGAGCCGAACATGGTACTTGGAATCACAAGTAACCCCAAGTCAACCCTTGGTCTATCATTCGCTAGTATTCTGAGTAAAACATGCATAGCGGGAGCTTTAAAATAATAATATAAAATTACTTATGAAAAACTAAAACTAAAACATAAGGTGTAACACAGCTGAACAATACTAATAGTTTGAAATCAAGTCTGCGTTTGAAAGCCATCTAGCTGATGAGTTGCTGGGACAAGCCCCCAGCTAACTCAAATGACTAACTGAAAGTAATGAAATTACTGAAAAAATGATATAACGCCCTCGAAAGATGAGGACTCACACTTCTGCTGCTGAGGAGGATTTGAACTGCGGCGACTAACGACGCTGAGTCTGAGCACCTGCGGCTGTATCATGAAATGATATAGCATAAAAGTATGTGTCATGAGTTGGATAGTTATTCTCATGAACTTTGAGTTTTCTGGAGGCGTAGGCTATCACCCTGCCCCTCTGCATCAGAACACAACTGAGTCCCACTCTGGAAGCGTCACAATAGACAACCAACCCATCTATTCCCTCTGACAAGGTCAAAACTGAAGCGGTAGTGAGTCGTGTCTTCAACTCCTGAAAACTCTTCTCACACGCATCTGACTACTGGAACTTCACTTTCTTATGAGTTAACTTAGTTAGAGGAGATGCTATAGAGGAGAAGCCCTCCAAAAACAGTCGGTAATAACCAACTAAGCCTAGGAAGCTCTTGATTTTCGCCGGAGAGGTAGGTCTGGGCCAATCTTTCGTTGTTGCTATCTTATGAGGATCTACCTGTATTCCCTCACCCGAGACCACATGACCCAAGAAAGTCACTTACTTCAACCAGAATTCACACTTGCTGAACTTGGCGAACACCTGGCGATCTCTGAGCGTCTGAAGCACTATCCTAAGGTGATTAGCATGCTCTTCCTCATTTCTGGAGTATACAAGAATGTCGTCAATAAATACAATGATGAACATATCCAAATACTACTTGAAGACTTTATTCATCTGTTCCATGAAGGCTGCAGGGGTGTTTGTTATCCTGAAGGACACAACCACAAACTCGTAGTGACCATACTGAGTTCTGAACGTTGTTTTAGATATGTCACACTCTCTGATCCTTAACTGATGGTACCTTGACCTGAGATCGATTTTTGAGAAACAACTGGCTCCCTAAAGTTGGTCCAATAGGTCATCAATTCTGGGTAGGGGATACTCGTTCTTGACTGTGATTTTGTTCAATTGACGGTAATCTATGCACATTTTGAGGGTACCATCTTTCTTACGCACGAATAGTACTGGAGCACCCCAGGAGAGATACTGGGTCTAATAAAACCCTTGTCAAGAAGATATTTTAGTTTCTCCTTCAACTCTTTAAGCTCAGCTGGAGCCATTTTGTAAGGAGGGATGGAGATGGGCTGAGTATCTAGGAGAAGATCTATTCCAAAGTCTATTTCCCATTCAAGGGGGACTTTGGGAAGATCCTCGGGAAAAACATCTGGGAACTCGCTGACTACTGGAACTGACTGGATAGTTGTGGTCTCAGAGTTGGAATCCTTTACCCGAACTAGATAATAAATAAATCCCTTGGAAATGAGTTTCTGGGCCTTAAGATAGGAAATAAACCAACCCCTAGGCGCTGAACTACTGCCCGTCCATTCTAACACTGGTTCATTTAGAAACTGAAACTTGACAACTCTAGTTCTGTAGTCAACTGAGGCATAACCAGAGTGTAACCAATCTATGCCGAGGATAAGGTCAAAATTAACCATGTGTAACTCTACGAGATCAGCTGGGATGACTTTATTTAGGACTAAGACTAGGCAGTTTCTATACACCCGGCTAGCTCTAACTGACTCGCCCATAGGGGTGGAGACTGAGAATGTTTCTGAGAGGACTGCTGGACAGATACTAAACTGGACTGCTACATAGGGAGTCACGAATGAAAGGGTGGCTCCTGGATCTAGGAGGGCATACACATCCAGATGAAAAAGGCGTAACATACCCGTGACTACGTCAGGTGAAGTCTCCTGATCCTGACGAGAAGACAATGCAAAAAAATGGTTTTGGCGCTGACCGTCATTCGTACCTGAGGTGTTGTCCTGTGAGCTGGTCGGCCTGTTGGAGTTGATGATGTGGTGGATTGTGCTCTCCCCTGTCCGGCTGATGGGCAATTTAAGCTCCAAGCTGTTCACAACCAAAGCAGCCCTCTCGACCCTGAAGACACTTTCCTAGGTGGTTCTTGCCACTCTTGGGGCAAGCTAGATATCTGTTCCCGACAATATAGCTCTGAGACTGAGAGCTAGATGCTCCACCCCTACGATCCTGACGGAACCAAAAGGTTGGGGCGCTGGCTGAGCTGGGTGCTTGGGCTCTCTATTGTTGTTGCTGCTGCTGTTGCGGGCGGCTACTACTGCTAGACCTCTGATGGACATAATCTGAGTGGCCAGTTCTTGCCCGTTTATTCTTTTGCTCGATATCCTTAAGTGTTTTTGCCTCAATCTGCTGGGCATAGACAATCATGCTGGAGAGTTCCATATCCCTAATCAGCATCGCTGTCCTGCACTCCTTGAGGACCAGGTTCGACACTCCGTTCACAAACTTCAGAATGCGAGCCCTTGGCTCGACTAATATCTCTGGAGTGTACTTAGAAAGCCTAGTAAACTCCAATGTGTATTCTTCTACGGTCCTGTTGACTCGTCTCAAGTTTAGAAATTCAGCCACCTTTTCCTCCCTTAGCTCCCAAGGAAAAAATCTGTCCAGAAAGGCTGTATGGAACTCCTCTCACTCCACCGGTCCTGCCCCCGCTAGCCACCCTTCTTTCCACTATTTGTACCAGACCTGGGCTACCCCTTTTAGCTAGTAGGAAGCTAAATCAGCACTCTCAGAGGAGCTGACACCCATAATATGGGTAATCTTCCGAATCTCATCTATGAACTTTTGGGGTCCTCCCTCACTTTGGATCCCTGAAAAGATGGAGGGTTCATATGGGTGAAGTATCACACCCTAGCAACAGTGGCGGATCCTTTGTTGTTAAATGGCACTACTTGCTGGTTCACCTGATTAGTGACAGTTTGGGCGAGCAACTGAATGGCCGCACTGAATTCAATGGTTGACATCGAATTGTCCCGTGGGGCTGCTGGGGCTGGTGGAGTAGTCCATTGGGCATTTCCGACCCTCCTTCCATTTCCGCATCATGGAGGCATATTTCACTGAAATGAAATAGAGCACGAGTTAGAAGGATGTTTCTGAAATTGAACTTTAATGCATAATAAGGAGTATAAAAAAAAGATTCCCTAATAACATCTTATAGCCTCCTCATCATAAGTGTGGCGCGCTTCACACCCCATGAAAAGTACTCTACTCGATACGACTTTCAGACATTCTGAGGATACCCTAAATCTAGTGCTCTGATACCAAGTTTGTCACGCCCCGAGTCTATACCCTGGACAGAACACAGTACTTGGAGTCACAAGTAACCCCAAGTCAACCCTCGGTCTATCATTCACTAGTATTCTGAGTAAAACATGCATAGGGGAAGCTTTGAAATAATAATATAAAAACATTTATGAATGTCGCGCCCCACCTTGGGGGGCATGACTGGCACCTGGTGCCCTACTAGGACCTGAACTGCTGAGCTGACTAAGCCTAAGCACCTCTGGTGCAGGGCTGACTCTAACTCTAGAATCAAGAAAACAACGGGCTATATAGTGACTGTAAATACAATCCCCGACTGACAAGGCCTATAGCCACCTGTGAAAATAACCAGCTAACCAGAGACAAACAACCATAAGGAGTCCTATGCGGGCCCATAAGGCCTCCATGATATCTAGTTATAACTGTAGAGTAAAATCAGATACTAAACTGAGTTATGACTGATAAGGTCATCAATCAATAGCTAAACAGGGCCCCACACAGCCAACACATATAGTCTAGAACACATATGGCCCCACACGACCAATATCATCTAACCACAAGGAAACAATGCAATCTGCAAGCCTCTAAGAGTAATAAGATGGTCGGGATAGGGCCCCGACCTACCCATACTGTACAAGCAAAAAGAAGTAAACCTCTATCACACAAGCTCCAGAAGAAAGGAGCTGATGGCTCTGTGCGGCTGACTGGAAGTACAAGGCATCTGCTCCTCATCTAGGCGTACCTGCAGGAAAGTAATGCAGTGCCCCAAAAGAGGGCGTCAGTACCACAGGTACTGAGTATGTAAAGCAATAGCTGTAAATGACTGAAAGTAAGAAATAAAGCTGACCATAGCTGAAGTAAAGGAAACAGACTGAAGCTGACTGAAGTAGTGAAATCAGGACTAAACATAACTATAATAAGAAGGGTAGGGGTCATACCTGACAAACGAAACGTCTTACTGTCTAACTATCAGAAACTAAAGAAACATAAACATAAACCTTATCTGGCCCCCATAAGCTGGAAGGTACTATAGACACAAAACAACCCACATGGGCCGCCATTAGCCCTAGTGAGTACATCTCAATCTATTTACCCCTATCCAGGTCATACTGAGTCAACCACCAACTAAGAGCATCCTGCCGATCCCAGGGTCTACAACTGGGCCAGTTGGGGCCCTAACTATATCTATGCCTGAGTCCGGAGGACTCCTGATATCTACACCCCGGGCGTAAGCGCTTGGCGGGGGTGTGTATAGGCCAACCACGGCAAATATGAGGATCTGGCTCCCCATCTTTGTCCCTTGCGGACGACATATCGCTCCGTAGAGCAACGTATCCTCGCCCCTGACGGATGAGTCGACACAACTATTAACCCTGGGGCAGTCACGGAAGCTATACAGGTAATCCAACCCAAAACAATACAATTATAAGTCTCAACTGATAACAATAACTGCACATAATAACATACTCCTGACATGCTTTACTGGGATTCATACTGGAGCAACCCCAACCCAGATACTATACTGACTCATCAAATCTATCTGTAGAACGAGAACGTATCTGGCCTTCTGGGCCTCATGCTAATGCTACTCGCTTCTAGGATAACCTGTATGGCTGTCTGCATGCACTCCATGTGCAAGTATTTGATCAGAGGATCCTGATAGTGATCATGATCTCTAATAATCTAGGATGAATAAAGCGAGGTCTAAAGTGGCCTAACAACACTCTGAATGTCCCACTCGGACCTCTATAACTCATGAATAACTGTGGGGTTGCAGATATCTAACTACTTTATTCTTCTAATTAAACAACTATAGGGCTGAGCTTGGTCAAACTTTCTTCTACGTGATCGGTCCTTGGTCCTCCATAGGGAGCTTACCGATCTCCTTAACTTTTGGTTAACACTGTGCTAGCAGAGTACTACTGACTCCTTAGGCCTTGTCTGAATCCACTTGGATCTATGTTACTGTTTTGTGAAATTCTAAATCTTATAGGCAATTCTATATAGACTGGCTCTCTCCTGGCACTCTGTACCTGAATACCTAACAAGAACCGGCTAGGGTGTTGGCCCGTTGTTGACTACTGATGTGGACCCCTCCTTGGGGTACCCACGGGTTTATCTGACTCAGACAATTGGGCTGGCTTGCTGGGTCCTACATGATAACTGTTAGGTCGACTAAGACTGACAATCACTGGTAAGGCTAAAGGGATGGCGGGTGGTCACTCAATACACTGGAGGACCCTGGTGTCGCTAACTCTAGAATATACCTATTCTATCTCTATTTTCTGGTTCTGGAATGTGCGATAACATCAATGACCTCTAGGGATGTTTTCCTTCCAATACAGGCACCAACCAGTCGTTAGACTGCCTAACTGCGCCTATACTGTTTAACCACTGATTCAGGACAATAACTCTTATGAGCTTCTGAAGTCTAGGCCTGGCAACAAACATATAAGTCTACCATCACAATAAACTGAGAACTAAAAGAGTTTCCATAGTGTTCACAACGCGAATCACATTTAACCTGTTTCCTTTCAGCGAGGGGTCCTACAGTACGATCTGTACACATTTTCTAGCAGCTAACCAAAATTTATGTAACTGTGATCCCTATTAGCAGCTACTCGCAACATATCTGCTATTTATATATGTATATCAATAACAGTTAATTACAACATATCGAATTACAATCTAATGGTAGCAACTATCTGCAACATCTGAGGTTGTTATTTCTATTCGAGAGCGCAAGTCGTAACACTGTACGACAAGGATACTTGCTGAGAGTTAAGCCTTACATACCTCGTTCGCCATTTTCTGACTAACTGATGAGTATCAGCTCGTATTCAACTGCCCTTCTCAACCGTAATCATATTAATAGAAGAATAGGCCAACTTCGTTACTGAATTCAAAGAAAACAATAACTTTATACATATATATATTGACTATACTTCAACTTATCGAAAGATGATCAAGAAAATCGTGATTTCTCAGGAATCTAGAAGAGAGAAATACTTTAAGTCTATGATCGTATTGACACTAGTTTGGAGCAATCTCAACAACTTTCGCTCGGCGGGACGACGATTTGCCGGGCAAATTTCACAAAACTAACTCCGTAGAAATGCTCCCTGCAGCCTTATACTTTGATACCCGAAGTTAATTTGAATTTGGACGGCATTTAGTGGCGTAATTGGACGAAAATTAACTATTTCCTTCATCCCTTCTCTGTTCTGGCCGAGTTGTATATGAAAATTAACATGAATTCTAAGGGTGAGGCCTATATATACTTGAAGCAGGATGCAAGGCAACGTGACACATTGGCCAACGCACCGTTTTAGCTCCGTGCAACATTGGCTAACGTGGAGGACCAGGCTCCATGCCACTTTGCCCTTCTGGCAGATTGGTTCAGCCTCCTCTCGAAAAATTCCAACTTAGCACTCGTTTGGTGTTTCCCCGGGCCCTTTCCTCGTATGTATAGCACTCTAAAACTTTCAACCAACATGCGAATAGGCCGACTAAATACTAGAAACTTATGGGGTGTAACAATGAAAAACTAAAATTGAAACATAAGGTGTAAAATAGCTGAAGAATACTAATAGTCTGAAATCACGTCTTTGTCTGAAAGCCATCTAGCTGATGAGTTGCTGGGACAAGCCCCTAGCTAACTTAAATGACTAACTGAAAGTAATGAAATGACTGAAGAAATGATATAACGCCCTAGAAAGATGAGGATTCACTCTTTTGCTGCTGAGGAGGATCTATACTGCAGCGACGAATGATGTTGAGTCTGACACCTGCGGCTGTATCATGAAACGATACAACATAAAAGTATGCGTCAGTACTTTGAATGTACTGAGTAAGCAGGAGAAAACATAAATGAAGATAAAAGACTAAGTTGAAAATGACATGCAATGACCAACTGATACATTGAGCTGAATAACTGCAATAAATTAAGATGGTCAAAATGACCCTTTCTAATGGTCAAAGACATGTCCTATGTCTGAAAATTTTGAGTATGATATAATGTACAAAACTGATCTAAACTGATAGAGCTAAAACTGAACTGAACTTCTTATACTAAGATTGGACTGAGCTGACTAGTGGGAGAGTCTGTAACCGACATATAACCACGTGAGCTAGACATGGAGTTCGATGTATACGTCCCACCGGTAGGACCCAATATACCTTGCAGGGTATAAAGGCATGAACTGGGAGATTACAAAAGTCTAAGGCCAATCAGGCCAATAAATACTGCAACCTATGCTGGCAACGTAGTTCTAGGAACCTGGGTGCACTGGAACCCCGGTCTTCTCGGTGCTAAGTCCTGCTCCCACTGGAATACCTAAACTGAATCCTAAGCTGATAGCTCAAAACTGGGGTCCAAGACTAGTCAGGGATATATAACTGATAGTACCCTGAGAGTCTTATCAGACCAGATTTTGAAACTGGATCTTAAACTGGTCAGAGCTGCTTATCTAGAAGCGTCGTAACCGTCTAAGAACAAACTATAATCTGTCTGGGGTCCTAAGGCTAGTTAGAGTTGTTTATCTAAAGTGTCATGACCGCCTAGTGGACCAATGAAACTGAGTTCTGAGTCTAATTCTGATAACTGGGAGGTATCACAAACACCTCAAGGATTTCTGTAGTCAAACTGATCAGTTGACAAATTTTGAATTGAACTGAGGAGATTCTAAGTTCTAACTGAACTGAACTACGAAGCAGCTAACAAAGAATTCAACTTATTCCAACAACACGGGAACCCACAATATGGCAAAAATTTCAAGAAAATCAGGAAATCTCATCCGACAAGTAGTACTATAGTTTTCTCATTCGCACCAGGGATAAAATCATTCTTGTCAAGGGAGTAATTACTCAACATCTAAACAACAAGGAATACTAGAAACTCATCCCAAATCACACTTCATAAACCATGGGGAATTTAATACATAAATATGTTTCATTCGAATGCTCGAGGCTTAAATTCACTTTTGCAGGAACATCAACAATTTGGTAAAGAACTTATGGAGATCATATCAACAATAATCATGGATATCATTTTATGTGAAATCAATGAAAACAAACATGTAATCTCTTCGTACTCGAAAGCTCAAGGCTAAAACTGATAGAGAAACTATAAGAGGGTTTTGGGGGACACAAGGAAGAACTATCCCCTTGTTGAATTCCCACATACCTGTCTAAGAATTTCCTTGAGGAGGAAGCTTGAATTTCTGAGATGGATGAAGAACCCTGGACCTTACTCTGAAAGTTTTTGAGAGAACTCTTTGATGATTTTCTGAGAATGTACGTGGGGAATGAGGGGAGAGGCCATTCATTCCCACTAATAGGCCTAAAATTACGTCTAAAATGACGTAGTTTAAAGTTTAGGAGAGTAGAAAATTACAAAACAACCCTTTAAAAATTGCAGCGAAAAACTGATCATCAGTCCTCACGGGTGACCTAACGGGTCGTGGTCATTGACCACGACTCGTGGTCACACTCATTGAGTACACTGTCCAGAAATTACTGATGGTCACCTTCAGGGACCTAACGAGTCGTGGTAAGAGACCATGGCTTGTGGTCACCTGTCGTGGACCACACTAACAAAAACCCTAAAGTTCTCCACGGGTGACACCACAAATCGTGGTCACACATAACGAGTCATGATGAGGACTTGTGGGGTACACTGCCTAACTACTTAACTTCTGACCCATGCCTGACCACGAGTCACCTAACGGGTCGTGGTGGAGGACCACGACTCATGGTGAGACTCATTAGGCACACTGACACCACCTTTTCATTGCTTAATCCCCCTTCCCACGACTGACCTAATGAGTCATTAGGGCTCACAATGACTCGTTAGGTGAGTCGTTCTGAGGCATTTCTGCAGATTTCCAGTTTTTTTATTTTAAGTCCTGTATCTAGTCTTTGACTTTTCGGGGCATAACATAATTTTTCTTGACCAAATATTGTCATGGTCAAACCTAAACTTTCCAAAATCCTCAGATCTAACCAAAGATCAAAATCACATCTGAACCCCTTGGGACCTCTTCCAATCATTCAATTAAGTTATAAAATACCCTCCTGACCTAATGGAGCTGTCAAAGCTTAAATTCAACTTTTTTAACCTAAAAAATTTTCTTTGACCAAACTTCTCAAACACCAAATTTCTAAAATGGAAAATCTTCTAAAAAATATATCTAATCACCTCGAGAATCGTGTCACCAAATACTGCAAGTCACGAATGACATAATGAAGCTACAGAAAGGGTTAAGCAAAGAAAACAACCATGAGGGTCGATACATCATCCACCACTAAAACTCATGTTCATTCTCAAACTGAAAGAGAAAAAAGTGTCTGCATTATCGAATAGATGAGGATATTTGCCCCACATGTCTGCCTCAACTTCCTAAGTGGTATCCTCAACAGGATGATTCTCCACTGCACCTTCAATGATCCAATCTTCTTATACCTCATCTTTTGAATCTGCCTATCCAAATTAGTTATAGGTTTCTCCTCAAATACCATATTCTGATCTAACTGCACCAAATTCCATTGAATCACATGAAAACCATCATAACGGTATTTTTTCAGTATCCAAACATGGAATATTGGATGACCACTTGATAAAACCTAGAGGGCAAACCAACTCATAGGACACCTCGTCAATACGCTATAATACCTCGAATGAACCAATGAACCTACGGTTGAGTTTGCCCTTCTTCTCAAATATCATAACACCCTTCATTACGATACCTTTATAAATATCTTCTCACCAACCATGAACTCTAGGTCACAAACTTTTCAATCCACATAACTTTTTTGTCAACTTTGTCTATGAGGAGCCAATCTTGAATCAACTTGACCTTGTCCAATAAATATATCAAGGTATGTACCCCGTGGCTTGACCTTAAATGCATCAAACCAATCAATCAGAGAATAATATCTCCTACCATACAAAGCTTCAAATGGATCTGTCTGAATGCTGGAATATTAATTATTATTATAAGCAAACTCTATCAAAGGAAAAAAATTGACCCCCAATGACCTCCAAAATCAATTACATAAGCCTAAAGCACATCCTTAAAACCTGAATAGTCCATTTATCTGTAGTTGGAATGTTGTGTACATACTGAGTTCTACTCAACTATCCTACTCCTTTTGCATGGACCTCCAGAAATGAGATGTGCACTGAGTACTCTAGTCTGAGATGATAGAAATAGTCACCCATACAAATGGACTATCTCCTGAATATTGATTCTGGCCAATCTCTCTAAAATGTAGGTAGTCTGAACCGAAATAAAATGAGCAGATTTAGTCAACCTATCCATGATGACCCAAATAGTATTAAACTTTCTCATAGAAATACACATCCACTTCCACTCAAGTATAGGCATCCTCTAAATTCTATCTTCTAGTCTCTAGCTCTCATACTTCACTTGCTGGCAAATTAGGCATCGAGACACATGCTTTGTAATATCTCTCTTCATCCTATATCACCAATTAATGCTGCTTCAAATCATGATACATCTTCACTACTTTCGGATGAATAGAATACCTAGACAATGAATCTCCTCCCTGATTAATTTGATCAAATCATCCACTTTTGGAACACATATATAACTCTTGATTCTCAAAACACCTTCCTAATTCAGTATTTCTTCCTTAGCTTCACCTTTCAGCACTTTAGCTTGAATCATCTTCAAACTACCGAGGCTTAATATGCTCTGCCAAAAGTGACTATGCCTTAATAAAATCAAGAACGCTATTGGGTGTTAAAATGTCAAGTCTCACAAAGTTATTAACCAAAGATTGAACATCTATGGCCAAAGCATGTTCCTCTACCAGCAACATAGACAAACTACATATACTAACTGTCTTCCAAATCAAGATATCTGTTACCACATTAGCCTTGCTCGAATGGTAATGAATAGGTATATCATAATCCTTAAGCAACTCTGCTCTTTTCCTCTATCTCAAATGTAGATCTCTCTGCCTGAAAATATACTAGAGGTTGTGATGATTTGTGAAAACCTCACAATGGAAACCATAGAGATAATGCCCCAAAATTTTCAAAGTAAATACTACCGGTGCCAACTCCAAATCATAAGTAGTGTATTTCTTTTCATGAATACTCAACTGCCTTGAAGCATAATCTATCACCTTGACTTTATCCATCAACATACATCCATTACCAACTCTAGAAGCATTGCAATAGACTATAAAGCCTTCGCCTTTCACAAGTAAGGTTAAATAAGAATCAAAGTCAACAATTCTTGAGCTTTCGAAAGCTCGCCTCGCACTCGTTTTACCACTAAAAAATCATGTTATTTTGAGTCAATTTCATTAATGGAGATGCAATAGAAGAGAAACCCTCCACAAATTGCCTGTAGTAGCCAGTCAATACCAAAAAACTCTGAATCTCGGTAGACGAAGTAGGCCTAGCTCAATTTCTAACTACCTCAATATTATTTGGATCTACCGTAATACCTTCCTTGACACCACATGTCCCAAGAATGCCATAGAACTCAACCAATACTCACACTTCGAGAACTTGGCATCCAACCACTAATCCTTCAAGGTCTAAAGCACGATACTCAAATATTACTCATGCTCTTCTCTACCATGGGAGTAGATAAAGATGTCATCGACGAAAACAATAATGAAGGAATCCAAATTGGGTCTGAATTCACTATTTATCAATTTGATGATCATTGTTGGGCATTAGTCTACCCAAAATACATGATCAAAAACTCATAATGACCATAATGGGTCCTAAAAGTTGTCTTGGGGATATATTTGCCCTAATATTTAACTAATAATAATTGTATCTCAAATCAATCTTCAAAAACACTAAAATACCCTCGTCACTATTGTTAGATACACATTATTTTTTTTGTACTCATACTACACTTGTTATAAATACCCTTTACCTTGAAAATTTAATATTTAAAGGTTTAAAATATTTTTTACTTTTTATTTTACAAATTTATAAAATGATATAACTTACACATACAATCAAAAATTAAAAGTCCAAAAAAGAATTAAAAATTTTAAAAATATATTATAATGAGTATCTTTCTAAATCACCTTAATTAGAAATTGAGAAATTATTTCTCTTCTAATTTTGATTTTAAATATTAATTTTGTCAAACTTAATAAATACCAGGTATGTTTCTCCACAAAATAAAAATGCATGATTGAATAATAAATTATTAATACATTATGAATAAAATTATGGGAAGCATACCCGATATTAAACAAATTTATTATTCAATCATGTACTTTTATTTTGCGAGAAAATAAACTCGGTATTTAATAAATTTGGCAAAATTAATATTTATAATTAAAAAAAATTCAACTTCTAACTAAAGTGATCTAAAAAGGTACCCATTATAATATATATATATATATATTATATATTATATATATTATATATATATTATAAATTATATATATTATATGTATATATTAATTTCTAATTTTTCTTTGAATTTTAAATTTTTGATTGTATGTGTAAATTATGTCAATTTTATTAAATCTAAAATAAAAAGTAAAAAAAATAAAATTTTAAACCTTTAAATTTAAATTTTCAATGTTGAGAATATTTTTAGATCAAAAGGTGAAAGAAGAGTATTTATGAGTCATTTCTCATAGATTAAGTGTATTTTTGGCCCTTTTCTCTACTTTTTATGCAAATTCGGATGTTGATAGTAGTGGAGCTTGTGAAAATGTCTAGAGGTTGTTGACTTGGAGTTTCAGGATGAGTTGTTTGATTGATTACACCACTAGACTCTCATTCTATTTTTTATTTCATGCTTTTCTTATCTAGACGATGGACACCATAGAGATAATGCCTCAAAATCTTCAAAGTAAATACTATAGTGCCAATTCCAAATCATAAGCAGTGTATTTCTTCTCATGAATACTCAACCGCCTTGAAGCATAATCTATCACCTTGACTTTATCCATTCACATACATCCATTACCAACTCTAGAAGCATTTCAATAGACTCAAAGCCTTCATCCTCCACAAGTAAGGTTAAAATAAGAATCAAAGTCAACAAGTCTTGAGCTTTCGAAAGCTCGTCTCGCACTCATTTTACCACTAAAAAGTCATATTATTTTGAGTTAATTTCGTTAATGGATATGCAATAGAAGAGAAAACCTCCACAAATAGCATGTAGTAACCAGTCAATACCAAAAAACTCTGAATCTCGGTAGACGAAGTAGGCCTAGCTCAATCTCTAACTGCCTCAATATTATTTGGATCTACCACAATATCTTCCTTGACACCACATGTCTTGAGAATGCCATGGAACTCAACCAATACTCACACTTCGAGAACTTGGCATACAACCACTAATCCTTCAAGGTCTAAAGCACGATACTCAAATATTACTCATGCTCTTCTCTACTATGGGAGTAGATAAAGATGTCATCGACGAAAACAATAATGAAGGAATCCAAATTGGGTCTGAATTCACTGTTTATCAACTTGATGATCATTGTTTAGCATTAGTCTACCCAAAATACATGACCAAAAACTCAGAATGACCATAATAGGTCCTAAAAGTTGTCTTGGGGATATATTTTCCCTATTATTTAATTGATAGTAATCGTATCTCAAATCAATCTTCGAAAACACTGAAATACCCTCGTCACTACTTTGTTGGGGGTCAATCAATGATATTTGTTGTGTTATACCCCCTTAAATTCCCAACACATAGATGCCTATTCGCGTGTTGGTTAAGAGTACTTGAAGGCCATACATGCTAGAAAAAGGCCCGGAAAAAGATCGGACAAGAAATCTGTCGAACCATCGCGAAAGGAGCCAGGGCAGAGCTCCTCCGCGATGGAAACGTGTCACAGAGGTGGAGCCTCCGCGTTGGCTCCGTGACACTTTGGCCCTGTCCAGGCCCAAGTATATAAAGCCTCCAACTTCGGTTTTAATGTTAAAATTCTTATAATTTCTAGCGAAAACAGAGAGAAAATCAGAGAGGAAGAGGAACGAAGGTTTCTTGATAATTTCCTTCTGATTACGCCGCCAAATGCAGTCCAAACTCAAATTAACTCCAGATACTAAGGTATTAAGCAATAAGGAGCATTCCTACGGATTTAGTTTCACGAAATTCGGTCGGCGAATCATCGTGTTACCGAACTAAGGTAAGTGGTGAATTGCTCCAAATTAGTGTCTATATACTCCTATCCCTAAAGTGAGTATTTCTCCCTTTTGAACTTTCGAGAAATAGCGAGTTTTTGACCGTATTTCGATAAGCCAAAGTTTAAGTTATAAATATATCGAAAGTAACGTTTTCTTTCAGAATATTGGTGTATTTAGTTCTAATTGACATGTATATGAATGTAGTTGGGAGAAACAGCAGAAGTACCGACGAAAATCACATCGGTCAGTCGGGTACTCAGAAACCAGGTATGTAAAGCTATTCTTTTGGCAAGCCAGGAAGTACAGTCTAGAAAATAAATAGAATAAAGGCTATGAACAGATACCCAGCGTACAGGAACGATTTTAGTACGATTTCCAGCAAGCATGCTAGTATATCATTACATATCATGCAATAATCAGAATAACGGATTGTCAGATAATTTTTAGATAGTAATGTGGTATCAGCTAGTAGCTCAGCATGTTCTTACGTAATACCCAGAATGGAAGTTGTAAAAGTAGTATAATGAATTATCAAGATTATAGACAGTATGTATTACATTTGTTGAGACTGTATCCGGTAACAGATGGCATGTTCTATGTTATTGAGTTATATCCAGATGTAATCAGATCAGTAATCAGATATAGAAATAGCCCCAGATACAGATATAGCTCCATAAACAGATAAAGGCCAGGTAGCAGTTAGCCCAGCAGCTAGAAATAGTGTAAAACAGAATATAGCATCAGTTGTTTAGTACGGACTGGCCTTGAAATAAAAGAAGAGAATATGATTAGTATTTTTTTCATTTGAGCATGCTTGTTGTGTATGTGTTTTGCATGTTGAGACTTGTTGTGGCATGTGGGCACCCTTTAGCATCCCCACCTCCCCTGGGCTATAGCTGTGTCGATACCAGATTCAGATACCGCCACCAGCTGGGCGATGCCGTACGCCTAGAGGACGATGATGGCCGACCACCATGATAATAAGATCCAGATTACCCTGCTTGCAGGGGCAGTTCAGTTCGCTCTGCGCAGAGTCAGATTACCCTGTTTACGGGGGCAGGTTACTCTGTGTGCGTTTGTGGCCGGGGGCAGTTTCAGATACAGATTTTTTATAAAATTACCCTGTTGCGTGCTTGCACCCAGGGGCAGTTTCAGTCACAGATACGACAGCAGATTACCCTGTGAGCACTTGCGCCCAAAGGCAGGAGTCTTCGGACTCAGACATAGTTTATTGTCAGAAGACGAGGCTTGAGATACGTACCTAAGGGGGCCGGTAGGAGGGGCTCACAGTTATCAGATGAGTAGAGTGACTTGTTTTTGGTTGGTTTAGCCCCGGGTAGGGGTAAATAGATTGTTCTGTTGGTTGGCACCTTCCTGCTTCTGGGGGTCAGTCAGGTATTGTGTGTATTTATATGTATATCTATATGTGCTATTAGATACTGATAGACAGTAGGACGACACATCATCAGGTACGCTAAGTTTAGTTACAGAATAAATAAACTCTCCCCAGTTATCCTCAGCTAGATAGACTCAGGTACTTCCTGCTTGTATTTCATGTTGTTGTTGTTACCCATTTCAGTTGTATATTTCAGTTTACTTTACATACTCGGTACCTGTGATACTGACGCCTGTGGGGGCGCTGCATTGCTTGCCTGCAGGTACACACAGATGAGGAATCGACCCCTCGTAATCCAGTCAGCAGAGTTGTCAGCTCCTATCCTCTGGAGTTAGACAGTCGGAGGTTGCTCCTATTTTCTTTTTGATTACAGTTTGGGTAGGTCGGGGCCCTATCCCGACCATTCTATTATTACTCCCTATAGGCTTGCAGTCTGATGTTTCCCTGTGGTAGTGGAGCCGGTCGTGTGGGGCTGTGCATGTATATATGTGTCTGGTTGATTATGTTGGCCGTGTGGGGCCATAGTCTGATAGTAGTGGTGACCTTTCTGGTCACGTAGTTATTCAGTATACTATTGTTAAGTTGCAGATAACTAGACAACATGGTTGCCTTGTCGGCCCGCATAGGTTCCGTTATATGAGATGATTCTGGTTAGCTGATGATACAGTACAGGTGGCTATAGGCCCAGTCGGCCGGAGGCTATATTTACAGTCGTTATATAGCCAGTTCGTTTCTTGAAATAGAGCCAGAGTCAGCTAAAGCACCAGATGTGCTCAGGCTGGACCATTTAGCAGCTCAGAGTCTAGCAGACACCAGGTGCCCGTCATGCCCCCCAAGGTGGGGTGTGACAAACTTGGTATCAGAGAAGTTCGTGTCCCAGGGAGTCTGCAAGACGTGCTAAGTAGAGTCTTGTCTATGGATGTGTTGTGCACCACATACTATAGGCAGGAGGCTGCGAGGCATAATAGGATAGTTACCCTTCTTTCGTACTCAGTCGTGCCATAGCACAGTACAGTATAGGGTTGGTTCTTTGAAACTTACCACCCTCTTTGTCTACAAATACTTTGGCAGATCAGCGACACCCTGCTACAGGCAGGAGATTAGATACAACGGCAGGCGAAGGCACCAGCAGGATGCCTCACTTACAACCAGATTCAGCTCGATCTGAGGGCGATACGGAGGTGTCATCTCGACCCTCCCAGTAGTCTCCGCCTCGCCAGACACCATTTGAGGCAGCACCGCCTCCCACACTCCTGCACCTACTTCATCTGATCAGGAGCTACGTAGTGTGGTGGTTATGTTGACCCAGATGCTAGCTACTCAGCGTCAGCCAGTACCACCTGTAGTAGCAGAATCTCTAGGTGGGCCAGGTAGTTCCAGGGTTAGAGAATTCTTGGCATTGGGACCCCCTCAGTTTAAAGGGTCAGATTCAGCGGAGGACCCCCAGGATTTTCTATACCAGGTGCAGAGAATTTTCCGGGTTATGCATGTGACCCCTACAGAATCAGTTGAGCTGGCAGTGTTTCAGTTACGGGACATAGCTGTATTATGGTACGAAAGTTGGGAGAGATCTCGGGGAAGAGATGCATCCCCTCCTACTTAGTCCAGCTTCTCAGAGGCCTTCCTGACCACTACTTATCCTGGGAGGTCAGACTGGCCCGGATGGACCAGTTCTTACACTTAGAGCAGGGGGCCAGGAGCGTCTGTGAGTATTCCTTACAGTTCGACTCCTTAGTCTGCTATGCTCTAGCATTTATGGACACCATGTCGTCCAGAGTCCATCGTTTTATTATGGGCCTAAATTCAGATTACATAGAGACGTGCATGACAGCTACCTTGAGAGAGGACATGGACATAGCCAGGGTACAGGCCTTTGCACAGACAATTGAGGGCCTAAGACAGCGGCAGCGGGGTGACAGGCAGGCGACTTTAGAGCAGCGTCGTAGAAACAGACTCGCTGAGATTCAGGGGGAAACCCCTAGGGGGCTGAGACCACGGTTTTCAAATAGGCCGCCCAGACCTTTACCTTCGGTAGCAGCAGAGAGGCAGATTTGTTCGCCGGAGTCAGTCAGAGTCCGGTAGCAGTTCACAGACAGTAGCATCACCTCAGCAGCAGAGGGAAGAACAGAGTAGATTTGCACCTACCCCTTGTCCTATATGCCACCGACCCCATTATGGAGCCTGCAGGCAAGGCTTCTCAGGGTGTTATAACTGCGGATAGGAAGGGCATTTAATGAGAGATTGTCCGGCTAGAGGGCAGGGTAGCCGGGATAGTCTGGATAGAACATCAGTGGGGCCACGAGCTCCAGCAGCCTTAGCAGGGCGCAGACCCTCAGGTTCACCAAATAGGGGCCGAGGTAGATCAGGAGCCTCTGGATCAGGTGCAGGCCCAAGCCGTACCTATGCATTACTAGGGAGGCAGGATTCAGAGGCATCTCCCGACGTGGTCACAGGTATATTGATTATCTGCTCATACCCTGTTTATGTATTGATTGATCCAGGGTCTACCTTGTCATATATTACACCATTTATGGCCCAAAAGTTGGGTATCGACCCAGAATTGCTTCAGCAACCCTTTTTAGTGCTTACACCGGTCGGTGACTCAATTACAGCTAAAAGAGTTTATCGGGGATGTACGGTAGAGGTTGCTGATCGCCAGACCACAGTAGACTTGATAGAACTTGAGATGGTCGACTTCGATGCCATTATGGGTATGGACTGGTTAGTGCCATGCTATGCCAACCTAGAATGCTGGACCAAGACTGTCCGATTTCACTTTCCGGGGGAAGCAGTGCGAGAATGGAAAGGGATCATAGCTACGCCAAAAGGTAGGTTTATTTCCTACCTTCAAGCGAGAAAATTAATAGCAAAGGGATATATTTACCACCTAGTTAGAGTCCAGGACGTTCGGGTGGAACCTTCGACTCTTCAGTCTATTCTAGTGGTCAATGAATTCCCTGACGTATTTCCGGATGAGTTTCCTGGTATCCCTCCTGAAAGGGAGATAGACTTTGCAATTGACTTGTTGCCAGGGACTCAACCTATATCCATTCCCTCGTATCGCATGGCACCAGGTGAGCTTAGGGAGTTGAAAGAGCAGCTAAAAGATTTGCTCGACAAAGGCTTTATCAGGCCTAGTACTTTTCCGTGGGGTACGCCAGTTCTGTTTGTAAGAAAGAAAGATGGCTCACTCCATATGTGTATAGACTACCGGCAGCTGAATAAGGTAACGGTTAAAAAATTATACCCGCTCCCTAGAATAGATGATTTGTTTGACCAGTTGCAGGGGGCCAGATGTTTCTCTAAGATAGATCTGAGGTCCGGATACCACCAGGTCCGAATTCGTGAGAGGGACATTCCAAAGACTGCTTTCAGGACCAGATATGGCCACTTTGAATTTCTAGTCATGTCTTTTGGGCTGATGAATGCTCCCACAGTGTTTATGGACCTAATGAACAGCATATTCAGACCGTATTTGGATCTGTTCATGATAGTATTTATCGATGATATTCTGGTATATTCTCATTCAGAGACAGATCACCAGAACCATTTATGAACAGTACTCCAGATCCTTAGAGATCGTCAGTTGTACGCCAAGTTTTCTAAGTGTGAGTTCTGGATGAACTCAGTTGCCTTTTTGGGGCATATCGTGTCGGATGCTGGTATATAGGTGGACACACAGAAAATAGAGGCGGTCAAGACATGGCCCAGACCTACCACTCCGACCGAGGTTCGCAGTTTCCTGGGTTTAGCAGGGTATTACCGGAGATTTGTTGAAGGATTCTCCACTATAGCAGCACCTCTGACAAAGCTGACACAGAAAGAAGCAAAATTTCAGTGGACGGAGGCATGTGAGCAGAGTTTTCAAGAATTGAAGGATAGATTGACCTCCGTCCCAGTACTAGCATTGCCAGAGAGAACAGATGGGTATGCGGTGTATTGCGACGCTTCAGGTATTGGACTGGGTTGTGTGCTGATGCAGCATGGAAAGGTAATTGCTTATGCTTCCAGATAATTGAGGAAGCACGAAAAGAACTATCCAACCCATGACCTGGAACTGGCCGCAGTGATCCACGCTCTGAAGATCTGGAGGCATTATCTGTATGGCGTTCATCTAGACATTTTTACAAATCATAAAAGCCTGCAGTACATTTTCACACAGAGAGAGTTAAATCTGCGGCAACGTCGTTGGTTAGAATTGCTGAAAGATTATGACGTAAATATTCTCTACCACCCAGGGAGAGCCAATGTAGTAGCAGATGCCCTCAGCCGTAAGTCAATGGGGAGTTTAGCGTATTTGCGACCCGAGAAGCGGGAGGTAGCCAAGGAAATTCATCAGCTAGCTGGTTTAGCCGTTTGAGTAGTAGAAACAGAAAATAACAGAGCGGAGATTTAGAACTCCGCTATGTCGTGGTTAGTTACAGAGGTAAAGGAACGGCAGTACGGGGACCCTGGCTTAATCCAGCTCAGAGATAGGGTTCATAAAGGTAAGGAGCAAGATTTCCAAGTGACTGAGGATGAAGTGCTGCGTTGTAAGGGCCGCCTATGTGTCCCGAATGTTTTAGGGCTCCGCCAGAAGATTATGAGCGAGGTACATTACGCTCGCTATTCCCTCCATCCAGGAGCAACGAAAATGTACCACGACATCAGAGACATCTACTGGTGGCCAGGTATGAAAACTGAAATAGCTGAATTTGTATCTAGATGTCCTAACTGACAGCAGGTGAAAGCAGAACACTAGAAACCGGGCGCTCTGACGCAGGATATAGCCGTGCCTTTGTGGAAATGGGAAGCGACAAATATGGATTTTGTAACAGGGTTACCCTGTACCAGACATAAACACGATTCTATTTGGGTAGTAGTTGACAGGCCGACAAAATCAGCTCATTTCTTGCCAGTGAAAGCTATCTTTTCGGCCGAGAATTATGCCGAGTTATATATCAGAGAAATCGTTAGATTACATGGAGTGACAGTATCTATTATTTCAGACAAAGGAGCACAGTTTACTGCTAGATTTTGGCAGTCGTTCCAGAGAGGCCTGGGGACAGAGATTAACTTAAGTACAACCTTTCATCCTCAGACAGACGGGCAAGCAGAATGAACTATCCAGACGCTCGAAGATATGCTACGAGCGTGCGTACTAGATCTTGGGGGTAGCTGGGATGAGCATCTGTCGTTGATTGAATTTGCCTATAATAACAGTTATCATTTAGGTATCCAGATGGCGCCCTTTGAAGCATTATACGGGCGGAAATGTAGATCACCCATCGGCTGGTTCGAAGTGGGGGAGACAGCGCTGATTGGGCTAGATATTATTCATCGGTCAGAAGAGGCGGTGAAGCTTATCAGGGACGCCTATTGACTGCTCAGAGCCGCCAGAAGTCTTATGCGGATATGCGGCGCAGAAATCTAGAATTTGCATCGGATGACTGGGTATATTTAAAAGTGTCTCCGATGAAAGGGGTGATGAGATTTGGCAAGAAAGGCAAGCTTAGCCCGAGGTTCATTGGGCCATATCAGATTCAGTGAAGAATAGGCCGTGTTGCATACGAATTGAACTTGCCTCCAGAGTTAGCGTCTGTTCACCCAGTATTCCATGTATCTATGTTGAGGAAGTTCGTAGGAGACCCTTCCACAGTTGTTCCAATTCAGGATGTCCAAGTCACAGAAGAGTTAGCATATGAAGAGGTTCCAGTAGCCATCTTAGACAGACAGATTCGTAGATTGAGAACTAAAGATATTGCGTCTGTCAAGGTATTGTGGCGTAATAGGAACCGAGAGGAGATGACTTGGGAGGTGGAGGAAGATATGAAGACCAGATACCCTCATTTATTCCAGGCCTAGTCAGGCGACAGGTATGTTGGTATTATTATCTTATGCAGTGCCTTATAGTATACATATAAATGAGAAGGTCTATTTTAATCTGTCATTTAAATACTTTTGGTATTGTGTAGAGTACCTGTATGGGACTTTTCTACATTTCAGATTTTTGGTATAGTCCATATTACAGGGGAAACTCTACCGAAATTTTTCTAGAAACAAGTTGAGTAAGTTGAGAAGTCCTCTAAATAGAAGTTTACATTCGAGGACGAATGTTCTTAAGGGGGGAAAATGTTATACCCCCTTAAATTCCCAACACGTAGATGGCCTATTTGCGTGTTGGTTAAGAGTATTTGAAGGCCATACATGCTAGAAAAAGGCCCGGGAAAAGACCGGACAAGAAATCTGCCAAACCATCGCGAAAGGAGCGGGGACAGAGCCCCTCCGCGATGGCAACGTGTCACAGAGGTGGATCCTCTGCGTTGGCTCCGTGACACGTTGGTCTTGTCCAGGCCCAAGTATATAAAGCCTCCAACTTCGGTTTTAATGTTAAAATTCTTATAATTTCCAGCGAAAATAGAGAGAAAATCAGAGAGGAAGAGGAACGAAGGTTTCTTGATAATTTCCTTCTGATTACGCCGTCAAAATGCGGTCCAAACTCAAATTAACTCCAGATACCGAGGTATTAAGCAGTAAGGAGCATTCCTACGGATTTAGTTTCGCGAAATTCGGCCGGCAAATCGTCGTGTTACCGAACTAAGGTAAGTGAAATTGCTCCAAATTAGTGTCTATATACTCCTATCCCTAAAGTGAGTATTTCTCCCTTTTGGACTTTCGAGAAATAGCGAGTTTTTGATCGTATTTCGATAAGCCAAAGTTTAAGTTATAAATATATTGAAAGTAACGTTTTCTTTCAGAATATTGGTGTATTTAGTTCTAATTGACATGTATATGAATGTAGTTGGGAGAAATAGCAGAAGTACCGACGAAAATCACATCGGTCAGTTGGGTACTCAGAAACCAGGTATGTAAAGCTATTCTTTTGGCAAGCCAGGAAGTAAAGTCTAGAAAATAAATAGAATAAAGGCTATGAACAGATACCCAGCGTACATGAACGATTTTAGTACGATTTCCAGCAAGCATGCTAGTATATCATTACGTATCATACGATAATCAGAATAACGAATTGTCAGATAATTTTTAGATAGTAATGTGGTATCAGCTAGTAGCTCAGCATGTTCTTACGTAATACCCAGAATGAAAGTTGTAAAAGTAGTATAATGAATTAGCAAGATTATAGACAATATGTATTACATTTGTTGAGACTGTATCTGTTAATAGATGGCATGTTCTATGTTATTGAGTTATATCTAGATGTAATCAGATCAGTAGTCAGATATAGAAATAGCCCCAGATACAGATATAGCTCCATAAACAGATAAAGTCCAGGTAGCAGTTATCCTAGCAGCTAGAAACAGTGTAAAACAGAATATAGCATCAGTTGTTTAGTACGGACTGGCCTTGAAATAAAAGAAGAGAATATGATTAGTATTTTTTTCATTTGAGCATGCTTGCTGTGTATGTGTTTTGCATGTTGAGACTTGTTGTGGCATGTGGGAACCCTTTAGCATCCCCACCGCCCCTGGGCTATAGCTGTATCGATACCAGATTCAGATATCGCCACCAGCTGGGCGATGCCGTCCGTCTAGAGGATGATGATGGCCGACCACCATGATAATACGATCCATATTACCCTGCTTGCAGTGGCAGTTTAGTTCGCTCTGCGCAGAGCCAGATTACCCTGTTTACAGGGGCAGATTACTCTGTGTGCGCTTGTGGCCGGGGGCAGTTTCAGATACAGATTTTTTTATAAAATTACCCTATTGCGTGCTTGCACCCAGGGGCAGTTTCAGTCACAGATACGGCAGTAGATTACCCCGTGAGCACTTGCGCCCAGAGGCAGGAGTATTCGGACTCAGACACAGTTTATTGTTAGAGGCCGAGGCTTGAGCTGCGTACCCAAGGGGGCCGGTAGGAGGAGCTCACAGTTATCAGATGAGTGGAGTGACTTGTTTTTGGTTGGTTTAGACCCGGGTAGGGGTAAATAGATTGTTCTGTTGGTTGGCACCTTCTGGCCTATGGGGGTCGGTCAGGTATTGTGTGTATTTATATGTATATCTATATGTGCTATTAGATACTGATAGATAGTAGGATGACACGTCATTAGGTACGCTCAGTTTAGTTATAGAATAAATAAACTCTCCCCAGTTATCCTCAGCTAGATAGACTCAGCTACTTCCTGCTTGTATTTCATGTTGTTGTTGTTACCCATTTCAGTTGTATATTTTAGTTTGCTTTACTTGCTCGGTACCTGTGGTACTGACGCCCGTGGGGGCGCTGCATTGCTTACCTGCAGGTACACATAGATGAGGAGTCGACCCCTCGTGATCCAGTCAGCAGAGTTGTCAGCTCCTATCCTCCGGAGTTAGACAGTCGGAGGTTGCTCCTACTTCCTTTTTTATTACAGTTTGGGTAGGTCGGGGCCCTGTCCCAACCATTCTATTATTACTCCCTAGAGGCTTGCAGTCTGATGTTTCCCTTTGGTAGTGGAGCCGATCGTGTGGGGCCGTGCATATATATATGTGTCTGGTTGATTATGTTGGCCGTGTGGGGCCATAGTCTGATAGTAGTGGTGACCTTGCCGGTCACGTAGTTATTCAGTATACTATTGTTAAGTTGCAGATAACTAGACAACATGGTGGCCTTGTCGGCCCGCATAGGTTCCCCTATATGAGATGATTCTGGTTAGCTGATGATACGTACAGGTGGCTATAGGCCCAGTCGGCAGGAGGCTGTATTTACAGCCGTTATATAGCCAGTTCATTTCTTGAAATAGAGCTAGAGTCATCCAAAGCACCAGATGTGCTCAGGCTGGACCATTTAGTAGCTCAGAGTCTAGCAGGCACCAGGTGTCCGTCATGCCCCCCAAGGTGGGGTGTGATATGTTGGGTACACCTTATTTTTTTTATACTCATACTACACATTATAAATACCCTTAACCTTGAAAATTTGATATTTAAAGGTTTAAAATCTTTTTTTAATTTTTATTTTAGAAATTAATAATACGATATAACTTATACACATGCAATCAAAAATTCAAAATCCAAAAAAGAATTAGAAATTAAAAAAATATATTACAATGAGTACCTTTCTAGATCACCTTTATTAGAAATTTAGAAATCATTTTTCTCTTCTTATTTTAATTTTAAATATTAATTTTATCAAACTTAATAAATACCGGGTATGTTTCTCCGCAAAATAAAAATGCATGATTGAATAATAAATTATTAATATATTATGAATAAAATTACAGGAAGCATACCCGATATTAAATAAATTTATTATTCAAACATGTATTTTTATTTTGCGAGAAAATATACCCGGTATTTATTAAGTTTGGCAAAATTAATATTTATAATTAAAAAAATTCAACTTCTAATTAAAGTGATCTAAAAAGGTAGTAATTATAATATATATATATATATATATATTAATTTCTAATTTTTCTTTGGATATTAAATTTTTGATTGTATGTGTAAATTATATCAATTTTATTAAATCTTAAAATAAAAAGTAAAAAAATAAAATTTTAAACCTTTAAATTTAAGTTTTCAATGTTGAGAATATTTTTAGACCAAAAGGTGAAAGAAGAGTATTTATGAGTCATTTCTCAGGTTAAGTGTATTTTTGGCCCTTTTCTCTACTTTTTATGCAAATTCGGATGTTGATAGTAGTGGAGCTTGTGACAATGTCTAGAGTTTGTTGACTTGGAGTTTGAGGATGAGTTGTTTGATTGATTTGCACCACTAGACTCTCATTCTATTTTTATTTCATGTTTTTCTTATCTAGACGGTGTATTAAAAATATCTTTCTTTTATTCTTAAATTATGTGTTCAGTCAAACACAATCACATAAATTGGGACAAGTAAAATATTTTAAATAAACAAACAAATTATTTAAACTTAAAAGTTATGCATTGAAAAATATTTGACAAGTTAATAATTTTACTTTATAAATCAAACTTTCCCTTAAGTATACAATTTAGAGCAAATATATCCTTCACCTAAAAATTAGATTATTTATAGCCCTGAAATTATAAAAATGGCTCAGATATACCCTTTCAGTTGATTGCGAAAAAATAATTTTGATTTTATTTTTAAATTTTTTTAATTAAAATAAAAGCAACATAGGAGTATATTTAATCCTTCTCACAAAATTATTCAACGGCATATTTAATTTGTCTTACCCATGACCTTTTTTTTTAACCTTCTTTAGTTCAATAACTAATTTAAATTAATTGTTTTGATGATCAATTTTTTTGTTACACTCATCTTCTTGTTAAATATATCATAGATGCAGTGGGAAAAAAATTATGCAAAAATAAAGAATAAATTACAATTTGATCACTTGAGATTAGGGGTGTTCATAGGTTGGTTTTTGGTTAAAGCAAAATCAAATTAATTTAGTCAATTTTTTAATTATTAAAATCAAATCAAATCAAATATAATACACATTCATCGATTAGGTTATTGTTGATCGATTTGGTTCGATTTTTAAGAAATCTAATGACATTTCTCTCTTTTACTTTTTTTCCTACGATTAGAAAAGACTCACTATTTTTCAACTTATAATTTGTTATTACCCTTTTATTATAAAAATTATAATTTTCTTAAAATATCGAGAAAATGACTTAAAATCTATAATCTCTGCTTTAGTTTTAACCCAATAAGTCAAACTCTATCGGAACACAGCCAAAACTAGAAGCGGTTTCATTCTAAAAAATAAAAAAAAAATTAAAATAATTATAGTCAAAGCTTAAACATGTGTTTTACATGCAAAACAGGCTTAATTATTCTTGTGCACAAAGCATTAAATTATTTTCGGACTTATTTTCTTTACTTTAACAAACTACAATTACCATCAGTGGATTGTGTGCCATTTGCTGTTTTTAGAAAAGTCAACACTGATATTATAGGAGAACTAAAATCAGTTATGATTGTCATTAACAACATATTTTGAGAATTGTTTCTTTTAAGAGTATTTTTATGAAAGTAATTTTATGTTTGGTTAATAAATTTTTTTTAAAAAATTTATCAATAATTAGTATTTGACCAAACTTTTAAAAAGTATTTCTAAGTACATTTTTCTCAAAAGTGCTTTTCAAAAAAATATTTTTTGGGGATAAACATCAAACAAAGGTGGAGCTATAATTTTGAATATGTATTTGGTAGAATTCAATGCCCCAAAAATTTAAGGATTCCTTGTTTAAATATTCACTCAGTATGTATTTTTTTAGTTCTAATTTATGTGATATATTTTTTATTTTAGTCAATTCTAAGAAAAATGACATGTTTTTATATTTAGTAATAATTTAATATTAAAATATTTATTTCACCTTTAGTGAGATGATTTATAGTCACACAAACATCTATGATTTATTTTAGATCACAAATTTCAATAGACTTTCTATATATCTTAAACTCCGTACTCAGTCAAAGTACATCACATAAATTGGGACGGAGGAAGTATAAATAATTTATTAAAAATATAAAAAGTATTTTTAGGCTAAATATATAAATAACCCCTTCAATATGCCCCCCATCTTTTATTTTAACACTCCATTCTAGTCTTATTTAATTTTAACCCTCCAACTCTATTTTTTTATGTTTCACTTAAACATAAAATACTAATTTTTATATTTTTATTTATACTCTTCAATTGCAATTTTGCATTTTAAAAATTCGCGTCTATTAGTTTTTGTTGAAAAAATGAAGGACGTCTATCGACTTTTGTAATAAAATAATAATTTTTTTTATATAGTTTCTTTACATTGTTGCGAGAAAATAATCAATGAAAGTACGTCAATTTTCTTAATTGAGAAAATAATGATTTCCCGATTCCTAATAGTATTTCATATGATGCATGCTATACAACGTTGAATTTTAGTTTTAGCACGAATTCCCATTATTGATTAATTTGTTAAACGTTGTAATTTCTCCAAGATTGCGTTTAATATGAATAAAAATTAAAAAATAATAAAAGTTCTACATGATTAAATTAATTTATATATATAATTATTCATGAGATAATATTTTTTTATTATTATGCTGATAAAAATATAATTTTAATTTTATGTGAAGATATTTGAGTGAAATTAAATATTTATATTGATTTATTATTTCCAACCAAAATTATCAAGCGATTATCGGGTGCAAAAAAATTATTTAATTTATATGAAGTTTGATGATCTCCAGAAAGTTATTTGTTTGCATATGGGAATACTGTTATATCATGTTATTTTACAAGACAGTCAAATTCTATTGTCACGCAAATAAAAGTGTCAATCACTTAGTTGTTGTTATGAACAAGTTGAATGAGGAATTGTCTGCGACGAAAAGTTAGGTCACGAATAAAGTGGTTGTCAAGAATGTATTTGAATGAGCTCAAAGACTCATATATCAAAAGAGACATATACTATAATCACAAAGATAACACTATTAACAATTTTGAGAAGCTGGTATATAAGATTGGAATGCATCATCTACATGATTAAATTGTATTTTCATCAGGGGAAATTAAATATGTGTTGCACTCTTTTTTCCTTAATAGGCTTTGTCCCAATGAATTTTCCTGGCAAGATTTTTAACGAGACAACAAATAACATGTATTACAAGATATGTATTGTTTTTTCTTCAATGAGAAACCACAAAATTTTTTCTAGTAAAATTTTAATGAGCCACAACGGTCATTCAAGGGGGAGTGTTGTAAATATTATTAATGTGGATGTCCATAATTTCTAAATGCGATTTTCATATTTATTGATAGTAATACTCATACCACTACTTCTTCATTGATCTTCCACAAACTTATAATCTTCCCCATATAATGTTGGGATATATATTATTAACCATGTGTTTAGATATAATATTTATTATAGAACAATTATTTATTCACTTATAATAAAGATTTAAATAGATCATTTATTTGTCGATGTGACCTTTACTTATACAATAGATGATTTAGTGTATAGAGTTTAGCTTATACACGAAAGATTAAATCATCGATTTTTATATGTATAAAGTTTATATATGTTCACAATCTAAGATGAAAAATTGGACAACTTCATCGGTAAGATTGTAGCACAAGAATAAATATAATTTATCTTGATTTTAAAAATGATATAATTCCAACTTCTTATGCTAGTATATTTTGTATGTATTGCACGGACCAAACAGAGATAAGTGTTTTTATTTGACTTAATAAAATAAATTTTGTAGATCATTAAATGTACTTATACTCTTAATCTTGATATAATTATTATGATCAATATAATTTATTTGTTGTTTTGATCTATCAAAGGGTGAAACTTTTTCGTAGTTATAATATTCCCCATAACATCAAAGTACTACATTCATTCGTTATGACATTCATTCTCTACAATTGATTATGCAAAACATCCAAAGTACCAAATTTATTTGTTGAATTATTTGTGAGAATTATAACGTATATGTCATGCCCCATCTTGGGAGGCATGACTGGCACCTGGTGCCTTACTAGGACCTGAACTGCTGAGCTGACTGAGCCTAAGCACCTTTGGTGCAGGGATGACTCTAATTCTAGAATCAAGAAAACAACAGGCTATATAGTGGCTGTAAATACAACCCTCGACCGACAAGGCCTATAGTCACCTGCGAAAATAAACAGCTAACCAGAAATAAGCAAAAAATTATAAGGATTCCTATGTGGGCCGACAAAGCCATCATGATATCTACTTATAACTAGAAAGTAAAATCAGATGCTAAACTGAGCTATCACCGACAAGGCCATCAATCAACAGCTAAATAGGGCCCCACACGGACAACACACATAGTCTAAAACACATATAGGCCCTACAAGATCGATATCATCTAACCACAGGGAAGTAATGCAATCTGCAAGCCTCTAGGAGTAATAAGATGGTCGGGACAGGGCCCCAACCTACCCCTACTGTACAAACAAAGAAATAAACCTCTATTGCACAAGCTCCGGAAGAAAAGAGTTGTCGGCCCTGTACGGCTGACTGGGACTACGAGGGACCTGCTCCTCGTCTATGTGTACCTGCAGGCAAGTAATGCAGTGCCCCAGAAGAGGACGTCAGTACCACAGGTACTGAGTATGTAAAGCAGTAACTTTAAATAAATGGAAGTAAGGAAAAAGAACTGACAATGACTGAAGTAAAGAAAACGGACTGAAAATGACTGAAGTAATGAAATTAGAACTAAACATAACTGTAATAAGGAGGGTAGGGTTCTTACTTGACAAGCGAGGCGTCTTACTGTCTAACTATCAACAACTAAAGCAATCATAAACCTTACCTGGATCCCATAAGCCGGAAGGTACAATCAGCACAAAATAACCCACTTGGGTCCCCATTAGCCCTAGCAAGTACACCTCAATCTATATACCCCTATCCAGGTCATACTAAGTCGACTACCAGCTATAAGCATCCTGCCAGTCCCCTGGGTCTGCAACTGGGCCTGCTCGGCCCCTGACTATAGTTGTGTCTGAGTCCGGAGGACTCCTGATATCTACACCCCGGGCATAAGCGCTTGGCGGGACTGTGTATAAGGACAACCACGGAAAATATAAGGATCTGGATCCCCATCTTCATCCATTGCGGATGGCATGCTGCTCTGTAGAGCGACGTATCCTCGCCCCTGGCGGGCGGCGACACAGCTATTAACCCTGGGGTGGTCGCGGAAGCTATACAGGTATAATCCAGCTCAAAACAATACAATTTATGAGTCTCAACTGACAATAACAACTAGACATGATAACATACTCCTGACATGTTTTACTGGGATTCATATTGAATTACTATGCTGAAGAAACTAACTTACCGAAAGAAAATGCCTTAACATACCTCGTTCGCTATTTACCGATTAACTGGCGAGGTTCGGCTGGTATTCAGCTGTTCTTCCTAACTATAATTATATTAACGGAAGAATAGGGCTAACTTCATTACTATATTTTAAGAAAATAATAACTTATATATATATATATATATATACTAACTATACTTTAACTTATCGAAAAATGATCATAAACTCATAATTTCTCGGGAATCTAGAAGGGAGAAATACTTACTTTAAGCCTGAGATCGTATTGACACTAGTTTGGAGCAATTCCAACAACTTTGGCTCGGCGGGACGACGATTCGCCGGGCGAATTTCACGAAACTAACTCCGTAGAAATGCTCCTTGCAGCCTTATACTTCGAGTACCCGAAGTTAATTTGAATTTGAACGGCGTTTAGCGGTGTAATCATATGAAAATTATATGTATCCTTCGTCTCTATTCTCTGCTGGTCGTTTTATGTATGGAAAATAACATGAAATCTAAGTGTGAGGCCTATATATACTTGAAGCATAATACAAGGCAACATGGCACGCTGGCCAACGCGCCGATTCTGCTCTGTGCCACGTTGGCTAACGCGGAGGAGCAGCTCCATGCCACTTTGCCCCTCTGGGCAGCTGGGTTCGGCCTCCTCTCGCGAAATTCTGACTTGGCACTTGTTCAGCCTTTCCCCGGGCCATTTCCTCGCACGTATGGAACTCTAAAACTCTCAACCAACATGTGAATAGGCCGACTAAACGCTAGAAATTTATGGGGTGTAACAGTATAGCCTTAATGGAATAAGAAAAAACAAATGCTTCCATCCATTATGATCTTTAACTGATAAACTATTTTATTTCCTACCATAACATTTCATTTTTCAAACCTATATATTTGGATGTCTTTTTTATGGAAAAAAACATATACACAGAAAAAAATATTAACTCCTTAATTGACTTTCTTTATAAAATACTCTATTCTTTCTAGGCTTTCTTTCTTTGTGAATTTCTAGAAAATTGTATTTGCGCAACTCTAAACTTTCAACCACGAATGCACATATTTAGAAGAGTTGTGAAACCTTGGGGAGTGACCGGCCTTAACGATTTGCACCTAAGTCGGACCGAAATCGCTTTAAAGGTAGTGGCTTGCACAGTACAGTGTTTGTATAAATTATTTATCATTGTATTAATTTCTATTCTATATCAATATTGTAGTATTTTTCGTACAATAGTGACCCTAGCTTTTAGTCCAGCAACATTATGAAATAGTAGACATTTCTAGTCCACTCTCTCCAAATTAATTGTCACATATAACAACTCAATTCAATAAGTATTAAAGATCTTGGGTTAGTCACATTATAATTCCAAAATTGTCTAGATCATGTCTTATATCTAATGTTAATTCTATAACTAGTTCTCATGTTTCTAATAGGAGTAAAATAACTACTAAATGATGTGGTGAGATGAATTTAAGTTGTATTTTTTTTAATAAGAAGTCTCGAATTTAAATTCTAAACATAAAAAAATCTCCTATATGGCTTCTCTTTTATAATAATCGTGGATTTTAATTAATCAATCAATGAATATCGATTACTAGATGCTTAATTAAATAAATATAGAAATAAAATAAGTGTACCGTATTCATAAAAATCTCCACCCAATTAATAAGATTCTTGATGACCATAATAGTTTCTCGTGAAACTTCAATCTTAATTCCTTGATTCCTCTAGGAAATCTCCTGTCATACTCATCTTCATTCGGGAAATTTGTTGCACCATCGATGTTGGGCAACCAAAGTGGCTCTTTCATTTGAGTCGTTTCAAGAAGCTCCTCCATAGCTGTCATTGCTACCTTAATAATATATGACTTTGAAATGCGATCAATCTTGTGGTAACAGAGAACAAAATTTATTAAGTTTGAGTTCTATATATTATTAGCTGTGCAAAAAATATTTAATATAAAATAATTCAACATCAGCATATTACTTAAATTCAAATCATGAAGAAATATGTTATTCTGTTATAAAATAATAAAGCAACAAGAAGAATGTTGTAGAGAAAGAAAGAAGAGACTGAGATGATTCGCAATGAAAAGAACCCCTCTATTTATAGGGATAATTCCTCCTAACTTTTCTCCAAAAGATAGACTTTCACTATAATATAAATACACACATTCATTACAATACAAATACCTTTATAGATATTTATTACAATACAAATACATTTATAACATAGTCTAATTAATCAATCTTTTTTTTATTTTTGGTTAGCTCTTCTTTGAGGAGAGCATTTTCAATCCTCAATTGTTGTTCATTATATGACGTTTCACCTAAACCGAATCTAGGGTCGCCACAATTAGGGCAGCAGGTACTGTTGATAGCTTTACTTAACCGTAGACATTCAGCCCTGAGCTTATCATTTTCAGCTCGAAGTAATGAATTCTAATCGCGTTCACCTTGATTCTGTAGGAGAATAGTAGTTCAAAAGCCACAAGATAATAAATTTAGCATAAGGATTTGCTAGCTAGTGCTAAATTAAATAATTTAGCCAATTAATTGCATTGATAATAGTTTTAAATTACATCAAATAACATTAACTTATCTTGAATAATGTTTTAAAAAAAAGTGAGAATATGTATTAATTAACCATAGAAAATTGACCATTAAAGTGTGAATGCATTATTATAAAAGTCAAATATTTTCTAACTACATGCCTCGAATATTTTGACAAACAAGAGAAAAACACTATGCCAATTTTGAGATTATTGTTTAAATGTACATCACAATAAAAATTACCATTTTTATTTTAAAATAAATAGTATTTTTATTTTTTAATTTTATTTTAAAATAAATATGTTTCAGAAAATCAATAACACATTGATTTTTTTCCCTTCTAATTTAACCTGATTTAAATGAATGAAGTCTTACATAATCATGAAACCACTAAAAAAAGTATACTTCTTTTTCAAGACATTTGTTACAACAATCATATATAGTAACGTTAGTAAGATTAAATGATTAATCAATTAGAAAACCAACTGATATTATTTGATAAAGTTTCTTTTCTAGAAATTAGAACTCTAGAAATGCCTAACAAACATGCATTAGATTCAAGAAAATATAGAAAAAAAATTATTTTAAAAAAGGATAAGAAAGTTTTAGAATTTTGACCTGAGCAAGTGAGAGTCCAGACAACGAAAAATCATTTTCGGTTGTCAAAGAATTCTGATTAGTCGGATACATGATCAGCAAAAACCCTAAGACAATGTAACATGTCAGTATAACAAAGTCAATTTTTTGACTTTATATATATTATTATTAATTTTTTTCGGCTGATCAAGGAAAGAGAATTTCAACAAACCAATTAAAAATTAAAGGGTTCTCATAAAAAAAATTATCAGGTAGTTTTGCTTTGTACAAGTATGTGTATGTGCAGTAAAAAAATTTTTAAAAAAACATCACTCTCAAAATAATCTTGAGAAAGATGTCCCACTTTCTATTTAAATGTATAAAAACTATTATCAAACTGCTAGAATATAACAAGAACATACCCCCAAAACAAACCTAAACTTATATCTAGCTATATATGTAAAAGAATATATATATATATATATATAATGAATTTTATACTCTTAACAAGTTTTCTATAGAAGGTTAAGAAAAGGGAAAGTACTTTTGAGATCAAATGTGATGAAGAAACAAGGAAATGGAGAAAGCAAGAAGACCAATAAGAGTGATGAGAGAGAGAGAGAGAGGTCAGTAATTGTGAGGTGAGGATGGTGCCACTGCTTTAAATAGAACGGAGAGAGGACTTCTAATTACTGTTTCAATAAAAAAACAATGGGAAAAAGAAGGAACTAGAAAACTATGTTTTGAAGTACAAACTAAATTTAGCATCAGTTTTTAGAAGTTAATTTTGAAATAATCACTTTTTATATACCATGAATAATATAAGTGTTGGTTATTTTCTCCTATTATTGAAAAGGTTTTATTACAATTATACCTATGATAAAAATTGTTGTGACCTTAAACATAAATTGATGTGTAAAATGAATTAAAGAATATACAATTCATCATCTTCTTAGATATTAAAAATATTCAAATTTACTTATCTTCCAAAAATTTTAAAATGTTATTTGATTTTCTTTATTTAAATATAGTGAGTAATTGCCTGATCATTAGAACAACTTATTAAGTTACTAAAATAAATATTTACTGATATTTTAAGTGAGGAATAAATTGATCCATAAATTGAATGAAGAGGTCAGTTCATTCCCTTTAAATTTAGTAAGCGTAGTCGTTAATTAGAATAACCTATTAATTAGTTCGATTGAAATGGAATTTTGGGAAACGTTCAAAAGGTATACACCCACTTTCTCTATCAAATTTCAGCCCAGAGAATCATAATCCATTATGAATTAATAAATGAGAGTAAGAAAGTGAAAGTATAAACAAGTGAGCAATATGAACCATAACTCCATCAATATATCAAGTATCATGCTCACAAATTCATGAAACCAACAAAGCAGGGAGATAATTACCAAATTACCCTTAGCATGATACTGGAACCCACATAAATGCTCGTTATCTAATTTATAAAGGACATTCATTATCCATCGCCCCTTAATTCAATAATCAAAAAACACTAACACTTTATATGGAGTCAAGAAAGTCTTAACTTGCCAAATTATAGACTTGTGCTTCACTATGCCTCCGAACGATTTCAATCTGATCAAATACGAAATCTATATAAGTAGGCGAGTCTGTGGACACTCATATTGCTATACTATATCTCAGGCCCAAAAGGTCAACTCCGAAATCCCAAGGACAAAATAATAAATTGACACAAAAATTAGTGTATCCATAAGTTCATAAGCTTATGCACTAAAAATCATTGAAATTCGATCACTAATAGATCCCCAAATTGAAGAATTACCATTTTTCACATCTAAGTATTAAACTAATCAATTTATGGGATTAAATTATGAAACTAATAATGAAACAATGGAAAAATAGTAAATATTAGGTCAGCTTCTTATCCCCGATTCAAAACAAGCACAACGCCTTTGAAATCACCAAAATTTGCGACCCCTAGCTTCCAAAATTGAAATATGAACTATGAAATCAAATTCAGGAATTAAACGTTTTCCATGTATTAAATTCACTTCACGAACGCAAGGACCCTCTGTGATAGCAATCAAGTGACACAGACCCGACCCTATTCAAACACAATGAGAGTCTCGCAATATGCAAAAAGTGAAGTACCTGCACTAGATAACAACAAACAACAAAATTAAAAATTAAACCAACTCTTGAATAATAAAACCCCATATTTCGTCCTGCACCTTATTGATACAAACTAAATATACAGATCGATCATAAAACACGTTTCGAATATGTTAAAATGATCAAAAGCACCAATTCAAATTTTTCTTGACCACATATTGTCATGGTCAAACCTAAATATTTCAAAATGCTCAAATCTAACTAAAGATCAAAATCCCATCTGAACTCCTTGGGACCTATTCCAATCATTCAATTAAGTCATAAAATACCCTTCCGATCTAATGGAGCTATCAAAACTCAAATTCAACATTTTAAACCTAAAATATTTACTTTGATCAAACTTCTCAAACACCAAATTTCTAAAATGAAAAATCTTCTATGAAGTACATTTGATCAACTCGAGAATCGTGTCACCAATTGCTGGAAGTCACAAATAACATAATGAAGCTATGGAAAGGGTTAAGCAACAAAAACAACCATGAGAGTCGATACATCATCCACCACTAAAACTCACGTTCATTCTCAAACTGAAAGAGAAAAAAGTGCCTGCATTATCGAATAGATGAGGATATTTGCCCCACGTGTCTACCTCAACTTCCCAAGTGGTCTCCTCAACAGGATAATTCTCCACTGCACTTTCAATGATGTAATCTTCTTATACCTCAACTTTTGAATCTGCCTATCAAAATTAGTTATAGGTTTCTCCTCAAATGCCATCTAACTGCACCAAATCTCATTGAATCACATGAAAACCATCATAACGGTATTTTTTCAGTATCCAAACATGGAATATTGGATGACCACTTGATAAAACTTAGAAGCAAAACCAACTCATAGGCCACCTCGTCAATATGCTATAATACCTCGAATGAACCAATGAACCTACGATTGAGTTGGTCCTTCTTCTCAAATATCATAACACTCTTCATTGACGATACCTTTATAAATATATTCTCACCAACCTTGAACTCTAGGTCACAAACTTTTCAATCCACATAACTTTTTTGTCAACGTTTTCTATGAGGAGCCAATCTTGAATCAACTTGACCTTGTCCAATAAATATATCAAGGTCTGTACCCCGTGGCTTAACCTCAAATGCATCAAACCAATCAATCAGAGAATAATATATCCTACCATACAAGCTTTAAATGGATCCCGTCTGAATGCTGGAACAATAATTATTATTATAAGAAAACTCTATCAAAGGAAAGAATTGACCCCCAATGACCTCCAAAATCAATCACATAAGCATAAAGCACATCCTTAAAACCTAAATAGTCCATTTGTCTATAGTTGGAATGTTGTGTATATACTGAGTTCTACTCGACTATCCTACTCCTTTTGCATGGACCTCCAAAAATGAGATGTGAACTGAGTACCCTAGTATGAGATGATAGAAATACTCATCCATACAAATAGACTATCTCCTGAATATTGATTCTAGTCAATCTCTCCAAACTGTAGGTAGTCTGAACCAAAATAAAATGAGCAGATTTAGTCAACCTATCCATGATGACCCAAATAGTATTAAACTTTTTCAAAGTATGTGGTAACTCTACCATTAAATTCATAGAAATGCACGTCCACTTCAACTCAAGTATAGGCATCCTCTAAATTATATCTTCTAGTCTCTGGCTCTCATACTTCACTTGCTGGCAAACTAGGCATCGAGACACATGCTCTGTAATGTCTCTCTTCATCCTACATCACCAATAGTGCTGCTTCAAGTCATGATACATCTTCACTATTTTTGGATGAATAGAATACCTAGACAGTGAGTCTCCTCCATGATCAATTTGATCAAATAATCCACTTTGGAACACAGATATAACTCTTGATTCTCTAAACACCTTCCTGATTCAAAATTTCTTCCTTAGCTTCACCTTTCGTCACTTTATCTTGAATCATCCTTAAACTACCGAGCCGTAATATGCTCCACCAAAAGTGATTGTGCCATAATAAAATCAAGAATACTATTGGGTTTCAAAATGTCAAGTCTCACAAAGTTATTAGCCAATGATTGAACATCTATGGCCAAAGGATGTTCCTCTACCAGCAACATAGCCAAACTACATATACTAACTGTCCTCCAATTCAAGACATCTGTTACCACATTAGCCTTGCCCGAATGTAAATGAATAGTTATATCATAATCCTTAAGCAACTCTGCTCATTTCCTCTATCTCAAATGTAGATCTCTCTACCTGAAAATATACTAGAGGTTGTGATGATTTGTGAAAACCTCACAATGGACACCATAGAGATAATGCCTCAAAATCTTCAAAGTAAACACTACCGGTGCCAACTCCAAATCATAAGTAGTGTATTTCTTCTCATGAATACTCAACTGTCTTGAAGTATAATCTATCACCTTGACTTTATCCATCAACATACATCCATTACCAACTCTAGAAGCATTGCAATAGACTGCAAAGCATTCACCCTCCACAAGTAAGGTCAAAATAAGAATCAAAGTCAACAAGTCTTGAGCTTTCGAAAGCTCGCGTCATACTCATTTTACCACTAAAAAGTCATATTATTTTGTGTCAATTTTGTTAATGGAGTGCAATAGAAGAGAAACCCTCCACAAATTGCTTATAGTAGCCAGCCAATAGCAAAAAACACTGAATCTCGGTAGACGAAGTAGGCCTAGCTTAATCTCTAACTGCCTCAATATTATTTGGATCTACCATAATACCTTCCTTGACACCACATGTCCCAAGAATGTCATGGAACTCAACCAATACTCACACTTCGAGAATTTGGCATACAACCACTAATCCTTCAAGGTCTAAAGCATGATACTCAAATATTACTCATGCTCTTCTCTACTACGGGAGTAACTAAAGATGTCATTGACGAAAACAATAATGAAGGAATTCAAATAGGGTTTGAATACACTATTCATCAACTTCATGGTCGTTGTTGGGCATTAGTCAATCCAAAAGACATGATCAAAAACTCATAATGACCATAATGGGTCTTGAAAGTTGTCTTTGGGATACGTTTGCCCTAATATTTAACTGATAGTAATCGTATCTCAAATCAATCCTCGAAAACACCGAAGTACCCTCGGCACTACTTTGTTGGGGTCAATCAATGATACTTGTTGGGTACACATTATTTTTTTATACTCATACTACACTTGTTATAAATACCCTTAACCTTGAAAATTTAATATTTAAAGGTTTGAAATCTTTTTTTTACTTTTTACTTTAGAAATTAATAAAATGATATAACTTACATATATAATAAAAAAAATTAAAAATCCAAAAAAGAATTAGAAATTAAAAAAATATATTATAATGAGTACCTTTCTAGATCACCTTAATTAGAAATTGAGAAATCATTTTTCTCTTTTTATTTTGATTTTGTATATATTAATTATGTCAAACTCAATAAATACCGGGTATGTTTTCCAGCAAAATAAAAATGCATGATTAAATAATAAATTATTAATACATTATGAAAAAAATTATGGGAAGCATACCCAATACAAAATATATTTATTATTCAATCATGTTTTTTTTTTATTTTGCGGGAAAACATACCTGTTATTTATTATGTTTGACAAAATCAATATTTAAAATTAAAAAAAATTAATTTCTAATTAAGGTGATCTAGAAAGATACTCATTATAATATATATATTTTTTAATTTCTATTTTTTCTTTGGATTTTAAATTTTGCATCTCGATTTTATTAATTCCTAAAATAAAAAGTAATAAAATAAAATTTTAAATCTTTAAATTTAAATTTTCAAGGTTGAGGATATTTTTAGACCAAAAGGTGGAAGGGGAGGGGTATTCTTGAGCCAAAAATAAACGTTGAGGGTATTTTTAGACCAAAAGGTGAAAGAAGGGTATTTATGAGTTATTTCTCATAAGTTAAGGGTATTTTGGCCATTTTTATTGCTTTTTATGCAAATTCGGATGTTGATAGTAGTGAAGCTCGTGACAATGTCTAGAGGTTGTTGACTTGAAATTTCAGGATGAGTTGTTTGATTGATTTGCACAACTAGACTCTCACTTTATTTTTTATTTCATGCTTTTCTTATCTAGACGGTGTATTAAAAATATCTTTCTTTTATTCTTAAATTATGTGTTCAGTCAAACACAACAACATAAACATAGACAATTAAAATATTTTAAATAAACAAACAAATTGTTATAAACTTGAAAGTTATCCATCAGCGGTTCGCTTGCAATATCTTATGAAATAGCAATCTCGAGTTGGAACCTGTGGAGAGGGCACTTGAAATTCTGCATATATCTCCCCCCGCCCCCCCTCCCCCTCCCCCCAAAAAAACATGAGGGACACAAAAGGTCAGTGAAAATAATTTTATAAAATTATAGGCATCTAAGTGCAAACTATAGAGGGTGTTGACTAAGTACTTCCTGAATTGTTACCATTGTCATTGCCCCATTCAAATTTTCCGCAATTCCATTTGATAGCACATCCATCGTAAGAGCCGTCGACACAATATTGGAGAATAAACTTGCCCATTGATTCTGATGATCATAAAATATATGTAGTTGTCATTATCCTCATTTTTTGACATTGTATTAACAAATTATTTCAGCAAACAAGTTTTACAAATTAACTGTCACATATAACAGCTCAATTCAATAAGTATTAAAGATTTCGGGTTAGTCACATTATAATTCTAAAATTATCTAGATCATGTCTTATATCTAATGTTAATTCTATAACTAGTTCTCATGTTCCTAATAAGAGTAAAATAACCACTAAATGATGTAGTGAGATGAATTTAAGTTCTAAAGATAAAAAATCTCCTATATGGCTTCTCTTTTATAATAGCTGTGAATTTTAATTAATCAATCAATGAATATCGATTACTGGATGCTTGATTAAATAAATATAGAAATAAAATAAGTATACCTTATCCATAAAAATCTCCACCAAATTAATATAATTCATGATGACCATAGGAGTTTCTTGTGAAGCTTCAATCTTAATTCCTTGACTCATAGGTCCATTTCCTCTAGGAAATCTCCTGTCATACTCGTCTTCATTCAGGAAATTTGTTGTAGGGCAACCAAAGTTGGCTCTCCCATTTGAGCCATTTCAAGAAGCTCCTCCATAGCTGCCATTGCTACCTTAATAATATATGGCTTTGAAATGCGATCAATCTTGTGGTAATAGAGAACAAAAATTATTGAGTTTGAGTTCTATATACTATTGGCAGTGCAAAAATATTTAATATAAAATAATTCAACATCAGCATATTACTTAAATTCAAATCATGACGAAATATGTTAAACTGTTATGAATCAATAAAACAAGAGGAAGAATGTTGTAGAGAAAGAAAGAAGAAGGAGGGATAATTTACAATGAAAAGAACCCCTCTATTTATAGGGATGATTCCTCCTAACTTTTCTCCAAAAGATAGACCTTCACTATAATATAAATACACACATTCACTACAATACAAATATCTTTATAGACATTTATTATAATACAAATACATTTATAACATAGTCCAATTAATCAATCGTTTTTTGCTTTTGGTTAGCTCTTCTTTTAGGAGAGCATTTTCAAGCCTCAATTGTTGTTCATTATATGACGTTTCACCTAAACCGAATCTAGGGTCGCCACAATTAGGGCAACAGGTACTGTTGATAGCTTCACTTAACCATCGACATTCAACTCCGAGCTTATCATTTTCGGCTTGAAGTAATGAGTTCTCATCACATTCACCTTGGTTCTGTAGGAGAATAGTAGTTCAAAAGCCACAAAATAATAGATTTAGCATAAGGACTTGCTAGCTAGTGCTAAATTAAATAATTTAGCCAATTAATTGCATTGATAATAATTTTAACTTACATCAAATAACATTAATTTATCTTAAATAACGATTTAAAAAATAGTGAAAATATGTATTAATTAACCATAGAAAAGTGACCACTAAAGTGTGAATTGCATTTATTATATAAGTCAAATGTTTTCTTACTGCATGCCTCGAATATTTTGACAAACAAGAGCAAAACACTATGCTAGTTTTAGAGATTATTGTTCAAATGTACATCTTCAATTAATATAGACAATAAAAATTACCATTTTTATTTTGAAATAAGTAGTATTTTTATTTTTTAAAATAAATATGTTTCACAAAATCAATAACACATTGATTTTTTTCCTTCTAATTTAACCTGATTTAAATGAATGAAGTCTTACATAATCATGAAACCACTAAAAAAAGTATTCTTCTTTTTCAAGACATTTGTTAAAGTGTAAATTAATAAAAAAAAAATTTTTACTTTTGAGAAGTGAATAATTTTCTTAAAGGGTATGCTCAAATTGAAAATATCATTTATTATGAAACGGAGAAAGTACTAGCTAAGGCACTACCAGGTTGCCCCAGTCAGAGTCAGCCCAATCCGAGGGTGATTGGAGACTTCATCTCGATCTCCCCAGCATTCATTGCCACTCCAGGAGCTGACTAGAGTGGCATATGTGTCGGCACCGCCTCCAGTAGCTCCTAAACCGATACCACCAGATGAGGAAGTTAGGAGCGTTGTCTTCATGTTAGCTTAGATGATGGTTGCGCAGCTAGTGGCACTCGTGGTTGCCGAATCTTCTGGAGGACCTGGTAGTTCGAGGGTCCAGGAGTTTCTCGCACTGAGTCCCCCGCAGTTCATAGGGACAGACCGAGATGAGGACCCTCAGGACTTTTTGGACCAGTTGCAGCGGATCTTCAAGGTAATGCATGCCACGCTTGCGGAATATATTGAGTTAGCGGATTTCGGTTGTGGGACATAGAAATGTTATGGTACGAGAGTTGCAAAAGGTCCCGAGGTAGAGACGTTCCCCCCTCCCCCCGACTTGGTCCAGCTTTTCAGAGGCCTTCTTAGACCATTATTTTCCGCGAGAAATTCGACAGGCCCAGGTAGACCAGTGTTGCATCTGGAGAAGGGTTCGATGAGTGTTCGGGAGTATGCTATGAGATTTGGCTCCTTGGCCTGATATGCACCAGCTTTCATAGATACTATGCCAGCCAAAGTTCACCAGTTCATTATGGGGATGCTTCTAGAGTATGTGGAGACTTGTGTTGCAACTACTCTACAGGAGGACGTGGACATCACCCGTATTCAGGCATTTTCTCAGAGTATTGAGGGGATCAGGTAACAGTAGCGGGAGATAGAGAGGGAAAATTAGGAGTAGCACTGCATGGCTAGACCTAGTGACACTCAGGCAGAGTTTCAGGGCGGACCTAGGCCACGACTATCGGGCAGGCCACCCAGACACCCACCTCCACAGCAGCAGCGGGGTGGTAGACCAGGCAGTCAGGGGCAGTCAGGACCCGGCGAGAGCTCACGGCCATCGGGTTTGCAGTAGTAGAGAGGGTCAGAGCAGAGTAGACTCAATGTGCCACCTTGCGTTATTTGCAGTTGACGTCACCTTGGGGCATGTAGGTATAGTTCTACTGCATGTTACACCTGTGGACAAGAGGGCCACTTGATGAGGGAATGTCCAGCCAGGGGTCAAAGTGATCGGGACCGACAAGACAGATCTTCAGTAGGGTCACGTGCCCCAGCATCTCCGGCAGGGCATAGGCCCTCAGCTCCAGCCGGCAGAGGCCGAGACAGGCTAGGGGCATCGAGTTCAGGCACCGGTCCAGATCACACTTATGCTTCACCGGGGCAACAGGAGTCACAGTCGTCACCAGATGTTGTGACAAGTATGCTGGACATTTGTTCTCATCCCGTGTATGTTCTGATAGACCCAAGTTTCACTTTATCTTATGTTACACCATTAATGGCCCGGAAGTTCGGTATAGCGCCAGAATTACATCGGCGACCCTTTTCAGTGTCCATGCCGTTTCTATTATAGCTAAAAGGATCTACCGGGGTTGCACAGTAGAGGTTGTTGGTTTCCAAACTTCAGTAGGTTTAGTGGAACTAGACATGATCAATTTTGATGCAATTATAGGTATGGATTGGCTAGCTCCATGTTATGCCAATGTAGAATGTTGGACAAAAACTATCTGATTCCACTTTCCAGGGGAGCTAATACAGGAGTGGAAAGGCAATGCAGTTATACCAATGTAGGATGTTGGACCAAAACTTCTGATTCCACTTTCCAGGGGAGCTACTACGGGAGTGGAAAGGCAATGCAGCCACGCCAAAAGGTAGGTTAATTTCCTATCTTCAGGTGAGGAAGTTAATAGCAAAGGGTTGCATCTATCATATTGTCAGGGTTCAGGATGTCCAAGAAGAATTTTCGACTCTCCAGTCCATTCCAGCAGTCAATGAATTTCCAGATGTATTCCCAGATGAACTTCCTGGTATTCCCCCAGAACGGGAAATCAATTTTGCGATCGACCTATTACCAAGTACTCAGCCTATATCCGTCCCTTCGTACCGAATGGCTCCTGTTGAGCTCATAGAATTGAAGGAACAACTGAAGGATCTGCTGGATAAGAGTTTTATTAGGCTGAGTACTTCATCATGGGGTGCGCCAGTTCTGTTTGTAAGAAAGAAAGATGGCTCCTTCCGCATGTGTATAGATTACCGGTAGCTAAATAAAGTCACTATCAAAAATAAGTACCCGCTTCCCATGATAGATGACTTGTTTGATCAACTACAAGGGGTGAAGTATTCCTCTAAGATCGACTTAAGGTCTGGATATCATCAGGTTCGAGTTCGTAAGAGAGACATCCCGAAAATGGCCATCAGGACCAGGTATGGCCATTTTGAATTTCTAGTCATGTCCTTCGGGTTGAGGAATGCTCCTGCAGTATTCATGGATCTGATGAACAACATCTTCAGGACGTATCTGATTTGTTTGTGATAGTATTCATTAATGACATTCTGGTATATTTCCATTCAGAAGCAGAACACCGAGATCATTTGCGAACAATGCTCCATATTCTCAAGGATCGCCAGTTGTATGCAAAATTCTCTAAATGTTAGTTCTAGTAGAATTTTATAGCCTTTTTGGGCCATATTTTGTCACAGGCTGGTATTTAGGTAGATTTACAAAAGATCGAGGCAGTAAAGACATGGCCTTGACCTACAACTCCAATTGAGGTACACAGTTTCCTAGGATTAGTTGGGTATTACAGAAGATTTGTAGAAATGTTTTCTACCTTATCAGCGCCTTTGACCAAGTTGACCCAGAAAGCAGTTAAATTTCACAAGAGAACAGATTTTCCAGGAGTTGAAAAATAAATTGACGTCAGCTCTCGTACTAGCTTTGCCGAAAGGTTCAGAGGGTTATGCAGTGTACTGTGATGCTTCAGGTGTCGGGATAGGATGTGTTTTGATGCAACATGGTAAGGTAATTGCTTATGCTTCAACCAACTGAGGAAGCATGAAAAGAACTATCCCACTCATGACCTGGAGTTACCAGAAGAAGTTGATGCCTTAAAAATATGGAGGCACTATCTGTATGGCGTCCATGTAGATATTTTAACTGATCATAAGAGTCTCCAGTATATCTTTACACAAAAAGAATTGAATTTACGGCAGCGTCGCTGGTTAGAACTACTGAAGGACTATGATGTGAATATTTTATATCATTTAGGGAAGACTAATATCATAGCAGATGCCCTTAGTCGTAGATCAATGGGGTGTTTAGCACACTTGAGGCTCGAACAGTGGGAGCTAGCCTGAGAATTGTACTAGTTAGCCAATTTAGCTGTCCGAATAGTGGACTCAGGAAACGGGGGCCAGTGATTCAGAATACAGCAATATCATCTCTAGTTGTAGAGGTAAAAGAGAGATAGTATGAAGATCCTAACTTGGTACAGCTCAGAGATAAAGTTCAGCGAGGGGAAGTATCAACTTTTGAGGTAATTGAAAACGGGGTCTCGAGATGTAGAGGTCGCCTCTGCGTTCCATATGTGACAAGACTTTGCCAGCAGACTATGGCGGAGGTACATTATTCATGTTATTCTCTTCACCCAGGTTCAACAAAGATGTATAATGACATAAAAGAGATTTATTGGTGGCTGGTAATTAAAATGGGTGTAGCAGAATTTGTAGCACAATACCCTAATTGCCAGGAGGTAAAGGCTGAACATCAAAAACCCGCCGGATTGACACAAGAAATAGCCGTGACTATGTGGAAATGGGAAGCAATCAATATGGATTTTGTGACAGTATTACCCCGTACCTGACGCAGATTTGATTCCATCTAGGTGATTGTTGATAGATTAACGAAGTCAACTCATTTTCTGCCAGTTAGGACCACTTTCTCAGCCGAGGACTATGTCGAGTTATACATCAGGGAAATAGTTAGACTGCATAGTATCCCGGTATCTATTATTTCTGACAGAGGAGCACAATTCACAGCTAGATTCTGACAGTCATTTCAGAGAGGCTTGGGAATGCAGGTTAACTTGAGTACAACATTCCATCCTCAGACAGACGGGCAGGCAGAACGTACAATTCAGAAACTTGAGGACATGTTGCGAGCGTCTGTGTTAGACTTCGGGGGCAGTTGGGATGAGCATTTACCCCTTATTGAATTTTCTTACAATAACAGTTATCATTCGACAATCCAGATGGCGCCTTACGAGGCCTTATATGGGCAGAAATGTAGGTCCCTAGTGGGTTGGTTCGAGGTTGGAGAATCAGAGTTAATTGGACTAGACGTAATCCACTAGTCAGAGGAGAAAGTAAAGCTTATCAGAGAGCGCTTGTTGACAGCTTAGAGCCGCAGAAATCTTACTCTGATGTGCGGCGTAGGGACTTGGAATTTAGTGTTGGTGATTGGGTGTTTTTGAAAGTTTCTCCAATGAAGGGCGTAATGAGATTTGGTAAAAAGGGCAAGCTTAGCCTTAGGTTTATTGGTCTATATCGGTTCTTTCGAAGAATAGGCCAAGTGGCTTATGAATTAGACTTGCCTCTAGAGTTAGAATTTGTTCACCCGGTCTTTCATGTGTCAATGTTGCGTAAGTGTATAGGGGATCCATCCCGATTTGTGCTAGTTGAGGATGTTCAGGTTACCTAAGGGTTAGCGTATGAAGAGGTTCCAGTGGCCATATTAGATCGGTAGGTTCGTAGGTTGAGGACCAAGAATGTCGCTTCCGTTAAGGTACTGTGGAGAAATAGAAATAGAAAAGAGATGAACTGGGAAGCTGAGGATGACTTGAGATCTAGATATCCTCACCTATTCCAGGATTGATTCAGATTATACAATTAAGGTAAGGTTGTTGTTGTTTAGTTGTTATTTTACTGCTTATGCTATCAATACTGTTGTTTAGCTACCTTTTATTATTGTGTAATGGTTGCTATAGTGCCCTGTGAGATACCTGTATTGGACTTTTCTGCGTTTCAAGTTTTTCAGATAGTCCATATTACAGGGGAGACTCCACTGAAATTTTTCCAGAACATTAGTTAAGAAAGCTAACTCCTGTAAGTTGAAGTTGACATTCGAGGACGAATGTTCCTAAAGGTGGGGAGGATGTTACACCCGATAAGCTCCTAATATTTTAGTCGGTGTATTCGTACGTAAGTCAAGAGTTTTAGAGTGCAACGCATATGAGAAAGAGCCCCTGGAAAGGTCGAATACGCGCGGAATCGAGGTTGCAAGGGAGAAGGGCGGACAAGCTGCTAAAAGGGAAACGTGTCACGGACCCTCCCCCTCCGCGATGGGCTCTGTGACACGGCCCAAGATTGCCGCGTTGGGGTCCGTGACCAGACCCTGTGTCCACCGCCAAGTTTTATATAAGGTTAATTGAATCATTTGGGATCATATCAAATAAATAGACCCTCGTCTAGAGAATAAAAAATATGACATTTTCAAGTAATTTCCTTCCAAATACGCTGCCAAACGCCGTCAAAATTCAAATTAACTTCAGATATCGAGTTCTAAGTCTGCAGGGAGCATTACTAGAGTTATTTTCTTAAAATACGCACGACAAATTGGAACTCCGCCGAGTAGGAGTTGTCAGAATTGCTCCAAACTAATTCCTAAACGATCACAGGCATCAAATAAGCATTTTTCCCTTCTGAACTCTCAGGAAATTACATGTTTTCAGTTGTATTTTACATAGAAGAATTATAGTTGATATTAGTATTAAAAGTTATCTTTTAAAGCCAAATTTGGTATTAGAATTAGTCTCTTTCTTCCAGTATTACGATTATAGTTGAAAAGAGCCTGCGAATACAAGTTGGAACTCGCTAGATAATCGGGAAACGACAAACGAGATATGTTAAGGCAAATTCCATCAGCAAGTTAGTTCTATAGCATTATAATACATTCTGAACCCCAGTAAGAAATCCAGAAGTCTTGTTATTGTGAATAGCTATTGTTATTAGCTAAGATCAGTACTTGTGTTTAGTTTAGGACTGACTTTGCCCTGTATAGCCTTCCATGACCAACCCAGAGTTACTAGCTATGTCGTTGCTCGCCAGGGGCTAGATGACGCCGCTCCAAGGAGCGGTATACTATCCGCGAGGGACAAAGATGAGGTCCGAGGACCTTATACAATCCATTTCATGGCTAGACTACTTTTATACTGTATCGGCACCACACCCCCGTCGAGCCTAATGCCTGGGGTGCAGATATCAGGAGTCCACTAAACTCAGACATAGCTATAGTTTAAGGGCCGAGCGGGCTCAATTGCGGATCCAAGGGACTGGTAGGATGGCTACAATTATTAATTGACTTGTTTCGATCTTGTAGGGGTATATAGATTGAAGTGTTCTCGCCGGGGCTTATGGGGGCCCGAGTGAGTTATTTTGTGATGGTTGTACCTTCAGGTTTATAGGGGCCAGGTAAGGTTTTTGTTTACATTATTTACTAATAGATTAGGAAACAGGTTGTTAAGTTACTCAGGTAGTATCTCTATCCCTTCTATTCAGTTGCTTTCAGTTTCATTTCAGTTTTATTCAATCAGGTTTATTTACTGCCTTACATATTCGGTACATATTGTACTGACGCCTATCTTGGGGGGCAGCATTACTTGCCTGTAGGTGCGGATAGACGCGGATCAGGACCTTCTTAGTTTTCAGCCTGAGTAAGTAGTACACTTAGCTCCCCTCCTCCGGAGCAGATTGGTTGGAAGGTTTGTTCTTTTGATTGTACAGTATGGGTAGGTTGGGGCCCTATCTCGACCAATATTCTACTTCTAGAGGCTTGCAGATTTACAACTTCCCTATGGTTAGTTTATTGTTGGCAGTGTGGGGCCTATATATGCTCTATTTCGTATGATGGCCGTGTGGGGCCTTGTTTAGCTGTTAGATAGTGGCCTTGTCGGCTACAATATAGTTATAGTTTCTTGACTTTCATTTCAGTTGTAACTAGACATCATGGTGGTCTTGTCATCCCGTATAGGATTCCCTTTGTTTGTTGTTGCTGGCTAGCTGTTTTCTTTACAGGTGGCTATAAGGCCTTGCTGGTTGGAGGTTTTGTTTAAAGCCGAGATATAGCCCGTTCTTTTCTTAAGATGAGTTGCAGGCTCACACCAGATGTGCAAAACCCTAGCCAGGTCAGTTAGATTCCAGAATGGCACTAGGTGCCAGTCATGCCTCCCAAGGTGGGGTGCGACAAACTTGGTAACTAGCTATTATTATATACCTTCACTTTGGTACATTTATTTTGGAACCAAAATTTGACCTGCAAAGGCTCTAATCCTAGTTTACGACTGAGCTCCATCCTTTGCTTCTTGTCTGGTTGAGGACACTCCTTAAAAAAAACTTAAATCAGAGAAATAACAAAATATTAATATTATCATAGACAATTTTAGAAGGGAAAAAATGTATTTAGAGGAATGTGATATTTTATATGCTTCCATTTCTTGGATCTATTGCTGGGTGTGGCGGTAATGGCGCATCCTATTATTTGGATGCGCATAAGCATTATTTTGTTCGTCATCTAATTGATTGTTGTTGCCATCGGATTTGCTATCAGTTTCATCATCTCTCAGCAACAACTGCATTATGTCATTTTCCGATGTTGTCTCTGACTCTATAGCTTCCAACAGTGTATTAAACTGGCTCTCTAACATGCTACTTGACTGACATATATAAACGGTAAAATGTTTTTAAGATATAAAAAATAGAGGTGATGAGTTCATTTTTGCTCTCTTAATGACTCGGAACGCACAATTTTAAAATTAAAAATAAAAAATCCTTATCAATTGAGCAACCCCCTCTTAATCATATTTTGAATGTTTATTTTTTTTTGGTTGTTTTACAAAAGAGAAGAGATAACATTATAATTAAAGACTGAGAAAGGGGACACAAGTCGTTTTTCAAATAAATTATCTATTTATGATATGTATTAGTGGATAAAAACCAATATTGAAAATGTATGAAAACTATAAAATTTTTGTTTGATCATAATTCATACCCTCTCTCCTCTCCTCTCCTCCCCCCCCCCCCCCCCACAAAACTTGTAGGATGGGGTTAGTGGAAGAAGACCTAAACGTGATGTTTTAAACTTTTGAGAAGGATTTTTACTCAAAAAGGATAAAACAATTAATGGTAAACATTGGAGAAATTTTTATTTGGTCTCTTATTCGCCATATATAATTTAGATTTACGTGATGTAAGTCCTAACGTTAAAAAAAAAATACATCCCTTTAAAATTTCAAAATTTCAAAATTCGGTATCGAAATTTTAATTAAAAATAAAAAATTTTTATTCATCTTACAACAGTGCTCGATAATAATATTAGCGAGATTAATTGAGAAATGGGATAGAAATCAGGCCTCCATATATACATTATATTCAAGGACATATTAAAGAAATATAAAAAAATCAAAATAAATAAAAAGTGTTTATAAGTTTTACCTGACCAAGCGGGAGTCCAGATGAAGAAGGAACATTCCTAAGATCATTTTCGATTATCGAAGAATTTTGATAGCAAATTCAAATCGAATTTAATTAAAGACGAATTTTTTCAATCAATTTTAGAACAATCATATACAGTAATATTAGTAAGATTAAATGATTAATCAATTAGAAAACCAACTGACACTATTTGATAACGTTTCTTTTCTAGAAATTAGAACTCTAGAAATGCCTAACAAACATGCATTAGATTCAAGAAAATATAGAAAAAATAATTTTAAAAAAGGATAAGAAAATTTTAGAATTTCGACCTGAGCAAGCGAGAGTTCAAACAAAGAAAAATCACTTCCGGTTGTCGAAGAATTCTGATTAGTCAGATTCATGATCAGCAAAAACCCTAAAACAATATAACATGTCAGTATAAGAAAGTCAACTTTTTGACTTTATATATATTATTTTTAATTTTTTTTCAGCCGATGAAGGAAAGAGAATTTCAACAAACCAATTAAAAACTAAAGGGTTCTCATATAAAAAAAATTTATCGGGTGGTTTTGCTTTGTACAAGTATGTGTATGTGCAGTAAAAAAAAATTAAAAAAATATCACTCTCAAAATAATCTTGAGCAAGATATCCCACTTTCTATTTAAATGTATAAAAACTACTATCAACCTGCTAGAATATAACAAGATCAGACCCCCAAAACAAACCCAAACTTATATCTAGCTATATATGTAAAAGAAAATATACATATAAATAATGAACTTTGTGCTCTTAACAAGTTTTCTGTAGAAGGTTGAGAAAAGGGAAAGTACTTTTGAGATCAAATGTGATGAAGAAACCGGGAAATGGAGAAAGCAAGAAGACCAACAAGAGTGATGAGAGAGAGGGAGAGGTGAGTAATTGTGAGGTGAGAGATGGTGCCACTACTTTAAATAGAGTGGAGAGAGGGCTTCTAATTGCTGTTCAATAAAAAGAAACAGTAGGAAAAAGAAGGAACTAGAAAACTATGTTTTGAAGTACAAACTAAATTTAGTATCAGTTTTTAGAAGTTAATTTTGAAATAATCACTTTTTATATACCATGAATAATATAAGTGTTGGTTATATTCTCCTATTATTGAAAAGGTTTTATTACAATTATACCTATGATATAAATTGTTGCAACGTTAAATATAAGTTGATGTATAAAATGAATTAAAGAATATACAATACATCATCTTCTTAGATATTAAAAATATTCAAATTTACTCATCTTCCAAAAATTTTAAAATATTATTTGATTTGCTTTATTTAAATTTAGTGAGTAATTGTCTGATAGTTAGAACAACTTATTAAGTTACTAAAATAAATATTTGCTGATATATTAAGTGAGGATTAAATTAATCCGTAAAATGAATGAAGAGGTCAGTCCGTTCCCTTTAAATTTAGTAAGTTGTTGCATATTCATTAATTAGAATGACCTATTAATTAGTTCGATTGAAAGGGAATTTTGGGAGAAGTCAAAAGGTATACACCCGCTTTCTCTATCAAATAGATAGGACTCATGGAGAAATCAAGAGATCCATATCCGTAACCTATACAGGATAACATTACAATAGAATATGTAGATGCAATATAATACATTGAATAACCCTATACTGAAAATACTCTAAATGACCCTCTATCAAAATTTTTCATTTCACTTCTACTATGTCCGTATGCATGAAATGTATACAAAATTCAAATTCCAGCCCAGAGAACCATAATCCACTATGAATCAATAAATGAGAGTAATAAAGTGAAAGTATAAACAAGTGAGCAATATGAACCATAACTCCATCAATATATCAAGTATCATGCTCACAAATTCATGAAATCAACAAAGCATGGAGATAATTACCAAATTATACTTAGCATGATACTATAACCCACATAAATGCTCGTTATCTAATTTATAAAGGACATTCATTATCCATCGCCCCTTAATTCAATAATCAAAAAACACTAACACTTTATATGGAGTCAAGAAAGTCTTAACTTGCCAAATTATAGACTTGTGCTTCACTATGCCTCCGAACGATTTCAATCTGATCAAATACGAAATCTATATAAGTAGGCGAGTCTGTGGACACTCATATTGCTATACTATATCTCAGGCCCAAAAGGTCAACTCCGAAATCCCAAGGACAAAATAATAAATTGACACAAAAATTAGTGTATCCATAAGTTCAGAAGCTTATGCACTAAAAATCATTGAAATTCGATCACTAATAGATCCCCAAATTGAAGAATTACCATTTTTCACATCTAAGTGTTAAACTAATCAATTTATGGGAATAAATTATGAAACTAATGATGAAATAACGGAAAAATAGTAAATACTAGGTCAGCTTCTTATCCCTGATTCAAAACAAGCACAACGCCTTTGAAATCACCAAAATATGAGACCCCTAGCTTCCAAAATTGAAATATGAACTATGAAATCAAATTCAGGAATTAAACATTTTCCATGTATTAAATTCACTTTACGAATGCAAGGACCCTCTGAGATCACAACCAAGTGACCTGGACCCGACCCTACTCAGACACAATGAGAGTCTTGCAAATGCAAAAAGTGAAGTACCTATACCAGATAACAACAAACAACAAAATTGAAAATTAATCCAACTCTCGAATAATAAATCCTCATATTTTTTCTTGCACCTTACGGATACAAACTAAATATGCAGAGCGATCATAAAACATGTTTGGAATATGTTAAAATCATCAAAACACCAATTCAAAATTTTCTTGACCAAATATTGTCATGGTCAAACCTAAACTTTCCAAAATGCTCAAATCTAACCAAAGATCAAAATTACATCTGAACCCCTTGGGACATATTACAATCATTCAATTAAGTCATAAAATACCCTCATGACCTAACGGAGCTGTCAAAACTTAAATTCAACCTTTTTAACCTAAAATATTTACTTTGATCAAACTTTTTAAACACCAAATTTCTAAAACAAAAAATCTTCTATGAAATACATCTGATCACCTAGAGAATCATGTCACCAATTACTGCAAGTCACAAATGACATAATGAAGCTACGGAAAGGATTAAGCAAAGAAAACAACCATGAGAGTCGATACATTATCCACCACTAAAACTCATGTTCATTCTCAAACTAAAAGAGAAAAAAGTGTCTGCATTAACAAACAGATAGGATATTTGCCCCACGTGTCTGCCTCAACTTCCCAAGTGGTCTCCTCAACAGGATGATTCTCCATTGTACCTTCAATGATGCAATCTTCTCATACCTCAGCTTTTGAATCTGCCTATCCAAATTAGTTATAGGTTTCTCCTCAAATGCCATATTCTGATCTAACTGCATCAAATCCCGTTGAAACACATGAAAAACATCATAACAGTATCTTTTCAGTATCCAGACATGAAACATTGGATGACCACTTGATAAAAGCTATAGGCAAAACCAACTCATAGGCCACCTCGTCCATACACTACAATACCTCGAATGAACCAATGAACCTATGGTTGAGTTTGCCCTTCTTCTAAAATATCATAACACCCTTCATTGACGATATCTTTGTAAATATCTTCAAACCAACCATGAACTCTAGGTCACAAACTTTTCAATCCACAACTTTTTTGTCAACTTTGGCTATGAGGAGCCAATCTTGAATCAACTTGACCTTATCCAATAAATATATCAAGGTCTGTACCCCATGGCTTGACCTCAAATGCATCAAACCAATTGATCAGAGAATAATATCTTCTACCATACAAAGCTTCAAATGGATCTGTCTGAATGCTGAAACAATAATTATTATTATAAGAAAACTCTATCAACGGAAAAAAATTGACTCCCAATGACCTCCAAAATCAATTAAATAAGAATAAAGCATATCCTTAAAACCTAAATAGTCCATTTGTTTGTAGTTGAAATGTTGTGTATATACTGAGTTCTACTCGACTATCCTACTCTTTTTACATGGACCTTCAGAAACGAGATGTGATCTGAGTACCCTAGTCTGAGATGATAGAAATAGTCACCAATACAAATGGACTATCTCCTGAATACTGATTCTGGCCAATCTCTCTAAAATGTAGGTAGTCTGAACCGAAATAAAATGAGTAGATTTAGTCAACCTATCCATGATGACACAAATAGTATTAAATTTTCTCAAAGTATGTGGTAACCCTACCATTAAATTCATAGATATACACATCCACTTCCACTCAAGTATAGGCATCCTCTAAATTCTATCTTCTAATCTCTAGCTATCATACTTCACTTGCTGAAAAACTAGGCATCGAGACACATGCTTTGTAATGTCTCTCTTCATCCTACATCACCTATAGTGCTGCTTCAAATTATGACACATCTTCACTACTTTCCTATGAATAGAATACCTAGATAATGAGTCTCCTCCATGATCAATTTGATCAAATAATCCACTTTTAGAACACATATATAACTCTTGATTCTCAAAACACCTTCCTGATTCAAAATTTCTTCCTTAGCTTCACCTTTCAGCACTTTATCTTGAATCATCTTCAAACTACTAAGCCTCAATATGCTCTGCCAAAAGTGATTGTGCATTAATAAAATCAAGAACACTATTGGGTTTCAAAATGTCAAGTCTCACAAAGTTATTAGCCAAAGACTGAACATATATGGCCAAAGGATGTTCCTCTACCAGCAACATAGCCAAACTACATATACTAACTGTCTTCCAAATCAAGACATTTGTTACCACATTAGCCTTGCCCGAATGGTAATGAATAGTTATATCATAATCCTTAAGCAACTCTGCTCTTTTCCTCTATCTCAAATGTAGATCTCTTTTCCTGAAAATATACTAGAGGTTGTGATGATTTGTGAAAACTTCACAATGGACACGATAGAGATAATACCTTCCTTGACACCACATGTCCCAAGAATGTCATGGAACTCAACCAATACTTAAACTTCGAGAACTTGGCATACAACCACTAATCCTTCAAGGTATAAAGCACGATATTCAAATATTAGTCATGGTCTTCTCTACTATGGGAGTAGATAAAAATATCATCGACGAAAACAATAATGAAGGAATCCAAATAGGGCCTGAATACACTATTTATCAACTTCATGATTATTGTTGGGCATTAGTCTACCCAAAAGATATGACCAAAAACTCATAATGACCATAATGGGTCCTAAAAGTTGTCTTGGGAATATATTTGTATTAATATTTAACTGATAGTAATCGTGTTTCAAATCAATCTTCGAAAACACTGAAATAGCCTCGTCACTACTTTGTTGGGGGTCAATCAATGATACTTGTTGGGTAAATATTATTTTTTTTTATACTCATACTACACTTGTTATAAATACCCTTAACGTTACAAATTTAATATTTACAGGTTTGAAATCAATTTTTACTTTTCATTTTAGAAATTAATAAAATACAATTAAAAATTAAAAATCCAAAAAAGAATTAGAAATTAAAAAAAAATTATAATGAGTACCTTTCTAGATCACCTTAATTAGAAATTGAAAAATTATATTTCTCTTCTTATTTTAATTTTAAATATTAATTTTGTCAAACTTAATAAATATCGGATATGTTTCTTTGCAAAATAAAAATGCATGATTGAATAATAAATTATTAATACATTATGAATAAAATTACGAGATGCATACCCGATACTAAATAAATTTATTATTCAATCATGTATTTTTATTTTGTGAGAAAACATACCTGGTATTTATTAAGTTTGACAAAATTAATATTTATAATTAAAAAAATTCAACTTCTAATTATATATATATATATATATATATATATATATATATATATATATATATATATATATTAATTTCTAATTTTTCTTTGGATTTTAAATTTTTGATTGTATGTGTAAATTATATCAATTTAATTAAATCCTAAAATATATCAATCTAGTATACAATTTAAGAGAAAATATATCCTGCGCCTAAAAAGTGGGTTATTTATAGCCCTGAAATTATAAAAATAGCTCAAATATACCCTTTAAGTTGATGAAAATGCGAAAAGTTAATTTTAATTTTATTTTTAAAATTTTTTAGTTAAAATAAAAGCAACGTTGGAGTATATTTAATCCTTCTCATAAAATTATTAAGCGGCATATTTAATTTGTCTTACCCATGACCTTTTTTTTTTTACCTTCTTTAATTCAATAACTAATTTAAATTTATTGTTTTGATGATCAATTTGTTTTGTTACACTAATCTTCTTTTTAAATATATCATAGATGCAGCGAAAAAAAATGCAAAAATAAAGAATAAATTACAATTTGATCACTTGAGATTACGGGTGTTCATAGGTTGGTTTTTGGTTAAATCAAAATCAAATTTAATTTAGTCAATTTTTAATTAATAAAATAAAATAAAATAAAATATAATGCATATTCATCTATTTGATTATTGTTGATCGATTTGGTTCGATGTTAAAGAAATCTAATGATATTTCTCTCTATTACTATTTTTTTTCCTACGATTAGAAAAGACTCACTCTTTTTCAACTTATAATTTGTTATAACCCTTTTATTATAAAAATTATAATTTTCTTAAAATATCAAAAAAATGACTTAAGATCTATAATCTCTGCTTCAGTTTTAACCCAGTAAGTCAAACTCTTTAGGAACACAACCAAAATTGAAAGAAGTTTCATTCTGGAAAAAAAGAAGTTAAACTAATTATAGTCAAAGCTTAAACAAGTGTCTTACATGCAAAACATGCTCAAATATTCTTGTGTACAAAGTATTGAATTATTTTTGAAATTATTTTCTTTATTTGAGCAAACTACAATTACTATAAGTGGATTGTGTGTCATTTGCTGTTTTTAGAAAAGTCAATAATGATATTATAGGAGAATTAAAATCAGTTATGATCGTCACTAACAACATTTTTTGAGAATTATTTCTTTTAAGAGTATTTTTATGAAAGTAATTTGTGTTTGGTTAATAAACTTAAAATATATTTTTGATCAATAATTATTGTTTGATCAAACTTTTTAAAAGTATTTCTAAGTACATTTTTCTCAAAAGTGCTTTTCAAAAAAAATATTTTTGGGGGATAAACTTCTTTTTTTTAGTTTTTGAAAAACAATTTCTGTTACTCCCGATAAGCACTTATTTTCTTCTAAAAATTTAGCCAAACATGTCACTTTTTTTAAAATAAACAGTTTTTGAAAGAAAAAAAATTAAACCTCCCAAAAACTTAGTCAAACAAACTATAAAATAGGATCTGAATCAAAATAGAAATTAAATCATGTTACATAAATTCAAATTATGAATAAATTTAAATTTGTTCACGTGTATAATTCCCTCCGTTCAAAATTAACATTTACTTTGACTTAAAAAATTTGTTACTGAATAATTTTTACTTTAAAATTTAAAATTAAAATTGACAATTATTTCAACTATATTCTTAGTAGCTCAGTATTTAAGAAGAAAAATTAATATACTTTTATTAACAAGATAAAAGTTGTAACTTAATAAACTATGTATTGTATTTTTACTTTTTTTAACATGTATGGAAAGAACTAATTAAGCAACCGATAAAATGAGATAGAGGGAATTTATAAATTGTGATCTGTCAACTAATACTAGGAATTAGTATCTCAGAAAGTCACTCATATTTCAGAAGGTCACTCAACTTTTAGAATTTATGTAGCAAAATCGTTGAACTTTCTTTTCTATCAATAAAATCATCTGATTAGCACATCTCTCTTAAAAAATCACTCAATCAAATTTAAATCATTATAAAATTTTACGTGATAAAATAAATTATTTTTTTATGTCATGTAAACATGGACCCCATGAATAAATAAAATTAAAGAAAAATTATTTCTTATACCCAACTTACTTATCCACAAATCAAAATAGATTTCATCCCTGTCTATTCTCAGAATAATTTTAATTCAATTTTTGAATATCACTTTTTATTTATTTTTAATATAAAATCAATTATAATTGAGTGACCTTTTGATTTCGGATATAATTTATCAGAACTATTCTACTCTATGTTCGGTTGGTCAACTCAACTTCTCCTCATTATTGGTACTTTGATTCCACGTGGCACTGACTTATTTGGATTATGTGTTTGATATAATTTTACCTCATACACCATGCAAAATAGGGGACTTCAAAAATGTGCAGTATATTCCTCTACCAAAACTCGTTTTCAAGTTCAACTTTCAAACATTGATATCGTGATTTAATTCATATCGCTTATTCTTGACCTTGCCATAAATTTAATTGCACTAATTTTTGGTAAACACTCGGTATCATGACCGAAAGATGGTTACCAGAAAGATCTAAATTTACAATAGCTTTCAGTTCTCCAACATCTGATGGGAACTTTTCCTTCTATAAAATTTCATGAAAAATTTAGAGGAATTGAAAAATAATATTTGATTTTCTAACAAAGTTGATCTATTTGCTTTTGTAAAGAAATACCTACTTTTGAAGGATTGAAATTGAGGAATTCATTGGCTTTCTTTATTTCTAAATTCAAAATTTTATTTTTTCTAACTGAGCATATTGCTAAAATGAAGCGCAAAATATGATGTAATTTCATAAACCAACAAAGTGGTCGGTTTTATATTAAAAATAAATTAAAATTAAAATTCATAAATTGAATTTAAAATATTATGAAAATAGACATAAATAAAACTCATTTTGATTCGTGGTTGGGTGGGTCTGATATAAGAAATAAATTTTTTTTATTTTTATTTATTTTTGGTTTATGTTATATAGTGCAAAAATTAATTTCTTTTGTCATATCAAACTATTTTATAGTAAATTTAATTGAGTAATTTTATTTAAAATATATATTTTAAATTGAGAAATTTTATTAATAACAAAAAAAATTAATAACTTTACTTTATAAATTCGCATAATTACAACAACCTTTTAAAATATCTAACTCCTAATATTAGTGTATCTCCACATTGTATAGCCGTTATTACTCAACAGTTAACTACTGGTGTTTCAACAACATCAAACAAAGGCGGAGCTATAATTTTGAATATGTATTTGGTAGAATTCAATGCCCCAAAAATTTAAGGATTCCTTGTTTAAATATTCACTCAGTATGTATTCTTTTCGTTCCAATTCATGTGATATATTTTTTATTTTAGTCAATTCTAAGAAAAATGACATATTTTTATATTTAGTAATAATTTAATATTAAAATATTCATTTCACCTTTAATGAGATGATTTAAAGTCACACAAACATCTATGATTTATTTTAGATCACAAATTTCAACAGTCTTTCTATATATTTTAACTCCGTACCCTGTCAAAGTACATCACATAAATTGAGACGGGGGAAGTATAAATAATTTATTTAAAGTATAAAAAGTATTTTTAGGCTAAATATATAAATAACCCCTTCAATTTGCCCCCCATCTTTTATTTTAACACTCCATTTTAGTCTTATTTCATTTTAACTCTCCAACTCTATTTTTATATTTCACTTAAACATAAAATACTAATTTTTATGTTTTTATTATTTTTATTTATACTATTCAATTGTAGTTTTGCTTTTTAAAAATTGGAGTCGATTAGTTTTTGATAAAAAATATGAAGGACGTCCAGAAAAACAATAATTTTCTTTTTATAGTTTCTTTATATTTTTGTGAGAAGATAATCGCGAAAGTACGTCAACTTTGTTAATCGAGAAAATAATGACTTCCCGATTCCTAATAGTATTTCATATGATGCATGCTATACGACGTTGAATTTTAGTTTTAGCACGAATTCCCATTATTTATTAATTTGTTAAACGTTGTAATTTATCCAAGATTGCGTTTAATATGAATAAAAATTAAAAAATAATAAAAGTTGGACATGATTAAATTAATTTTTATATATATAATTATTCATGAGATAATATTTTTTTATTATTATGCAGATAAAAATATAAATTTTACTTTTATGTGAAGATATTTTTGAATGAAATTAAATATTAATATTGATTTATTATTTCCAATCAATATTATCAAGTGATTATCGGGTGAAAGAAAATTATTTGATTTATATGAAGTTTGATTGATCTCAAGAAAATTATTTGTTTGCATATAGTAATACTGTTATATCATGTTATTTTACAAGATAGTCAAATTCTATTGTCACACAAATAAAAGTGTCTATCACTTAGTTGCTATTATGAACAAGTTAAATGAGAAATTGTCTGCGACGAAAAGCTAGGTCACGAACAAAGTGGTTGTGAAGAATGTATTTGAATGAGCTCAAAGACTCATATATCAAAAGAGACACATACTATAATCACAAAGATAACATTGTTAACAATTTTGAGAAGCTGGTATATAAGATTGGAATGCATCATCTACATGATTAAATTGTATTTTCATCAGGGAAAATAAAATATGCGTTGCACTCTTTTTTTCTTAATAGGCTTTGTCCCAATAAATTTTTCTTGCAAGGTTTTTAACGAGACAACAAATAATGTGCATTACAAGATATATGTATTCTTTTTTCTTCAATGAGATTTTTTCCTACAGAATTTTTTCTAGTAAAATTTTAATGAGCCACAACGGTCACTCAAGAGTGAGTGTTGTAAATATTATTACTGTGGATGTCCATAATTCCTAAATGCGATTTTCACATTTATTGATAGTAATACCCACACCACTACCTCTTCATTGATCTTCCACAAACTTATAATCTTTCCCATATTCTGTTGGGATATATACAATTAACCATGTGTTTAAATATAGTATTTATTATAGACCAATTATTTATTTAATTTTAATAAAGATTTAAACAGATCGTTTATTTGTTGATGTAACCTTTACTTACATAGTAGATGATGTAGTGTATAGAATTTAGCTTTTACATGTAAAATTAAATCATCAGTTTTTATAAGTATAAAGTTTATATATGCTCACAATCTAAGATCAAAATTGGACAAATACATCAGTATGATTGTAGCACAGGAATAAATATAATTTATCTTGATTATGAAAATGGTATGATTCCAACTTCTTATGCTAGTATATTTTTTATGTATTGAACGGACCAATTAGAGACAAGTGTTTTTATTTGACTTAATAAAATAAATTTTGTAGATCATTAAATGTGCTTATACTCTTAATCTTGATATAATTATTATGATCAATGTAATTGGTTTGTTGTTTTGATCTATCAAATAGTGAAACTCTTTTTTAGTTATAATGTTCCCCATAACATCCAAAATACCACATTTATTCGTTACCACATTCATTCTTCACTTTCATTTGTTGAATTGTTTGTGAGAATTATAACGTATAGCTTTAATGGAATGGTACACACCATAAGCACCTAATGTTTAGTCGACGTATTCGTATGTTAGTCAAGAGTTTTAGAGTACAACGCGCATTATAAAGGGCCCGGGTAAAGGTCGATCGAGCGCGGAATCGAGGTTGCAAGGTAGAAGGCCGTACAAGCTGCCAAAAGGGCAACGTGTCACGGACCCTCTCCCTTCGCGACGGGCTCCGTGTCACGGACCCCCTGTCCACCGCCCAAAAGTTGTTTTATATATATCCTCTAGTTCCTTTGTGAATCATTTCCAAATGAAAACCTTGTCCAGAAAGAGAGTAAGACGCAACTTTTACGTAATTTTCTTCTGATTACGCTGTCAAATGCCGTCCAAAATCAAATTAACTTGAGGTATCGGGTTATAAGCATGCAGGAAGCATTACTATAGAGTTATTTTCTCAAAGTACGCCCAAAAAATCAGAACTCATCTGAGTAGAAGTTGTCAAAATTGCTCCAAACTTATTCCTAAACGGTCACGGGCATCAAGTAAGCATTTCTCCCTTATGAACTCTCGAAAAATTACAGGTTTTAAGCCATACTTTGCGTAGTTGAATTACAATTTCTATTAGTATTAAAAGTTATTGTTCTAAGCTGAAGTTGGTACTAAAATTAATCTCTTTCTCCTAGTATTACGATTATATTTGAAAAAAGCTATTGAATACAAGTTGAAACTCACTAGATAATCGGAAAACAACAGTTGAGGTATGTAAGGTGAATTTCTTCGGCAAGTTAGTTTCTATAGTACTACAATACAATATGAATCCCAGTAAGAAAGCCAAAGGTCTTGTTATTGTCAATATCTGTTGTTATTAGCCGAGATTAGTACTTATGTTTAGTTTGGGATTGACTTTGCCCTGAATAGCCTTCCATAACCAACCCCAGGGTTACTAACTGTGTCGATGCTCGCTAGGGCTAGATTACGTCGCTCCAAGGAGAGGTATGCCGTCTGCGAGGGATGAAGATAAGGTCTGAGGACCTTATACAGTCCATTCCATGGCTGGACTACTTTTATGCCATATCGGCACCACACCCCAGTCAAGCCTGGTGCCCGAGATGCAGATATCAGGACTCCACCGGACTCAGGCACAACTACAGTTCAGGGGCCGAATGGGCTCAGTTGCAGACCTAAGGGACTGGTAGGACGGCTATGGCTATTAGTGGACTCATTTTGACCTTGTAGGGGTATATAGATTGAAGTGTACTCGCCAGGGCTTATGAGGGCCTGGATGAGTTATTCTATACTGGTTGTACCTTCCGACTTATGGGAGCCAGGTAAGGTTCTTGTTTACACTATTTATTATTAGATTAGATAAGAGGAAGTTAAGTTATTTAGGTTATACTTCTTTCTCTCTCATTCAATTATTTTTAGTTTCATCTTAAGTTTTATTAAATTAGTCTTAGTTATTGCCTTACATTTTCGGTACATATTGTACTGACGCCCATCTTAGGGAGCTGCATTACTTGCTTACAGGTGCAGATAGACACGGATCAGGACCTTCTTAGTTTTTAGCCTCAGCAGTATAGTTAGCTCCCCTCCTCTGGAGCTGATTAGTTAGAAGGTTTGTTCTTCTGATTGTACAGTATGGGTAGGTCGGGCCCTGTCTCGACCAATATTCTACTCCTAGAGGCTTGCAGATTTTCAGCTTTCCTGTGGTTAGTTGTTGTAGGCTGTGTGGGGCCTGTATATGCTTTGTTTCGTGTGATGTCCATATGGGGCCTTGTTTAGCTATTAGAGAGTGGCCTTGTCGGCTATAGTATAGTTATAGTTGCCTGACTTTCATTTCAGTTATAACTAGATAGCATAGTGGCCTTTTCGGCCCGCATAGGGTTCCTTTTATTTGCATGTTGTTGGTTAGTTGTTCTCTTTACAGGTGGCTATAAGGCCTTATTGGCCAGAGGTTGTGTTTACAGCCTAAATATAGCCCGTTGTTTTCTTGAAATGAGTTGTGGGCTCTCAACAGACATGTATAAGCCTAGCCAGGTCAGTTAGATTCTAGTATTGCACCAGGTGCCAATCATGCCTCCCAAGGTGGGGCATGAAAAACTTGGTATTATAGCAGGTCGTATCCCAGGGAGTCTACAAGCCGTGCCAAGTAGAGTCTTGCCTATGGATGTATTGTGCACCACATTCTATAGGTAGGAGGTTGCAAGGCATGTTACGGTGTCACTCTTCTTTCTCTTCCAGTCATGCTATAGAGCTGTGCTGTATAGGGTTGAGTCCCTTAACTTACTATAATCTGCTTGTCTACAGAGAAATGTCGGACACGCAACAGACCATGACTGACAGGAGAAGGCACTAGCAGGGTGCCTCAGTCAGAGTCAGCCCGATCTAAGGGCGACAGGGAGACTTTATCTCGACCTCCCCAGCACTTTCCGCCACGCCAGAAGCTGTCCAGAGCGGCAAATGTGTGGCACCACCTCCAGCAAATCCTATACCGATACCATCAGACTAGGAGGTCAGGAGCACTGTCTTTATGCAACACTTTTTTTATGCTAGCTCAGATGATGGTTGCGCAGCATCAGCTAATGGCACTCGTGGTCGCTAAATCTTTGGGAGGACCTGGTAGTTAGAGGGTCCGAGAGTTCCTCGCTCTAAGTCCCCCGCATTTCACAGGGACGGATTGAGATGAGGACCCTCAAGACTTCCTGGACCAACTGTACGAATCTTTAGAATAATGCATGCCACGCCTGCGAAGTCGGTTAAGTTAGCGGTATTTCGATTGCGGGACATAGCAGTTTTATGGTACAAGAGTTGGGAGAGGTACCGAGGTGGAGATGTCCATCCTCCGACTTGGTCCAGCTTTTCAGAGGCCTTCTTGGACCACTATTTGCCATGAGAATCCGTAGTCCCGGGTAGATTCGTTTCTGCATCTGGAGCAGGGTTTGATGAGTGTTCGGGAGTATGCTATGAGATTTGACTCCTTGGCCCGATATGCACCAACTTTCCTAGACACTATGCCAACTAGGGTGCACCGATTCATTATGGGGTTACTTCTAGAGTACGTGGAGAGTTGTATTACGACTACCCTGCGAGAGGACATGGATATTTCCCGTGTTCAGGCATTTGCTTAGAATATTGAGGGGATAAGGCAGTGGCAGCGGGAGATAGAGAGGGCAAGTTAGGAGCAGCACCGTAGGGCTAGGCCTAGAGACACTCAGGAAGAGTCTCAGGGCAGGCCCAGGCCACGACTATCAAACAGACCACCCAGACCTCCACCTACACAATAACAACAAGGTGGTAGACCCGGCCATCGGGGACAGTCAGGACCCGGCGAGAGCTCACGGCTATCGGGTTCGCAGCAGCAGAGGGCGTCCGAGCAAAGTAGACTCACTGTGCCACCTTGCCATATTTGCAGTTGACGTCACCTTGAGGTATGCAGGTATGCTTCTACTGCGTGTTACACCTGTGGACAAGAGGGTCGCATGATGTGGGATTGTCCAGCCAGGGGTCAGAGTGATCGGGACCGACAGGACAGATCTTCAGTAGGGTCACGTGCCCAGCACCTCCAGTAGGGCGTAGGCCCTCAATTCCAGCCGGCAGAGGCCGAGGCAGGTCATGGCATCTAGTTCAGGCATTGTTTTGGATAGCACTTATGCTTTACCAGGGTGACAAGAGTCAAAGTTGCCGCCAGATGTTGTGACAGGTATGCTGGACATTTGTGCTCATTTTGTGTATGTTTTAATAAACCCAGGTTCCACTTTGTCTTATCGCCACTAGTAGCCCAGAAATTTGGTATCACGACAGAATTGCTTCAGTGACCCTTTTTAGTGTCCACGCCCTTCGGGGATTCTATTATAGCAAAAAGGATCTATCGAGGTTGCACAATAGAGGTTATTGGTCGCCAAACTTCGACAGATTTAGTAGAACTAGAAATTATTAATTTTGATGCAATTATGGGTATGGATTGGCTAGCTTCATATTATGCCAATGTAGAATGTTAAACCAAGACTATCCAATTCCACTTTCCAGGGGAGTACGGGAGTGGAAAGACAATGCAGCCATGCCAAAAGGTAGGTTTATATCCTATCTTCGGGCGAGAAAGTTAATAGCAAAGGGTTGCATCTATCATATGGTCAGGATTCAGGATGTCTAAACAGAATCTCGAACCCTCCAGTCCATTCCAGTAGTCAATGAATTCCTAGATGTATTCCCAGATAAACTTCCTGGTATTCCCCCAGAACGGGAAATCGATTTTACTGTCTACCTATTATAGGTACTCAGCCTATATCCATCCTCCGTACCGAATGGCTCCTGCTAAGCTCACAAAGTTGAAAGAACAGTTGAAAAATCTGTTGGATAAGGGCTTTATCAGGCCGAGTACTTCACCGTGAGGTGGTCCAGTGCTGTTTGTAAGAAAGAAAGATGGCTCTCTCCGTATGTGTATAGATTATAGGTAGCTAAATAAAGTCACTTTCAAGAACAAATACCCTCTTTCCAGGATAGATGACTTGTTTGATCAGCTACAAGGGGCAAAATATTTCTCTAAGATCGATTTAAGGTCAGGGTATCACCAGGTGCAGGTTCGGGAGAGAGATATTCCTGAAACCGCTTTCAGGACCAAGTATGGCCATTTTGAATTCCTAGTTATGTTCTTCGGGTTGACGAATGCTCCAGCAGTGTTCATGGATCTGATAAACATCATCTTCAAGCCATATCTGGATTTTCTTGTGATAGTATTCATTGATGACATTTTGGTGTATTCCCATTTAGAAGCAGAACACCGAGATCATTTGCGAAAAGTGCTCTAGATTCTCAAGGATCGCCAGTTGTATGCAAAATTTTCTAAATGCAAGTTCTGGATGAATTCGGTATCCTTTCTGGGACACATTGTGTTAGAGGCCGATATTCAGGTAAATTCATAGAAGATAGAGGTAGTAAAGACCTTGCCTAGATCTACAACTCTGACTGAGGTACATAGTTTCCTGGGAATAGCTGGGTATTACAGAAGATTTGTATAAGGATTTTCTACCTTATCAGCACCTTTGACCAAGTTAACCTAGAAAACAGCTTTTCATTGGACTGAAGCGTGTGAACAGAGTTTCCAAGAGCTGAAGAACAAATGGACATCAGCGCCATTATTAGCTTTGCCAGAGGTTCAAAAGGTTATGCAGTGTATTGTGATGCTTTGGGCATTGGGTTAGGGTATGTTCTGATGCAACATGGTAAGGTAATAGCGTATGCTTCAAGGCACCCGAGGAAGCATGAAAAGAACTATCTCACTCACAACCTGGAGTTAGTGGCAGTAATCCACACCTTAAAAATATGGAGGCACTATCTGTATGGCGTCCATGTAGACATTTTCACCGATCATAAGAGTCTCCAGTACATCTTTACACAGAAAGAGTTGAACCTGCGGCAACGTCGCTGGTTAGAATTGTTGAAGGACTACGACATGAACATTTTATATCATCTAGGGAAGGCCAATATCATAGTAGATGCCCTTAGTTGTAGATCTATGGGGAGTCTGGCATATTTGAAACCTAAACAGCAGGAGTTGGCCCAAGAAATGCATTAGCTAGCCGACTTAGCCATCCGAATAATAGATTTGGGAGGCGGTAGGGCAGTGGTTTAGAATATCGTAGTATCATCCCTGGTTGTAGAGGTAAAAGAGCGGCGGTACGAAGATCTTAACTTGTTATAACTTAGAGATAAAGTTCAGCGAGGTGAAGTATCAGCTTTTGAGGTAAACGAAGATGGGGTCTTGAGATGTAGGGGTCGCCTCTGTGTTTCAGATGTGGAAGGACTTCGCCAGCAGATCATGGCAGAGGTATATTATTCCCATTATTCTCTTCACCCGAGTTCAACAAAGATGTATCACGACATAAAAAAATTTACTGGTGGTCGGGAATTAAAAAGTGTGTAACACAATGCCCTAACTTCCAGAAGGTAAAAGCGGAACATCAAAAACCCGATGGATTGACACAGGAGATAGCGGTGCCTATGTGGAATTGGGAAGCAATCAATATGGATTTTGTGACAGGATTACCTCGTACCAGGCCCAAATTTGATTCCATCTGGGTGATTATCGATAAATTGAAGAAGTCAGCTCATTTTCTGCCAGTCAAGTCTACCTTTTCAGCCGAGGATTATGCTGAATTATATATCAGAGAAATAGTTCAATTGCATGGTGTCCCAACTTCTCTCATTTCTGATAGGGGGCACAACTCACAACTAGATTCTGGCAGTCGTTTCAGAAAGTCTTGGGAACACAGGTTAATCTGAGTACAGCCTTCCATCCTCAAACAGATGGGAAGGCATAACGTATAATTCAGACGCTCGAGGATATGTTGTGGGCGTGCGAGTTAGACTTTGGAGGAAGCTGGGATGAGCATTTACCCCTTCTAGAATTTTCTTACCATAACAGTTATCAATCGGCAATTCAGATGGCGACTTATGAGGCCTTATATAGGCGGAAATGCAGGTCCCCAGTTGGTTGGTTTGAGGTTGGGGAATTAGGGTTAATCGGACCAGACATAATCCACCATTTAGAAGAGAAAGTAAAGCTCATCAGAGAACGCTTGCTAACAGCTCAGAGCTGCCAAAAATCTTACTCTGATGTACGGTGTAGGGCCTTGGAATTCAGTGTTAGTGATTGAGTATTTTGAAGGTTTTGCCAATGAAGGCATAATGAGGTTTGGTAAAAAGGGCAAGTTTATCCCTAGGTTTATTGGCCCCTATTGGATCCTCCGAAGAATAGGCCAAGTGGCTTATGAATTAGACTTGCCTCTAGGGTTAGAATCTATTCACCCGGTCTTTTATGTATCGATGTTGCGGAAGTGTATAGGGGATCCATCCCGAGTTGTGCCAGTTGAGGATGTCCAGATTACTGAGGAGTTGGCCTATGAAGAGGTTTCGGTGGCCATATTAGATCGGCAGGTTCGTAGGTTGAGAACCAAAGATGTCACTTCTATTAAGGTGCTGTGGAGAAGGAAGAATAGAGAAGAGATGACCTGGAAAGCGAAGACGACATGATATCCAGATATCCTCATCTTTTCTAGGGTTAGTCCAGACTATGCAGTTAAGATAAGGTTGTTATTTTATGGTTCATGTTATTTATATTATTCAATTGACTACCATTTTATTGTGAATTAGTTGTTATAGTGTTATGTGAGGTGCCTGTATTGGACTTTTCTGTGTTTCAGGGTTCTCAGATAGTCCATATTATAAGGGAAACTTTGCCAAAATTTTTTCAGAATAATAGCTAGAACAGTTAAACTCCTGTAAGTTGAAGTGGACATTCTAGGACGAATGATCCTACGAGGGGGGGAGGATGTTACACCCCGTAAGCACTTAACATTTAATCGGCGTATTAGTGCGTTAGTCAAGAGTTTTAGAGTACGACGCATACGAGAAAGGGCCCGGGGAAAGGTTGATCGAGCGCGGAATCGAGGTTGCAAGGGAGAAGGCCGGACAAGTTGCCAAAAGGCAACGTGTCACGAACCCTCTCCCTCCGTGATGGGCTCCATTACACACCTGTAAAATGGCACATTCCCCTGTTCACCGCCAAAAAGTTATATATATATCATCTAGTTCCTTTGTGAATCATTTCCAAATGAAAACCTCGTCTAGAAAGAGAGTAAGATGCAACTTTTACGTAATTTTCTTCCGATTAGGCTGCCAAATGCCGTACAAACTCAAATTAACTTCAGGTATCGGGTTATAAGCCTGCAGGGAGCATTACTATGGAGTTATTTTCTCAAAATACACCTGGCAAATCGAAACTCTGCCGAGTAGAAGTTGTCAAAATTGCTCCAAATTGATTCCTAAACGATCACAGGAATCAAGTAAGCATTTCTCCCTTCTGAACTCTCAAGAAATTACAGGTTTTCAGCCGTATTTTGCATAGTTGAATTATAGTTGCTATTAGTATTAAAAGTTACCGTTCTAAGCTAAAGTTGGTACTTAAATTAATCTCTTTCTACCATTATTACGGTTATATTTGGAAAGAGCTATTGAATACAAGTTGAAACTCGCCAAATAATCGGAAAACGACAATTGAGGTATGTAAGGCGAATTTCTTTGGCAAGTTAGTTTCTATAGTACTACAATACAATCTGAATCCCAGTAAGAAAGCCAGAGGTCTTGTTATTGTCAATAACTATTTTTTAGCCGAGATTAGTACTTTTGTTTAGTTTGCCATAGACATTGTCGTGTATAGCCTTCCATAACCAACCCTAGGGTTACTAGCTGTGTCTATGCCCGCCAGGGGCTAGATGACGTCGCTCCAAGGAATGGTATGCCATATGCAACTGACGAAGATGAGTTTCGAGGACCTTATACAGTCTACTCCATGGTTGGACTACTTTTATGTCATATCGTCACCACACCCTTGTTAAACCTAGTGCCGGGGTGCAGATATCAGGAGTCCACCAGACTCAGACACTGCTACTGTTTAGGGGCCGAACGGGCTCAGTTGCAGACCTAGGGGATTGGTAGGACGGCTATGGCTATTAGTGGACTCATTTTGACCTTGTAGGAGTATATAGATTAAAGTGTACTCGCCAGGGCTTATGAGGGCCCGAATGAGTTATTCTGTACTGGTTGTACCTTCCGGCTTATGGGGGCCAGGTAAGGTTCTTGTTTACACTATTTACTGTTATATTAGATAGCAGGAAGTTAAGTTATTCAGGTTATACTTCTTTCTCTCTCACTCAGTTACTTTCAGTTTCATCTTAAGTTTTATTCAGTTATTTTCAGTTATTGCCTTACATATTCGGTACATATTGTACTGATGCCCATCTTGGGCCGCTGGTTTACTTGCCTGTAGGTGCGAATAAACAAAAGATCAAGACCTTCTTAGTGTTCAACCTGAGTCAGCAGTACAGTTAGCTCCCCTTCTCCAGAGCTGATTAGTTAGAAGGTTTGTTCTTTTGATTGTACAATATGGGTAGGTCGGGGCCCTGTCTCGACCAATATTCTACTCCTAGAGGCTTGTAGATTTTCAGCTTCCCTGTGGTTAGTTGGTGTAGGCTGTGTGGGGCCTGTATATGCTTTGTTTCGTGTAATGGCCGTGTGGGGCCTTGTTTAGTTGTTAGATAATGGCTTGTCGGCTATAGTATAGTTATAATTGCCTGACTTTCATTTCAGTTATAACTAGACAGGATAGCGGCCTTGTCAGCCCGCATAGGATTCCTTTTATTTGCCTGTTGCTTGTTAGCTGTTTTCTTTACAGGTGGCTATAAGGCCTTGTTAGCCAGAGGTTGTGTTTACAGCCGAAATATAGCCCGTTGTTTTCTAGAGATGATTTGTGGGATCGTACCAAATGTGCATAAGCCTAGCCAGGTCAGTCAGATTTCATTATGGCACTAGGCGCCAATCATGCCTCCCAAGGTGGGACATGACATGGAAGAAGAAAAAACAAATGCTTTCAGCCATTATGATCTTTAACTGATAAATTATTTTATTTCCTACCATAACGTTTCATTTTCTAACCTATATATTTGGATGTCTTCTTTATGGAAAAAAACGTATACACAGAAAAAAATATTAACTCCTTGATTGACTTTCTTTCTAGAATACTCTATTCTTTCTACACTTTCTTTCTTTGTGAATTTCTAGGAAATTGTATTTGTGCAACTCCTAACTTCCAGGGTGCACGTGTTTGGAAGAGCTGCGGAACCTTGGGGAGTGACTGGCCTTAACGATTTGCACTAAAGTCGGACCGAAATCGCTTTCAAGGCAGTGGCTTGCACAACACAGTGTTCGTATAAATTGTTTACCCTTGTATTAATACCTATTCTATATCAATATTGTAGTATTTTTCGTACAATAGTGAACCTAGCTTTTAGTCTAGCAAACATTATGAAATAGTAGACATTTCTAGTCCACTCTCTCCAAATTAATTGTCACATATAACAACTCAATTCAATAAGTATTAAAGATTTCGGGTTAGTCACATTATAATTCCAAAATTGTCTGGATCATGTCTTATATCTAATGTTAATTCTATAACTACTTCTCATGTTCCTAATAGGAGTAAAATAACCACTAAATGATGTAGTGATATGAATTTAAGTTGTATTTTTTTAAAATAAGAAGTCTCAAATTTAAATTCTAAACATAAAAAATCTCCTACACGGCTTCTCTTTTATAATAGCTGTGAATTTTAATTAATCAATCAATGAATATCGATTACTAGATGCTTAATTAAATAAATATATAAATAAAATAAGTGTATCATGTCCATAAAAACTCCACCAAATTAATATGATTCATGATGACCATAGTAATTTTTCGTGAAGCTTCAATCTTAATTCCTTGACTCATAGGTCCACTTCCTCTAGGAAATCTCCTATCATACTCGTCTTCGTTCACGAAATTTGTTGCACCATTGATGTTGGGAAACCAAAGTGGCTCTCCCATTTGAGCCATTTCAAGAAGCTCCTCCATAGCTGCCATTGCTACCTTAATAATATATGGCTTTGAAATGCGATCAACCTTGTGATAATAGAGAACAAAAATTATTGAGTTTGAGTTCTATATACTATAAGCAGTGCAAAAATATTTAATATAAAATAATTCAACATCAGCATATTAGTTAAATTCAAATCATGATGAAATATGTTAATCTGTTATGAAACAATAAAGCAAGAGGAAGAATCTTGTAGAGAAAGAAAGAAAAGAGAGAGATCATTCACAATGAAAAGAACCCCTGTATTTATAGGGATAATTCCTCCTAACTTTTCTCCAAAAGATAGACCTTCACTATATTATAAATACACATATTCACTATAATACAAATACCTTTATAGACATTTATTATAATACAAATACATTTATAATATAGTCCAATTAATCAATCTTTTTTTACTTTTGGTTAGCTCTTCTTTTAGGAGAGCATTTTCAAGCCTCAATTGTTGTTCATTATATGTCGTTTCACCTAAACCGAATCTAGGGTCGCCACAATTAGGGCAACAAGTACTGTTGATAGCTTCACTTAACCGCAAACATTCAGCTTTGAGCTTATCATTTTCGGCTCGAAGTAATGAGTTCTCAGCAAGTTCACCTTGGTTCTGTAGGAGAATAGTAGTTCAAAAGCCACAAAAAAATAAATTTAGCATAAGGACTTGCTAGCTAGTGCTAAATTAAATAATTTAGCCAATTAATTGCATTGATAATAATTTTAACTTACATCAAATAACATTAATTTATCTTGAATAATGATTTTCAAAAGTGAGAATATGTATTAATTAACCATAGAAAATTGACCTTTAAAGTGTGAATGCATTTATTATAAAAGTCAAATGTTTTCTAACTGCATGCCTCGAATATTTTGACAAACAAGAGTAAAGCACTATGCCAATTTTAGAGAGTATTGTTCAAATGTACATCTTCAATTAATATAGACAATAAAAATTATCATTTTCATTTTAAAATAATTAGTATTTTTATTTTTTTATTTTATTCTAAAATAAATATGTTTCACAAAATCAATAACACATTGATTTTTTCCTTCTAATTTAACCTGATTTAAATGAATGAAGTTTTACATAATCATGAAACCACTAAAAAAAGTATAATTCTTTTTCAAGACATTTGTTAAAGTGTAAATTAATAAAAAAAATATTGTTACTTTTAAAAAGTGAATAATTTTCTTAAAGGATATGCTCAAATTGAAAATATCATTTATTATGAATGGAGAAAGTACTAGCTAGTATTATATACCTTCACTTTGGTACGTTTATTTTGGAACCAAAATTTGACCTGCAAAGGCTCTAACCCTAGTTTACGACTAAGTTCCATCATTTGCTTCTTGTTTGGTTGAGGACACTCCTTAAACAAACTTAAATCACAAACAATAACAAAATATTAATATTACCATAGACACTTTTAAAAGGAAAAAAAATGTGTTTAGAGGAATGAGATATTTTATACGCTTTCATTTCTTGGATCTGTTGTTAGGTGTGGCGGTAATAACGCGTCCTCTTATTTGGATGTGCATCATCATTATTTTGTTCGTCATCTAATTGATTGTTGTTGCCATCAGATTTGCTATCTATTTCGTCATTTCCCAGCAACAACTGCATTATGTCATTTTTCAATATTATCTCAGACTCTATAGCTTCCAACAGTGTGTTAAACTGGCTCTCTAACATGCTACTTGACTGACATATATAAATGGTAAAATATTTTTAAGATATCAAAAATAAAGGTGATGAGTTTATTTTTGCTCCCTTGATGACCCGGAACACACAATTTTAAAATTAAAAATGAAAAATCCTTATTAATTGAGAAACCTCCTCTTAATCATATTTTGTATGTATTTTTTGGTTGTTGTACAAAAAAGAAGAGATAACATTATAAATAAAGACTGAAAAAGGGACACAAGTCATTTTTCAAATAAATTGTATGTTTATGGTATGTATTAGTGGATAAAAATCAATGTTGAAAATGTATGAAAACTATTAAATTTTTGTTTGACTATAATTCATACTCCCTCTCCTCTCCTCTCCTCTCCTCCCCCCCCACAAAACTTATAGGATGGGGTTAGTGGATGGGGCAGAAGACCTAAACATGATTTTTTAAACTTTTGAGAAGGATTTTTACTCAAAAAGGAGAAAAAAATTAATGGTAAACATTAGAGAATTTTTTATTTGGTCTCTTATTCGCCATATATAATTTTGATTTAAGTGATGTAAGTCCTAACGTTTAAAAAAAAAAAGACATCCCTTTAAGATTTTTTAAAATTTCAAAATTCGATATTGAAATTTTAATTAAAAATAGAAAAATTTTATTCATCTTACAACAATATTCGATTATAATATTAGAGAGATTAATTGAAAAATGGGCCAGAAATCAGGCCTCCATATATACATTAGAATCAGGACATACTAAAGAAATATAAAAAAATGAAAATAAACAAAAAGTGTTTATAAGTTTTACCTGACCAAGCGGGAGTCCACATGAAGAAGGAACATTCCCAGGATTATTTTCTATCATCGAAGAATTCTGATAGCAAATTCAAATCGAATTTTAATTAAAGACGAAATTTTTTTATCCATTTTACAACAATCATAGATAGTAACTTTAGTAAGATTAAATGATTAATCAATTAGAAAACCAACTGACATTATTTGATGACATTTCTTTTTTAGAAATTAGAACTCTAGAAATGCCTAACAAACATGCATTAGATTCAAGAAGATATAGAAAAAAATTAGTTTTAAAAAAGGATAAGAAAATTTTAGAATTTCGACCTGAGCAAGCGAGAGTCCAGACGAAGAAAAAATCATTTTCGATTATCGAAAAATCGAAAAATTCTGATTAATCGGATTCATGATCAGCAAAAATCCTAAAATAATGTAACATGTTAGTATAAGAAAGTCATCTTTTTGAATTTATATATATTATTTTTAATTTTTTTCGAATGATCAAGGAAAGAGAATTTCAACAAACCAATTAAAAACTAAAGGGGTTCTCATATAAAAAAAAATTTATCAGGTGGTTTTGCTTTGTACAGGTATGTATATGTGCAGTAAAAAAAAATTAAAGAAACATCACTCTAAAAATAATTTTGAGCAAGATGTCCCACTTTCTATTTAAATATATAAAAACTGCTATCAACCTGCTAGAACATAACAAGATAAGACCCCCAAAACAAATCCAAACTTATATCTAGCTATATATGAAAAAGAAAATATACATATAAATAATGAATTTGTGCACTTAACAAATTTTCTTTAGAAGGTTGAGAAAAGGGAAAGTACTTTTGAGATCAAATATGATGAAGAAATAGGGAAATGGAGAAAGCACGAAGACCAATAAGAGTGATGAGAGAGAGAGAAGGAGAGGTGAGTAATTGTGAGGTGAGAGATGATGTCACTGCTTCCTTCTAATTACTATTCAATAAAAAGAAACAGTAGAAAAAAAGAAGGAACTAGAAAACTATATTTTGAAGTACAAAATATCTTAATTATGCAGTACAAACTAAATTTAGCATCAATTTTTAGAAGTTAATTTTGAAATAATCACTTTTTATATACCATGAATAATATAAGTGTTGGTTATTTTCTACTATTATTGAAAAAGTTTTATTACAGTTATACCTATGATAAAAATTGTTGCGACGTTAAACATAAATTGATGTGTAAAATGAATTAAAGAATATACAATACATCATTTTCTTAGATATTAAAAATATTCAAATTTTCTCATCTTCAAAAAATTTTAAAATGTTATTTGATTTGCTTTATTTAAATTTAGTGAGTAATTACCTGATCGTTAGAACAACTTATTAAGTTACTAAAATAAATATCTGCTGATAACTTAAGTGAGGAATAAATTGATCCATAAAATGAATGAAGAGGTCAGTTTGTTCCCTTTAAAATTTAGTAAGTTGTCGCGTAGTCATTAATTAGAATGCTCTATTAATTAGTTCTATTGAAAGGGAATTTTGGGAAAAGTTCAAAAGGTATACACCCGATTTCTCTATCAAATAGATAGGACTCATGGGGAAATCGGGAGATCCATATCCGTAACCTATACAGGATAACATTACAATGGAATACGTAGATGCAACACAATATACTGAATAAATCTATACCGAAAATACTCTAGATAAACCTCTATCAAAAAATTTTATTTCACTTCTACTATGTCCATATGCATGAAATGTAATGTCAATACGATAGTCAATACAAGATTCAAATTTCAGCCCAGAGATTCAAATTCCACTATGAATCAATAAATGAGAGTAAGAAAGTGAAAGTATAAACAAGTGAACAATATAAACCATAACTCCATCAATGTATCAAGCATCATGCTCACAAATTATTGAAATCTACAAAACACGGAGATAATTACCAAATTATCTTTAGCATGATACTGGAACTCACATAAATGCTCGTTATCTAATTTATAAAGGGCATTCATTATCCATCGCTCCTTAATTCAATAATCAAACAACTCTAACACTTTATATGGAGTCAAGAAAGTCTTAACTTGCCAAATTATAGACTTGTGCTTCACTATGCCTCCGAACGATTTCAATATGTTCAATTACGAAATTTATATAAGCATGTAGACACTCATATTTCTATACTAAATCTCAGGACCAAAAGGTCAAATTCGAAATCCCAAGGTCAAAATAATAAATTGACACAAAAATTAGTGTATCCATAAGGTCAAAAGCTTATGCACTAAAAATCATTGAAATTCGATCACTAATAGATCCCCAAATTGAAAAATTACCATTTTTCACATCTACGTATTAAACTAATCAATTTATGGGATTAAATTATGAAACTAATGATGAAATAACGGAAAAATAGTAAATACTAGGTCAACTTCTTATCCTCGATTCAAAACAAGCACAACGTCTTTGAAATCACCAAAATTTGAGAACCCTAGCTTCCAAAATTGAAATATGAACTATGAAATCAAATTCAGGAATTAAATATTTTCCATGTATTAAATTCACTTCACGAACGCAAGGACCCTCTGCGATCGCAACCAAGTGACCCAGACCCGACCCTATTCAAACACAATGAGAGTCTCGCAAATGCAAAAAGTGAAATACCTGTAGTAGATAACAACAAACAACAAAATTCAAAATTAATCCAAGTATCGAATAATAAACCCTCATATTTCATCCTGCACCTTACGAATTCAAACTAAATATGCAGATCGATCATAAAACATGTTTCGAATATGTTAAAAATCATCAAAACGCCAATTCAAATTTTACTTGACCAAATATTGTCACGGTCAAACCTAAACTTTCCAAAATGCTCAAATCTAACCAAAGATCAAAATTATATTTGAACCCCTTGGGACCTATTCCGATCATTCAATTAAGTCATAAAATACCCTCCTGACTTAATGGAGCTGTCAAAACTTAAATTCAAACTTTTAATCTAAAATATTTACTTTGATCAAACTTCTCAAACACTAAATTTCTAAAAAGGAAAATCTTTTATGAAATACATCTGATCACCTTGAGAATCGTGTCACCAATTACTGCAAGTCAAAAATGACATAATGAAGCTACAGAAAGGGTTAAGCAAAGAAAATAACCATGAGGGTCGATACATCATCCACCACTAAAACTCACGTTCATTCTCACACTGAAAGAGAAAAAAGTGCTTGCATTATTGAATAGATGAGGATATTTGCTCCACATGTCTGCCTTAACATCCCAAGTGGTTTCCTCAATAGGATAATATTCCACTGCACCTTCAATGATGCAATCTTCTTATACCTCAACTTTTGAATCTGCCTATCCAAATTAGTTATAGGTTTCTCCTCAAATGTCATATTCTGATCTAACTGCACCAAATCCCATTGAATCACATGAAAACCATCATAACGGAATTTTTTAAGTATCCAGACATGAAACATTTGATGAGCACTTGATAAAACCTAGAGGCAAAACCAACTAATAGGCCACCTCATCAATACACTATAATACCTCGAATGAACCAATGAACCTACGATTGAGTTTGCACTTCTTCTCAAATATCATAACACCCTTCATTAATGATACCTTTATAAATATCTTCTCACCAACCATGAACTCTAGGTCATAAACTTTACAATCCACATAACTTTTTTGTCAACTTTGGCTATGAGGAGCCAATCTTGAATCAACTTGACCTTATCCAATAAATATATTAAGGTCTGTACCCCATGGCTTGACCTCAAATGCATCAAACCAATCAATTAGAGAATAATATCCCCTACTATACAAAGCTTCAAATGGATTCATTTGAATGCTGGAACAATAATAATTATTATAAGCAAACTCTATCAAAGGAAAAAAATTGACCTCCAATGACCTCCAAAATCAATTACATAAGCATAAAGCATATCTTTAAGACCTGAATAGACCATCTGTCTGTAGTTGGAATGTTGTGTATTTACTGAGTTCTACTCCACTATCCTACTCCTTTTGCATGGACCTCTAGAAACGAGATGTGAACTTAGTATCCTAGTCTGAGATGATAGAAATAGTCATCCATACAAATGGACTATCTCCTGAATATTGATTCTGGCCAGTCTCTCTAAAATATAGGTAGTCTGAACCGAAATAAAATAAGCACATTTAGTCAACCTATTCATGATGACCCAAATAATTTTAAACTTTCTCAAAGTATGTGGTAACCCTATCATTAAATTCAAAGAAATACACATCCACTTCTACTCAAGTATAAGCATCTTTTAAATTCTATCTTCTAGTCTCTAGCTCTCATACTTCACTTGCTGGAAAACTAGGCATCGAGACACATGCTCTGTAATGTCTCTCTTCATCCTACATAACCAATAGTGTTGCTTCAAATCATGATACATCTTCACTACTTTCGAATGGATAGAATACCTAGAAAATGAGTCTCCTCCATGATCAATTTGATCAAATCATCCACTTTTGGAACACATATATAACTCTTGATTCTCAAAACACCTTCCCGATTCAAAATTTCTTCCTTAGCTTCACCTTTCAGCACTTTATCTTGAATCATCCTCAAACTACCGAGCCTTAATATGCTCCGCCAAAAGTGATTGTGCCTTAATAAAATAAAGAACACTATTGGATTTCAAAATGTCAAGTCTCACAAAGTTATTAGCCAAAGATTGAACATCTATGGCCAAAGGATGTTCCTCCACCAGCAACATAGCCAAACTACATATACTAACTGTCTTCCAAATCAAGACATTTGTTACCACATTAGCCTTGCCCAAATGGTAATGAATAGTTATATCATAATCCTTAAGCAACTCTGCTCTTTTCCTCTATCTCAAATGCAAATCTCTCTGCCTGAAAATATACTAGAGGTTGTGATGATTTATGAAAACCTCACAATGGACACCATAGAGATAATGCCTCAAAATCTTCAAAGTAAATACTATTGGTGCCAACTCCAAACATAAGTAGTGTATTTCTTCTCATGAATACTCAATTACCTTGAAGCATAATCTATCACCTTGACTTTATCCATAAACATACATCCATTACCAACTCTAGAAGCATTGCAATAGACTGCAAAGCCTTCACCCTCCACTAGTAAGGTTAAAATAAGAATCAAATTAACAAGTCTTGAGCTTTCGAAAGCTCGCCTAGCACTCATTTTACCACTAAAAAGTCATATTATTTTGAGTCAATTTCATTAATGGAGATGCAATAGAAGAGAAACTCTCCATAAATCGCCTGTAGTAGCCAGTCAATACCAAAACACTCTGAATCTCGATAGACGAAGTAGGCCTAGCTCAATCTCTAACTGCCTCAATATTATTTGGATCTACCATAATACCTTTCTTGACACCACATGTCCCAAGAATGCCGTGGAACTCAACCAATACTCACACTTCAAGAACTTGACATACAATCACTAATCCTTCAAGGTCTAAAGCACGATACTCAAATATTGCTCATGCTCTTCTCTACTATGGGAGTAGATAAAGATGTCATCGACGAAAACAATAACGTAGGAATCCAAATAGGGTCTGAATACACTATTTGTCAACTTAATGATCATTGTTGGGCATTAGTCTCCCCAAAAGACATGACCAAAAACTCATAATGACCATAATGGGTTCTAAAAGTTGTCATGGGGATATATTCATCCTAATATTTAACTAATAGTAATCGTATCTCAAATCAATCTTCGAAAATATTGAAATACTCTCGTCACTACTTTGTTGGGGGTCAATCAATGATACTTGTTGGGTACATATTATTTTTTTATACTCATACTACACTTGTTATAAATACCCTTTACCTTGAAAATATAATAGTTAAAGGTTTGAAATCTTTTTTTTACTTTTATTTTATAAATTAATAAAACGATATAACTTACACATACAACCAAAAATTAAAAATCTAAAAAAGAATTAAAAATTAAAAAAATATATTATAATGAGTACCTTTCTAGATCACCTTAATTAGAAATTGAGAAATCATTTTTCTCTTCTTATTTTAATTTTAAATATTAATTTTGTCAAACTTAATAAATACCGGGTATGTTTCTTCGCAAAATAAAAATGCATGATTGAATAATAAATTATTAATACATTATGAATAAAATTACGGGAAGCATACCCGATATTAAATAAATTTATTATTCAATTATGTATTTTTATTTATCTAGAAAACATACCCGATATTTATTAAGTTTGACAAAATTAATATTTATAATTAGAAAATTTTCAATTTCTAATTAAAGTGATCTAGAAAGGTGTATATATATATTAATTTCTAATTTTTCTTTGGATTTTAAATTTTTGACTGTATGTGTAAATTATATCGATTTTATTAATTCCTAAAAGAAAAAGTTAAAAAAAAATTTAAACATTTAAATTTTCAATGTTGAGGATATTTATAGACCAAAAGGTGAAAGAAAGGTATTTATGAGTCATTTCTCATATGTTAAGGGAAATTTTGGCCTTTTTCCCTATTTTTTATGCAAATTCGGATGTTGATAGTAGTGGAGCTTGTGACAATATCTAGAGGTTGTTGACTTGGAGTTTCAGGATGAGTTGTTTGATTGATTTGCACCACTAGACTCTCATTCTATATTTTATTTCATGCATTTCTTATCTAGACAGTGTATTAAAAATATCTTTCTTTTATTCTTAAATTATGTGTTCAGTCAAACACAATCACATAGATTGGGACAAGTAAAATATTTTAAATAAACAAACAAATTATTTAAACTTAAAAGTTATGCATTGAAAAATATTTGACAAATTAATAATTTTACTTTTTAAATCAAAATTTTCCTTAAGTATACAATTTAGAGCATATATAACCTGCGCCTAAAGAGTGGATTATTTATAACCCTGAAATTATAAAAATGGCTCCGATATACCCTTTTAGTTGATGAAAATGTGAAAAATTAATTTTGATTTTATTTTTTAAATTTTTTAATTAAAATAAAAGCAATGTAGGAGTATATTTAATCCTTCTCACAAAATTATTCAGCCGCATATTTAATTTGTCTTACCCATGACCTTTTTTTTACCTTCTTTAGTTCAATAACTAATTTAAATTTATTGTTTTGATGATCAATTTTTTTTGTTACACTCATCTTCTTGTTAAATATATCATAGATGCAGCGGGAAAAAAGTTAAGCAAAAATAAAGAATAAATTATAATTTGATCACTTGAAATTAGGGGTGTTCATAGGTTGGTTTTTGGTTAAAGCAAAATCAAATTAGTTTAGTCAATTTTTTAATTATTAAAATCAAATCAAATATAATACATATTCATCGATTTGGTTATTGTCGATCGATTTGGTCCAATTTTTAAGAAATCTAATGATATTTCTCTCTTTTACTATTTTTTTCCTACGATTAGAAAAGACTCACTCTTTTTCAACTTATAATTTGTTATTACCCTTTTATTATAAAAATTATAATTTTCTTAAAATATCAAAAAAATGACTTAAGATCTATAATCTCTGCTTCAGTTTTAATCCAATAAGTGAAACTCTATAGGAACACAGCCAAAATTGGAAGAAGTTTCATTCTGAAAAAAAAAGTTAAACTAATTATAGTCAAAGCTTAAACAAGTGTCTTGCATGCAAAATAGGCTCAAATATTCTTGTGCACAAAGCATTGAATTATTTTTGGACTTATTTTCTTTACTTGAACAAACTACAATTACTATAAGTGGATTGTGTGCCATTTGCTGTTTTTAGAAAAGTCAACAATGATATACTATAGGAGAATTAAAATCAGTTATGATTGTCACTAACAACATATTTTGAGAATTGTATCTTTTAAGAGTATTTTTATGAAAGTAATTTGTGTTTGGTTAATAAATTTTTGAGAAAAATTTGATCAATAATTAGTGTTTGACCAAATTTTTAAAAGTATTTCTAAGTACATTTTTCTCAAAAGTGTTTTTCAAAAAAATATTTTTGGGGTGATAAACTTCTTTTTTTAATTTTTGAAAAACAGTTTCTGTTACTCCTGATAAGCACTTATTTTCTTCTAAAAATTTAGCCAAACACTTCACTTTTTTTAAAATAAACAGTTTTTGAAAAAAACAATTTAAACCTCCCAAAAATTTAGTCAAACAAACTATAAAATAGGATCTGAATCAAAGTAGAAATTAAATCATGTTACATAAATTCAAATTATGATTAGATTTAAATTTGATCATGTGTGTATTTCCGTCTGTTCAAAATAAACATTTACTTTTACTTAAAAAATTTGTTACTGAATAATTTTCACTTTAGAATTTAAAATTAAAGTTGAAAATTATTTCAACTATATTCTTAGTGGCTCAATATTTAAGAAGAAAAATCAATATACTTTTATTAACAAGATAAAAGTTATAACTTAATAAACTATACATTGTATTTTACCTTTTTTTTTACGAGTATGTAAAGAACTAATTAAGCAACTGATAAATTGGGATAGAGGGAATATAGAAATTGTGATTTGTCAACTAATACTAGGAATCAGAAGGTCACTCAACTTTTAAAATTTATGTTGCAAAATCGTTGAACTTTCTTTTCTATCAATAAAATCACTCTAGCACATTTCTCTTACAAAATCACTCAATCAAATTTAAATCATTACAAAATTTGACGTGATAAAATAAATTATTTTTTTATATCATGTAAACATGGACTCCATGAATAAATAAAATTAAAGAAAGTCATTTCTTATACTTGACCTACTCACCCACAAATCAAAATTGGTTTTATCCATGTTTATTCCCAGCATATTTTTAATTCGACTTCTAAATATTAATTTTTATTTATTTTTAATAAAAAAGCGATTATTTTGGATATAATTTATCAGAACTATACTACTCTATGTTCGGTCAGTCAATTTAACTTTTCCTCATTATTGGTACTTTGATTCCACGCGGCACTGACTTATTTCAATTATGTGTTCGATATAATTTTACTTCACACACCAAGAAAAATAGGGGACTTCAAAAATGTGCAGTATATTCCTCTATCTAAACTCGTTTTCAAGTTCAACTTTCAAACATTGATATCGTGATTTAATTCATATCGCATATTCTTGGCCTTGCTATAAATTTAATTGCATTAATTTTTGGTAAACACTCGGTATCATGACTGAAAGATGGTTACTAGAAAGATCTAAATTTACAATAGCTTTCAGTTCTTCAACATCTGATGGGAAATTTTCCCTCTATAAAATTTCATGAAAAATTTAGAGGAATTGAAAAATAAAATTTGATTTTCTAACAAAGTTGATCTATTTGCTTTTGTAAAAAAATACCTACTTTTGAAGGATTGAAACTGAGGAATTCATTGGCTTTCTTTAGTTCTAAATTCAAAAACATATTTTTTTCTAATTGAGCATATTGTTAAATTCGCATAATTACAATAACCTTTTAAAATATCTAACTCCTAATACTAGTGTATCTCCACATTGTATAGCCATTATTACTTAACACTTAACTATTGGTGTTTCAGCAACATCAAACAAAGGTGGAGCTATAATTCTGAATGTGGATTTGGTAGAATTCAATGCCCAAAAATGTTACACCCCATAAGTTTCTAGCTTTTAGTCGGCCTATTCGAATGTTAGTTGAGAGTTTTAGAGTGCTATACGTACGAGGAAAGGGCCCAGGGAAAGGCCGAACGAGTGCTAAGTTGGGATTTCGCGAGAGGAGGTCGAACCAAGCTGCCCAGAGGGGCAAAGTGGCACGGAGCTACTCCTCCACGTTAGCCAATGTGGCACGGAGAAGAATCAACGCGTTGGCCAGTGTGCCACATTGCCTTGTATGCTGCTTCAGGTATATATAAGCCTCACCCTTAGATTTCATGTTATTTCTCAAGTAAACCACGACCAGCAGAGGTGAGAACGAGGGGGAACATATAATTTTCATCTGATTACGCCACTAAACGCCGTCCAAATTCAAATTAACTTCGGGTATCGAAGTATAAGACTGCAGGGAGCATTTCTACGGAGTTAGTTTCGTGAAATTCGCCCGCAGGATCATCGTCCTGCCGAGCCAAAGTTGTTGGAATTGCTCCAAACTAGTGTCAATACGATTCCAGGCTTAAAGTAAGCATTTCTCCCTTCTAGATTCTCAAGAAATAACGAGGTTTCGACCATGTTCCATAAAAGTGGAATATAGTTAATATTTATATATATAGTTTTCCTTTTTGCCGAATTTAGTGTTTAAACTAGTCCTATCTTTCCAGTAACACGATTTCAGTTGGGAAGAGCTACTGAATACTAACTGGAACCTATCAGTTAATCAGAAACTGGCAATCGAGGTATGTTAAGGCATTTTCTTTCGGCAAGTTAGTTTCTTCAGCATAGTAATCCAGTATGAATCCCAATAAAGTATGTCAGGAGTATGTTACCATGTTTAGTTGTCGTTGTCAGTTGAGACTTGTAAATTGTATTGTTTTGGGCTGGATTATACCTGTATAGCTTCCGTGACCGCCCCAGGGTTAGTAGTTGTGTCGCCGCCCGCCAGGGGTGAGGATACATCGCTTTACGGAGTGGCATGCCATCCGTAAGGGACAAAGATGGGGATCCAAATCCTCATATTTGCCGTGGTTAGACTTATACCACCCCCGCCGAGCGCTGACGCCCGAAGTGCAGATATCAGGAGTCCTCCGGACTTAGGCACAGCTGTAGTCAAGGGCCGAGCGGGCCCAGTTGAAGACCCAGGGGATCAGCAGGACGCTTATAGCTAATAGTTGACTCAGTATGACCTGGATAGGGGTATATAGATTGAGGTGTACTCACTAGGGCTAATGGGGGCCCACGTGGGTTGTTCTGTGTTAATTGTACCTTCCGGCTTATGGGGACCAGGTAAGGTTTATGTTGCTTTAGTTACTGATAGTTAGATAGTAGGACGCCTCGTTTGTCAGATATGACCCCCTTACCCTCCTTATCACAGTTATGCTTAGTCCTGATTTCCCTACTTCAGTCATTTTCAGTCCGTTTCCTATACTTCAGTTATTGTCAGTTCTTTTTCCTTACTTTCAGTTATTTAAAGTTACTGCTTTACATACTCAGTACCTGTGGTACTGACGCCCTCTCTTGGGGCGCTGCATTACTTTCGTGCAGGTACACATAGATGAGGAGCAGGTCCCTCGTAGTTCCAGTCAGCCGTATAGAGCCATTGGCTCCTTTCTTCCGGAGCTTGTGTGATAGAGGTTTATTTCTTTTGTTTGTATAGTATGGGTAGGCTGGGGCCCTGTCCCAACCATCTTGTTACTCCTAGAGGCTTGCAGATTGCATTACTTCCCTGTGGTTAGTTGATATCGGCTGTGTGGGGCCCATATATGTTTTAGATTATGTGTGTTGACCATGTGGGGCTCTATTTAGCTGTTGGTTGATGGCCTTGTCGGCCATAGCTCAGTTTAGCATCGGCCTTTACTTTTCAGTTATAACTAGATATCATGGTGGCCTTGTCGGCCTGCATAGGACTTCCTATGTTTGTTTGTCTCTAGTTAGCTGTTTATTTTCACAGGTGGCTATAGGCCTTATCGGCCATGGGTTGTATTTACAGCCACTATATAGCCCGTTATTTTCTCGATGCACCAGAAGTGCTCATGCTCATTCAGCTCAGCAGTTCAGGTCCTAGTAGGGCACCAGGTGCCATTCATGCCTCCCAAGGCGGGGCGTGAAAAAAATTTAAGGATTCCTTGTTTAAATATTCACTCAGTAATGTATTTTTTTATATTTCAATTTATGTGATATATTTTTTGTTTTAGTCAATTCTAAGAAAAATGATATGTTTTTATATTTTTTAATAATTTAATATTAAAATATTTATTTCACCTTTAGTGAAATGATATATAGTCACACAAACATCTATAATTTAAATTAGATCACAAATTTCAATAGTCTTTCTATATATCTTAAACTCCGTACACCAGTCAGAGTACATCACATAAATTGGGATGAAGGAAGTATAAATAATTTATTTTTTTGGTAATTAAACTTTTCATTAATTACCAGTATCAACTTTACAAAACTTATAGCTCAACCATCAAAGTTGGCTATCTCCTATCAGTACAACTCAAAAGAAACAAAAAAGGCTATCTAAGAAGAATCATACAATCAACTAGATATTGAACCTGAGACTAGACAATAAAGTTTGTACTCTAGGAGAAGCTCGAATCAAACAAGTGTAAGCCAATTCCTTAGCCAAAACTTCTACTGATCTACTCCTTTGCTCAAATAATTGTTGGTTTCTCTCAATCCATACTACATACATATACTCTGTGATCATCAATTTGAAGAGTTGTGTAGCCTGACTTCATCCCTTAGCTTGTTGACAGATCCACATTACAAAATCATTCCAGTTGGTAGCTCGCAGATGTGAGCATTTGGTCCAGTTTTGGATTCTATTCCAGATAGCAGTAGAGATTGGACATTGGACATATAGATGCACATGAGTCTCAGGTTCTAAGTTGCATAACACACATGTTTGCGTGGTAGGAAGTCCGCATTTAATCATCCTATCAGCAGTCAATAATCTTTGTTGCAATCCAAGTCACATAGTGAAAAAAGCTTTTGGCCTAGCAAAGTTGCCAAACATTAGGCATTTCCATTGGACTCTACGAAGTCTTCCAAGTATATGAAGATAATATCTTTTGATCAAGCCCTGCCTTGGGGAATGTGGAGATAGAAGTTGCACCATAATATCTCTAGAACTCATAATCTTCCTTACCATCCAACTGGACTGTTTAGGGATAGGACATTCTGCCAGACTATCAGTCTTAATATAATATGTATGAATCCATTTTATCCATAGTCTATCTTCTTTGTGTGTAAGACCCAACAGAGTTTAGTTACCGCTACTTTGTTCCAAGTTTTGAGATGAATCAGATTTAATCCTCCAATTGAATTAGGGCAGCACATTCTTTCTCATGATACTAGGCTTTTCTTGGTGATAGTCCCAATTCCAGACCATATATAGCTCCTACAATAGCCATCAATTAGCGTCTGAATTCTAGCAGGAATGAGGAAAAGTTGAGACCAGTATGATTGAACACCAAACAGCACAACCTGCACTAACTGTATTCTATCTGCATATGACAACTTCTTAGCAGTCCAAGTGTTAATTTTAGCAGTGATCTTCTCAATAAGAGGATACCGTTGCAGTATGGTGAGCTTCTTAGAAGATAATGGAACACCAAGGTATTTGAAGGGAAGTTCCCCTATTGAAAAGCCTAGCTGCTGAACCATCAGAGTTCTCACATCTTGAGCAACCCCACCAAAATAAATAGAACTCTTGCCAAGATTGGATTGGAGTCCTGAAGCTGCTGAAAAATGCTGAAAACATTGCTGCATAGCTTTGACAGAACTTAAATCCCCTTTAGAGAATAACAACAAGTCATCAGCAAAGGATAAATGAGTGATACCCAATTTTGCACATTGAGGATGATTTTTAAACTCCTTATCACCCTTCAAAGAATTAAAGCCCTACTCAAATATTCCATGGCAATAGAAAATAGAAAAGTTGACATATGATCATCTTGTCTCAATCCTTTAGCAGCTGCAAATGGAGGAGAAGGTTCACCATTAACTATAATAGAGTAGCTAACTGTGTTGAGACAATTTAGTACCCAAGAAGTAAATATGTTGGGGGAATCCTAGCTCAACCATCACTTGTTCCAAAAAAATCCATTCTACAGAATCATAAGCTTTCTGTAGATCGATTTTTATCATGCATCTTGCAGAGATATTCTTCCTACCATATCCTTTAAAATCAGTTCATGAGATAATAGAATATTATCAATAATTCTTCTACCTGGGATGAAACCAGCCTGAGCCTCACAGATGATGGAATCAATGACTAGCCTCAATGTGCTTGCCAATATTTTAGATATGATCTTGTAGAGGGTGGTACAACAGGAAATAGGTCTAAACTCCTTAACATTCACATGGCATTTGGTTTTTGGTATAAGAGAGACTATGACACAATTTATAGGTCTGTAAATAGTTGAGGTGTGAAAAAAAATCCTTAACTGCTGCAATGATGTCCTCCTTTATAATAGTCCATGTCCTCTTAAAAAATAAAACATTATGGCCATTAATACCTGGGGCCTTATCATTTTTAATATCTTGCAAAACCTTGAACCAACTAAGAAGTCTTGTGCTGGAGAGTCACTTCAAATCAATTAGGATCCCATATGAGCCAAATTCTTCCATTAATAGCCTCTTTGTAATTAGTCAAAATATCCCATTCTGGAGCAATACAATCAAGCCTCTTCCTCATGTTGTGCTCTTTAACTCTGGTTTCCAAAATACCTGCTAATCTAATCCTCTTATTCCTTGGAAATTGTTTAAGCTCCTTTTGCTTATACCTTTTATTAATACCCCTAACATTCCAAAACAGCCAAGTCATTAGATAGTAGTGGTACTCTGCCTCTATCTCTAGGCAGTGCATTAGCATTCAATAATAGAACTCCTCGACAATGTCTCAAAAGCATTTTTGGTGGGAATGGGGGCCAGCAAGGGAAATTAGTGAGATTAAACTCAGGACTTCCCAAAAATTGTACCTGGGAATGCTTAGGACTGATTGGAGCAGGTGAGGAACTACTATGCATAGGCTCACACACATTAGATTGAATGCCAGGTTGTGTATCTTGTAATTCAGGACCTTCTGCGGCTGAATATTTGGTTCCTTATGAATGTGTCCAATACATTGGCATTTTGGGCAAAAGTCAGGCTTCCATTCATAAGTTATAGCTTCTTTGAATTGATGTCCATTTGGATCCATTACAATGATTTCAGAGGCTAATGGCTTCGTAACATTCACTTCAATAAGCATACAGGCATAGGAGATCCTGGTCTATTTAGCTGTGCATTCATCCGCATAAAGGGGAACACCTATGGCACTTGTAATTCTGCTAAGAGAAACACATCCCCAGCAATTCAGTGGAAGTTTTGGAATTGCACCCACAGAGGTATTTTCAGTAACAAACTCTACACTAAGATCAAAGGCAGCAGACCAGTTTTTCAAAACCATGGCTCTATTGCTGATGGTGTAAGGTCCAGCCAGCAGGATTTTCTATAAGTCATCCCCAGATTTAAAATTGATAATATAATAACCATCATCATGTAAGTATAGGTCTGGCATAGCAATAGATTTCCAATTTTTAGTTACATATTGATGCATGGCATTTTATCTAGGGCAATCTCTTAAAAAATAAGCAATAAGGACATATTTTCATTTATCAACTTCAATGTTCACATCATTTTCATCTAATTGAACCATAGTTTCTCCATCAACTAGAACAGGAGGAACATAGGTTAGAGTCATACCATTTGCCGCCGCACGATTGTTCTTAAAAAGATTAGTCCATGTTTCAGTAGCATGTTCCTCATCATTCACCTTGGCCACCGATTCAGCTTGCATATGCTCTATTATTGTCCCCTCATTCAAGGGTTGTACTGTTCCATTGATAAGGTTTTGAGAGGTATCATCTATTGTGGTTTTAGGACTCAACACTAGCTTCTGCAACACATCTGGATGTCCCAATGCTGATGTAGCCATTTCCATAGTAGGAGGAGCAGTCAGATCTGAAGGTACAATAGGTTCAGCTCGCCCTGGGGTGGTCTCCAGATTCACTCTAGTTCCTACAGAGCTACCAAATGTCGCCAATGGTATCTTCCGAGGTCTTCCTCTTCCATGTAATTGTCCTTGATTTTTTGCCGAAGCTCGTCTTCTTCCTTTTGCCATGGATGACAGACCAGCGTACGTTTAACTAATGTGCGCAGGTATCATGGAGAAGAAGCCTTTATGCATACAGTTATTAAATCCCTAAATTTATGCTTATTAAAAAGTCACAATATTTAAATAATTTATTAAAAATATAAAAAGTATTTTTAGGATAAATATATAAATAACCCCTTCAATTTGCCCCCCATCTTTTATTTTAACACTCCTTTTTAATCTTATTTCATTTTAACCCTCCAACTCTATTTTTTGTGTTTCACTTAAACATACAATACTAATTCTTATATTTTTATTATTTTTATTTATACTCTTCAATTGCAATTTTGCATTTTAAAAATTGTCGTGTATTAGTTTTTGTTACAAAATGAAGGACGTCCGTCGATTCTTTTTCAAAAAATTAATAATTTTCTTTTGTTAGTATCTTTACATTTTTGCGAGAAAATAATCGACGAAAGTACGTCAACTTTCTTAATCGAGAAAATAATAATTTCCCGATTCCTAATAGTATTTCATATGATGCATGCTATACAACGTTGAATTTTAGTTTTAGCACGAATTCCCATTATTGATTAATTTGTTAAACGTTGTAATTTCTCCAAGATTGCGTTTAATATGAATAAAAATTAAAAAATAATAAAATTTGTACATGATTAAATTAATTTATATATAATTATTCATGAGATAATATTTTTTTAATTATTATGCAGATAAAAATATAATTTTACTTTTATGTGAAGATATTTGAGTGAAATTAAATATTTATATCGATTTATTATTTCAAACCAATATTATCAAGCGATTATCATGTGCAAAAAAATTATTTGATTTAGATGAAGTTTGATTGATCTCAAGAAAATTATTTGTTTGCATATGGGAATATTGTTATATCATGTTATTTTATAAAACAGTCAAATTTTATTGTCAAACAAATAAAAGTGTCAATCACTTAGTTGTTATTATGAACAAGTTGAATGAGAAATTGTCTGCGACGAAAAGCTAGGTCACGAACAAAGTGGTTGTCAAGAATATATTTGAATGAGCTTAAAGACTCATATCAAAAGAGACATATACTATAATCACAAAGATAGCACTGTTAACAATTTTGAGAAACTGGTATATAAGATTGGAATGCATCATCTACATGATTAAATTGTATTTTCATTAGGGAAAATAAAATACACGTTGCACTCTTTTTTTCTTAATAGGTTTTGTCCCAATGAATTTTCCTAGCAAGGTTTTTAAGGAGACAGCAAATAATGTGTATTACAAGATATATGTATTCTTTTTTTCTTCAATGGGATTTTTTCCAACATAATTTTTTCTAGTAAAATTTTAATGAGTCACAATGGTCATTCAAGATGGAGTGTTGTAAATATTATTACTGTGGATGTCCATAATTCCTAAATGCGATTTTCACATTTATTGATAGTAATACCCACACCACTACTTCTTCATTGATCTTTCACAAACTTATGATCTTCCCCATATTCTGTTGGGTATATATATTAACCATGTGTCTAGATATAGTATTTATTATAGAACAATTATTTATTCAATTTTAAAAAGGATTTAAATAGATAATTTATTTATCGATGTGACCTTTACTTATATAGTAGATGATTTAGTATATAGAGTTTAGCTTATACACGGAAGATTAAATCATCGATTTTTATAAGTATAAAGTTTATATATATTCACAATCTAAGATGAAAATTGGACAAATTTATCGATAAGATTGTAGATCAAGAATAAATATAATTTATCTTGATTATGAAAATGGTATAATTTCAACTTCTTATGCTAGTATATTTTGTATGTATTGAACGGACCAAGTAGAGATAAGTGTTTTTATTTGACTTAATAAAATAAATTATGTAGATCATTAAATGTACTTATACTCTTAATCTTGATATAATTATTATAATCAATGTAATTTGTTTGTTGTTTTGATCTATCAAAGGGTGAAACTCATTCGTAGTTATAATGTTCCCTGTAACATTCAAAGTACCACGTTCATTCGTTACGACATTTATTCTCTATAATTGATTATGCAAAACATCTAAAGTACCACATTGATTTGTTGAATTGTTTGTGATAATTATAACGTATAGCCTTAATGGAAGAAGAAAAAACAAATGCTTCCGGCCATTGTGATCTTTAACTGATAAATTATTTTATTTCCTACCATAACGATTCATTTTCTAAACCTATATATTTGGATGTCTTCTTTATGGAAAAAACATATACACAAAAAAAAAATATTAACTCCTTAATTGACTTTCTTTCTAGAATACTCTATTCTTTCTAGACTTTCTTTCTTTGTGAATTTCTAGGAAATTATATTTGTGCAACTCCAAACTTCCAGCGTGCACGTATTTGGAAGATCTTTGGAACCTTGGAGAGTGACCGGCCTTAACGATTTGCATCGAAGTTGGGCCGAAATCGCTTTCAAGGCAGTGGCTTGCACAACACAGTGTTTGTATAAATTATTTATCATTGTATTAATTCCTATTCTATATCAATATTGTAGTATTTTTCATACAATAGTGAACTTAGCTTTTAGTCTAGCAACATTATGAAATAGTAGACATTTCTAGTCCACTCTTTCCAAATTAATTGTCATATATAACAACTCAATTCAATAAGTATTAAAGATTTCGGGTTAGTCACATTATAATTTTAAAATTGTCTAGATCATGTCTTATATCTAATGTTAATTCTATAACTAGTTCTCATGTTCCTAACAGAGGTAAAATAACCACTAAATGATGTGGTGAGATGAATTTAAGTTGTATGTTTCTTTTAATAAGAAGTCTCGAATTTAATTCTAAACATAAAACACTCCTATATGGCTTCTTTTTTATAATAGCTGTGAATTTTAATTAATCAATCAATGAATATCGATTATTAGATGTTTAATTAAATAAATATAGAAATAAAATAAGTGTACCATGTCCATAAAAATCTCCACCAAATTAATATGATTCATGATGACCATAATAGTTTCTCGTGAAGCTTCAATCTTAATTCCTTGATTCATAGATCCACTTCCTCTAGGAAATCTCTTATCATACACGTCTTCATTTGGGAAATTTGTTGCACCATCGATGATGGGCAACCAAAGTGGCTCTCCCATTTGAGCCATTTCAAGAAGCTCCTCCATAGCTGTCATTGTTACCTTAGTAATATATGGCTTTGAAATGCAATCAACCTTGTGGTAATAGAGAACAAAAATTATTGAGTTTGAGTTCTATATACTATTAGTAGTGTAAAATTTTTATATAAAATAATTCAACATCAGCATATTACTTAAATTCAAATCATGACGAAATATGTTAATCTATTATGAAACAACAAAACAAGAGGAAGAATGTCGTAGAGAAAGAAAGAAGAGACAGGGATGATTTATAATGAAAAGAACCCCTCTATTTATAGGGATAATTCCTCCTAACTTTTGTCCAAAAGATAGACCTTCACTATAATATAAATGCACACATTCACTACAATAAAAATACCTTTATACACATTTATTATAATACAAATACATTTATAACATAGTCCAATTACTCAATCTTTTTTTACTTTTGGTTAGCTCTTCTTTTAGGAGAGTATTTTTCAAGCCTCAATTGTTGTTCATTATATGACATTTCACCTAAACCGAATCTAGGGTCGCTACAATTAGGGCAACAGGTACTGTTGATAGCTTCACTTAACCGCAGACATTCAGCCCCGAGCTTATCATTTTCGACTCGAAGTAATGAGTTCTCATCGCGTTCACCTTGGTTCTGCAGGAGAATAGTAGTTCAAAAGCCACAAAATAATAAATTTAGCATAAGGACTTGCTAGCTAGTTCTAAATTAAATAATTTAGCCAATTAATTGCATTGATAATAATTTTAACTTACATCAAATAACATTAATTTATCTTGAATAATGATTTTAAAAAAAGTGAGAATATGTATTAATTAACCATAGAAAATTAACCATTAAAGTGTGAATGCATTATTATAAAAGTCAAATATTTTCTAACTGCATGCCTCGAATATTTTGACAAACAAGAGAAAAACACTATGCCAATTTTAGAGATTATTGTTCAAATGTACATCTTCAATTAATATAGTCAATGAAAATTACAATTTTTATTTTAAAATAAGTAGTATTTTTTTATTTTAAAATAAATATGTTTCACAAAATCAATAACACATAGATTTTTTTTCCTTCTAATTTAACCTGATTTAAATGAATGAAGTCTTACATAATCATGAAACCATTAAAAAAAAGTATACTACTTTTTCAAGACATTTGTTAAAGTGTAAATTAATAAAAAAATATTTTTACTTTTGAGAAGTGAATTTTTTCCTAAAAGGTATGCTCAAATTGAAAATATGATTTATTATAAAACTGTTATACCCCGTAGGATTCATGGCACCTAGACGACCTATTCGCACGTTGGTTAAGCATATTTGAAGGCCATACGTGCTGGAGAAAGGCCCGGGAAAAGATCGGACGAGAAACCTGTCGAACCATCGCGGAAGGAGCCGAGGCAGAGCCCCTCCGCGATGGCAGCGTGTCACGGAGGAGAGGCCTCCGCGTTGGCTGCGTGACACGTTGGCCTTGTCCAGGCCCAAGTATATAAAGGCCACTTTGGTTTAAAATCATTTAACCACACAATTATTTCCAAAAAACAGAGGGTGAACGGCAGAGAGAAGTAAGAACGAAGGAAACATTACAATTTTCGTCCGATTACGCTGCTAAACATTGCCCAAATTCAAATTAACTCCAGATACTGAGGTATTTAGCAGCAGAGAGCATTCCTACTGATTCAGTTTCGTAAAATACGGCCGACGAATCGTCGAGCCACCGAGCTAAGGTAAGTGGAATTGCTCTAAATTAGTGTCTATGTGTTCATAGCTGTAAAGTGAATATTTCTCCCTTCTGGACCGCTGAAAAATAGCGAGTTTTCGACCGTCTTTTGATAAGCCTAAGTTCGGGCTATAAACCGAAAGTGACGTTACTCTTTAAAGTAAAGTTGTATTTAGTATTGATTGACATATTTATGAATGCAGTTGGGAGAAAATAGTTGAAGTACCGGCCGAGTCCCGTCCGACAGATGAATAATTCAAGGATAAGGTATGTAAAGCTAGTTCCCTCGGCAAGTTAAGTAATATCGGTACAGTGTAGTAATTTATAGACCAGTAGAATGTTCAGAAGTCGAGTGTTACGTTTATTGAGAATGTTGATACGATATGAGAAGCATCGAGTTGTAACTTGCGTGAAACTTACTAGTACGACATAGATTCTAACACAAGTGTTAGAAACTGCCCAGTATGCTCAGTATGTGATGCAATATCCGCAAAGCACTTCAGAAATAGAATGGCAGGCTAAAATAAAGTTTAGAACGCATGTTAGGAATAGTAAATCATGTTAATACAGAAACTCAGTAAACAAGATAGTTTTCAGTAGAAACACTATCTTGTATAGCATTTGCCCCAGTACAGTTTGGCAGGAGACTATATTCATATATACATATTTACCAGCCTCAGCACATATTAAATACGTACAGATTACTATCATTAGTTCAGCATGTACTGTATACGATACTTTACCCCTATTAGCCTCAGCATGTGAGATATGCAGACAGTATTACTAGTTGAGACCGTTGTATTATTTGGGGTTGGACTACCTAGCATCCATGACCGCCCCAGGGTTAATAGTTGTATCGACTCGTCCGCCAGAGGACGAGGATACGTCGCACTACGGAGTGGCATGCCGTCCCCCAGGGGACGAAGATGGGATGCCAGTTTCCCCATATTTTGCCTTGGTCGGCTTTTATACACCCCCATCGAGCGGATACGCCCGGGTGTTGATTCAGGAGTCCTTCGGACTCAGGTACAGTTATAGTCAGGGGCTCAGCGAGCCCAAGTGCATACCCAGGGGAACGGCGGGGTGCTTACAACCATTATAGGAGATGGGATGACCGGGGTAGGGGTGTAGATTCTGTGCTGGTTGTACCTCCCGGCTTATGGGGGCCGGGTAAGGTTTGTGTGTGCCATGTTATGCTATTTCATGTTATGCCATGTTACGTTAGATACGAGTAGATCAGTAGTAGAGGGATATGTCTCCAGGTATGACTCCTATTTCCTTCCAGTATAAATGAGAAAAGGTATGACTTACAGTATCAGGCAGTTAATCTAATTCTTCCTACTTCAGTTCATCAGTTACATTGTTGTTTTCAGACTTTGCTTTCAGTTATTGCTTTACATACTCAGTACCAGCGGTACTGACGCCCGGTGGGGCGCTGCATTACTTGCTTGCAAGTACTCATAGACGAGCAGGCGATACTACGTGATTCCCGTCAGCGGTTGAGTATTCAGCTCCTGTCATCCGGAGACTGAATTCCAGAGGTGTAGTTCAGTTCCTTTTGTTGTATAGTACGGGTAGGTCGGGGCCCTGTCCCGATCATTTCTACTGCTATTCCTAGAGGCTTGCAGTCTGTATATATCTCCCTGTGGTCAGATGAGCCGATCGTGTGAGGCCGTGCGGTTGTATAGCTGTTAGTACTCTTTCTTTCTTTTATGATGGCCGTGTGGGGCCATAATTTGCCAGTAGTGGTGACCTTGCCGGTCACGTAGCTTTTTAGTACTTCATGATTGAGTTTCAGATAACTAGACAGCATGGTGGCCTTGTCGGCCTGCATAGGTTTCCCTGAATTGATATGTTTCCGGTCAGCTGTTAGTACAGGTACAGGAGGCTATAGGCCAATGGGCCGGGGGCTGTGTTTACAGCCGTTATATAGCCCTTTGTTTCCAGAAATATGAGTTAGAGCCAGCCAGGCACCTGATTTGCCCAGGCTTAGCAGTCCAGCGGTTCAGGTCCCAGTAGGGGACCAGGTGCCAGTCATACCCCCCCCCCCCAAGGCGAGGTGTGACAAAAACAGAGAAAGTACTAGCTAGTATTATATACCTTCACTTTGGTACGTTTATTTTGGAACCAAAATTTGAACTGCAAAGGCTCTAACCCTAGTTTACGACTGAGCTCCATCCTTTGCTTCATGTCTGGTTGAGGACACTCCTTGAACAAACTTAAATCACAGAAATAACAAAATATTAATATTACCATAGACACTTTTAGAAGAAAAAAATGTGTTTAGAGGAATGAGATATTTTATACGCTTCTATTTCTTGGATCTGTTGCTGGATGTAGCGGTAATGGCGCGTCCTCTTATTTGGACGCGCATCAACATTATTTTGTTCGTAATGTTAGTAAGATTAAATGATTAATCAATTAGAAAACCAACTGACATTATTTGATGACGTTTCTTTTCTAGAAATTAGAACTCTAGAAATGCCTAATAAACATGCATTAGATTCAAGAAAATATAGAAAAATAATAATTTTAGAAAAGAATAAGAAAATTTTAGAATTTTGACTTGAGCAAGCGAGTCCAGACGAAGAAAAATCATTTCCGATTATCGAAGAATTCTGATTAGTCGGATTCATTATCAGCAAAAACCCTAAAATAATGTAACATGTTAGTATAAGAAAGTCAACTCTTGACTTTATATATATTATTTTTAATTTTTTTCGGCTGATCAAGGAAAGAGAATTTCAATAAACCAACTAAAAACTAAAGGGTTCTCATATATAAAAAACATTATCAAGTGGTTTTACTTTGTACAAGTATGTGCATGTGCAGTAAAAAAAATTTTTAGAAAAACATCACTCTCAAAATAATCTTGAGCAAGATGTCCCATTTTTTATATAAATATATAAAAACTACTATCAACCTGCTAGAATATAACAAGATCAGACCCCCCCAAAAAAATCCAAACTTATATCTAGCAATATATGTAAAAGAAAATATACATATAAATAATGAATTTTTTGCTCTTAACAAGTTTTCTATAGAAGGTTGAGAAAAGGGAAAGTACTTTTGATATCAAATATGATGAAGAAACAGGGAAATGGAGAAAGCAAGAAGACCAACAAGAGTGATGAAAGAGAGAGAGGTGAGTAATTGTGAGGTGAGAGATGGTCCACTACTTTAAATAGAGTGAAGTCAGTGCTTCTAATTATTGTTCAACAAAAAGAAACAGTAGGAAAAAGAAGGAACTAGAAAACTATGTTTTGAAGTACAAACTAAATTTAGCATAGATTTTTAGAAGTTAATTTTAAAATAATCACTTTTTATATACCATGAATACTATAAGTGTTGGTTATTTTCAACTATTATTAAAAAGGTTTTATTATAATTATACCTATGATAAAAATTTTGCGACGTTAAACATAAATTGATGTGTAAAATTGTCACACCCCGCCTTGGGGGGTATGAATGACACCTGGTGCCCTACTAGGACCTAACCTGCTGGACTTTTAAGCCTGGGCACATCTGGTGCCTGGCTGGCTCTGACTCACATTTCTGGAAACAAAGGGCTATATAACGGCTGTAATTACAGCCCCCGGCCCATCGGCCTATAGCCTTCTGTACCTGTACTAGCAGCTGACCAGAAACATATTAATTCAGGGGGGACCTATGCGGGCCGACAAGGCCACCATGCTGTCTAGTTATCTGCAACTCAATCATAAAGCACAAAAGAAACTACGTGACCGGAAAGGTCACCACTACTGGCAAGCTATGGCCCCACACGACCATCATAATAGAAAGAAGGAATACTAACAGCTATACAACTGCACGACCTCACACGACCGGCTCATCTGACCACAGGGAACATAAACAGACTGCAAGCCTCTAAGAAGAATAATAGAAATGATTGGGACAGGGCCCCGACCTACCCGCACTGTACAACAAAAGGAACTGAACTACACCTCTAGAAATTCAGTCTCCGGATGACAGGAGCTGAATACTCAACCGCTTATGGGGATCACGTGGTATCGCCTGCTCGTCTATGGGTACCTGCAGGCAAGTAATGCAGCACCCCACTGGGCGTCAGTACCGTTGGTACTGAGTATGTAAAGCAATAACTGAAAACAAAATCTGAAAGCAATAATATGACCGATGAAACTGAAGTAGAAGGAATAACTTAACTGTCTGATAATGTAAACCTTACCTTCTCTTAATCTTTACTGGAAGGGATAAGAGTCATACCTGGAAACGTATCGTGCTACTGCTGATCTACTTGTATCTAACATAACATGGCATAACATGAAATAACATAACATAGCACACACAAACCTTACCCGGCCCCCATAAGCCGGGAGGTACAACCAGCACAGAATCTATACCCCTACCCTGGTCATCCCATCTCCTATAATGGATGCAAGCATCCCGCCGGTCCCCTAGGTATGAACTTGGGCTTGCTGAGCCCCTGACTATAACTGCATCTGAGTCCGGAGGACTCCTGAATCTGCACCCGGGCATATCCGCTCGACTGGGGTGTGTAAGGGCCGATCAAGGCACAAATATGGGGAAAAGATGGCATCCCATCTTCGTCCCCTGGCGGGACGGCATGCCACTCCGTAGAGTGACGTATCCTCATCCTCTGGCGGACGAGTTGATACAGCTATCAACCCTGGGCGGTCATGGATGCTAGGTAATCCAACCCCAAACAATACAACGGTCTCAACTGGTAATACTGTCTGTGTATCTCACATGCTGAGGTTAATAAGGGTAAAGTACCATATATATTACCTATTGAGCTAATGATAGTAATCTGTACGTATTTAATACGTGCTGAGGCAGGCAAAGGTGTATAAATATGAATATAGTCTCTTGCCAGACTGTACTGGGCAAATACTATATAAGATAATGTTTTTGCTGAAAACTCTGTTGTTTACTAAGTTTCTGTATACACTATATGCTGGACTAGTGATAAAAATATGTACATACTTAATACCTGCTGAGGCTGGAAGTACTATATATGTATGTTCGAATATAGTCTTTTTGCTGAATTATGCTGTATACTGATTTTCTATAGTGACATGATTTACTATTCCTGACATGCTTTCTAAACTTTATTTTAGTCTGCTATTCTATTTCTGAAGTGCTTTACGGGTATTGCATTGCTATATGGGGTTTCAACTGAATACAACCACATCCTAACATTTCGTATCAATATTCATAATAACGCAATATTCGACTTCTGAACATCCTACTAGTCTGTAAAATGCTATACTGTCTCAATATTACTTAACTTGCCGAGGAAACTACCTTTACATACCTTATCTTTGACTATTCGTCCGTCGGACGAGGCTCGGCCGGTACTTCAACATTTTTCTTCCAACTGCATTCATAAATACGTCAATCAATACTAAATACAGCTTTATTGTAAAGAGCAACGTTACTTTCGATATAGTGTATAGCCTAAACTCAGGCTTATCGAAAGACGGTCGAAAACTCGCTATTTTTCAGCGGCCCAGAAGGGAGAAGTATTCACTTCTCAGCTAGGAACACATAAACATTAATTTAGAGCAATTCTACTTACCTTAGTTCGGTGGCTCGTCGATTCGTCGGCCGTATTTCACGAAACTAAATCCGTAGAAATGCTCTCTGCTGCTAAATACTTTGGTATCTAGGATTAATTTGAGTTGGGCAGCGTTTGGCAGCGTAATCGGACGAAAATATATAATTTCCTTCGTCTTCCTCGGCTTCACTGCGCTTTTCTGGAAATTTATAAGTGATAATTGATTTTAAACCGAAGTGGGGGCTTTATATACTTGGGCCTAGACTTGGGCAACGTGTCACGGAGCCATCGCGGAGGCCTCTCCTCCGTGACACGCTGCCATCGCGGAGGGGCTCTGCCTCGGCTCCTCCCGCGATGGTTCGACGGGTTTCTCGTCCGATCTTTTTCTCGGCCTTTCTCTAGCACGTATGGCCTTCTAATATGCTTAACCGACGTGCGAATAGGTCGTCTAGGTGCCGGAAATTCTACGGGGTATAACATTCTCCCCCCCTTAAGAACATTCGTCCTCGAATGTATACTGTTATCTAGAGGACTGCTTACTTTACTTTCTAGAAAAATTTTGGCAGAGTTTCCCCTGTAATATGGACTATCGCAAAAACCTGAAATGCAGAAAAGTCCAACACAGGCACTGCATACAATATTCTAAGATCCACTGGACAACTAAATATCACTTCTTCTTTCTCATTTACAAACATACAACCATAAGGTACTGTATAAGTAACAATACGGACATACCCGTTGTCTGACTAGGCCTGAAATAGGTGAGGGTATCTAGTTTTCATATCTTCTTCAGCCTCCCATGTCATTTCCTCCCGATTTCTGTTACGCCACAATACTTTGACAGATGCAACATCTTTAGTTCTCAGTCTGTGAATCTGTCTGTCTAAGATAGCTACGAGAATCTCTTCATAGGCTAACTCTTCTGTGACCTGAACATCCTGAACTGGAACTACTGTAGGAGGGACCCCTACGAACTTCCTTAACATAGAAACATGGAATACTGGGTGAACCGACGCTAACTCTGGAGGCAAGTTCAACTCGTATGCCACGCGGCCTATTCTTCGCCGAATCTGATACGGCCTAATGAATCTTGGGCTAAGCTTGCCTCTCTTTGCAAACCTCATTACCCCTTTCATCGGGGACACTTTCAGATATACCCAATCGTTTACCGAAAATTCTAGATTTCTGCGCCGCCTATCTGCGTATGACTTCTGGCGGCTCTGAGCGGTTAGTAAACGTTCTCGGATAAGCTTTATCTTTTCCTCGGACTGCCGAACAATGTCTGGGCCAACTAATGCTGATTCTCCTATCTCAAACCAGCCCACCGGCGATCTACATTTTCACCCGTACAATGCCTCGAAAGGCGCCATCTGAATAGTTGAATGGTAGATGTTATTATAAGCAAATTCAATTAACGAGAGATGTTCATCCCAGCTACCCCCAAAATCTAACACACACGCTCGTAGCATATCTTCGAGCGTCTGAATCGTACGTTTCGCTTGCCCATCTGTTTGAGGATGGAATGCTGTGCTCAAGTTAATCTGCGTCCCCAAACCTTTCTGAAACGACTGCCAGAATCTAGCTGTAAACTGTGCTCCCCTATCTGAAATAATAGATACCGGCACTCCATGCAATCTAACTATTTCTCTGATATATAATTCGGCATAATCCTCAGCTGAGAAGGTAGCCCTCACTGGCAGGAAATGAGCTGATTTTGTCAGCCTATCAACTATTACCCAAATGGAATCATATCTGCGTCTAGTACGGGGTAACCCTGTTACAAAATCCATGTTTATCACTTCCCATTTCCACATAGGTATCATTATCTCTTGAGTCAAACCACCCAGTTTCTGGTGCTCTGCTTTCACCTGCTGACAATTAGCACATCTAGATACAAATTCAGCTATCTCAGTTTTCATACCTGGCCACCAGTAGATGTCTCTGATGTCATGGTACATTTTCGTCGCCCCTGGGTGAAGGGAATAGCGAGCGTAGTGTACCTCATGCATGATCTGCCCACGAAGTCCTGCGACATTCGGGACACAAAGGCGGTCCTTACAATGTAGCACACCATCCTCGGTTATCTGAAAATCTGGCTCCTTACCCTTCTGAACTCTATCTCTGAGCTGGACTAAATCGGGATCCTCATACTGTCGTCCCTTTACCTCTGTAACTAATGATGACACTGCAGAATTCTGAATTACTGCTCCATTATTTTCTATTTCCATTACTCGAACGGCTAGACCAGCTAACTGATGAATTTCCCTGGCCAATTTCTGCTTCTCAGGTCGCAAATATACTAAACTCCCCATTGACTTATGGCTCAGGGCATCCGCTACGACATTAGCTTTTCCGGGGTGGTATAGAATATTCACATCATAATCTTTCAGTAGCTCCAACCAGCGGCGTTGCCGCAGATTCATCTCCCTCTGAGTGAAAATATACTGTAAACTCTTATGATCTGTGTATATATCAACATGGACGCCGTACAAATAATGCCTCCACATCTTCAAGGCATGAATTACTGCGGCCAATTCCAGGTCATGGGTAGGGTAATTCTTTTCGTGTTTCCTCAGCTGTCTGGAAGCATATGCAATTACTCTACCATGCTGCATCAACACACAGCCCAGCCCGACACCTGACGCATCGCAATAAACTGAATACCCTTCTGTGCCTTCCGGCAATGCTAATACTGGGGCGGAGGTTAATCTGTCTTTCAGTTCCTGGAAACTCTGCTCGCATGCCTCCGTCCACCGAAACTTTGCTGCTTTCTGTGTCAATTTAGTTAAAGGTGCCGCAACGGTTGAGAATCCCTCAACGAACCTCCTATAATATCCTGCCAACCCCAGAAATCTACGAACTTCCGTCGGAGTGGTAGGCCTGGGCCATGACTTAACTGCTTCTATCTTCTGCTTGTCTACCTGTATACCAGCGTCTGAGACAATATGCCCTAAAAAGGCCACTGAGTTAAGCCAGAATTCACACTTCGAAAACTTAGCATACAACTGGCGGTCCTTGAGAATCTGGAGCACTGTCCGCAAATGAGTCCGGTGATCTGCTTCAGAGCGTGAATACACCAGAATATCATCAATGAATACTATCACGAACAAGTCCAGGAAAGGTCTGAAAATACTGTCATCAGGTCCATGAAGACTGCTGGGGCATTCGTTAGCCCGAAGGACATAACTAGAAATTCAAAATGTCCATATCGGGTCCTGAATGCTGTCTTAGGAATATCTCTCTCACGTACTCGGACCTGGTGATATCCGGACCGCAAGTCAATTTTGGAAAAGTATCTGGCTCCCTGTAGCTGATCAAATAAGTCATCAATTCTGGGAAGCGGATACTTGTTCTTTACTGTAACTTTGTTTAGCTGCCGATAATCTATGCACATTCGGAGCGAGCCATCTTTCTTTCTCACAAACAAGACTGTCGCACCCCACGGGGAAGTGCTCGGCCTGATAAAACCTTTATCTAACAAGTCTTTCAACTGCTCCTTTAATTCTCTGAGTTCTGCAGGAGCCATACGATAAGGAGGTATTGATATTGGCTGAGTGCCTGGTAACAAGTCGATAGCAAAGTCTATTTCCCTTTCTGGGGGAATACCAGGTAACTCATCAGGAAATACATCTGGGAATTCATTTACCACTGGGACAGACTGGAGTGTCGGAGATTCTGCTTGGACATCCTGAACTCTGACAAGATGGTAAATACACCCCTTAGATATCAACTTTCTCGCCTGAAGGTAGGAAATAAACCTACCTTTTGGCGTCACGGTGCTGGCCTTCCACTCCCGTACTGCTTCCCCCGGGAAGTGGAATCGAACCGGTTTGGTCCAACATTCAACATTAGCAAAACATGGTACTAACCAATCCATACCCATTATGGCATCGAAGTCTATCATTTCTAACTCGACCAGATCTACTGTGGTCTGACGATCAGCAACCTCTACTGTACACCCGCGGTAAATTCAGCTAGCTGTGATAGAGTCACCAATGGGTGTGGATACTAAGAAGGGCTGCTGCAATGATTCTGGTGTAATACTAAACCTTCGTGCCACAAATGGAGTAATATAGGACAAGGTAGACCCTGGATCAATTAACACATAAGCAGGGTGTGAACAGATAGTTAGCATACCTATCACAACATCAGGCGACGCTTCTGAATCTTGCCTCCCTGGTAAGGCATATGTGCGGCTTGGTCCCGCCCCTGAACTAGAGGCCCCTGATCTGCACCGACCCTTGCCTGTTGAAACTGAGGGCCTGCGCCCAGTCGAGGATGTTGTGGCTCGTGACCCTGCTGATGTCCTATCCTGTCTATCGCGGTCCTCTCGACCTCTGGCTGGGCAATCTTTCATCAGATGGCCTTCTTGGCCACAAATATAACATGCAGTGGAGCCATATCTGCATGCTCCAAGATGGCGTCAATTGCATATAGGGCAAAGTGGTAGGGTATACCTACTCTGCTCCGCCCTCCTCTGTGATGGTGAATCTGCCATCTGCGAGCCTCTACCAATCTCTGACTGCCCCCTACGGCTGAATCTGCCCCCCTGTGACTGTGGCAGAGGTGGGGGCCTGGGCGGCCTGTCTGACAAGCGGGGCCTGGGTCCTCCCCGGGCCTCTCTCTATAACTCAACTGGCCTGTCCCGGCGACGCTGTTCCTAATTAACCCTTCTGACCTCTCGTTGTCGCTGTCTGATGCCCTCAATATTCTGGGCAAATGCCTGAAAGCGAGCAATATCCATGTCCTCTTGCAGTGTGGCTGTAGTGCAAATCTCAACATATTCTGGATTCAATCCCGTAATAAAGCGATGCACTCTGGATGCCATGGTATCAACGAAGGCCGGTGCATATCGGGCTAAGGAATCAAACTGCAAGGAATATTCCCGAACACTCATGGCCCCTTGTTCTAGATGTAGGAACTGGTCTACCCGGGCCTGTCGAATCTCCCGCGGCAAATAATGATCCAGAAAGGCTCCTGAAAAGCTGGACCAGGTGGGAGGGGAAACATCTCTCCCTCGGGACCTCTCCCAGCTTTCGTACCATAACACCGTAATATCCCGTAACCGGAATGCTGCCAACTCAACCGACTCGGTAGACGTGGCATGCATAACCCTGAATATTCTCTGCATCTGATCCAGAAAATCCTGGGGGTCCTCTGCTCGGTCCGTGCCTATGAACTGTGGGGGATTCAGGGCTAAGAACTCTCGGACCCTCGAACTACCGAGCCCTCCTGATGATTCTGCAACTGTAGATGGCATTGGCTGACGCTGAACAGCCATCATCTGTGCTAACATAACTACAGCACTCCTAACCTCCTGGTCAGAAGGAGTCAATATAGGGGCTGCTGAAGGTAGTGTCGCCCCAGGTGGCTCCTGACGTGGTGGAGACTGCTGAGGAGGCTGGGATGATGCCTCTGTAGTGCCCTCTGGTCGGGCTGTCTCCAAATGAGGAGGAGGCATCCTGCTGGTGCCTTCTCCTACTGCAATGTCTAAGTTCCGACCCGTGATAGGATGACGCTGGTCTGACATTATCTGTAACCAAAGAATACGGTAATATTTTTAGGGACTCAACCCTAAACTGCACCGCTCTACAGCACGACTGAATAAGAATAAAGGACAACCATCCTATCATGCCTTGCAGCCTCCTATCCATAGTATGTGGTGCACAACACATCCATGGACAAGACTCTGCTCAGCACGGCTTGCAGACTCCCTGGGATACGACCTGCTCTGATACCAAGTTTGTCACACCCTGCCTTGGGGGGTATGACTGGAACCTGGTGCCCTACTAGGACCTAACCTGCTGGACTGTTAAGCCTGGGCACATCTGGTGCCTGGCTGGCTCTGACTCACATTTCTGGAAACAAAGGGCTATATAACGGCTGTAATTACAGCCCCCGGCCCATCGGCCTATAGCCTTCTGTACCTGTACTAGCAGCTGACCAGAAACATATTAATTCAGGGGGGACCTATGCGGGCCGACAAGGCCACCATGCTGTCTAGTTATCTGCAACTCAATCATAAAGCATAAAAGAAACTATGTGACCGGCAAGGTCACCACTACTGGCAAGCTATGGCCCCACACGACCATCATAATAGAAAGAAGGAATACTAACAGCTATACAACTGCACGGCCTCACACGACCGGCTCATCTGACCACAGGGAACATAAACAGACTGCAAGCCTCTAAGAAGAATAATAGAAATGATCGGGAGAGGGCCCCGACCTACCCGCACTGTACAACAAAAGGAATTGAACTACACCTCTAGAAATTCAATCTCCGGATGACAGGAGCTGAATACTCAACCGCTGATGGGGATCACGTGGTATCGCCTGCTCGTCTATGGGTACCTACAGGCAAGTAATGCAGCGCCCCACTGGGCGTCAGTACTGCTGGTACTGAGTATGTAAAGCAATAACTGAAAACAAAATCTGAAAGCAATAATATGACCGATGAAACTAAAGTAGAAGGAATAACTTAACTGTCTGATAATGTAAACCTTACCTTCTCTTAATCTTTACTGGAAGGGATAAGAGTCATACCTGGAAACGTATCGTGCTACTGCTGATCTACTTGTATCTAACATAACATGGCATAACATGAAATAACATAACATAGCACACACAAACCTTACCCGGCCCCCATAAGTCGGGAGGTACAACCAGCACAGAATCTATACCCCTACCCTAGTCATCCCATCTTCTATAATGGCTGCAAGCATCCCACCGGTCCCCTGGGTATGAACTTTGGCTCGCTGAGCCCCTGACTATAACTGCATCTGAGTCCGGAGGACTCCTGAATCTGCACCCGGGCGTATCCGCTCGACTGGGGTGTGTAAGGGCCGATCAAGGCACAAATATGGGGAAAAGATGGCATCCCATCTTCATCCCCTGGCGGGACGGCATGCCACTCCGTAGAGTGACGTATCCTCGTCCTCTAGCGGATGAGTCGATACAGCTATCAACCCTGGGCGGTCATGGATGCTAGATAATCCAACCCTAAACAATACAATGGTCTCAACTGGTAATACTGTCTGTGTATCTCACATGCTGAGGTTAATAAGGGTAAAGTACCATATATATTACCTGTTGAGCTAATGATAGTAATCTGTACGTATTTAATACGTGCTGAGGCAAGCAAAGATGTATAAATATGAATATAGTCTCCTGCCGGACTGTACTGGGCAAATACTATATAAGATAATGTTTTTGCTGAAAACTCTGTTGTTTACTAAGTTTCTGTATACACTATATGCTGGACTAGTGATAAAAATATGTACATACTTAATACCTGCTGAGGCTGGAAGTACTATATATGTATGTTCGAATATAGTCTTTCTGCTGAATTATGGTGTATACTGATTTTCTATAGTGACATGATTTACTATTCCTAACATGCTTTCTAAACTTCATTTTAGTCTGCTATTCTATTTCTGAAGTGCTTTACGGGTATTGCATTGCTATACGGGGTTTCAACTTAATACAACCACATCCTAACATTTCGTATCAATATTCATAATAACGCAATATTCGACTTCTGAACATCCTACTAGTCTGTAAAATGCTATACTGTCTCAATATTACTTTACTTGCCGAGGAAACTACCTTTACATACCTTATCTTTGACTATTCGTCCGTCGGACGAGGCTCGGCCGGTACTTCAACTATTTTCTTCCAACTGCATTCATAAATACGTCAATCAATACTAAATACAGCTTTATTGTAAAGAGCAACACTACTTTCGATATAGTTTATAGCCTAAACTCAGGCTTATCAAAAGACGGTCGAAAACTCGCTATTTTTCAGCGGCCCAGAAGGGAGAAGTATTCACTTCTCAGCTAGGAACACATAGACATTAATTTAGAGCAATTCTACTTACCTTAGTTCGGTGGCTCGTCGATTCGTCGGCCGTATTTCACGAAACTAAATCCATAGAAATGATCTCTGCTGCTAAATACTTTGGTATCTAGGATTAATTTGAGTTTGGGCAGCGTAATCGGACGAAAATATATAATTTCCTTCGTCTTCCTCGGCTTCACTGCGCTTTTCTGGAAATTTATAAGTGATAATTGATTTTAAACCGAAGTGGGGGCTTTATATACTTGGGCCTGGACTTGGGCAACGTGTCACGGAGCCATCGCGGAGGCCTCTCCTCCGTGACACGCTGCCATCGCGGAGGGGCTCTGCCTCGGCTCCTCCCGCGATGGTTCGACGGGTTTCTCATCCGATCTTTTTCCCGGCCTTTCTCTAGCACGTATGGCCTTCTAATATGCTTAACCGACGTGCGAATAGGTCGTCTAGGTGCCGGAAATTCTACGGGGTATAACAAAAATGAACTAAAGAATATACAATACATCATCTTCTTAGATATTAAAAATATTCAAATTTACTCATCTTCTAAAAAATTTAAAATGTTATTTGATTTTCTTTATTTAAATTTAGTGAGTAATTTCCTGATCGTTAGAACAACTTATTAAGTTACTAAAATAAATATCTGCTGATATCTTAAGTGAGGAATAAATTGATCCGTAAAATGAATGAAGAGGTTAGTTCATTCCCTTTAAATTTAGTAAGTTTTCACGTAGTCATTAATTAGAATGACCAATTAATTTGTTCGATTGAAAGAAAATTATGAAAAAAGTTCAAAAGGTATACACTCGCTTTCTCTATCGAATAGATAGGACTCATGGGGAAATTGAGAGATCCATATCCGTAACCTATATAAGATAAAATTATAATGGAATACATAGATGCAACACAATATACTGAATAATCCTATACCGAAAATACTCTAGATGACCCTGACGAAGGTAAAGATCAAGATCAAGAGATCAAGATCAAGAGTCCAAGATAAAACTCTTGTAGTTTATAGTTAAAGTCATTGTATGAGACTATGTGTTTAGCTTTTCTTGTTTAACTAGAATAGGACTCTTGTAGTTGTAGTTATCCTACCTCTTCTACTTAATTCTTCTCCTATATATAGGAGTCATTTGTATATGATTATCATCATCAATACACGGCTGATTCTCTCTAAAATACCTTGAGAATTCTTCATGGTATCAGAGCATTAAGAACTATTTCTCGCTGGTTAAGTAATGAAATCTGAAGAAAAAAACTATTTTTGGCCAAAACAAAATGGCCCCGGCAACTTCCTCAGCCAATACTCTCTCTACCTCATAATTGCACCAGCTCATCGCCTCGTGTTCCATCAAACTTAAACCAAGAAACTATCTCATCTGGAGAACACATATGCTGTAGCTTATCCAGGTGATGAAGTTAACATGTCTCATAAAAGAGATGGCACCAGCTCCAGCATCAAAAGGTTTGGAGAAAGATGATGAAAGTGGCTCTGGAAAGGCTGCTGAAGACAGTGGCAGTAAGGAAGATTGGGAGGAGAAAGATGTTATGCTTAGAAGTTGGTTTGAAGGAACACTATCAGAAGAAAGCATGTACTTAATAGTAGGGTGTTCCACTGCTAAGGAGATGTGGGAATGCCTAGAAGAAGCCTATCTTCAAGCAACCAAAGACAAGGAATTCCAACTTGAACAACAACTACAGAATGTTATGTTGGGAAACAAGATTATTGATGGGTACATCAAAGAATTCAAAGGCATTTGTGATGGACTTGCAGCCATACATAACCCTGTTGATGAAGATAGAAAAGTGATTAACTTTGCTAGAGGCTTAGTTAGGTAAAGCACCTATCTTACTCTAAACTAGTTTGTCAATGCACTCATGGGTTTTGACATGAGAGAAGATGAGGAAGAAGTGCCGCAACAAAACTACAGTATGGCATTCTCTGCCTAAAGAGGTAGAGGAAGAGGAAACCATTCTCAAAGAAGCAGAGGTCCTAACTATTTTAACTCCAGGAGAAGAGGTTTTAGACCTGATGGACAAGGACACAACAATCAGAAAAATTAAAGTACTCAAGGAGGAAGTCAGAACAAGGAAACATGCAGGGTTCTATAGGTGAGACATGTCAAATTTGTGGTAGAAATAATCACACTGCCCTTAAGTGCTTCTACATGTGGGACTATTTCTATCAATCTGCAGATGAACTACCACAAGCATTAGCTGTCGTACATCTTCAAAATTCAACTACTGGAGATGACAGTATGTATGTGGACTCAAGAGCCAGCAGTCAAATGACAAACAATCCAGGTAACCTATCTGACCTCCAACCTTATAATGGATCTGATAAAATCGTTGTTGGAAATAGTTCTCAATTAGACATCACACATGTTGGAAATACAACAAGATCAGGTTTGAAATTGCAGGAAGTTCTTGTAGTACCTAAGATCACTAAGATCTACTTTCAGTTAGTAAGATTGCCAAGGATAACTCATGCACTCTTGAATTTGATGAATCTGATTTTGTTGTTAAGGACTAGAAGACATGGAAACTACTAGCTAAGGGATCTAGAAAAGGAGGACTCTATGCATTGGAAGATAACAACCTCCATGCCTTGACTGCCACACAAGACTGGAAGAACTCAGACAATATATGGAATGCTAGATTAGGACATCCTAGTTTGAAGTCTTTAAAAATTCTGAGTAGAAATAAGAACATTGATGTTAGTTGTTGGAATAAAGTGCCTACTGTTTTTTCTAGTTGTTAGTTAGGCAAAGGTTGTAAACTACCTTTGGGTTTGAGAAATAAAATTGAGAAAGAACCTTCGTTGAGAATTCACTGTGATCTTTGGGGTCCTGCTCCAGTTTGATCTTCTCAACATATGAAATATTATGTGATTTTTGTTGATGATAATACAAGGTTCACTTGGCTCTATCCACTGAAAAAGAAATCAGACTTTTTTGAGGTATTTCTTAGATTCCATTAAATGGTGGAAAGGAAGTTCTCAAAAGTTATAAAGATTTTCCAATGTGATGGAGGAGGTGAGTTCATTAGCATAGAATTTGTTAAGCACTTGGAAAGTTATGGTGTAATCAGATACATTTCTTGTCCTAACATACCAAAACAGAATGGCATTGCAGAAAGAAAGCATAGGCATATAGTTGAGATTGGTTTAACCTTGCTATTTCATGCCAAGATACCTCTATTCCTATGGGTAGAAGCTTTCATGATTGTTGTGTTTCTCATAAATAGACTGCCTTCTTCAGTGTTGAAAATGGCCACTCTTTTTGTTCAACTATATGGTGCACAACCTGACTACTACAGCTTAAAGGTATTTGGATGTAGATGCTTTCCATATTTAAAAGGTAGCACTAAATTCAGTCCCAAGACTTATCCTTAAGTGTTTATTGGATATAGCAGTTTGCACAAAGGATATAGATGCTATCATCCTTAAACAAAAAGAGTCTATGTATCCATACATGTCATTTTTGATGAATCCACACTGCCTTATGTGAATCTGTCTCAATCACAGGCACAAACTGATATTTCACCTCACTTAGCTACTTTTGTTGAGTTCTTTTCTAAGTTGCAGGCACCAGATTCAGGGGAAGTGTTGTCTAGTTGTGATGTTCCTTCTCCTTCTGTTGATGTGGTGACAAGCAATGTAGTTGTAGATTAAGTGGTGACTAAAACTCAATCAACCATTCTTGTTGATGATGAAGTGGTGACTAACACTCAGCCTTCAAGAGATGGTTTAATTGACCAATTACCAGATGATGGTGATATAGAGACTTCATCAGATGATGAAGTTGTTGATGATGAAGCTGTTGAGTCACAAAGCACAAATCCACCACAACCAAATATTTTCTATATAATTGATCCTCAAGGTATACAGTTGGAAGTTGATCTTTCAGGTTGGTTCAACACTAGTAGTCCACAACCAGAAGTTGCTACAAGCACTGAGACTGAATGCAGCCATAGTACTACAAATTCTAATGTTCCTAAGTACCAAGGACATCATATGGTGACAAGGCACAAGGAAAAGTCAACTCCTATAACTCATATATCTCTTGCTGTAAGTAGAGAAGAGGCACACAGAGAACCAAGAACTACAAAGGAAGCATTAAAGTCTCCTCACTGGATTGCAGCAATGCAAGAGGAGATTGATGCTCTACACAGCAACCAAACCTAGACACTGGTTCCTAAAATTGCAGGAATGAATATAGTTGGCTCTAAATGGGTTTTTAAAACTAAACTGAAGGCAAATGGAACCATAGACAAATATACAGCAAGACTGGTTGCAAGAGGTTTTTACCAACTAGAAGAGTTGATTTTGAAGAGACATTTAGTCCTGTGGTCAAGGCCACAACCATAAGAGTGGTTCTCTCAGTGGCTGTCAGCTCAAGATGGGAGATCAGAAAGATAGATGTCAAAAATGCCTTCCTGCATGGCTATTTATTGGAGGAAGCATACATGAGCCAACCTCCAGGCTTCATTGATCTCAGGTATCCTAATCATGTATGTCTGTTAAAGAAGGCATTGTATGGCCTCAAACAGGCACCTAAGGCTTGGTTTGACAGGTTCAGCCTTTATTTACTTCATCTTGGTTTTATATGTACTAAGGCAGACTCTTCCTTGTTTACACTTCACTGTGTGTGAGGCACAATTCATCTCCTATTGTATATAGATGATATAATTATAGCAGGAAGCAATTCAGACTATGTCTTAGAGATTATTAACAAACTTGGTAAAGAGTTTGCTATGAAAGATCTTGTACCTCTTCATTTCTTTTTGGGAATTGAAGTCAGATACTTCATAGGTGGAATTCATTTGAGTCAAGGAAAGTACGGTGTTGAGCTTCTTGCCAAGACTGACATGTCTTTAGCAAAACCACTGCACACACCTCTAGCACAGAAGCATGGACTACAAGAGGCTATTGGGAAACCTGTTGATGTCTCACCATATAGGAGCATTGCGGGAAGTCTTCAATACTTAACACTCACTAGACCTGATATTATGCATGCAGCGAATCTAGCTAGTCAGTTTATGCAAAAGCCAAATAGTGAGCATCTTCAAGGTGGTAAAAGGATTCTTAGGTACATTAAGGGGACTCTGCACTATGGGCTCAGAATCATTTCATAATCACCATGCAGGTTATATAGTTTTTCAGATGCAGACTAGGGAGGTTGTTCACTTACTAAGAGGTCAACTACTGGCACTATTTATCTTGGTGCAAACTACATCTATTGGGCATCCAAGAAACAAATGACAGTAACATGATCAAGTGTTGAAGCTGAGTATAGAGCCTTGGCATCCACTGCAGCTGAAATGACATGGATCAGCTATGTTCTTCATGACATTAGTGTGTATCTGCAGACAGTTCCTACTCTATATTGTGACAATTTAAGTGCCTTATATATGACAGTGAATCTAGTTATGCATGTCAAGACAAAACATGTGGAGATGGAAAACCACTTTGTTAGCGAAAAAGTGGCCAGAGGACAGCTGCTCACACAATTTGTGAGGTCTAAGGATCAGCTGGATGATATACACACAAAGGCCTTGTCTAAACAAGTGTTTGCTGGTTTTAGAAGCAAGCTAGGAGTAATTGCTCCACCAGTCACTAGCTTGAGGGGAAGTGTCGAAGATAAAGACCACGATTAAGAGTCCAAGATAAAACTCTTGTAGTTTGTAGTTAAGTCAATGCATGAGACTAAGTGTTTAGCTTTTCTTGTTTAACTAGAATAGGACTCTTGTAGTTGTATTTATCCTACCTCTTCTACTTAATTCTTCTCCTATATATAGGAGTCATTTGTATACGGTTATCATCATCAATACACAGCTGATGAGAATTCTTCAGACCCTCTATCAAAAATTTTCATTTCACTTCTACTATGTCTGTATGCATGAAATGTAATGTCAATGCGATTGTCAATACAAGATTCAAATTCCAGCCCAGAGAATCATAATCTACTATGAATTAATAAATGAGAGTAAGAAAGTGAAAGTATAAACAAGTGAGCTATATGAACCATAACTCCATCAATATATCAAGTATCATGCTCACAAATTCATGAAACCAACAAAGCAGGGAGATAATTATCAAATTACCCTTAGCATGATACTGAAACCCACATAAATGTTTGTTATCTAATTTATAAAGGACATTCATTATCCATCGCCCCTTAATTAAATAATCAAACAACTCTAACACTTTATATGGAGTCAAGAAAGTCTTAACTTGCCAAATAATAGACTTGTGCTTCGCTATGCCTCCGAATGATTTCAATCTGTTCAAATACAAAATCTATATAAGCATGCGAGACTGTGGACACTCATATTGCTATACTATATCTCAGACCCAAAAGGTCAACTCCGAAATCCCAAGGTTAAAATATTAAATTGACACAAAAATTAGTGTATCCATAAGTTCAGAAGCTTATGCACTAAAAATCACTGAAATTTGATCACTAATAGATCCCCAAATTGAAGAATTGCCATTTTTCACATCTAAGTATTAAACTAATCCATTTATGGGATTAAATTATGAAACTAATGATGAAATAACGAGAAAATATTAAATACTAGGTCACCTTCTTATCCCCGATTCAAAACAAGCACAACGCCTTTGAAATCATCAAAATTTGAGACCCCTAGCTTTTAAAATTGAACTATGAACTGTGAAAGCAAATTCAAGAATTAAACATTTTTCATGTATTAAATTCACTTCACGAATGCAAGGACCCTCTGCGATCGCAATCAAGTGACCCAGACCCGACCTTATTCAAACACAATGAGAGTCTCGCAAATGCAAAAAGTGAAGTACCTGTACCAGATAACAACAAAAAACAAAATTGAAAATTAATCCAACTCTCGAATAATAAACCCTCATATTTCATCCTGCACTTTATGAATACAAACTAAATATGCAGATCTATTATAAAACACGTTTCGAATATGTTAAAATCATCAAAACACCAATTCAATTTTTTCTTTACCAAATATTTTCATGGTCAAACCTAAACTTTCCAAAATGCTCAAATCTAACCAAAGATCAAAATCACATCTGAACCCCTTGGGACCTATTCCAATCATTCGATTAAGTCATAGAATACCCTCCTGACCTAATGGAGCTGCCAAAACTTCAATTCAACCTTTTTAACCTAAAATATTTACTTTGATCAAACTTCTCAAACACCAAATTTCTAAGATGGAAAATATTCTATGAAATACATATGATCACCTCGAGAAACGTGTCACCAATTGCTGCAAGTCATAAATGACATAATGAAGCTATGAAAAGGGTTAAGCAAAGAAAAAAACCATGAGGGTCGACATATCATCCACTACTAAAACCACGTTCATTCTCAAACTGAAAGAGAAAAAAGTGCCTGCATTATCGAATAAATGAGAATATTTTCCTCACGTGTATGCCTCGACTTCCCAAGTGGTCTCCTCAACAAGAAGTTTCTCCACTGCACCTTCAATGATGCAATCTTCTTATACCTCAGCTTTTGAATCTACCTATCCAAATTAGTTATAGGTTTCTCCTCAAATGCCATATTCTAATCTAACTGCACCAAATCCCATTGAATCATATGAAAACCATGGTATTTTTTTAGTATCCAAACATGGAACATTGGATGACCACATGATAAAACCTAGAGGCAAAACCAACTCATAGGCCACCTCGTCAATATGCTATAATACCTCGAATGAACCAATGAACCTACAGTTGCGTTTTCCCTTCTTTTAAAATATAATAACACCCTTCATTGATGATACCTTTATAAATATCTTCTCACCAACCATGACTCTATGTCACAAACTTTTCAATCCACATAACTTTTTTTGTCAACTTTGGCTATAAGGTGCCAATCTTGAATCAACTTGACCTTGTCCAATAAATATATCAAGGTCTGTACCTCATGGCTTGACCTCAAATGTATCAAACCAATCAATTAGATAATAATATCTCCTACCATACGAAGCTTCAAATGGATCCTTCTGAATGCTAGAACAATAATTATTATTATAAGAAAATACTATCAAAGGAAATAATTGACCCCCAATGACCTCCAAAATCAATCACATAAGCATAAAGAACATCCTTAAAGCCTGAATGGTCCATTTGTCTGTAGTTGGAATGTTGTGTATATACTGAGTTCTACTCTACTATCCTACTCCTTTTGCATGGACCTCCAGAAAAGAGATGTGAACTGAGTACCCTAGTCTGAGATGATAGAAATAATCACCCATACAAATGGACTATCTCCTGAATATTGATTCTGGCCAATCTCTTTAAAATGTAGGTAGTCTGAACTAAAATAAAATGAGCAGATTTAGTCAACCTATCAATAATGACCCAAATAGTATTAAACTTTCTCAAAGTATATGGTAACCCTACCATTAAATTTATAGAAATACACGTCCGCTTCTACTCAAGTATAGGAATCCACTAAATTCTATCTTCTAGTCTCTAGCTCTCATACTTCACTTGCTGGCAAACTAGGCATCGAGACACAAGCTCTGTAATGTCTCTCTTCATACTACATCACCAATAGTGCTGTTTCAAATCATGATACATCTTCACTACTTTCGGATGAATAGAAATACCTAGACAATGAGTCTCCTCCATGATCAATTTGATCAAATCATCCACTTTTGGACCACAAATATAACTCTTGATTCTCAAAACACCTTCCTAATTCAAAATTTCTTTCTTAGCTTCACCTTTCAACACTTTATCTTGTATCGTCCTCTAACTACCGAGCCTTAATATGCTCTGCCAAAAGTGACTGTGACTTAATAAAATCAAGAATACTATTGGGTTTCAGAATGTCAAGTCTCACAAAGTTATTAGCCAAAGATTGAACATCTATGGCCAAAGGATGTTCCTCCACAGCAACATAGACAAACTACATATACTAACTGTCTTCCAATTCAAGACATTTGTTACCACATTAGCCTTGCCCGAATGTTAATGAATAGTTATGTCATAGTCCTTAAGCAACTCTGCTCATTTCCTCTATCTCAAATGTAGATCTCTCTGCCTGAAAATATACTAGAGGTTGTGATGATTTGTGAAAACCTCACAATAGTACCATAGAGATAATGCATCAAAATCTTCAAAGTAAATACTACCAATTTCAATTCCAAATCATAAGTAGTGTATTTCTTCTCACGAATACTCAACTGCCTTGAAGCATAATCTATCACCTTGACTTTATCCATCAACATACATCCATTACCAACTCTAGAAGCACTGCAATAGACTGCAAAGCCTTTACCCTTCACAAGTAAGGTTAAAATAAGAATCAAAGTCAACAAGTCTTGAGCTTTCGAAAGCTCGCCTCACACTTATTTACCACTAAAAAGTCATATTATTTTGAGTCAATTTCGTTAATGAAGATGCAATAGAAGATAAACCCTTCACAAATTGCCTGTAGTAGCCAGTCAATACCAAAAGACTCTGAATCTCGGTAGACGAAGTAGGCCTAGCTCAATCTCTAACTGCCTCAATATTATTTGGATCTACCATAATACCTTCCTTGACACCACATGTCCCAAGAATTCTATGGGACTCAACCAATATTCACATTTCGAGAATTTGGCATACAACCACTAATCCTTCAAAGTCTAAAGCACGATACTCAAATATTACTCATGTTGTTCTCTACTATGGGAGTAGATAAAGATGTCATCGACGAAAACAATAATGAAGGAATCCAAAATAGGGTCTGAATACACTATTCATCAACATCATGATCGTTGTTGGGCATTAATCAACCCAAAAGACATGACCAAAAACTCATAATGATATAATGGGTCCTAAAAGTTGTCTTGGGGATATGTTCGCCTTAATATTTAACTAATAGTAATCGTATTTCAAATCAATCTTCGAAAACACTAAAGTGCCCTCGTCGCTACTTTGTTGGGGGTCAATAAATGATACTTGTTGGGTACACATTATTTTTTTTTACTCATACTACACTTGTTATAAATACCCTTAACCTTGAAAAAATAATATTTAAAGGTTTGAATTTTTTTTTTACTTTTTATTTTAGAAATTAATAAAATGATATAACTTACACATACAATCAAAAATTAAAAATCCAAAAAAGAATTAGAAAGTAAAAAAATATATTATAATGAGTATCTTTCTAAATCACCTTAATTAGAAATTGAGAAATCGTTTTTCTCTTTGTAGTTTGATTTTAAATATTATTTTGTCAAACTTAATAAATACCGGGTATGTCTCTCCGCAAATAAAAATGCATGATTGAATAACAAATTATTAATACATTATGAATAAAATTACGGGAAGCATACTCGATATTAAATAAATTTATTATTCAATCATATATTTTTATTTTGTGAGAAAATATACCCGGTATTTATTAAGTTTGACTAAATTAATATTTATAATTAAAAATAATAATTTTTAATTAAAGTGATCTAGAAAGGTACTCATTATAATATATATATATATATATATATAATTTTCTTTGGATTTTAAATTTTTGATTGTATATGTAAATTATATCGATTTTATTAATTCCTAAATTAAATAGTAAAAAATAAAATTTCAAACTTTTAAATTTAAATTTTCAAGGTTGAGGATATTTTTAGACCAAAAGGTGAAAGAAGGTATTTATGAGTCATTTCTCATAGGTTAAGGGTATTTTTGGCCCTTTTCACTTCTTTTTATGCAAATTTGGATGTTGATAGTAGTGGAGCTTGTGACAATGTCTAGAGGTTGTTGACTTGGAGTTTCAGGATGAGTTGTTTGATTGATTTGCACCACTAGACTCTCACTCTATTTATTATTTCATGCTTTTTTTATCTAGACACTGTATTAAGAATATCTTCTTTTTTATTCTTAAATTATGTGTTCAGTCAAACATAATCACATAAATTGGGACAAGTAAAATATATTAAATAAACAAACAAATTATTTAAACTTAAAAGATATGCATTGAAAAATATTTGACAAATTAATAATTTTACTTTATAGATCAAACTTTCCCTTAAGTATACAATATAGATTTCATGCCCCGCCTTGGGAGGCATGACTGGCACCTGGTGCCCTACTAAGACCTGGACTGCTGGACTAGCTGAGCCTGAGCACTTCTGGTGCCAGGCTGGCTCTAACTTTAGATTCAAGAAAATGAAGGGCTATATAACGGCTGTAAATACAGCCTCCGGCCAACTAGGCCTATAACCACCTGTAAGAAAACAACAGCTACCCAGAACAACTGAATTGATAGGGAACCTATGCGGGCCGACAAGGCCACCATGCTGTCTAGTTATTTCTGAATCAAGAAAACAAGTGCTAAACTGCTACGTGACCAACAAGATCACCACTACCAACTGAATAAGGCCCCACACAGTCATCATAAACGAACTAAAACATACGCACGGCCTCACACGATCGGTACAGCTAACCATAGGGAATATACAATCTGCAAGCCTTTAAGAATACTGATAAGATGGTCGGGACAGGGCCCTGACCTACCCATACTGTACAACAAAAGAAAAGGAATAAACCTCTAGCTGTCTAGCTCCGGATGACTGGAGCTGATGACTCTGTGCGCTGGCTAGAATCACGAGGGATCGGCTCCTCGTCTATGAGTACCTGCAGGCAATTAATGCAGCGCCCCCAAACGGGCGTCAGTACCACTGGTACCGAGTATGCAAAGCAATAACTAAACACAACTGGAAATAGACAGTAATGCTGATAGTTACTGAAACATAAGAGATGGCTAAAACTGTCTGGGATAACAAAATCTGAACTAAACTTAGCTGTACTGGAGAGAAGGTGAGAACCATACCTGTCGTTGCGGCGCCCTACTATCTATCAATTTAATAAGTAACATATATATATATATAGCATACAAGAACCTATACCAGCCCCCATAAGCCGGAAGGTGTCAATCAACACGCAATCTATATACCCCTACTCGGGTCAAACCATCCAAAAATAAATTCACTCCACTCACCTAATAACTACGAGCACCCCGCCGGCCCCCTGGGTATGCAGCTTGGGCTCTCTGGGCCCCTGACAATAACTGTATCTGAGTTTGGAGGACTCTTGTAACTGTAATTTGAGATCTGTATCTGTAATCTGTAATCTGTGCCCTGGGTGCAAGCGCTCAACAGGTATGCTATAATGTTGATCAGTCTGCTATGGGGAATGCTGCATCCCATCTTCGTCCTACTGCGGACGGCGTGCCACTCCTTGGAGTGACGTATCCTCACCCTCTAGCGGGCGAGTCAACACTGTTATTAACCCTGGGGCGGCAAGGAAGCTCTAACGGTGCCCACATATCACAAACAAGTCTCAGCAAACAACAGTAATCACATATAACATGTATATTAAATCTGAAAATACTATCCATGTTCTGATATTCTATTCTAAATCTCTTGCTGAATTAAACTGAATTTGGTGCTGAATCTGAAATAATATCTCGTGGTTTAATACTGATTTACTGAATTTTGTTCATAATATGGCATAACAATACAAACATACTTAATACTCGGCTTCTGGAACTTCCTACTGGGATTTATTCTATTTTACTATACTAGAATTACTAACTTGCCAAAGAAACTGGTTTTACATACCTCAGTTTCTGACTTCTGGACTAACTGCAACTCGACCAATATCCAGCTATTTCTTCCAACTGCATTCATGTTCATAGCAATTAGAACTAAATTCGTCAATATTCTGGAAGAAAATACTACTTTGAATATATATATAGCCCAAACTTTGACTTATCAAAAAATAGCCGAAAACTCGCTATTTCTCGGAAGTCCAGAAGGGAGAAATACTCACTTTAGGGCTAGGAGTATATTGACACTAATTTGGAGCAATTCCACTTACCTTAGCTCGGTAGGACGACGGTTCGCTGACCGAATTTCACGAAACTAACTCCGTAGGAATGCTTCCTGCAGCTTAATACTTCACTACCCAAGATTAATTCGAGTTCGGACCGCGTTTAATAGCGTAAATGGAAGGAATCTCAAAGAAATTCTTCGTTCCTTCTGTTTTCTGGTTTGTCTTCTGTAAATTATGATAATTATCTTAAAAAAATGAAGTGGGGGCTTATATAGTTGAGGCTGAACCTCACCTCCGTGGCACGTTGTCCATCGTGGAGGTGAGCCCTCCGTGACACGTTGGCCATCGCGGAGGGGGTCTGCCCAGCCTCCTCTTGCGATGGTTCAATGTGGCGCTTGTCCGGTCTTCCCCAGGCCTTTTTCTAGCATGTATGGCATTCTAAAACTCTTAACCAACATGCGACAACTAAATGTCAAGAATTTGCGGGGTGTAACAATAGAGCAAATATATCCTGCGCCTAAAAAGTGGATTATTTATAGCCCTGAAATTATTAAAAATGGCTCAAATATGCCCTTTCAGTTGATGAAAATGCGAAAAATTAATTTTGATTTTATTTTTAAAATTTTTTAATTAAAATAAAAGCAATGTAGGAGTATATTTAATCCTTCTCACAAAATTATTCAGCGGCATATTTAATTTGTCTTATCCATGACCTTTTTTTTTTACCTTCTTTAGTTCAATAACTAATTTAAATTTATTGTTTTGATGATCAATTTTCTTTTACACTCATCTTCTTGTTAAATATTAGATGCAACGGAAAAATAAAGAATAAATTACAAGTTGATCACTAGAGATTAGGGGTATTCATAGGTTGGCTTTTGGTTAAATAAAAATCAAATTAATTTAGTCAATTTTTTAATTATTAAAATCAAATCAAATCAAATATAATATATATTCATCGATTTGGTTATTGTTGATCAATTTGGTTCGATTTTTAAGAAATCTAATAATATTTCTCTCTTTTACTATTTTTTTTCCTACGGTTAGAAAAGACTCACTCATTTCAACTTATAATTTGTTATTACACTTTTATTATAAAAATTATAATTTTCTTAAAATATCAAAAAAATGACTTAAGATCTATAATCTCTGCTTTAGTTTTAACCCAATAAGTCAAACTCTACAGGAACACAACCAAAATTGAAAGAAGTTTCATTCTCAAAACAAAAAAGGTTAAACTGATTTTAGTCAAAGCTTAAACAAGTGTCTTACATGCAAAACAGGCTCAACTATTCTTGTGCACAAAGCATTGGATTATTTTCTGACTTATTTTCTTTACTTGAACAAACTACAATTACTATAAGTGGATTGTGTGCCATTTACTGTTTTTAGAAAAGTCAACACTTATATTATTGGAGAATTAAAATCAGTTATGATTATCACAAACAACATATTTTGAGAATTGTTTATTTAAGAGTATTTTTATGAAAGTAATTTGTGTGTGGTTAATAAATTTAAAAAATATTTTTGATCAATAATTAGTGTTTGACCAAACTTTTTAAAAGTATCTCTAAGTACACTTTTCTCAAAAGTGTTTTTCAAAAAATTATTTTTGGGGGATAAACTACCTTTTTTAGTTTTTGAAAAACAGTTTCTATTACTCCCCATAAAAAACTTATTTTCTTCTAAAAATTTAGCCAAACACCTCATTTTAAAAAAATAAACAGTTTTGAAAGAAAAAAATTTCGACCTCCCAAAAACTTAGTCAAACAAACTATAAAATAGGATTTGAATCAAAATTGAAATTAAATCATGTTACATAAATTCAAATTATGAATAAATTTAAATTTGATCACATGTGTATTTCCCTCCGTTCAAAATTAACATTTATTTTGACTTAAAAAATTTGTTACTGAATAATTTTTACTTTAAAATTTAAAATTAAAGTTGACAATTATTTCAACTATATTTTTAGTGGCTCAGTATTTAAGAAGAAAAATCAATATACTTTTATTAACAAGATAAAAGTTATAACTTAATAAACTATACATTGTATTTTTACTTTTTTTAATGAGAATGGAAAGAACTAATTAAGAAATCGATAAAATGGGACAGAGGGAATATAGAAATTGTGATTTGTCAACCAATACTAGGAATTAATTGTTACACCCCGTAAATTCTTGACATGTAGATGGCCTATTCACGTGTTGGTTAAGAGTTTTAGAATGCCATACATGCTAGAAAAAGGCCCGAGGAAAGATCGGACAAGCGCCAAGTCGGCGCGTCGCAAGGCAAAATGCGACTTATAAATCGCATTCCATGAATGCGACCTATAGGTCCCAACTATATAAGCCCCCAACTTCGGTTTTAATGTTAAAATTCTTACAATTTCCAGCGAAAACAGAGAGAAAATCAGAGAGGAAGAGGAACGAAGGTTTCTTGATAATTTTCGTCCGATTACGCCGTCAAAAACAGTCCAAACTCAAATTAACTCCAGATACCGAGGTAAGTAGTAAGGAGCATTCTTACGGATTTTTTTTCGTGAAATTCGGCCGGCAAATCGTCGTGCTACCGAGCTAAGGTAAGTGGAATTGCTCCAAATTAGTGTCAATATACTCCTAGCCTTAAAATGAGTATTTCTCCCTTCTGTACTTTCGAGAAATAGCGAGTTTTCGACCGTTTTTTGATAAGTCAAAGTTTGGGCTATATATATATCGAAAGTGATGTTTTCTTCCGGAATATTAGTGTATTTAGTTCTAATTGATATATATATATATGAATGCATTTGGGAGAAATAGCAAAAGTACTGGCCGAACTACGCCAGTTTGTTGGAAACTTCAAAGCGAAGGTATGTAAAGCTAATTTCCTTTGGCAAGTTAGTAATCCAGTACAATAAATAGCGTGAGGTGTAGAAGAAAGAATTCAGAAGTCGAGAATTGAGTCCAGTATGAGTTTAGCAAGCATGTTTTGAATTTAGCAAGCATGTTTATAATGTTATGATATATATATGTTCAGAATAAAAGTTAGCAAAGCAATATCAGACAGTCAGATAATATCTCAGTTACAGTATAGCCAGACATTCAGATAATATCTCAGATACAGTATAGTCAGACAGTCAGATAACATCTCAGATACAGTATAGTTTAGTATGAGAATCAGTATAATGCAGAAAAGAGTTCAAAATGAGAAATTAGAATACAGATAGTATTTTCAGTTTAAACATGCTTGCTATATGTGATTATTGTTTGTTGAGACCTATTTGTGTTATGAGGGCACCCTTTGAGCGTCCTCACCGCCCCTGGGTTGGTAACTGTGTCGACCCACCGTGAGGGTGGGGATACATCACTCCAAGGAGTGGCATGCCGTCCGCAGTAGGACGAAGATGGGATGGAGCATTCCCCATATCAGGCTGATCAGCATAACAGTATAGCTTACCCTGTTGTGCGCTTGTGCCCAGGGGACAGATTACAGATACAGACACAATTATAGTTTACAGATTACAGTACAGGAGTCCTCTGGACTCAGACACAATTATTTATATCAGAGGCCATAGCCCGAGCTGGAGACCCAGGGGGCCGGTAGAGGTGCTCGTAGGTAGTAGGCGAGTGGAGTGATTTATTTTTGGATGGTTTTGACCCGGGTAGGGGTATATAGATTGTGTGTTGGTTGGCACCTTCCGACTTATGGGGGCTGGTATAGGTCCTTGTTTGTTATACATATGTATATACTTGATATCTATTAGCTGATAAACAGCAGGTCGCCATGACGACAGGTATGATCCTACCCTACTCTCAGTACAGATAAGCTTGTTTCAGATTTCATCAGTCCAGACAGTTTCAGATATTTCCTACTGTTCAGAAATTCTAGTTATGTTGCTTATATTCAGTTATGTTCAGTTTGCTTTGCATACTCAGTACCAGTGGTACTGACGCCCGTTTGGGGCGCTGCATTACTTGCCTGCAGGTACTCATAGACGAGGAGCCAATGCCTCGTGATTCCAGCCAGCTCATAGAGTCATCAGCTCCTGTCATCCGGAGCTTGATATTCAGAGGTGTAGTTCATTTTCTTTTGTTGTATAATACGGGTAGGTCGGGGCCCTGTCCCGACCATCTTATCAGTATTCTTAGAGGCTTGCAGATTATATATATATATATCTCCCTGTGGTTAGTTGTGCCGGTCGTGTGGGGCCGTGCGTATGTTTAGCTGTTTAGTATTGTTGTTTATGTTGTCCATGTGGGGCTGTATCCAGTTAGTAGTGGTGACCCTGCCTGTCACGTAGTTGTTCAACATTTGTTATACTGATTTGGAGATAACTAGACAGCATGGTGGCCTTGTCGGCCCGCATAGGTTTTCCTATATGAGAATGATTCTGGTTAGCTGATGTTACAGTACAGGTGGCTATAGGCCCAGTCGGCCGGAGGCTGTATTTATAGCTGTTATATAGCCCGTTGATTCCATGAATCTGAGTTAGAGTCAGCCAGGCACCAGATGTGCTTAGGCACAATAGTCTAGCAGTCCAGGTCCTAATAGGGAACCAGGTGCTAGTCATACCCCTCAAGGCAGGGCGTGACATTAATATCTCAGAAGAGCACTCAACTTTTAGAATTTATGTATCAAAATCGTTGAACTTTCTTTTCTATCAATAAAATCACTCAATTAGCACATTCTCTTACAAAATCACTCAATCAAATTTAAATTATTAAAAAATTTAACATGATAAAATAAATTATTTTTTATATCATGTAAACATGGACCCCATGAATAAATAAAATTTTAAAAAATCATTTCTTATACCCAACCTACTCATCCACAAATCAAAATAGGCTTCATCCCTGTCTATTCTCAGAATAATTTTAATTGAATTTTTGAATCTCAATATTTATATATTTGTAATATAAAATCGATTATAATTGAGTGACCTTTTGATTTCGGATATAATTTATCAGAACTATACTACTCTATGTTCGGTTGGTCAACTTAACTTCTCTTCTTTATTGGTACTTTGATTCCACGTGGCACTGACTTATTTCGATTATGTGTTTGATATAATTTTACCTCATACACCAAGCAAAATAGGGGACTTCACAAATGTGTAGTATATTCCTCTATCAAACACTCTTTTTCAAGTTCAACTTTCAAACATTGATATCGTGATTTAATTCATATTGCGTATTCTTGACCTTGGTATGAATTTAGTTGTATCAATTTTTTATAAACACTCGATATCATGATCTAAAGATGGTTACCAGAAATATCTAAATCTATAATAGCTTTCAGTTCTCCAACGTCTGATGGGAACTTTTCCTTCTATAATATTTCATGAAAAATTTATAGGAATTGAAAAAAAATATTAGATTTTCTAACAAAGTTGATCTATTTGCTTTTGTAAAAAAAACCTACTTTTGAAGGATTGAAACTGAGGAATTCATTGTCTTTCTTTAGTCCTAAATTCAAAAGTTTATTTTTTTTAATTGAGCATATTGCTTTTGAAGCGCAAAATTTATTGTTTCATAAACCAAAAAAGTGGTCGGTTTTATATTAAAAATAATTCAAAATTAATACTCATAAATTGAATTAAAAAGATTATGAAAATAGACATAAATAAAACTCATTTTGATTTGTGGTTGGGTGGTTCTAATATAAGAAATAAATTCTTTATTTTTATTTATTTTGGGTCCATGTTACATGGTGTAAAAAATAATTTCTTTTGTCATTTCTGTTACACCCCGTAAATTCTTGACATTTAGATTGCCTATTCGCATGTTGGTTGAGAGTTTTAGAATGCCCTACATGCTAGAAAAAGGCCCGGGGGAAGACCGGACAAGCGCCACATCGAACCATCGCAAAAGGAGGCCGGGCAGACCCCCTCGGTGATGGCCAACGTGTCACGGAGGCTCACCTCCGCGATGACCAACGTGCCACAGAGGTGAGGTTCAGGCCTCCACTATATAAAGCCCCCACTTCGTTTTAATTCATTTTATCACTTTAATTTCCAGCAGAAACGAGGGAGAATAGTAAGGGATGAAGGGTTTTGATAAAAATTCATCCGACTACGCCGTCAAACGCGGTCCAAATTCAAATTAACTTCGGATACCGAAGTATAAAGCTGCGGAGAACATTCCTGCGGAGTTGGTTTCGCAAGAATCGTCCGGCGAAGCGGCGACCCACCGAGTCAAGGTAAGTAGAATTGCTCCAAATTAATGTTAATATACTCCTAGCCCTAAAGTGAGCATTTCTCCCTTCTGGACCTCCGAGAAATAGCGAGTTTTCGGCCATTCTCCGAAAAGTCAAAGTTTGGGCAGTATATATATTCAAAGTAGTGTTTTCTTTCGAAATATTGATGGATTTAGTTCTATTTGCTATGAATATGAATGCAGTTGGAAGAAATAGCTAATTTCTGGCCGAGCTACGCCAGTTGGTCAGAAAGTCAACAATTGAGGTATGTGAAGCTAGTTTCTTTCAGCAAGTTAGTAATTTCAGTAGCACAAACTAGTATAAATTCTAGTAGAAAGTTTCAGAAACAGTACAGCATGCCCATTATGTAATTTGGTAAAGTACGTCAGGATATTATCGTGTTCAGCCGAAACTTAGTAAAGTAATATAAGTCCCCGTAAAGTATTTCAGAAATAGAATAGTAGTTTAATATGAATTTGATAAAGCATGTTAGAAATAGTAAATCATGTTTACCATGAAACTTAGTTATACAACATGATTTTCAGCGGAAATATTACATCTTGTTTAAGTATCAGATTTAGCACAGTATGAAAGAAATTATATATATACCATTATCAGTTTCATCATGTATTATATATATACATATTACTATCATTAGTTTCAGCATGTATCGTATGCAGTTAGTATTATCAGTTGAGACTTGACTGTATTGTGTTGGGTTGGATTACCTAGCATCCATGACCGCCCCAGGGTTAATAGCTGTATCGACTCGTCCGCCAGAGGGCGAGGATACGTCGCTCTATGGAGTGGCATGCCGTCCCTTAGGGGGACAAATATGGGATGCCAGTTTCCCCATATTTTGCCTTGGTCGGCTTTTATACACCCCCGTCGATCGGGTACGCCCAGGGTGTTGATTCAGGAGTCATCCAGACTCAGGTACAATTATAGTCAGGGGCTCAGCGGGCAAAAGTGCATACCCAGGGGACCGGCAGGATGCTTATAGTTACTATGGGAGATGGGATGACCGGGGTAGGGGTATAGATTGCGTGTTGGTTGTACCTTCCGGCTTATGGGGGCCAGGTAAGGTTTATGTGTTCTATGTTATGTTATGTTATGCTATATTATGCCATGTTATGTTAGTTATGAATAGATAGATAGTAGAATGCCACGTTACCAGGTATGACTCCTACTCCTTTCAGCATAGTTGAGGATAGTCTTAAACTCATACTTTCAGTCAGTTACAGTCTATTTCTTTCTACTTCAGTTCTATTAGTTATATTGCTTGGCTTCAGTTATTTTCCAACTGTTGCTTTTCATACTCAGTACCAGCGGTACTGGCGCCCATTTTGGGGCGTTGCATTACTTTCCTGCAGGTACTCAAACGAGGAGCCGATCCCTCGTAATTCCAGCCAGCACATGGAGACATCAACTTCTGTCATCCGGAGCTAGACAGCTAGAGGTTTATTCCTTTTCTTTTTTTGTACAGTATAGGTAGGTCGGGGCCCTGTCCCGACTATCTTTTCAGTATTCTTAGAGGCTTGCAGATTGTATATTCCCTGTGGTTAGTTGTACAGGTCATGTGAGGCCGTGTGTATGTTTTAGTTTGTTTATGATGGCCGTGTGGGGCCTTATTCGGTTGGTAGTGGTGATCTTGTTGGTCACGTAGCAGTTTAGCACTTGTTTTCTTGATTCAGAAATAACTAGACAACATGGTGGCCTTGTCGGTCCGCATAGGTTCCCTATTGATTCAGTTGTTCTGGATAGCTGTTGTTTCTTATAGGTGTCTATAGGCCTAGTCAGCTGGAGGCTGTATTTACAGTCGTTATATAGTCGTCGTTTTCTTGAATCCAGAGTTAGAGCCATCCTGGCACCAAAAGTGCTTAGGCTCAGCTAGTCCAGCAGTCCAGGTCCTAGTAGGGCACCAGGTGCCAGTCATGCCTCCCAAGGCAGGGCGTGACAAACTTGGTATCAGAGCAGGTCGTATCCCAGGGAGTCTGCAGGCCGTGCTAAGTCTATGGGTGTGTTGTGCACCACATACTATAGACAGGAGGCTGCAAGGCATGATAGGATGGTTACTCTTTCTTCTTATTCAGTCGAGCTATAGAACGGTACAGTATAGGGTTGAGTCCCTAAAACTTATCATACTCTTTGGTTATAGATACAAAGTCAGATCAGCGACACCCTATCACAGGCAGAAGATTCGATATAGCAGCAGAAGAGGGCACCAGCCAATTACAGGGTAACTACAGCAGCAGCAGGAGGTATCAGGGACCTCTCAATGTGATACCTCTATCGGTACCATCCCCAGTATATTTCTATAACTTCAGAGTAGGAAGTCAGACGCATAGCGTATATACGAGTTGATTTATTTGTTAGATATATAAGATTTGACTAAGATGACAGATAATATTAGATTATTAGATGCATGTGAGAAAGAGAGGTAAATGCAGGATTCCCACCTCCATCCTTTCAGATGTGGTACAGTTCCATGTTTTTGATTCGTTGCAGTAAGAAGAGGCCATTCCTACCTTTTAGTTTTGATTCCAGTATAGCAAAGGGCATAAGGATTGAGGCGATGTTGCCTAAAGTAAGCAATAAGTGAAGATGGGTTGATTGATTCCAGAAAGTGTTAGAAAGAGTAAGGAGCCCCTATGATTACATAAGTTATGCAGGCCCTCATGGTAATAAGTCAGAAGAGCAAGTAAGACTACTAGCTTACTCGAAGTGGGCGTAGGAGATCCGTCAATGATGGACTTCCAATAATAGTCAAGTCAAGTCAGAAAAAGGCTGAATCCATCGTAGCATGCTAACGACGGCAGGATATGTGTGTAAGATAATAGTTATAATCTTAGTTGTGATATCAAAAGACAAGGAGGTTACATGAATAAGATGGGTCCAACTGCAAGCCAGAAGAAGTATAGGTTGAAACTTGATTTATAACCTTATTGAAAATGTAAGGCAGGTACCTTGAACCTTAGAGCTCAGTGTAAGGAAGATAAGGGTGAAGAGCATGAATACCAGATTTTGAGGGGAAATCAGAGTCACCTCCAGATTGATAGAACATCGTGTATTAGGGACTAAGCCTCGGACTGACAGCTAAGAGACAGTAAGGTCATAGTCCAAAATGAGTGCCGACACAGAGGCTCTAATCTAGTGTGGCCTAGAGACAAGGTCCAACAGATAGTCACGGGCCCTTAATATAATGCCAAGTAAGGCCACAAGGTTCGGATGTTGACCCCATGTTGTAAGAGTGGGAATTTCAAACAGCAGACCATAACTAAAGTGCATGTGTTTGTTGCTTCCAGAATGGGATGAAAATCCAATGAAATGATATGAGAGGACAGGAGATATCATTAGACTGTAGAAGCAGTATATCATGTGCAGTATGAAATTCAGTAAAGCATGTTAGAGATTACGTATTACTACAAAATTTAGTATGTATTGTACATAGTTGTTGATATATATATATATATATGTAGATATCAGATATGCTGTGAGTAGCTGCCAATAGGGGTTACAGTCACACAGATTCTGGTTAGCTGTTAGGAAGTATATACAGATCGTACTGCAGGACCCCTCGCCAAAAAGGGGGCAGAGTAAGTGTGATTCACGTATGAAGCCATAGGAACTTTCTCAATTTTCAGTTTATTGAGTTAATGGACTTATATGCTTGTTGCTAGATCTAGACTTCAGAAGCTCACAAGAGTTAGTAGCCTGAATCAGGTGGTTAGATGATAAGGGCGCAGTTAGACGGTCTAACAACCAGCTGGCGCCTATATTAGCAGGGAAGCATCCCTAAAGACCAGTAACGTTATCGCATGTGCCCGAACCAGAAATAGAGACCGAATAAGCATACTCCAGAGGTTAGCAACATCAGAATTCTCTAGTATGTTAAGTGGTCGTACATCATTTCTTTCAGCCTTGTAGGTGAGAGTCAGCCTTAGTCAACCTAGCAGTTATCATGTAGAACACCCCGCAAGCCAGCCAACCATCCCAGTCAAACAAACCCGTGGGTACCCCAAGAAAGGGTCCACATCAGTAGTCAGTGACGGACTAGTACCCCAGCCGGTTCTCATAGGATATTCAGATACAGAGTCCTAGGAGAAGGCCAGTCTTTACGGAATTTCTCATAAGACCTAAAATTTCCCCAGGACAACAGTATAGATCCGAGTGGATACGAACAAGGCATAAGGAATTGGTAGTACTCTGCCTGCACAGTGTTTACTAAGACAAGGAAATCGGTAGGCTCCCTGTGAAGATCCAGGGGCTGATCGCCTGAGGGTAAGCTCGACTAAGCCCAGCTCTACAGTTGTCCAATTAGAATAACAAAACAGTTAGCTGTCCACAACTCCGCAGTTATGCATGAGCTACAGATGCCCGAGTAGGACGTTTAGAGCATTGTTATACTACCTCAGCATTCGGGTCATTCAGCCCAGTTATTCAGTTATTCACAGTTATTCAGCCAGATTATTAGAGATCATGATCACTATCAGGATCCTCTGATAGATACGTGCACATGGTGTGCAGACAGTCATACAGATTATTCCAGTAGCGAGTAGCATTAACATGCGACCCAGAAGGCCAGATAGAGCTCTAGCTATACAGATAGATACTTGTTAGTTTCTCCGGTATAATAAACCAATATGATCATCAGTTACATGCCAATTTCTCTAATGTGATTTTAGCTGAATTCAGTAGCCTTTTTGGGTCACATCGTGTCGGAGGCTGGTATACAGGTAGATACATAGAAAATAAAAGCAGTGAAAACATGGCCAGAACTACCACTCCGACCGAGGCACACAGTTTCCTGGGGTTAGCCGGGTACTACAGAAGGTTTGTGGAAGGATTTTCCACTTTTGCAGCACCTCTGACTAAACTGACGCAGAAAGCAGCAAAACTATCAGTAGACTAAGGCATGAGATCAAAGCTTCTAGGAGTTTAATGTGCGGCAGTGTCGCTGGTTAGAGTTGTTGAAAGACTATGACATGAATATTCTGTATCACCCAGGAAGGGCCAACGTAGTAGTAGATGCCCTCAACCATGAATCTGTGGGGAGTTTATCATACTTGCAGCCCGAGCAGTGGGAATTGGCCCGAGAGTTGCATCAGCTAGCCAGTCTAGTCATTCATGTAGCAGAAATAAGGGACAACAGAGCGGTAATCCAAAATACCGCAGTGTCGCCTTTAGTTGTGGAAGTAAAGGAACGGCAGTATGAAGATCCTAGCCTGGTTCAGCTCAGAAACAGAGTTCAACAGGGAGTGATGATAGATTTTCAGATAACCGAGGATGGAGTGTGGAGATATAAAGATCTCCTTTGTGCTCCAAACGTTGCAGGGTTTTGCCAGCAGATTATGGGCGAGGTACATTATGCCCGTTATTCTCTCCACCCAGGTTTGACAAACATGTGCCATGATGTAAAAGAAATCTACTGTTGTCCAGGAATGAAGAAAGGGATCGCAGAATTTGTAGCTCAATGTCCCAATTGCCAACTGGTAAAAGCTGAACATTAGAAATCGGGCGGGTTGATTCAGGATATAGCTGTGCCTCTATGGAAATGGGAAGCAGTTAATATGGATTTAGTAGCAGGATTACCCCGCACCAGGCGAAGATATGATTCGATCTGGGGAATCGTTGACAGATTGACAAGTCAGCTCACTCCTGCCAGTAAGGGCTACCTTTCCAGCCGAAGACTATGCTGATCTGTATAGCAAAGAAATAGTCAAGTTGCATGGTATTTCATTGTCAATGAGCTCCGACAGAGGGGCGAAGTTTACAGCTAAATTTTGGCAATCATTTAAGAGAGGCTTGGGGACACAGGTTAAGCTGAGCACAATTTTCATCCTCAGACAGATAGGCAGGCAGAACGAACTATTCAGACGCTCGAGGATATGTTGCGAGCGTGCGTGTTAAACCAGGATGAACACTACCGCTCTTTGAATTCCACTATAATAACAGTTACCATTCAGTAATCCAGATGGCGCCTTATGAAGCGTTGTATGGGCGAAAGTGTAGATCTCCAGCCGGTTGGTTTGAGGCAGGAGAATCAGCATTGATTAGGCCAGATATTATTCATTAGTCAGAAGAAAAAGTAAAGCTTATCAAAGAACGTTTATTGAATGCTCAGAGCCGCTAGAAATCTTATGTTGACGTGCGATGCAGAAATTTGGAATCTAATGTTAATGACTGGGTATTCTTGAAAGTTTTGCCGATGAAGGCTGTGATGAGATTTGGTAAGAAAGGCAGCTTAGCCTGAGATTTGTTGGGCCTTATTAGATTCGTCGAAGAATAGGCCAAGTGGCATATGAATTAAACTTACCTCTAGAATTAGAACCTGTCCACCCAGTTTTCCACGTATCAATGCTGAGGAAATGCATAGGAGATCCCTCCAGAATTGCTCCAGTCCAAGATGTTTAGGTTACAGAGGAATTGACCTATGAAGAAGTTCCAGTAGCCATACTGGACCGGCAAATTCGTAGATTGAGAACTAAAGATGTTGCCTTGGTCAAAGTATTATGGCGTAACAGGAAGCGAGAGGAAATGACTTGGGAAACAAAAGAAGATATGAAAGCCAGATATCCTCAGTTATCTCATATTTAACCAGCCAGGGGTATGTTGTTGTTACTGTTGCTTTATATTTATGTTTATAAGTGAGATATTGACTTCAGTTATTATGGAATGAATGCTATAGTATTTTGTGGAGTACCTGTGTTGGACTTTTCTGCATTTCAGGATTTTTGAGGTAGTCCATATTACAGGGGAAACTCTGCCAAAATTTTTATAGAATAAGTCGAGTAAGTTGAAATTCTTACAAGTAGACGTTTACATTCGAGGACGAATGTTCTTAAGGGGGAGAATGTTACACCCCGTAAATTCTTGACATTCAGATGGCCTATTCACATGTTGGTTGAGAGTTTTAGAATGCCCTACATGCTAGAAAAAGGTCTGGGGGAAGACCGGACAAGCGCCACGTCGAACAATCACAAAAGGAGGCCGGCAAACCCCCTCCGCAATGGCCAACGTGTCACGGAGGCTCACCTCCGCGATGACCAACGTGCCACGGAGGTGAGGTTCAGGCCTCCACTATATAAAGCCCCACTTCATTTTAATTCATTTTATCACTTTAATTTCTAGCAGAAACGAGGGAGAACAGTAAGGGACGAAGGGTTTTGATAAAAATTCATCCGATTACTCCATCAAACGTGGTCCAAATTCAAATTAACTTCGGATACCGAAGTAGAAAGCTGCGGAGAACATTCCTGCGGAGTTGGTTTCGCAAGAATCGTCTGGCGAAACAGCGACTCGCCGAGTCAAGGTAAGTAGAATTGCTCCAAATTAATGTTAATATACTCCTAGCCCTAAAGTGAGCATTTCTCCCTTCTGGACCTCCGAGAAATAGCGAGTTTTCGGGCATTCTCCGAAAAGTCAAAGTTTGGGCAGCATATATATTCAAATTAGTGTTTTCTTCCAAAATATTGATGGATTTAGTTCTATTTGCTATGAATATGAGTGCAGTTGGAAGAAATAACTAATAATTGGCCGAGCTACGCCAGTTGGTCAAAAAGTAGACAATTGAGGTATGTGAAGCTAGTTTCTTTCGGCAAGTTAATAATTTCAGTAGCGCAAACTAGTATAAATTCTAGTAGAAAGTTTCAGAAACAGTACAACATGCCCAGTATGTAATTTGGTAACGTACGTCAGGATATTATCGTGTTCAGCCGAAACTTGGTAAAGCAATATAAGTCCCCGTAAAGTATTTCAGAAATAGAATAGTAGTTTAATATGAATTTGATAAAGCATGTTAGAAATAGTAAATCATGTTTACCATGAAACTTAGTTATACAACATGATTTTCAGGTGAAATATTATATCTTGTTTAAGTATTGGATTTAGCACAGTATGAAAGAAATTATATATATACCATTATCAGTTTCATCATGTATTATATATATACATATTACTATCATTAGTTTCAGCATGTATCGTATGCAGTTAGTATTATCAGTTGAGACTTGACTGTATTGTGTTGGGTTGGATTACCTAGCATCTATGACCGCCCCAAGGTTAATAGCTGTATCGACTCGTCCGCCAGAGGACGAGGATACGTCGCTCTATGGAGTGGCATGCCGTCCCTTAGGGGGACGAATATGGGATGCCAGTTTCCCCATATTTTGCCTTGGTCGGCTTTTATACACCCCCGTCGATCGGGTACGCCCGGGGTGTTGATTCAGGAGTTCTCTAGACTCAGGTACAATTATAGTCAGGGGCTCAGCGGGCCCAAGTGCATACCCAGGGGACCGGCAGGATGCTTATAGTTACTATGGGAGATGGGATGACCGGGGTAGGGGTATAGATTGCGTGTTGGTTGTACCTTCAGGCTTATGGGGGCCAGGTAAGGTTTATGTGTGCTATGTTATGTTATGTTATGCTATATTATGCCATGTTATGTTAGTTATGAATAGACAGACAATAGAATGCCACGTTACCAGGTACGACTCCTACTCCTTTCAGCATAGTTGAGGACAGTCTTAAACTCATACTTTCAGTCAGTTACAGTGTATTTCTTTCTACTTCAGTTCTATCAGTTATATTGCTTGGCTTCAGTTATTTTCCAGCTGTTGCTTTGCATAGTCCATACCAGCGGTACTGACGCCCGTTTTGGGGCGCTGCATTACTTGCCTACAGGTACTCATAAACGAGGAGTCGGTCCCTCATAATTCTAGCCAGCACAGGGAGACATCAACTTCTGTCATCCGAAGCTAGACAGCTAGAGGTTTATTCCTTTTCTTTTGTTGTACAGTATGGGTAGGCGTGGGCCTTGTCCCGACCATCTTTTCAGTATTCTTAGAAGCTTGCAGATTGTATATTCCCTGTGGTTAGCTGTACCGGTCGTGTGAGGCCGTGTGTATGTTTTAGTTTGTTTATGATGGCCCTGTGTTGCCTTATTCGGTTGGTAGTGGTGATCTTGTTGGTCACATAGCAGTTTAGCACTTGTTTTCTTGATTCAGAAATAACTAGACAGCATGGTGGCCTTGTCTGCCTGCATAAGTTCCCTATTGATTCAGTTGTTCTGGGTAGCTGTTGTTTTCTTACAGGTGGCTATAGGCCTAGTCAGCCGGAGGCTGTATTTACAGCCGTTATATAGCCGTCGTTTTCTTGAATCCAGAGTTAGAGCCAGCCTGGCACCAGAAGTGCTTAGGCTCAGCTAGTCCAGCAGTCCAGGTCCTAGTAGGGCACCAGGTGCCGGTCATGCCTCCCAAGGCGGGGCGTGACAATTTCAAACTATTTTATAGTAATTTTACTTAAAAAATATATTTTAGATTGAGAAATTTTATTAATACCAAAAAAAATATTTAATAACTTTACTATATAAATTCGCATAATTACAATAACCTTTTAAAATATCTAACTCCTAATACTAGTGTATCTCCACATTGTATAGCCATTATTACTTAAACATTTAACTACTGGTGTTTCAACAACATCAAACAAAGGTGGAGCTATAATTTTGAATTCGGATTTGCTAGAATTCAATGCCCAAAAAATTTAAGGATTCCTTGTTTAAATATTCACTCAGTATATATTATTTTCGTTCCAATTCATGTGATATATTTTTTATTTTAGTCAATTCTAAGAAAAAGACATGTTTTTATATTTAGTAATAATTTAATATTAAAATATTCATTTCACCTTTAATGAGATGATTTATAGTCACACAAACATCTATGATTTATTTTAGATCACAAATTTCAATAGTCTTTCTATATATCTTAAACTCCGTACTCAGTCAAAGTACATCACATAAATTGGGACGGGGGAAGTATAAGTAATTTATTAAAAATATAAAAAGTATTTTTAGGCTAAAGTACTTCAATTTTCCCCCCATCTTTTATTTTAACACTCCATTTTAGTCTTATTTCATTTTAACCCTTCAACTCTATTTTTTATGTTTCACTTAAACATAAAATACTAATTTTTATATTTTTATTATTTTTATTTATACTCTTCAATTGTAATTTTGCATTTTAAAAATTGGCATCTATTAGTTTTTGTTAAAAAAATGAAGGACGTCCGTCGATTTTTCTTTTTTTAAAAGTAATTTTCTTTTTATAATTTCTTTACATTTTTGCGAAAAAATAATAGATGAAAGTATGTCAACTTTCTTAATCGAGAAAATAATGATTTTCCAATTCCTAATAGTATTTCATATGATGCATGCTACACGAAGTTGAATTTTAGTTTTAACACGAATTTCCATTATTGATTAATTTATTAAACGTTGTAAATTTTCCAAGATTATGTTTAATATGAATAAAAATTAAAATATAATAAAAGTTGTACATGATTAAATTTATTTATATATATAATTATTCGTGAGATAATATTTCTTTATTAAATGTAGATAAAAATATAATTTTACTTTTATGTGAAGATATTTGAGTGAAACTAAATATTTATATCGATTTATTATTTTCAACCAATATTATCAAGCGATTATCGGGTGCAAGAAAATTATTTGATTTACATGAAGTTTGATTGATCTCAAGAAAATTATTTGTTTGCATATGGGGATATTGTTATATCATGTTATTTTACAAAACAGTCAAATTTTGTTGTCAAACAAATAAAAGTGCCAATCACTTAGTTGTTGTTATGAACAAGTTGAATGAGAAATTGTCTGCGACGAAAAGCTAGGTCACGAACAAAGTGGTTGTCAAGAATATATTTGAATGAGCTTAAAGACTCAAATCAAAAGAGGCATATACTATAATCACAAAGATAGCACTGTTAACAATTTTGAGAAACTGGTATATAAGATTGGAATGCATCATCTACATGATTAAATTGTATTTTCATTAGGGAAAATAAAATACACGTTGCACTCTTTTTTTCTTAATAGGTTTTGTCCCAATGAATTTTCCTAGCAAGGTTTTTAAGGAGACAGCAAATAATGTGTATTACAAGATATATGTATTCTTTTTTTCTTCAATGGGATTTTTTCCAACAGAATTTTTTCTAGTAAAATTTTAATGAGTCACAATGGTCATTCAAGATGGAGTGTTGTAAATATTATTACTGTGGATGTCCATAATTCCTAAATGCGATTTTCACATTTATTGATAGTAATACCCACACCACTACTTCTTCATTGATCTTTCACAAACTTATGATCTTCCCCATATTCTGTTGGGTATATATATTAACCATGTGTCTAGATATAGTATTTATTATAGAACAATTATTTATTCAATTTTAAAAAAGATTTAAATAGATCATTTATTTGTCGATGTGAACTTTACTTATATAGTAGATCATTTAGTGTATAGAGTTTGGTTTATATACGAAAGATTAAATCATCGATTTTTATAAGTATAAAGTTTATATATATTCACAATCTAAGATGAAAATTGGATAAATTTATCGGTAAGATTGTAGCACAAGAATAAATATAATTTATCTTGATTATGAAAATGGTATAATTCCAACTTCTTATGCAAGTATATTTTGTATGAATTGAACGGACCAAGTAGAAATAAGTATTTTTATTTGACTTAATAAAATAAATTCTGTAGATCTTTAAATGTACTTATACTCTTAATTTTGATATAATTATTATAATCAATGTAATTTGCTTGTTGTTTTGATCTATCAATGGGTGAAACTCTTTCGTAGTTATAATGTTCCCCATAACATCCAAAGTATCACATTCATTTGTTATGATATTCATTCTCTACAATTGATTATGCAAAACATCCAAAGTACCACATTAATTTGTTGAATTGTTTGTGAGAATTATAACGTGTAGCCTTAATGGAAGAAGAAAAAACAAATGCGTCCAGCCATTATGATCTTTAACTGATAAATTATTTTATTTCCTACCATAATGTTTCATTTTCTAAACCTATATATTTGGATGTCTTCTTTATGGAAAAAAACATATATACAGAAAAAAAATATTAACTCCTTAGTTGACTTTCTTTCTAGAATACTTGTCGCGCCCTATTTTTCTCGCGAAAAGCGGGATACAACGTGTGACGGCTCTTAAGGGTTTATTGTGAAAGAAGAGTCGCCACCTAACGATTTGAGGTGTGTTAGGGCACCGTTCTAAGCAAAAAGTCTTCTTAATTACCTAAGTTACCAGTGTCGGGCAAGGACTTAAATTACCTCGAAAGGAAGGTGTTAGGCACCCTTCGAGGTCCACAAATGTGGTTCTCGACGGGATCCATTAATATGCGGGGAATTACTAGGGATCAAAGATAATTGACTTTAACCTATATTATTTGCACTTAAACTAGATTGATAAGAATAAGTAAATAAATAAAACTTGTAGACAAGCAAGAAGAAAGAAATTTGAACAAAATGCATTTCAAGACTATGATTATTATTTTTTCTAAAAAAGGTTACAACAATTGATGATTCAATTAAGAAGGTTGATCAAAAATACAGCATGTTACAAATACAAGAATAACCAGTTAGCGATGAATATACAATCGCGGTTTCAAATAAACAGGTAGCAATTAGCAACAGTTTCAAAGAGATTTCAAACCAATTAGACCCCAAACCTCAATACATCAAGATCACAAGAATCTCGTAGATTCCGAGCAGTGCTCGTATTAAGGCGGGAGGAGGAAATTAGGGAGAGAAAAGATTTCAAAACGAAGTATGTTTTTGGGTTTCTGTCAATGTTCGAATTTTGGAAAAGAAGAGAAGGTCTATTTATATAGATAAAGAAGCACAATCAATTAAAGAGTGAAAGGGAAAAATATTCAATCGAATCAATCCAGAGAAATTTTTTCTTAAACAGTGAACGAAATCCATTAAATCATGATTTAACAAAAAAAGATGAGTACTAAAGCTGCAATATAAAAAAATTCACAAAGTAAATCCCTCCATTAATTAATAATAGTAGAAAATCAAATATGTATATAGACAGCAAAAGTTTGCCAAAATTAACAGAATATAGTTGATAGGCAGAAAGCAAGAAAAGGAAACAAAGTTTTCAAAGGTAAAGGTAAAGGAAAAAATATACAACACACTCAATTAAAGGACGTCGTCTTCTTAATAGTATATGCGAAAATAGTTAGGTGCATAATGAGTCAAAGTTTACCAAGAATAGACAAGTAATACAACTAATATAAGGCAAGAAGATGATCAAGTATAAGACTTTAGCATAAATAGACATGTACACATATCAAGGGAAGATTTTCCTCAAACAGAAAGTCGAGTCAAATTGTATTCAAATTTTCCATAAATATTGTGGTACTCAAGTTATCACATAATTTAAAAGGCGGGAGAGAAAGGAAACCAATTGACTATGTAATCAATCACAGACAAGATTAAAAGGAAATAATGAATCAGCTCTTAACATATAATGAAAATAATCCTTCAAGACTATCATAACTTACCCAAAACAGGTAACTACCACATAACTAAAGTAAAATACAATAATGTCCAAAGCATGTATTCAATTGTAGAGGACATGGGTTGCAAAATTATTAATCCATATCAGACATAACAGAGAAACAATTCAAGACTTCATATGTGATAACATGAAAACATAGAGGAATATGATTAGACAAGTTTTAATCAAAACATAACACTGATTATGCACAAATATTAAATGTCAGAATCTGTTCACAAAGAAATCATACTAGTGACCAATCCATAATGATCTATTGTAAACCAAAATGAACATCGTTAGGACGTGATCGGAGATTGACTTGCGATAATCTCATTGCTCTAATCATCATAAAACTAGTGTGGATATTAGCTTGTTGATGCCTTAGTATTTGGATGGTGGTGCGATGGCCGCTGGCCGGATTTAATGGAGAATGAAGAGTAGGAAGTGTGGTTGTTGCTGGCCGGAGCAAATGGCACAGCTGCGGTGGTTCGCCTATGATTGCGACAGTGGTTGGAAAAGAAATGAAGAGATGTGGGTGAGGCTTCGCCGGTGGCTTCTGTTGCGGCGTGGAGGATGGTGAGAGGGTGAAGAGGTGGAGGAGGAGAGAGAGATGAAGGGAGATATGGTGATGTTCAGGTGAGGAAGGCGACGGCGATGTGCGACAGGTTGGTGGTGCGGCAGAGTGAAAAAAATGGAGAAGAAGGGTGGAGGGGTTTGCGGTTGCCGAGGGGACTTTTGTCCATCCATGGTGGTCGGATTCTTGGCGGTGGCAACAAGAGGAGCAGGTGGTGCGTCTGGTGGTGTGCGATGTTAGTGTGACTGCGATGGTGGTTTTCCGGCCAATAGTGGCCGGAACTAAGGGGAAAAATGGTACGGTGGCTGTTGGAGGAGGCTATGGCGAGATCTAGTCGGAGTTCGCCGGTTTTGGTGATTTGCCGGAATTAATGGGGGGAAGGAGGTGATTATGGTGGTCTATGGTGGTGTTTCGGGTGAGAGAAGAGGAAGATGATGGCGAGGGGGCGGCTATTGGGTGAGGGAGTGAAATGAAAACAGATCTAGGGTTTTGGGGGGGAGGGGGGAGTAATTAATATGGTAAAGGTTAGGGTTAATCATTAGCAGTTACATTAGATGAGATGGATGGATGAGGTTAAAAATTGGAATTGGGTTGGGTTGCGGGTTAATTGGGTCACCCGGATGGGGTATGGGTTGGGTAAATGGGTAGGAATTAATTTAAGATTGAATTAAATTTAAAAAAATGGTCAGATTTGGTAAAATAGGCCAAAATTAACATAAATTGGATAGAAAAATGGCTAGAATCGGCATAAAAATGGCTAGATTTTAAATGAATTGGATGAAATTGGATTTTAACTGCTATTAAATTAATAAATATACTACACTTGTAAATAATTTAATAAATAGATAATAAAATAGTTTAAATTACGGGAAAATCATATAAACATTATTATTAATATAAATAAATCTTAAATTTGAGTAGACTCATGTAAATATTATATAATTAATAAATTATTATATTTGTAAATAATTCAATGACTAGGAAATAAAATTAAGTTATCAAATATTATAAAAATTTTATTATTAACAGAAATAATTTATGAATTCAAGTAATATTATTACGTAAATAATTTTGTAAAATTTAGTAAAATTATGTAAATAGTTTATAAAGATTGAGTAAAATATATATTTCAAAATAAGAGCGTATATTAATAGGAAATATACTATATATGACATAATTATTTAACATCAAAAAATTAAGAAATTGAAATTAATGCAAATTATATATACATATATATGTAATAATTTCGCAAGATTATGTTAATTAATTATCTTAAAAATATGAATGCAAGTCTAATAATTACGTAAAAAAGGTAAATAAAATATACATATATAAGCAACGTATACGGGGGTAGGGAGGTTAAAATTGGGTGTCAACAACTGTCGCTTCTTTACTCGGGAATGAAGGATGAATTGGTGAACAAAGAACGTTGACCTAGAGGCCAATTTTGTCCAACCGAGGAACGATCTCGATGGGGCTGAACGAAAAAAAAATAGGAACTGTGAAATATTATAGCCGAGACTTAAGTATCAAGTCGCCTACATATCTCGGGTTTACGAGAATCAGGCCGCGTGTAGTTCTATATTTAGGGACGAATGAAATCCCTAAAAAATTTACAACACAAGGCTGGGATCGACAAGATTTAGAATGCATTACAAAATGACAGGTGGGAATAAGGTCCGAAAACTGTGAATAAGTTAAGAGAAAAGTAGGAAAGGAGTTATCATTCGTGGCTCGCTCTACCTCGGCATTCATGTAAGCAGAACAATTATAGCATATGCATTAAATAATTCGTAGAATAAACTGATACAAAAAATTAAACTTGATGCAAGTTCCCTTTAGACGATGAAAGTTTGCTTCGAGACAAAAGGATGATGTCTCTAAGCCATGATGTATTGGGCCGCGATATGCAAAATAATTCCCTAGGCCATGAAATGATGTCCGTAAGCCATGAAAAATGATGCCTTTGGACTATGACGCCTTAGGAGCATGATAAGCATAAAATAAATTTCCTAGGCCATGACATGTTGTCCATAAGCCATGAAAAATGGTTGTCTTTGGACTATGACGCCTTAGGAGCATGATAAGCGGAAAAGTAAATCCTCATGCCATAACATAATGTCCACAGGCCATGAAACGATGTCTTTAGACCATGACACCTTCGAATGAGTGGAAGAATGCTAATTCAAATAAATAAATTATTCGAGAGCCTCAATAACTCGATTGAAAGCTCTGCTTTATTCAGGCTCAATGCAAATAAGTCATAGGGCTCAAAATGCAATAACGGGCTCAAATGCATAAAATGGGCTTAAAATGCAAATAATGGGCTCAAATGCAAGTGCGGGCTCAGCTGTATATCAAAATGCAAATAATGGGCTCAATATGCAAATACGGGCTCAAATGTATATCAAAATGCATCTATCATATATATCATGGGATCAATATGCAAATACGGGCTCGGATGTATATCAAAATGCAAACCGGGCTCAGACGCATATATAAATGTATATCATGGGCTCAAATGTATATCAAAATGCAAATACGGGCTCAGAAGCATATATAAAAATCTATACCACGAGCTTGATATGCAAATAAGAGCTTAGATGTATATCAAAATGCAAATACGGGCTTAAATGCATATATCATGTATATCACGGGCTCGAAAGATGCATATAAAGGGCTCAAAATGTAGATACGGGCTCAAGTACAAGTATGACAGGCTCAATATGCAATACGGGCTTGAATTTATATTTTATGTATATTATGGGCTCGAGAATGCATGTATCATGTATATTGCGGGCTCGCAAATGCATATAATAGCTTAAAATGCGAATACAGGCTCAGATGATGGAATAGAAAGATATAAATAGGGGCACAAGGGTAGAATGACTTAGCTCTATGTCGCATTGTGACAAAATGTTCTCCATCTCTGCCTTTTGCATTTTCATTATTTCTACACTCAAAGAAAAATTATTAGTTTGTAAAGGGGAGATTGATCTATGTGTCTGTCCTGTAACATCCTCATTTCTGCTAGATAACTGTTGTTCGACTCCGTCCAGGTATACGCTCGGGCATAAGGTTTCAATAAAAAAGGCGAACCTTTTAAAATAATTTAGTAAAAGTAAAAGTAAAAGTAAGTTTGAGGTATGTAGAAAAATTGAGTTGAATCATGGGCCATGGCATATTTTAAAACCATACAATGACCTTTGGAAGATTGAACCCTTGTCTTGGCTTAGTATTGAGGAAATTTTGGGATCCTTCTCAAAATTTCTGCCCTAGTGTAGAACATGATGCCGATTCTTTTGCAAATGACATAGAGTTGTGAATTTTTTAGGTTCCCTGAAAAATTCTTCCCCAGTTTGCAGCTTGTTAACCGAATCACCATAGAAAATATGACAGAATCACTGAGACCCTTTTTAATGAAAGGGGAGAAGAAACTTTTATAAAATATAGACCAAGTCCCACAGAGACGCCTACGTATCCCTCTTAAACGGGAATCAGGTCCAACGTAGTTCAGGTTACAAGGCAGAGCAAAAAGAAAATTCCCAATCTAAATGTAATATCTCTTAACAGCATTTGAGTTGATAGGTTTGGGCCAGATTTCACTATCCATCTCTGCTAGGATAAGTGCTCCTCCTATCAGAACTCGGTGAACTATGTAAGGACCTTGTCAGTTAGGTGAGAACTTGCCTTTAGCTTCATCTTGGTGTGGAAAAATCTGCTTCAAAACCAATTGCCCAGGCGTGAAAAGTCTTGTCCGAACTTTCTTGTTAAAGGCCTTGGTCATCCTGTTCTGATAAAGTTGACCATGGCAGACTGCATTTATCCTTTTCCCATCAATGAGTGCTAGTTGCTCAAATCTACTTTGCACCCATTTTGCATCGTTCAGTTCTGCTTCTTAAATGATCCTCAAGGAAGGAATTTCCACCTCAGCTGGTATCACTACTTCATTACCATATACCAACATATAAGGCGTAGCTCTAGTAGACATTCGGAGAGTGGTACGATATCCCAACAAAGTAAAGGGCAGCTTCTCATGCCAATGTCTATAGTTATCGATCATCTTGAGCAAAATCCTCTTGATGTTCTTGTTTGCAGCCTCCATAGATCCATTCATCTATGGCCTATACGCAGTAGAATTGCGGTGCTTGATCTTGAAGTTTTCACACGTCGTTCTCATCAGGTCACTATTCAGATTAACACCATTGTCGGTAATAATCGATTCAGGTACCCCAAATCAACAAATAAGATGGTCGCGAACAAAATCTGTCACCACCTTCTTTGTGACGGACTTGTGAGAAGTAGCTTCAACCCATTTAGTGAAGTAGTCGATCGAAACCAAATTGAATCTATGTCCATTAGACGCTGCAGGCTCGATGGGACCAATTACATCCATTCCCCAAGCTGCGAATGGCCAAGGCGAGCTCGTGGCATGAAGCTCGTTGGGAGGAGCTCGAATCACATCGGTGTGGGTTTGACATCGATGGCACTTTTGCACGTACTTGATACAATCCGTCTCCATAGTCAACCAAAAGTAGCCAGCTCTCAAGATCTTCTTTGCCAACACAAAAACATTCATGTGAGAACCACAAGTTCCGGCGTAGACTTCCTCAATCAAATTTGTTGCCTCCTTAGCATCCACACATCTTAGCAATCCCAAGTCTGGGGTCCTCCTATAAAGGATTTTTCCGTTTAGGAAAAACTGATTGGCTAGCCTCCGAACCGTGCATTTTTGGACGCTTGTAGCATTCTCAAGATAACTCCCGTTTTTCAGATACCCTTTGATGTCGGCATACCACAGTTCACCGTCTGGTTCTTACTCAACATGAAAACAATAAGTCGGTTGCTTATATATGTGAACGGGAATGGGATCAATGTAATTCTTATCAGGGTGCTGGATCATCGAAGACAATATAGCCAAAGCATCTGCAAATTCATTCTGTACTCGGGGAACATTCTGGAACTCAATCTTGACAAACCTCTTTCATAATTCTTGCACACAATGTAGATAGGGCAAGATCTTCGTATTCTTCGTGGCCCATTCTCCCCTCACTTGATGCATCAGCAAATCTGAGTCTCCAATTACCAGTAACGACTGCATGCTCATGTCGACTACCAATCAAATACCCAGGATGCAAGCTTCATACTCAGCCATGTTGTTATTACAAGGGAATCGAATCTTAGCTGACACAGAATAATGCTGCAAAATCTCTGATACCAACACTGCTCCAATGCCTAATCCCTTGAAATTTGCTGCTCCATCAAAGAATAACCTCCAACTATCATATTCTTCGGCAATATCTTCTCCTATGAAGGCTACCTCCTCATTGGGAAAGTATGTCTTTAGTGGTTCATACTCCTCGTCCACAGGATTTTCCACCAAATGATCTGCAAGAGCCTGCCTTTTTACCGCTTTCTGCATGACATAGACAATATCAAACTCACTTAGCAATATCTTTTATTTATCCAGCTTTCCTGTCGTCATGGGCTTTTGGAAGATATACTTCAGCGGATCCATTCTGGAGATCAGATAAGTCGTGTAAGCAGACAAATAGTGCCTCAGCTTCTGAGCAACCCAAGTCAAAGAGAAACACGTCCTCTCTAGAAATATATATCGAGCCTCATACGGTGTGAACTTCTTTCTCAAATAGTATATTGCTTGCTCCTTTCTCCCTGTCTCGTCATGTTGTCCCAAAACACAACCAATGGCGTTTTCTAGCACGAATAAATACAAAAGCAAAGGTCTTCCTTGTTCTAGTGGGACTAAAATCGGAGGCTTGATAGATAATCCTTGATTCTATCGAAAGCTTGTTGACACTCAGGAGTCCACTCTGTAGAAGCATCTTTTTTTAGCAATTTGAAGATAGGCTCACAAATAACCATTGACTGAGTAATGAAACGGCTGATACAGTTGAGTCGTCCTAAAAAGCTCATGACTTCCTTCTTACTCCTCGGCGGTGGGAGCTCTTGGATGTCCTTAATCTTAGTTGGATCCAGCTCAATACCCCGACGACTGATGATAAATCCCAATAATTTTCCCGATGGAACACCAAATGCACATTTCGCCGGATTTAGCTTCAGATTATACTTCCGCAATGTGTCGAAGAACTTTCTGAGGTCTTCCAAATGATCTGAGCTTTTCTTTGACTTAATGATGACATCATCCACATAAACCTCAATTTTCATGTGGATCATGTTGTGGAAGATAGTGGTCATGGATCGCATGTAGGTGGCTCCAGCATTTTTCAACCTGAATGGCATTACCTTGTAGCAATATACGCCCCATGGCGAAAGGAATGCAGTTTTCTCAGCATCCTCATCATGCATTCTGACCTGATGATAGCCAGCGAAACAATCCACGAATGACTGTGTCTCATGCTTGGCACAATTTTCAATAAGGATGTGGATGTTTGACAGCGGAAAATCATCTTCAGGGCTGGGCTTGTTGGATCCCTGTAATCCACACAAACTCTGACATTTCCGTCCTTCTTCGGTACCGGCACGATATTGGCCAACCAGGTGGGATATTCTACTACTTTGAGGATTCCGGTGTCGATCTACTTAGCCACTTCTTCTTTGATTTTCAGAATCATATCAGGCTTGTATTTTCTCGATTTTTGCTTGACAGGAGATATGCTGGATCAGTAGGCAACCTATGCGGTACTATGGAATGGCTGAGCCCCGTCATATCAGCATAGGACCAAGCGAAGACGTCTTCATATTCTTTCTGAAACTCTATGTACTCCTCAACCTCATATTTTGGCAAATGAGTGCTGACTTAAGTCTCTTAAGGCATCTCTGCATCTTCCAGGGTTACCACAACAGTCTTTGTCAGATTTTCTTTGGGCTTGTCTTCGAACTCTTCTACCTCCCTGACAATTTCACCAGGTACCTCATCTTCTTCGGCTTCTAATGAGTTGCCTGTGTTACGTCGTATAGTTTCATTACAATCCATGGCCTTAGATTCAACGCGTTCAATACTAGAAATGCTGAAAATATAAATAAAATTGAATCAAATATGTAAAAAGAAAATAATTAAATTAATTAAAAAAATTATTTAAAAGTTTGACATAATATTCTAAAGAGAACTTAATGACTTCAAAAATAAATATTTTATTTTGAAACAATAAACTGATCCTTTTATTCTACCCAGATGCCCGGCGAGCTCTGGATGGAGTTGCTGTCCAACTGGCGACTTCTCTTTGAGCTCCTGCTTCCTGTTGTGGGGCACCTCCTTCCTCCACATTGATAATGGCATGACAACTGTTGTCACTTGGCTCATCCAAAAATAGATTCCTTAAACTGAGCAGCATGACGTCTTCCTCAGCCCGCTTGATATCAAGAAAACCGTTAGAAATGAAGGTTTGCTGAAGCGAAGGTAGTGGATTTGGCAACAAAAAACTTTTCTTTCCCAAAGGATATTTCTAATTGTCCATCTCTTCGGCGGTGGGTTGATATCCCAATACAAAAGTGGTTTTTTGTGTTTCCACTTGCAGCGGCTCTAACATCCCTTGTAATCTGACCCCAAGGCCTTTGCCTGGCTCAAATTCTAACCATAACAGCATACTCAGAACTTTGTTGCTCCACCACCTTCCTTCCTCAACGACACTGACAAGTTCTAAGGTGTAGAAACTCTCCCCATCCAAACCTCCTTTTCCTTCGATGACGGGGATAATGAGAGCAGCATAGGTTGGATGGATTTCATCCCCATTGACCACGACCTCTTGGTGATCCCACTCAAACTTTAGGCATTGGTGCAGAGTTGAAGGCACAGCTCCCGCAACATGAATCCATGGGCGTCCCAATAGCAAATTGTAGGAGCTTGGGATGTCCATTACTTGGAATGTTATAGTGAATGTGGTGGGGCCAACCAGCACATCAAGATCGATCTCTCCCACGGTGTCCCTTTGTAAACCATCAAAAGCTTTGACGTTCATCTTCCAAAGTTCGATTCGGGCAAGGTCAACTTCCAGACGGGTCAAAGTGTTCAACGGGCAAATATTTAAACCATAGCCTGGGTCAATTAACACCTTGGTGATGAACTTGTCTGAGTGTTGCACTGTGATATGCAGCACTTTGTTATGGGCCACGCCTACCACAGGCAATTCATCTTCATGGAACGAGATTTTTTGAGCTTCAAATACTTGTCCTACCATATGGTCCACTTCACTGCTAGATATGCTTGCAGGAATGTATGCTTCTCCTAACACCTTCGTCAGAGCTTTTGGTGTTGATCAGAGCTTTGCAGAAGGGACATAATAGAAATTTGAACCAGGGTATTTCTCAACTGTTCCAACACAGAGTATCACCACAGAGTATTCCTTTGCTTGCACCTTCTTCCAGATCCCATTATTTTCTGCTTCCGCCGCTGGTTGTTTTTGTTTGTCGGCTCTTTGAGCCAGAGTGTCTGGAGTATATACTCATCCAGACCGCATCACCCCTTGTGTCGCATCTTCCTCTAACACCTTTGTTCTCCGTGGGGCATTTTCCTTGTAGCTCCAAGGTATCATTTTGTACGAAGTTGGAGCAGCTTTTTCCACTATAAATGGAGGCCTTCGCATAGATACCTCAACCTCGAACGGAGGACGTCCCTGCACTGTCATGGATGGGTCTAAAGAAGAACCTGCTTTGTGTTTGATCACCCCAATAGTATTCGACAAGTCTTCAGCCTCATCATAAGAAATCATATTCACTTGGTGATTTGGCAGAGGATTACTTGTTATGTTCGGTGCTGGATCTTTGAGGTGAATAACCTTTGTATCAATCAACTTTTGTATTTTGTCCTTCAACGATCTGCAGGACTTTGTAGTATACCCCCTCATGCTTGAGTGATACATGCACACTTTGTTGCGGTCATACCACTTAGCTTGGGTGTCGACCGGGAGGGCAGGTGTAGGCTCAATGTAACCAGCTTCTTTCAACCTCACATACAATTGATCAATCGGTTTGGCTAATGGGGTATAGGTTTTTGTTGGCCTCCTTTCAAATTGAGCCCTAGGCCTTTGGCTTGGTGGGGAAGAAGGTCATGGGTGAGAAAGTTGTAGATAAGAGGGTTGTGGATAAGAAGGTTGTGTGCTATAAATGGGATAAGTGGGAGCTTGGTAATGTGAAGGAGGTGTTTGGAAATGGGTTGGAGGGGGGATTTGATATGGAGCTTGATATGAATGGGGAGTTTGGTGTGGTGATGGAGCTTGATAAGGTGATGATAGAGCTTGATATGGTGGAGGTGTAGTTTGGTAGGGTGAAGTCTGGTAATGCGGTGTTGGAATTTGATAGTGTGGGGTTGGAGTTTGAGGTCTGTAAACATACCTCTTCAGCCCCTGGGCCATCATAACAGTGCCAACTTCTTTCTTCTTGCGGCTTTCTGAAGTAACTCCAGACTGCAAGGCTTTGTTAGCCGCTTGCAATGCATTCAAATTGATAATGGTACCATCCTTGATACCATCTTCAATCTTCTCTCCCAGCTTGATGATCTATGCAAAACTTTTCTTAATAACTAACATCAATCTGTCATAAACTTGCGGGTCTAGAGTCCGCATGAAAATGTCCTTCTGTGTTTCCTCCATTAGGGGTCGCACTCTGGCGGCCTCGGTTCTCCAACAAGTTGCAAATTCCCTAAAAGTCTCAGTGGGCTTCCTCTTGAGGTTTTGGATGTAATGTAAATCAGGTGCATTTTCTGTATTGAACCGAAAACGCTCCACAAAGGCTGCTGCCATCTCTGCCCAAGTAAACCATTTCTTCGGATTTTGCTCCATGTACCAGCTAAGAGCATCACCGGTCAAACTTTGCATAAACAATTTCATCCTTATCTTCTCATTTCGTCCCACTCCTACCAACTTGTCGCAATACAATCTCAGGTGGGCCCTTAGATCACCGATCCCATTAAATAGTTCAAACTTGGGAGGTTTGTACCCCTCCGATAGTTCGACATTTGGATGTATGCACATGTCTTCATAGTATAGACCTGTTATTCCTTTGGAGCCTTCAGCACTTTGCAATCTGCTATTTATCTTTTTCAACTCCTCTGCTAGAGTCTGAATTAGTCTATCCTTTTCTGAAGGCTCGGATTCCTCCAGATGGTGAGTCACAGGTGTCGTCTCCATATAGATTGGGTTGGTATGAGTGCGGACATATGTTGCATTTATATTGGCCGGGGAAGGTATTTCTTAGGCTGGTGATGGGTAATGGGAGGTAACAGGAGCTGGTTGATTTGGATATGTGTACGGAGGGTATTGGTAATATTAGGGTGGGGTATGTTTTGGTGGAGTTGCGGGTTGTGAAGACATAGGGAGGCTGGCTGGTGCTTTTGAAGTTGAGGCACTATCTTGAGCCCCAAATAACACTCTCTGGTTGTTTAAATTGCGAACTTGTGCTAACTCTTCTTGAAACTCGAAAATTTTCTACTCGAGCCTCATAATCACCTCGTTGTAACCTGGAGAGCAGACCCCTTCAGAATTATCTTGTTCATCCCTAGATGTATCATTACCACTCTTGTCTGAAATGCTGTTGTGCTCATCCATCTTGTTCTTCCCTATGTTGCGGTTAGGAATGGGAGGAGGAGAAGGAGGAGCCCCTTTGGACCTTCTATAGTAGGCCAGATTTGCACAGGTCAACCTTTGGAAAGGGGAAAAATAAGACAAACAGCAAACAAATCACAGTTAGTAAGAGAGGTTAGAAATCATGCTGATTAAAGTAAAGATCAAACAAAATGTTGACGCGATTCTTAATTTTAGAACCTCTTTTATGCCAGAGGTAGGTCTAACGAGTTTAAGAGAAAACTGTTGTTAAGTATTGTCATTTTGCTCCAAAAAATAAACCCCAAAAATAAAACTTTATTAAGATAAAATGTTGTAAAATACAAGAAATGAACTAAATAAAAATAACATTCAATTAAATCTTGAAAATTTCTTCATCGGGGTCTAATTTCTTTGGATCTTCCAGCACTTTGTCAAAACGGTGGCGACTAGACATAAGATAGGCCAATGCTCGATCCTTCCCTATAGCTCCCCCATTCAGGCATTCCTCCCCGTGTTTGTTGAATTCGTCGCACAAATCTTGTATCCTTAAATCCAAACCTAAGGTGCGATCTTTCCAGTACTCCAACTCTTTGCCCATCTCAGCAATTTCTTTGGCATTGTCATCGTGTAATTGTCGGTGACAAGCCTCAGAATGTTGGACCTTTCTCTTTAAGCGGTGATAGAGGGTTTTTTCTTGGGCTTCCTTATCCTCTACATGCTTGCCTCGTTTGACACTCGATATTGCAGTACCAGCCCAATCGTCATGTAGCCACTCGATGTATCCTGTCACATAGCCTGCTTGATATTGGTCAACCTTTATGCTCTTCTCATCAAGGTAGATCTTTTTGTTCCACGCTTTTGCAATGTACAGAGCATGCAAAACAAGATTTTCCTTGTAATCCACTTGGTATGCGTCCATGTCGGCAACCATGGGTATTATTTGCATTCTTCCAGCTTGTCGCATTGTCCTCATCGGAGAGTACGGTTGAAGACCTCAGAGTCCTATCAAAACCAAATAGTACCGATACTTGGTATATACCACGAAGTTGGATCTCGGAAACCAATCAAACATCCACTATATAGAGTCCTCTATCAAATTACCCAACATTTGACCTCATTTTTCTACCTCCTCGGGCCTTTTTATTGGTTTAACTCCCATAGTGACCCTATAATGGTGAGTGACAATGTGATCGATTTATGTAGGTCTGGGCATGGTCGGGTTGCTATGCACCTTTTGAAGATGTTCAATAAGCCAGAGTTGAAGCAGCAGATTACATCCTTCAAAATGTTTAAACCCATTTTTGCATTTTCCCGGAGATCGATAGATGTCGGCCACAATCATTGGGACGATTGTGCAAGGTCCTTTGTCAACACCTTTGCACAAGGAATGAATGACCGAAATAAGGCGGATATCAATGTCTTCCTTAGCTCCTCGTGGGAAGACCACCATCCCTAGAAAATAAACCATGAATGCAAATATTCTTTTGCTCATCCACGAGCTCGATTTGGGACTCTCTTCTTTGTAGATTTCGCGAGAAGAATTGTGACCAAAACGGTTGAGCAAATAATTTCCCGGCATCCTTCCCTTTATTACGTAGGATGCCATGTTGCTACCTTGAAGCCCAACTTGTCACACACATCTTCTAGGGTGACGTGTTTGGGTATAATCATCTCAGCTTTTTCCCATTTCCTTTTCCTCCATAATAAGCTCACGTTTTCTACATACCCACCAATTTCCTCCAACACCGGAGTCATTTCAATGTCACCAAATCTGAAGACAACCCTTTTCTCATCCCAAAATGCAGTGGCCACTTCAATAAGTTCTCGACATGGGGCAACTTGCATAAGAGAAGGCAAGTGCCCCAATACTTTCCTCACCTCATTTTGGCCATATTCCCCTAAATCACACCACCATGCTTTCATTCCTACGGGCATGTACCAAACCATGTCAAATCTCGGATAGGAGGTAGAGAGGCTCATTTTACCTGCAGCACAAAGAAGGTTAAACTAACTTACCCACTCAAGAGCAAAATGACATTACTTAAACATTACTTCCTCTCAAAATGCACATAATTTATAGATCGTCCTTCTCGGAATTTTAAAATCCCTTAAGACTTAGGGCAAGGTTTCTCTATTAATCTTCACGTGTCATGGACATCGTGATTTTCTAAGTTTAAAATGATGTGCATACCTTACTAAAGGCGTACAAGGTCAAGATCTAGGAATAAGAGTGGGTATGACACGGTTCCCTCAAGCGGACAACTCGAGAGTGAGGAAGCTTATGATCGTCGATGCACCCTGATCGACCAAATCATAAGGCATTCTTCGGGGGTGTTTTAATAGTGAACGACCGTGAAACCACGCAACCGTGTTGTGTGTGATAGTGAGAGGTTCCCAAGTGGGGGAAAATATGAGTGGTATGCCAGTTTATATAAAATACAATAATTTATAAATAATTATTGCATATTACAAGTCATAAAAAAAATAATAAATAATGATGTGAAGAAAAAAAGAAAATTGTTACTAACTTCATGGTAAAAACATATAAGGAAGCGAATAAATATTTATAGAAACAAATAAAGGGAAAGGATTTTAAACTTGGCAGTTAGCAATTTTAAAAATTAAAACTCAAATAAAAAACCCCACATAAAATGAACACGTTGTGGTTAAAGCGTAAAATCCCCAGCAGAGTCGTCATGCTGTTGCGACCCATTTTTTTCGCGAAAAGCGGGATACAACATGTGACGGCTCTTAAGGGTTTGTTGTGAAAGAAGAGTCGCCACCTAACGATTTGTGGTGTGTTAGGGCACCGTTCTAAGCTAAAAGTCTGCTTAATTACCTAAGTTACCTGAGTCGGGCAAGGATTTAAATTACCTCAAAAGGAAGGTGTTAGGCACCCTTCGAGGTCAACAAATGTGGTTCCCGGCCGGATCCATTAATATGTGAGGAAATACTAACGATCAAAGATAATTGATTTTAACCTATATTATTTGCACTTAAACTAGATTGATAAGAATAAATAATAAATAAAACTGTAGACAAGCGAGAAGAAAAAAATTTGGACAAAATGGATTTCAAGACTATGATTATTATTTTTTCTAAAAAAGGTTATAACAATTGATGATTCAATTAAGAAGGTTGACCAAAAATACAGCATGTTACAAATACAAGAATAATAGATATTGACAAAATCAATATAAAAATTTAACGAACAAACAAAAGAATTTTAAAACTAAGGGGCCGAACCTCATAGAAGCGCCTACGTATCCCTTAAGGCAATTAGGCCAAGCGTAGTTAGGGTTAATCATTAGCCGTTAGATTAGATGGGATGGATGGATGAGATTAAAAATTGGAATTGGGTCAGGTCGCGGGTTAATTGGTCACCCGGATGGGGTATGGGTTGGGTAAATGGGTAGGAATTAATTTAAGATTGAATTAAATTTAAAAAGATGGTCAGATTTGGTGAAATAGGCCAAAATTGACATATATTGGATAGAAAAAACGGCTAGAATCGGCATAAAAATGGCTAGATTTTAAATGAATTGAATGAAATTGAATTTTAGCTGCTATTAAATTAATAAATATACTACACTTGTAAATAATTTAATAAATAAATAATAAAATAGTTTAAATTACGGGAAAATCATATAAACATTATTATTAATATAAATAAATCCTAAATTTGAGTAGACTCATGTAAATATTATATAATTAATAAATTATTATATTTGTAAATAATTCAATGACTAGGAAATAAAATTAAGTTATCAAATATTATTAAAAAAAATTATTATTAACACAAATAATTTATGAATTCAAGTAATATTATTACACAATAATTTTATAAAATTTAGTAAAATTATGTAAATAGTTTATAAAGATTGAGTAAAATATATATTTCAAAATAAGAGCGTGTGTTAATACGAAATATACTATATATGACACAATTATTTAACATCAGAAAATTAAAAATTTGAAATTAATGCAAATTATATATACATATATATGTAATAATTTCGCAAGATTATGTTAATTAATTATTTTAAAAATATGAATGCAAGTTGAATAATTACGTAAAAAAGGTAAATAAAATATACATATATAAGCAACGTATACGGGCGTAGGGAGGTCACAATTGGGTGTCAACAATACTCTATTCTTTTTAGACTTTCTGTCTTTATGAATTTCTAGGCAATTGTATTTGTGCAACTCCAAACTTTCATCCGTGAGTGCACGTGTTTGGAAGAGCTGTAGAACCTTGGGGAGTGACTGACCTTAACGATTTACACCGAAGTGGGACCGAAATCGCTTTCAAGAAAGTAGCTTGCACAATACAATATTTATATAAATTATTTATCATTGTATTAATTCCTATTCTATATCAATATTGTTATATTTGTTGTACAATAGTGAACCTAGCTTTTAGTCTAGAAACATTATGAAATAGTAGACATTTCTAGTCCAGTCTCTCCAAATTAATTGTCACATATAACAACTCAATTCAATAAGTATTAAATATTTCGGGTTAGTCACATTATAATTTCAAAATTGTCTTGATCATGTCTTATATCTAATTTTAATTCTATAACAAATTCTCATGTTTCTAATAGGAGTAAAATAACCACTAAATGATGTAGTGAGATGAATTTAAGTTATATTTTTTTAATAAAAAGTCTCGAATTTAAATTCTAAAGATAAAAAATCTTCTATATGGCTTCTCTCTTTTATAATAGCTGTGAATTTTAATTAATCAATCAATGAATATCGATTACTAGATGCTTTATTAAATAAATATAGAAATAAAATAAGTGTACCATGTCCATAAAAATCTTCATCAAATTAATATGATTCGTGATGACCATAGTAGTTTCTTGTGAAGCTTCAATCTTAATTCCTTGACTCATAGGTCCACTTCCTCTAGGAAATCTGTTGTCATACTCGTCTTCATTTAGAAAATTTGTTGGACCATCGATGTTGGGCAACCAAAATGGCTCTCCCATTTGAGCCATTTCAAGAAGCTCCTCCATAGTTGCCATTGCTACCTTAATGATATATTGCTTTGAAATGCGATCAACCTTGTGGTAATAGAGAACAAAAATTATTGAGTTTGAGTTCTATATACTATTAGCAGTACAAAAATATTTAATATAAAATAATTCAACATCAGCATATTACTTAAATTCAAATCATGACGAAATATGTTAATCTGTTATGAAACAATAAAGCAAGAGGAAGAATGTTGTAGAGAAAGAAAGAAGAGAGAGGGACGATTTACAATAAAAGAACCCCTCTATTTATAGGGATAATTCCTCCTAACTTTTCTCCAAAAGATAGACCTTCATTATAATAAAAATAAACACATTCACTACAATACAAATACCTTTATAGACATTTATTATAATACAAATACATTTATAACATAGTCCAATTAATCAATCTTTTTTTACTTTTGGTTAGCTCTTCTTTTAGGAGCGCATTTTCAAGCCTTAATTGTTGTTCATTATATGACGTTTCATTTAAACCAAATCTAGGGTCGCCACAGTTAGGGCAACAGGTACTGTTGATAGCTTCACTTAACCGCAGACATTCAGCCCTAAGCTTATCATTTTCGGCTCGAAGTAATGAGTTTTCATCGCGTTCACCTTGGTTCTGCATGAGAATAGTACTTCAAAAGCCACAAAATAATAAATTTTGCATAAGGACTTTCTAGGTAGTGCTAAATTAAATAATTTAGCCAATTAATTGCATTGATAATAATTTTAACTTACATCAAATAACATTAATTTATCTTGAATAATGATTTTAAAAAAAGTGAGAAAATGTATTAATAAACCATAGAAAATTGACCATTAAAGTGTGAATGCATAAAAGTCAAATGTTTTCTAACTGCATGCCTCGAATATTTTGACAAACAAGAGCAAAACACTATGCCAATTTTAGAGATTATTGTTCAAATGGACATCTTCAATTAATATAGTCAATGAAAATTACCATTTTCATTTTAAAATAAGTAGTATTTTTATTTTTTTAATTTTATTTTAAAATAAATATGTTTCACAAAATCAATAACACATTGATTTTTCTCTTCTAATTTAACCTGATTTAAATGAATAAAGTCTTACATAATCATGAAACCACTAAAAAAAATATACTACTTTTTCAAGACATTGATTAAAGTGTAAATTAATAAAAATATATTTTTACTTTTGAGAAGTGAATAATTTTCTTAAAGGGTATGCTCAAATTGAAAATATCATTTATTATAAAAAGGAGAAAGTACTAGCTAGTATTATATAGCTTCACTTTGGTACGTTTATTTTGGAACCAAAATTTGACCTGCAAAGGCTTTAACCCTAGTTTACGACTGAGCTCCATCCTTTGCTTCTTGTCTGGTTGAGGACACTCCTTAAACAAACTTAAATCACAGAAATAACAAAATATTAATATTACCATAGACACTTTTAGAAGGAAAAACATGTGTTTAGAGGAATGAGATATTTTATACGCTTTCATTTCTTGGATCTGTTGCTGGGTGTGGCGGTAATGGCGCTTCCTCTTATTTGGACGCGCATCAACATTATTCTGTTCGTCATCTAATTGATTGTTGTTGCCATTGGATTTGCTATCGATTTCGTCATCTCCCAGCAGCAGCTGCATTATGTCATTTTTCGATATTGTCTCTGATTCTATAGCTTCCAAGAGTGTATTAAACTAGCTCTCTAACATGCTACTTGACTGACATATATAAATGGTAAAATGTTTTTAAGATATCAAAAATAGAGGTGATGAGTTTATCTTTTCTCTCTTAATGACTCGCACAATTTTAAATTTAAAAATGAAAAAGAGCAACCCCCTCTTAATCATATTTTGTATGTTTCTTTTTTTTTTTTTTTGGTTGTTATACAAAAGAGAAGAGATAACACTATAAATAAAGACTGAAAAAGGAGACACAAGTTATTTTTCAAATAAATTGTCTATTTATGATATGTATTAGTGGATAAAAACAAATATTGAAAATATATGAAAACTATTAAATTTTTGTTTGACCATAATTCGTACTCCCTCTCCTCTCCTCTCCTCTCCCCACACAAAACTTGTAGAATGGAATTAGTGAATGGGGCAGAAGACCTAAACATGGTTTTTTAAACTTTTGAGAAGGATTTTTATTCGAGAAGGAGAAAATAATTAATGGTAAACATTAGAGAAATTTTTATTTGGTCTCTTATTCCCCATATATAATTTATATTTACGTGATGTAAATCCTAATGTTTAAAAAAAAAAGAAGCAGAAGACATCCCTTTAAGATTTTTTTATATTTCAAAATTCGATAACGAAATTTTAATTAAAAATAGAAAAATTTTATTCATCTTACAACAATCCTCAATAATAATATTAGCGAGATTAATTGAAAAATGGGCAGACATCAGGCCTCCATATATACATTAGATTCAAGGACATATTAAAGAAATATAAAAAAATCAAAATAAATAAAAAGTGTTTATAAGTTTAACCTGATCAAGCGTGAGTCTAGATGAAGAAAGGACATTCTAAGGATCATTTTCGATCATCGAAGAATTCTGATAGCATATTCAAATTGAATTTAATTAAAGATGAAATGTTTTTATCCATTTTACAACAATCATAAATAGTAACATTAGTAAGACTAAATGATTAATCAATTAGAAAATCAACTGACATTATTTGATGACGTTTCTTTTCTAGAAATTAGAACTCTAGAAATGCCTAACAAACATGCATTAGATTCAAGAAAATATAAAAAAAAAAATTAAAAAAGGATAAGAAAATTTTAGAATTTCGACCTGAGCAAGCGAGAGTCCCGACAAAGAAAAATCATTTCCGATTATCGAAGAATTCTGATTAGTCAGATTCATGATCAGCAAAAACCCTAAAACAATGTAACATGTTAGTATAAGAAAGTCAACTTTTTGACTTTATATATATTATTTTTTAATTTTTTTGGCTGATCAAGGAAAGAGAATTTCAACAAACCAGTTAAAAATTAAAGGGTTTTCATATAAAAAGAATTATCAGGTGGTTTTGCTTTGTACAAGTATGTGTATGTGCAGTAAAAAAATTTAAATGTATAAAAACTACTATCAATCTGTTAGAACATAACAAGATCAGACCCCCAAAACAAACCCAAACTTGTATCTAGCTATATATGTAAAAGAAAATATACATAGAAATGATAAATTTTGTGCTCTTAACAAGCTTTCTGTAGAAGGTGAGAAAAGGGAAAGTACTTTTGAGATCAAATGTGATGAAGAAACAGGAAAATGGAGAAAGCAATTAGACCAACAAGAGTGATGAGAGAGAGAGAGAGAGAGAGGTGATTAATTGTGAGGTGAGAGATGGTGCCACTGCTTTAGGAGAGAGGGCTTCTAATTACTGTTCAATAAAAAGAAACATTAGGAAAAAGAAGGAACTAGAAACTATGTTTTGAAGTACAAAATATCTTAATTATGTAGTACAAATTAAATTTAGCATTAGTTTTTAGAAGTTATTTTGGAAATAATCACTTTTTATATACCATGAATAATATAAGTATTGGTTATTTTCTACTATTATTGAAAAGATTTTATTACAATTATACCTATGATAAAAATTATTGCAACGCTAAACATAAATTGATGTGTAAAATGAATTAAGGAATATACAATACATCATCTTCTTAGATATTAAAAATATTCAAATTTACTCATCTTTCAAAAATTTTAAAATGTTATTTGATTTGTTTTATTTAAATTTAGTGAGTAATTGCCTGATCGTTAAAATAACTTATTAAGTTACTAAAATAAATATCTGCTTATATCTTAGGTGAGGAATAAATTGATCCGTAAAATGAATGAAGAGGTCAGTTCGTTCCCTTTAAATTTAGTAAGTTGTCACGTAGTCATTAATTAGAATAACCTATAAATTAGTTCGATTGAACGGGAATTTTGAGAAAAGTTCAAAAGGTATACACCCGCTTTCTCTATCAAATAGATAGGGCATCATGGGGAAATTGGGAGATCCATTTCCGTGACTTATACAGGATAACATTACAATGGAATACGTAGATGCAACAAAATATACTAAATAACCCTACACCGAAAATACTCTAGAAGACCCTCTATCAAAATTTTTCATTTTACTTCTACTATGTTTGTATGCATGAAACGTAATGTCAATGTCATAGTCAATACAAGATTTAAATTCCAGCCCAGAGAAGCATAATCCACAATGAATCAATAAATGAGAGTAAGAAAGTGAAAGTATAAACAAGTGAGCAATATGAACCATAACTCCATCAATATATCAAGTATCATGCTCACAAATTCATGAAATCAACAAAGCAGGGAGATAATTACAAAATTACCCTTAGCATGATACTGGAACCTACATAAATGCTCGTTATCTAATTTATAAAGGACATTCATTATCCATCACCCCTTAATTCAATAATCAAACAACTCTAACACTTTATATGGAGTCATGAAAGTCTTAACTTGCCAAATTATAGACTTGTCCTTCGCTATGCCTCCGAATGATTTCAATCTGTTCAAATACGAAATTTATATAAGCATGCGAGTCTGTGGACACTCATATTGATATACTATATCTCAAGCCCAAAAGGTCAACTCTGAAATCCCAAGGTCAAAATAATAAATTGACACAAAATTAGTGTATCCATAAGGCCAGAAGCTTATGCACTAAAAATCATTGAAATTCGATCATTAATAGATTCCCAAATTGAAGAATTACCATTTTTCACATCTAAATATTAAAATAATCAATTTATGAGATTAACTTATGAAACTAATGAAGAAATAATGGAAAAATAGTAAATACTAGGTCAGCTTCTTATCCGTGATTCAAAACAAGCACAACGCCTTTGAAATCACCAAAATTTTAAGACCCCTAGCTTCCAAAATTGAATTATGAACTATGAAATCAAATTCAGGAATTATACATTTTCCATGTATTAAATTCACTTCACGAATGCAAGGACCCTCTACGATCGCAACCAAGTGACCCAGACCCGACCCTATTCAAACACAATGAGAGTCTCGCAAATGCAAAAAGTGAAGTACCTGTACTAGATAACAACAACCAACAAAATTGAAAATTAATCCAACTCTCGAATAATAAACCCTCATGTTTCATCCTGCACCTTATGGATACAAACTAAATATGCAAATCGATTATAAAACACATTTCGAATATGTTAAAATCATCAAAACACCAATTCGAATTTTTCTTGACCAAATATTGTCATGGTCAAACCTAAACTTTCCAAAATGCTCAAATCTAACCAAAGATCAAAATCATATCTGAACCCCTTGGGACCTATTCTTATTATTCAACTAAGTCATAAAATACCCTCCTGACCTAATGGAGCTGTCAAAACTTAAATTCAACCTTTTAAACCTAAAATATTTACTTTGATCAAACTTCTCAAACACCAAATTTCTAATACCGAAAATCTTCTATGAAATACATCTCATCACCTCGAGAATCATGTTAGCAATTGCTGCAAGTCACAAATTACATAATGAAGCTACGGAAAGGGTTGAGCAAAGAAAACAACCATGAGGGTCGATACATCATCCACCACTAGAACTCGTGTTCATTCTCAAACTGAAAGAGAAAAAAATGCCTTCATTATTGAATAGATGAGGATATTTTCCCCACGTGTCTGCCTCAACTTCCCAAGTGGTCTCGTCAACAAGATGATTCTCCACTGCACCTTCAATAATGCAATCTTCTTATACCTCAGCTTTTGAATTTGCCTATCTAAATTAGTTATAGGTTTCTCCTCAAATTCCATATTCTGATCTAACTGCACCAAATCCCATTGAATCACATGAAAACCTTCATAACGGAATTTTTTCAGTATCCAAACATGGAACATTGTATGACCACTTGATAAAACCTAGAGGCAAAACCAACTCATAGGCCACCTCGCCAATACGCTATAATACCTTGAATGAACCAATGAATCTACGGTTGAGTTTTTCCTTCTTCTCAAATATCATAACACCCTTCATTGACGATACCTTTGTAAATATCTTCTCACCAACCATGAACTCTAGGTCACAAACGTTTCAATCCACATAACCCTTTTGTCAACTTTGGCTATGAAGAGCCAATCATGAATCAACTTGATCTTATCCAATAAATATATTAAGGTTTGTGCCCCATGGATTGACTTCAAATGCTTCAAACCAATCAATCAGAGAATAATATCCCCTACCATACAACGCTTCAAATGGATTCGTCTAAATGCTGGAACAATAATTATTATTATAAGCAAACTCTATCAAAGGAAAAAATTGACCCTCAATGACCTCCAAAATCAATCACATAAGCATTAAGCACATCCTTAAAACCCGAATAGTCCATTTGTCTGTAGTTGAAATATTGTGTATATACTGAGTTCTACTAGACTATTCTACTCCTTTCGCATGGACCTTCAGAGACGAGATGTGAACTGAGTACCCTAGTCTGAGATGATAGAAATAGTCACCCATATAAATGGACTATCTCCTGAACTGATTCTGGCCAATCTCTCTAAAATGTAGGTAGTCTGAACCGAAATAAAATGAGAAAATTTAGTCAACCTATCCATGATGACCCAAATAGTATTAAACTTTCTCAAATTATGTGGTAACCCTACCATTAAATTCATAGAAATACACGCCCACTTCCACTCAAGTATAGGCATCCTCTAAATTCTATCTTCTAGTCTCTAGCTCTCATACTTTACTAATTGCTGGAAAACTAGGCATCGAGACACATGCTCTGTAATGTCTCTCTTCATCCTACATCACCAACAGTGCTGCTTCAAATAATGATACATCTTCACTACTTTTGGATGAATAGAATACCTAGACAATGAGTCTCCTCTGTGATCAATTTGATCAAATCATCCACTTTTGGAACACATATATAACTCTTGATTCTCAAAACACCTTCCTGATTCAAAATTTCTTCCTTAGCTTCACCTTTCAGTACTTTATCTTGAATCATCTTCAAACTACTGAGCCATAATATGCTCTGCCAAAAGTGATTGTGCCTTGATAAAAACAAGAACACTATTGGGTTTCAAAATGTCAAGTCTCACAAAGTTATTAGCCAAAGACTGAACATCTATGGCCAAAGGATGTTCCTCCACCAGCAACATAGCCAAACTACATATACTAACTGTCTTCCAAATCAAGACATCTGTTACCACATTAGCCTTGCCCCAATGGTAATGAATAGTTATATCATAATTCTTAAGCAACTCTACTCTTTTCCTCTATCTCAAATGTAGATCTCTCTGCCTGATAATATACTAGAGGTTGTGATGATTTGTGAAAACCTCACAATGGACACCATAGAGATAATGCCTCAAAATCTTCAAAATAAATACTATTGGTGCCAACTCCAAATCATAAATAGTGTATTTCTTCTCATGCATACTCAACTGCCTTGAAGCATAATCTATCACCTTGACTTTATCCATCAACATACATCCATTACCAACTCTAGCAGCATTGCAATAGACTGCAAAGCCTTCACCCTCCACAAGTAAGGTTAAAATAAAAATCAAAGTCAACAAGTCTTGAGCTTTCGAAAGCTCTCCTCGCACTCATTTTACCACTAAAAAGTCATCTTATTTTGACTCAATTTAATTAATGGAGATGCAATAGAAGAGAAACCCTCCACAAATCACCTGTAGTAGCCAGTCAATACCAAAAAAACTCTGAATCTAGGTAGACGAAGTAGGCCTAGCTCAATCTCTAATTGCCTCAATATTATTTGGATCTACTATAATACCTTCCTTGACACCACATGTCCCGAGAATGCCATGGAACTCAACCAATACTCACACTTCGAGAACTTGGCATACAACCACTAATCCTTCAAGGTCTAAAGCACGATATTCAAATATTACTCATGCTCTTCTCTACTATGGGAGTAGATAAAGATGTCATCGACGAAAACAATAATGAAGAAATCCAAATAGGGTCTGAATACACTATTTATCAACTTCATGATCATTGTTGGGCATTAATCTACCCAAAAGACATGACCAAAAACTCATGATGACCATAATGGGTCCTAAAAGTTGTCTTGGGGATATATTCGCCCTAATATTTAACTGATAGTAATCATATCTCAAATCAATCTTCGAAAACACTAAAGTACCCTCATCACTACGTTTTTGGGGGTCAATCAGTGATACTTATTGGGTACACATTATTTTTTTATACTCAAACTACACTTGCTATAAATATCCTTAACCTTGAAAATTTAGTATTTAAAGGTTTGAAATCTTTTTTTACTTTTTATTTTAGAAATTAATAAAATGATATAACTTACACATACAATCTAATTTAAAAATCTAAAAAGGAATTAGAAATTAAAAAAATATATTATAATGAGTACCTTTCTAGATTACCTTAATTAGAAATTGAGAAATCATTTTTCTCTTCTTATTTTGATTTAAAATATTAATTTTGTCAAACTTAATAAATACAGGGTATGTTTTTTCACAAAATAAAAATGCATGATTGAATAATAATTATTAATACATGAATAAAATTACGGAAAGCATACCCGATATTAAATAAATTTATTATTCAATTATGTATTTTTATATTGCGGAAAAACATAATCAGTATTTGTTAAGTTTGACAATATTAATATTTAAAATTTTAAAAAAATTTCAATTTCTAATTAAGGTGATATAGAAAGGTACTCATTATAATATATATATATATATACTAGTTAAATTGCTCGTGCTTCGCACGATCATTTAAAAATAAAAGTGGACTCGTTAAAGTGATTATTTAATATAAGTTAATTCATAGAAAAATAAAAAAAATAAAAAATACTCAACTAATTTTCATCTATAAAAGACATGTCTAAAGTCTAAACTAATCAAATCTTTTTAGTAAAACTTTAAAGTTTTATAAAGTAATATCGAGTAAAAAAACTTCCAAAATTATAGTAAATCAACACAAATAGACTCTTCTTCCATCGTTGCTCCCTCGTCAAAATGGTCTCCAAAATAATTCTAATAAACAAATAAAAAAATACAACAATCTTGGATTGCAAATCCACAAGCATAAACATAATTGTCTTTCCTCTCATTAAGGTGGAAAATACCTATGGTATAGCAATCTTATCCATAATATTTATAATATTTTTTTTTAATATTATTGTTTATGTACTACCATTAATGCACCAAATTTGAAACACATTACCATATATTATCGATAAGAAAAAGTCAGGTAAACAAACAAACACGTGAAATGAATACAAATGATAATGCTGCTTCTGAAATCTCTATCCACTTCAAGCAAAAATTGATTTTTTATGAAAGATGGAGCTATGAAAAAAAATTCTAAAACAAATGAAACAAAAAAATATTTCACATGTCACAAAATAAAATACCTGCTAGATTTCACTTTCTACTTCAGAGATATACAACCCTAAATGATTAGATCACATGACTTGAATGGATTGTATAACCTTACATATGTATCCTTGGAATCATTTTGGTGAGTGAGATGTTCCTACAAGTATCTTTTAATTATTTAGGCATGAAAAATTATATCACCAAATATAATTAAATTAGCGTGTGAATTGATTTTATCAATTAAAGTAAATTTTAAACGCCTTAATTAGATAAGTATAGGATAAAATATCTTGAAAGTTTAAATGTAAAAAAATTATTTAATATAAAATAGTCATGTAAGCAGCTCAATATCAACTCAGGATGTTAAGATAATTTTGGTATCCCATAACAAATCATAGATACAACTTCAGACTAATCAATTAATGAAAAGAATATACTTGACTATTAAATTTTATGTTGGCAAAAAAAGGAGAATTACTTTACAAAGAAACAAAAAAAATTTATACACATATACTAAAGTCATATCAAATTTGCAAAGGGACCTGTTATTTACTTATTACAAAGAAAAAGAGCATGTTTGGCAGGACGATACACAAAAAAAAACTATTAGATAAGCTTTTTACTGGGACTTGCATAGCTTTGTAAGATATAATTATTGAACAAACAAATCTAACTATATCATTTTATCTTGATAATATTCTCCTCCAAAAGTTATAAACTTTTGGAATATCCAACATGATTATGATAGCATTTATGGAGGATCTGAGCAACATAGGTTATAATCATAAATGAAAAGTGATAGGAACAGTAATGATTCGTATAACTAACTTAAGTATGTTTGGTATAACGACTTATAGCTGTTGTAATGAGACATTATTTGTTGAGGTACAATAATTTATCCTAACATTATCAAGTTAAATTGGGAAGATACAACTTATATATTTCATACCTTACACAAAACTGAAAAATAAAAAGTCTTTATAAAAAACAGAAAAATAAAAAGTCTTTACACAAAACAGAAAACCAAAAAGTTATGATGGACTGTCTTGGTATCCTAGTTCTTCCAACTTAAATTTTTAAAATGACTCTTGATTCAATTATGTCTATATGTCTATTCAAGTTGATAAAAGAAACTAATTGTTTCTTTGAAAATCAATTAGAAATGACATAAATAGAAATATTTCATCAATGTCTAATTTAAGGCATATAGAACTTGAAAGGTCCACACTTCCTATACAAGAGTCATTGTTCCTCCTTTTTGTACTCCTTTCTTTGTTTCTATTAGTAGAAATTCAAATTTTATTGACCACTTTAATTATTATATTTAATGAGTAATATCATATAACCCCTAAATTTCCTGTAAAAACAATAACCAAGTAAGGTAGTAAGTAGATGACCCCTAAGTTGGTTAAAGAATAGTACTATTACGTATTTACATCAAATATTTTCAAGCATATAAGTGCTAAGAATATTTAAAAGAGACACAGGGAAAAAGTAAGAATTGAAAAAACACAAGAATAACATACAAAAAGCGAAAGAAGAGAGTGATACATATTATCATGCTAAAAAGTAAATATAAAAAGCCCATTGCCTTGTCCAGATATTAAGAAAATTTGCAATTTTTATGGGACTAATTCTCTTTGTTGTCCTTTCATGTTTCTAATAAAACCTTCAAAATCACCATCAAATCAAATATCATAACATAAATAATAAGAACATATGTGCTTCTTCAAATAAGAGTAATATTACCAATAAATAAGTAAAGCGCATCACAAAACATAAGACATAACCTATTATAAAACATAAAGACAACAACAATTTAACAACTACATCCGATTCTTTAAATGAAACTGTCAAAATTTACATCTACAATTTTACTCTTAAGAATATATAGTCGATAAGCTACCAAATCAAACACATTATCTTGTGAAAAAATTATTTTATTGTGATTAAGCAAATCTATAAATCAACTCAAGCATGTCGTGAAACAATACTATAGTAATTTTATTTTTCTACTTCAGAATAAAGTATTGAAAAAAGACTTGCAAAACATAGGAGAAAGAGGAAAATCATTGGTTCTCCTTTTTTATGATCGAAAGAAAAAGTATTGACATGTTTTTCATCTTTTGCTCAGCATAATCACCCAAAATATATACATGTAACTTGAGTAAAGGCAAATATTGCTTACAATAAAATTACAAATCTTTGACCTGTTTAAAGTTATTTAGGCCTATATACATGTCACTTGAAGTTTTATGACACAAAGTTGGATGAAAAATTACGCAGATATCTTTTTTTTTCCCCATCTTCAAGTCATCCCTCAATCTCAAAATTCATTTTGAGATCCTCAAGTTTTCGCAAATCCGTAAATTACTTATATAATCAAAACTTGAAGGTAATTCTATTAAAAAAAAAGTAAAATGAGAAGTCCATCATAATACCATGAACATTGGCAAATTAGTTCATAAAATTTAAAACCCAATAAATCAAAAAGTAGATTCCATCCTTTAAGAGTTGAAGCGTTATGTAAGAAATAAAAAAAAATTGCAAAGACTCAAACACACATTTCTCATTTACTCCATACGGCACGCTAGTCATATATGAAAAATATCATGACTTTTATTATAAGCTGACATGTTCCATTAAAGTTTTTATTTGTTTGTTTGTTTGTTTGTTGGGAATATAAAAGCATAAATTCTGAATCATACGTAATAGATGAAAAGGGCATGAAGTTGATGGTAATAATTTAAAAAATTTCATTGCAAACAGAGAATAAATATATTTTCATAGAGAGGAAAAAGGCCTTCTAAGAAAAAAATTACGGAAAAAAATATTATAATGGTTGGGGAAGTGCAGAAGATGGAAAAGTGATGGATTGTAAAAAATAGGAGTTAATGTAAGTGACTTTTGATTTTTTAATAAAGCATCTTTTAAGAAAAATAGGATTAAAACTCCAAAATATATGAGAAAAATGCAAAAAATAATAATAATAAATAGCTTTTCTGAGCAATGAAGCATGGTACATCATCGGATTGAGGTCTCTCCTTTATATAAACATATAGATATAGATAGATTGTCGGAGAAATGCAGAAGATAGAACAGTGATGGAGTGTAATGAATAGGAGTTAATGTAAGTGACTTTTGATTTTTTAAGAAAGCACCTTCTAAGAAAAAATAGGATTAAAACTCCAAAATATATGAGGAAAAATACAAAAAAAAAAAGGATAAATAACTTTTCTGATCAATGAAGCATGCTACATTATCGGGTTGAGGTCCCTCCTTTATATAGATATATAGATATAGATATTTTGTTGGGGAAATGCAAAAGATGAAAAAGTGATGGGGTGTAATGAATAGGAGTTAATGTAAGTGACTTTTGGTTTTTAATTAGGAAAGCACCTTATAAGAAAAAAAAATAGGATTAAAACTCCAAAATCAGAAAAAATGCAACAAAAAAAAAAGATAAATAGCTTTTCTGATCAATGAAGCATGCCACATCACCGGGTTGAGGTCTCTCCTTTATATGAATATATAGATTAATTTCTAATTTTTTTTTGAATTTTAAATTTTTGATTGTATGTGTAATTATATCAATTTTATTAATTTCTAAAATAAAAAGTAAACAAATAAAATTTTAAACCTTTAAATTTAAATTTCAAAGGTTGAGGGTATTTTTAGATCAAAAGGTGAAAGAAGGGTATTTATGAATCATTTTTCATAGGTTAAGGGTATTTTTGACCCTTTTCCCTACTTTTTATGCAAATTCGGATGTTAATAGTAGTGAAGCGCATGACAATGTCTAGAGGTTGTTGACTTGGAGTTTCGGAATGAGTTGTTTGATTGATTTGTACCACTAGACTCTCACTCTATTTTTTATTTCATGTTTTTCTTATCTAGACAAGGTATTAAAAACATCTTTCATTTATTCTTAAATTATGTGTTCAGTCAAACACAATAACATAAATTGGGACAAGTAAAATATTTTAAATAAACCAATAAATTATTTAAACTTAAAAGTTATGCATTGAAAAATATTTGACAAATTAATAATTTTACTTTATAAATCAAACTTTTCCTTAAGTATACAATTTAGAGCAAATATATCATGCGCCTAAAAAGTGAATTATTTATAGCCTTGTAATTATAAAAATGGCTCAAATATACCCTTTCAGTTGATGAAAATGCAAAAAATTAATTTTGATTTTATTTTTTAAAATTGTTAATTAAAATAAAAGCACCGTAGAAGTATATTTAATCCTTTTCAAAAAATTATTCAACAACATATTTAATTTATCTTACCCATGACCTTTTTCTTTTTTACCTTCTTTAGTTTAATAACTAGTTTAATTTTATTGTTTTGATGATCAATTTTTTTATTTTACACTCATCTTCCTGTTAAATATATCATAGATGCAGCAGAAAAAAAATTATGCAAAAATAAAGAATAAATTACAATTTGATCACTTGAGATTAGGGGTGTTCATAAGTTGGTTTTTGGTTAAAGCAAAATAAAATTAATTTATATAATTTTTTAATTATTAAAATCAAATAAAATCAAATATAATACATATTCATCCATTTGGTTATTGTTGATCGATTTGGTTCAATTTTTAAGAAATCTAATGATATTTCTCTCTTTTACTATTTTTTTTCCTACGATTAGAAAAGACTCACTCTTTTTCAACCTATAATTTGCTATTACCCTTTTATTATAAAAATTATAATTTTCATAAAATATCGAAAAAATGACTTAAGATCTATAATCTCTGCTTCAGTTTTAACCCAATAAGTCAAACTCTATAGGAACACAGCCAAAATTGGAAGCAGTTTCATTCTGAAAAATAAAAAAAAGTTAAACTAATAATAGTCAAAGCTTAAACAAGTGTATTACATGCAACACAGGCTCAAATATTCTTGTGCACAAAGCATTGAATTATTTTCGGACTTATTTTCTTTACTTGAACAAACTGCAATTACAAAGTGGATTGCGTGCCATTTGCTGTTTTTAGAAAAGTCAACACTGATATTATTGGAGAATTAAAATCAGTTATGATTGTCACTAACAACATATTTTGAGAATTGTTTCTTTTTAGAGTATTTTTATGACAGTAATTTGTGTTTCGTTAATAAATTTAAAAAATATTTTGATCAATAATTAATGTTTGATAAAAATTTTTAAAAGTATTTCTAAGTGCATTTTTCTCAAAAGTACTTCCCAAAAAAATTTTTTTGGAGGATAAACTACTTTTAGTTTTTGAAAATCAGTTTCTCTTACTCCCCATAAGAGTTTATTTTCTTCTAAAAATTTAGTCAAACACCTCAATTTTTTTAGAATAAATAGTTTTTGAAGAAAAAAAATTTAGACTTCTCAAAAACTTAGTCAAACAAACTATAAAATAGGATCTGAACCAAAATAGAAATTAAATCATGTTACATAAATTCAAATTATGAATAAATTTAAATTTGATCACGTGTGTATTTCCCTCCATTCAAAATTAACATTTGCTTTGACTTAAAAAATTTGTTACTGAATAATTTTCACTTTAAAATTTAAAATGAAAGTTGACAATTATTTCAACTATATTCTTAGTGGCTCAGTATTTAAGAAGAAAAATCAATATACTTTTATTTACAAGATAAAAGTTTTAACTTAATAAACTATACATTGTATTTTTACTTTTTTTAACGAGTATGAAAAGAACTAATTAAGCAACCGATAAAATGGGACAGAGGGAATATAGAAATTGAGATTTGTCAACTAATACTAGGAATTAATATTTCAGAAGGTCACTCAACTTTTAGAATTTATGTAACAAAATCGTTGAACTTTCTCTTCTATCAATCAAATCACTCGATTAGCACATTTCTCTTATAAAATCACTTCAAATTTAAATCATTAAAAAATTTGACGTGATAAAATAAATTATTTTTTATGTCATGTAAACATGTTCCCCATGAATAAATAAAATTAAAAAAAAATTATTTCTTATACCCAACCTACTCATCAACAAATCAAAATAGATTCTATCCCTGTCTATTGTTAGAATAATTTTAATTCAATTTCTGAAAATTAATTTTTATTTATTTGTAAAACAAAATCCATCATGATTATTGACCTTTTAATTTCGAAAAAATTTATCAAAACTAATTTGGATCAACAGTATTTATGATCCAAGAGAGTACAAACGCATTACAGCTTTCCCAATGTTCATGATATTCATCCTGAAATGAATCCTTGTTGTATCGTCTGTTACACAACCTAACTTCCTCTTTGCCTGTAATGCAATTCACATCGATCTCTGCCATATCCACTAGTTCTCAGATCCTCTCAACTGGATTGGAATAAGAATGGGTCTAGGAGTGTCTGATGGATGCACGTACAATGGGTGTGTGTGATTGATTCTCTCTGCCATTTTGATAATTAAAATAAAAGATATAGGAGTATATTTAATCCTTCTCTCAAAATTCAGCGGCATATTTAATTTGTCTTACCCATGAACTTTTTTTTTTGCCTTCTTGAGTTCAACAACTAATTTGAATTTATTGTTTTGATGATCAATCATTTTTTTTTGCACTCATCTTCTTGTTAAATATATCATAGATGCAGCGGGAATAAATTATGCAAAAATAAAGAATAAATTACAATTTGATTACTTGAGATTAGGGGTGTTCATAAGTCGGTTTTGGTTAAAATCAAAATCAAATTAATTAATTTAATTAATTTTTTAATTATTAAGATCAAATCAAATATAATACATATTCATCAATTTTTTTATTATCGATTTTGTTCGATATTTTGATTTGTAAAAAATCTAATGATATTTCTCTCTTTTATTAATTTTTTTCTATGATTAAGAAAGATTTTTTCCACTCTTACTCAACTTATAATTTATTATTACCCTTTTATTATAAAAATTATAATTTTTCATAATCTTACCCCTAATAAATATCTTTAAAAAAATGTAACTCTTTAATATTTTTTTGATTTTGTAAAATTCACTCCATTTAAATATGGGTAAAATTGAAAAAACATCATTAGTGTCTTCTCGATTATGTAAAATACCACTTATTTTGAAACAAAGTTAAAAGGTTAAAACACCACTTATTTTGAAATTGAGTGAGTATTTTTTAACTTTTGAAAAATAATTTTTATTACTCCCATAAAAAACACTTATTTTCTTTCAAAAATTTGGCCAAATACCTCACTTTTTACAATAAAAACTTTTTAAAAAGAAAAAAAATACTTTGGACCTCCCAAAAACTTAATCAAACAAACTATAAAACTGGATTTGAATCAAAATATAAATTAAATCATATTACATAAATTCAAATTATGAATAAATTTAAATTTGATTATGTGTGTATTTCCCTCTGTTCCAAATTAACAGTTACTTTAACTTAAAATATTTGGTTCTGAATAATTTTCAATTTGAAATTTAAAATTAAAGTTGACAACTATTTCAACTATATCCTTAGTCGCATAGTATTTAAGAAGAAAAATTAATATACTTTTATTAACATAATAAAAGCTATAATTTAATAAATTATACATTGTATTTTTACTTTTTTTAATGAGTAAGGAAAGGACTAATTAAGCAACCGATAAAATGGGTCAGAGGGAATATAAAAATTGTGAGTTATCAACTAATATTAGAAATTAATATTTCAAAATGTCACTTAACTTTTAAAATCTATGTAGCAAAGTCGTTGGATTTCTTTTTTGACTCTCAAATAGGGCATTTCTCTTAAAAAATCACTCAATCAAATTTATCATTAAAAAAATTTGACATGAAAAAATAAATTATTTTTTATGTCATATAAACATGGACCATAAATAAATAAAATTAAAGAAAAGTCATTTCTTATACCCGACCTACTCACCTACAAATCAAAATAGATTTCATCCCTGTCTATTCTCAGTTTATTTTTAATTCGATTTCTAAATATTAATTTTTATTTATTTTTAAATACAAAATCGAGTATAATTGAGTGACCTTTTGGTTTCGAATATAATTTATTAAAACTATACTACTCTATGTTCGGTTGGTCAACTTAACTTCTCCTCATTATTGGTACTTTGATTCCACGTGGCACTGACTTATTTCGATTATGTGTTCGATATAATTTTACCTCATATACCAAGCAAAATAAGGGACTTCAAAAATGTGCAGTATCTTCCTCTATAAAAACTCGTTTTTAAGTTCAACTTTCAAATATTGATATCGTGATTTAATTCATATTGTATTTCTTGACCTTGTTATAAATTTAATTGTACCAATTTTTGGTAAACACTCGGTATCATGACCGAAAGATGGTTACCAGAAAGATTTAAATTTACAATAGCTTTCAATTCTCCAACATCTGATGGAAACTTTTCCCTCTATAAAATTTCATGAAAAATTTAGAGGAATTGAAAAAAAATATTTAATTTTCTAACAAAGTCGATCTATTTACTTTTGTAAAAAAATACCTACTTTTGAAGGATTGAAACTGAGGTATTCATTGGCTTTTTTTAGTTCTAAATTAAAAAATTTATTTTTTCTATGAGCATATTGCTAAATTGAACTGCAAAATTTGTTGTTTCATAAACCAACAAAGTGGTCGGTTTTATATTAAAAATAAATTAAAATTAATATTCATAAATTGAATTAAAAAGATTATGAAAATAGACATAAATAAAACTCATTTTGATTTGTGGTTGGGTGGGTCTAATATAAGAAATAAATTTTCTTTATTTTTATTTATTTTGGGTCCATGTTACATGGTGTAAAAAGTAATTTCTTTTGTCATATCAAACTATTTTATAGTAAATTTAATTGAGTAATTTTATTTTAAAAATTATATTTTGAATTGAGAAATTTTATTAATACCAAAAATTTTTTTAATAACTTTACTATAGAAATTCGCATAATTACAATAACCTTTTAAAATATCTAACTCCTAATACTAGTGTATCTCCACATTGTATAGCCATTATTACTCAACACTTAACTACTGGTGTTTCAATAACATCAAACAAAGGTGGAGCTATAATTTTGAATGTGGATTTGGTAGAATTCAATGCCCCAAAAATTTAAGAATTCCTTGTTTAAATATTCACTCAGTATGTATTTTTTTTTTCAATTCATGTGATATATTTTTTATTTTACTCAATTCTAAGAAAAATGACATGTTTTTATATTTAGTAATAATTTAATATTAAAATATTCATTTTCACCTTTAGTGAGATGATTTATAGTCACACAAACATCTATGATTTATTTTAGATCTCAAATTTCAATAGTCTTTTTATATATCTTAAACTCCGTACCAAGTCAAAATACATCACATAAATTGGGACGGAGGAAGTATAAATAATTTATTAAAAATATAAAAAGTATTTTTAGGCTAAATATATAAATAACCCCTTCAATTTGTCCCCCGTCTTTTATTTTAACACTCCATTTTAGTCTTATTTCATTTTAACCCTCCAACTAGATGTTACACCCGTTAAATTCTTGACATTTAGATGGTCTATTCGCATGTTGGTTAAGAGTTTTAGGATACCGTACATGCTAGAAAAGGGCCGGGGGAAAGACCGGACAAGCGCCATTTTGAACCGTGGCAAGAGGAGGCCGGGCAGACCCCCTCCGCGACGGCCAACGTGCCACGGAAGGGCTGTCCAGGCTCAAGTATATAAACCCCTCCACTTTGGTTTTATTTCATTTCAACATATAATTTCCAGCAGAAACGAAGGGGAACAGGGGAAAACGAGGGTTCCTTATAAATATTCATTCAATTACGCCGTCAAACGTAGTCCAAACTCAAATTAACCTCGGATACCGAAGTATAAAGCTGCAGAGAACATTCATGCGGAGTTAGTTTCGTGAAATTCGTCCGGCGAATCGGCGACCCGCCGAGTCAAGGTAAGTGGAATTACTCCAAACTAGTGTTAATATACTCTTAGCCCTAAAGTGAGTATTTCTCCCTTCTGGACTTCCGAGAAATAATGAGTTTCCGGCTGTTTTCCGATAAGTCAAAGTTTGGGCTATATATATAATCAAAGTAGCATTTTCTTCTGGAATATTGATAAATTTAGTTCTAATTGCTATGAATGTGAATACAGTTGGAAGAAATAGCTGAATATTGGCCGAGTTACGCCAGTTAGCCAGAAAGCCGACAACTGAGGTATGTAAAGTCAGTTTCTTCGATAAGTTAGTTATTCTAGTATAGTAAAATAGAATAAATTCCAGGAGGAAGTTCCATAAGCCGAGTATTAAGTATGTTTGTATTATTATGCCATATTCAAAATAAAAGTCAGTAAATTTGTACCAAACAACGAGATATCAATCCAGACTCAGAATCAGATTCAGTCTAATTCAACCAGAGATTCAGAATAGAATATCAGAACATGAACAGTATTAACAGATTTATTATACATGTTATATGTGATTATCGTTGTTTGTTGAGACCTGATTGTTTTATGTGGGCACCCTTAGAGCTTCCTTGCCGCCCCAGGGTTAATAGTTGTGTCTACTCGCCCGCCAGAGGGTGAGGACACGTCACTCCAAGGAGTGGCATGCCATCCGCAGTAGGACGAAGATGGGATGCAGCATTCCCCATAGCAGGCTGATCAGCATTATAGCATACCCTGTCGAGCGCTTGCGCCCAGGGCACAGATTACAGATTATAGATACAGATCTCATACTACAGTTACAGGAGTCCTCCGGACTCAGATATAGTTATAGTCAGGGGCCCAGAGAGCCCAAGCTGCATACCCAGGGGGCCGGCGGGGTGCTCGTAGTTATTAGGTAAGTGGAGTGAATTTATTCTTTGGATGGCAACCCGGGTAGGGGTATATAGATTGCGTGTTGATTGGCACCTTCCGGCTTATGGGGGCTGGTATAGGTTCTTGTATGCTATGTATATATATATATATATATATATATATATATATGTTACTTATTAAATTGATAAATAGCAGGACGCCGCATCGACAGGTATGATTCTTATCTTCTCTCCAGTACAGTTAAGTTCAGTACAGATTCTGCCATCCCAGACAGTCTTAGCCATCTTCTGTTACTCAGTAACTATCAGTATTACTGTCTATTTTCAGTTATGTATAGTTATTTCTTTGCATACTCGATACCAGTGGTATTGACGCCCGTTTGGGGGTGCTGCATTACTTGCCTGCAGGTACTCATAGACGAGGAGCCGATCCCTCGTAATTCTAGCCAGCACACAGAGTCATCAGCTCCTATCATCCGAAGCTTGACAGCTAGAGGTTTATTTCTCTTTTTATTGTACAGTACGGGTAGGCCGAGGCCCTGTCCCGACCATCTTATTATCATTCTTAGAGGCTTGCAGATTGTATATTCCTTATGGTTAGCTGTACCGGTCGTGCGAGGCCGTGTGTATGTTTTAGTTTGTTTATGATGGCCGCGTGGGGCCTTATTCAGTTAATAGTTGGTGACCTTGTCGGTCACAGAGTAGTTTAGTATTTGATTCAGCGTTTCATTGAAACTAGTCCGCATGGTGGCCTTGTCGGCCTGCATAGGTTCCTTTAAATTACTGTTGTTCTGGTTAGCTGTTGTTATCTTACGGGTGGCTATAGGCCTAGTTGGCCGGAGGCTGTATTTACAGCCTTTATATAGCCCATTGGTTCCATGAATCCCGACTTAGAGCCAGCCTGGCACCAGAAATGCTTAGGCTCAGTAGTCCAGCAGTCCAGGTCTTAGTGGGGCACCAAGTGCCAGTCATGCCTCCCAAGATAGGGCGTGACAAACTTGATATCAGAGCCGGTCGTATCCTAGGGAGTCTGCAAGCCGTGCTAAGTAGAGTCTTGTCTATGGATGTGTTGTGCACCACATACCATAGGCAGGAGGCTGCAAGGCATAATAGGATGGTTACTCTTTTTTCATATTCAGTCGTGCCATAGAGCAGTACAGTATAGAGTTCGGTCCCTAAAACTTATCATACTCTTTGTTTACAGATAAAATGGCAGACCAGCGACATCCTGTCACAGGTAGAAGACTGGATACTGCAGCAGGAGAAGGCACCAGTAGGATGCCTCAGCCTTGTTTAGAATCAACCCAATCTGAGGGTGATACAGAGGCGTCATCTCGACCTTCTCAGCAGTCCCCACCCCACCAGGAGCCACTCGGGACGACACTGCCTCTGACAGTTCCTGTACCCACACCATCCGACCAAGAAATTTAAAGTGCAATAGTTATGTTGGCACAAATGATGGCTACTCAGCGCCAGTCAGTGCCACCCATAATAGCAGAGTCATCAGGTGGGCCTGACAGTTCGAGGGTCCGAGAATTCTTGGCACTAGGTCCCCCACAGTTCACAGGGTCGGATCAGGCAGAGGACCTCCAGGACTTCCTGGATCAGATGCAGAGAATCTTCCAGGTCATGCATGTGACATCCACAGAGTCGGTTGAGTTGGCAGTATTCCGGCTGCGGGATATTGCTGTGTTGTGGTACGAGAGTTGGGAATGGTCTCGAGGGATAGATGTTGCCCCTCCGACCTGGTCCAACTTTTCAGAGGCTTTCCTGGATCGTTATCTACCACGGGAAATTCGACAGGCCCAAATGGACCAGTTTTTACACTTGGAGCAGGGGACAATGAGTGTACGAGAATATGCCCTGCAATTCGATTCCTTGGCCCGCTATGCTCCAGCCTTTGTGGACACCACGCCATCTAGAGTCCACCAGTTTTATTATGGGTCTGAACCTGGAGTATATTGAGGCATGCATGACAGCTACACTGCGGGAAGATATGGATATTGCTCGGGTGCAGGCTTTTGCCCAGACTATTGAGGGTCTTAGACAGCGGCAACAGGATAGCAGACGAATAAATCAGGAGAAGCGTCGCAGGGATAGATCAGATGAGATACAGGGGGAGATCTGGAGAGGGCCTAGGCCACAATTGTCAGATAGGCCACCTAGACCCCCACCTCGATCACAATAGCAGAGGGGTAGATTCAGTCGTAGGGGACAGCCAGAGTCCGGCGGCAGTTCTCGAACGGTAGATTCACCTCAGTAGAGGAGGGCAGAGAAGAGCAGGTACACACCCCCACCTTGCCCTATTTGCAGCCGACCCCACACTGGAGCTTGCAAATATTGCTCCATAGGGTGTTATATATGCGGGCAGGAGGGTCACGTGATGAGAGACTATCCAGCCAGGGGTCAGGGTAGCTAAGATAGACAGGACAGGGCATCAGCAGGGCCGCGAGCTCCAGCAGCCTTGACTGGGCGTAGGCCCTCAGTCTCAGCAGGTAGAGGCCGAGACAGATCAGGGGCCTCTAGTTCATGTACGGGCTCAAGCCGTACCTATGCATTACCAGGGAGGTAGGACTTAAAGGCGTCTCCAGATATGGTAACAGGTGTGATGACTATCTGCTCACACCCTGCTTATGTATTGATTGATCCAGGGTCTACTTTGTCCTATGTTACCCCATTTATGGCTCGAAAGTTTAGTGTTGCACCAGAGTTGCTTCAGCAACCCTTTTCAGTATCTACACCCGTCGGTGACTCCATCATAGCCAGAAGGGTGTATCGAGGGTGTACAGTGGAGGTTGTTGATCGTCAAACTACAGTAGATCTGGTAGAATTAGAGATGATTGATTTCGATGCCATTATGGGTATGGATTGGTTAGTGTAGTGCTATGCTAATGTAGAATGCTGGACCAAGACGGTCTGATTCCACTTTCCAGGGGAGGCAGTACGAGAGTGGAAGGGTAGTACAGCTACGCCAAAAGGTAGGTTTATTTCCTACCTTCAGACGAGGAAGTTGATAGCTAAGGGATGCATTTACCACATAGTCAGAGTCCAGGATGTTCGCGTAGAGTCTCCGACTCTCTAGTCTGTTCCAGTGGTTAATGAATTCCTCGACGTATTCCCAAACGAGCTACCTGGTATTTCCCCAGAGAGAGAAATAGATTTTGCAATTGATTTGCTACCAGGCACTCAGCCCATATCAATTCCTCTTAATCGTATGGCTCCTGCTGAACTCAGAGAATTAAAGGAGTAGCTGAAAGATCTGTTAGATAAGGGCTTTATCAGGCCGAGTACTTCACCTTGGGGTGCGCCAGTTCTATTTGTGAGAAAGAAGCACGGCTCCCTCCGCATGCGTATAGACTACCGGCAGTTGAACAAGGTTACAGTCAAGAATAAGTATCCGCTTCCCAGAATAGATGATTTGTTTGATCAGTTACAGGGGGCCAGATATTTCTCCAAGATTGACTTAAGATCCGGATATCATCAGGTTCGAGTTCGTGAAAGGGACATTCCAAAGACTGCCTTCAAGACCAGATACGACCATTTTGAATTCCTAGTTATGTCCTTTGGGCTGACGAATGCTCCCGTAGTATTCATGGACCTGATGAACAACATCTTCAGACCATACCTGGACCTGATCGTGATAGTGTTTATTGATGATATTCTGGTGTATTCTCGCTCAGAGGCAGACCACCAGGATCATTTTTGGACAGTGCTCCAGATTCTCAGGGACTGTCAGCTGTACGTCAAGTTCTCTAAGTGTGAATTTTGGCTGAACTCAGTAGCTTTCTTGGGGCATATTGTGTCGGATGCTGGTATACAGGTAGACACGCAGAAAATAGAAGCAGTAAAAACGTGGCCTAGACCTACCACTCCGACCGAAGTCCGCAGTTTTCTATGATTAGCAGGGTGCTACAGAAGATTTGTTGAGGGATTCTCCACCATAGCGGAACCTCTGACTAAGTTGACGCAAAAAGCAGTAAAGTTTCAGTGGACGGAGGCATGTGAGTAGAGTTTCCAGGAATTGAAAGACGGGTTGACCTCCGCCCCAGTGTTAGCATTGCCAGAAGGTACAGAGGGTTATATAGTTTATTGTGACGCTTCAGATGTTGGGTTAGGATGCATGTTGATGCAGCATGATAAAGTAATTACTTATGCTTCCAGACAGCTGAGGAAACACAAAAAGAATTATCCTACCCGCGACCTGGAACTAGCCTCAGTGATCCATGCTCTAAAGATATGGAGACATTACTTGTATGGAGTCCATGTGGATATTTTCACCGATCATAAGAGTCTACAATATATCTTCACTCAGAGAGAGTTGAATTTGCGGCAGAGCCACTAGTTGGAATTGTTGAAAGATTATGATGTAAATATTTTGTACCAAACCAGAAAGAGCCAACGTGGTAGCAGATGCCCTTAGTCGCAAATCTATGGGGAGTTTGGCATACTTGCAGCCTGAGCAGCGGGAGTTGGCCAGAGAAATACACCAGTTAGCCAGTTTAGCCGTTTGTGTAGCAGAAATAGAGGACAACAGAGCGGTAATTCAGAATACCGTAGTGTCGTTGTTAGTTGTGGAGGTAAAGGAACAACAATATGAAGATCCTGACCTGGGTCAGCTTAAAGACAGAGTTCAACAAGGAAAAGCGCCGGATTTTCAAGTAACTGAGGATGAAGTGTTGCAATGTAAAGGCCGCCTTTGTGTTCCAAATATTTCAGGGCTTCGCCAGCAGATTATGAGCGAGGTATATTACGCCCGCTATTCTCTCCACCCAGGTGCGACGAAAATGTACCACGATATTAAAGAAATCTACTGGTGGCCAGGTATGGAGAGGGAAATAGCAGAATTCATAGTCCAGTGTCCTAATTGCCAGCAAGTAAAAATAGAACACCAAAAATCAGGCGGATTGACTCAAGACATAGCTGTGCCTCTTTGGAAGTGGGAGGCAGTAAATATGGATTTTGTAGCAGGATTAACCCGTACCAGGCATAGAAATGACTCGATTTGGGTAATTGTTGACAGACTGACAAAATCAGCCCATTTTCTACCAGTAAGGGCTACTTTCTCTGCTGAAGATTATGCTGAGTTGTATATCAGAGAAATAGTCAGACTGCACGATGTTCCAGTATCCATCATCTCTAACAGAGGGGCACAATTTATAGCTAAATTTTGGCAATCATTTCATAGAGTCCTGGGAACACAGATTAACCTGAGCACAGCTTTCCACCCTCAGACAGATGGGCAGGCAGAACGCACTATTCAGACACTCGATGATATGTTACGAGCATGTGTATTGGACTTTGGAGGTAGTTGGGATAAGCATATACCACTTATTGAGTTTTCTTATAATAATAGTTACCACTCAGCTATCCAAATGGTGCCCTATGAGGCTTTGTATGGGCGAAAATGCAGATCGTCGGTTGGCTGGTTTGAAGTAGGAGAGTCAGTGCTGATCGGGCCGAATATTATTCATCAGTCAGAAGAAAAGGTAAAGCTTATCAAAGAACGCCTATTGACTACTCAGAGCCGCCAGAAATCGTATGTTGATATGCGGCGCAGAAACCTGGAATTTAATGTGAATGACTGGGTGTTTTTGAAAGTTTCTCCATTGAAAGGGGTGATGAGATTCGGCAAGAAAGGTAAGCTCAGCCAGAGATTTGTTGGGCCTTATCAGATTCGTCGAAGAATCGGCCAAGTGGCATACGAGTTGAACTTGCCTCCAGAATTAGGGTCTGTCCATCTAGTTTTCCACGTGTCCATGCTAAGGAAGTGTATAGGGGATCCCTCCCGAATCGTTCCAGTCCAAGATATTCAGGTTACAGAAGAGTTGGCGTATGAAGAAGTTCCAGTAGCCATACTAGACCGACAAATTTGTAGATTGAGAACTAAAGATGTTGCTTCGGTCAAAGTATTATGGCGTAACCAAACCGAGAGGAAATGACTTGGGAGACAGAAGAAGATATGAAAGCAAGATATCCCCAGTTATTTCAGACTTGGCCAGCTAGAGGTATGTTGTTATTACTGTTGCTTTATATTTATGTGTATAAGTGATATGCTAACTTCAGTTTAGTGAAATGAATGTTGTAGCATTGTGTGGAGTACTTGTATTGGACTTTTCTGCATTTCAGGATTTTTGAGATAGTCCATATTACAGGAAAAACTTTACGGAAATTTTTCTAGAATAAGTCAAGTAAGTTGAAATTCTTGCAAGTAGAAGTTTACATTGAGGACGAATGTTCTTAAGGGGGGGAGGATGTTACACCCCGTAAATTCTTGACATTTAGATGGCCTATTCGCATGTTGGTTAAGAGTTTTAGGATACCGTACATGCTAGAAAAAGGCCCGGGGGTGGAGACCGGACAAGCACCGCATCGAACCATCACAAGAGGAGGCCGAGCAGACCCCCTCCGCGATGGCAACGTGCCACGGAGGCCGTCCCTCCGCGATGGCAATGTGCCACGGAGGCCGTCCCTCCGCGATGGCCAACGTGCTACGGAGGGGCTGTCCAGGCTCAAATATATAAATCCCTCCACTTCGGTTTTATTTCATTTCAACATATAATTTCCAGTAGAAACGAAAGGGAATAGGGGAGAACGAGGGTTCCTTATAAATATTCATCCGATTACGCCGTCAAACGCAGTCCAAACTCAAATTAACCTCGGATACTAAAGTATAAAGCTGCAGAGAACATTCCTGTGGAGTTAGTTTCGTGAAATTCATCTGGTGAAGTGGCGACCCACCGAGTCAAGGTAAGTGGAATTACTCCAAACTAGTGTTAATATACTCTTAGCCCTAAAGTGAGTATTTCTCCCTTCTGTACTTCCGAGAAATTGCGAGTTTTCGGTTGTTTTTCGATAAGTCAAAGTTTGGGCTATATATATAATCAAAGTGGCATTTTCTTCCAGAATATTGATGAATTTAGTTCTAATTGTTATGAATGCGAAAACAGTTGGAAGAAATAGCTGAATATTGGCCGAGTTACGCCAGTTAGCCGGAAAGCCGACAACTGAGGTATGTAAAGCCAGTTTCTTCGGCAAGTTAGTAATTCTAGTATAGTAAAATAGAATAAATTTCAAGAGGAAGTTCCAGAAGTTGAGTATTAAGTATGTTTGTATTATTATGCCATATTCAGAATAAAAGTTAGTAAATTTGTACCAAACAGCGAGATATCAATCCAGACTCAGAATCAGATTCAGTCTAATTCAGCCAGAGATTCAAAATAGAATATCAGAACATGAACAGTATTATCAGATTTATTATACATGTTATATGTGATTATCATTGTTTGTTGAGACCTGATTATTTTATGTGGGCACCCTTAGAGCTTCCTTGCGGCCCCAGGGTTAATAGTTGTGTTGACTTGCCCGCTAGAGAGTGAGGATACGTCACTCCAACGAGTGACATGCCGTCTGCAGTAGGACGAAGATGGGATGCAGCATTCCCCATAGTAGGCTGATCAACATTATAGCATACCCTGTCGAGCGCTTGCGCCCAGGGCACAGATTACAGATTACAGATATAGATCTCATATTATAGTTACAGGAGTCCTCCGGACTCAGATACAGTTATAGTCAAGGGCCCAGAGAGCCCAAGCTGCATACCCAGGGGGCCGACGGGGTGCTCGTAGTTATTAGGTGAGTGGAGTGAATTTATTCTTTGGATGGCGACCTGGATAGGGGTGTATAGATTGCGTGTTGATTGGAACCTTCCGCCTTATGGGGGTTGGTATAGGTTCTTGTATGCTATATATATATATATATGTATAGTTTACTTATTAAATTGATAAATAGCAGGACACCGCATTGACAGGTATGATTCTTATCTTCTCTCCAGTACAGTTAAGCTCAGTACAGATTTTGCCATCCCAGAAAGTATTAGCCAACTTCTGTTACTCAGTAACTATCAGCATTACTGTCTATTTTCAATCATGTATAGTTATTGCTTTGCATACTTGGTACCAGTGGTACTGACGCCCGTATGGGGGCGCTGCATTACTTGCCTACAGGTACTCATAGACGAGGAGTCGATCCCTTGTAATTCCAGCCAGCACACAGAGTCATCAGCTCCTGTCATCCAAAGCTTGACAGCTAGAGGTTTATTTCTCTTTTTGTTGTACAGTACAGGTAGGTCGGGGCCCTGTCCCGACCATCTTATTATCATTCCTAGAGGCTTGCAGATTGTATATTCCCTGTGGTTAGCTGTACCAGTCGTGTGAGGCTGTGTCTATGTTTTAGTTTGTTTATGATGGACGCGTGGGGCCTTATTCAGTTAAAAGTTGGTGACCTTCCCGGACGCATGGGGCCTAATTCAGTTAAAAGTTGGTGACCTACCCGTACTATACAACAAAAGGAACTGAACTACACCTCTGAAATTCAGTCTCCAGATGACAGGAGCTGAATACTCAATCGCTGACGGGAATCACGTAGTATCGCCTGCTCGTCTATGAGTACCTACAGGCAAGTAATGCAGCGCCCCACCGGGCGTCAGTACTGCTGGTACTTAGTATGTAAAGCAATAACTTAAAGCAAAGTCTAAAAACAACAATGTAACTGATGAACTGAAGTAGGAAGAATTAGATTAACTGCCTGATACTGTAAGTCATACCTTTTCTCATTTATACTGGAAGGAAATAGGAGTCATACCTGGAGACATATCCATCTACTGCTGATCTACTCGTATCTAACGTAATATGGCATAACATGAAATAGCATAACATGGCACACACAAACCTTACCCGGCCCCCATAAGCCAGGAGGTACAACCAGCACAGAATCTACACCCCTACCCCGGTCATCCCATCTTCTATAATGGCTGTAAGCACCCTGCCGGTCCCCTGGGTATGCACTTGGGCTCGCTGAGCCCCTGACTATAACTGTACCTGAGTCCGAAGGACTCCTGAATCAACACTCGGGCGTATCCGCTCGACGGGGGTGTATAAAAGCCGACCAAGGCAAAATATGGGGAAACTGGCATCCCATCTTCGTCCCCTGGGGGACGGCATGCCACTCCGTAGAGCGACGTATCCTCGTCCTCTGGCGGATGAGTCGATACAGCTATTAACCCTGGAGCGGTCATGGATGCTAGGTAGTTCAACCCCAAGCAATACAACGGTCTCAACTAGTAATACTGTCTGCATATCTCAAATGCTGAGGCTAATAGGGGTAAAGTATCGTATACAGTACATGCTGAACTAATGATAGTAATCTGTACGTATTTAATACGTGCTGAGGCTGGTAAATATGTATATATGAATATAGTCTCCTGCCAAACTGTACTGGGGCAAATGCTATACAAGATAGTGTTTCTGCTGAAAACTATCCTGTTTACTGAGTTTCTGTATTAACATGATTTACTATTCCTAACATGCGTTCTAAACTTTATTTTAGCCTGCCATTCTATTTCTGAAGTGCTTTGCGGATATTGCATCACATACTGAGCATACTGGGCAGTTTCTAACACTTGTGTTAGAATCTATGTCGTACTAGTAAGTTTCACGCAAGTTACAACTCGATGATTCTCATATCGTATCAACATTCTCAATAAACGTAACACTCAACTTCTGAACATTCTACTGGTCTGTAAATTACTACACTGTACCGATATTACTTAACTTGCCGAGGGAACTAGCTTTACATACCTTATCCTTGAATTATTCATCTGTCGGACGGGACTCGGCCGGTACTTCAACTATTTTCTCCCAACTGCATTCATAAATATGTCAATCAATACTAAATACAACTTTACTTTAAAGAGTAACGTCACTTTCGATATACTTTATAGCCCGAACTTAGGCTTATCGAAAGACGATCGAAAACTCGCTATTTTTCAGCGGTCCAGAAGGGAGAAATATTCACTTTACAGCTAGGAACACATAGACACTAATTTAGAGCAATTCCACTTACCTTAGCTCGGTGGCTCGACGATTCGTCGGCCGTATTTTACGAAACTGAATCCATAGGAATGCTCTCTGCTGCTAAATACCTCAGTATCTGGAGTTAATTTGAATTTGGGCAACATTTAGCAGCGTAATCGGACGAAAATTGTAATGTTTCCTTCGTTCTTACTTCTCTCTGCCACTCACCCTCTGTTTTCTGGAAATAATTGTGTGGTTAAATGATTTTAAACCGAAGTGGCCTTTATATACTTGGGCCTGGACAAGGCCAACGTGTCACGGAGCCAACGCGGAGGACTCTCCTCCGTGACACGCTGCCATCGCGGAGGGGTTCTACCTCGGCTCCTTCCGCGATGGTTCGACAGGTTTCTCGTCCGATCTTTTCCCGGGCCTTTCTCCGGCACGTATGGACTTCAAATATGCTTAACCAACGTGCGAATAGGTCGTCTAGGTGCCATGAATCCTACGGGGTATAACATTCTCCCCCCCTTAAGAACATTCGTCCTCGAATGTACACTGTTATCTATAGGACTACTTACTTTACTTTCTAGAAAAATTTCGGCAGAGTTTTCCCTATAATATGGACTATAGCAAAAACCTGAAATGCAGAAAAGTCCAACACAGGTGCTGCACATAATAGTCTAGGATCCACTGGATAACTAAGTATCAATCTTTCTCACAACTATAAGGTACTGCATAAGTAATAATACGGACATACCTGTCGCCTGACTAGGTCTGAAATAGGTGAGGGTATCTGGCTTTCATATCTTCTTCAGCTTCCCACGTCATTTCTTCCCGGTTCCTGTTACGCCACAATACTTTGACAGATGCAACATCTTTAGTCCTCAGCCTGCGAATCTGTCTGTCTAAGATAGCTACGTGAACCTCTTCATATGTTAACTCTTCTGTGACCTGGACATCTTGAACTGGAACTACTGTAGAAGGGTCCCCTACGAACTTTCTTAACATAGAGACATGAAATACTGGGTGAACAGATGCTAACTCTGGAGGCAAGTTCAATTCGTATGCAACTCGGCCTATTCTTCGCCGAATCTGATATGGCCCAATGAATCTCGGGCTAAGCTTGCCTTTCTTGCCAAACCTCATTACCCCTTTCATCGGGGACACTTTCAGATATACCCAGTCATTTACCGCAAATTCTAGGTTTCTGCGCCGCATATCTGCATAAGACTTCTGGCGGCTCTGAGCAGTTAGTAAACGTTCTCGGATAAGCTTTATCTTTTCCTCAGACTGCCAAACAATGTCTGGGCCAACCAATGCTGATTCTCCTATTTCAAACCAGCCCACCGGTGATCTACATTTTCGCCCGTATAATGCCTCGAAAGGCGCCATCTGGATAGCTGAATGATAACTGTTATTATAAGCAAATTCGATTAACGAAAGATGCTCATCCCAGCTACCCCCAAAATCTAGCACACACGCTCGTAGCATGTCTTCGAGCGTCTGAATTGTACGTTCAGCCTGCCCATCGGTCTGAGGATGGAATGTTGTGCTCAAGTTAATCTGCGTTCCCAAACCTTTCTGAAACGACTGCCAGAATCTAGCTGTGAATTGTGCTCCTCTATCTGAAATGATGGATACTGGCACTCCATGCAATCTAACTATTTCTCTGATATATAATTCGGCATAATCCTCAGCTGAGAAGGTAGCCCTCACTGGCAGGAAATGAGCTTATTTGGTCAGCCTGTCAACTATTACCCAAATGGAATCATTTCTGCGTCTAGTACGGGGTAACCCTGTTACAAAATCCATGTTTATCACTTCCCATTTCCACATAGGTACCGTTATATCTTGCGTCAAACCGCCCGGTTTCTGGTGCTCTGCTTTCACCTGCTGACAATTAGAACATCTGGATACAAATTCAGCTATCTCAACTTTCATACCTGGCCACCAGTAGATGTCTCTGATGTCGTGGTACATTTTGGTCGCTCCTGGATGAAGGGAATAGCGAGCGTGATGTACCTCATGCATGATCCGCCCGCGACCCTGAAATATTCGGGACACAGAGGCGGCCCTTACAGCGTAGCACATCATCCTCGGTTATCTGAAAATTTGACTCCTTACCTCTCTGAATTCTATTTTTGAGTTGGACTAAATCAGAATCCTCGTACTGTCGTTCTTTTACCTCTGTAACTAATGATGACACAGCAGAATTTTGAATTACTGCTCTATTATTTTTTGTTTCCATTACTCGAACGGCTAGATTAGCTAACTGATGAATTTCTTTGGCTAACTTCCGTTTCTCAGGTCGCAAATACGCCAAACTCCCCATTGACTTACGGCTCAGGGCATCTGCTACAACATTAGCTTTTCCAGGGTGATATAGAATATTCACATCATAATCTTTTAACAGCTCCAACTAGCGGCGTTGCTGTAGATTCAACTCCCTCTGAGTGAAAATGTACTGTAAACTTTTATGATCTGTGTAAATATCAACATGGACGCCGTACAGGTAGTGCCTCCACATCTTTAAGGCGTGGATTACTGCGGCCAATTCCAGGTCGTGGGTGGGGTAATTCTGTTCATGTTTCCTCAGCTGTCTGGAAGCGTATGCAATTACTCTACCATGCTGCATCAACACACAACCCAACCCAACACCTGACGCGTCACAATAGACTGAATAACCTTTTGTGCCTTCCGGCAACGCTAACACTGGGGCGGAGGTTAATCTGTCTTTCAGTTCCTGAAAGCTCTGCTCACATGCCTCTGTCCATTGAAACTTTGCTGCTTTCTGTGTCAATTTGGTCAGAGGTGTCGCAATGGTCGAGAACCCTTCAACGAACCTCCTGTAATATCCTGCCAATCCTAGGAAGCTACGAACTTCAGTTGGGGTGGTAGGCCTAGGCCATGACTTAACTGCTTCTATTTTCTGCTTGTCTACCTGTATACCAGCGTCTGAGACGATATGCCCTAAAAAGGCCACTGAGTTAAGCCAGAATTCACACTTAGAATATTTAGCATACAACTGGCGGTCCCTGAGGATCTAGAGCACTGTCCGCAAATGAGTTCGGTGATCTGCTTCAGAACGATAATACACCAGAATGTCATCAATGAATACTATCACGAACAAGTCCAGGAAAGGTCTGAAAATACTGTTCATCAGGTCCATGAAGACTGCTGGGGCATTCGTTAACCCGAAGGACATAACTAGAAATTCAAAATGTCCATACCGGGTCCTAAATGTTGTCTTAGGAATATCTTTCTCACGTACTCGGACCTGGTGATATCCGGACCGCAAGTCAATCTTAGAAAAGTATCTGGCTCCCTGCAACTGATCAAATAAGTCGTCAATTCTGGGGAGCGGGTACTTATTCATTACTGTAACTTTGTTTAGTTGCCGGTAATCTATACACATTCGGAGCGAGCCATCTTTCTTTCTCACGAATAAAACTGGCGCACCCCACGGTGAAGTACTCGGCCTGATAAAACCTTTATCTAACAAATCTTTCAACTGCTCCTTTAATTCTCTGAGTTCTGCAGGAGCCATACGATAGGGAGGAATTGATATTGGCTGAGTGCCTGGTAACAAGTCGATAGCAAAGTCTATTTCCCTTTCTGGGGGAATACCAGGTAACTCATCAGGGAACACATCAGGGAATTCATTCACCACTGGAACAGACTGGAGTGTCAGAGATTCTACTTGGACATCCTGAACTCTGACCAGATGGTAAATACATCCCTTAGATATTAACTTTCTCGCCTGAAGGTAGGAAATAAACCTACCTTTTGGCGTAGCGGTGCTGCCCTTCCACTCCCGCACTGCTTCTCCTGGGAAGTGGAATCGGGCCGTTTTGGTCCAACATTCAACGTTGGCAAAGCATGGTTCTAACCAATCCATACCCATTATGGCATCGAAGTCTATCATTTCTAACTCGACCAGATCTACTGTGGTCGGACGGTCAACAACCTCTACTGTACACCCGCGGTAGATTCGGCTAGCTATGATAGAGTCACCAACGGGCGTGGATACTAAGAAGGGCTGCTGTAATGATTCTGGTGCAATACTAAACTTTCGTGCCACAAATGGAGTAATGTAGGACAAAGTAGACCCTGGATCAATCAACACATAAGCAGGGTGTGAACAGATGGTTAACATACCTGTCACAACATCAGGCGACGCTTCTGAATCTTGCCTCCCTGGTAAAGCATATGTGCAGCTTGGACCCGCACCTGTACTGGAGGCCCCTGATCTGCCCCGACCCCTGCCTGCTGGAACTGAGGGCCTGCGCCCAGTCGAGGATGTTGTGGCTCATGATCCTGCTGATGCCCTATCCTGTCTATCCCGGTCCTCTTGACCTCTGGCTGGGAAAACTTTCATCAAATGGCCTTCTTGGCCACAAATATAACATGTGGTGGAGCCATATCTGCATGCTCCAGGATGGCGTCGACTGCATATAGGGCAAAGTGGTAGGGTATACCTACTCTGCTCTGCCCTCCTCTGTAATAGTGAATCTGCTATCTGCGAGCCTCTACCAGTCTCTGACTGCCCCCTGCGACTGAATCTAACCCCCTGGGACTGCGGTGGAGGCGGGGGCCTGGGCGGCCTATCTAACAATCGTGGCCTGGGTCCTCCCCGGGCCTCCCTCTGTAACTCAACTGGCCTGTCCCGGTGACGCTGTTCCTGACTGACCCTTCTGATCTCCCGTTGTCGCTGCCTGATGCCCTCAATATTTTGGGCAAATGCCTGAACTCGAGCAATGTCCATGTCCTCTCGCAGTGTGGCGGTAATACAAGTCTCAACATATTCTGGATTCAACCCCATGATGAAACGGTGTACTCTGGATGCCATGGTATCAACAAAGGCCGGTGCATACCGGGCTAAGGAATCAAACCGCAAGGAATATTCCCGAACACTCATGGCCCCCTGCTCTAGATGTAGGAACTGATCTACCCGAGCCAGTAATGTTGCCCCAAGTGGCTCCTGACGTGGTGGAGACTGTTGAGGAGGCTGGGACGATGCCTCTGTAGTGCCCTCTGATCGGGCTGTTTCTAAACGAGGGGGAGGCATCCTGCTAGTGCCTTCTCCTGTTGTAATATCTAAGCTCCGACCTGTGATAGGATGTTGCTGGTCTGACATTATCTGTAACCAAAGAATATAGTAAGCTTTCAGGGACTCAACTCTATATTACACCGCTCTACAGCATGACTAAATAAGAATAAAGGACAACCATCCTATCATGCCTTGCAGCCTCCTATCCATAGTATGTGGTGCACAACACATCCATGGACAGGACTCTACTTAGCACGGCTTGCAGACTCCCTGGGATACGACCTGCTCTGATACCAAGTTTGTCACACCCCGCCTTGGGGGGGGGTATGAGTGGCACCTGGTGCCCTACTGGGACCTGAACCGCTGGACTGCTAAGCCTGGGCACATCTGGTGCCTGGCTGGCTCTAACTCATATTTCTGGAAACAAAGGGCTATATAACGGCTGTAAACACAGCCCCCGGCCCATTGGCCTATAGCCTCCTGTACCTGTACTAACAGCTGACCGAAAACATATCAATTCAGGGAAACCTATGCGGGCCGACAAGGCCACCATGCTGTCTAGTTATCTGCAACTCAATCATAAAGTACTAAAAAGCTACGTGACCGGCAAGGTCACCACTACTGGCAAATTATGGCCCCACACGGCCATCATAAAAGAAAGAAAGAGTACTAATAGCTATACAACCGCACGGCCTCACACGACCGGCTCATCTGACCACAGGGAGATATATACAGACTGCAAGCCTCTAGGAATAGCAGTAGAAATGATCGGGATAGGGCCCCGACCTACCCGTACTATAAAACAAAAGGAACTGAACTACACCTCTGGAATTCAGTCTCCGGATGACAGGAGTTGAATACTCAACCGCTGACGGGAATCACGTAGTATCGCCTGCTCGTCTATGAGTACCTGCAGGCAAGTAATGCAGCGCCCCACCGGGCGTCAGTACTGCTGGTACTTAGTATGTAAAGCAATAACTTAAAGCAAAGTCTGAAAACAACAATGTAACTGATGAACTGAAGTAGGAAGAATTAGATTAACTGCCTGATACTGTAAGTCATACCTTTTCTCATTTATACTGGAAGGAAATAGGAGTCATACCTGGAGACATATCCCTCTACTGCTGATCTACTCGTATCTAACGTAACATGGCATAACATGAAATAGCATAACATGGCACACACAAACCTTACCCGGCCCCCATAAGCCGGGAGGTACAACCAGCACAGAATCTACACCCCTACCCCGGTCATCCCATCTCCTATAATGGTTGTAAGCACCCCGCCGGTCCCCTGGGTATGCACTTGGGCTCGCTGAGCCCCTGACTATAACTCTACCTGAGTCCGAAGGACTCCTGAATCAACACCCGGGCGTATCCGCTCGACGGGGGTGTATATAAGCCGACCAAGGCAAAATATGGGGAAACTGGCATCCCATCTTCGTCCCCTGGGGGACGGCATGCCACTCCGTAGAGCGACATATCCTCGTCCTCTGGCGGATGAGTCGATACAGCTATTAACCCTGGAGCGGTCATGGATGCTAGGTAGTTCAACCCCAAGCAATACAACGGTCTCAACTAGTAATACTGTCTGCATATCTCACATGCTGAGGCTAATAGGGGTAAAGTATCGTATACAGTACATGCTGAACTAATGATAGTAATCTGTACGTATTTAATACGTGCTGAGGCTGGTAAATATGTATATATGAATATAGTCTCCTGCCAAACTGTACTGGGGCAAATGCTATACAAGATAGTGTTTCTGCTGAAAACTATCCTGTTTACTGAGTTTCTGTATTAACATGATTTACTATTCCTAACATGCGTTCTAAACTTTATTTTAGCCTGCCATTCTATTTCTGAAGTGCTTTGCAGATATTGCATCACATACTGAGTATATTGGGCAGTTTCTAACACTTGTGTTAGAATCTATGTCGTACTAGTAAGTTTCACGCAAGTTACAACTCGATGCTTCTCATATCGTATCAACATTCTCAATAAACGTAACACTCGACTTCTGAACATTCTACTGGTCTGTAAATTACTACACTGTACCGATATTACTTAACTTGCCAAGGGAACTAGCTTTACATACCTTATCCTTGAATTATTCGTCTGTCGGACGGGACTCGGCCGGTACTTCAACTATTTTCTCCCAACTGCATTCATAAATATGTTAATCAATACTAAATACAACTTTACTTTAAAGAGTAACGTCACTTTCGATATAGTTTATAGCCCGAACTTAGGCTTATCGAAAGACGGTCGAAAACTCGCTATTTTTCAGCGGTCCAGAAGGGAGAAATATTCACTTTACAGCTAGGAACACATAGACACTAATTTAGAGCAATTCCACTTACCTTAGCTCGGTGGCTCGACGATTCGTCGGCCGTATTTTATGAAACTGAATCTGTAGGAATGCTCTCTGTTGCTAAATACCTTAGTATCTGGAGTTAATTTGAATTTGGGCAACGTTTAGCAGCGTAATCGGACGAAAATTGTAATGTTTCCTTCGTTCTTACTTCTCTCTACCGCTCACCCTCTGTTTTCTGGAAATAATTGTGTGGTTAAATGATTTTAAACCAAAGTGGCCTTTATATACTTGGGCCTGGACAAGGCCAACGTGTCACGGAGCCAACGCGGAGGCCTCTCCTCCGTGACACGCTGCCATCGCGGAGGGGTTCTGCCTCGGCTCCTTCCGCGATGGTTCGACAGGTTTCTCGTCTGATCTTTTCCCGGGCCTTTCTCCAGCACATATGGCCTTCAAATATGCTTAACCAACGTTCGAATAGGTCGTCTAGGTGCCATGAATCCTACGGGGTATAACATTTTCCCACCGAAATTTTTATGGTAAAATTTTAATGAGCCACAACGGTCACTCAAGAGGGAGTGTTATAAATATTATTACTGTGGATGTCCATAATTCCTAAATGCGATTTTCACATTTATTGATAGTAATACCCACACCACTACCTCTTCATTGATCTTCCACAAACTTATAATCTTCTTCATGTTCTGTTGGGATATATACTATTATCCATGTGTTTAGATATAGTATTTATTATAGAATAATTATTTATTTAATTTTAATAAAGATTTAAATAGATCATTTATTTGTCGATGTGACCTTTACTTATATAGTAGATGATTTAGTGTATAGAGTTTAGCTTATACACGAAACATTAAATCATCGATTTTTATAAGTATAAAGTTTATATATGCTCACAATCTAAGATGAAAATTGGACAAATTCATCGGTATGATTGTATCACAAGAATAAATATAATTTATCTTGATTATGAAAATGGTATAATTTCAACTTATTATGCTAGTATATTTTGTATGTATTGAACGCACAAGTAGAAATATTTGACTTAATAAAATAAATTCTATAGACCATTAAATGTACTTATACTCTTAATCTTGATATAATTATTATGATCAATGTAATTTGTTTGTCGTTTTGATCTATCAAAGGGTGAAATTCTTTCATAGTTATAATGTTCCCATAACATCCAAAGTACCACATTCATTCGGTACGACATTCATTCTCTACAATTGATTATGCAAAACATCGAAAGTAACATATTCATTTGTTGAATTGTTTGTGAGAATTATAACGTATAGCCTTAATGGAAGAAGAAAAAACAAATGCTTCCAGCCATTATGATCTATAACTGATAAATTATTTTATTTCCTACCATAACGTTTCATTCTCTAAACCTTTATATTTGGATGTCTTTTTATGGAATAAAACATATACACAGAAAAAAAATATTAACTCCTTAATTGACTTTCTTTCTAGAATACTCTATTCTTTCTAGACTTTCTTTCTTTGTGAATTTCTAGGCAATTGTATTTGTGCAACTCCAAACTTTCAGCCACGAGTGCACGTGTTTGGAAGAGCTGTGGAACCTTGAGGAGTGACCGTCCTTAATGATTTGCAACGAAGTCAGGCCGAAATTGCTTTCAAGGCAGTGACTTGCACAACACAATGTTTGTATAAATTATTTACCATTGTATTAATTCCTATTCTATATCGATATAATAATATTTTTCGTACAATAGTGAACCTAGCTTTTAGTCTAGAAACATTATGAAATCGTAGACATTTCTAGTCCACTCTCTCCAAATTAATTGTCACATATAACAACTCAATTCAATAAGTATTAAAGATTTCGGGTTAGTAACATTATAATTCCAAAATTGTCTAGGTCATGTCTTATATCTAATGTTAATTTTATAACTAGTTCTCATGTTCCTAATAGGAATAAAATAACCACTAAATGATGTAGTGAGATGATTTTTTTTTTTGAAAACTCCAGGATAACCCGCAGCCGCTACAACCTCTACCACAGCCTCTGCTCTTTGGGTGAGCATTCTGTAGTGAGCACTTTGTGCGCACTGGATAAACCCCCCACTGTGTAATAGCCTGCAAACCACATAGGGGATGTGAACCACACTAGTTAAGCCTTTTGCGACAGGCTCGACTCAGAAGGCATTGAGGAAGGATTGAACCCAGGTTATCCGTGTGGTTAACCATCCTCCAAACCAGCTGAGTCACACCCTTGAGTGCGTAGTAAGATGAATTTAAGTTGTATTTTTTTAATAAGAAGTCTCGAATTGAAATTCTAAAGATAAAAAATCTCCTATATGGATTCTCTTTTATAATAGTTGTGAATTTTAATTAATCAATCAATGAATATCGATTACTAGATGCTTAATTAAATAAATATAGAAATAAAATAAGTGTACCATTTCCATAAAAATCTTCACCAAATTAATATGATTCGTGATGACCATAGTAGTTTCTTGTGAAGCTTCAATCTTAATTACTTGACTCATAGATCCACTTCCTCTAGGAAATCTCCTGTCATACTCGTCTTCATTCAGAAAATTTGTTGCACCATCGATGTTGGGCAACCAAAGTGACTCTCCCATTTGAGCCATTTCAAGAAGCTCCTCCATAGCTGTCATTGCTAGCTTAATAATAGATGGCTTTGAAATGCGATCAACCTTGTTGTAATAGAGAACAAAAATTATTGAGTTTGAGTTCTATATACTATTAGCAGTGCAAAAATATTTAATATAAAATAATTCAACATAAGCAATTAATCAATATTTTTTTACTTTTGGTTTGCTCTTCTTTTATAAGAGCATTTTCAAGCCTCAATCGTTGTTCATTATATGACGTTTCACCTAAATCGAATCTAGGGACACTACAATTAGGGCAACAGATATTGTTGATAGCTTCACTTAACCGCAGACATTTCAGCCCTGAGCTTATCATTTTCGGCTCGAAGTAATGAGTTCTCATCGCATTCACCTTAGCTCTGCAGGAGAATAGTAGTTCAAAAGCTACAAAATAATAAATTTAGCATAAGGACTTGCTAGCTAGTGCTAAATTAAATAATTTAGCCAATTAATTGCATTGATAATAATTTTAACTTATATCAAATAACATTAATTTATCTTGAATAATAATTTTAAAAAAGATGAGAATATGTATTAATTAACCATAGAAAATTGACCATTAAAGTGTGAATGCATTTATTATAAAAGTCAAATGTTTTCTAACTGCGTGCCTCGAATATTTGACAAACAAGAGCAAAACACTATGCCAATTTTAGAGATTATTGTTCAAATGTACATCTTCAATTAATATAGATAGTAAAAATTACCATTTTATATTTTTAAATAAGTAGTATTTTTATTTTTTTATTTTATTTTAAAATAAATATGTTTCACAAAATCAATAACACATTGATTTTTCCCTTTCTAATTTAACCTGATTTAAATGAATGAAGTCTTACATAATCATGAAATCACTGAAAAAAGTATACTTCTTTTTCAAGACATTTGTTAAAGTATAAATTAATAATAAAATATTTTTACTTTTTAGAAGTGAAAATTTTTCTTAAAGGGTATGCTCAAATTTAAAATATCATTTATTATGAAATGGAGAAAGTACTAGCTAGTATTATATACCTTCACTTTGGTATGTTTGTTTTGGAATCAAAATTTGACCGGCAAAGGCTCTAACCCTAGTTTACGACTGAGCACCATCCTTTGCTTCTTGTCTGGTTGAGGACACTCCTTAAACAAACTTAAATCACAAAAATAACAAAATATTAATATCACCATAGACACTTTTAGAAGGAAAAAAATATGTTAGAGGAATGAGATATTTTATACGCTTCCATTTCTTGGATCTGCTGCTGGGTGTGGTGGTAATGGCGCGTCCTCTTATTTGGACGCGCATCAACATTATTTTGTTCGTCATCTAATTGATTGTTGTTTCCATCGGATTTGCTATCGATTTTCTCATCTCCCAGCAGCAGCTGCATTATGTCATTTTTCAATATTATCTCTGACTCTATAGCTTCCAACAGTGTATTATACTGGCTCTCTAACATGCTACTTGACTAACATATATAAAAGATGAAATGTTTTTAAGATATCAAAAATAGAGGTGATGAGTTTATTTTTGCTCTCTTAGTGACTTGGAACGCACAATTTTAAAATTAAAAATGAAAAATCATTATCAGTTGAGCAACCCCCTCTTAATCATATTTTGTATGTTTTTTTTTGTTGTTGTACAAAAGAGAAAAGATAACATTATAAATAAAGACTGAGAAAGGGGACACAAGTAATTTTTCAAATAAATTATCTATTTATGATATGTATTAGTAGATAAAAACCAATGTTGGAAATGTATGAAAATTATTAAATTTTTGTTTGACCATAATTCATACTCCGTCTCCTCTCCTCTCCTCTCCTCCCCCCGTACAAAACTTGTAGGATGGGGTTAGTGGATGGGGAAGAAGACCTAAACGTGATTTTTTAAACTTTTGAGAAGGATTTTTACTCGAAAAGGATGAAACAACTAATGGTAAACATTAGAGAAATTTTTATTTGATCTCTTATTCGCCATATATAGTTTAGATTTACGTGATGTAAGTCCTAACGTTAAAAAAAAAGATATCCCTTTAAGATTTTTTAAAATTTCAAAATTCGATATCGAAATTTTTATTAAAAATAGAAAAAAAAATTCATCTTACAACAATCTTCGATAATAATATTAGCGAGATTAATAGAAAAATGGGCCAGAAATCAGGCCTCCATATATACATTAGATTCAAAGAAGAAAATCAAAATAAACAAAAAGTGTGTGTAAGTTTTACCTGACCAACCAGGACTCCAGATTAAGAAGGAACATTCCCAAGATCATTTTCAATCATCGAAGAATTCTGATAGTAAATTCAAATCGAATTTAATTAAAGACAAAAAGTTTTTATCCATTTTACAACAATCATAGATAGTAGTGTTAGTAAGATTAAATGATTAATCAATTAGAAAACCAGCTGACATTTTTTGATGATATTTCTTTTTTAGAAATTAGAACTCTAGAAATGCCTAACAAACATGCATTAGATTCAAGAAAATATAGAGAAAAAATAATTTTGAAAAAGGAAAAGAAAATTTTAGAATTTCAACTCGAGTGAGCGAGAGACCAGACGAAGAAAAATTATTTTTAATTAATGAAGAATTCTGATTAGTCAAATTCATGATCAGCAAAAACCCAACAACAATGTAACATGTTAGAATAAGAAAGTCAACTTTTTGACTTTATATATATTATTTTTATTTTTTTCGGCTGATCAAGGAAAGAGAATTTCAACAAACCAATTAAAACCTAAAAGGTTCTCATATAGAAAAAATATTATCAGGTGATTTTGCTTTGTACAAGTATGTGAATGTGCAGTAAAAAAAATTTTAAAAAAGAACATCACTCTCAAAATAATCTTGAGCAAGATGTCCCACTTTCTATTTAAATGTATAAAAACTACTATCAACCTGCTAGAACATAACAAGATCAGACCCCCAAAACAAACCCAAACTTATATCTAGCTATATATGTATTAGAAAATATACATATACATAATGAACTTTGTGCTCTTACCAAGTTTTCTGTAGAAGATTGAGAAAAAGGAAAGTACTTTTGAGATCAAATGTGATGAACAAATAGGGAAATGGAGAAAGCAAGAAGACCAACAAGAGTGATGAGAGAGAGAGAGAGGTGAGTAATTGTGAGGTGAGAGATTGTGTCACTGCTTTAAATAGAGTGGAGAGGGGGCTACTAATTACTGTTCAATTAAAAGAAATAGTAGGAAAAAGAAGGAACTAGAAAACTATGTTTTGAAGTACAAAATATCTTAATTATGCAGTACAAACTAAATTTAGCATCAGTTTTTAGAAGTTAATTTTGAAATAATCACTTTTAATATACCATGAATAATTTAAGTGTTGGTTAATTTCTACTATTATTGAAAAGGTTTTATTACAATTATACCTATGATAAAAATTATTGCGACGTTAAACATAAATTGATGTGTAAAATGAATTACATAATATATAATACATCATCTTCTTTGATATTAAAAATATTCAAATTTATTCATCTTCCAAAACTTTTAAAATGTTATTTGATTTGCTTTATTTAAATTTAGTGAGTAGTTGCCTGATCGTAAGCGCAACTTATTAAGTTACTAAAACAAACATCTGCTGATATCTTAAGTGAGGAATAAATTGATCCGTAAAATGAATGAAGAGGTCAGTTCATTCCCTTTAAATTTAGTAAGTTGTCGCGTAGTCATTAATTAGAATGACCTATTAATTAGTTCGATTGAAAGAGAATTTTGGGAAAAGTTCAAAAGATATACACCCGCTTTCTCTATCAAATAGATAGGACTCATGGAGAAATAGAGAGATCCATATCCGTAACCTATATAGGATAACATTACAATAGAATACGTAGATGCAACACAATATATTGAATAACCCTACACCGAAAATACTCTAGATGACCCTCTATCAAAATTTTTCATTTCACTTCTACTACGTCCATATGCATGAAATGTAATGTCAATGCCATAGTCAATACAAGATTCAAATTCCAGCCCAGAGAATCATAATCTACTATGAATCAATAAATGAGAGTAAGAAAGTGAAAGTATAAACAAGTGAGCAATATGAACCATAACTCCATCAATATATCAAGTATCATGCTCACAAATTCATGAAATCAACAAAGCAGGGAGATAATAACCAAATTACCCTTAGCATGATACTGGAACCCAAATAAATGCTCATTTTCTAATTTATAAAGGACATTCATTATCCATCGCCCCTTAATTCAATAATCAAATAACTCTAACACTTTATATAGAGCCAAGAAAGTCTTAACCTGCCAAATTATAGACTTGTGCTTCGCTATTCCTCCGAACGATTTCAATCTGTTCAAATACGAAATCTATATAAGCATGTGAGTCTATGGACACTCATATTTTTATACTATATCTCAGACCCAAAAGGTCAACTCTGAAATCCCAAGGTCAAAATAATAAATTGACACAAAAATTAGTGTATCCATAAGGTCAAAAGCTTATGCACTAAAATCATTAAAATTTGATCACTAAAAGATCCCCAAATTAAAGAATACCATTTTTCACATCTAAGTATTAAACTAATCAATTTATGGGATTAAATTATGAAACCAATGATCAAATAACAGGAAAATAGTAAATACTAGGTCAGCTTTTTATCCCCGATTCAAAACAAGCACAACGCCTTTGAAATCAACAAAATTTGAGACCCCTAGCTTCCAAAATTGAAATATGAACTATGAAATTAAATTCAGTAATTAAACATTTTTCATGTATTAAATTCACTTCACGAACGCAAGCACCCTCTGCGATCGCAACCAAGTGACTCATACCCGGCCCTATTCAAACACAATGAGTATCTTGTAAATGCAAAAAGCGAAGTACCTGTACCAGATAACAAGAAACAACAAAGTTTAAAATTAATCCAACTCTCGAGGTAGAGCATTCAATGGGCTAGGGTGACCTCATTTCGCCTTACCAACCCCAGGAAAACTCCGAATACAGGCCTAGATCATTTGTACAGACAGACTTAATACCATCATTATGAAAATGTACACACGATAGAAAAATTACGTCAATCCACTGAAATATTGTATGCTACAAGTGAATATTTGCGACAAGAAATGAATCTGAACTTTAGGATGACTGACCCGAATAATAAACCCTCATATTTCATCCTGCACCTTATGGATACAAACTAAATAAGCAGATCAATCAGTAAACACGTTTCGAATATGTTAAAATCATAAAAACACCAATTCGAATTTTCTTGACCAAATATTGTTATGGTCAAACCTAAACTTTTCAAAATGCTCAAATATAACCAAAGATCAAAATCACATATGAACCCCTTGGGACCTATTCCACTTATTCAATTAAGTCATAAAATACCCTCCTGGCCTAATGGAGCTGTCAAAACTTCAATTCAACCTTTTTAACCTAAAATATTTACTTTGATCAAACTTCTCAAACACCAAATTTCTAAAACGGAAAATCTTTTATGAAATACATCTGATCACCTCGAGAATCATGTCACCAATTGCTACAAGTCACAAATGACATAATGAAGCTATGGAAAGGGTTGAGCAAAGAAAACAACCATGAGGGTCGATATATCATCCACCACTAAAACTCACGTTCATTCTCAAATTGAAAGAGAAAAAAGTGTCTGCATTATCGATTAGATGAGGATATTTGCCCCACGTATTCTCCATTGCACCTTCAATGATGCAATCTTCTTATACCTCAGCTTTTGAATTTGCCTATCTAAATTAGTTAGAGGTTTCTCCTCAAATGCCATATTCTGATCTAATTACACCAAATCCCATTGAATCACATGAAAACCATTGTAACGGTATTTTTTCAATATCCAAACATGGAACATTGGATGACCACTTGATAAAACCTAGATGCAAAACCAACTCATAGGCCACCTCGTCAATACGCTATAATACCTCGAATGAACTAATGATCCTACGGTTGAGTTTGCCCTTCTTCTCAAATATCATAACACCCTTCATTGACGATACCTTTATAAATATCTTCTCACCAACCATGAACTCTAGGTTACAAACTTTTCAATCCACATAACTTTTTTGTCAACTTTGGCTATGAGAAGCCAATCTTGAATCAACTTTACCTTGTCCAATAAATATATCAAGGTCTGTACCCCATGGCTTGACCTCAAATGCATTAAACCAATCAATCAGAGAGTAATATCTCCTACCATAGAAAGCTTCAAATGGATCCGTCTGAATGCTGGAACAATAATTATTATTATAAGCAAACTCTATCAAAGGAAAAAATTGACCCCCAATGACCTCTAAAATCAATCACATAAGCATAAAGCACATCTTCAAAACGTGAATAGTCCATTTATATGTAGTTGGAATGTTGTCTATATACTGAGTTCTACTCGACTATCCTAATCCTTTTGCATGGACCTCCAGAAACGAGATGTGAACTGAGTACCCTGGTCTGAGATGATAGAAATAGTCACCCATACAAATGACTATCTCCTGAATATTAATTCTGGCTAATCTCTCTAAAATGTAGGTAGTATGAGCCGAAATAAAATGAGTAGATTTAGTCAACCTATCCATGATGACCCAAATAGTATTAAACTTTCTCAAAGTATGTGGTAACCCTACCATTAAATTCATAGAAATACACGTCCACTTCCACTCAAATATAGGCATCTTCTAAATTCTAACTTTTAGTCTCTAGTTCTCATACTTCACTTGCTAGCAAACTAGGCATCGAGACACATGCTTTGTAGTGTCTCTCTTCATCCTACATCACCAATAGTGCTGCTTCAAATCATGATACATCTTCACTACTTTCGGATGAATAGAATACCTAGACAATGAGTCTCCTCCATGATCAATTTGATCAAATCATCCACTTTTGAAACACAAATATAAATCTTGATTCTCAAAACACCTTCCTCATTCAAAATTTCCTCCTCAGCTTCACCTTTCAACACTTTATCTTGAATCATCTTCAAACTCCCGAGCCTTAATATGCTCTGCCAAAAGTGACTATGCCTTAATAAAATCAAGAACACTATTGGGTTTCAAAATGTCAAGTCTCACAAAGTTATTAGCCAAAGATTGAACATCTATGGCCAAAGGATTTTCCTCCACTTACAACATAGCCAAACTACATATACTAACTATCTTCCAAATCAAGACATCTGTTGTCACATTAGCCTTACCCGAATGGTAATGAATAGTTATATCATAATCCTTAAACAACTCTGCTCTTTTCCTTTATCTCAAATGTAGATCTCTCTGCCTAAAAATATACTAGAGGTTGTGATGATTTCTGAAAACCTCACAATGGACACCATAGAGATAATTCCTCAAAATCTTCAAAGTAAATACTATTGGTGCCAACTCCAAATCATAAGTAGTGTATTTCTTCTCATGAATACTCAATTACCTTGAAGAATAATTATCACCTTGACTTTATCCATCGACATACATCCATTAACAACTCTAGAAGCATTGTAATAGACTGCAAAGCCTTCACCCTACACAAGTAAAGTTAAAATAAGAATCAAAGTCAACAAGTCTTGAGCTTTCGAAAGCTCGCCTCGCACTCATTTTACCACTAAAAAGTCATATTATTTTGAGTCAATTTCGTTAATGGAGATGCAATAGAAGAGAAACCCTCCACAAATCGCCTGCAGTAGCCAGTCAATACCAAAAAACTCTAAATCTCGATAGACGAAGTAGGCCCAGCTCAATCTCTAACTGCCTCTATATTATTTGGATCTACCATAATACCTTCCTTGATACCACATGTCCCAAGAATTCCATGGAACTCAACCAACACTCGCACTTCGAGAACTTGGCATACAACCACTAATCCTTCAAGGTCTAAAGTGCGATACTAAAATATTACTCATGCTCTTCTCTACTATGGGAGTAGATAAAGATGTCATCGACAAAAACAATAATGCAGGAAACCAAATAGGGTCTGGATACATTATTTATCAATTTCATGATCATTGTTGGGCATTAGTCTACCCAAAAGACATAACCAAAAACTCATAATGACCATAATGGGTCCTAAATGTTGTCTTGGGGGCTAATCAATGATACTTGTAGGGTACACATTATTTTTTTTATACTCATACTACACTTGTTATAACTACTCTTAACCTTGAAAATTTAATATTTAAAAGTTTGAAATTTGTTTTTACATTTTATTTTAGAAATTAATAAAACGATATAACTTACACATATAATCAAAAATTAAAAATTCAAAAATAATTAGAAATTAAAAAAAATTATAATGAGTACCTTTCTAGATCACCTTAATTAGAAATTGAGAAATTTTTTTCTCTTCCTATTTTGATTTTAAATATTAATTTTATCAAACTTAATAAATACCGGGTATGTTTTTTCGTAAAATAAAAATGTATGATTGAATAATAAATTATTAATACATTATGAATAAATTTACGGGAAGCATACCTGATATTAAATAAATTTTTTATTCAATCATGTATTTTTATTTTGCGAAAAAACATACCCGATATTTATTAAGTTTGACAAAATTAATGTTTAAAATTAAAAAAAAATTAATTTCTAATTAAGGTGATCTAGAAAGGTACTCATTATATATATATATACATATATATATATATATATAACTGTACTCTCCGGGTTACATTATCAGAGCCGTATAAAAGCAAGTTAAACTCATGAATAATATTCTTTACTTGCAATTATTGCACTTATTATTTAATTGGCTCTGATACCAAGTACCTGGAAGAGAACCCCCTAAAATGATAGGGGAAGAGTACCGGGAAGAAGGATAGGAAGCAAGTAAGGAATAACTATAAGATTATTATAAATGCAAATGAAATAAACTAATTAGGTGGGAAAGTCAACCATAATGCAATAATTAAATAATAAGTGCAATAACTAAAGGTAGGTGGCTAGGCCAACCATATGCAATAAAATGAACGAGACAATAAAATGAAAGAAACAAGTTAGGAAAGTGGAAGATTAGAAAAATTGAACTTTGATATAAGTATCAAATAACATTAGAATATTACAAGAAAGAGAGCAAGCTCTAACCAAGTCTTCCTTGAAAGAAAAAGCTTGTGCAAGAAAAAGATGCTCTATAAATGAAATGGAGGGGGCTATTTATAGCCAAAAAATAGCTACAGTGAAAGTGCTACAGTAGTTCTACAGTGTTGCTACAGTGAATCTATAGTATCACCCTCAATAATTTTTTGATGATGTCATGCATGACATCAATTCTGATGATGTATTGATGGTGTCAATTCAGCTGGAAATTGATGCAGGGGTTGTCTTCTTTGTCTTTCGACTCGAATTTTTTCGACGCCTGCGGTTGATGGTTAGGGAGTTCAGCTTTATTCTGTTGGAGAATTTTTTTCATTTGTTGGATGAAATCCCCTTTGTTGCTTGAGCTGGCAGTTGGGCAGCTGCAATAGATTTATGTTGTAAAAATGTTATTTGGGTGGCATCTGTCGGGGCCAGATACTTCGGATTTTGTAGGAACCATTTTTTCACTTCCGCTGGGTAGGCTTCTGAGGGGTTCCAATTTTTGTACCATTTAGAATGACCTTGGATGGCTAACCATGAAAGCCCTTTGTGTCCTTCCGGTTTGTGGAAGGAAAATTTTTGTGAGTAAATCCACGGGACATAGAACCTGTGGAAAAATTGTAGGAGCAAGGGGACCTGTTGCTCGCTAAAAAACCTTCGGCAAAAATATTCATATCCTTCACGAACCAAGGGAGGAAGGATTTCAGCTTTGTGGCCATAAGCCAGCCAACATTGATGCAAAACCACTGAGGGAAGTCAGAGGTTAGTTGTTTCCCCCATAGGAGAAACCAGGAATGTTTGTTGAGGTCATTTTGAAAGGTGAATGTGTTCATCCACGTTGTTATGTAATCAAAATAGTTGTAAATTTGGAGTTCAAATGGTTGGGAAAGTTTTTTATACTTGGATGGGTGCGTTTCCATTCTTTGGGTGATATTATTTTGTTAATCCATACCGTGGTATGGGTAAAAAATATTTGGGTTTGTTTGTCTTTGTGAGGTTTGAATAAACAAGATCTTGTGTCTGTGAGAATGAACTCATAGAACTTTTGGGTATAGAAGGGAGTTTTTTGAACAAAATTAGCAGAAGGGCTAAGCATTTTCTTTGCCACCTCTTGGGGGTTGGAATGCCAAAATTCAGACTCAATTTGGATTAGTGGATAAACATTGTCATTTTTGAAGTAGGTAGGTTTATCAGGGGAGAAACCTCTGTTTGGAGAAAGTGTCTTATTTGGTACAGAATGTACCGTGCTAGTGCTTTGTGGAAAATTGAAAGAAAATTCTATGGGGCTCTCTGCCTCCACAACTTTTTTGGCAGTGCTGCTAGCAGCCACCGAATGAGAAGAAGAAGATGCGTGGCTTTGGACAGCCGCAGTAGAACACATATTTTTGAAAAGAGATATTGGTTCATTAATTCTTTTCTATTGGGGCTTGTTAGGGATGCATTATCTTTGAAGCGCATGAGCAAGCGCCAGTTTTGAAAATCTTCTTATGTCCATGGGGTAGACATGGTTTGGGCTAGTTGAGTATTTTGTTCTTCTTCCTCAACTAGGTCAGCCCACTTCTTTGGACTAGAAATGGAAATTGGAGCTGCATTTTCCAGCAAATATGATGGCGAAATTTTCTTGATGGCATAGTCCGCTGGAGTATGGTATTTGGGCTGGCTTGGGCCAACTGCTTCTTTTGAAGGTTGCTTAGAAGCAACTGATTTTGTTTGCTGCTTGGTAGCAGCTTGCTGTTTTTTTGAATTTGATTGCTTTTGTACCAGTGTTAATTTGTTTTCACTCGACAGAGTGAGGGTTGGAAGTTGTGACGAATCCGGGACCTCTTTTGCCTTCTTTTTTCTACTCATTTTACCTTCCCTGCAAAAATTATCTGGTAAGAAATCTGGAATAGATTTGGAGCTCTCTTTGATATATTCTATATCAAAATCAAAAATAGATAAAATAGCTTGCCATCTAACAAATATATGTTTAGAGGCAAGATTTTGAACATCTTTTTGTAAAAACAGGTTTTGCAGCTTTACAGTCAATTCGTAATAAAAAATTTTGGTTTAACAAATCAGCTTGAAATTCTGAAATGCACAAAACAATTGCTAAAATTTCTTCTTTAACTGTTGGACAATTTTGTTGGGCCTTATTCCAATGCTTTGATGCAAATGCAATAATATTCTCCTTATCATTTTTTTTGTATTTTAAAATACCACCATAACCAACGTCTGATGCATCTGTTTCGACTATTTTGAATGCAGAGGGATCAAGAAGAGATAGACAAGGAAGATGCTTAATCCTCTTCTTGATTTCTTTAATAGCATTGGTGTGAACATAGGTCCACGGAGGCGAAGGATTTTTCAATCTATCATGGAGGGGTCTTAGCAAACTGCTAAGCCCTGCAAGAAAATCTGCTACATAATTAACACACCCCAAGAATATTTGCAGTTGTGTTTTGTCTAAAATCTGATCGTGAAATTTGTCAGCAAATTGGATAGAGCTTTGAATGGGGATGATAGTACCATGTTGGATATTATGCCCAAGAAAGCGGATGTTAATTTAGAAAAGACTATACTTGATTTTGGACAAGACTAAGCCATTTTCTTTGATTATGTTGAAGAAAGATTTTAGGTGCTTGAAATGTTGATCAATGTTTGTGGAAAATACCAAAACATCATCAATGTAAATAATTATGAACTTTGAGAAGGGATTGAAAATGTCATTCATTATTTTTTGGAATTCTGAAGGGGCATTCTTTAGTCCAAAGGGCATGACATTCCATTCATATTTCCCAAATGGTACTGTAAAAGCAGCTTTGTATCGATCTCTTGGATCAATCTGGATTTACCAAAAGCCCGACTTTAAATCGAACTTTGAGAAAATTGTGGCAGCATGGAGTCGTTGGAGTAACTAGTTCTTGTTGGGAATAGGATACCTAATCCAAAGGAGGCAGTATTTAGTGGTTTATAATTGATGACTAAGCGATGGACGCCTCACTTAATTCAGAACTTTTGTTCACATAAAAGGCAGCACAACTCTAAGGGGATTTGCTTGGAGAGATTTTGTTTGCGAAGGAGATCATTGATCTCTTCTTGACAATGGATTGTTAGCTCATGGCTCATTTGTATTGGGCGAGCTTTTGTAGGAATTGTTTTTTCATCAAAGTCAGGTTCGTAAGGAAGCCTAACCATGTATTTTTTGCGATTCTAGAAGGCTGTGGGTAAATCTGCACAGAGTTCTTTTTGAATTTGTGTTTCAAGGAGCTTGATTTTTGATTGAAGGAGAGGTTCCTGAAGTTGCTGTTGTAACCTGTGGAAAGCTACTTCTTCCTTGAGGAAGTTAATCTGGGCTTCCTTATGCTTCAAGGTAGACAAGATTCTTTCTACTGGGGGTTTGTCAAAAGGAAGGGAAATGTTATTTCATTCGATTTCGATTCCTCGATGAGTGACCCAGAATGAAATGAGCTATTCAATGAAAGGAGTGCTTAAAATTACAGGATTAGTAATGTCTTTCACTAGTACGAATGAGGTAGAAGTTGATAAAGTAAAATTTCCTATGGAAGATCTTACTTCGACATCAGAGAGCTTGTAGCTGATTCCTAATCTATTGCCATTAGCAGCTCTAAGGGCCTCTTTGGTTTTCTCAAAGTATTTGGTTGGGATAAGTCCTTCTTGGACACAATTGAGGTCTGCACCAGTATTAAAAAGGGAAATAGTGTCTAGAATGAATAATTTGTTGACTACTAAGATTACCCTAGTATGCCATCTCCTGATGGAGATTATCGAGAGATAATTGATAAAGTATCCTTGTTCAGTCTCATGATTTGGTTGTTCAACTTCTGTTTGTCCAAGAGGATCAGCTATGGTAGAGAATTGTTGAAGGACAATCTAATCTAGTTCTTGCCTAGCTTTGATTTGTCGGATTTCTTCCTTAAAGAGTACTATTTCTGATTGAAGATCTTGAATAGTTACTACCTTGGGTTTGCTAGATGGAAATTTGTTCAAAACATCAGTGATATTGTAGGTGTTTGCTATGTGAGGATGAGAAAAAATATTGGAGGAAGATATGGAGGGTCTATCTAGAGTCTTTTTCAGTTGATTTAGATAATGTCATTCTTTATCTAGATCTTGTAAGTTGCTTATAACCTCTAGGAGAAGATCTTGTTCTTTTGAGAGAACATTGACTTCAAGTTGGCTATTTTGGTCTTCTTGGTCAGACCGGAGGATTCTAGGTCATCATCTTCGATTTGGTTAAGGTCCTATTCGAACTCATCATCAGCACTATCAGAGTCCTCTTGTAGTAAGAGGTGTTGTATCTGGTTGAGGACTAATTCATCCAAATTGAGATTTCTAATTCTTTTGGCGAATTTGCAGTATTTGGCAATATGACCAGGTCTACCGCACCTGTAATATTTTGCCATCATTGGGGGCAGGAAGAGTTGACTTCTTAGTTGCACGTTGATGTTTTGGAGAAGATTTTTATTTCCTAAATTTAGGATTACGAGGCCTAGATGAGGAGACTTCCTTTTTAGGAGCCAAATTTCTATGGAATTTCTTTCTAAAAGGAGGAAGACCAAATTGTTCGCAGAAACTTCCTAGGTCGCGGCGTGTCTGAGCTCTATCTTTTGCTAATTTTCTTAATATCTTATCTTGACGACAGATCTTAAGGACAACTTGCTTGATGAGGCTTGTAAGCTGACTGTAAGTGATCTTGTCGCGCCCAATTTTCCTCGCGGCAAGCGGAACTCGACATGTGACAACTCTTTTTAGGGTTATTTAACGAGAGAAGAGTCGCCACCTGACGATTTGAGGTGCGTTATTGCACCGTACGGACCTAAGAGTCTGTTATACTAACCTAGATCACCAGAGTCTGTTATGCACCTTTCGAGGTCCACAAATGTAGGTCCCTTCCGGATTCATTATTATTTGGGGAAAACTAAGTGATAAAAGTGGTCCATTAATCTATTATAAACTAAACTTAGCCATGTGATTAGCAAAATAAACTATTATAAAAATAAATAAATCAATTAAGTCACTTACTAATTACAGCAAAATTATATGATGAAATAATAATTGAGCTATTTCCTAGTTATAAAAAAAATATTTTTAGGACTAGTAAATATCTCAACAGAAAATCAAATTAAAACACAAATTAATAGAAACTAAGTGATAAAGCAAATAGGTCTACGAGCTTATGTACTACATGTAACAAATATTTACTAATTAAATTTTAGATTTTACACTAGCGAGAAGGAAATGGTTAAGCAATATATAACAAAATAAATTTCTTTTTCATGATAACTAAAATAATATAAATCTTAAATACCCCAAAGTAAAAAACAATTAATAAGGAACTGTGAATAAATCTATGATGACTTGAAAGCATTTAATGCTTTAAATGAGATATTAAGAAAATTTTTGAAAAGTTAAAATGTTTGTTGCTTTTTAAGGATGACAACACGATAGTATGAATCATGGTCTTCAACCTTAGCAACAGATTAATTAGAGATCAATCTTAAATTAACAAATATAATAATACATTTTAAAAATTTTTTAATAAAGATTTAAATTTTGAAATATAAACACATAAATATTTACATATAGATACACATAAAAAGAAAACTTGGATTGATGTTACATTCGGGAAACGGGTCGGCTTAGTTTAAAAAAAAATTGAAATTACACCTCGTAATTACTTTACTTCCCCAATAACTATATGTTAAGGGAGAGCGCTTATCTTCATAAGAAATAAAAAAAATCGCAACACATCACCCAATTCAAATATTGAATGAATATGGACAATGATTTTAGTTTGAACGGAGAAACAACAAATAGTTAAAATCATGCAAAAATATTTAACTTGGAACTAAAAAGGTTGAACAATTAGCACATAATCCCCACCCCCTTAGTCATCCCCTTTTCACTATATTTAGAGTTTATTACAAACATTACAACTAATAAGAACGAAATAAATAAATAAACAAATTACAAATATAAAAATACACTTCTAAAATAATTAAATTCTCAAGAGCCATTTGTTGTCCCAACGATTCTCCAATGGAATCCCATAGTAAAATAACTGAAACCAGTTAAAGGTTAGTACAACCGTAGATGCAACAATAATCTCGAACTTGACAAGTCATGTTAACGAACACGATAACACATAGCCATGATGAGAGATGCGATTAGGAAGAATAAATAACAAGATTTAACAAATAAATGAATCGTTAGAGTAAATAAACTAACCGGTAAATGAAAAAAGTAAAAGGAAATCAAATGTCACAAATGCCTTAATTGTTACCCACACTCAACACGTCAAGATCACGAGAATCTCGAGGATTCTGACAGTACTTGTGTTGAAGAGGAATAAAGAAATTAGAATTATATAAGAGAACCGAGCATGTAGCAAAATGTTTAGTAGTAGTATTAGTGTAGCAATGGAGACAAAAAACTAGTTGATTATACTATTTAGTGAAATAAAATCATATTCCAAGGCTATCAGCTTTGTTTCATATGTCATGTTACCAAAGAACAACCATTTTTTTTCATGAATGATCCCATAGGGGGAGGCCTCCTTATATAGCTTAAAAGATTGAAAAGTTTAAAGGAGAGAGGAGTCTTTTTTTTAAAAAAAAACCACAAATAATTACTTACTATATATAACTTAACTGAATTACGAATAAAATCAAGGGAAGAAATCTTTTTTTAACCATAATTAATGGATATTAAAATAATTAGAGGGAGCAAGAATCAATCATTGCTTAATTCACAGAGTCAATTAAGGAAATAAAATGAGAAAAAATAATTAGAAAAATCAACCAAAGGGCATAATTTAATAAAATCATATCAATATCTGGAGGAGTGTCCTACTTTACCAATATATATATATATATTAAATTAATTAAAGAAAGCAAGAATCAAATCGTATAAATTTTTAAATTAAGTCAGATCCTATCAATCTCTTACCAAAGATTGCGCAAACATGAGCTCTAAAATATTCAAAAATAATTTCAAGATTACATAATTAACAATGAAGGGTTGTCACATAGCAAAATAAATCATTTAAAGATAATCTTTCCATAAGCTATCAAGTACCAAACAATTTAAACAAATTCCCCATAGAGGATTTTCACTATCATATTTGATACGAACTCACTTTGATATGGGAAGAAAACAAACTAATCTTTATATAATAGGATCCTATCAAGGCCACACGCACATAAATCCAAATTGTCACATACACAAGAGTTAAAGGGGAGGGGACAAATGAACGAATCACAACTAAATGATATTCATTTATGGTACTTTATAAAAAGATTTTACAAAAATAAATAAATAAATAAATAAATAAAAACTGCTTGAGCTGGGATATGAAATCATACGGGTGTATAACTTAAACATGTAAGGCAGAGCAAATCACATACTACACGTGTCACAGGGTATTGGGAATGGACATGGAGTCTATGGACTCGTAGCAGTTCATCAAAAAAGAGAACAGAGATACAAACTAATAATCATTTTAAACAAGACACAAACATTAAAAATCAAGCGAAGTACTTAGACACAAAGACTTTCATTATCTGTTAACCTAGAGGCGCAACAAATAATAATTAATAATTCATTTGCTTAGTGCCAGATTTAAAGTCTGTCAAAAGAGATCTTAAGCTAGGAAATGGTAAAATATCGAGCATGGTAATATTCATACTAGAGGCGGATTTTTGAGAATCCATCATGAAAGTAGGTTCAAAACCTTAGACCCCGAAGAAGATCGAAATTGGCGATTGCTTTTCGGCCAACAATGGCCGGAAAGAATGGTGGACGAGTAGGGTACGAGGGTAGACGACGAGGGAAAGGGTGGTTTTGGCTGGTTTCGGGGTGTCTCGCTGCGTGCTGTTGCAGCACAGGTTGTTTCGGGCAGTGAGGGGAGATGACGGAGGAGAGAGGCTAGGAGCGGGTGTGCTGTTGCTTTTCGCTGATCGTCGGTGGTGTGACGGTGAGGGAGAGTGAGGCTGGTTATGGCGGTGAGGCCAGGCAGTGGTGTGCGGCGTTGTGCCGTGCGGCTGCTAGAGTAGAAAAGTGGAGAAGAAGGGAGAGGGGTGCGGCGCTGTTTTCCAGCGGGTGGTTTCTGGTTTGGCGGCCACGACTGCGGGATGTGGTCTGAGGACGAGGGAGAGAAGAGGGGGAAGAGGGTGCAGCAGCTGGTGGTTTGTTTCCGGTGGACAGTGGTGGCGTCGAGTTTCTCCGGAAAGGGGAGAAGAGGGGCTGGCGGCTGCTATAGAGGGAGAATGGGGAATGAGAAAAGTGATTAGGTTTTGTGAATTAGGAATAGGTAAGAAAATAGGTTTTAATTTAAAACCGTTGGATTAAATGAGATGGAGGGTTGAGATTAATTTGAGTTGTTAGGGTCGGGTCACGGGTATGAGCGCGGGTCGTGGGTAATTAATTGGGCATAATTTTATTTGTATTTAAATAGTAGCCAGAAAAAATTAAAAGAGGCTACAATTGACATACATTTGAAAGGAAATGGTCAGATTTTAAATAAATTGAATGAAATTGAATAGAAAGTGACTAGAATTTAAATAGATTGGGAGAAAATTGAATTAGCTGCTATTAAATTAATAAAAACACTACACTTGTAAAATAAATTAATAAATAGTTTAATTTACTACATTTGTAAAAAAAATTAATAAATAGCTAATATAATAATTTAATTTATGGTAAAATAATATAATAATATTATTATAAAATTAAATATAAATAAATTATATACTAAGTAAATTATATATTTTTTAATGAACACCGTTTAATTGAAAATATGTATGCATACGTTAATTCACAATATGCCAAATATGACCTAATTACATAACATAAGAAAATTGATGAATTGAAATTAAATGCAAATAAACATTTCAGATTTATAATTTAAAATAATTATGCAAAATTTAAGAATTATGATAATTAATTATTAAAATATTATGAATGCAGACTAAACAATTATGTAAAAGAGGAAATTTTAAATATGCATTATATATATATATATATATATATATCAATAAGCAGCTAAGACGAGGCGTAGGGAGGTCAAAATTGGGTGTCAACAGCTGCCCCTCTTTGCTCGATAATGAAGGATGAGTTGTCGAGCAAAGAACATTGACCTAATAGCCAATTTTGTCCGACCAAAAGAAAAATTTTCGATAGGGCCAGATGAAAAAAGATGGGGTTGTGAAGACGTTGTGGCCGAGACTTTGGTATCAAGTCGCCTACATATCTCGGGTCTCACGAGAATCAGGCCCCGTGTAGTTCTAGATTTAGGGATGAATGAGATCCCTAAACATTGACAATACGAGGCTTGGATAAGGATGGGGTCGCACGAATCAACCAGATTTAGAATGCATTATCAAATGAGCCATGTGAGAATAAGGTTCAAAAAATTAGAGACAAGTCAAGCAGATAGTATGAAAGGCGTTATCATTCGTAGCTTGTTATTCCTCGACGTTCGCGTAAGCAAACAACTAAAGCATATGCATCAAATACTTCGTAAAATAAACTGGTACAAAAATTAAACATGATGCAAGTTCCCTTTAGACGATGAAGGTTTTGCTTTGAGATAAAAGGATGATGTCTCTAAGCCAATGATGTCTTGGGCCATGATACGCAAAATAAATTCCATAGGCCATGAAATGATGTCTGCAGGCCATGAAAAATGACGCATTTAGACGATAATGCCTTAGGAGCATGATAAGCAGAAAATAAATTCCCTAGGCCATGAAATGATGTCCGCAGGCCATGAAAAATAACGCCTTAGACTATGACGCCTTAGGAGCATGATAAACTGGAAAATATATTCCCTAGGCCATGAAATGATGTCTGCAAGCCATGAAAAATGATGTCTTTGGACTATGACGCCTTAGGAGCATGATAAGCTGGAAAGTAAATCCTTGGGCTATGACATGATGTCCACAGGCCATGAAACGATGTCTTTAGACCCTGATGCCTTCGGTTGAGAGAAAGAATTCTAATTCAAAGAAAGCAAATTATTCGAGAGTCTCAATAGTTCAATTGAAAGTTTTGGTTTATTCGGGCTCAATGCGAACAAGTTATAGAGCTCAGAATGCAACCACAGGCCCAAAATGTATAAAATGGGCTTGAAATGTTAATTACGGGCTCAAAGTGTATAAACAGACTTGAAATGCAAATAATGGGCTCAAAATTCCTAAATGGGCTCGAAATGCAAATAACGGGTTCAACGGGCTCAAATGCAGGTACAGACTCAACTGTATATCAAAATGCATATATCACGTGCATTCCGGGCTCAATATGCAAATACGGGCTTGAACATATATAATAACGCATGCTATCATATATATCACGGGCTCAATATGCAAACACAGGCTTGAAATGCTTATATTATGTATATCGCGGGCTCGATATGCAGATACAAGCTCAAATGCAAGTACGGGCTCAGATGTATATCAAAATGCAAACACGGGCTCATACGCATATATAAAAATGTATATCACGGGCTCAATATGTAAGTACGGGCTCAAAATGTATATATTACATGTATCAAGGGCTCGATATGCAGATTCAGGCTCAAATGCAAGTACGGGCTCAGATGTATATCAAAATGCAAACACGATCTCAGACACATATATAAAAATGTATATCACGGGCTCAATATGCAAGTACGGGCTCAAAATGCATATATTACGTGTATCAAGGGCTCGATATGCAGATTCGGGCTCAAATGCAAGTACGGGCTCAGATGTATATCAAAATGCAAACACTAGCTCAGACGCATATATAAAAATGTATATCACGGGCGCAATATGCAAGTACGGGCTCAAAATGCATATATTACGTGTATCAAGGGCTCGATATGCAGATTCGGGCTCAAATGCAAGTACAGGCACAGATGTATATCAAAATGCAAACACGGGCTCAAACGCATATATAAAAATGTATATCACGGGCTCAATATGCAAGTATGGGCTCAAAATGCATATATTATGTGTATCAAGGGCTTAAAATGCAATCGAGGGCTCAAATACAAACACGGGCTCAGATGCATATGTCAAAATGTATACCACGGGCCCAGATATATATATAAATATATATCACAGGCTCAAATGCATATATAAAATGTATACCACGGGCTCGGTATACAAATAAGGGCTTAGATATATATGCAAATATGCAAATACAGGCTCGAGTATGCAGTACAAGGATTGAATGTATAAAAAAAGCCTATATTAAATATATATCACGGGCTCGATATGCAAATACAGGCTTAAAATGCATGTATTTAAAATGCATATCACGGGCTTAAAATGCGAATATGGGCTTGAAAGTGGAACACTAAATAAATAAATAGTGATGGGCAGAGGTAACTAACATAACATATAAATATCGAGATCAAACGCAGCTCGGATTACTTTGGTAGGGTAGTGTTTTACCCAAACGACGTAAAACGGTAGGACCATGCTTAACCCTTAAAAGATTGGAGGGTAAAGCTTGACTCATCCAAAATCACAAGAATGAGAGTAGCACGTTGATAATAGTTTAAAAGTAGTAGAGAGTAGCATAAGAATAACAAAGAGCGTGGGAGCTCGAAAGTGGCCTGATAGTGACTCGATTCAATATCGTGAGAATAACGCAATAGTAGCCTGCAAACTTTTAAAAATACTTGATAAAATGATTAGTCAATAAGCATGAGATAATATTTCACAAAATTAACGATTAGCTCGGATAAATTTAAAACGAAAGCGCTTAATCCGATCAAAATTTAGGAGGCAATGCTTAGCCTTTAAAAGTCAAAGGGTAGTGCTTAACCCATAGGACAATGCTTAGTCCTTAAAGAACAGTTAGGATAGTGCTTAACCCATAGGACAATGCTTAGCCCTTAAAGAACAGTTAGGATAGTGCTTAACCCGTAGGACAATGCTTAGCCCTTAAAAGAAATATTTAGGGTAGTGCTTAACCCGTAGGACAATGCTTAGCCCTTGAAAGAAATATTTAGGATAGTGCTTAACCCGTAGGACAATGCTTAGCCCTTGAAAGAAATATTTAGGGTAGTGCTTAACCCGTAGGACAATGCTTAGCCCTTGAAAGAAATATTTAGGGTAGTGCTTAACCCGTAGGACAATGCTTAACCCTTACAAGAAATATTTAGGATAGTGCTTAACCCGTAGGACAATGCTGAGCCCTTGAAAGAAATATTTAGGGTAGTACTTAACCCGTAGGACAATGCTTAGCCCTTGAAAGAAATATTTAGGGTAGTGCTTAACCCGTAGGAAAATGCTTAGCCCTTAAAAACAATATTTAGGGTAGTGCTTAACCCGTTCAAGAATCAACGTATTAATACATATCTTCAAATAAACAACGTTCAGCTTTGAGTAACTTACTAAGAGGGTAGTGCTTAACCCTGTTCATGGACAAACTTCAAGTAGTTTAGCTTTGCAGTTGATAATGAATACCTTTGTAAATCCAGATGACATATAGAATGATTGCAAATTTGGCACCTGTTGCTCCTGTGCTCAAAGAAAAAATCATAAGATTAAAAGGGGGGAAAACTGATTTGTGCCTTTATTTGTCCGTTGCTATCCCGATCTCGTGAGCTTGATAATCAGACTGGATGTCACATCTTTCCATAGACGTCCTTTTTGGGAATCAATTCCTTGGCTTGACTGAGTCTTGATAAATTTTGAGATCCTTCTCAAAATTTCTACCCCAGTGTAGAACATGACTCATACTTCGGTGGCAAATGACGCAAAGTTGTAAATTTTTTAGGTCTTCTCAAAAATTCAGCGCCAGTTACGTAGAAACGCTCAATCTGTTGAATTTTTGAGGTCCTCTAAAAAATTCTGCCCCAGTTGGTAAAGAAAAAGGAAGAGGAAAATTTATTAAGATATAGACCGAACCCCATAAGGGTGCCTACATATCCCTCTTAAGTGGGAATCAGGTCCAACATAGTTCAGATTACAAGAAATGAAAGATTTACGAATAAAGGAATAAATCAAATTGAGGGTAGGTTCCGACTTCAACAGGCTTCATTTCAGTTGGATCACTTTGGCATCAATCAGTGCTTGAATCTTGTCTTTCAAAGCTCGACACTCTTCTATGGTGTGTCCTCTCATCCCTGAATGATAGTCGCAAATCTTATCATGATCGAGCCATTTTGCATAGGTATCCATCACTATTGCGGGAGTTGGAGTGATATAGCCGGCAACCTTTAATCGCTCATACAATTGGATTATAGGCTCACCCAAAGGAATATACTGCTTAGATGAACTTGTTGGGGGTCTCGCGGGCTTGCGAGATTGTTGGATCGGTGGATTTTGACAAACTGGTGGCCTTTAGAGTGCAGGATGAGAAGGCTAAAAATGTGTCGGTTGCGCATGATAAGTAGCAGGATTGTAGAACGACATTGAGTGATGGTATGGAGGCAATTGGTATTGAAGTGGAGGTGTTTGGTATCCCCGCGGAGTTTTCGGCCTTTCTATAGGTGCTACGACATTCACCTCATTTACGTTCTTGTTCTCAGGAATCCTATTAGGCTGCGAAGAAGACATGTTGAATGTAACTGTAGCAGGTAAGTAATGAAACATGGTGGGCGGTCTTTGTGGTATGGCTTGATTTGAAGGAGTTGCATAGGCATTATGCAAATGTTGTATATGATTTTGAGGAAGCGAATAGGAATGACTAAGATTGTTTCGAGGATGTGAGGCTTGATGGGATGCCGGAGGAAAACTTGTGAAAGTGATGTGAGCCTGGGTAGAAGCATGAATCTCAGCCTGCTGTTCTAACGAAGTTTCCAGGGGGATCGACAGATTGGTTGTATTAAGAGCTCGATATAATTTGCCTTAGAGCTCTAAAATCCTTTGCTCCATCCTTATAATTAGATCATTACATTCTGGGGATCCTCCTTTCAGAACTCTCTACGGAATTTCTTGGAGTGGTTGTGTCAATTCTGACTGCTGAACTATTACTGTTGTTCATTTCCCTCTTGCTTTGGTGAATCGACGGCGAGAAAGGTATGGCGGACGGTTATGCACAAATCAACCTTAGGAAGGGAATAATCAAGATAAACAATAAACAGAAAAATAAAATTAGTAAAGAAACTCAAGCATGACACGTGGTAGATAAGGATTAAAGGAAAGAAACACATTAATATGCTTCACATTGTAAATAAAAAATTAAACACATAAATACGTCTTCCTAATTTGGGGTCCTCTTTGTGTTAGAGGTAGGCTTAGCGTATTTTGAAAGTCAAATGTGCCATAATATATCATTACATTTGCTCCATTAAAATTTCAAATACATAAAATAATAAATTATTGTTTCATATTCATAATAAGATATTTTAGGAAAATAAAGATAACAAAAAAAATTAAAGCTATAGCCTAAATGAAAATGCTCTTCCGTCTTCGGCCTTTTCTTTGCTTATATGACGCGGATTAGTGCTGAACAACCTGCATAATGAAAGGTTAATTTTTCCCATCCCACCTAAGGAGCAAATAGTCTACATTTTAGATATATTGATTTCTCAAATAAAAATGCAAATAGATATGATAATGTTCCTTTCGAGATTGTAAATCTCTTTTGACTTTGGGCAAAGTTAAACTAATGGTCTCAATATACCAAGGGTATCGAAACTTCCTAGGGGATAATGCAATGCATGACTTATCAATTTCTAAGAGTTGGGTAGGCGGACTGAAAAATTCTTATGTGAAAAGGCGCGTGGTCACATGGTAGTAAAACTATCCATTCACTCCACGTTTATGCCAATTCCCTAAATGAGTTTTGAAAGGATTTTAGAGAAGCACAAAGCACAAGTTGCGTGTACAGTATATGATAGTGAGGGATTCCCAGGTGGGGAAAATATGAACGGAATGACAAGTCTAAGCAATAATAATTAGCATATAATAAAAAAAAATGGTAAGACAATAAAAGTTAGGAAGAGCAATAAAAATTTAATAAAGCAATAAAAATAAATAAACACGTCATAGGTTATTTCAAATGAACACGTAAAGAAAGAGTTGGAAAGGATTAACGTCAAATAATGATATTAAACAAGAAACATACAAGGAGATAAGAAAGGAGATTAAACATGTATTAAATAATCTAAATAAGGAAACAAATAAAGGGAATAAAGGGAGAATAATTTAAACAAGGAAGCAAATAGAGGGAATAAGGAAAAGGATTCACATGAAAGGAAACAAATTAACTTGAGAAATTAAACAATCAAATTAGACATATGCACTTATGATTCCCATAACTTATGAAAGCGTCCTTTTCGGGATTCTAATAATCCTTTGGGACACAAGGAAAAGTTTCACTAAATCTTTGACGTGCCTTGGACGTCGCAATTTTCTAGGTTTGAGATGATGCGTATTCCTTAGTAAAGGGATACACGATCAAGATCTAAGAGTAAAAATGAGTTTAGACACGGTTTCCTCAAGCGGACAATTTGAGAGTGAGGAAGCTCATGATCGTCGACGCACCGCTGATCGACCAAATCATAAGGCAATGCTCAGGGGTGATTTAATAGTGAACGACCGTGAAATCACGCAACCGTTATCAAGTGTGTGACAGTGAGAGGTTCCCGAGTGGGGGAAGTATGAATGGAATGACAATTATAAGAAGGCAGTGACACATGACAAATTAAGAAAAACCATAGCAAAAAATATAAAGTAGATAAAGGAGTAATAAAAATATAAATATATTAAGTGATAGGATAGGTAAATAAATAAACCAAATAACAAATTTGCTAATCATAAAATACCAAAGAGATAATGTTCAATAACAATTAATAGATAAATAAATGTCTGGCATATCATGAAAATATTCAACAAAGAAGGATGACTTACCAATTAAGAAAACATAGAAAAGGATAAAGGAATAGACTTAATCATGTAAAGAAATTAATCCAAACAAGGCAACAAATAAAACAAAAGGGAAAGAGCTATAAATGGAAAGAAACATGAATTATATAAGGAAATTAATATTCAAATTAAAATAAATATTCATGAGAGAAGTGAATCTAAACTAAATAAATAAATCATAAAATACAAATAAATATGCAAACAAAACACAAAATCTGACATAAATATCTCAACAGAAAATCAAATTAAAACACCAATTAATAGAAACTAAGTGATAAAGCAAATTGGTCTACAAGCTTATTTACTACATGTTAAACAAATATTTACTAATTAAATTTCAAATTTTACACTAGCGAGAAGGAAATGGTTAAGCAATATATAACAAAATAAAATTCTTTTTCATGATAACTAAAATAATATAAATCTAAAATACCCCAAAGTAAAAAATAATTATTAAGGAACTGTGAATAAATCTATGACGACTTGAAAGCATTTAATGCTTTGAACAAGATATAAAGAAATTTTTTGAAAAGTTAAAATGTTTGTTGCTTTTTAGTTCAACCTTAGCAATAGATTGATTAGAGGTCGGTCTTAAATTAACAAATATAATACATTTTAAAATTTTTTTTAATAAAGATTCAAATTTTAAAATATAAACACATAAATATTTACATATAGATACACATAAAAAGAAAACTTGGGTTGATGTTACATTCAGGAAACGAGTCGGCTTAGTTTAAAAAAATTTTGAAATTAGACCTCGTAATTACTTTACTTCCCCAATAACTATATGTTAAGGTAGAGCGCTTATCTTCATAAGAAATAAAAAAAATCGCAACACATCACCCAATTCAAATAACGAATGAATCTGGATAATGATTTTAGTTTGAACGGAGAAACAACAAATAGTTAAAATCATGCGAAAATATTTAACTTGGAACTAAAAAGGTTGAACAATTAGCACATAATCCCCACCCTCCCTTTTTCACTATATTTAGAGTATATTACAAACATTACAACTAATAAGAACGAAATAAATAAATAAACAAATTACAAATATAAAAATACTATTCTAAAATAATTAAATTCCCAAGAGCCATTTGTTGTCCCAACTACTCTCCAATGGAATTCCACAGTAAAATAATTGAAACCTGTTAAAGGTTAGTACAACAGTAGATGCAACAATAATCTCGAACTTGACAAGTCATGTTAACGAACACGATAACACATAGCCATGATGAGAGATGCGATTAGGAAGAATAAATAACAAGATTTAACAAATAAATGAATCGTTAGAGTAAATAAACTAACCGGTAAATGACAAAAGTAAAAGGAAATCAAATGTCACAAATGCCTTAATTGTTACCCACACTCAACACGTCAAGATCACGAGAATCTCGAGGATTCTGAGCAGTACTTGTGTTGAGGAGGAATAAAGAAATTAGAATTATAGAAGAGAGTCGAGCATGTAGCAAAATGTTTGGTAGTAGTATTAGCGTAGCAATGGAGACAAAAAATTAGTCGATGATACTATTTAGTTAAATAAAATCATATTCCAAGGCTATCAGCTTTGTTTCATATGTCATGTTGCCAAAGAACAATCATTTTTTTTCATGAATGATCCCACGGGGGGAGGCCTCCTTATATAGCTTAAAAGGTTGAAAAGTTTAAAGGAGAGAGGAGTCTTTTAAAAAAAAAAACTACAAATAATTACTTACTATATATAACTTAACTGAATTACTGGAATAAAATCAAGGGAAGAAATCTTTTGTTTTTAGACATTATTAATGGATATTAAAATAATTAGAGGGAGCAAGAATCAATTATTGATTAATTCACATAGTCAATTAAGGAAATAAAATGAGAAAAAATAATTAGAAAAATCAACCAAAGGGCATAATTTAATAAAATCATATCAATATCTGGAGGAGTGTCCTACTTTACCATATATATATATATATATATATATATATATATATATATTAAATTAATTAAAGAAAGCAAGAATCAAATCGTATAAAATTTTAAATTAAGTCAGATCCTATCATTCCCTTACCAAAGATTGCTCAAACATGAGCTCTAAATATTCGAAAATAATTTCAAGGTTACCATAATTAACAACGAAGGGTTGTCACATAGCAAAATAAATCATTTAAAGATAATCTTACCATAAGCTATTTAAGTACCAAACAATTTAAACAAATTCCCCATAGAGGATTTTCACTATCATATTTGATACGAACTCACTTTGATATGGGAAGAAAACAAACTAATATTTATATAATAGGAATCTATCAAGGCCACACGCACAGAAATTCAAATTGTCACATACACAATAGTTAAAGGGGAGGGGACAAATGAACGAATCACAACGAAATGATATTCATTTATGGTACTTTATAAAAGATTTCACAAAAATAAATAAATAAATAAATAAAAACTGCTTGAGCTGGGATATGAAATCATACGGGTGTATAATTTACACATGTAAGGCATAGCAAATCACATACTACACGTGTCATAGGGTATTGGGAGTGGACATGGAGTCTATGGACTCATAGCAGTTCATCAAGAAAGAGAGCAGAGATACAAACTAATAATCATTTTAAACAAGACACAAACATTAAAAATCAAGCGAAGTACATAGACACAAAGACTTTCATTATCTGTTAATCTAGAGGCGCAACAAATAATAATTAATAATTCATTTTCTTAGTGCCAAATATAAAGTCTGTCAAAAGAGATCATAAGCTAGGAAATGGTAAAATGTCGAGCATGGTAATATTCATACTAGAGGCGGATTTTTGAGAATCCATCATGTAAGTAGGTTCAAAACCTAAGACCCCAAAGAAGATCGAAACTAGCGGCTGCTTCTCGGCCAACAATGGCAGAAAAAAATGGTGGACGAGTAGGGTACGAGGGTAGAAGACGAGGAAAAGGGTGGTTTTGGCTGGTTTGGGGGTGTCTCGCTGCATGCTATTGCAGCACTGGTTGTTTCGGGCAGTGAGGGGAGATGACGGAGGAGAGAGGCTAGGAGCAGGTGTGGTGTTGCTTTTCGCCGATCGTCGGTGGTGTGACGGTGAGGGAGAGTGAGGTTGGTTATGGCGGTGTCGCCAGGCAGTGGTGTGCGGCGTTGTGCCGTGCGGCTTCTAGAGAAGAAAAGTGGAGAAGAAGGGAGAGGGGTGCGGCGCTGTTTTCCGGCAGGTGGTTTCTGATTTGGCGGCGACGACTGCGGGTGGTGGTCTGAGGACGATGGAGAGAAGAGGGGGAAGAGGGTGCAACAACTGGTAGTCTGTTTTCGGTGGACAGTGGTAGCGTCGGGTTTCGCCAGAAAGGGGAGAAGAGGGGCTGGCGGCTGCTATAGAGGGAGAATGGGGAATGAGAAAAGTGATTAGGTTTTGGGGATTAGGAATAGGAAAGAAAATAGGTTTTAGTTTAAAATCGTTGGATTAAATGAGATGGAGGGCTAAGATTAATATTAGTTGTTAGGTAGGGTCACGGGTATGAGCGCGGGTCGTGGGTAATTAATTGGGCAGAATTTTATTTATATTTAAATAGTAGCCAGAAAAAAAATTAAAAGAGGCTACAATTGGCATACATTTGAAAGGAAATGGCCAGATTTTAAATAAATTGAATGAAATTGAATAGAAAGTGGCTAGAATTTAAATAGAGTGGGAGAAAATTGAATTAGCTGCTATTAAATTAATAAAAACACTACACTTGTAAAGTAAATTAATAAATAGTTTAATTTACTACGTTTGTCAAAAAAAATTTAATAAATAGCTAATATAATAATTTAATTTATGATAAAATAATGTAATATTATTGTTACAAAATTAAATATAAATAAATTAATACTAAGTAAATTATATTTTTTTTAATGAACATCATTTAATTGAAAATATGTATGCACACGTTAATTCACAATATGCCATATATGACCTAATTACATAACATAAGAAAATTGATGAATTGAAATTAAATGTAAATAAACATTTCAGAATTATAATTTAAAATAATTATGCAAAATTTAACAATTATAATAATTAATTATTAAAATATTATGAATGCAGAATAAACAATTACTTAAAAGAGGAAATTTTAAATATGCATTATATATATATATATCAATAAGCAGCTAAGACGAGGCGTAAGGAGGTCAAAATTGGGTGTCAACACTGCTCATAAGGAATAATATCACCAGAGTGCTGGTTTTGGAGCTCTTCTTTGACTAAATCTCTAAGGGACTTAGACAGGCCATTTAGGAATTTCTCTTTCCAGTAGGGAAGGTTACCATCAGGCCTTTCTTAGATTTTGGTAAGAAAGGAGTCCTTATACCATCTAAAGTCGAAAAGTATTTTACACTTAAGATTGTTGAGTACTTCAGAAGATCTTTCCCTAAAGATACCCAGACTTCCAATGAATGTTTTGATAATGGTGTAAATTAGAGTATTGGTAGAGTCAGGAATGGTTTGTCCATCCTTATAGATTGGTTCTCCTGAAGGGTTGACTCGACCACTATGAAAATTTTTTTGCTTGTCTTCCTCACTAAGATGGGTGTCCCACCAACCTTTTAACTGACTGTAAACCCTGCTACTAGGACATGCTGGTCTGAGTAGTTATGGGAGGTCCTGTAAGCAGTGGCAACCATTGTCATCTGCTGTAATTTGGATAGAATATTATACTTAGAACAACCATCTATGTTCCATTCACAGATGTTATTGCCATAGTAGTTATTTTTCATGATACTGGGTTTTTCTTCTAAGGCTACATCAGGATGGGTAGCTCTAGGGTAATAAAGCTTTTGCGGCTTACGCCAGTTGGAAAACTCGGCTTTGACAGGGGCCACCTCTAAAGGAACTTCTTCTCCTTCTGGCTGACTATCGGACGAGATATCTTTCTGAAGAACTGTGATAGTTGCAGAGGCCTTAGAAAAGGTTTCTCTCATTGGGGTATCAGGGACTAGAGTCTTCTCAATTTCCAAGATCCTTCGTCAGAGGTCAGAAAGTTGAAGGGAATCTTTTGAGTGGTGGGTTTGGAGTTTGTTAGCAAATATTGTAGTGATTTCATAAGTTTTTTTTGGCAGTCTAGCCATCGTTGCTTAGGGATACTATATACAGTGTAGATTTGAAAAGATCAAGTACCATCTTCATTTAGAACTTCTTATTATAAGATAGATCTTACCAATTTGTACAAATTGATTCAAGCTTACATAGTATAGATTACAGATCTGACAGTGATGTATAAAATCAAGTTAAACTCAAGAATAATAATTTTTACTTCCCCCCATGGCTCTAATACCAAATACCCGAAAGCGAGCCCCCTAAAATGATAGGGGAAGAGTGTGGGGAAGAAGGAAAGGAAGCAAGTAAGGAATAATTATACCAAATACTCTTCGGGTAAGAGACAAAATGTCTCTTAACATTAATATGTGTTCTGATATCATTTATTGCTTAGGGACACTAACTCCGGCAATAGAGTTTTTGGTGGTGGTGCTAGCAGCCACCGAATGAGAAAAAAAAAGATGCGTGGCTTTGGGTCACCGTAGTAGAACACATATTTTTGAAGAAAAGATATTGGTTCATTAATTCTCTTCTATTGGGACTTGTCAGGGCGGCAATATCTTTAAAGCCCATGAGCAGGCGCCAGTTTTGAAAATCATCTTCTGTCCATCGGGTGGACATGGTTTGGGCTAGTTGAGTATTTTGTTCTTCTTCCTCAACTAGGTCAGCCACTTCTTTGGACTAGAAATGGAAATTGGAGCTGCATTTCCCAGCAAATATGATGGTGGAATTCCCTTCATGGCATAGTCCGCTGGAGTTTGATATTTGGCTTAGCTTGGGTCAACTGCTTCTTTTGAAGGTTGCTTAGAAGCAACTGATTTTTTGCTGCTTGGTAGCAGCTTGCTGTTTTTTTGAATTTGATTACTGTTGTACCAGCTATAATTTGTTTTCACTCGACAGAGTGAGGTTTGGAAGTTGTGACGAATCCGGGATCTCTGTTGCCTTCTTTTTTCTACTCATTTTATCTTCCCTACAAAAATTCTCTGGTAAGGAAATTTGGAATAAAGTTGGAGCTCTCTTTGATATATTCTATATCAAAATCAAAAATAGACAAAATAGCTTGCCATCTAGCAAATATATATCTAGAGGCAAGATTTTGAACATCTTTTTGTAAAACAGGTTTTGCAGCTTTACAGTCAATTCGTAATAAAGAAATTTGGATTAACAAATCTGCTTGAAATTTTGAAATGCACAAAACAATTGCTAAAATCTTTTTTAATTGTTGGATAATTTTATTGGTCCTCATTCCAATGCTTTGATGCAAATACAATAATATGCTCCTTATCATTTTTTTTATTTTAAAATGCCACCATAACCAATATCTGATACATCTGTTTCGACTATTTTGAATGCAGAAGGATCAGGAGGAGATAGACAAGGAAGATGCTTAGTCCTCTGCTTGATTTCTTTAATAGCATTGGTGTGAACATGGGTCCACGGAGGCGGAGGCTTTTTCAATCTATCATGGAGGGGTCTTAGCAAACTGCTAAGCCCTGCAAGAAAATCTGCTACATAATTAATACACCCTAAAAATCTTTGCAGTTGTGTTTTGTCTAAAATATGATCGGAAAATTTATCAACAAATTGGATAAATCTTTTAATGGGGACAATAGTACCCTATTGGATATTATGCCCAAGAAAGCGGATGTTAATTTTAAAAAGACTATACTTGATTTTGGACAAGACTAAGCCATTTTCTTTGATTACATTGAAGAAAGTTTTTAGGTGCTTGAAATGTTGATCAATGTTATTGAAGAATATCAGAACATCATCAATGTAAGCAATTATGAACTTTGAGAAGGGATTGAAAATGTCATTCATTATTTTTTAAAATTCTGAAGGGGCATTCTTTAGTCCAAAGGACATGACATTCCATTTATATTGGCAGAATGGTACTGTAAAAGAAGTTTTGTATCGATCTCTTGGATCATTCTGGATTTGCCAAAAGCCTAACTTTAAATCGAACTTTGAGAAAATTGTGGCAGCATGGAGTCGCTGGAGTAAATCTTTCTTGTTGGGAATAGGATATCTAATCCAATGGAGGGCAGTATTTAGTGGTTTATAATTGATGACTAAGCGAGGGACGCCTCGCTCAATTTTGGAATTTTTATTCACATAAAAGGCAACACAACTCCAAGGGTATTTGCTTGGAGAGATGATTTTTTTGCGAAGGAGATCATTGATCTCTTCTTGACAAAGGATTATTAGCTCACGGTTCATTTGTAGTGGACGAGCTTTTGTAGGAATTGTTTTTCATCAAAGTGAGGTTCGTAGGGAAGTCTAACCATGTTTTTTTTTTGCGATTCCAAAAGACTGTGGGTAAATCTGCACAGAGTTCTTTTTGAATTTGCGTTTCAAGGAACTTCATTTTTGATTGAAGGAGAGGTTCCGAACTTATCCCAACCAAATACTTTGAGAAAATCAAAGAGGCCCTTAGAGCTGCTAATGGCAATAGATTAGGAATCAGCTACAAGCTCTCTGATGTCGAAGTAAGATCTTCCATAGGAAATTCAATTTAAACAGAGGAACCAAAGATGTGGAGGCCTCTGATGGTTTTGAAGGAGCAGGTGGTGTTGAGGACGGTCTTGAAACCAGATATTCACTAAGTGCCTGTAAATATTTGTTTCTATAATTCTTTTGTTCAAAAATATTTTTGATATCTTTGCCATTAACTATTTTATTATTGGGGTTTTTTTTAAAGGGACACGGACAATAGAGTTATCAGTATATGTTGTTGAAAATCTTTGTGTCGGAGGGAGCTCAGAAGTGATCTCGCCGCCATTGCAAGTTTTTCAAACTTTTGAAACATTAACCGATTTAGAAAAAGAAAAATCTAACTGATGATAATCAGCATAGGCTTCAAACCATTCAAAGAAATAAATCTGTTTTTGGACAGAGTTTAAAAATTTATAATAAATTTCTTGAAGTCTCTTTCTTTCATCATTTTGAAAACGCTTAAGAAACCAAGTTTTTTTTCAAAATATTTCTCGAAGAGTAGAACTCTTTCCGAAATATTTCTTTATAAATTTAAAAATCTTGCATCAAAACTCCCAGTTCACCACCTAGGGATGAGTAAGTAGGAGATTGGGGTTGGTCATCATTAACCTCAGTTACGTGAGGAGTTTCCATCGAATATGTGGCTTGAGGGATTCTTGATTCGAAGTTGACCGTCTCAACTCTAGAGGGGAATGAAGAAACTGAATGTCTAGCAGTTTGAATTTCAGATTGTGCTGAATAGGCAGTAGAGACTCTTTGGCTAAGAGATCTTTGGAAGGAGATGGATACCGCTTCACTCGAGAACTGTTGGATCTGAGAAATAGTAGTATTCTCTGATTTTTGTGCTGGTGTTGCATCTTGCAGCACCCAATTTTGGGGTAGGTTTATCTGACTCCAAGAAATAGGTCTAGGAACTGATAAGTGAGATCTTTGCAAATCAGTTTTAAAAATAATTATTTCATCTTTATTTAAGGTTCTCATGTCCCTAGTATTGAAGGTTGAACTCATAGCCTTATATTGAATCCTATAGATAATGGCTACAGGGAGAGATCCAGATTTGGTCCTGTAATTGGATGTCTTAACATTTAGGGTTAAAGAATCTAAGATATTTCTATCTCGAAAAGACACTGTAAAATTTGGAAAGTAGTCAAAATAAATTGGACCACCACAATGGCTGGTTTCAACCATTCCTAGGAGGGAGTCATTGAAGTCTAAGAACCTTGAATCTCTGAGACAAAGGAGAAGTGAGGTGTCTAGACCTTCTTTAGAGAGGGGCTTAGCAGCAATTTGGACTAACCCGAAGTGGAGATAGTTGTATTTTCATCTATATTTTTCTATAGACTTTGGATTTAAAAGCTTGATATCCTCGTGATCTAACTCAAGAGGAATAGTTTGTTCAATGGTTGAAATGTGATAGTCACTTGTCAAGGACCACTTTGAAGATTTGTAAATGTTTGGCTAGGGGTGTTTAGGGAGGGATTTTCCAGTCATCAATTGATTGCTCCAAATCAGAGAAGCTAATCTCTTCTTTGAGCTTGGAAGAAGATGAGGTAGTTGAGGAAGCAGAAGAGTTTTTAGAGGAAGAGGAGAAGGGATGGAAGAACGCCATAGCAAGATCTGCAAGAAAATAGTTAGAAAAACAATAATAACTTTAATATTTCATGTCCTTGAATCAAGAGACCATTAGGTTTCATAAAGAAAAATATTCAAGTATTTAACTTAATAATATACACAAGAGTCAGATCTGATAGTTAAATTAACGAATTCTTGTTTCATTTTATACTTAAAGGTTAGATCAGTCTTGTTCAAAGAAATTCTTCATTCAAATGATCCAAAGGTTATGAATAACCATCTGTAAATCCACTAAGTCCTTTTCGGCAGTCCAACCATCGTTGCTTAGGGATATTACCTACAATGTAGATCTGAAAAGATCACAGTACCATCTTCATTTAGATCTTTTTATTACAAGATAGATCTTACCAATTTGTACAAATTGATTCAAGCTTACATAGTTTAAATTACAGATCTAACAGTGCCGTATAAGAGCAAGTTAAACTCATGAATAATAATTTTTACTTCCCCCCATGGCTCTGATACCAATCACCTGGAGAGTACTTGGTATACTAACTCCAAGGGGAGGCAGAGAGCCCCATAGAATTAATATATATATTAATTTCTAATTTTTCTTTGGATTTTAAATTTTTGATTGCATGTGTAAATTATATCGATTTTATTAATTTCTAAATAAAAAATAAAAAAATAAAATTTTAAACCTTTGAATTTAAATTTTCAAGGTTGAGGGTATTTTTAGACGAAAATGTGAAAGAAGGATATTTATGAGTCATTTTTTCATAGGTTAAGGGTATTTTTGTCCCTTTCCCCTACTTTTTATGCAAATTCGAATGTTGATAGTAGTGGAGCTTGTGACAATGTCTAGAGGCTGTTGACTTGGAGTTTCACGATGAGTTGTTTGATTGATTTGCACCACTAGACTCTCACTCTATTTTTTATTTCTTATTTTTTTTATCTAGACAGTGTATTAAAAATATCTTTCTTTTATTCTTAAATTATGTGTTCAGTCAAACACAATCACATAAATTGGGACAAGTAAAATATTTTAAATAAATAAATAAATTATTTAAACTTAAAAGTTATGCATTGAAAAATATTTGACAACTTAATAATTTTACTTTATAAACCAAATTTTCCCTTTAAGTATACAATTTAGAGCAAATATATCCTGCGCCTAAAAAGTAGATTATTTATAGCTCTGAAATTATAAAAATAGCTCAAATATACCCTTTCAGGTGATGAGAATGCAAAAAACTAATTTTGATTTTATTTTATAAATTTTTTAATTAAAATAAAAGCAACGTAGGAGTATATTTAATCCTTCTCACAATATTATTCAGCGGCATATTTAATTTATCTTACCCATGACCTCTTTTTTTTTTTTACCTTCTTTAGTTCAATAACTAATTTAAATTTATTGTTTTGATGATCAATTTTTTTTTTTACACTCATCTTCTTGTTAAATATATCATAGATGCGGTGAGGAAAAAATTATGCAAAAATAAAGAATAAATTGCAATTTGATCACTCGAGATTAGGGGTGTCCGTAGGTTGGTTTTTGGTTAAAGCAAAATCAAATTAATTTAGTTAATTTATTAATTATTAAAATTAAATCAAATCAAATATAATACATATTCATCGATTTGGTTATTGTGATTGATTTGGTTTAATTTTTAAGAAATCTAATGATATTTTCTCTCTTTGACTATTTTTTCCCTACGATTAGAAAAGATTTTTCCACTTTTTTTAAATTTGTTATTACCCTTTTATTATAAAAATTATAATTTTCGTAAAATATCAAAAAAATGACTTAAGATCTATAATCCTAGCTTCAGTTTTAACACAATAAATCAAAGTCTATAGGAACACAGCCAAAATTGGAAGCAGTTTCATTTTGAAAAAAAAAGTTATACTAATTATATTCAAAGCTTAAACAAGTGTATTACATGCAAAACAGGCTCAACTATTCTTGTGCACAAAGCATTGAATTATTTTCAAACTTATTTTCTTCACTTGAGCAAACTACAATTACTATAAATGGATTGTGTGCCATTTGTTGTTTTTAAAAAAGTCAACATTGATATTATAGGAGAACTAAAATCAGTTATGATTGTCATTAACAACATATTTTGAGAATTATTTCTTTTAAGAGTATTTTTATGAAAGTAATTTGTGTTTAGTTAATAAATTTAAAAAATATTTTTGATTAATAATTAGTTTTTAACCAAACTTTTTCAAAGTATTTCTAAGTGCATTTTTCTCAAAAGTACTTTTCAAAAAAATATAATTTGGGGGATAAACTACTTTTTTTAGTTTTTGAAAAACAGTTTCTGCTACTCCCTATAAGCACTTATTTTCTTCTAAAAATTTAGCCAAACACCTCACTTTTTTTAAAATAAAAAGTTTTTGAAGAAAGAAATTTTAGACCTCCAAAAAACTTAGTCAAAAAAACTATAAAATAGGATTTGAATCAAAATAGATATTAAATCATGTTACATAAATTCAAATCATTAATATATTTAAATATGATCACGTGTGTATTTCCCTCCGTTCAAAATTAACATTTACTTTGACTTAAAAAATTTGTTACTGAATAATTTTTACTTTAAAATTTAAAATTAAAGTTGACAATTATTTCAACTATATTCTTAGTGGCTCAGTATTTAAGAAGAAAAATTAATATACTTCTATTAACAAGATAAAAGTTATAACTTAATAAACTACACATTGTATTTTTACTTTTTTTAACGAGTATGGAAAGAACTAATTAAGCGATGGATAAAATGGGACAGAGGGAATATAGAAATTGTGATTTGTCAACTAATACTAGGAATTAATATCTCATAAGGTCACTCAACTTTTAGAATTTATATAGCAAAATTGTTGAACTTTCTTTTCTATCAATAAAATCACTCGATTAACACATTTCTCTTGCAAAATCATTCAATCAAATTTAAATCATTAAAAAATTTGACGTGATAAAATAAATTATTTTTTTATGTCATGTAAACATGAACCCCATGAATAAATAAAATTAAGAAAAATTATTTCTTATACCCAACCTACTCATCCACAAATCAAAATAGGTTTCATCCCTGTCTATTCTCAGAATAATTTTAATTCGATTTCTCAATATTAATTTTTATTTATTTTTAATACAAAATCCATTATGATTATTGACCTTTTAATTGCGGAAAAATTTATCAAAACTTATTTGGAGCGACAGTATTTATGATCCAAGAGAGTACAAACGCATTACAGCTTTCCCAATATTCATGATGTTCATCCTGAAATGAATCCTTGTTGTATCACCTATTACAAAACCTAACTTCCTCTTTGTCTGTAATGCAATTCGCATCGATCTCCGCCATATCCCCTAGTTCTCAGATCCTCTCAACTGGATTGGAATAAGTTTGGTCTAGGAGTGTCTGATGGATGCACGTACAGTGGGTGTGTGTGATTGATTCTCTGTCATTTTGATAAATACGACCTTGTTAACTCAAAATATTTACTTTGATCAAACTTCTCAAACACTAAATTTCTAAAACTAAAAATCTTCTATCAAATACATCTGATCTCGTTGAGAATCGCATCACCCATTCTTGCAAGTCACACATGGAAAAATGAAGCTACGAGAAGGGTTAAGCAAAGAAAATAAGCTAAAGAAACAAAACAACCATGAGGGTCGCTACATCATCCACCACTAAAACACGCGTTCATCCCTCAAACTGAAAGAGAAAAAAGTTTCTGAATTGTTGAACAAATGAGGATATTTGCCCCCGCGCGTCTGCACCAACCCTCAAATGGCCTCCTCAACCAGATGATATCTCCCCTGCACCTTCACAATTGCAATCTTCTTAGACCTCAACTTCTAAATTTGCCTATTCAAATTACTTATAGGTTTCTCCTCAAATTCCAAATTCTGATCTAGCTGCACCAAATCCCATTGAATCACATGAGAACCATCATAACAATATTTTTTCAGTATCCAAAAATGAAACATCGGATGAACACCTGATAAACCTAGAGGCAAAACCAACTCATAAACACCTCGCCAATATGTTATAATACCTTGAATGAACCAATGGACCTACGGTTGAGTTTGCCCTTCTTCTCAAATCTCATAACACCCTTTTTTGTGTACTTTGACTATGAGGAGTCAATCTTCTCACCAACCAAGAACTCTAGGTCACAAACTTTTTGATCCACATAACTTTGTTATCTACTTTGGCTATGAGGAATCAATCTTGAATCAACTTGACCTTGTCCAATAAATATATCAAGGTCTATACCCTATGGCTCGACCTTAAATGCATCAATCCAATCAATCAGAGAATGATACCTCCTACCATACAAAGCTTAAATGGATCCATCTGAATGTTGAAACAATAATTATTATTATAAGCAAACTCTCTCAAAGGAAATAACTGACCCCAATGATCTCCAAAATTAATCACACAAGCATAAAGCATATTCTTAGAACCTGAATAGTCCATCTGTCTGTAGTTGGAATGTTGTGCATATACTGAGTTCTACCCGACTATCCAACTCTTTCTGCATAGACTTCCAAAAAGAGATGTGAACTAAGTAACCTAATCTGAGATGATAGAAATAGTCACCCATGGAAATGGACTATCTCCTGAATGTTGATTCTGGTCAATCTCTCTAAAATGTAGATAATCTGAACTGGAACAAAATGAGCAGATTTAGTCAACATATTCATGATGAAACAAATAGCATTAAACTCTCTCAAAGTATGTGGTAACCCTACCATTAAATTCATAGCAATACATGTCCATTTCCTCTAAATTATATCATCTAGTCTTTGGGTTCTCATACTTCACTTGTTGGTTCTCAAGACCATCCACTTCTAAAATGATTCCTATAAATAATCCAAAAAATTTTAAAACTTCACAGGAAATGGACCCTCCGGCCCTCTTTGTCATTCATTGGATATTTATGCCAAATAAATATTTGCATTAATTAGTTATATATAAATTAAAAAAATATATTAAATAAAATATTAATAATATATAAAATTAATACATATATTATTTTTTATAATACAACCTACCGAACTAACCCGCTTTACCGAGAAAAGCATAACGCACTAATGAGCCGCGGAGTTCAAAGAATCCTATGAATATTTCATTCAATTGGCCTCTTGCATTTTCAAAGAGGTGATATATTCATTTTGGTGGAATATAATACACGTCTTAAAATAAGTGTTGTTTTAGTATAATAAATTCAAAGTAAGTGCCTTTTTTTTTATATTCAATATGAAAATAGTAATTGTTTTAATCTATACTCTTATATTAAAAACTTATTATTTTAATAATGTCCAATTCTAAAGAAATATTTAAAAATTAGGAATAACTTGGTAAATGATACTTTATATTTACTTTTTTCATTTCAAAATAAATGGTGTTTTTAGTTTGAGCACACTCCTTAAGAAAACTACTCATTTCTAGAAAGTAAAATATATTTTTACCCACTTACTCTTAATAAATATCTTGAAAAAGATGTAACTCTTTTATATTTTCTTGATTATGTAAAACTCTCTCTTTTTAAATAAGGATAAAATTGGAAGAACATCATTAATGTCTTCTTGATTATGTAAACACCACTTATTTTGAAACAAAAACAAAAGGCTAAAACACCACTTATTTTGAAATAGAGGAAGTATTATTTTTCTTAATGAACGTGAAATGAGCTAATTAAAGCAACACTTATTTTGAGATGGAGAGAGTAATTGATGCATACTCCCTCCGTTTCAAAATAAACAATACGATTTTGCTAAAGCTATTTATGTTTTAATCGGACGGTGAATAATTAGAAAATAAAAATCTTTTGTTGTGAAGAAGAGGAAGAAGGCTGAGGACTTGAAATTTGGCGGTCGTGGGCTTGGTTAAAATGGTGTGGGTTAGGTATATTATTGGATGGGTTAGAAGAGTGTGGACGGGTTATTTTTAGTTATTTGGATAGTTAAATTTTATGGTTTAAAATAAGTGACGTGACCCAATTAATTGAGGTCAGGCGTAAAAAGTAGTATTGTAAAATCAGGTCTTGTAACTATTGAAAAATAATGGCATGGGTAGGTACATTATGTAATAGCAGTGGCATAGATGAATCCAACTATTAAAGTATGACATAGACGAAACTTTTATGAAAGTATAATGACATATTTGAGCTTTTTTCTTTATAGAATGGCTCAAATACACCCTTTTCAACGAATGAAAATACAAAAATTAATTTAGATTATCTTTTTTTTATTAAAATAAAAGCGATATAGGAGTATATTTAATCCTTCTCACAAAATTCAGCGGCATATTTAGTAATAATTTAATATTAAAATATTCATTTCACCTTTAGTGAGATGATTTATAGTCACACAAACATCTATGATTTATTTTAGATTACAAATTTCAATAGTCTTTCTATATATCTTAAATTTCGTACCCAATCAAAGTACATCACATAAATTGGAACGGAGGAAGTATAAATAATTTATTAAAAATATAAAAAGTATTTTTAGGCTAAATATATAAATAACTCCTTCAATTCCACCCCCCCCCCCCCCCCCATCTTTTATTTTAACACTCCATTTTAGTCTTATTTCATTTTACCCTCCAACTATGTTTTTTATGTTTCACTTATACATAAAATACTAATTTTTATATTTTTATTATTTTTATTTATACTTCTCAATTGCAATTTTGCATTTTAAAAATTGACATCTATTAATTTGTGTTAAAAAAATGAAGGACGTCCGTTGATTTTTTTTATAAAATAATAATTTTCTTTTTATAGTTTCTTTACATTTTTGCAAGAAAATAATCGACGAAAGTACGTCAACTTTCTTAATCGAGAAAATAACGATTTCTCGATTCCTAATAGTATTTCATATGATGTATGCTATACGACGTTGAATTTTATCTTTAGCACGAATTTTCATTATTGATTAATTTGTTAAATGTTGTAATTTCTCAAAGATTGCGTTTAATATGAACAAAAATTAAAAAATAATAAAAGTTGTACATGATTAAATTAATTTTTATATATAATTATTCATGAGATAATATTTTTTTATTATTATGCAGATAAAAATATAATTTTATTTTTATATGAAGATATTTGAGTGAAATTAAATTTTTATATCGATTTATTATTTCCAACCAATATTATCAAGCGATTATCGGGTACAAGAAAATTATATTTATATGAAGTTTGATTGATCTCAAGAAAATTATTTTTTTGCATATGGGAATACTGTTATATCATGTTATTTTACAATGCAGTCAAATTCTATTGTTACGCAAATAAAAGTGTCAATCACTTAGTTGTTGTTATGAACAAGTTGAAGGAGGAATTTTCTGCGACGAAAAGCTAGGTCACGAACAAAGTGATTGTCAAGAATATATTTGAATGAGTTCAAAGACTCATATATCAAAAAAGACATATATTATAATTACAAAGATAGCACTGTTAACAATTTTGAGAAGATGGTATATAAGATTGGAATGCATCATCTACATGATTAAATTGTATTTTCATCAGGAAAAATAAAATATGCGTTGCACTCTTTTTTCCTTAATAAGCTTTGTCCCAATAAATTTTTCTAGCAAGATTTTTAACGAGACAACAAGTAACGTGTATTACAAGATATATGTATTCTTTTTTTTCTTCAATGAGATTTTTTTCCTACAGAATTTTTTCTAGAAAAACTTTAATGAGCCACAACGGTTATTCAAGGGGGAGTGTTGTAAATATTATTACTGTGGATGTCCATAATTCCTAAGTGCGATTTTCACATTTATTGATAGTAATACCCACACCACTACCTCTTCATTGATCTTCCACAAACATATAATCTTCCCCATATTCTGTTGGTATATATACTATTAACCATGTGTTTAGATATAATATTTATTAGAGAATAATTATTTATTCAATTTTAATGAAGATTTAAATAGATCATTTATTTTTCGATATGACATTTACTTATATAATAGATGATTTAGTGTATAGAGTTTAGCTTATACACGAAAGATTAAATCATCAGTTTTTATATGTATATATGCTCACAATCTAAGATGAAAATTGGACAAATTCATCGGTATGACTGTAGCACAAGAATAAATATAATTTATCTTGATTATGAAAATGATATAATTCCAACTTCTTATGCTAGTATATTTTGTATGTATGGAATGGACCAAGTAGAGACAAGTGTTTTTATTTAACTTAATAAAATAAATTCTGTAGATCATTAAATGTACTTATACTCTTAATCTTGATATAATTATTATGATCAATGTAATTTGTTTGTTCTTTTAATCTATCAAAGGGCGAAACTCTTTCATAGTTATAATGTTCTCCATAACATCCAAAGTACCACATTCATTCGTTATAACATTCATTCTCTACAATTGCTTATGCAAAATATCCAAAGTACCACATTCATTTGTTGAATTGTTTGTGAGAATTATATCATATAGCCTTAATGGAAGAAGAAAAAACAAATGCTTCCAGCCATTATGATCTTTAACTGATAAATTATTTTATTTCCTACCATAACGTTTCGTTTTCTAAACCTATATTTTGGATGTCTTCTTTATGAAAAAAAAACATATACACAGAAAAAAATATTAGCTCCTTAATTGACTTTCTTTCTAGAATACTCTATTCTTTCTACACTTTCTTTCTTTGTAAATTTCTAGGCAATTGTATTTTTGTAACTACAAACTTTCAGCCACGAGTGCACGTGTTTGGAAGAACTGTGAAACCTTGGGAATAATCGGCCTTAATGATTTGCACTGACGTCGGGCCGAAATAGCTTTTAAGGCAGTGACTTGCACAATACAATATTTATATAAATTATTTACCATTGTATTAATTCCTCTTCTATATCAATATTATAGTATTTTTTGTACAATAGTGAACCTAGCTTTTAGTCTAGCGACACTATGAAATAGTAGACATTTCTAGTCCACTCTCTCCAAATTACCAAGTAGCAGCAAATATGCTTGTCTGATAAAGCTCTAATCAGGCTTTAGTCTAATATGGATATGTTGCAAAGTGCCTTTAGCTTCAATAATCTTCTTCATAATCCAACAAGTGTACCCAGTTATCCCCATCTAGAAAAATAGAATAATTTGCAGTCTTCACACATTCAAGGATCCATTTTACAAACTGCTCAGGGAAGCCCAACTCAAACATAACTTGCTCCCGATAGACCCGTTCAATTGAGCCATAAAATTTTTGTAAGTGTATTTTTAATCATGCACTTAGGGAGAAATATGTTTTCTAGTGTAACTTTTAACAAGTTCATAAGCTAAAATTATATTATAAGAAGTCTTTCTTCCAGAGATAAAACTTGATGTCATTGAGCCTCACCAAACACAATAGCATTCACCTTTTGGAGTCTATTTGCAAGGACTTTGGAGATTATTTTATATAAGATAGTGCAATAGGCTACTGATCTATAAACTTTCATAATAGCAGGATTCTCCACTTTAGGCAATAAAATAATGGAAGTATACTTTTGTATAGAATACTAGTAGAAAAATAATTTTGCATAGAAGCAAAGACATCTTTCTTTATGACTGGCTATACCTTCTTGAAGAAGCAAGAATTAAATTCATTTACTCCTATAGATTTATCATTTCTAATAACCTTCAACCTTCTAGTATATCTATTTCTGTAATCCATGCAGATAAGATTAAATGTTGCATATGTAAAAGCTTAGGGCCTTGCTTCATTATATTTCTGTCAACAACTTGTAAGCATGATGTGGAAGATCCTATTAATCCTCTATAGAATTGAACAGCCTCAATCTTGATATCATTAGAGCTAGTGATCTTCACCTCAATCATAGAGATTAGTTCTAAAATCATTTTCCTTTGTCTCATTTCCTTCATTACAACAAAAAAGTATTTGTTGTTAAAGTATCATAGTCGGATCCAGTTAGCTCCTCATTTCTACTTCAAAACAGTTTTCTCAATAAGAGATCACTTCTCAAAATTCATCAGAATTATCAAAGATCAATTGTGTTTGTGTAGTACAAAGGTCCAATCTGGCCTGCTCAATCTTCTATGTTATACTCTTGAATTCCTTATTAGCTTTGATTTTAGTTGCTTGATATCATAGGAGCCAGAGTCATATAGTTTTGCCAAACCTCCTCTCTTATCTCTTTAAACTATGGCTGAATTTATACATTAAAAAAATCATATGGGGTCTTAATATTCCATCTAGTTAGCTCAAGTCTAATAAAATTGATGAGTGATAAATATCAATGTGAGCTTATACTCAATACATATTTGACCCATATGAGCATTTAATCATAATTACCAAAAAGTCTATTCAGTCTGCAACTTAACTTTCCAGGTAAGCTCATGTAGAATAATATTTAGTAGGCACTTAACAAACTCTTGAGTCTCACCAGTATTCATAGGTTCCCACAAAACCTATTTACTGAGTACATGACTACATTAAAATCTTCACTCAAGAGCCATGAGAGAGTGATTGTTTGAGATAAGGAAGTTGACTTAGCCCACATCATTCTCCTCAGTTCAACAATGTTAAACCCATAAATGACAGTCAACGCGATGCTAGATCCACTAGTTCTTCTCTGTTGTTGAAAAATCAATTTAGACATGTAATTATTTTCCTTTTATTATAAGAATTTTTTTCTTTTTTTTATTTTTCACACATAATTCTTTTTCTTTTTATTATAGGATTCCTTTCCTTTCTTTATTTCTACACATATAATTCTTTTCCTTTTATTATAAAATTTCTTTCCTTTCTTTATTTTTGCATATATAATTATTTTAATTTTATTATAGGATTTCTTTTCTTTTTTATTAGTAATTCAATATTCTTTTTTCTCTTATTTACTAGTAGAAATAGGGTTAATTGTACAAATTCATCCATTCAGAAGTACAAGAAGGAAAATTTTCTATATTGCTTTATTTATTTTTACATGATATCAAAGAAGTGTTAATTTTTTTTCATTCTAGTCTCCTTCTTTTTCTTAATTTTCTAAAATGTTTGTTGTTGACAATGTTTAAGTTAAAATCACTGAAAAGAGTTGGGCAATTCCTACAACTAATGTAGTGAATTCATCACACGCTTTTTACATTCACTCTTCTGATTATCCCGACATGAATCTTGTCTCCACTATCTTTGATGGTAGGGGATATGGTGGCTGGAGAAGGGCTGTTATTATTGCTCTTTCAGTAAATCAAACTAGGATTCATTGATGGATCTCTAGTTGTTCCTGCTGATATAAATCTTCAAAAGGTCTGGTGATGTAATGACATGGTCTTGTCATGGTTGCTCAATTCTCTTTCCAAGGAGATTGCTGAATTTACTCTAAGAGTGCCAAAATTTTATGGTCTAACCTGGAAGATAAATTTGGTCAGGCTAATGGTGCAAAATTATTTCAACTTCAAAAGGATTTAAATGCTGTAATTCAAGGAAATTCCAGTATTTCTACTTATTTGTAATTAAACCCCGTAAATTTCTATGATTAACTGATGCGTGCATATGTACGTTGAGAGTTTTAGGGGTACGACGCATACAAAAAGGGGCTAGGGGATGAGTATACAAACACGGTAGCGAGTGGGCAGGAGGCCGGGGCTGGAGGCTAGGCGCACTGGGCACCAAGCCAGTGGCCTGGCACTGTGGCCGACACGTCGCGCCCCCTGCCACTGCCTCAACAACTATATAAATCTCCTCCATATGTGATTAATTCATTTCTAATATTTCCCTCGATAAAAAATAGAGCACGAGCGACGATTTCATCCGTTTTTCATCAAATTACATTGCAAAACTCCATTCAAACGCAAATTTGTCTTGGATAACGAGTTTTAGGCCAAAGAGGAACGTCCCTGCGGAGTTATTTTTTGAAAATTCGCTCTAAGTATCGGAATTCCGCCGAGTAAAAATTGTAGAAATCGCTTCTAATTGAGTCCTAAACGGCTAAGCATTTCTACCTTCTAAACTCTCAAGAATTTGTGGGTTTTCGGCGGAATTGAATGAAGTTGATTTATAGTTAATATTATTGAATGATATGATTATTTTCGAAGTCTTAGTATTGAAAATAGCCTTATTCTCCCAGCGTAGAGGCAACAATTGAGTGGAATTACTGGCTACAGGTTGGAACTATTTGGGATGAACAAAATCGGCATTCGAGGTATGTTAAGGCTAACCTCTTCGGCAAGTTATTCCTATCTATAGTAATACGACCTATGTCATTGTAAGCAAGTCGTAAACATGTATATTGTGATTAACTGCTATAGATAGTTTGAGATTACAGTTGATTATTTTAGTTGGGACTTATCCCGCCTGATATAGTCTTTCGTTGACCAACCTCAGGGTCGTTGGCTGTGTCATCGCCTACGGGGTTATAGATCGCTCAGAGGAGCTATATGATGTCTGACAGGATTATGTTTAGGCCTATAAGGCCATATTACAGTCCATCCACGAATGGACTTCTTCGTATGTGGTATCGACATCACTGATCCTCTATCGAGCCTCGTGTGCCCAAGGTGCAGTTACAGGAGCCTAGAGGGCTCATACACAGCTACAGGAGCCCAGCGGGATCAGTTGCAGACATAGAAGCCAAGTAGGTTGGCTATAGTTACCCGTTAAATCATATTGACCATACTAGGGGTATATAGATTGAATTATACTTGCAAGGGCTTATGGGGGCCCAGGTAAGTTATTCTATGCTGGTTGTACCTTCCAGGATTATGGGGGCCAGGTAAGGTTCTTGTTTGTATTGTTTGCTTGTTAGCTATACTTCAGGTTGTGAGACTATTCAAGTTATAACTATTATCCTTTTTATTTATTACTTTCAGTTCTTTTATCCGTTCCATTCAGTTATTTTCATTACTGCCTTACATATTCGATACATATTGTGATGACGCCCATCTATGGGGCGCTGCATACTTGCCTGCAGGTGCAGATAGACGTGGTTCAGGACCTTCTGGGTTAGTAGTTCAATCAGCTCATTTTCTCCAGAGTTGATAGTTAGAAAGGTTTTCTCTTTTTGGTTGTACAGCTTTTAGGTAGGTCAGGGCCCTGTCCCGAACTCTATTCCACTCGTAGAGGCTTGCGGACTACATTTTTTCAGTTGTTGGTTGTTGTTAGCTATGTGGGGCCTATGTATGTTATATTTTGCGTGTTGGCTGTGTGAGCCCTAGTTTAGCTAGTTAATTAGCAGCCATCTCTGCAATAGTATGAATATGACTGCTTGTTTTCCTCATATTATGACTATAGAACATGATGGTCTTATCGGCCCGCATAGGATCCCTTTATTGTTATGATGCTGGATTAGCTATTTTTTTTTGCAGGTTTGTTGTGTGGCCTTGTCAGCCCGGTGATGTGTTTACAGCTGAGATATAACTATTTATTTTCTTTATTTTAAGTTGCTGGCAGGCATCAGAGGTGCATATGCCCAGCCGGGTCAGCCCAGGTCCCAGTGTGGCATTAGGTGCCAGTCATGCCTCCCCCCCCCCTCAAGATGGGGCATGACAAACTTGGTATCAGAGTAACGACGTATCCTAGAGATTTTGCAAGCCGTGTCTAGTAAAGTCCTATCTATAGGTGTGTTACCATAGGTAGGAGGCTACGGGGCATGATAGCGTGGTTACCCTTCTTTCTTCTCCAATCGTGCCATAGAGTTATGTTGTATAGATTGAGTTCCTAAACTTACGTTATTCTGCTTACCTATAGAGAAAATGTCCAACGCATGATAAATTATGGCTAGTCAGGAATTGGATACCGCTGCAGGAGAGGGCACTAGAAGAGTGCCACCACCAGAGTTAGCCCGACCTGAGGGTGAGAGGGAAATATCACCTCGATCTCCCAAGAATTCTCCGGCATGCCAAGAGCCCCCACGGTAGCAGAATCATCATTGCCACCCCTAGTAATTCCTATACCATCGGATTAGGAGGTTAGGAGCATTGTTTATATGATGGCTCAGACGATGGCTGCTCAGCGCCAGCCAATGGTACCAGTTGTCACTGAATCTACTAGAGGACCCGGCAGTTCGAGGGTCCGAGAATTTCTCGTTCGGAGTCCTCCGCAGTTCATGGGGACAGATCACAGAGTGGATCCTCAAGACTTTCTGGATCAATTGCAGAGGATATTTAGGTCCATGCATGCTAAGCCCACAGAGTCAGTCAAGTTGGCAGTATTTCGGCTACGAGATATAGCGGTGTTATGGCATGAGAGTTGAGAAAGGTCCAGAGGAAAAGACGTACCCCCTCCGACTTGGTACAGTTTCTCAGAGGCCTTCATACATCACTATTTGCCTTGAGAGATCCGACAAGCCCCAGTGGATCAGTTCCTGCACCTGTAGCAAGGTACGATGAATGTTCGAGAGTACGCAATGAGGTTTGACTCTTTGGCAAGATATGCGCCAGCATTTGTGGATACCATACCAGCCAGGGTACACTGGTTCATCATGGGACTTCTTCTAGAATATGTGGAAACCTGTGTTACAGCTACCTTACGGGAGGATATGGACATTGTGCGCATTCAGACATTTGCTCAAAACATTGAAGGGATTAGGCGGTGTCAACATGAGGAAGAAAGAGAGAATCGAGAGCAGCGCCAAAGGGCCAGGCCCGTTGATATGCAGACAGAATTTCAAGGTAGACCCAGGTTGTGAATATCAGGTAGGCCACCCTGACCTTCACCTCAGCTGCAGCAGAGCGAAAGATCAGATCATCGTGGACAGTTAAGTCCCAGCGAGAGCTCGCAAGCGTCAGGTTCCCAGCAATAGAGGGGATCAAATCAGAGCAAGTCCGTTGTACCGCATTGTAGCATTCACAGTCGATGACATTTTGGGATGTGTAGGTACGACTCTACTACTTGTTATACTTGTGGGCAAGAGGTTCATATGATAAGGGATTGTCCGACCAGAGATCAGGGTGATCGGGATTAGCAAAAAGGTCCTCAACGAGATCACATGTTCCAGCCCCTTCGGCAGGGCGTAGACCCTCAGCTCCAACCGGAAAATGAGGAGGTAGATCAGGGGCATCCAGTTCTGGTAGTGGTTCGGATTGCACTTACGCCTTACTAGGGGGACAGGAGTCAGAGTCGTCACTAGATGTTGTGACAGATATGTCAGATGTTTGCTCTCACCCAGTTTATGCTTTAATAGATCCAGGTTCTACTTTGTCTTACGTTACTCCGTTAGTGGCACAGAAGTTTAGTATAACACCAGAAATGCTTCAGCGACCATTATCAGTGTCTACACCCATCGGTGACTCCATTGTTGCTAGGAGAATCTACCGAGGTTGTACGGTAGAGATTGTCAGTCGCCAGACCTTAACCAATTTAGTGGATCTAGAAATGATTGATTTTGATGTAATTATGGGTATGAATTGGCTAGCGCCATGTTATGCCAATGTGGAGTGTTGGACTAGGACTCTTCAATTTCACTTTCCACGGGAAGTATTGCGAGAGTGGAAAGGCAATGTAGCTACCCCAAAAGGTAGATTTATATCCTATCTTCAGACGAGGAAGTTGATAGTGAAGGGCTATATTTACCATATTGTTAGCGTTCGAGATATGTAATAGAATTCCCGACTCTTCAGTCTATTCCTGTGGTCAGTGAATTTCCGGATGTATTTCTAGATGAGCTTCTTGGTATCCCCCCAGAGCATGAGATTGATTTCTCTATCAACCTGCCACCGGGCCCGCAACTTATATCCATCCCTCCATACCAAATGGCTCCCGCCGAGCTAAAGGAATTGAAAGAATAATTGAAAGATTTGCTAGATAAGGGCTTTATCCAACTAAGTGCTTCACCGTGGGGTGCGCCAGTTCTATTTGTGAGGAAGAAAGATGGCTCCCTACGAATGTGTATAGATTATCGGGAGTTGAATAAAGTCACTATTAAGAACAAATATTCCTTTACAAGGATAAATGATTTATTTGATCAGCTGCAAGGGGCGAAATATTTCTCCAAAATTGACTTAAGGTCCGGGTATCATCAAGTACGAGTTAGGGAGAAAGATATTTCGAATACAGCTTTCAGGACCAGGTATGGTCATTTTGAATTTTTGGTCATGTCCTTTGGATTGACAAATGCCCCGGCAGTGTTTATGGATCTGATTAACACCATCTTTAGATCGTATTTAGATCTGTTTGTGATAGTGTTTATTAATGACATTCTGGTGTATTCCCACTCAGAAGCTGAACACAGAAATCAGCTGCGAACGGTACTCCAAATCCTCAGAGACCGCCAATTATATGTGAAGTTTTCGAATGTGAATTTTGGTTGAATTCTATAACTTTCTTGGGCCATATTGTGTGAGAGGCAGGTATCCAGGTTGACTCACAGAAAATCGAGGCAGTAAAGACATGGCACAGACCCACGATTCCAACTAAGGTTCATAGCTTCCTGAGATTAGTTGGCTATTACAGAAGGTTCGTGGAAGGATTTTATACCTTATCAACACCGTTGACAAGGTTGACTCAGAAAGCAGCTAAATTTCATTGGACTGAGGCTTGTGAATAGAGTTTCCAGGAGCTGAAAAACAGATTGATATCTGCCCTAGTATTGGCCTTATCAGTGCTACATTTGTTTTCAAACTCGCGTTCAAAACTGTTCCATAACTCGGCAATTTATTTTGAAAATAGAGTCTCTACCTAATTATTATGAAAATTAGGAAACCGTTTTAAAGGTAATTTTTAAAATCTTTGTTTAGAAAACCAGAGAAACGGTAAGGGGTTCAAATGATTTCTCGAAAAAGGGATAAGGTATTTTGAAAAATCCACAAACGCGGTTAACTGGCGAATTTGAAACATATTGTTGGCCAAAAGTATAACTTATTTTTATTTTTATTTATTTTTAAAAAAAAGACCTTCGCAAACAAAATGTATTAGCATATTTGATTATTTATTGATTCAATTTGTGAATCAACTCATAATCTCGGCCAATTGTGAAAGAATTAATTTCAAAAGATGCGCATGATTTATTAAGACTTTAAATTTATATATGTAATCCAACTCTCAATTCGTTAATAAATCCACTTGTTGGTAACTTTAAAAAAAATATGAAAATTTCTAGATTAATAGCAACAAACTATTTAATTTGTGAGGAAATCTTTGCTGAACTCTCTTTATTTTTGTGTCTAAAAAAAAAGCTTCTTGTTTTAGAATTTTTTCCTTTTTTAGAAGAACATAAACAAGACCATTTAAAAAAAATACCCAATTGTCACGTGGAAACATTGAGAAGTTTCGAAATTGTTCAACCCAATTTTGTTAGTGTTTATTAAAAGAAGCTTGGCGGCTGCAAAAGAAAGCATCTTGCATGATGGTTATTATTTCAAGAGGGAGGAAGTGTTTTCAAATAGAAATCGTTTGCTCGTGATTCATCTAGGTTGAATGAAATTAAATCAAGTAACTTGTTAGTAATATTTTTACGAGCCCAAACAAATATAATTTCTATAAATAAATAAAAAGATAATTGAAACTTTGAGCCAATTTTGCTGCCCCTACGATCTGCATCCGCTGCTACATTCTATTGGACTGAGGAGAGGCTGACCCAAGAGGCTACTACTCGAAGAACATTATGTCGAAAAATGAGTCCATTAAACTCATTTCAATTTTTTTTACATGCATAGAAAATAAAAGAAGGAATTAGTGATAAAATAAGAAAATATGAGCAACAAATTGAATACCAAACCAATATTTAAGTACATCTGTCCAATAAATACTTACATGCAATGTCAAACATTGACTACAGACATACAATCTTACCAACTTTATGTGCTATATATCTCTCTTCATAGCACATTAGCTATACTTTAGGTTACGAGGCTATTCAGGTTATAACTCTTATCCTTTCTACTGATTACTTTCAGTTCTTTTATCCGTTCCATTAAGTAATTTTCATTACTGCTTTACATATTCGGTACATATTGTACTGACACCCATCTATGGGACACTTCATACTTGCCTACAGGTGTGGATAGACGTGGTTCAGGACCTCTTAGCTATCAACTAGGGTTAGCAGTTCAGTCAACTCCTTTTCTCCAGAGTTGATAGTTAGAAAGGTTTGCTCTTTTTGGTTATACATCTTTTGGTAGGTCATGACCCTGTCCCGACCACTATTCCACTCGTAGAGGCTTGCGGACTACAGTTTTTTAGTTGTTGGTTGTTGTTGGCTGTGTAGGACCTATGTATGTTATATTTTGTGTTGGTTGGGTGGGGCCTAGTTTAGCTAGTTAGTTAGCAGCCTTGTCGGCTATAGTATGAATATGACTGCCTGTTTTCCTTCTGTTATGACTAGACAGCACGGTGGTCTTGTCAGCCCGCATAAAATCCCTTTATTATTATGTTGCTGGGTTAGCTGTTTTATTTTGCAGGTTTGTTGCGTGGTCTTATCGACCCGGGGATGTGTTTACAACCAAGATATAGCTGTTTGTTTTCTTGATTTTGAGTTGTTGGCAGGCACCAAAGGTGCATATGCCCAGCCAGGTCAGCTCAGGTCTCAATGTGGCATTAGGTGTCCGTCATGCCCCCCAAGGTGAGGCGTGACATTATTTAACAAAGATGAAGAGTCTATGAGATAAGTTTGATGCACTAAACACTTTTTCTGCTTGCAATTGTGAGTGTGTATGTAGAGCAAAGAAAAAAGTTGCTAAAGCTCACCAAGATGAAAGGTTGCTTCAATTTCTGATGGGTCTAAAGGACATTTTCATAGGGGTTAGGAGTAATATTTTGCTATCCTCCCCTCTTACCACTATAGTTTAGGCTTATTCCCTTGTTATCCAAGATAAAAAACAGAGGAAAATTCATGCCACTCCTGCTTATTCAAGAGAATCAGCTTCATTTCTTATTGCTAATTCTGGAGAAAAGATGTCCAATGACTATAAATCTCTACATGAAAATTCTGTTAAGAAAAATTCTCTGGTGTGTAATCATTGCAAGAAGATAGGCCATGACATTGACCACTGCTATAAGATTCATAATTTTTCCCTTGATTTCAAATTCACTAAATCTAAAAAGTATCACAAGGGACCTGTTGCTGGTAATGTTTTTAGCATAGGAGAAGGATCACAATAGGGTATAGAGAATGTCTCTTATCTAAACTCTTTGAGTCAGGAAAATATTGCACAACTCTTACAACTTTTGCAGAAGCTAAATCTGAAGAATGCAGGGAATACCGATGCTTCTGCAAACATAACGTGTGCTGGTATGATTAAGTTCTTTAATTCTTATGCTTACTTGTTTAAATTTGATAGTGATTATTGGATATTGGATAGTGGAGCATCTGAGCATATGATTTTTGATAAAAGATTCTTCACTAGTTTAAATCTTCTTCCTAAGCCTATTATAGTAACTCTTCCTAATTCTCACAAAGTGAAAGTTACTCATTTAGGATCTGTTTCTATCTTATATAATCTAACTCTCCATAATGGTCTATATATTTTTGTCACGCCCCGCCTTGAGAGGCATGACTGGCACCTAGTGCCCTACTAGGACCTGGACTGCTGGACTAGCTGAGCCTAAGCACTTCTAGTGTCAGGCTGACTCTAACTCTGGATTCAAGAAAACGACGGGCTATATAACGACTGTAAATACAGCCTCCGGCCGACTAGGCCAATAGCCACCTGTAAGAAAACAACAGCTACCCAGAACAACTGAATCAATAGGGAACCTATGCGGGCCGATAAGCCCACCATGCTGTCTAGTTATTTCTGAATCAAGAAAACAAGTGCTAAACTGCTACTTGACCAACAAGATCACCACTACCAACTGAATAAGGCCCCACACGGCCATCATAAACAAACTAAAATATGCACACGGCCTCACACGACCGACACAACTAACCATAGGAAATATACAATCTACAAGCCTCTAAGAATACAGATAAAATAATCGGGACAGGGCCCCGGCCTACCCATACTGTACAACAAAAGAAAAAGAATAAACCTCTAGCTGTCTAGCTCCGGATGACTGGAGCTGATGACTCTGTGTGCTGGCTGGAATTACGAGGGATCGGTTCCTCGTCTATGAGTACCTGCAGGCAAGTAATGCAGCGCCCCAAAACGGGCGTCAGTACCACTGGTACTAAGTATGCAAAGCAACAGCTAGAAAATAACTGAAGACGAGCAATATAACTGATAGAACTAAAGAAGAAAGAAATAGACTGTAAGTGACTGAAAGTATGAGTTTAAGACTGTCCTCAACTATGCTGAAAGGAGTAGGGGTCGTACCTAGTAACGTGACATTCTACTGTCTATCTATTCATAACTAACATAACATGGCATAATATAGCATAGCATAACATAACATAGCACACATAAACCTTACCTGGCCCCCATAAGCCGGAAGGTACAACCAACACGCAATCTATGCCCCTACACTGGTCATCCCATCTCCCGTAGTAACTATAAGAATCCTGCCGGTCCCCTGGGTATGCACTTAGGCCCGCTGAGCCCCTGACTATAACTGTACCTAAGTCTGGAGGACTCCTGAATCAACACCCGGGGCGTACTCGCTCGACGGGGTATAAAAGCCGACCAAGGCAAAATATGGAGAAACTGGCATCCCATCTTCGTCCCCTAAGGGACGGCATGCCACTCCATAGAGCAACGTATCCTCTCCCTCTGGCGGACGAGTCCGTACAGCTATTGACCCTGGGGTGGTCATGGATGCTAGATAATCCAGCCCAAAATAATACAGTTAAGTCTCAACTGATAATACTAACTGGATACGATGCATGCTGAAACTAATGATAGTAATGTGTATATATATAATACATGCTGAAACTGATAACAGTAAATATATAATTTCTGTCATACTGTCCTGAATCTGATACTGAAACAAGATATAATATTTCTGCTGAAAATCATGTTGTATAACTAAGTTTCATGGTAAACATGATTTACTATTTATAACATGCTTTCTAAATTTCATATTGATATACTATACTGTTTCTGAAATATTCTGCTGAAATTTATACTGTGCTAGTAAGTTTCACGCTACACATGACATGATGTTTCTACATAATTACTAAAATTTATACTAAACATAATATGCGGCTTCTGAAACATTCCACTGGAACTTGAACTATTTTACTATACCGGAACTACTCGCTTGCCGAAGAAACTGGCTTTACATACCTTGTCTATTAACTTTTTGAGTATCTGACATAACTCGGCTAATTTTCAGCTATTTCTCCCAACTGTAATCATATCCACGAAGGAAAAGAATCAATTTTATTATTATTAAAAATAAACCATATTTACAATATACACTCATTGCCTATTCTTCGACTTATCGAAGAACGGCCGAAAACTCGCTATTTCGCGAAAGTCCAGAAGGGAGAAATACTCACTTTAGGGCTAGGAGTATATTGATACTTATTTGGAGCAATTCCACTTACCTTAGCTCGGTAGGACGACGGTTCGCCGGCCGAATTTCACAAAACTAACTCCGTAGGAATGCTCCCTGCAGCTTAATACTTCACTACCCAAGATTAATTCGAGTTTGGACCGCGTTTAGTAGCGTAAATGGAAGAAAATTTCAATGGAACCCTCGTGCCCTCTGTTTTCTGGTTACTCTCTGGTTTATTCACTGGAAATATTTAATAATTATCATTAAAAACCGAAGTGGGGGCTTTATATACTTGGGACTGCATCTCACCTCCGTGGCACGTTGGCCATTGCGGAGGGGTCGGGCCGGCCTTTTCTTGCGATGGTTTGATGCAGTGTTTGTCCGGTCTTCCCCCGGGACTTTTCCTAGCATATATGGCATTCTAAAACTCTTAACCAACATGTGAATAGGCCATCTAAATGTCAAGAATTTACGGGGTGTAACAATTTCTTCTTTTAGGTTCAATCTTATTTTCATTCACAAATTGTGTAAAAAACTTCATAAATATATACTCTTCACCCCTAATACTTGTTTCATGTTGCAGGACCCTTCGCTGAAGAGCACTCATGTGCATGGTAAAGAGCAAGAATATTTATACATTCTCAAGTCAAGTCAGCCAATAGTTTCTACAAAGAGTCTACCTAGTTTCAATCCTCATAGTCTGTTTTTTTCTAGTTTTTTAGGAGATGTGTTTACTTCTTGTTCAAGTTATTTCGAATCCAATGTAAAAGAAAACTATGACACTATAGGTTGGGTCATATGCCAATGGGTAGTATGAAGAAAAATTTTTCAATTTCTACATCTTGTTCAAATTTCTCTTCTCCTTGTGTTATTTTTCCTATGGCAAGGCAATCAAAGCTATCTTTTCCTTCTGTAAGGATAATGTCACGTAGGAGTACTTGAGTGAAAGTCTATTTGTATATATTTGTTTATTGTTAGGAATTGACTTTAAAAAGTTGTGTTGTTGTTTTCAGATTAGGAGTCCTTAACAGTGACAACGTTGGAGTCTTAGAGTCTTCTTATCCAATAAACTCATGTATTTATATATTGACGTATCAATGTAATGAATTGTGTGTGGGTTTAGAATCATCTTTTACATGGTACCAGGAGCCATTAGAGGTTAAACCAACCCAATTTTTTTTTCTTAAAAACAAAGAGATCGACAGTTTCCAAGGGTGAAACCAACAACTCTTCTATGACGTCCAATCTATCTACCATCTCATCTTCTCCAAACTTGGCACATCAATTGCTCGTGAAACTCACATCATCGAACTTTTTACTATGGAAGACACAGTTTATGCCTATGATATATGCTTGTGGTTTGAACATTCATATTGATGGTAGAACACAAATGCCAACAGAATTTTTGGATGATACCAATACCAAACCTAACCCGGTATATACGATTTAGTTACGTGAAGATCAACTTGTTTTAAGCTGGATTGTTGCTTCTGCTTCAGAAAGTATCCTGCCTCAGTTGGTCGGAGTCGTGACTACTCGTGCAGAGGGACAAACTTGTTGTTGCATATGCTTCAGGATCAAGGTCGTACATTCGTGAACTTAAGATGCAGTTGCACACTTTGAGTCGTGATAATACCACTATTGAGTCGTATGTACAAAAGGCAAAGGGTATAGCAGATAAATTGGCTGCATTGCAGCACCCAGTTCACAATGATGATTTCGTAGAATTTGTTCTTGTTGGACTAGGACCTTCTTATCATCCTTTTATAAGGTCACTTGAATCACGTCAAGAGGAAATTGAAAAGGGATGAGGCCCTTACGTTCATTGCACCTACAACACAATATACTCAAAGTTCTTTTTCTACCACCCGTGGACGTGGTAGGGGTCGAGGAGGTCGAGGTCGTGGATGCTCCTCCAATCAAGGATTCCAATCGTCTCAAAATCGTGGGTTTCAGAATTCTGCTTCTACCAATCCTATTCCATCTCAAGCTTCAGATATGCCTGGTATTATTTGTCATAACTGTGAAGGTAAAGGTCATATTGCACGTGTGTCTCCATCTCCTAGGATTAACAATGGCAACAAAGTTTCTGGACCACCTGTTTCCAATTTAGCAAGAACTCCATCTCCACAAAATTGGTTAATGGATAGTGGCACCACTCGTCATTTTACATCTAGTCTTGATAACTTGGGTATTCATTCTGAATACCAAGGTCTAGAGGAAGTTACGATAGGTAATGGTTCCAAACTTCCTATTTCCTACATTGGTAAAAGCTCAGTTGTTATATCTGACAAAAAATTCATCTTGATGACATCCTACATGTTCCAACTGCTACCCAAAATTTATTGTTTATTAGTTCTTTTGCTAAGTCTAACCAAGTTTCAGTTTTGGAGCGAAGAGGGAGAGAGCATGGCGGTTTCGGAGAAGATGGTGGTGCAGTTCTTCTGGGTCGTCTAGTGATGCTGTTTTTGGCCGGAGATGGTGAGAAATAGAGGGAGATCTGGTGGCTGTCCGGGGCTGGTTTGCCGGCGTTAATGGGTTTCACCAGAAAACGATGGGAGAAGAGGAGATAGGGGGTAGGGTGATGGCGGTGTCGTTGGGCAGTGGTTTCGCCGATAGAATAGAGAAAGAGGGTGAAGAGGAGAGGAAAGGGGGAAAGGGGCGGCGGCTGTGTGGTGATAGGAGAGGGAAAAAATGAGAAGGATATTAGGGTTTGAGGGTGGTGACAAGATTATAAGGGAAATATTAGGTGATTTAGTCACAGCCATCGAATTGGAGAAAATGGATGGCTAGGATTTAATCACGATATTTGCGTTGGGTCGCGGGCCATCTGGCGGGTCGCGGATTGGGTTAATGGGTAGGAGTTAATGAATTTAATTGAATTGGGTCATATTTGGTAAAAAGAGGCTAAAATTGACAAATTTATGCAGAAAGTGGCTAGACTTTAAATAAATTGAATGAAATTGGGTAGAAACTGGCTAGAATTTAAATGAATTGGAGGAAAATTGAATTAGCTACTATTAAATTAATGAAAATACTACACTTGTAAATAATTTAATAAATAGATAATATAATAGTTCAATTTATTGTAAAATGATATAAATATTATTATTACAAAATAAAATAATTTATAAAACTAAGTAAGTTATTTTTTGTAAGTAAACCTTATTTAATTGAAAATACATACCCATGCATATTATCATACAATATATTATATATGACATAATTACATATTATATTGAAAAGTTAAAAACTTGAAATTAAAATGATTTAGAAGTATAATTAAAATAGTTATGCGAAAACTCAAGTATATATATGCTAGTTAATGCAAGAACATTACGAGTACGAATTAAATAATTTTGTTAAAAAGGTAATTTTAAAAATACACACATATATATAGATACGCAGCTAAGAAGGGACATAGGGAGGTCAAAATTGGGTGTCAACAACTGTCCCTTCTTTGCTCGAGAATGAAGGATGAATTGTCGGGCAAAGAACGTTGACTTAGTAGCCAATTTTGTCCGACCGAAAGAAAACTTTTCTGTGGGACCATATGAAAGAAAATGGAGTGATGAAGGTATTGCGGCCGAGACTTCAGTATCAAGTCGCCTATATATCTCGAGTTTCACGAGAATCACGTTGTGTGTAGTTCTCGATTTAGGGGTGAACGAGATCCCTAAACGAAATTGATAACAAGATTTGAGTAAGGAACGAAAGGAGTAAGAAATGATAAGATTGGAGAGATGAAAGATATAGATAACATTGTTAGTTCGTGTCAAAAAATGCAAAAATATCAGAATGAAGGCTAGTCTGGAAGGTAAAAGATTGAAAAGTGAGAGAAAAGTGAAAGTCACTTCTAAGTAATATACGATAAAATGTGGTAGAGCTTAAAGGTAAATAAATAAACGAATAAATAATAACGGGCATAGATAATTAAAATAACATATAAATTCAAAAATAAAGCATAGCTCGGATAACTTTAAAGGTGGGTAGTACTTATCCCGAACAATGTCCAAAAACAGTAGGACCAAGCTTAGTCCTTAAAATCTGTTAGTAACACTTGACCCATTTAAAAGGATGATGCTGATAATATAATGATAATATGTTAAGAGTAGAAAATAGGGGCTTGAACAAACACGATAATAGCTTGAAAGTAGCTTGAAAGTTTGAAAATAGCGTGAGAGAGCTTGAAAGTGGCATGATAATAACTTAATTCAATATCGCGAGAATAACGCAATAGTAGTCTGCAAACTTAGCATAAGGTAACATTTCGCAAAAGTAACGACTAGCTCGAATAAATTTTAGAGAGTAGTGCTTAACCCGATCAAAATTGAAAGGTAGTTCTTCACCTTAAAATTGAGGGTAGTGCTTAACCCATAGGACAACGCTTAGCCCTTGCAAAATTGGAGGGTGCTGCTTAACCCATCCAGAAATCAAAGAATGAAAAAAGTAGTAAAATAGTAGTTTGAAGAAAAATAACTCGAGAGTAGCTTGAAATTTGAGATTAACATAAGAGTGGCAAAACAGCATAAGAGCTTGAAAGTAGCATGATAGTAGCTTGATTCGATATCACGGGAGTAACTTGAGCAGCTTGCAACTTAAAAATACTGGATAAAAGTGATTAGCCAATAAGCATGAGATAATATTTTACAAAATTAACGATTAGCTCGAATAAATTTTAAAAGAAAGTGCTTAATCTGATCAAAAATTTAGAAGGCAATGCTTAGCCTTTAAAAATCAGAGGGTAGTGCTTAACCCGTAGGACAATGCTTAGTCCTTAAAGAAATATTTAGGGTAGTGCTTAACCCGTTGGACAATGCTTAGTCCTTAAAGAAATATTTAGGGTAGTGCTTAACCTGTAGGACAATGCTTAGTCCTTAAAGAAATATCTAGGGTAGTGCTTAACCCATAGGAAAATGCTTAGCCCTTAAAGAATTATTTAGGGTAGTGCTTAACCCATAGGACATTGCTTAGTCCTTAAAAGAAATATCTAGGGTAATGCTTAACCTGTAGGACAATGCTTAGTCCTTAAAGAAATATTTAGGGTAGTTCTTAACCCGTAGGAAAATGCTTAGCCCTTAAAGAAATATTAAGGGCAGTGCTTAACCCGTAGGACAACGCTTAGCCCTTAAAGAAATATTTAGGGTAGTGCTTAACCCTTTCAGAAATCAAAGTATTAGTACTTAGCTTCAAATAAACAGTGTTCAATTTTGAGTAACTTACTAAGAGGGTAGCGCTTAACCCTGTTCATGGATGAACTTCAAGTAGTTTAGCTTTGCAGTTGATAATGAATACTTTCGTAAGTCCATATGATATATAGAATGATTGTAAATTTGGTACCTGTTGCTCCTGTGCTTAAAGAAAAAAAATCATAAGATTAAAAAGGGAAAGGTTGATTTGTGCCTCTATTCGTATGTTGCTATCCCAATCCCATGAGCTTGATGATCAGACAGGATTTCACGTCCTTTCATAGACGTCCTTTTGGAGAATCAATTCCTTGGATTGACTTAGTCTTGATGAAATTTTGAGATCCTGTCATACCCCACCTTGGGAGGCATGACTGGCACCTGGTGCCCTACCAGGACCTGAACTGCTGAGCTGACTGAGCCTAAGCACCTTTGGTGCAGGGCTGATTCTAACTCTGGAATTAAGAAAACAATGGGCTATATAGAGGCTGTAAATACAACCCCCGACCGACAAGGCTTATAGCCCCTGTGAAAATAAACAGTTGACCAGAGACAAACAATCATAGGGAGTTCTATGCGGGCTGACAAGGCCGCCAATCAACAGCTAAACAGGGCCCCACACGGCCAACACACATATGGGCCCCAAATGACTGATATCATCTAACCACAGGGAAGTAACACAATGTGCAAGCCTCTAAGAATAAATAAATGGTCGGGACAGGGCCCCGACCTACCCATATTGTACAAACAAAAAGGAGTAAACCTCTATCACACCAACCCCGGAAAAAGGAAGCTGACGGTTCTGTACGGCTGACTGGAACTACAAGGGACCTACTCCTGTTCTATCTGTACCTGCTGGCAAGCAATGCAGCGCCTCGGGAAGGGCGTTAGTACAATATGTACCGAGTATGTAAGGCAATAGATAATCTGGATAGGACTAGAAGTAAATAAAAAGAAGAGCCGAAAGATTAACCTGTACGCCTGCTAATTCGTAATCAGCATCTAACTGACACTACATGTACATAATCTAAGACTACATACTTACACATTTATAAACACTACGGCTAGCAGACAAGAATTCATACAAGAACCCCACTTGGCTCCCACAAGCCGGGAGGTACAATCAGCACTGAATAACTCGTTCAGGCCCCCATAAGTCCTAGCGAGCACATCTCAATCTATACACCCCTACTCAGGTGTCTACAACTCGACTAGTATTATAGCCAACCTACTGGTCCCCTGGGTCTATAACTGGGCCCGCTTGGCCCCTGAACTGTAGTTGCGTCTGAGTCCGAGGACTCCTGACATCTACACCTCAGGCATAAGCGCTCGGCGGGGGCGTGTATAAGGCCAACCACGACAATATGAGGATCTAGATCCCCATCTTCATCCCTTGCGGACGGCATGCCGCTCCATAGAGCGACGTATCCTCGCCCCTGGTGGGCGAGTCGACACAACTATTAACCCTGGGGCGGTCATGGAAGGCTTCTAACTGAGGGCAACCGCAACCCGGGTGCTATACTGACACATCAATCTATCTGTATAAAGAGAGCGTGTTTGGCCTTCTGGGCCTAACACTAATGCTACTCGCTTCTGGGATAACCTGTATAGCGATCATGATATCTAATAGTCTGGGCTAAATAGAGCGAGGTCTGAAGTGGCCTAACAATACTTTGAATGTCCTACTCGGACATCTATAACTCATGAATAACTGTGGGGTTACGGATAGCTAACTACTTTATTTTTCTAATTAAACAACTATAGGGCTGGGCTTGGTCGAACTTGCTTCTACGCGATCGGTCCCTGGTCCTCCATAGGGAACTTACCGATCTCCTTAACTTGTGATTAACACTATACTAGCAGAGTACTTACTGACTCCTTAGGCCTTGTTTGAATCCACTCGGATCTATATTACTATTTTGGGCAATTCTCAATCTTATAGGCAATTCTATATAGACTGGCCCTCTCCTGGCACTCTGTAACTGAATGCCTTACAAGAACCGGCTAGGGTGCTGGCCCATCACTGACTACCGATGTGGACCCCTCCTTGGGTACCCAAGGGTTTATCTGACTCGGATGACTGGACTGGCTTGTTGGGCGCCCTACATGATAGCTGTTAAGTCGACTAAGACTGACAATCACTGATAAGGCTAAAGGGATGGCGGGCGATCACTCAATACACTAGACAACCCTAGTGTTGCTAACTCTAGAATATACCTGTTCTGTCTCTATTTCTGGTTCTGGAATGTGCGATAACGTCAATGACCTCTAGGGATGTTTTCCTGCTAATACAGGCGCCAACTGGTTGTTAGACCGCCTAACTGCGCCCACACTATTTAACTAACTGATTCAGGCCAATAACTCTTGCGAGCTTCTGAAGTCTAGGCCTAGAAACAAACATATAAGTCTACCATCACAATAAACTGAGGACTAAAGAGTTTCTACAGCGTTCATAACGCGAATCTCATTTAACCTGCTCCCTTTTACTGAGGAGTCCTGTAATACGATCTGTATTCGTTTTCTAGCAGCTAACCAGAATTTATGTAATTGCAATTCCTATTAGCAGTTAATCGCAACATAACTGATATTTATATATGTATATCAATAACAACTAATTACAACATATCAAACTACAATCTAATGGTAGCAACTATCTGCAACATCTGAGATCGTTATTTCTGTTCGAGAACATAAGTCGTAACACTGTACGACAAGGATACTTGCTGAGAGTTAAGCCTTACATACCTCGTTCGCCGTTTTCTGACTAACTGATGAGTATCAGCTCGCATTCAACTACCCTTCTCAACTGCAATCATATTAATGGAAGAATAGGGCCATCTTCGTTACTGAATTTGAAGAAAACAATAACTTTATATATATATACTTACTATACTTCAACTTATCAAAAAATGATCAAAAACTCGTAATTTCTTGGGAATCTAGAAGGGAGAAATACTTACTTTAGGCATGTGATCATATTGACACTAATTTGAAACAATTCCATCAACTTAGGCTCGGCGAGACGACGATTCTCTGGGTGAATTTTGCGAAAATAACTCCACAACAATGCTCTCTGCGGCCTTATACTTCAATACCCGAAGTTAATTCGGATTTGGACGGCGTTTGGCAGCATAATCGGATGATTTTTACTTGGTTTCTTCGTACTCCCTCTGTTCTGGCCGTGTTTATTTGGATAATGATCTAATTTCTAAGTGTGATGCCTTTATATACTTGAGGCAGCAGACAAGGCAACGTGGCACTCTGCCCATCACGCTGATTCTGCTCTGTGCCACGTTGGCTAACGCGGAGGAGCTGCTCCTTGCCACTTTGCCCCTCTGGGCAACTTTGTTCGGCCTCCTCCCACGAAATCCTGATTTGGCACATGTTCGGCCTTTCCCCGGTCCCTTTTCTCGTACATATGAAACTCTAAAACTCTTAACCAACATACGAATAGGCCGACTAAACATTGAAAACTTATGGGGTGTAACAGATCCTTCTCAAAATTTCTGCCCCAGTGTAGAACATAACGTAGACTTCTTTTGCAAATGACACAAAGTTGTGAATTTTTGAGGTCCCCTCAAAAATTCTGCCCCAGTTACGTAGAAACGCTCGATATATTGAATTTTTGAGATCCTCTCAAAAATTCTTCCCCAGTTGGTAAAGGAAAAGGGAAAGGAAATTTTATTAGATATAGACCGAACCCCATAAGGGCGCCTACGTATCCCTCTTAAGTGGGAATCAGGTCCAACGTAATTCAGAGTACAAATAGAACTTCGAATAAAGGAATAAATTGAATTGAGGATAGCTTTTGACTTCATCTTAAATAGGAATCAACTTTCATCTCGGGCGGATCACCTTGGCATCAATTAGTGCTTGAATCTTATCGTTCAAAGCTTGACATTCTTTCATGGTGTGTCGTCTCATCCCTGAATGATAGTCGCAAATCTTAGTATGATCGAGCCATTTTGCATGTGTATCCATCACTATTGCGATTATTGGAGTGATATAGTCAGCAACCTTTAATCGCTCATACAATTGGATTATAGGCTCACCCAAAGGAGTATACTGCTTAGATGAACTTGCTCGGGGTCTCGCAGGCTTGCGAGATTGTTGAATCAGTGGATTTTGACAAACTGGTGGCCTTTGGAGTGCAGGTGGAGGAGGCTAAAAATGTGCACGTTGCGCATGATAGGTAGCAGGGTTGTAGAACGGCATTGAGTGATGGTATGTTGGTGCGGCAGATTGAAATGGAGGCAATTGGTATTGGAGTGGAGGTGTTTGGTATCCCCACGGAGTTTTCGATCCTTCTATAGGTGATAAGACATTCACCTCTTTCATGTTCTTGTTCTTAGTGGTCCTACCAGATTGCAAAGTTTTGCTGGCTGTTTGTAATGCTCCCCAATCGATAATGGTACCGTTCTTGATACCGTCCTCAATCTTTTCTCCTAACTTGATGATTTCGGCGAAGCTCTTATAACTTACCAGCATCAATCCATCTTATACTTGCAGGTCTAGATTTCGCATGAAAATATCCTTCTTTTGTACCTCCCCCATTGGAGGTCGCACTCTAGCGGCCTCAGATCTCCAACGGATTGCATATTCCCTGAATGTCTCTGTAGGCTTCCTTTTCAAATTCTGAATGTAGTGCAAATTTGGTGCATTCTCCATATTGAAACTGAACCGCTCTACAAAAGCTGCAGCCATATCAATCCAATTAATCCATTTTCTTGGATTTTTCTCTATGTACCAATTGAGAGCATCTCCAGTCAAACTTCTCATGAAAAGTTTCATTCTTACTTTTTCGTCTCTCCCTACTCCAATCAATTTGTCGCAATACATCCTTAAGTGGGCTTTCGGATCAGCAGTGCCATTGAACATTTCAAACTTCGGAGGTTTGTATCCCGTCGGTAGCTCGACGTCAGAATGTATGCATAGGTCTTTATAACTTAGGCCTTCTATCCCGTTGGCCCCTTCAATATTTTGTAATCAGTTATTCATCTTCTTGAGTTCCTTAGCCATAGATTGTATCAAGCTGTCTTTCTCAGATAGTCCAGATTCTCTTAAGTGATGAGTGACCCGAGTAGTCTCGATATAAATGGGGTATAGGTAATGATCTCTCAGAGCATGGGCGTAAGACGTGTTGGATGTAACTTTAGGAGGTAAGTAATGAAACATGGTGGGCGGTCTTTGTGAGACAGCTTGATTTTGATATACATTTGATGAAGTTGGGTATGCGTTATGCGGATATTGTATATGATTTTGAGGAAGTGAGTAGGCATGACTAGGATTGTTTTGAGAATATGAAATTTGATGGGATGACAAAGAGACTTGTAAAAGTAATGTGAGGCTTGGTAGGGGTGTGGACCTCGATTTGTCGTTCCACCGAAGTTTCCAGCGGGACCGATAGGTTGGTTGCATTACGAACTTGGGATAATTCTCCTTGGAGTTCCAAAATCCTTTGCTTCATCCTTATAATCAGGTCATTACATTCAAGTGGATACCTCCTTTCCAAACTCTCTGCGGAATCTTTTGGAGTGGTTGTGTCAATTCTAACTGCTAAAATGTTACTGTCGCTCATTATCCTCTTGCTTCGGTGAACCGACTAGGAGAAAGGTATGGCGGACGGTTATGCACAAATCAACCTTGGGAGGGGGATTAATCAAGATAAACAATAAACAGAAAAATAAAATCAGTAAAAACTCGAGCATAATATGTAGATAAAAGATTGAAGGAAATAAACACATTAAAACACTTCATGTTGTAGATGAAAAGTCAAACACGTTAATATGATTTTCTAATTTGGGGGCCTCTTTTATGCCAGAGGTAGGCGTAGCGCATTTTGAGAGTCGAATATGCCGTAATGTATCACTCCATTTACTCCACTAAAATTCCTGAATACATAAATAAATTATAAACAAATTATTGCTTGATTTACATAATGAGATATTATAAGAAAATAAAGATTACAAAAAGTAAAGTTATAGCCTAAACGGAAATGATCTTCCATCTTTGGCTTCGACATGAATTTGTACTCGACACCTGCATCATAAAATGTTAGTTTTACCCTTCCCACCTGAGGAGAAAATAGTCTACATTTTTAGACATATTGACCTCTCAAATAAAAATGCAAATAGATATGATAATGTCCCTTTCGAGATTGTAAATCTCTTTGGACTTTGGGCAAAGTTAAACTAATGGTCTCAATACACCAAGGGTTTCGAGACTTCCTAGGGGATAATGCAATGCATGACTTATCAATTTCTAAGAGTTGGGTAGGCGGACTGAAAAAATTCTTATGTGAAAAGGCGTGTGGTCACATGGTAGTAAAACTATCCATTCACTCCACGTATATGCAAATTTCCTAAATGAGTTTTGAAAGGATTTTAGAGAAACGCAAAGCACAAGTTGCGTGTACAGTGTGTGATAGTAAGAAGTTCCCAAGTGGGGGAAGTATGAGCGGAATGAGAGTTACAAAAATAGTAACAATTAACACATAAATCATAATAAGTATTTAAGAGAAGCAATAAGTAAAAGAACGACAAAAAGAAACAAAGAGGATAAGGAATAAATATATCCTAAGTTATGTCATATAAATAGATAATTGAAAATGATTAAACATAAAATATTAGCTTTAAACAAGAAAGCATATGAGAAAAATAGGGAGGGGATTAAACATATAGTAAATAATTTAAATAAGGAAACGAATAAGAGAATAAGGGAAAAGGATTAAACAAGGAAAAAAAATATAATTTAAACAAGGAAGGAGATAAGGAAAAGAAAGATTTAAATGCACACAGATTACGCAGACGTCCTTTTCGGGATAAAGAATCCCTTAAGACTCAATGACAAAGTTTTACTATCAGTCTTGACGCAACATAGGCATCACAACTTCCTAAATGATACATGATGTGTATTCCTTAGTAAAGGACACACGGTCAAGATCTAAAGAGAAGAGTGGGTATGACACGGTTCCCCCAAGCGGACAACTTGAGAGTGAGAAAACTCATGACCGTCGACGCACCGCTGATCGAACAAATCATGAGACATTTCTCGGAGGGTGTTTTAAAAGTGAACGACAGTGAAATCACGCAACCGTTATCAAGTGTGTGCATGTGAATATTCAAGGGAAGATATAAAGGTAGGAGATTAAAATAGATTGATAGTTCATAAAAATACATAAAAGGAAAAAGGAAAGAAATTAATCATGCGATATAAAATAATTCAAATAAGGCAAAATGACAAATAGAACATACTAAAACATATTAGGAAATAAAATATGCCACACAAAAATAGATATGCAAGTAAAGGAAAATTTAACCTTAACTAAAAGTGAAACAAATAAATTTTACAATTAAAAGAAAAACGAATATGTATGCAGGAAAAACATGAATTCCCACATAAAAACAAACATGTATTGGTCAGAACCTAAATATATCCCCAGCAGAGTCGCCATGTTGTCGCGCCCCATTTTCCTCGCGGAAAGCGGAACTCAAAATGTGACATCTCTTAAGGGTTGAAAAAGATAAAGAGTCGCCACCTAACGATTGGAGGTGCATTACGACACCGTACTAACCTAAGGATCTGTTATACTAGCCAAGGTCACCAGAGTCGAGTAAGTGTTCAAGTTACCTCGAAAGGAAGGTGTTAATCACCTTTCGAGGTCCACAACTGTGGGTCCCTTCCGTATTCATTATTGTGTGAGGGGATTAACTAGGTGATCAACAAAATGGTCAATCATTTAATTAAACTAGCTTAACTATGTGACACGGCAAAATGAATTCTTTACAATGTATAAATGAACAAACAACTTAAATACATGCCCAAAAATTAGCATTAGACCACCTGATGAGATACTAACTAAAATTTATAATAATTAAACATGCAGGTCTATTTCAAGACATATAAAGGCTCAAACATATCTTAAATTAGTTCATTAATTACCATGAAACTTATATGATAAAATAGTGAAAACAATATAACAGTTCAAAAATACTTGTTGTACTACCTAATTAAATTTGACTATTTTATTATAACCTAAATAATTTAAAAACATAAACTCTACCGAATTAACGCTAAACTATGAGATAAAATAATTAAGCAATTTCCTAAATAGACATAGAAAATTTATTTTAAAACAAATAAGTTTCAATTTTAATTAACACAAAATTAGGTGCTAAATCAGATTGATTTATAAGTTATTTATCGCGTGTTACCACAGGCATTAGCTAATTAAAAGTTAGATCTTAGACTAGTGAGAAGAAAAAGGTTAAACAATATTTGAAGCCTGACAAGAAAATTGTTCATAATAGCTAAAGATATATATATGAATCTTAACTACCCAAAGAGTAAAGAAAAGAAAGTTAACAAATAGAAACTGTAATAAGTTTAAGTCGATTTAAATTTAAACAAGATAAAGAGGAATTTTGAATAAAAATGTTTGTTGCTTTTTAGGAATAAGAACATGACATTGTCAATCATGATCTTCACCTGGGCAACAAGTTGATTTGAGATCGGTCTTAAGTTTAAAATATAATAATGTATTTACAAAAATTTAATAATGATTCGAATTTTGATATATAGACACATAAGTATTTACATATGAATAAACATAATTCCTTTGAAAATCTTAGGTTGATGGTACTTTCGGGGAACGGGCCGGCTTGATAAAAAAAATTTGTGAAATTAGACCTCGTAATTCCTTTTTACTTTCCCATTAACTATAGGTTAAGGGATAGTATTCATTACATATTTTAAAAGGGAGAATCGACAATAAACTTTCATAAAAAATGATTTTGCAAGGAAAATGCGAATTTTGAAAGCGATTAAAAGAAAGAAAAATCTAAGCACATAACACATAATTTTTCATCCCCTTAAACACCCCATTTCCACTATTATTAGCGTTTATTATAATTATTACAAGCTGATAAAAATAAGTAAATAAATAAATACAACATGTGAAAGAAAAATAATATTAAACTAATTTAATAGTCTTCTCTTATCCTGACGACTCTCCAATGGATCCCGGAATAAACGATACCTGCTTAAAGACTAAAACAAACGATATGCATGCATGAATACTAAAGAGTAGTGTGCAAACAAACAGTGGTGTTGCAACATGAATAAATTCAAAGATTGATATTTTTCCTAAAATCTAACAGATGATAAACCAAACAAAATTGCATGCTTAAACATAGTTCATGAACAATCTAAGGGATAAACAAAATTTGCATAGTTAAAGTGGCTAACCAGTTAAGAAGAATATGACTTAATATTACGGACTAGAAACTTAGTAGCTTTCAAGGTAATGAGACTTGAGTTCTTTTGTACTAAAAGAGGAAGAGTGTTAATCCTATTTGCTAGAAAAAATCAGTAACGTTGAGTTGGTGGGAACTTAGACTAGAAGTCGTTCTCCTATAAAAGAGAGGAGAAGGTCCTCTTTTATAGCCAATAAGTAAGAAGGTTTAAAAAAGGAGAGAATATTCAAAAAAATCAATTAAGGAGGATCTTTTCCTCGATAAAAATAATCAATCCCAAACAATCACTTACCATATGCAAAATAAATCATCCAAATTAATGGAATCAAATCAAAAGAATAAATCTATCTACTTAACAAAATCAAATCATACTTTACTATAATTAATTAAGTACCAAATCATTAATGGAAGGAGAATAATTAATCAGATAAAGGGAGGGGGAAATATTCAATCATAAGATTACTTTCCTTAAATAAATAGCCACTAAAAATAAAATACATGTTAACATAACTAATATAATCAAATTAGGGAATAAATTTTCTTTAATTAACACATACAAAATCAACTGGGGGGTAAACTGGAAGGAAAATAATAAAATATGTTAAGAAAAAAAAAATTTAAACAGCATAATTGAGTCAATTAAGTGAAAAGATCCTAAGTCAGCTAAAGACAAGAAAATTATTAACCACATCAACCTTCTTTGAATAAAATCAGTCAAGCATAATATGTACTCCAATGAGAGAAGGGGTAGGAAAGGTAATTAAACAACTCAGTCCTTTTCTTAATAAAGGACATGAAATCAAACCCATAAGGAATACTAAAGCTGTCACAAATCATATCAAACAAGAGTTCTAAAGTTACCATAAAGTGATGAGCCACAGGACTGTCATGACTCAAATTTTCAAAAAGGAAAGTTAAAAAAATAAGTCATTCCGGATATTGAACTAACATGAGGGATAACGTGAATCAAAATTGGAGCAGATAATAAGACGACTAACATGAAGGAAGAATAGTAAACTCAAATTAAGGACCTGCATTGTGTGTTCAATATAACAATCATATAAGTTTAGACCTATGAGACATGAATGAGCACAATAACAAAATTTAGACACAATAGAATATCGAAATTTAAACTAAAACTCATAATAATCAGATGAAATCAAGAAAATGATCAAGTGAGCAGAAATTAGTTCACCCATTCACTGGAATCTAAAGATCTGAAAAATTAGGAAAAGAAAATCAATGGAATTAACGGTCCGTTGTCGGTGTCAATTTCAGGTGTTCTTAGTTTTGCCGGTCTGCCGGAGAAGAGATGATAAAATGGTGGTGAGGGTGTTGTTTTGTTAGCGTGGTGGCTGAAGAAAAGGAATAACGGCGAAGTGGGTCTGCGAGGGTGGTTTCTGGTTCGGTGACGGAACGAAGAGGGAGAGAGGATGGCGGTTTCGGAGAAGATGGTGGTGCGGTTCTTCTGGGTCGTCTGGTGATGTTGTGTTTGGCTGGAGATGATGAGAAATAGAGGGAGATCTGGTGGCTGTCCGGAGATGGTTTGCCGGCGTTAATGGGTTTCGCCGAAAAACGATGGGAGAAGAGGAGATAGGGGGTAGGGTGATGGCGATGTCATTGGGCAGTGGTTTCACCGACAAAATAGAGAAAGAGGGAGAAGAGGAGAGGGAAAGGGGGAAAGGGGTGGCGGCTATGTGGTGATAAGAGAGGGAAAAAATGAGAAGGATATTAGGGTTTGGGGGTGGTGACATGATTAGAAGGGAAATATTAGGTGATTTAGTCACAGCCGTTGGATCAGAGAAAATGGATGGCTAGGATTTAATCACGATATTTGGGTCGGGTCGCGGGCCATCTGGCGGGTCGCGGATTGGGCTAATGGTTAGGAGTTAATGAATTGAATTGAATTGGGTCAGATTTGGTAAAAAGAGGCTAAAATTGACGAATTTATGCAAAAAGTGGCTAGACTATAAATAAATTGAATGAAATAGAATAGAAAGTGGCTAGAATTTAAATGAATTGGTGGAAAATTGAATTAGCTACTATTAAATTAATGAAAATACTACATTTGTAAATAATTTAATAAATAGATAATATAATAGTTAAATTTATTATAAAATGATATAAATATTATTATTATAAAATTAAATAATTTATAAAACTGGGTAAGTTATTTTTTGTAAGTAAACCTTATTTAATTGAAAATACATGCCATGAATATTATCATACAATACATTATATATGACGTAATTACATATAATATTGGAAAGTTAAAAGCTTGAAACTAAAATGATTTAGAAGTATAATTAAAATGGTTATGTGAAAACTCAAGTATATATATGCTAGTTAATGCTAGAACATTACGAGTACAAATTAAATAATTTTGTTAAAAAGGTAATTTTTAAAATACACACATATATATAGATACGCAACTAAGACGGGACATAGGGAGGTCAAAATTGGGTGTCAACATCGATATTATGTGATTTTCTTTGATCACTTTAGCAAATATACATGGATTTACTTTCTTCGTTTTAAATCTAAAGTCCTTTCAATATTTATGCAACTTCGCACAATTGTCGAAAAATATTTTGGTCGTCCCATTAAAAGTTTTCAGGCAGATTGGGGAGGAGAATATCAAGCCTTAACAAATTACTTGAGAGAAAATGGAATTGTGCAGCGTTCCTCGTGTCCATATACCCCTGAACAAAATGGTTGTGTCAAAAGAAAACATAGGCATATTGTTGAAACTAGTCGAGCATTGCTACATCATGCCAATGTCCCACATCAATTTTGGACAAATGTATTTGGTACCTCTATGTATATTATAAATCGTTTACCAACCCCACGCTTAAAAAATAAAACCCCATTTCATGTGTTATTTAACACTGATCCCGATTACTCTTTGCTGTGGATTTTTGATTGTCTTTGTTTTCCATGGCTTCGACCTTATACAAAGGATAAATTATCTCCTCGATCTAAACCGTGTGTGTTTTGGGCTACAGTAAGGTACACAAAGGCTACAAATGCTTTGACCCAGTTTCCTCAAAATTTTATGTTTCTCGTCATGTTATCTTTGATGAAAATGTTTTTCCTTTTATTTCATAGGATGTCGTGGTGCCTCCATCTATAACCAATGCTAAATCAGAACCTCTCAATGTTACATTGCCATTCCAGACTTCTGTTTCCCCTTCCAGCAGTCCACAAACACTTCCACAAACTTCAATACCGGCGCGCACATTGAATCAATCTTCATCCTCTCCATCCGTAGTATCCTTGCCAAATCGTCCATCCTCATCATTTGTTGATCATATTCTTGGACACACACCTGCTACTGATCCTCCTTCACAAGATGGAGTTTCACCTGGTATAGACTTGATTTCACGAACTGTAATTGAAGAAAATCCTCGATCGTCTAATACGAGTCACTCTACTAATCTTAGACAAACTTCAACAACTGGTACACTCTATCCAGCAGCCCATCCTTCGCGAAATATGGTCACACGATCATAAACAGGCTTATTGAAGCCAAAGAAACCATTCTCATTGTCTGCCATGACACCAACATCGACAATAGTTGAACCTTCTTGCCATTCACAAGCTATTAAGAATGTTCACTAGCAACGCGCCATGTCAGAGGAGTATAATGCACTTCTTCAAAATGGTACTTGGGAATTGGTTCCACCATCCCCATCTCAAAATATAATTGGTTGTAAATGGGTGTTTAAGACAAAGTTAAAATCGGATGGTTCATTGGATCGTTATAAAGCAAGGCTTGTGGCTAAAGGATATCATCAATGACCAGGTCTTGATTTTGCTGATACATTTAGTCCCGTGGTTAAGCCAACTATTATTTGATTGTTTCTATCCTTGGTAGTGTCTCATCAGTGGCACATCAATCAGCTAGATGTATCCAATGCATTTCTTCATGGGAACTTGGATGAGATTGTATATATGTCTCAACCTCCCAGGTTTGTTGATCCTACTCGTCTGAATCATGTTTGTTTACTTAAATGATCTCTCCACGGCCTTAAACAAGCTCTACGTATGTGGAATAAACGTCTAGTTGATGTACTGCTTTCCTTAGGCTTTGTGGGATCCAAAACTGATAGCTCTCTGTCTATATGTCGAACACCGAGTATAAGTTATTTTGTTTAATCTATGTTGATGACATTCTGGTTGTGGGCTCTACTTATGCTCAAATTGCAGCTCTTATTACTAAATTGCAAACTGGATAAATGAAGGATTACATTTATCACAAGGTAAGTATGTCACAGACCTCCTTAATCGTGTGCAAATGGAATCGTGTGCTCCTGTCTCTACACCAGCTTCATCTTCATTCAAGCTCTCCAATACTGGTGGATGCCCATTTCATGATCAAACTCTGTATAGGAGTACTGTTGGAGCTCTACAATATTTGACGTTTACTAGACCCGATATAGTTTATGCGGTGAACATAGTATCACAATTTATGCATTGTCCTATGGATTCTCACTGGGTTGCCATCAAACGTATTCTCCATTATGTCAAGGATACAAATTCTCATGGTTTATTTTTTCTCGTGGGTCATCCACCTTACTTCATGGTTACAGTGATTCGGATTGGGGAGGTGATGTTGATGATCACAAGTCTACTACTGGATTCACTATTTTTCTTGGATTTCATTTGATTTCATGGGCTTCCCAAAAGCAACAAGTTGTATCATGGTCGAGCACAGAGGCAGAATATCGTGCATTAGCTGCTGCTACCTCTGAAATGACGTGGGTCGAGCTCCTCCTTCGAGAGATTGGATGCTTCACTACCTCTCTGTCAGTTCTCTGGTATGATAATCTTAGTGCCACCTACTTAACTCCTAATCCCATTTTTCATTCCCGAATGAAACATATGGAAATCGATTTTCATTTTGTTCGTGACAAAGTTCGTGCGAAGACCTTATCAGTCCGATATGTGAGTTCCCATGATCAAGTGGCTGATGCTCTTACCAAGCCTTTGTCCAAGGTCCGATTTCTGGATTTGAAGCGCAAGTTAACAGTTGTTCCACACCCTGCTCAACTTGAGGGGATGTGTAAGTTATATTGACGTATCAATGTAATGAATTGTGTGTGGGTTTAGAATCATCTTTTACACCTTCTAATGCTATTTCCACTAAAGCAATATTTGATCTAATACATGTGGATACTTGGGGTCCTTATAAATCTTCTACACATGATGGATTTAGATATTTTCTTACAACTGTTGATGATTTCAGTAGAGTTACTTGGACTCATCTTCTTAGTACTAAATCAAATGTTTTTCCTATCCTTCAATCTTTTCTTTCTATGGTAGAGAGACAGTTTAATTCCAAAGTTTAAATTATAAGAACTGATAATGCTTTTGAATTAGGAAATGGGAAAGTTCAATCTAATTTTTTCCTTTCCAAAGGAATTGTCTATCAAACCCCTTGTGTTTACACTCCACAACAGAATAGAGTAGTGGAGAGAAAACATAAGCATTTATTAGAAATATCAAGAGCTTTTCTATTTCAATCTCATCTTCCTATTAGCTATCGGGGGAATATGTATTAACTGCTACTTACTTCATAAACAGATTTTCTTTTAGTGTGTTGAATTCCAAGACTCCCTTTGAGATTCTATTCAAAGTTAAACCATCTTATACTCATTTAAAGTGTTGTGGATGTTTGTGTTTTGTTTCTACTCCTCCTTTATGCAAGCGTGATTGTACTAAGAGAGGCGCAATTGCGCAGAAGTAAGGCTGGTTGGTCAATGCTCCAGGTGGATCGCCCAATGGGACAATGCAGTGGGCAGCGTAGTCTAGCTAGTCTGTACAGGAGATGTGGACCTTATCACACTAGGTGAGTGTGGTCCTGCTGATTCCATGTCGGAAGCTATCACTCAGTAGCATTGTTATCTTACTTAAGTGGTTCCAATAATGTTAAACAATGGTGTTTCACTATTTTAGCTTCATATTTCCACCTTTCCTAGAGTTCTAGAACTCATATTAAGATAATTTTTATACGATTTTTTTATTTCAAAAGAGGATAAGTTTATTTCTAACCAATATTTTGGTATTTTCTCACTAATTCATCTTTAAATTTCGAGCTTTAATCTGTATTTGAGTATTGAAAGCAATATGCTTATTTGAGAAATATATTGGCCTTTGGGCACTGTTTTGAAAGTAATCTACTTATTTTATAAAGTTATTGACTTACGGATACTATTTGAGAGCAATCTACTTATTTTAGAGAGATATTAGCTCACGGGGGCTTTGTGTTGAAAGCACTTTTCTTATTGATAAAGGTATTGGACTAAGAGAACTCTTGAAAGAGATATATTTATTCGCATTGCAGTTGTATATTTTTTACTATGGTGATCATGCATACTTATTTATTTATCATGGATCATAAATATGGTATGATGGATATAATAGGATGATAGAAACTCAAGGTTGATTTTGGGTATTTGATATTGTTGTGGTCTAAAGGTCTTTTCGGACCACACTTGAAGCCTTTTTTTGATAGAGCCGAGGCTTTTTTCGATTAATGTCGAGTCTTTTTCCAGCTATGTCCTAGGTCATGTCCAGACAGGTATATGGACAAAGCGAGGCCCCTATTGGTCCTAGCATACAACATGCCACTATGGAACAGGTGTATACGGGTACATAGAGTCATTGGCTATTATATTGCATTGGATTGCATATCATTACTTTCTTTGCTTTGCATTTTATTAATTATCTATCTTTATTTGTACTTTGTATTTGCTTATTGGATGACTCGCGTCAGCTGCTTATACTGTTTTACTGAATTATTGGACTGTGTTGTTGATTTGATAGGATTCTTAACATTCTTTTTACAATATAGTAGTTAACTCTTGTTGAGTCAGCCTTAATTTCCACTGATACATGTGTTATCATATTTATATTACTCTTTCTTCATCTTTTGATGGATATCCTAACACTAGTGGGCCTCAATGATTCTGATTATTAGAAGTTATCTATTTCGAAATTATAGTAAGTTATCTATGTTTAGAGCAATAGCCTAACTTCATCTATATTATTTATCTGAATTTACTATGTCTAGACACCCCCATAAAAAACAAGATAATGTATAATGAGGGTTTAAGAGCTTACAGTAGCAACCTGATGGTAAGATCAACTGATGAAGACAGAAAAAGTGAGAGAGGAAGAAAAGAATGAACAAAGAGAAAACAAGGTATTATGTCTTTTCTTTTTTCTTCATTTAAACATTGATATTATTATATATACAATTATTGTTGGAATTGATATATAAATTTAGTTGGGGTTGAGTTTAGATTGTATTATTCAAGCCCGCTGGAATGACAACTTTGTACTTATTTTAGTTTATTATTTCTATTTCGTATTTCAAGAAGTTTCATTTATACACCATAACTTGATTAAAACAAACATTTTTTGTACTCCTAGCTATGTGCCCCTCAATTGCGTTGACATGGATAAAATATCAGTATTCACAACAGATAAAAATTATCACATTATTTTTTATTCTTACATGATAAAAATATTTATTTAATTAAATTAAGATATCTAAATGAAACTTTATGAAATAAAGGAATTGAAATGACAAACCAAAATAAAAATAAAGTTTTTCCAAGCCATTTCACTTATTATTAATATTGGGTTGAGGAAATCCAATGAGATCAATAAAATTCATAGATTCGAGATTAGTAACATGAATCTAGGTATGTTTTTGTCTTGAGATTGAGAATTAATTCACAGAAATCCATGGTATTTAATTTTGAAATCATGGGTTTGAGTCATAGATCTCAAATTAGAAAATTGAACATTTGGCTCACTTTTTAAGACTCTGATTAGAAAATTAATCATATTGAAGAATTACTGAATTACAAATAATTCAACAAGTATTCAAAATTTTGACCCAAATCACCAAGAGTTGAATTTTGATATTGAATTTGACCTTAATTTTCTATTTTTAAGACTTAACAATCGATAACTTTATAGACCGGAAGAATTTAACTCACATTTGTATCCCTCTGCCCATTCTTGATGTCCAAACTCCAATGACTAATTAGTGCAAATGCATTTTTCAGGTACATATGATTCATATAAACTTGAAAAAGATTCCAAAGAAATTTAGTGAAAATTCCATTACTTGGTGATTTTATTTGACATATTCCAACTAAAGTGGACAGGGTTACACCGAATTTATATTGATAAAGATAAAAGATAACAAGTGCGCATAAATTGACCAAAAATATCATAATTATATAAATAAATTCAAAGAAGAAAAATTGTATATGAAATATGCGGGCATGAGCGAAACAAAGCCAACAACTATTTTGATGAATATTTCTATTATATAGAAAAGCCATAAGCGAACGACCAGTGATAAAATTGATATTCAGGTCAATCACTAAAGATAAAATAATAAATTAATATATTAATATTACATATCACAAAAGTTCTTTGGTGTACGTGTGGGTTATGGCTTTATTCAAACACACTTAAACATAATTCTAGAAGCATCTTTCCTTATCGATCTCTCCATCAATATTCATTAGTCTTCATTCTACTCTTTTCTTCATAATTGCAAGACTGCTCATCTTTGTCTTTTCGATTGAATATTCCGTTTCAGGGATATTTTTATGTTTTATTTTTTATAATAGAGGACTAATTATAAATTTTTGAAAATTTTACTTTATGTAAACACAAAACTATATCTATAGCAACAATGGTTAAACTGATATTCTAGAAAAATCTATTTTCTCTTTCAAGACTCACAAAAATTCTTATTCCACGTGTATGATAGGAATACACATTTCATGCAAAAAATTAAAGGTATATGTGTAAATTGTATATATAAATTAAAGAAAATTGTATATATTTAAACGCAAAAAATTTTAAAAGGTATATGTGTAAATTATCACATTTAATTATAATTTATATCATGTTAATAATTATTGATGTTTTGACTTTTTAATGAGAGCACTATATTGTCTCATTGGGTATGTAAATCTCTTTTGAAACTATTTTTCTATTTATTGCATTAAATTATTGTCTTAATTTTATTGTACACGAGAGAAATTAAAACAATCATAATTTTTTCTTTTCATCTTCTGTGATTGCATGTTACTTTTCTTTGAAAATCTTGTTAATACACACGATTGTTACATTTTTTAATCTACAATCTAAAACGTTCAAATACAAAATTTTAAAAAGTGTTTTACAAATTAATTGTTCAATTCAATGTTTGAATTTAATGGTGAATGGATATTAGGATAATAAGTAATGAAATATGTAATCGTTTTAAGTTAGTTGAGTTTGATAAAATTAAAAAAAAATTATTTATTAAAAAGTACAAACGAAGAACCTTATTATTGTTCTTTATGTGATTACATGAAAAGAACAAAAGTTAAATAATTTTATTCAAAATAAAAATTAAAATTGTAATGTTGGGCCCGCAAACACGTCCTTCCTCATCTAGTTGAAATAAATAAGCATTCAGGCAAACGATATTATTGAAATTTTAGAAATGGAGGTAGACTCCAAGCTACTAGTGTACGGAATTTTAAACGTAAGAGAGATCCCTTGGAACCTATGGAGCATTGTGGAGAACATTAAAAAAAACTTCTTAACTCAGTTGAAAAAATGGTCCATATTACATTGTTTTAGGGAAGGAAACAAAGCGGCAGATGGATGGTCCATATAATATATACAACTTTCGGAATAAGTCTACTCAAGAACCTCATAATTCCCTAACAGAACTTTTGATTAATGTTTTGTTGGCTAAAGCTTTAACCAATAAAATAATCAAAGAAAAAAGGTGCGTTCTTGACTTCATTTTATTGCTTTGTCAACTTTCTTCTTATACTGCTCTCTTCCCTACACAACTGCAACCAACAAACAGAAAAAGGTAGTACACTGATAATATAATTTTTTTTATAAATATTTTCAGTATGTTATAATATGTTGTAATAGGGAATATATTTTAATTTTTTATGTAAGAAAATTCTATCTGAAAAGTTTGACATCGAAACGGATAAATTATAAAAGAAAATTTTAAAACGGACACCTTATTGCTTGGATAACAAGATTTTATTAATATTTAAAAAATAATTTATTGAACCTCGTGACAGCCAACGAGATTTCATTAATTATTTTTTTAACATTTGAGATGCGGAAAACAAATTAAAAAAAATGTGAAGTCAGTCGTAAACTACAAAATTTATGACAATTAAGTCAGACATAAAATAATTTGTTTTATGCAATCTTATCCAAATGGCAGTTAAGTGACTTCACAATTTTTTTTTCAATTTTTTAATGTAAAAAGTTTTTTTAAAAAAATTAATGAAATCAGGTTGATAGCCAACGAGGTTTCTTAGAATTTTTTCTTCATTTGTTTTCATCATCTAAAAGGTTAAAAAAAATAATGGAAAAAATTTTTAAACATTTTTAGAACCTCGTTGACGAGGTGTCTTTTTTGGTAAACCCGCAAATAATTATTCGTTTTAAAATTTTTTAATATAATTTTGTTTGTTTCAGTGCCGGACTCTCAAACTTAAATGAATGATTTTTTTTTTAAAAAAAAGTAACTAATCCTATTTTTTGTGGACCACTATCTATATTTACTTTTAGGTAATCTGCTAACACACACACACAAAAAAAAAAAAAATTGTCACCGCATAAAGGTTAATTCTTAGACGAATGATATATAAACCTTCCATCCTATTTCATGATAGAACTTTATTCAGATTAAATCATAAATTCTTTTTTTTTTTTCAAAATTTTTTTTGAACAAATTAAATCATATACTTACCGTATCAGTCATCGAATAACAAAGCAACCTTGATCTTATTGATGGTGCAAGACATGAGGTTGTTGATGGTTGCAACAGATTGAGGAGAGAGATTTGCGGTGGGTACATTATCTATCAAAATTTGGAATGCAACAGTGAGAAGAGATCCACCGGAACCAACAACTCCTCCGTCAATAAAGTCTGACGTCCCATCAGGGAGTATCGCAAACCCAGAAGGTAATAACGGGACGTAATCCGGATGTCCACCACATAATACTACATTTATAGCATGGGCATCAATAGGTGCATAAATAATAAAGGACCCTGTTGGATCAGTGCTACTCTGTTGTAATATCAACATGTTGCTCTGGGCTGAGTGTAGACTCTGTGATTCACGAATCAATAATTAGTGAAATTCGTGCATTAATTATTTTCTTGAATCACATCATATCAATTATAACATATGAATTCATATAATAATTATAATATGGGAAAGAAAGGAAAATGAAGAGTAAGTTTGTTTACATTGACTCTCAATATGGAGAAACGATTGCATATTTCTCTGCCATTTGCAATTTGGGCAACTTCTTGAATATCACCCCCATCGGACAGAATGTCCCACTGTAATAATATTCAATGATATTACTATTAAAGAAATTCTAGATATTCAAAAATAATTGACTGATTTTTATGAATAAAAAAAAATTTAAAACATAACCAAATATTTAAGAAAACTGGGGCAAAGATTATATAAACTGTCCATAATAGCACATAAATATCAAATTATATTGGGAGTGGAAGAAGTATGTACGATATGATTTTCTCTTAATAAAATTAAGGGTACCTTGCCCCTTTTGTTATCGTCACGGAGGAAATCAAACACAATTTTTGGAGGAATAGGTAGCCAGAAGGAAGTTGATGCGCTCACTACAGTGCCATATGGTCTCCCTGGATCATCGATGCTCTGCCTAATCATGACTCGAACATCATTAATATCATAGCCACTTTCCATGAGAGTTGTCCATTGGTGTGTTGTTGTTGCACTCACCCCTGAACAATAACTTATTACCATTCTTTCCCCTAGCTTCAACATGCTCTTTCTTCCCTCTTTACTTGTTGACACTATAAAGGCAATGATTATATAACATGAGTTTGAGTATTTGAATTCAAGAACTAAATTTATATTTCACATATCATTGAGAAGAGGTACTATACTTACGCGTATGACAAATGTCATTTTGGGGTAAATCCGTGGCCATTGCACTTGCTAGTCGTTCACATTGCCTATCCAAAGTAGCAATCCAGCGCTTTGCCCCAAATGCAAGACCGGAATTGATAAGGGGCATGTAAATGTTGTTGATTGATGGGTCATCAACCTCGATATGCTCAATCCAAGTAACCTGGAGCATGATAAAATGTTGGCAAATGATAATTTAAATTTATAATCTCGGGAGTTATATACAGACAATTAATATGAGTGCATGATTTTTTTGAAAAATTTAAAAAGTTTATGAGAGCTAGTTGGTGCCAGATTCGAGACTCGATGAGTAATCGGGTTGCCCCTCAATAATTCATAATCATGATATACGACTATTGAAAAAAAATTACCTTTGAATAACCATTTGGCATTTCTTTAATTAGGCATCCTGAGGGCCTTTTCCGGCACCTGGTAGTCGGGGTATGGTCTAGGGAAACATCGACAATCGCCCATGTTCCATTAGCAGTTCGCTTGCAATATCTTACAAAATAGCAATCTCGAGTTGGAATTTGTGGAGACGGCACTTGAAACTCTGCATATATCTGCCAAAAAAAAATGAGTAACACGACAGTGCAAATAATCTTATAAAATTATAGGCATCCAGGTGCAAGCTATAGAGGAAAAAAGAGAAATATTTATTGACAAAGTACTTCATGAATTATTACCATTTTCATTGCTCCATTCAAGTTTTCCGCAAGTCCATTTGATAACATATTTACCGTAAGAGCCGTCGACACAATACTGGAGAATAAACTTGCCCACTGATTCTGATAATCATAAAAAATATATAATTATCATTATCCTAATTTTATGACATTGTATTAACAAACTATAGCAGCAAACAAGTTTTACAAATTAATTGTCCCATATAACCACTTAATTCAATAAGTATTAAATGATTTCGGGTTAGTCATTATAATTCCAAAATTGTCTAGACCATTTCTTATATCCCATGTTAATTCTATAACTAGTTCACATGTTCTTAACAGGAGAAAAATAACTACTAAATGGTGCAGTGAGATGAATTTTAGTTGGATTTTTTTTGTTTTTAATTAGAAGTCTTAAATTTAAAATCTTTTAATATGGCTTCCCCCAATAATAGTCACGGATTTAAATTAGTCAATCAGTGAATACCGATTATTATATGGTTAATAAAAAAAATATAGGATTAAAATAAGTATACCGTGTCCATGAGAATCTCCACCAGGTTAATATGATTCACGATGACAACAATAGTTTCTCGTGAAGCTTCAATTTTAATTCCTTGACGCATTAGTCCACTTCCTCTAGAAAATCTCCTCTCATACTCTTCTTCATTAAGAAAATTCGTTGCACCATCGATGCTGGGAAACCAAAGTGGCTCTCCCATTTGAGCCATTTCAAGAAGCTCTTCCATAGCTGTCATTGCTACTTTAGTGATATATGGCTTTGAAATACGAGCAACCTTGTAGTAATAGAGAATAAAATTTAATTGAGTTTGAGTTCTATATACTATTAGCGGTGTAGAAATAATTCAACGTCGGCATATTACTTAAATTCAAATCATGATGAAATATGTTAATCTAATGAGTCAATTTATTTTTTTCAACTTTTGGTTACCTCTTCTTTTAGGCGAGCATTTTCAAGCCTCAATTGTTGTTCATTATATGACGTTTCACCTAAACCATATCTACGGTCACCACAATTAAGGCAACCATTGTTGATAGCTTCACTTAATCGTAGACATTCAGTCATGAGCTTATCATTTTCGGCTCGAAGTAATGAGTTCTCATCGCGTTCATCTTGGTTCTGTAGGAGAATAGTAGTTCAAAGCCACAAAATAATAAAATTAGCATAAGGATTTGTTAGTGCTAAATTAAATGATTTAGCCAATTAATTGCATCGATAATAATTTTAAATTACACCAAATAACATTAATTTATCTTGAATAATGATTTTAAAAAAGTGAGAATATGTATTAATTAATCATAAAAAGTTGACCATTCAAGCATGAATACATTTATTATAGAAGTAAAAAAATTTCTAACTGGCTCGAATATTCTGACAGACAAGAGCAAAAAACTATGCCAATTTTAGAGATTATTGTTCGAATGTACATATTCAATTATTATAGACAATAAAAGTTACCGTCTTCATTTTAAAATAATTAAGTAGTATTTTTATTTTTTATTTTTATTTTAAAATAAAAAGTGTTTCACAAAATCAATAACACGTTGACTTTTTTTTCTAATTTTATCCTTATTTAAATGAATATAGTATTAAATAACCAAGAAACCACTTCAAAAAAATACTTCTTTGTCAAGACATTTGTTAGAGAGTAAGATAGTAAAAGTATTTTTGCTTTTCAGAAATGAATAATTTTTTTAAAGAGTATACTCAAACTAAAAATATCATTTATTATGAATCGAAGAAAGTACTAGCTAGTATTATATACCTTCATTTTGGCACGTTTATTTTGGAACCAAAATTTGACTTGCAAAGGCTCTAACCCTAATTTACAACTTAGCTCCATCCTTTGCTTCTTATCTGGTTGAGGACATTCCTTAAACAAACTTAAATCACAAAAATAACAAAAAATATTAATAATACCATAGACACTTTTAGAAGGGAAAAAGGTGTTTAGAGTGAGGGATGAGATATTTATACGCTTCCATTTCTTGAATCTGATGTTGAGTGTGGCGGTAATATCGCATCCTCTTATTTGAACGCACATCAGGATTATTTTGATCATCATCTACTTTATTACTGTTGCCGTCAGATTTGCTGTCGATTTCGTCATCTTCCAGGTGTATTTGCATTATGTCATTTTTCGATATGGTCTCTGACTCTATAGCTTCCAGCAGTATATTAAACTCGCTCTCTGACATGCTACTTGACTGACATATATGAATGGTTAAATATTTTTAAGATCATATCAATAATAGAGGTGATGATTTCACTTTTGCTATCTTAAAGAATGAAACCCACAATTTTAAAAATTAAAGGTGAAGAATCTTTATCAATAAAGCAACCCCCTTTTAATCATATTTTGTATGGATTTCTTATTTATTTTTGTTTTAGAAAAGAGAAGAGATAACACTATAAATACAAACTGAAAAAAAGGGGATACAAGTCATTTTTCAAATAATTTGTCTATTTATGATATGTATTAGTGAATAAAAACCAATGTTGAAAATGTATGAAAACTGTTAAATTTTTGTTTGACCATAATTAATACTCTCTCCTCCCCCCCCCCCCCCCCCACCCCCCTCAAACACACACACAAACCTGTAACTTTCGAGAAGAGATTTTACTCGAAAAGGAGAAAACAATTATTGGTAAACATTAGCGAAATTTTTATTTGATCTCTCATTCGCCATATATAATATAAATTTGTGTTGCATAAACCCTAAAGTTTTTTAAAAAAAGACATTCCTTTAAGATTTTTTAAAATTTCAAAACTCGATATTGAAATTTTAATTAAAAGTGAAATTTTTTTATTCATTTTATAATAACCCTCGATAATAACATTAGTGAGATTAATCGAATAATGGGCCAAAAATCAAGCCTCCATACATACATTAGATTCAAGGACATATTAAAGAAACATTAAAAATGAAAAAAATTAAAATAGGAAAAAGAAGTGCTTATAAGCTTTACCTGACCAAGCGGGAGTCCACAGGAAGAAGAGATATTCCCAGGATCATTTTCGATCATCGAAGAATTATAATTAGTGAAAATTCGAATTTAGTTAAAGATGGAGAAATTGTATTCACTTTACAATATTTATAGATAAAAGAAAACTGATAAATTGCACCAACTTGATAATTTAAGTCAAACCGAGAAAAGAATTCCAATTGGTGATTTGGTTTTGGAAAAATAATTCGATCATAATTGGTTTGATTTTGTTTTAACTAAAAAAAATCAAATCGAACCAAACAACCCGACATAATATGTATATAATTTTTATAAATATTTTATATAATTTATAAATACTTCTTAAACTTTTTCATAGTTTTATATTTAACATATATTATTTCAAGTTTGGACTTAAAATTTTGAATAATCCAATAAGTTTAATTTATAGCTCATAGCAGGATGTTATTAACTCAAATAATGCCCGAACCAAAATCAAATCAATATTAATACTAATAAAAGAAATGATTTCAACATCAGAAATGACAATAATATTATATACCTATTTTTTAGTTTTGCAAGTTAATTTATATAATGAAAACATATAACTCAATTTTTTTTAATGTTTAGTTATGTAACTAATATTTATTAATTATCCTTTGACTTAGTACGTTTAGAGTATGATCACTTTCATTATAACTTATTAATTAGAAATAATATTTATTTTATGCGATTTTGTTATCGAATTTGTTAAATATTTATGATGAGCACCTTTGCTGCCCGTGATAAGTTTATTTTTACTCCATTGATGTATCAAACTCACAATCTTAAAGTTGAACCTAAAGATTGAGAAATGGACACAACTCGTTTTTCAAATAAAAATATGGTATATTTATGACATGTATTAGTAGATAAAAAACTATGTTGAAAATGTATGAAAACTGTTAAATTTCTATTTGACCACAATTTATACTCCCTCTCCCCTCCCCTTCCTCCCTCCCCCTCCACTTATAGGGTGGGGTTAGTGGATGGGGCAGAAGACCTAAACGTGGTTTTTGACTTTCGCGAAAGATTTTTCTCGAAAAGGAGAAAAATAAATATTCGTGAACATTAGCAAAAATTTTATTTGGTTTCTCATTCGCGATTAATATAATTTAAATTTATGTGACATAAGTAGTAAGGTTAAAAAGAATATCCCTATAAGAATTTTTCAAAATTTCAGAACTCAAAATCAAAATTTTAATCAAAAGCTTCATCTTACAACAACCATCGATAATAACATTAGAGAGATTAACTGAAAAATGAGCTAGAAATCATACCTCCACAGATGCATCTCACACACACCTTATATTCAAGGACATAATAAAGAACATAAAAAATCAAAATAAACAAAAAAAAAAGTATTTATAATTTTTACCTGACCAAGCAGGAGTCCAGATGAAGAAGGGACAATCTCAGGATCATTTTCAATCATCGAAGAATTCTAATTAGCAAATTCAAATCAAAATTTTGATTAAAGACGAAGAAATTTTATTCATTTTACAATAATCATAGATAGTAACGCTAGTAAGATTAATTGACTAATCAATTAGAAAACCAACTTAAATTATTTGTCCTTTTTTTTCTAGAAATTAGAACTCCACAAATTTAGAAATTTCAACCTGAGCAAGCGGGAATCCAGGCGAAGAAGGATCAGTTCTGATTACCAAAGAATTCTTATTAGCCGGGTTCATGATCAGTAAAAACCCTAAAACAATGTAACATATTAGTATAAGAAAGTCAACTTTTTGATTTTTCTATATGATTTTTTTAATCTTTTTTTTGGCTGATCAAAGAAACAGAATTTCAACAAATCAATTAAAAACTAAAGAGTCTCATATAAAAAAAAAATATTAGGTGGTTTTACTTTGAACAAGTATGTGTATATGCAATAAAAAAAAATATCACTCTCAAGAAAATCTTGAGCAACATATCTCACTTTCTATTTAAATGTATAAAAATTATTATCAACCAATCTTTAAATTAAAACCTGCTAGAAACATAACAAGAAGCTTATTAAAACAAACTCAAACTTATATCTAGCTATATATGTAAAAGAAAATGTATATACAATTAATAATGAATTTTGTGGTTTTAACAAGTTTTTTGAACAAGGTTGAGAAAAGGGAAAGTACTTTTGAGATGAAATGTGACGAAAAAACAGTGAAATGGAGAAAGCAAGAAGACCAACAAGAGTGATGAGAGAGAGAGAGACAGAGGAGTGTAATTGTGAGGTGATTAGAGAGATGGTGCCACTACTTTAAATAGAGGGGAGAGGGCTGCTAATTACTTCAGTATTGCCTCTATTTTAAAATAACTAGTGTTTTTAGTTTGACACACCCCTTAAAAAATTACTCATTTTTATAAAGAAAAATATATTTTTACTCACTTACCCCTAATAAATATCTTGAAAAAGATGTAAATTTTTAATATTTTCTTGATTATGTAAAAAACTCTCTCCATTTAAATAAGGATAAAATTGGAAGAACATCATTAATGTCTTCTTGATTATATAATACCACTTATTTTGAAATAAAATCAAAAGGCTAAAATTTCAGTTATTTTAAAACAGAGTGAATACTGTTCAGAAAAAAAAAATGGGGAAAAGAAGAAATTAGAAGATTATGTTTTGAAGTATAAAGTATCTTAATTATGCGGTACAAACTAAATGTAGCATCAACTTTTATAATTTAATTGTGAAATAATCACTTTTTATCATGAATAGTATAACGTTGGCTATTGAAAAGGTTTTATTACAATTACCTATGATAAAAGTTATTGCGCGCGAGGTGAAATATAAATTGATTTGTAAAATGAATTAAGAATATACAATACATCATCCGTTTAGATATTGAAAATATTTGAATTTACTTATCTTCCAAAAATTTTAGAATGTTATTTGATTTACTTCATTTAAATTTAGTGATAAGTAGTCACGTTACAACGACTTATTAAGTTATCAAAACATATATATTATCGTTATTGTCTTAAGTGAGGAATAAATTGATCCGTAAAATAAATGAAGAAATCAGTTCGTTTCATTTAAATTTCGTAGATTATCGCTTAGTCAATAATTAAATTGATTGAAAGAAAATTTTGAGAAAATTCAAAAGATATGATCCTTGATCTCTTATAACTTTTATTGCGCGAATTAGATATCTTGTAGCCTATTGGAAAGGTGTTAGAACATTAGTGCTCACTTGAATTGTCAAAAATATCATTTTAGACTTAAACCCTAGTTTTTTTTATAATGAAGGTAGAAATAGAATTCCATCAAAATTTTAATTTTTATCTTCGTAAACTCGAAGTCAACAAGTGTTGAGCTTCTAAAAACTCGTCTCGCACTCATCGTACCACTAAAAAGTCATCTTATTTTGAGTCAATTTCGTCAATGGAGATGCAATAGAAGAAAAATCCTTTACAAATCATCTATAGTAGCTGGTCAATCCCAAAAAAAGCTTATGAATTTTGGTAAATAAAGTTGGCTTAGCTCAATCTCTAACTGTTGCAATTTATTTGAATCTGTCATAATACCTTTCTTGGACACCATATGTCCTAAGAATGTCATGGAACTCAACCAATAATCACACTTCAAGAACTTAACATACAACCACTCATCCTTCAAGGTCTGAAGAATGATCCTCAAATATTGCTCATGTTATTCTCTACTGCGGAGTAGATCAAGATGTCATCGATAAAAATAACAATAAAGGAATCCAAATAGAGTCTGAATACACTATTCAGCAACTTCATGATCGTCGTTGGGCATTAGTTAGCCCAAAAGACATAACCAAAAATTTGTAATAACCATTATGAGTCCTAAAATACTGTTGGAGATATCTTCACCCTGAATTTAACTGATAAGAGTTGTACCTCAAATCAATCTTCAACAACACTGAGTACCCTCATCACTACTTTATTAGGAATCGATCAATGATACTTATTGGGTACAGATTATTCTTTTACACTCATACTACATGACTTGTTATACTTTTTATGCAAATTCGGATGTTGATATAGTGGAGCTTGTGATAATGTCTAAAGGTTGTTGACTTAGGATTTTTGGATGAGTTGTTTAATTGATTTTCAACACTAGACTCTGACTCTATATTTTATTTTCTGTTTTTCTTATCCAGATAGTGTATATTTATCTTTTATTCTTAAATTATGTGTTCGATCAAACATAATCACATAAACTCGAATAAGTAAAATATTTAAATTAACAAATAATTATTTGAAATTAAAAGTTATTCATTGAAAAACATTTGACTATTTAATAAGTTTGTTTTACAAATCAAACTTTTTCTTAACTATATAATTTGGAGCAAATATATCCTGCGTTTAAAAAGTGGGTTATTTATAGCCCTGTAATTATAAAAATGGCTCAAATATACCTTTTTCGGCTGATGAAAATGAGATAATTAATTTAGCTTTATCTTTTATTTTGTAATTAAAATATCAGCGATGTAAGAGTATATTTAGTCCTTCTCACAAAGTTCAACGACATATTTAATTTGTCTTACCCGTAATTTTTTTTTTTTTGCCTTCTTTAGTTCAACAACGAATTTGAATTTATTGCTTTGATGATTTTTTTTCTTTTTTGCTCTCATCTTCTTGTTAAATATATCATAGATGCACCGGAAAATACTATGCAAAAATAAAGAATAAATTACTATTTGATTACTTGAGATTAGAGGCGTTCATGAGTCGGTTTTTGATTAAACTTAAAATTAAATTAATTTAGAGTTTTTTAATTACTAAAATCAAACCAAATCAAATATAATACATATCCATTGTTTGGTTATTGTCAGTTTGATTCATTTTTCGATTTAAGAAACCTAATGATATTTCTCTATTTTACTTATTTTTTTCTATAATTAAAAAAGACTTTTCCACCTTTTTTCAACTTCTAATTCATTATTATCCATAAAGATTAATATATTGTACATATATAATTAGAAAAATTGTGTATATAATTAATCGGTTAGGTTAAATTTTTTTAATTTATTTTTAATAAAATCAAATTAAATTAAATATTATTGATTATTTAAAATAAAAAATCAAACTAAATTAAATTTAAATAACTATCAATTTATTTAATCAATTTAATTTAATTTTTTATTTAAATCGATTTTTAAACAAACTGTAAACAACCCCTACTTACAGAGTAGAAATCCGGACGATACAACCAATACTCTTGTTTCTTCTCCACTTCAATTTTGACCCGATAAAGTCACACTCTATAGGAAACAGCCAAAATTGGAAGCAGTTTCAAAAAAAAAAAAAAGAGAGAGAAAGTCAACACTGTCATTAAGAGACAATTAAAATCAGTTAGTGATCGTTCCTAATAGTTCGTTTAGTTAAATTTTTAAAATTAATTTATATTAAGAAATAATTTTTTAAAAATATTTTCTTAAAAAGTATTTTAATCAATAAATTTAAAAAGTTTTTTTGAACAATAATTAATGTTTGATTAAATTTTTTTAAAGTATTTTTTAGTTTATCTTTTTAAAAGTATTTTTCAAAAATGTGTCTTTGGAAAAAAGCTAATTTTTCAAACTATTGAGAAATAGTTTCTGGTACTCCACATAAACACTTATTTTCCCCAAATAACTTGGTCAAACACCTTACTTTTTAAAAATAAATATTTAAAAAATAATAATAAACAACTTTTGACCTCCAAAAAACTTGACCAAACAAGCAATAGAGTAGAATTTGAATCAAAATGGGAATTAAATCATATTACATAAATTCAAATTAGGAATAAATTAAAATCTGATCACGTATGTATTCCTGCCGTTCCAAATGAATAGTCACTTTAACTTAAAAACTTGTTCCTGAATAATTGTCATTTTAAGATTCAAACTTAAAACTAACCATTTTTTTGAACTATATTCTTAGTGGCATAATTTTAAAAAGAAAAATCAATATACTTTTATTAATTTGATAAAAGTTTTAATTTAATAAACTATATCTTATATTTTTTTAATTTTTTTGGTAGGTAAAGAGCTAATTAAGCTACCAATAAAATGGGACCGAAGGAATATAGAAATTGGTGGGTTGTAGATTAATACTAGGAGTTAATATCTCAAAACATCACTTAAATTTTAAAATTTAATATAGCAAAGTTATTGAATTTTTTATTTTTATATCAATAAAATAATTTAACTTAAAACATTTCTCTTATAAAATTACTCAATCTAATTTATCATAAAATAATTTGATATGAAAAAATAAATTATTTTTCAATCATATAAACATGGACCCCAAATAAATGAAATAAAATCAAAACGTATTTCTTATACCTGACCCATCAGCCACAAATCAAAATAAATTTCATCTATATTTATTCTCATAATATTTTTAATTTAAATTTATGAGTATTAATTTTAATTATTTAAAAACCATATATAGCCATTAATACTACTCAACAACACTTAACTACTGGTGATTTGACAACATCAAGTAAGGCAGAGCTATAATTTTGTATAAAAATTATTACTCAACATATAATATTTATTTAATATGTATAAAAAGAAATTTATTAAAAATATTGAAGATGCGTTTTTATTTTTGTTGGAGCGAGTTAAATTAAGAAGCGGGTATTTTAGTTAAATTTAGATGACCTGAATGATATGAAAAAAATAAAATATATGACATTATTCAACAGAATATTTTGTTTCTTTTAAAATCTTTACGATACCTTTTGAATAGTTTACACTGAATAATATTTTTTATATTTAAATAAAATATAAAAAATAGAGTTAGATAATTAAAATGGAACAAAAGTAAAATAAAGTATTGAAAAAAAAAGTAAAAATAAATTTAAAAGACTGTATATATATATAATTAATTTATTTTTTACAAAATTTAAAATTTATAAAATTAAAATTCTTGCTTCGCTTTTGAGTCAAACTAATTTGGAATAAATTTAAGCAAGGGAAATCTATAACTTTGAAATTATGATTCAATAAAGCAACGTGTCAATGATTTTTCCTAATAGTATTTCATATGATGCATGCTATACGACTTTGAATTTTAGTTTTAGCACGAATTTCCATTACTGATTAAAGTTGGTCAACAATTTGTTACACCCTTTAAACATTGTAATTTCTCCAAGATTACATTTAATCTATGTATATTATAGTAAAAGTGTGAAGGTCATTAAAAATATTGGTTGAATTTTTTACCCTTCATTAAAAGATTTGTAACAGATAAAATTATTATTTACCGTTTTTACATAATTATTTTATAAAATTATTATTTTAACTATTCAATCACCTTATTTTCTTATATTAGATTTTTTATTTGTGGCATAACTCTATTTATGGTGTAAACTAAAAACAAAATAAAAAATTTCTACTGAATTTCTTTATTATTTTATTGTATTAATTTTCTACTTATGGCATAACTCTATTTACAGTGTAGATCTTAATAAAATAAAAAATAAAATTTAAAGAAAAAAACAAAAACAAAAAAACCCGTCAGTCAATAATTTTTCTTTTTTAATTTGGAAACTCCCCCTTTTTCATTGTAAGGAAAAGGTTTTCTTTTCTTTTTCTCATAAAAGTTCTTTTTCCCCTTTTAATGATCACGTAGGTTTTTTTTTTCTTTTTTGTTATTATTTTTCTTTTTTGATAGTAATATCATAATATGCTTATATTTTTATATTTTTTTCAATTTATAAATTTTTCTACTTGTATAAAAGGAGTTATAATTATATAATTTAATTCATCAACTCTTTTACATCAACATTTTTGATTTAATCTCCAACCTTATATGTTTTCGTATTAATCTATCATCTTCTTTCTTTTTCCATGCTGTAATTTTCTTTTTATATTGTGGAATTGAAAAAGACAATAATAATTATTATGTCAGCTCAAATTATTTATATTCAAAATAATTTAACTTAGATTTTTCATCTACTCATACATTCACATATTTCATCTATTCAGGTAACATAATTTCTTTATCTCATAAAATTATATTTTATATATAATTATAAGTACTCTTGTGCACAATTTGTTTTAGATAATCTTGCAAAGGGATCTGAAAAGATTTTGTGAATGAAATTGTGCTCATCAACAATTTAAGGCGATATGATTCTCATTGAATAATAAAAATCTTAGTAATTGAAACTGAATTAGTAAAAGCGTATAAAAAGAAAATAAAAGAAGACACTCGAGTGACTATAACATTAGTCAATGATGAGGTAATAATTCTTTTTATATTATATTTTATATTTTACATGTATGTTTATATTTTTATATATATGTTTCTTTATCACTAAAATTTAATTTTTTGCAGTGAACAGAAGTTCATGCTATACTTTTCAATAATGATATTGAAAAGTGAAAAAATATTTACAACATCGATTTATAAATAGACGCATTAATAGTGTTAATCCTAATTTTTTATCAGTAAACAAGAAGATTGAAGTTGGATTCAATAACAACATCATAGTTCAAGAACGCAATAGTCACTTTTCTATTGTTACTTTTTCAAATAATTTTATTTCATTTGAAGATGAATATAATCTTCTGACGGAACAATCTTTGGTAATATCTTTAGATTTGATCAACTAATCTAACATTCAATATATACATAATATTCTACTCCTATTTACTTAATATAATACAGTTCCTTAGAAATGTTTTGAATTTATTACCCTTCACTAAAAGACTCTACAATATACAATTGTCATTTATTATTTTTTAAAATAATTGTTATTTAATTATTATATATCGTAATAATTAGGACTTTGAAATTAATTAAAGTTATAAGTATTAAATTATTACTAATTTGTAAAATGTAAGAATTCCTAATATTTAGTATTTTAAAATTGACTAAAAATTTTCTTGTTAAATCTTTCCTTATTTGAACTATATTAAAAGTCTAACATTTAAGACTTTAAAATAAATTACAGTTTTGTTAACTTATATCAATGTTTTATTTATTAAATTAACTAATTATCCATAGCAATATTTCAATTAACGGTACGAGAAAATAAATTAAAGAATGTAATCTCATGATGCATTAATACATTGAATTCGTCCTCCTCCTCCCTTTTTCTTTTAAAAAAATATAGAAACATAATATACTTTAAGTTGTTTCAATTAATCGTGTGTTCTTGCTATTCACTCGCTTTAGTTAAATCTACACTATTTCTTTCATATCAATTTATGTGAAGGAGTTTGACTAAACACATAAATTAAGAGAGAACACAAAAAAATTGAGTTGAAGTCATCTTATAAAAACGAAAAGTTTAAAAACTAGATTATTACTAAATATTTAAAATATGAAGCTTCATAGCAAAAAATCATTCATTTTTTTACCCTTTTAAAAATAAAATTCACACTAGATAAAATAATTATTTAATTATTTTTTTAATATTTGAGATTTTAAAATTAACTAAATTTTATGTATTAAATTCTTCCTTATTTAAACCATGTATTAATATAATATTTATACATACATATAATTCACGTATTTAAGTACTTACGTAAAGGCGGACGGTTTTTTACCTTTAAATCAAACGTTATTTCTAGGACATTTTTGTTAATTAAAATAAGTATTAGAACAAACTGAAGAAAGAACTATTAGATTAATCAAACTATTAAACATAATTATTTATCAATTGAAAATTTATAACTTTCCTTCTAAATTCTTATATTGTTACACAAACACATCTTTTAAATAATTTATATTATTTTTATAAATTAAACTTTATTAATATAGGGACTCATGCGAGGCGCATACGCTTAGACTAGTACTATATTAAAAGTGTGAAGGCGCTTAGAAATATTGATTGAACTTTTTGCCCTTTATTAAAAGACATCGCAATAGAAAAAATTATCACTTACTATTTTAATATAATTTTTATTTTTAATAATTTTTATGATTTTATTTTATCATATTAAGTTTTCTATTTATGGCATAACTCTATTTATGGTGTCAATCTAAAAACAATCGAGGAGTTTCTTTTTCTTTTTTATTTTTTTAGTTTATTTTATTATATTAGATTTTCTACTTGTAGAATAACTCTATTTATAGTATAAATCTTTATAAGAAAAAAAAATTAAAAAGCCACTAAAGTTTTTTTTCCCTTTTGGATTCAAATTTTTTTTCGTTTTAATATGGTAGGGAATTTTTATAAAAGTTTTTCTTTTGTCTTTTTTATTATTTTTTCCTTTTTCATGATCACATAATTTTTTTCTTTTTGATTTAAAAAAAAATATTTCTAATAGTAATGTCTTAATATTTTTATATTTTAATTTTTTTTTTGATTTGTAAATTTTTCTACTTCTATAAAAGGATTTATAGTTGCACAACTTAATTCATCAACTCTACTACATCAACCTTTGATTCAATCTCCAATCTTGTGTGCTTTCGTGTTAATCTGTCTTCTTCTTCTTTTCATGTTATGAGTTTCTTTTTATGTTGTCGATCTAAAAAACACAAATAGTAATTGTTATGCCAGCTCAAGTTATTTATATTCAAAATAATTTAACTTAGATTGTCTCTTTTAGTTGAGTCTAATAGTGATATTATGTTATTTTCTTTAACTGAACCTTATACTAAAATTATGTGATATAGATTTTGTGTTATTTATAACTGACATTCTTCATCTACTCATACATTCACTAGTTTCATCTATTCAGGTAAAGTAATATCTTCTTCTCATAAAATATTCTTTTTAATAAAATTATAAATTATTATAACTATAACTCTTATGTACAATTTATTTTGATAATATTGCAAAGGAACCTGAAAATAATTTTGTGAATAAAATTATGTCAATTAATAATTTAAGGGATATAATTCTCATTAGATAATAAAAATCTTAGTAATTGGAGCTGGATTAGTAAAAGAGTCTAAAAAAGGAACAAAAGAAAGCACAAGAATGACTATAACATTAGTTAACGAATAAGTAATAATTCTTTTTTGGGTATTATATTTTATATTTAAATTTTATATTTTTTATATATAAGTTTGAGTTCTTATCTATTTTTCATATATATATATATATATATATATATATATATATATATATATATATATAGACACACATACACACATGTTAATCATTAAAGGTTAATTTTTTGCGGGGTACGAAAGTTCATGCTATATTTTACGATAATCATATATTAAAAGTGAAAAAAATATTTACAACAAGACAAGATCTATTACATCATAAACAGACCATTAGTAGAGTTACTCCTAATTTGGTATCAGTTAACAAGGAGATTGATGTTGGGTTCAATGAGAAAACTATAATTTAGAAATGCAATAGTCATTTTTCTACTGTTATTTTTTCAAACGATTTTATTTCATTTGAAGATGCATACAATCTTCCGATGGAATAGTCTTTGGTAATTTCTTTAGATTTCATCAATTAATCTAACATTCAATATATGCAGAATATTTTACTCCTATTTACTTAACAAAATATTCTTTGTAGGTATAAGCACGAAGGTCCTTATAAATGTTGATTGAACTTTCCCTTCATTAAAAGATTCTACAATAGATAAAATTGTCATTTAGTATTTTTTTCAATTAGTTGTTATTTAATTATTATAGGTCTTTTACTAATTTGTAAAAGATAAAACTCCTAATATTTAATATTTTAGAATTGACTAAAATTTTTCTTCTTAAATCTTTCCTTGTTTGAACTATATTAAAAATCCTAACATTTAAAATTTTCAATTACAATTCTATTCATTTAAATAGTAATCTATTATTTATTAAACTAACTAATATTCTATCACAATATTTCAGTACGAAAAAAAAATAAATTAACAAGAGTAATTTTCTATGTACTAATACATGAATTTCTTCTTCTTCATCTTCTTTTAAAAAAATTGTATAATCAAAAAAAAAGTTATAGAAACATGACATATTTTAAGTTGTTTCAATTAATCGAGTACTCTTGTTATTAACTCTTTTATACTACTCTATTTTAGTTAAATTTATACTACTCTTTTTTAATTTCAATTTCTGTGAAATATTTGACTAAACATATAGATTAAGAGAAAGAGAAAAAAATTGAACTGAAATCATCTCATAAAGGGTAAAATAAAAAGTTTAAAAGTAAATTATTATTAAATATTTAAAGTACGAACCTTCGTAGCAAAATATAATTCACCTTTTTACCGTTTTAAAAATAGAGTTCGCACTTGAAAAAATAGTTATTTAATTATTTTTAAAAATATTTAAAATTTTAAAATTAACTAAATTTCATGTATTAAAATTCTTTTTTATTTGAAATATATAGAAAATATTAATATTTATATACACATATACTGCATGTATTTAAGTGCTCATGTGAAAGCGAAAATTCTTTTATCTTTCAATTAAATTAATGCTATTTCTATGATATTTTTGTTCATTAAAATAAGTATTAGAATAAACTGAAAAAAAAAATACTAGACTGGATCAAAATCTTAAACATAATCATTTATCAATTTGAAATTCATAATTTGTTTTCTAAATTATTATATTATTACACAAACACTTATTTTAAATATTATTTATGCTATTTTTATAAATTTATTTTATTAATATGAGGGACACGCACGAAGGCGCATACACATAGACTAGTATGTATAAAAATCAAAAAACAATAAAAGTTGTACATGATTAAATTAATTTATATATATAACTATTCATGAGATAATATGTTTTTTACTAATATGCAGATAAAATATAATTTCGTTTCTCTATGAAAGTATTTGAATGAAAATAAGTATCTGTATGAATTTATTATTTCTAATCAATATTATCAAGAGATTAATTATTGGGTGCAAGAAAATTATTTGATTTATATGAAGTTTGATCGATTTCAAGAAAATTATTTATTTACATGTGGGAATACTGTTCTATCATGTTATTTTACAAGACAGTCAATCTCTATTGTCATGCAAATAAAACTGTCAGTCACTTAGTTGTTGCAATGAACAAGTCGAATAAGGAGTTTGTCTGCAATAAAGAGCTAGTCACGAACAAAATGATTGTCAAGAATGTATTTGGTTGAGCTTAATGACTCACATATCTAAGAGACATATACTATAGTCACAAAGATAGTACTGTTAACATTTTCAAAAGCTAGTATATAAGGATGGTATGCATTTTTTTAAAATCCAATTACCTAGTCAAGTCTGGGTCATGTTGTATTAGCATAGAAAAAAGGGAGGAGGGCTAGACCATACCTCTATTACAACACAAAGATGATGCAGTCACCTTGAACTACAGAAGGAGGCACGAGATAAAACTTACACTACTCTTTCTGGTCATAAACGAAAGATCAACTGACAAAGAAGTTGGTTTTATCATACCTAATCCTAAGACTAGGCATGTGCTATTTATCAAGTTGATAGGGACCTTTAGCATTTCTAAGAAGTTGTTGAAAGTTATAAAAGAACTCAAAGCGTCCAGAAGCCGTAGCTAATTTTGCCAGGTAATCCGCCACCTGATTTTTCTCTCTAAAGATGTGAATGATATTCACATTGTTGTGTTCCATTATATTGACAGTTCTGTAAATGACCTGCTTGAGTTTGAGATTGTTAGTCTCCTTCTTGGTGAGCATGTTGGCAATTATCAGCGAGTCAAGTTCAAGTGAGAAATTAGTGTATTCATATTGAATGCGCCATTTTTCCCCGAACTCTGCTGCTAGGGCTTCAACCATATTATTACTATCATATTGAATGGGAATTAAAAAGGCCATGAGAATATCACCATGCTTGTTTCTAATTATACCCCCCAATGCCAGCGTTCCTAGTTTCGCAGACAAAATTTCCATCAGTGTTTACTTTGATGCTATCATGTGGAGGCATCTTCCATTTTACCTGCTCGATTCTCATCAGTGGTTGTAGCTTCTCAATCAAAATACATAGATTAGCCCATTTTAAGGTATAAACTAATTGGGCGTACAACCTGGAAAGAGCAAATTTTATTTCCCAGGTAGTTTGTTGTTCCATTCTGTTGTGATGTAAGGTTCTTTGAGTTCCATATTTACATGCACATCTCTGTTTTCAAATTTCATAGCATATGAATAATCGAGAAACCTTTAACATCATCTGATAATGTTTAATTTTCTACCTTCTATTCAACGTGGATATAATAAGTTCATCGTGATGTTGAATTTTCAGAGGATTTCCAATGTTACTCCATAGTCTGCAAGCTACTTCACTGTTGATAAAAACATGTTGCATAGTCTCTGGATGTGGAGGGTTGCAACAAGAACACTCAGCAAAAAGATTAGTGCCACACCTGTTTATAGTGTCTTGGAAAGGGAGTTTCCTTTTAATAATCCTCCAAGAAATAAAAGAAACTTTAAAAAGGAATTTTGGGATGCCAAACTTTGTTAAGCAAATTATTTTTTTACCTGTGCTTTCTCAAAAGATGCCAAGTAGATTTAGTAGAAAAAGTACCATCTTCATTGAAATTCTAGATTGAGAAGTCGAGATCATTAAGATTTCCTATGTCAATATTTTTAATATGGGAGGTCAGGTCATTCGGAAGAAAGTAATTAAGGTTATTAAAATTCCAACCACCATTACAAAAAAAAAGTTGACAAGAAGTTTAGAAGACTTACCTGGCCCCAAAAATAGATTAGCAAGGGTACCTTTACCTATCCAGTTGTCCCATCAAAAGCTTGAATTTCAGCTTAAACTTTTCATATAAAGTTAGTTTCTGCCTTGACCTGGATTTTCAGCAAACTTTTTCATTGATTTGAGTCTTTGGAGACACTGACTTTGGCCACGGGTGATCCCTTTTAAAGTATTTTGCTTTAAGATATGTAGCCATAGGGATGATTGAGTTTTGGACCTCCACCATCTCTTGAGGATGAGAATGTCAGAGATATCTTGCATTGTCCTGAGGCCAATAGCTCCCTCTTCCTTAGCAAGCAATCAATGATATTTGTCTTTACCTTCCTTGGATCCCCAAAAGAAGTTAGCGAAATGTTTTTCCATGAGCTTAAGAGTACCTTTGGGAGGATTCAAGAAAGAAAGACTGTATTCAGGTAAGGACTGTAGAACACTTTTGATGAGAGTGATTCTTCCACCATAGGAAAGCATCTTCCCTTGCCATCCACTTAGTTTCTGGACCGCCTTGGCAACCATAGGATCAAAATAACTGATTTTCTTTCTCCCTTTGTAGATAGGGTATCCTAAATAAGTATGGAAACTCCTTGTTAGTGAAGTCCAAAGCTCTCCTCATCCTGTTTATTCTAGATGTAGCAGTGTTTTTTGCAGTAATGAAAAAGCTCTTATCGTTGTTAATCTTCTGCCCGGGGGATTTTTCATATCTTCTGACTTGCTTCATAATAAGTTTGAGGGATCTAGTATTGCCCTTATAAAAATAACAATATCATCAGCATAAGCAAGATGATTAACTATCATACCTGAGGTGTCCATGCTTAAATGAGTAAATCTGGGGTTATCATTAGAATGCATCATCTACAAGATTAAATTGTATCTTTATCAGGGGGAATTAAATATGTGTTGCACCCTTTTTTCCTTAATAGGCTTTATCCCAATGAATTTTTCTAGCAAGGTTTTTAACGAGATAGCAAATAATGTGTATCACAAGATATGCGTACTCTTTTTTTATTCAATGAGATTTTTTCCACAGAATTTTTCCTAATAAGATTTTAATTAGCCACATTATCTACTAACGGTCATTCAAGGAAGAGTGTTGTAAATATTTCTATCTTGGATGTCTATAACTGCTAGATGTAATTTCCATATTTATGATAGTAATACCCATACTATTACACCTTCATTGATCTTCCACAAACTTATAATATTTCCCACATTTTTAAGGGTTAATGTCTTGTTTATGAAAACCTTTGGTATTCTTCAGTATAACCTTATATATAAAGATCTTGAGATTATATTATATACATTTAAAGACTTAAAAAAATTTGAAAAAGCTAAAAAATCTCTACAGTCTTATTTCTTATCTATTTCTATTGCTTTTAACTTTTAATATTATTATTATTACTTAATTTTATAACAATTTCTACTTCTTTAATAAATTTTTCACATTGGCCTAAAATATTTGGATTCGGAAGAATCCATAACTTTTTTTTTTTGGTAAACAAGATATTATATTAATAGAACTTAATATGCGCCAGTACATGACAGAGCGGCATATTCGCTAGAGATGTTCGGGGGAGGGGGGTTAACATAGTAAATATTACAACTTCCGAGTTAGTAGATGGCCTTTTCAGCCTAACAAAAAGAGATCCTGCTTTGTCTGCTTCCAGTTTCGTCGATACAAACAAAGGTAGAATTGCCACAGTACAAAAGAGTTAGCTTGAATTATCCTAGACCCCTCCTTTGCTAACACATCTGCCATCTGGTTCTCCTCACGAAATCTATACTGGATGAGGGGGTTTCCCGGCCGCCGGAGCAATTTCATACAATCAGACAAAACATATGCATAAAGTAGGTGGTCATTTTGCATAAAATAAATAATTTCTATGCAGTCCATGTTAACCCGTAGGGATGTTAGATTGCTTGTAAAGGCAATCTTTTACCCTTGTAGTAAGGCATGTAGTTCTGCTCCAATGTTAGTGGTTTTAAAGATGTTTCCCATAAACAACGTAACCCGGTTGCCATGTTTGTCTCTAATTACTCCTCCTATGCCACCTTTACCAGAATTTTTGTGGGCGGAGCCATCCATATTTAATTTAAAGCCGTTAAGAGGAGGTTTTCATTTAACAAAAACTGCTTTAGATTTAATTTGATTGTGTGTTTTCCCGAAAGTACTAGATATTCTATAGCATGCTTAAAGGCTTTATTGACGGAGATTTTGTTTCTTATTTTGTTGTGGTAATTGTCATTTCTAGATAACCATATATTCCATAGAAAGAAGGAAAAAGCATCCTGCCATTGGAGTTTCTTTTTAATCTTTATATTAAGTTTTTTTATTAGTTCAAGCCAATCTGTACCTTGTTGATTTTATATTTATCGAATAAATCACGCCCAATTCATCCCATAATTTTCTGACATGTGTGCACTCAACGAAGATGTGTTTTATGATTTCAAGTGAGTTACAAAAATAACACAAATTACTTATGTCTATTCCTACTGAGCGTAGGTAGTTACATGTCAGGAGTCTCATGTTTCCACAATCAAATGAAGTACTTTATTTTATTAGGACAATGGAGCTTCCAGATCCATTTGAATCCTCCGTCTATTCCCATATTCGATTTAATAGGTTCCCTAAGGAAGTGGTAGACGGGGTCTATTGTTAGTGTACCTCTTGTGTTTGGACTCCAGCTGGCTTTGTCTAGTGGTTTTTCAATTCAGGGTACATAAGTACCTTTATTAAGATTACTAAGGTATTTCGGGAACTCAAAGTATACTGTATCTAGTTTCCATTCCCCCTCTTTGATTAAAATACTGCTTACTTTCATGTGCTCCTCATCCTTTCCAAGTGAGCCGTTTATATACTCCCTAATAGTTACATTATTTGGCAACCATTGATCATACATATTCAAGAGCCCATTTCTATTATCCATTTTAAGCCCTACTGGCAAATATTCCAATCCATAATTAGGCTTTTCCATGTTCTACTATAGGAGTTCTTTGTTTTGATATTTGTGGTTAAGGATCCCTCCGTGGTGTATCTTTTAAAAAGTGTGGAGGCTCAAAGGGAGTTTTGTTCATTGAAAGCTCTCCAGGCTAGTTTTACGAGCAGAGCTTTGTTTTTTGCATCAATTTGTTGGGCACCTATGCCTTTTTCATTTTTTTTTCGACTAACAATAGTCCATTTAATCATATGCAGCTTCCTTTTACTGTCAGTGGTTCCCCAAATAAAGATCCTTTGTATTTTGTCAATCTTTTCCGTTATATTGTGGGGAAGGCGTATGAGTTGCATTACATGGGAAGGAGTATTGTTCAGGCATGCTTTGGCGAGTGTTGTTCTTCCCGCAATGTTTAAGAATTTGATTTTCCATCCAGCTAATTTAGCATGCATGTTGTCGATCAAGAATTGGTAGTCTCCCATTGTAGGTTGTTTATGGAATATCGGAAATCCTAGATATTTTCCAAAGTTACGATCCGTTATTTCTACTGAGAGTACATTCCTTGCTTCAAGTAAGCAATTTTTTAAACAAATTATTTTGAATTTGGCATTGTTCACTGTTTGTCCAGATTGTTCGCAGAAGTCATCTAGGACTGTTTTGACCTTCAAACAGTTTTCCTCATCCGTTCTAGTCATTAGAACAAGGTCATGAGCAAAGAAAAAGATGGGAGAATTGTGTTTTTTTTAGAGATTTTTATAGGCATCCAATTCCCAAATTATACTTCGGCTTCAATTCTCCTAGATAGCATTTCCATACATAGTATGAAGATATATGGGGACAGGGGGTCGCCTTGCCTAATCCCTCGGGCTGGTTCAAAAAAATCTGTTCGGTCTCCGTTTATAAGGATGGCAGCCCTGGAAAAAATCCATAACTATTACTACTGCATTTTGTCCTCCCCTAACTATGAGCTCAATAGTAAAAAATGATAATTGAAAATAGTTACTAAAATTGAAGGGAAATAATGGGAAGTAAATAGGAGAATGTAAAAATTAAATAAATAATTAAAAGAAGCAAAAGTTAGTGAGCATCAGGAGTCATAAGTCATAAAACTAAAATAAAATTATTAGTGACCTAAAATGTTAATTCAAAACTTTTAGGTCACTGATTTACATGAACTATTATTTGAATCTCTATACTTCCGAATGATTAGTACACTGTTTATCAAAATTCAATCTCTTTATTTTTGAGTAATATTTTGGGAATTGGGATTGAAGTAAAGGGCAGTGTAAGTAACAAAAAGTTAGCACTTCAAAATACGTTGGTCCCCTTCGTTTAATTTGCCTGTGTCTGTTGTTACCTACAGTAGAACCTCTGTATTCCAAGCAAAAATAGAAGAGCAAAAATAAGAGATTGTCCTCTCTTTACAATCATTTATATTAGTAATTTTTAGCTCCTCTCTAAGCAAAAGAAAAATCGACCATATAAAGACAAAAAAGACAAAAAATATTCTGTAAAACCAAATTAAGATAAAATTGAAACCCGTTACTGTAAAACATCAATCAACAGTAATACAAATAATTAAGAATAGAAGCAGTCTACACACAAAGAAATTGAATTTGTCATATTTTCTCCTAATACTAGAGAGATGTATTTTATCATATTAAAATAGTCCATTCACCCCTTCTGAAATAATCCCTTCACCTCCAGGGAGCTGATATTATGCATGTTCATCTCACAGAAATCGTGCAAATTTAGGATTTAAATTTTATGAATTTAAATATTATTATATTTGTTGACTAATTGAATTATTAAATTTTAAATTTAATTATTTTGCACATTTAATAATATATATAGTATTTTAGCCATAGCTACTAAAATGTGACATATGATGTGTGTAGGATCTGACATGAATGTATGTATAATATATATCATATTATTTATGAGATATCTACAAGCAAATTTTCTTAAAATGTGCTTTTCTAGGAGAAACGTTACTTCATGAGAGATTTATGCAAATATCGCTTCTTAGATATCTACTATTAGTTTGTTTCTATTTTTAAAAATTGTTGCAAATATAACTCTTAGGATATTACCTTTCGGATAATATTAGACACGATTAATGTTTGCTTATATATTTCTCAATCTTATGTTAGACAACCAATAAGTTATAAGATTTTAGATCATGATGTATTGTTTTATTATGAATTTTTTGATTTTCTCAAAATGAATTTTTAGTAGTCTAAAATATTTATAAGTTGCAAAAAATAAAAAATAAGAAGGCTATTTAATAAATAATTATTTCAAAAAGGAATAACTGGTGAAAATCTTTAGGAAATTACAACTAGTGACCTTAAATATTGGCGATCTTGAATTTTTGACTCCCCTTACCTCATGGACAAACCTTCAAGTCAAAAGACAAAAGTTGTTGTCCATTAAGCAAAATTTATTAAACTCCAAAGTTTTATCCGTAGAGCAAGTGAAATTAAAAATTCAAGACCACCCGCTTCTAAGATAATTCTTATAAATAATCTAAAAATTTCTGAAACTACATAGGAAATGGATCCTCCGGGCCGTTTTGTTATTCATTGGGATTTCAGCCAAAAAATATTTGCATTAATTATATATTAATTAAAAATATATATTAAATAAAATATTAATAATATATAAAATTAATAAATATATTATTTTTATAATGCGTCCTACCGAACTAACCCCGTGCCGAGAAAAGCGTAACACACTATTGAGCGGCAGAGTTCAAAGAAACCTATGAATACTTCATTCAATTAGCCTCTATCATTGTCAAAGAGGTGATCAATATTCATTTTGGTGGAATATAATTTCCGTTTTAAAATATATATTGTTTTAGTAAAACAAATTTAAAGTAAGTGCTTCCATAGGTATTTAATACTATATCTGTTCTATTTCAATTGATAGGATAAGATTTGCATATTAATTAAAAAAATTAATAAAAATAATAATTTAACTAATATAACCCTATTAATTATTTAAAAACATACAATAATAATTCTTTTTATATTTTAAATGATTTTAAGTACTAAGGGTAGAATTGAAAAAATATGACCAATTATCTTTTGAATTTTGAAATTAGCAAGTATTTTAAAACAACTATTTTTAATATACCTAGTAGATAAAATGAAACAGAGGGAGTATAAAAATAGCAATTATTTTTAATTATATTCTTATATTAAAATTTTATTTGTTTTTAATAGCGTCCAATCTCAAGAAACATTTAAGAATTAGGGATAAATTAGCAAATTATATCTTACATTTATTATTTTTCTTAATAAACGTGAAATGAGCTAATTAAAGCGACACATGTTTTGAGATTGTGGGGGGGGGGGGGGGGGGAGTAATTGATTCATAATAACTTCTACTCGCTCCGTTTCAAAATAAGTGGTGCTTTCAGCTTGAGCACACCCTTTAAGAAAATTACTTATTCCTAGATAGAGCAATGTAAATTTACTCACTTACCCCTAATAAATATTTTGAAAAAGATGTAACTCTTTAATATTTATTGATTATGTAAAACTCTCTCCTCTTAAATAAGGGTAAAATTGAAAGAACATCATTAATGTCTTCTTGATTATGTAAAACACCATTTATTTTGAAACAAAATCAAAAGGCCAATACACTACTTATTTTAAAACGGAAGGAGTACTATTTGATGCTTTGGTTATCTTACTATTTTTGTTGTGAATCTTTCTTTTCTCTTACTCCCTCCATTTCAAAATAAGTGGTGTTTTAGCCTTTTGATTTTATTTCAAAATAAGCGGTGTTTTACATAATCAAGAAGACATTAATTATGTTTTGCCAATTTTACCCTTATTTAAATAGAGAGTGTTTTACATAATCAAGAAAAATAATATCTAGAAAATATTTGTTAGATATTTTCTAGCTAAAAAGGTTACTTGTTCAAGAAGACAAACTTTGTCTATTAGTTTTTAAAGGTTTTGATCGAATCTAATAATTGAAATGATTGGCATTAATATTATAAAGTTGTATATTAAATCAAAGCCAGAACGTATTGGTGTTTGACCATAAATTCTGAAGGATCATCAAGATTTCAGTCATTAATATTGTAAATATCCTAGTAATTTGTCATGTTCCGACCATCAAATCGATCACCATAATCTTTTATTAAAATAAGTTTTACCCAATATCAAATAAAAATGTTGGAGATCGATAAGAATTTTGCTCTCGATTCTGATGAAAATATTGTTTTTGCACAATTATCTCTAGTGAGATCAAAACTGAATCTGAAACATTCAATTTGTGCAAATTGGATGACCACTCTAAACGGTACTTGATCAATGTGGTCCTACTCCTACTTTTTCATAGACTCCCCGTATAACGAGAACTTAAAGAATTGAAGTGTTCAGTTCTTTGGTAATATTGTCAAAGAAAATTTCTTTAATTATTTTGGATATACATAGAAAGAAAGATTTTTGTAAAATGAACTTATTCATGATCACCGGTTTAACTATCAAATGCCCAACCACTTTACAGTGATTAATAGTGATCGAAATGAATGTCACACTTCATTAGTCTTCTCTCTGAAACACACACTTTGGGTGTTTGGTAGGGATTGTTTTTCGATTTTTTTAAGTTTGGGTGATTAATTTTTTTTTTATAGAAAAAATAAGAAAAATAATTTTTTTTTAGTAAAAGTAGAAAAAACAAGTTTCACAAGTGACATGATACATTGATTGTCTCATTCCCATCCTCCAACACATTTCATATTTACCCTTACCCAATCTCCCATCGTATCTGTCTAGACTATATACAAATATTTTCAAGAGACAACGAGATTTCAGTCATCATCTTGCAGCTTGTATCGGAGTCGAGGGGGCTCACTGAATTTTAACTAATTTATTCTATATAACAAAATTATCGTATCTTCAATGGGGATTTAGATGACTCTTTCGAGTATCCAGGGGTTAATTAACAGAAGTTATAAGCATATGGTTTTGCAACTTGTACAATCTTTATTAAAACACAATTATTTGTTCATCTAATATTTTAATTACTAGGAATAGTACTACAAAAGTCAATTTTTTGACAATAGCCAAAGTCATATAACATGAAATGTTGCTTGCCATTTCAACGTAATAACTAATATTGTTGCTCAATAAACTAAACATCCTTCTTATTTGGTCATCATAATAATTAAGTAATATCTTTTGATTAACTAATTAAAGTCATGTATCTAATCTACCCTCATAATTAAACTAACAAACATTCCCTTTGGCTAAAGTTAAATCATCCTAAACCATATTAAGAAAACACACATGGTTGGCCAAAAATTAAGTGCCAATTTGGAGAGCATATAATTGTATTTAGTTCATGCACCTGTTCACAAGTAATTAATTTAATGTGTTCACCAACAACTAAAAGTTCAAGAAGTACGATTATAATATTAATGGAAGAACAAAAAGTCACAATGGCATTTAACACCTTTTTTCTGTTGAAACAAAAAGTGGGTGACCAAAAAAAAAAGGGGGCCCTTTCATTTCCTTCATGAATTTTGGGGTCGTTTGGTCACCCAAAAAAAAATATTTTGGGATAACTAATCTCTGACTTTAATTATTTCGGTCATTATTTTATTTTTAATAAAGAATAAGTAATAAATATGAGTTTATCTCATATTTGGTTGAGATAAAATGTCAGAATAACTTATTCCGTGATTATAGTGTTATATTTATCTCACCCTCAATGTGGGATAACTAATCCCGAGATTTTATCTAACCCAAATATGAGATAAAGCCATTATTATTCCTTATTCTTTATTGAAGGTGTGATAATAATCACAGAATAACTAATTAAACCCGAAATTAGCTATTCCGAAATAACTTATTTTCCAACCAAACGATCCTTTAGTATAGTATTAAATAATTTATCGTGATTTCAGAAATAATTATTTTAAATTATTTATTATTTGAAAATTTTTATATAAAATTAAGTATTTTTTATTTTTATTTTTATTTATAATTATTTTTAAAGATTAAAAATACCTTAATAGAATAAATATTTAATAAAAGTTAATTATATCATAAAATATATAAAATAATTAAATCTCTCTTAATTAATATAAAAATATATTTAAAACATACGATATATAATTCGACAGGGAGCGAGTAGCAAATACAAAACTAACAAGTCAACTATTATTCTCTATCTTCCTTGAAATTTAATTTTCTTTCTGCACGTTCTCTCTTCCCTTTTTTTCTTTTCGTCTCTTTCTTTTTTGTTTCGACCTTAATTTCTATGCACTTTACTAAAATAATTATACAGTCAAGTTATAAATAAGTACTTTTTTTATTTTATTTTTTTGAGTTTGATATATTTAAAATTACAAAATTTAAAGAATATTTTAATATATTATATATAAATTTTAAGTTTAAAATTATAAAATTTTTAAAAAGTTTATATTATTTAAAAATATCTTGCTTAAACAAACTAAGATATATATAGAATAAAATGAAGGAAGTAATCAATTATATGTATTTTATAATAGAAACATTAATTTAATAACTTGATAAAAATAATAATTAACTTTAATTATTTCAGTTTATATGGTTGAGTTTGAATGAACAAGGAGTTTAATTAAAAAAAACAAGAACTTTTAAAATTGTGGTTAAAAATAAATTGTGAATATTTATCTGATTATACATTATCACATTAAGATAAAATGTGAAATATCAAATTATTTTTAATTATTTATAATATCCTTTTTTTCTTAAAAAATGACACAAATAATTCTGAAAAAGTCTTGATAAGTGAGTATATATAACTTAATTTTTTTTAAAATAAATTAAAAGGCTTGATTTTAACTTCCTTAACTACCCCCACCATCAAAGATTTGTCAGGACCCCCTCCTTTTCTTTTTTTTTTTCCTTCCTGAACATGTTTTCTATTCTTTATAAATTAAAAGCCCTCTTCCCTTTGCCTACAAGTCATCAAATGCCTTCAAATCAAACTAACTCCAATAATTCTCCCAAAAGCACAATTCGAATAAAACTTTAATTTGATTTCCTCTATAAGAAAATTGGATTATTCATCTATGAGTAAGTTCATGGTGGGGGCTAGCAAGAATCAACAATCAACAAGTCACAATAACTGTGATGCACAAGATCAAGAAGAAGAGAGTGGATGGACAACATATTTTGAGGACTTTTCAATTGAAAATAATAATAATAATAATAATAGGGAAAATAGTTCATGTTCTGAGGATGATGATGATAGTTTTGGCAGCCCTTCTTTGTTGTCTGATGCTGCTTCTCATGCTGCTTGGAAGAATTGTAACACAAATATTAATTCAATTTCTGCTATGGGTGGCTCACCCTTCCTCAAGAGATTGAATTTGAAGAAACGCAGGAACAAGAAAATTTCTGATCCTGATTTAGAAGACACTGCTAGCTCACCTGTCAATAGTCCTAAGGTAATCATCGCACTTCTTTATGTTTTTTTTTTTTTTTTATAATGATGGTGTCTGAGCTGTGGTACGTACGTACAAGAGTCAATATCTTTACGAGGGGAGTTAAAGAAAAAAAGACACTGAAACGTCATATTTGAAAATCTTAACCTATGACTTAAAGTAATTTTTTGAATTTTATTTGTTACTTTACCATAGTTTTTCTTATATCATGGGAATTCAACAATTGGAATCCTCTTTCTTCAATTTAACTCAATCTTTATATTCGGACCAATTTACATGCATCTTAATTTTTCTATTAGATAACTATTACTTTTAATTTGTTTATGGTTCACTATTTTTTTCTTTTTCTTCCTTTTGTCCTTTGGTATATCATAATTAATATTTAGTATTGAGATATCTTGGTTGATTCTATTAATAGGTTAGTAGTTCTAAGCAGATGGACATGATCAATTACCAAAGAGCAGACAACAATAATGGAAATTTTCAGGTAATTATATTCTCTCTAAATAATATATTCCGAGACATATTGATATGAATCTTTTGAAGAAAAAAAAAGTTGAATTTTTTTTTTAAATTGATTAGGTATTTGAAGGTGGCTCTAGACAAAATCAAGAAATGGAGAAAGTAGAAAGAAATAGTACTATGTGTTGTGATGAAAAAAACAACAAGAACTATATGGACCTCAAGAAGAAGGGACTTTGTTTGGTGCCTTTGTCCATGTTGGTCAACTATAGAGGCTGATGATCTCCTTTTGACAAAAAAATAAAATTAAATTAAAAAGAAAGAAAGAACTATTTAATTCCTCTCTCACCATGTAAAAATATTTTTCTGTTTTTTTCTTTTTAAGAAAGGGATGTATAAGTAGTATGAAATAGTGGAATGTAAGTAAGACTTTTTTTTTTTCCATGAAGAACCGACAATAAAAAAAGATGGAAAGAAATTTGTGAGAGAGGGATTTGTATATAACTTTGAATGTATTGACTTTTCGCTTCTATATTTATTTGTTTTTCTTTTCCTTTATTTTCTATGTGTGTATTTATTTATTATCATGGTATTTGCCCAAATATTAGTTGTTTATTCTTGACTATGAACTACAGATTAGTTGAAATTGAAATAATTTCGATTGTTATTTTTTCTCTTGCACATTTATTGGGATCGATATTTTAGAAAGTATGTGTGTGAAATTGGACATTTTATATGACATGGCATGAACTGGCTCAAATTCTACAAATTTTTATTTTAATATATTTTTAAAAATAAAATAAATATATAATTAAAAAATAAAAATTTCATTAGAATTATAAATTAGTAGGAATAAGTCTATATAAACGTACAAAATAATATTTTAACTTGAAAAATGAAAGACGTAAATACATTACACCTATATATAAAGTTATTATTTGAATATCTAAAATTAAAAAATAAATAATAAAAAATACTAATTATAATACAATAGAACATTTTTTGGAATATTATCTCCAGAATACTATCTAATATAGAGTGATGCCAGAAATTCTAGAATAAAAAACTAACATGAAAAGAAAAAATGAAAAATAAATTATAGAAAGAAAGTTGCAAGCGTGGAAGTAGAAGAGTGTCGAAGGACAAAGCTCTTGCTATGTAATTTGCACTTTGCAAACAAAAGTACCATGAAATTAGGGTAAACAATTCGAATTTTTTTAAATTTGAGAAATTACTATGAGTTTAACTTTTGAGTATTTAAGTACTAATTAAAGGATCAATTAAGCAATTTTGTCTTTAATTTTGAAAAAGTTCTCTAAGCTTATATCTCACATAAAACATAAAACGCATAGAATATTGAAAATTATGTTTAACATCAGAAAGATCGAGACTTACATTTTATAATATTTATGGGCTGTCAATACGTCTCAATGCATATTTAATCCGCATCGCTTTAGAACCCAATCAAGACTCACCCAAGAATGACTTCTAAAACAATACTGGGACAAACAGGACAGGTCCCAAAAATGTGTTAAAATTTATGCTATATCAAGATAAAATATACACAATTCCTTAGTAAATACAAAAGATTTAATGACCATTTTTCTACAAGTAATATTTTGAAATGTATAATTTTAATAATATCAATCAATGCCGAAATTTACTTGGAATCAGTTTTAATTATGAAACTTACTATATTCATTCTGGTCAAATACCTTATTTCCAAAAACAAATTGGTTTTGTGATGTTAGCTATGGTCTAAATTTTACATTTATCTATATATATACCCAATGATATAAGTATATTGTAAATAAAATTAGAAAACTCATGGAAAACTGCAGCATTTGATGGTGCAATATAGCAACAATATATAACAACTTCATGCTAACTCGATTGTATCATTTGCTTTACCGTGTTTTATTCTTAGCTAAATTAATTACTTCATTCGTTCCATTTTAACGGTTATTTTCTTTTTTTTTTTACGATTATTCAAATAATAATAAATACAAGGTATAATTTATTAAATTATCCCTATTTAATAAAGATAGATTAATTTTTCTCTTAATTAATATTGTGCATATTTTAATATAAAATATTATTAAAAAATAATTATTTATTTTAATTTTGACTTCTTAAGGTAAGAATTATTTTGAAACAATTAACACCCATCGCTATATTTAGCCACCATAATGTCATTTATTATCACCTCTCCTTTATTCTTCTCGGAGGTCGAAAACAAAAATAATAATATATACCTAACACAGGAACGAAACAATACTACATTTTTTTTGAGTTAATAATTAAAAAAAAATATTTAAAATATCACGATTTTTGAGTATCATATCTAGATTATCAAATGTATTCACCACTAAGAACTCATTATTCCCATTGAAATTTTCCATCGAGAAATATTAAGTGGCTATCCTCCCTGATATTAGTGGGAAAAGAAAAAATAATAGTGTTTTCACATGGAAAATCATGAAGTTTCTCACTACTTCAATGAGAATCTGTTTTCCACTATGCGTTTTCCCAATGAACCGGTTCAGTGGGAAATGGGTGGGAAAATCATGTTTTATAACACAAATTTTTCACTGATTTGCCGTGGGAAAAATCTTTGTTTCTAGTAGTGATCTTTCTGATATGAACTATCATCAACTATTTATCAAGACAAGCTATTAGTTGTTCTTTTTTCATAACTGAAATGTCACCATCGTTCAAGTAGGAAACGGGCCGTACAACTGATAATTGAAATGTGTTTTCGACAAATATTTGGTTATAGTTCAGGTACCAAAATGGAACAACTGATAAATTGGGATGTGATTCGATAAATATTTAGTAATAGTTTAGGTAGAACATGGAAACAACTGATAATTGAGGTGTATTTAGATATAAGATTAGAAAAATTAAAATATTTTAAATGTATTTTTAATCTTTTAATTTTTTTTTTCATATATATTTTTAGTATTTTCACTGCAAGTGTGTGAGTTGTGATCATATAAGTATTAACTATCAAAGTACTAGAGAAATATAGATGTATCTTATGATATAGGCCTGCTTACATCCTTTTTAGTCCATACCAAATACCTGACTTTGCTGAGCTTAATTAATTGATGGAACCACTACCTAATTATTCCCATTGTGTAACAATAATATAATTGTTCTACTACTGTAGACTTATAGTACTAGTATTTTATAAAAACTAAAAATGAAATATTCAAGTAAGGATACATGGAAAGTTATGGAAAGTTATCGTATCTTTAAAATAAAATAAAAAAAGGTCTTATTTATGTTTAATATTTAGAAGTAAAAAGGCAACCTAATGCACAAATCATTTTACATTAATAGGGTTTAAGAAAGCACTGCACTTCAAAGAGTGATATAAATAGTTTATCCTAATACAAATGATATTTTCACGGATAGATTTCGTGACCTATAAATCATACGAAAATAATTTTATTGTTGTTCAAGGCTACACTTCGTAATAATGTTTACAAGTATATTCCAATATTCATTCTTGTACCTACGACTTTAGCGTTATTTTAAAGGAGAAGACTGTATTTGGTAAGAAACAAATAAATTATACGTCAAGCTTTACACTCAACAAATAAAATGGCATTTTTCAGTTATGAATATTATATATAATTTACTAATTTATTTATAAAATCATTTCATTACAAGGGGCGGCTTATTATCGATTGAACAAATTCTCAAATGTCACCAATAGCTGCACGTTGAAAATACTATTAATCATAGACAATTGTTAATTAATCTTAATCTCATCCAGTAGTTATATATTTAATAACAAGTAATTAAGTAATTAAGTAAATAATATGACTAAAGTTAAATATCTAGTTGTATTATAATTAAGAGGAAAAGTTTAGCTTTGAGACTTGGTATTTATTATTATTTTTGTTAAAATATACTCAAATAGATGGCCCCTCCATGTGCATACACATTAAGAAGATGAAGACCAATGACTGACAACACACCATAATTAAGTTTTATTAACGTTAAGTATTAATCATCATGAAGAATTCCTTGTAGTTTGTAAAATTTTGTGTGTCAATGATAATATTCACGATTTATTATTTAAAAAAAAAAGAAATCAATATAGTAGACTTTAAAATATATGACATTATATTGTAAATTTTCCGACGATTATGTTTACTACTCCCTCCATTTTCCTTTACTAGTTCAATTTACATTTTGCATTCCACTTAAATATTTATTTTACCAAGTTATACTTATTGACTATGCTTTGGAAAACTAATTATTAGTACTTTAATAAATTTAAAAAGTTGTTACTCAATGATAAAGATAAAAGTTGAAGAAAAAATATCTTGCAATAAAGTTCTATGTTGGCTTGCTAAAATGGACAAGTGAATGTTGAATTATTCACATCGGTGGGTAGGAGGTAAATTTGTCTTTTTATATGAATTTGAATAATTTTTATTTTTTGAGTTAGCTTTTTGAGTTAAGAAAAAAAATGATCGCTAATTAATAATAAAATGCTTTGATGCATTGCATAACTTTGTGGCAAAGTGATCCATGAAAATGATGATTAAATGGCGTAATCATAGATTAACTTAAGTCAAATAAGTTAGGTATTAGGAAGGAATGGAGATGGAATGGTCAAAAATCATAATCATCTTAACTTTGATGGAACATTAAGCGACTGCATACATAATAAATTCAAGATTAAGCACATGCATGCTTGATTAACGTTGTCACTTCAAATTTAATTAGGTAATAATGCATGTCCATTCGAGTGTCAGCTTCTTGAATTATTTGAAAATGAAATTAATTAGTAGATAACTAATTACACCTAGGAGATAGTTATCTGTTCCCAAACTTGTTGTAAATCACTGGGATGGCAATAGGGTGGACAGTTTTAAGGCTATGTTAGATGGGATGGATGTGGGGTGGGAAGGGTTTAAGGCTATATATGTAGGGCGGGTTCAAATAATATTTTTCAAAAATTAATATGGGATGCATTGCGGGTATATATGAATTTACATAAAAATATATATATATTAAAAAATATGAACTTGTCTTATAAAATCTTACAACTATTTTCTGACTCGGATTTATTCTAAAATATTTACTTATAAATTCTTTAAAATCAGGAAAAAAAATTCTGAAAAGCTAATCTAATGGACATTTCCTTGTGTTTTTATGTGAGGAAATTAGACCATGCAGGATGAAGCAGATTGAAATTTTTATTGATTTATTCGGATTTGCCCTGCAATTACCGCACCCAGCCTCATTTGTCATCTCTTGAATTATCACAAAATTTCGATCAGATAATGCCTCATCTTTAGGAATATGACTTTTAGCATGATTAGATAGTGGATTAAGCTTGCTAATTAATGACCAGTTTCTCTGTATAATCTTGTACAATGTCTAATATCATCCCATCAACACACAATTAATCAATCAAATTCAGTTGCTTTTAAGCATTTCTTATTACTTTTAGCCTTTTGTCGCTCTTCGCCGTCACTTTATGACTCTCGTAGAACCTGTTTCCGTTGGCTAATTAAAATAGTCGATAAACATTAAGAGTTAAAAAGTAATTTTAATTGTTGAAATTAATTTTTAAATAAATAATTATTTGTTAGATAAAAGTATTAAAATTAATAATAAGTCATTAAAAAATGTTAATAAACACTTTTTCTGTAAATTACATAAATATCCTTCCAGAATATATAAATTTGAAAGTATTTTTATACTTTTAAAAAAAAAGACTAATGACATAAATAAATAAAAGTTATATTGTAGGAAAAGTATTATGATGAGTACAAAAGATATTATAAAATCAGAAATGCATGGTCATATAAAATTAAATGCTTATAAATTATACAATCATAAATTAAAAGTGATCAACTTATGACTTATGATTGATTTGATTTATAAATACTTAATATTTTATATTTATTAAATATATAAATAAAGTAAAAAATACTTTAATCAGCTTATAAACTTACCCAAATATTCTCATAGTCTTAAACGTAGTCAATGTGTGTCTAAATCCAATACAAAGCTTGTAACGTGACTAATTCAAGCTCGCCCTTTTTTCCTTTTACAGTTTCTTTTTTGGTTCTTTTCCAAGCGACAAATAAATTCATATTAATAATATTTAGCATGAAAATAGATCCTATTAAAAAGGTTGGAAATCACTCCTCTAAGCAATAATTTTTTTCTATTTCAATTTATATGACATAGTTTGGATTTTGAATTTTAAACTTTTCTTAAAAAAATCTCAAAAAATTTTAAAAAATACCACATAAATTTAAAATGAAACATGTAATAACGAGATGAGGTTGAAGTTTTATCCGTAAAAGGGTATAAATTGAAAATGTAGTAATTTAGTATTTGAAAATCAGTGCGTTCTATTTGTTTGGGGTAAAAGCATGAAGAAAAGGGACGATAGACATAAATAGACCAACATTCGCTCGGTACATAAATTTTTTATCACTTTGATTCGTGGTTCACTTTTTTTATATTGAATAAATGAATTAACAAGTTGCATCAATCGTTAAAACGTTGCATCAATCATTAGAATAAGATTTTTAATTACTTACTATTTAAATAACTTTTTCGGTAGAAATTTAAAATTTTAACTTTCATGATGAGTATTTACTAAAAAATATTGGTTTATATTGTTAATTTAAAAAGTTAAAGTATAAGTAATTATTAATTTTCATCTTCTGCACTTACTTAATAAATATGAATAAAAGATTAATATAGTAAAAAAAGTATTAATTGTCATTACTAAAACAGAATAGTACTCGAATCAACAATAAAAATATTATCAAGACAAATGAATATATTGTCCTTGCAACAACAACAATTAATCACTCTTTGCTATGCATAGCCACAATTGTTGTACTCGGAGACTGAAGGTTTTTGTGGTTACGTACATCCCGTGATTGGTGCAATTGTCGTGCATTGTCTTACAATGGAGGGGGACTTTCTTCACTTATCACATAATGTATTCCCTCCTTACCAAATTATATATTGTTTTTAAAAATAATTATTTTAAATTATTTATTATTTTAAATTTTTAAAATAAAATAATTTAATTTATTCTATTCTTAATTAGTAATTATTTTTAAAAAATACAAACACGTCAGTAAAGTCATTATTTAATTAAAAAATACTCCATGATTAAACAAATTTAATTCGGAGAAAATAATTATTACTTTTGTGTTTCCAATTAATGACACACGAATTGAAACCATCATTGTTGACTAATGTAATAATGCACGTCGCAACTTGTCTGCCGCTCATTAAATATTTCATTCACTGAATTTAGTCTGAACATGCTGACTTAACTAAAACATGTTTTTTTTTATATTGTACTTCCAGGAACTTTTGCTTCTAATTTAATTTAATTTAATTTAATTTAATTTAATACCTGTCAGACCGTGACAAAAGCTTGGTATTACTTTCTTTATTTCAAAATAAGTGGTGCTTGTAGTTTGAACACACTCATTAAGAAAATTATTTATTTTTAGATAGATTAATATATTTTTACCCACTTACCCTTAATAAATATATTTAAAAAATGTAATTCTTTAATATTTTCTTGATTATATAAAAGTCTCTCTATTTAAATAAAGATAAAATTGAAAAAACATCACATCACTTATTTTGAAACAAAAATAAAAAATTAAAATATCACTTATTTTGAAACGAATAACGTATTAAAAAATACCTTTCAACAATAATTAACTTATTTTATTTTTCACTAAATAAGAGTAGATAATTATAAAGACAATTTTTAAGGTATCTTATGGTTGGAACTTTTCATTTTCGGACTGTTTCTACAAGACAACGAATTTCTAACCAACTTCTGAATAAATTATAATTTCCAAAAGAAGAACAAAATCTTGATTAGATATGGTATCTGTGGTATATGTGTTTTAAAAATACTTTGTTTTAGTTTTTCCAAAAGGATTGAAGGAAAGCATAAGAGATTAATCTAATGCTTGTTTATAGATTTTGAGACCAATTTTTAAAAATATATTTTTAAATATTTATTTAATTATAAAATTTTTATTTATAATTTTAAATATTTTTAAATTTCTAAAAATTGGCTCAGACACCAAAATTTAAATTTTTCTATACAACTTTAAATTTCAAGAATTATAATTTCAAAAAACTTAAATTATATTATCAAAATTTATAATTAAATGAAAATTTAATTGGCCTAGATTCAATCATCGGCCGTCCGCCGGCTCTAATGATTGGAATAATATTATTACTGATCATATTTAATTAATGAAGTCTAGCACATATAGCCATATATAGGCACTGGTAAGTGGTCCTTCTGGATCACAATTACTCATGTTTAATGCTATTTGTCTCTGGTTGATCCAGTATATCCTTTAAAAAAAACTTTTAATTAAAGAATAAATATTATTATTTTAGAGATATTCAAAATTAAAATAAAATTTTCTTAAATTCATATCATCTAATAATCTTAAATATTTTTTATTAAATAAGAAATAAAAAATATTTTCATATATTTTGTATTGTTCAAATCAATTTTGAAGTGAAAGAGATTGTTTGGTCTATTATGTATAAATTATAATAAGTAATCAAACTCTTAAAATTTCTTCAAGGCTCTTATGATTTCATTATCAACGTTATCACAGATTATTTCTTTTTATATATTATATTTTTACTGCGGAATTTTGATTTAACATTCATCAAGATATAATTTTCTTAACAGAAATTATGACAATTACAAATCTTTTTTTTTATATATTTTGAAAAAATAAAATAAAATTATAACTCTTAATTAACCTATAGCAATAAAAATATGCATTTTTTATAGTAACATTTTACTAGTTAACTTAATTACAAATAATATATCATAGGTGATATTACTTCTCAATTTCAAAAATTGTGCATAAACGTTAACTGATTTTTGGAGGCTTTTTTGAGTGAAACGGTTGTCTAAGAAAAAAAATTTCTTTTTAATGTAAAATTTTACTTTTTTTCCCTTGTAAATACATTACATATATATTATATATATATATATTGAATAGTGCCGATAATAAAGTTTTGTTCGCAGGATAAAAATGAAAGAAGTCCAAGGTGAAAACTAGAGTAGCCAATATGAGTTGGCCCAGCGGGCCGGCCTAACTCAATTCATAATTTAATAGATTGGGCTATAATTTTTTAAGTCCATTTAACAATGAGGTTTTTTAGCCCGATCCGAATAAACCCGCTAGCTCATGAGACTTGAGTGAGGTAGGTTAAATCGGCCCATGGGCCAAATAAAAAATTAATTAAAAAATAAAATAAAAAAGAGTTCTGAAAATAATAAGAGAGAGTCGAAACATAAAATCTACTTAAATCATCATTTTAATGAATGAAATATTGTTATCTTTTTTTGTGTTTTATTATGATCTGTTGGAAAAAGACTAGTTTAATATATCTATTTAGCTAGTTGTGTTGTTACTTATTAACTTATTGATTTGCTTATTAATATCTCTATTTGGTTTGAATGGTATCATGTAAAAATTAATTCAGTTTTGCAAAAGCTTTTTATCCAATAAGATTGTTTTCTTGTACGATTGTATTGAAGATATTTTCATAGAATGACAGTGGTTTCAGATTGAAGTCATACTCTTTACTTGAAGCTAAACTTAATAAATATTGTTAGGATTGTTTTATTTATGGATTTGAGGCTTGGTTAGTAAGTCATAACACAATGTAATATTATCTTGTAATATTTTTTTTAACATTTTCAATTTAGAGTTTAAATTTTAAAAATATTTTAAAAAAAAGTGGATTGGCCCTACACGATCAGCAGCCCACATAGTGATGGATTAGACTGACTATTTTAAAGCCCATTAAAATGATGGGCCAACCCGATCCGACCTGTCAAATTTCAAAGTCCACGTGAACGAGCCCACATGGAACCCATATTGACAGCTCTAGGGAAAACTAGTAATTTTGAACGTTTTTTAATTTGCATTTTTTTCATGATATTACACAAAAGGACCAACACAAACAAGTTGAGTTATTTACCCTTTGTTAGGATGGTGGTTAGTCATGGTATAGTATTGAATCGTTAGTGAGAGTATCATGTTTGTTTTGATTGTTACTTAAAATATACGGTATGGTATGATTTGATTGCAAGATTAGGTAACTATGAAAAGTCTCACTTTATGAAACCACCGATTTGATGTAATCCCATTTTTACCTAAATTTTCTTTTCAATTATGCCCCTACTTAATATTACATAATCTTATTTTATCCTTTACCCTGTATTATTTAACTCCACTCGAATATCCTACCATATGCAGTCGTCTGTGTTCAATTCTCTTTTTCTAGGTTTGATCTCGTAAACTTTTTATAACTCTGCTTGTTTTTTTTATTGAAATTCGAGTACATTTATTTTGACCTGCTTTTTTATTACTTTTGTTAGAATTTGCATGAATTTAACAACTTAATATATTTACAAGGCATAATTTGTGACAAATTAGCAGAAAAAAATTGTCTTAAATCATTTTATTAGTAATTATTGATGAATTTAACATATATAATAATTTAGAGCATTTTAGTAAACTTACCAGTTATGATGCAGTACGATACAGTCAAACCAAACAATAAAAATGTTATTAAACAGCAACAAACGATACAGTCTATCCAAACATTATATTTACAATACAGTATAATATCATATAATACAGTACCGTATAATATGAAACCATGGATAATCGTAATCCAAAAAAAGTTTAACAACCGGAGGAAAATAACAATTTATTATGTATCCATGATATTTAGTTATTTACACAGAGAGAATCTACAGAGTGATCATAACTTGACTTTTGAATGGCAACTCAAATGAATAGCAAGAGAATGAACCAAAACTGAAATGTCACAATAGTTAGTAACACTTGCATGAATTTTGAAAATATTGAGCACCTTCACTTTACCATGCAAAGTCACATTGGATGTCAAATTCAAACCTCCAGCCTCAATATCCTTCACAAAATAAGGACTTGTTACAAATTTGTCCCCATTAATACTAGCATAACTCCTTATATTTAACTCCCCCTTTGATGGAACAGTTCCATGCCCAATTACTATTTCACCCACTGAATTGTTACCATGGTAACAAAGCGACGCTACCGAGTCCTCGAATTTGAAGCTACTATAATTTGGATTCTTAATCGTGATTATCAACCCAAATGTCACGTTTAGGCTTAATCGCGAGAAGATTTGGGATTCAATCTCATCTAGAGAAATAGGGTGGAGAATGATTTGAGGTTTTTTGGGCTTGAGAACAGTATAGAACAAAGTGACCGAGATAATTATAAGAATAATTAACAGAATCAGAGTAACAACAAAATAAATTTTATGTTTGGACATGGTGGTACTCTTTATGGATGGAAATAAGGGGTCAAAAATATTTTGTGATGAACTTGGAGAAAATCGGTTTTAATACAAGGGGAAGTTGATCTTTGTTTTGATTTTCACTTTGAAAAAAATTGTTAGATTAAAGCATTTGATGTGCAATCTCAAGTCATAGTATATGTTTTAAATTAAACATGGACTTATCTTTTGTTAATTACTAATTAGTGTGTGATTACTAAAATAAAATGAAGGCAAAATTAAGTTCATGTTGTTGGTCGTTGGATTTGGACATCTTTTGTCTGGCATTCTGCTGGTTAATATTGACTACATTGTTGTGCTGATTAATTTGAACATTTGACGACAAACTCAAGGAGTTCTGGGCCTAATTTCAGCTTCATTACCCCACAAATAGTCCAGCCCATATTAACCCTAAATTTGTACGTTATCTCATATTGGGCCACCATAGATTATATAGACAGCTCCACCAATTTAGACTAGGGCGAAATTCCCAAATATTCATTTTTGGAGCTGTCGTTTAATTTACTCTGAAATCTAAAAAATTTGCAAGTTTATTCAATTGGGGAACAATTTCATACGCACTCCACTAAAATTGAAAAATTTGTGTCTGATTTTAGACATTTTTATTTAAAGTGTAGTTTTGTGAATGCCAAACATTATCTAAAATTTAGTATAATTTGTCAAAATTAACTTCAAACACTTTGAACTGAAGTTAGGAGCTTAAAAAGGTTAATCTTCAAATATTTTTTTACTAAATTTTATGATTTTCACAGAAATTGAGAGCTCATCATTAGCATAAATCAACTGCAACACACACAAAAAAAAAATAGAGCCAAAGATAATAGCGATGCTGCTTTGGGTGCTTGGGCCATACTCAAAGAAAGAGAGGAAAAGGAGTTGGGTTTAATTTTTGTGATATATAGACGGAAATCAAAGTTTAATATATAAAATGGTTCGATTAAGGTCAATTTCATATTATTATTTTTAATTGAAGCTATAGTCTTGAGTCTTGATAAGGTCCGATTTCAAATATTTTTGATGGAAATTTTTGCCTTGATAAGGTCAAACTTTAAATGTTTTGTATGAGGTTAGAGCATTTATTTGGCTAATTTTAGACATTTTAGCATGAAGTATTGATGTCTTCTGCTAGAACCATTAATTTGTTTTTTTGAACTTCAATGATTAAACATATGATTCAATACTCAAATCTATTTCAAATAATTCAAGTTTGAAATATAAATTTCATATATTATAAAGAACTAACATCAATCAATTTATCAAAATAACCACAGATCTGACAAATCAATTTTGCAATAATGGTGGTTTCCTATTATTTTCAATGACACTCATTTGTTTTTCGAACTTTTCAACCATTATGAATTTATTATTTTACGTAAAGCAACATAAATTTAATTTAAATTCGGAATTAAAAGATAGAAAATATATGATAATAGAAGAAGAAGAATAACGATAATTTTATCTGAAGTTATTTATTATTTGGTACCAATTAAATGTTTATAAAAAATAAAATAGCTACAGGTTAAATGGGGCAATCAAAGATATCATTGGAAGATTTTTTTTTTCCTATTTACTCCTCTATTTAGTTTGGTTGTCTTAGTTTGACTAGACACGAAATTTAAAAAAAGATAATTTTTTTTTTGAATTTTGTAGTCTTAAATTAAAAATATGTTTAATATACTAAAATGTCTTTTACTTGTAAAATCTTAAACATGTTGCATGAGAAATTAAAATCAAAGAGTTGCCAAGACAGACATAAAAATAAAAATAATAAATTAGAAACAAAATCAAGGATTACACAAAATTTTACTCACAAGTTTAATTAAGAAAAATATTTTTCTTTACATTTATTTCGGAGTATCTTTTTTCTAACTTCTCACAAAAAGTCCTATCTCGAAAAATAACTACTTGTTGGTAGGGGTGTTAGTGATTTAGTGAAAAATCAAATCAAATTAAATCACATTGATTAAAAAAATTTGATATTTTATTTGAATTGATTTGATTTGATTTTAAATTTTAAAAATATGCTAATTGGAAAAGCTAATGAAGGTTTAAAAAGTAGCAATATAGTATAACAAAAAACCCTAACTACGCCGTCTGACTACGGTGGTGTGTTACTACCGGTACCTGCCTGTATGGCTAGAGGAAGACCACGAAAGGATGCTAACAAGGGGCAACTACGAATTGAACAGATTCGTAATAGTATTGACAAAGCGAAGATGACTATGGAGGCTTCAGGCAAGGATGAATGGCCAGAATTGAAATCTGGAAGTGCGAGTACAAAGGGCAACTCAGGTGTGAAGGGTATCAACATGATAGGGGATGGACTTACCAACCCTTTGCCTACGGTCGAGATTTCTAGGAAAGTCACTGGAACTAGACCAACACAAGGAGGTAAGGAATCAGTGATTCAACCAGAGAGGGCGGTGACCACCAGGGATGACGAGTCGAAGAACTGGGCTACTTTGTTCGATGAGAACAAATTGTCTGCGCGAGGGATGACACTAGGGTTTATTGCACTAGCTATACACAATGGGGAAAAGGTAGTGGAACTTTCACAAGATGAAATTGAAGAAGAGACAGAGCGGTAGAAGCGAGCTATTATTGTATATGTGCCTGGGACTGCACCAACCATAGGAGTAATGGAGCGATTTATAGCTGGACAATGGAACTTTGCAGCTAAACCTAAGGTGTTCTATCATAATGATGGATATTTTGTTATCCAGTTTACCTGCTTGGAAGACAGAGATGATGTACTATACTCAGGTCCACATTTTATTAATAATCGACCAATGATCACTAAGCCATGGATAGTGGAGTTTGATTTTGATAAAGAAGTGTTGAGAATAGTACCATTATGGGTCAAGCTCCCTGATCTGCCGTTGAATTGTTGGGGTAAGAAATCACTCAGTAGAATAACTAGTATTTTGGAAATGCAATTATATGCAGATGAATGTACTACCAAACTGGAAAGGATCTCCTATGCAAGGGTGTTAGTGGAGATGGATATTACTAAAGAGCTGCCAAAGAAAATCAAAGTGCTAGATCCAAAGGGGAATCAGTTTGAACAGTTAGTGTATTATGATTGGAAGCCGGTGTATTGTAAGGCGTGTTTGCAGGTGGGGCAGAATTGTAAGCAAGGGAGGAAGCAAATGAAGGCTCCACAAGGGGTAGTGAAGCAAGCAGTAGCTCAGGAATGGAAAATCAAACAAGTTAAACCTTCTCCGGACCTCATGTTTGGCCTCTAAAAAATAGCTCAAATACTTCAAACTATCCGTTATTTGTCTTGTCGCTTCTGCTAGATTAGAGGCGGGATATTCAGGTTCGGTCCTAGCCTAATACTGGTTTATCTTAAATAATGCTTTTAGGATGCCAAGTGTAGATGGAGTGTTTTAATTTCTCTTCAACATAGCTTGTTTTGTTACTCCTTATCTGATCCAGATAAAGAATTATGTATCTATTTCAAAGGTGTTGTTGGAATATAAAGGAGGTTTTATAATTCTCGTGATTATAAGACACTCCTTTATATTCAATTTAAAGTTGTTAAGGATTAGGCTTTGCCTCTTTGTATCTCTCCTGCCCTCATATTTTCAATTTTATTTGTCCCTGTTTTATTCTAATATTGTATCGCTAGTATGGTTCGATCTCATAATGTTTAGAGATTCTCTTTGTTAATTGAGCCTTGTTGGAAATTGTCGTTTCTTCGTGGCGCCACTAGGGGAGGGCTAAATTGATTCTAGACCCGGTTGAGCTCTAAATAAAAATTTGAATAAATTTATTCAACTCTTATTAAGGTGTTCCTAGGTCTTAATTCTTATATCGCCCCTCCGAATTACTTCCTTCGAGAATCCATGTTTTAAATTGATTGCATATAGGATGTGAGCATTGGTACTGTTTTCAGTCAACTAAAGAATGATCTTTTTCTTTTCTTCTCTGTTGGTAAAACGATTAGTTAAAGAGCAAGTTGACTTGAAATATTTTTAGAATTCATTCAATTGCTTTTGATTTGGTTAAATCACAACTTAACAGTTAAAGTTGTGTTTTATACTCCAGTATATTATATGGCTATTTTCATTCCTTTGTTTTTCCCTACCTTTGCCTTTTTTATAGTTGAGTTTTACTTAGAGCTACATTATGTTCTTTTCTTTCAAACAAATCCTTTCCTCCCCTTTCTTTTTATGTCTATGTGTTTGTTTAGGTATTGCTGGTGCAGTTTAGTGTAGTTTCAATGTTTAATTTCGGTATTCATGCTTAGTCATGTAGTATCATAGCCTTCTTGGTTTTGCGCTTTTATTTTCGGCTCATATATCGCTTCCAATTTTACGGCATAACTTTAGATTAGTTTCAGTGCTTAGTTGTACTACTCAATAGTCTTCTTTTCCCAAGCGGAAAGAAAAAATGAGTTACTACATTTATGCCAAAATATATAGAATTGATTAGGCTGAAAATTGCTTCTAATCTTTAAGTATTCTGCAAATAGCTATAGCAACATGCATTAATGTATAAGATTCTTGAATATTACATGCAAATAGCTATAGCAACATGCATTAATGTATAAGATTCTTGAATATTACATGCAAATAGCTATAGCAACATGCATTTATGCAAATAGCTATAGCAATCCCAAAACTAATTTAGATAGTTTAAATTATCTGATGCGTGCTTATGAATTATAAGGATGTCTTTACCATGTTGTTAAGATAGAAACTCATTTCAACTCTTTGCTTCACTGCTGGTTTATTTTTGGGGAATATTTAAGATATGCATTGTCCAAATATAACTACGGTGCTATAACTTTTGTGTTTTTGTTTATCCAACTTGAAACATGCGAAATCTGTTCAAACTCATACTTTGCCACTTGGTATCCCTCTCCTTTTATGTTTTTCATGCGTCTTATCCCTTGTTTTGTCCTTCCATATTGCGCTCTCACTATGTATTAAGTTAATAATATTTATGTGATCTCTCTCATAATAGTTTGAATCTTGTTCGAAATCTATTACTTGAGGGTGATGTTGTTCAAAGTCGATTCTATGCTTAGTTTGAACTCTAGATGAGAGTTTAGAATGAGCCAACTTAACTCTCGTTAAGGTGATCCTAAGCTTGAGTCTTTGAAACATCCTTCAAACTAATCATTTGACATCTTCTGTCTTGGTGTTCCACTCATTCGTTTTATTGTAAAATTAGTTGAAGCATGAAAGTATTCCCTCTATATCTTTTAAAGTTCATTTGTGCGTTTCAAGATTCATTATGATGGCAACTTGATTAGAATTGCTCAGTATTTTGAGTTTGGATTAGAGGGTTAAATGTTAGATAATACTTTAACCCTTTTCTCCTAGCTCTTGATTAAATAGTAGTCTCACTGAGTGCATCTCCCCTACATCTATTATGCAATCTGTTTTCATTTTTAACTCAGTTATATTTGTGATTTAAATTCAACGAATATCTTGTTCAGGTTTAGTTCAATCCTTCATGTTTCTTACATTAGTTTTGGAATTAGCTCTCTTCATGAAGATTGCCTTAAGGTTTTGGAGTCGGCAACATATTGCTAAAAACAATCTTCCTCAAACTCTTTCCTCGGCTTCCATTTATTAAGTTGTTGGCATTCAAAACCTCCAATAAAAGATTTATTCTGCTTTGCCCTTTTGTTTAAATATTTGAAATGCGTTAAATAAAGACGAGTAAATTAATGTTTAGCGATATTGTCCATAGATTTGCATCTCTTTGTGTGGTTTAGTTTATTCTTGCGTGCTCAGGGTTTCAAGTACCTTATGATGCTAATTGCCTTATTTGTATTCAAATATTAAAGGGGAGCATAATTGAATGTAAATCTTGGAATTACTAGACAGTGGGTACACAACTATTCAAACATGTAGCTTATGATGACTTTGAGAATGTGGGCTCTCCATTTTAATTCTTCATGCATTTTGAAATTTTTTATATGGCTGGATATATGTCTTTAGAAATGTGTTTGAAATGAGATTAAGTTGCCTGTGTAGTGTGCGTGTTCAAATGAAATGCCTGCTATCAATAAAGGAATCCAACTTGAAACCATATAATCATATATGAGGTATTATCAATTAGATATTGAGTCTATCCTCGTTTCCTCTTGAGAATAAGTGAGGTATCACATTAAATGCCTAACAATCTTTATTTCACGTTTAAACTGTATGGGCATGCATGATTATGATATAGTTTGTTAAGTTAATTAATCTGATTTGTACTAATTATTTCTCTTTTATTTTTGTGCATGATGAATTTCGAATGAGTCTCACTTGGACTCCTTGCCCCCGCATTATGTGTTGGGATAACAACCCAACGCTTTATTATCTATCAAGTCTGCCCCCTATCCAATGAAGGACGAACAGGCAATAATTGATCCGTAGACCGGCACTCGCAGCTTTAGACTTGGGCTAGAAAGCCAGAGTGTCGACTTATTTTATTTGTCTTCGCTATCTTTTTTTTAATTCTATTTTAGATATTATGCTTATCCTCTTGTGAGTATGTGTTACTAACACTATTTGTTTTCTTTGCTAAATTTAAATGAATACCCAACAGAAGTAAAAATTATGAGCGTCATTTTTCATGGTAAAATTTTTTTTTTTTTTTTTTTCAAATCTCTAATCTAGAATCTCTCGCAATGTAGTAGTTCCATAAAATTGATTTATCAAGGACCTCATGTTTCCTTGTGGTTAAAATAGTTTTAAAGGGTAATGACAGGAAGAGTTTTTGTTAAGTTACCTATTTTTGTCAAGACCTCACGGAGCAATATTGGTTTAAATTAATTGGACTACATCAATTAAATTTAAGAGTTTCGTTTTCTTTCAATTTTCCTTTGATCTTATCCGTATTAAATTTCGGTAAGCAATTCGGATTACTTTACATTTTATGTTTCGAAAATGTTTCGAGAACTAAAATTTGGATAGTTAATCCAGAAATTCGAGTTTAAAAAAATTAAAAATAAGTTTTCAAATGTTATTCCTCTTAAATAAGTTAGTGGCCAAGTGCAAAATTTACGAATAAGTTACATATTTTTTAGCCACAATTTGTGTAAATTTCGTCAGTAACCACATTTACGGATTTTTGAAATGCCTAATCCTTTCTTCAAAAAATCATTTGAACCCCTATACTTCCTCTGGTTTTTAAAATAAAGGTTTTCAAAAAGTACATTTTTTTACAAAAATTGATTTCCTAATTTCCATAATAATTAGGTGGCGATTTTATTTTTAAAATAAATTGCCAAGTTATGGAATGATTTTGAACACAAGTTCGAAATTGGATCATAACACTCATTACGACCTTGCTAGGGTATATAGATTGGAGTGTACTCACCAGGATTCATGGGGGCCCGGGTGGGTTACTCTGTGCTGGTTGTATCTTCCGGCTTATGGGTGCCAGGTAAGGTTCTTGTTTCCAGTAGTTATTGATAGCAGGAAGTTCAGTTATTCAGGTAGTATTTCTATCCCTTCCTTCTTGTTACTTTCAGTTTCATTTCAGTCATTCAGTTATTTACAGTTACTACGTTACATATTCGGTAATATTGTATTGATGCCCTTCTGAGGCGCTGCATTATTTGTCTGCAGGTGTCGATAGACATAGACCAGGATCTTCTTAGCTTTCAGCCAGAGTTAGCAGGGCAGTCAGCTCCATTTCTCTAGAGTTAATAGGTAAAAGGTCTACTTCTTTTTGGTTTGTACAGTTCATAGGTAGGTTGGGGCCCTGTCTCGACTATTATATCACTCCTAGAGGATTGCAGATTGTTTTAAATTTCCTGTGGTTAGCTATTGATGGCCGTGTAGGGCCTGTGTATGCTTTATCTTATGTGTTGGCTGTATGGGGCCTTGTTTAGCCGTTAGATAGCGGCCTTGTCGGCCATAGCTTAGTTTAGTACTGGATTTACTTTACAGTCATAACTAGACATCATGATGGTCTTGTCGGCCCACATAGGATTTCCTGCTATTACCTATTTCTGGTTAGCTGTTTTCTTTTACAGGTGGCTATAAGGCCTTGTCGGTTGGGGGCTGTGTTTACAGCCGAGATATACCCCGTGGTTTTTATGATTTGAGATTTAGTGTTAGTCATGCATCGGAGGTGCGTAAGCTCAGTCAGACTAGTTCAAACCCTAGTAGAGCATCAGGTGCTAGTCATGCCTCCCACGGTGGGGCGTGACACCAATGCTATTATCCATATGTAGTAATCAGAGGACTGTCAGAGTGCCTTTTAGGTCTTCAATGTATGGGCAGATCATAAGCAATTTCAGGGCATTGTGGAACAAGTCTGGCCCAAAGACATTACTAGGAACAAATTGTGCAATATATGGTACAAACTGAAAGCCTTTAAAGCCACTGTTGAAGAACCTCAATATTGTGGATTTTGTTACCATTTCTCAGAAAATTGAGTAGGCCAGATATGATCTAGTGCATCTGCAGAGGCAGTTACAGTTACACCATACAAACCAGTTACAAGAACAAGAGAAACTTATCTTACAGAACCTTGAAAAGTGGTCTATGGTGGAGGAGAACATCATGAGACAGAAATCTAGAGTAAGATGGATTAAGCTGGGAGACTCCAACACCAAGTATTTTTCAGCTTTCTTGAAGGAGAAAACAAGCAGGAAGATCATTTCTGAATTACTATCTACTACAAGGGTGAAACTAACAAATCTTACTGCAATTCAAAATGAGATTATAACCTTTTACAAGGGCCTCATGGGAGCTGCTGCAACCTCCTTACCTGTTGTTGATAAGCTAGACATGAGGAGAGGTCCCAGACTACAACAGGATCAAAGGACAGCTCTTGTTCAACCAGTGACAGACCAGGAGATTATAGATAGTCTAAATGTTATTGGAGATGATAAAGCACTAGGACTAGATGGCTACAATATAGTGTTTTTCACAAAAGGCTTGGCACATTATTTATGCTGAAGTAAAGGCTGCAGTCAAGGATTTCTTTAATACTTGTGAGCTTCCCAGAGCTATAAATTGCACAGCTATAACCCTTTTCCCTAAGACTTCGAATCCTGCTACCATCAGGGAGTATAGACCCATAGCTTGTTGTTCAATGTTATACAAAATCATAGCAAAAATTTTAGCTAACAAGATCTACAAGGTGATGCCAAGTATTATTAATAAATCCCAGGATGGTTTTATTCCTGGCAGGAAAATAGGGGATAATATCATCTTGGGACATGATCTAATAAAAAGATACAAGAGAAAGGCTACATCTTCTAGATGAATGATCAAGATTGATCTACAGAAAACATATGACTCTCTAGAATGGCCATACTTGAGGTAGATATTGGAGGCAATTGGCTTTCCTGACCAATGCATCCAGTGGATTATGACTTCTATCCAAACTGTGAGCTACATCATTATTGTTAATGGTGAGCCTACTAAGCCTTTTCAAGCAGCAAAAGGACTGAGACAAGGTGATCCTATGTCCCTTTTTCTATTTTCTATTGGAATGGAGTATCTTAGTCGACTACTACTTGGCTTGAAGGAGGATAAGAGTTTTCACTATCGCCCTAGGTGTGCTAAACTAAACTTACGCCACCTATGTTTTGTTGATGATCTCTTGTTATTTACTAGAGGTGATGTGTCCTCAGTACAGGCAATGAGTACATGCTTCCCAAAATTTTCTCAAGCTTCTCGTTTGCAAGCTAACCAAGCAAAGAGTGCAGTATATTTTAGTGGTGTATCAGAGGCTGAGCAAGGATCTTACAACTTCTAGGCTATATGACTAGCTCACTACCATTTAAGTACTTGGGAGTACCTCTAGCAATCAAGAAGATAAATCTCATTCAATGGCAGCCTTTGGTGAAGAGAATCACATCAAGAATTACATCTTGGACAGCCAAGAACTTGTCTTATGCTGGTAGACTCAGCTTATTCAATCAGTCATCTTTGGTATTTAGGCATATTGGGCTCAACTCTTTGTTATTCCTGCCAAGGTTCTGCAGCAGATAGATGCTCACTGCAGGAGCTATCTTTGGTCATGGAGTGGATCTATAACAAAGAAAGCATTGGTGGCATGGGAGAGAGTATGCACTCCTACGTGTGTTGGTGGTCTGAATCTAATTAATATCTCAATATGGAATAGGGCAGCTTTAGCTGAATTCTTCTGGGATATTTCACATAAGGAGGATAAGATATGGATCAAGTGGATCCATACTTATTACATCAAAGGGCAAAAAATAGAAAGTTTTCAAGTGCCAAAGCAAGTTTGTTGGATGATTAGAAAATTGTTTGAATTCAAAGGTGCAGTCCAGCAACTAGAAAGGAGAAAGGGTAAGAGCATCACCAAGAAACTATACTACCAGGGTTTGCCACAGTGTGCTACTGTTCCATGGAAGGTTGTCACGACCCGAACGGAACAAAACGCACAAGGATCCCCGACTAACCCCAAGTCGACCCATGGCATAAGCATACATCTAACTCAATCAAGGAAACTGAATAATCAATAATATAATCATAGCGGAAGTCTAACTTAACAGAATATCAGAATACGGAATCCAAAGCTGAATTCATACATATGTCTGAAAAGTCTCTAAACGTGACGAGTTAATGGTAAAAGATCCCAACTAACTCACAAAGTTGAAAATGAAATACATATAAGAAATTTAAATAGTCTAGTCCTCAGGAGATGAGGACTCACCCACAATATGAATGTTAACTCTGATAAGCTGACTATGAACGGGGCTGAACCTGAGAGCCAGGTCCTATATCATGAAATGATACAACATAGAGTATGCGGTTAGTACGTGAAATGTATCGAGTATGAAGGGTAAGTAAGACCACTAAAGTAAGTAAAATAATTTAAAGACAATGCATTAAGTAAAACAAAAACATTAAGAATCTGAGAGTAGTGCTTGCATGCATTCTTTCTGAAATCATGATCTCTTCATAACACGATATAGCATTACTTCATAACATCATAACTGAATCGATTGACTCACAGCTAAATTCTAACATTTATAAGTAAAGGTGAACATTGAGTCAAACCTGCCTTAGAACATGCATATATATAAATAAATCTCATGAGTAATGAATATGCATATCTGAAATCATGAGGAATAATGGGAGACTCGTCTTTCAACCGACATACCATGATAGAGCTTACGTGGTTTCGAATATCACACTCAAGTGGGTAGAGTCGTACAAAGTCTTGCCAAGGCTAGGGACGATACCATGATATCGATATCAAGCTCGTGGGCCATTAGTGTCGGGGATAGCTCACAAGGAAGGTCCCAAAGTAATATCTATAGTAGTATCAACCTACGTTGGCGCGTAGTTATGAGGCACAGGGTGATCGACCCTTAGCCTGCTCGGTGCTAGACATTACTCCCAAAAATATGCATATGCTCTACATCATTTTGTAACGAAGCTCAACATTGTCTATTGACGAAGCTCAATACTCAAATACATCTCAAATATGAAATCATGCATATGAGAGCTTTAGCTCAAGACATACCAGAAGCTGAAAATATAATTGGGAGCCTTCGCTCCAAAACCATGTGGTAAGCTATGCATAGGAAAACTTTAACTCAAAACATACCACAAGCTGAAAATATAATTGGGAGTCTTCGCTCCAAAACAATGTGGTAAGCTTAATTAGGGAAAATCATCATTCATACTTAACATGTGGGCATTGGCCAAAGCTCTATCATACATGGAAATACTCAATTCACATAAAAAACATGATTATAAACATGGGTAGCTTTAAAACATGCTTTTCATCATAATATCTCATCATCATCATACATTCATCATAAATCTCATCTTTCATGAACATATCATCAGTGGGCTTTTAATTCAATAAAACTAGAAACATGATTTTAAATTGAAATCATTATAAAAATTGCCCATGCTTCATGATTCAATAATAGAATCATAATTGGATCATACCCATATATAGAAATAGGAGACTCATGCATTTGGGTTAAAACCCCATATATTAGACATAGAATTCTCACGATTTAGAGAGGGATTGGGCATGGGTGTGAAAGGAATCACCCATTCATAACCCTACATACCTGCTGGTAGCTGATTCTTTTACACTTCTTTGAATGCCCAAAAGAAAATTGAAAAGAAATTGATGAATGCTAGGCTTGATCACCCTCTCAAGTCTTCTGCCTTGCATGCATGAATAAATAAGGCTTAAAATGAACTTAACCCCTTTAAAAGTCACTATTCACAACTCAAAACGACGTAGTTTAGGCCTAGGATCTTAGAAATTATGGAAAAGCCCTTACTAAACTCGCAGAAAATAACTGTCAGGTGGTCCCAACGAGGGACCCAACAACTCATCGTCAAGGGTCAAGACTCGTGGCTTAGCTCGTGAGGTTCACTGCTTCTCAAGTCTTCAGGGCTCATAACGAACAACATAACGACTCGTTCCTGGTGACCACTACTCGTGCTCACCATCCGTGATGTACACTACCTTGGCCTCGACAAAATTTATTCCATTCTTGATCACGACTCACCCCACGAATTGTGGGGGTTAACCACGACTCATGGGGACCTCCCGTCAAGTACACTGCCCTTCTCCCTTCTATTTTCCTTCTCACCTACCCCACGACTGACCTAACGACTCAAGTTCAATTTCATTCCCTGGCCTTCCCCACGAGTCACATCACGACTCGCGGGTTGATCTGTTCTGTAATAGCGATGGGCACAGTGATGTTATCATCGACTATGATTATCTTACAGTTCAAGTACAGTTGATATAGTAGAAGTACAGTCAAAATATGATTTTTGGGGGTGGAATTTGTGGCGTCAACCCATCGGGTTTATCGTTTTTAAAATTTCTTCTCTAGCCGAGTGTGAAAGATTACCTTTTGATTTACCAGAAGCAGAAGAAGAATTAGTAGAAGGATATCAAACCAAAATCTCCCCATGACTCATTCTGTGCCTGCTGCCAAATTTTAACTTTTCTCCGTTTCAACTCCAGGGTCTGATCTTTGGGCTTCCGGGGTATATCCAAGGCACTTATGTATAATAATGCAACAAGGCCTAAAGAAAAACTTATTTTATGGCTGCTGATGCTTGGCCGATTGTCCACTATTGATAGATTACGAAAATTGGGCATGCGGCTGGACCTAGAATGCCCTATATGTCAACTGGATGCTGAATCTAGGGAGCATTTGTTTGTGTAATATGCTTATACTAAACTTATGTGGGATAAGTTGTTACAATGGTTGTTTTTCATGACTGATACACCAGGTACATGGGATAATCATCTCATTTGGCTCCTTACCAACTCCAAAGGTAAATCATCTAGGACTCAATTGTTCAAGCTGTTGTACTCAGAAATTGTCTATGCTTTATGGAGAGAAAGGAACCAATGACTTTTTTAAAAGAAAAGCATAAATGCAAGAAAATATTTATCAAAGTGCAGAACCTCAATGAGCTGATTCAGCTCAATATTTAGAACTTGACTAATTGAGATACACTGACACCATCCTTGACATTTTCAAAGAGGCCATTAGTGAAACCATCGAAAAATCATATATGTACCAAATTCACTGTTGTGTGAAAAATAATTAGGCAGGTGGAACACACATGAACAATGAGAAACAATACAATAAAAGAATTATTAATAAACTACTCCATATTCTCAAGATTTAGAGTCAACTACATGAATCCTCTTAAACAAGAGTTTGATTGGACAAACAAGGTGGGAAATGAAGTAGAACCATAAAGACCCAGACTCCAATTTCATTTTATGTTCAATATAAATTTCTAAAGCATTTAGACATTCATCATATATGAAGTGTCAATAATAGAGCAATAGCACTAAGATTGCACATAATATGCTGCAAACAAAAGAAACTGCTATAATTCCAATAGTTGGTTAAATATCCAAAAGTAATGGATAATTTTACGATTATTAACACCAAAAAGTATAATTTCTTCTTTGCCTTTTCTGAACCTCTTGGATATCAGCCTCTATGGACTTTAATTTTTTTTTCTTTGATCCTCAACCAACTGCATATACAACATCATCAAAGTAAATCATTGTAGAATTATATAGACAAAACAAAGAGTTCTGAGAGGAATGAAAAATCAAAAAAGAAGAAAAAAAGGTAAGTCAAAATTATCTAAGAAAGGCGAAATGAAATGATCACCAATTTTACAGCCCCATGATCTCACAGAACTAAAAGCATTAGTTCCCTCATTTCAAACTGGATTCAAGTTGCTCTTTACCACAATTGAAGCAACTTCCTAAACAAAAGAACGAGGTAAGATAGATGCACACATACATAGTCAATTTCTACTCATCAACTCATTGGAGAGAGTATGTATAAGTTGGAGTGTGCAGCGTCACAATGTTTAGATCTAGTCAAACAAAGCCAAGAATTTCTGTATTCTACTCTTATTCACCATGTAAAAGTAAGGAAAGAATATCAAGAACAACACACTTTTAAAGGTTACAAGTCCTTATCTATCTCAAGGGGAGGAAAATATATTTATATATTGTTCTTAAGTAATGATAAGATTTTTAAAGCATCAGTGTTAGATCTCCAACATAAGAATCGATCAAGTTCATTTAGTTAGTACATTCAATATTGCACATGTTTTATGAATTTAAAATAGCAAGAAAGAAAGTCAAATTTAGAGTCAAATAATGTTTGTTGGAAAAAAATATATACTGGAGAATCTTATTTTCTAGAAGAGATTTTATCAAACACCTTATGGGCATCAGTATCAGTATTACTCCTATCCTACCATTATACATCTGAATATGAATGTAGAAGAGAAATGTAAAAAAGCCAACAAGAAACTAAAGGTTAAACAAAAACATATTACAAAAATCATTGCATGTACACATTCCACAAAGAAAACATGGAGAAAGATAGAAAAAATTTATATCCAAGAAATATGAAGCTATCACAATTAATCAAGATACAAAAATAAAGAAAATGAATAATTAAAATTTTTAGAAGATGAACAAATCAATACCCCAAGCATGAGAAGAAACAAATGAGAAAGAAACTAACCACAACTGGAGAACAATTGATGCAACAACATGAAAGACAATCCAACCAAAACGTGATTAGAACAACCTAAAATGAAAGAAAAGATTATGAAGCACGGTGAAAAGAGTAAAAATTATTATTCTAAAGTGGAGAACTGGGGCTGAAGAAAAATGGAGAAATCAGACGGAGAGACCAGTGGTAAATGTCCGAGGAAGAAAATTATGAAAGGAATGAAAGGAGAAGATATGTTTCAATGAGGACACGTGGGGACTTAAAAGAATAACACGTAGAGGCATAAGTTAATATGAACTTCCAAGTATGTCCTTCGTCGTCCACTAAAAACACTTATTATATAGTGAAATATTATATTATGCATGTTTATATATATATATAGAATAAATTTGTAGTTGAGCAGATAATTTGTAAATAGCTTAAACAGATAATTTGTCAATAGATTCTGAAAATGCCTCGCAGCGTCGCTTCTTGAAAAGTCTTGTATTTGCTTCTTTTCTTCTATAAATAAGAAATTAATTTAGTCCATTTATACATTCTTTTGAAGAGAAATAAAGTCTCTCTCTTCCCTCTCTCCCCCGAGCTTCTTTGGCTATATCTCTGATTTTTTTGTATTATTATTATTATTATTATTATTATTATTATTATTATTATTATTATTATTATTATTATTTATAATTAGTGGGATTTTATTGATTAGTTGAGAAATACAAAACAAGACAGATGCAACACCGTCAGCCCTTCCTTCTAGTATCTACATCATACTAATAATCTAAAACACTAAATTATGTACTCTATCCCTCAATCTTGTAGGAGTACGAACACACACTATGTAGGCAGTCTCTCTCGCTTCTTGATATATAATTGCGCTTGAATCTGAAAAATATTATTTATTCTCGTGCTAAATCATCTGTTCTATGCATGTAGACCTGCAAGTTTCTAGGTGAAAAGTGGTCACCCATGTTTGTGATCATACAATATTTTTTCAAGCTGGATCCCCTGATAATGTCCTCCAGATAATAATAGAAGTCATTTTAAATTTTAGTTGTAATTAATACGTTGAACAATTTGTTTACACATACTTATTGTGCAGGAAAAATTATAGATAATAAAGTTTGTCATCCAAAAAACTATGACTTCTACCTGTGTGCCCGGCAAGCATGATTGCGAGTTTTCTCTTCTAGTTTTGAATATGGTTGAATCAGTAGTTGTAATTACTGCTTGGTTTCTCATTTGGTATATGTTGGTTTATTTTTTCTTTTTCTTCAAGTTTCGCCCCTTTCTCTTTTAAGGTATTCTTTTTTCTACAATCAATTAATCCAATATCTTCAGAATCAGTATGACTCACAAGTAACAACTGAAACCAAAACGAGTTTTCACATTGTTTCATGTGTGCCTCAAAGGTAAATTCAAGTCTAAAATAAGAAAATGAGAATGAGTAGGAAAATGTAATTTCATAGGAATGATATTGCATTTTGCTTTTTTAGGTATTAGTGTAATTTCTCCATAGACAAATAAAGTTCATATTTCATATATGAAATTTATGTATCTTCTGCACCGTTTTATAGTTTCATCGTATGAAGTGTCCTGCTTGAGTTAGTGTGATGTTCAACTTGCTGTACTTGTTAATGACTGAAAAAAGTTAATCATTCAAGTAGGAGATTTATGTCTTATAGTACAGCTGGAAGATGAAGAAGCCGAGAGATATCCAATGACCTCCATAGTCATGGAAAAAAGGTAAGCAAAATTACACCTCTACCTAATTTAAGTATAGTTTTTGCAAGTTCGAATAATGCTTCTTTCACATCATAATTTCTTTTTCAACTAGATTATTGTTCCTATATGTTGCTTTGACTGCTAATTGACCTGTTGTCTTTGAATCCTTCTAACCAGTAACCTCGCATATGTAGTTTAGTTTCTTTCGTGTTTCTTTTATCCTTCTTCAATAGTAAAAAAATATTGAGTTTGTGACAAGTTTAATGACATGCTTGACTCAAAAAAAATTCTTAGCTACTAATCCGGATGTAATATTTTGTGAGAAATAAAGAGATTGTACAAGTGTCTCTTTTTTGAATATTAGTAGCTCCTCCTAAAAGGCTAAACCTTGTATGATTGCATCAATAGTGTTTTCAACATTTAAGTCTTACTTCCTTTCCTGGTTAGCCTACATTAATCTCAATGTACTTTTAGCACGATGTAGTTTAGTGTAGGATGACTTTAATCTAAGCTTATTCCATTATGCCTTCCATAAAATTGAATATTTGCAACTTATTATGAATAAAAAATCAATATTTGTAAATAATCAATAATTTCTTGATGTTGTACTTTACACTATACCCATGTTTTCTTTTCTAACTTCTCCTCTTTAAGGAAACATATATTCAATTTTATTTGAAGTTAAACCACATCCACATTCTGAAGATTGTTTTATCCTGAAAGTCTTCAAATTGAAATCTCAAACAAATTTAAAAAGAAAGCCCAATTAGTCACTGTACTCACAAAATCTTTGAATCCAGTTTTCTGCTTAGTTGCTTTTCATATCTTAATTACTTTCTGACTATTTCACTTATTTATCTATTTTACGCTTATTATTTCTTTTTAGTTTTCTTTTCATCCTTTACAGAACTTGCGAAACAAGCAATGTAGATTGTACTAAGATTTTGATAAAGAACTTTAACTGAGGGGGTGGTCTTTAGTTTCATAAAATCATGAGTTTAAAAAGTGTAAATTTTTCACTTCTCACACAAAAATCATGACTTAAATCTACTTTTCCCTCGAAAATTTTATTTTTTTACAATTAACCTTCTGTTGTTGAACATTTTAGAAGCCAACAAAAGAAAGGAGGAAGATTTTGGGTACAGTCAATGGAGAACAAAACTACTAACTGAAGGAGGAGGATCATTGTAGATGAAACAAAAATTGAACCCAATTTTTCGCATATTTTATTTGATGCAACATGTAAGTCTTTCCCTTTCTTATTAATCATGTTTTTAATATTCCTCTACTTTGTTTGTCTCATAATAGTAAAAAAGATCCAAGTGAAATAAGTAGATGTTTTCCTTACACAACTCTCATAAGCTTGCAGAATCTGATTTTATCTTCCCAAATGTTATTCAGTTACCTAGCATTTTAACTTGACTGCAATGTACTTTAATCACTAAGATAAGTTTTGATTGAGGTAGAGCATTTGAACGAAGTATATAATTTGGATGAAGTATATTTCCTACAGTATTAAATATGTAGAACAAAAAAAAGGCTCTAGAGTACTACAGAAATCTTGTCTTGTATTTGGAACTACTATCTAACAATTTGAAATATTTTTTTACTGCAGATGTTAAGAATGTTATCGTAGCCTCGAAGATGAATGGACTTATTCTGCTAAATGGACATATGCTGGATTTCTTCCGACCCTCTCTCAATATTTCTCTTATTAATCTAGGGATTGAATAGTGGTAACTTGCTCCTTGAAGCCTGAAGTTATGTTAGTATCTTCTTTTGCTTTCCTTTTGGGTAACCATAAGCCCTGTTTTCATTAATGTTAAGAGTGGAAATGTGGATAAATTCTATAACTTAATGCTTTAGGCTTGAGCTTTTGGAGTTGCTTTTGGGAGTATGCTCCTTTCCATGGCTTTCTTTGTTAGTGATCGAACCATCTCGAAAGCACTAGAATTCGAATTTATCTTATTGACTGACTTTTACACTTTGAACTGACAAGTGGCAAGGTGCGATTTTTCCTAATGTTAACCTTTCGACTTTGATGCCTAGGATTTATATATTAGTACATATTGAAGAGGACATGATTATTCTACTAGAAGAACCTCAATTTCTTTCCAAGTTCTTACATATTCCTGATAAAAAGTTAAGAGGAATTGGAAGTAGGTTGTTTTGGTGGCCATGAAAACTCCTGGAAATGTCTGGAACGACTTACTTTTTGTGAGGTAGTATGGTTTTCTGTAGAATTAATTTCACTATTATATTAAAATCTATAAAAAGTAATTGCTAAAATTTGTTAATTTGCATGCTTTCCTAATTTTTTCTTACTCACTATATATAGTAGCACTGCAATTCTAATGGGTTACTTTTGTTTTTTCAGTGGATATCCAACTGAAATACATGTCGTCAACCGTGCTTGCTAAAATCAAGGTTTCATGCAATTTTAGCATAGCTCACATAGAAGTTGGGATCACGTACATGTTCATGAATAATCTCGTTGAAGAATGTAATTGAATAACTTTTGTTCCCAAATAAATATATTTAATGTGGAGAATATTACGTTAATATGTACTTTTAATGATATTTTTTTTATTTGATTAATCCTACTACACACAATAGAACCCGTATAGAATTTTATTTTTCAATATTGAATCTCATTTATATAATAATATTGAAGAAATGCCCGTACTCAATACGAACACGGGCCATCTAATATTTATAATACATCATCCTTTTTCCTTCTCCCAGTTAACAAGCCAAAAGTATTATACTAAAGCAACTTGGACTCTAAGCAAATTTATTCTACCAAGTTTACTTTGGGTAATGAGCCAACGGTTTGAACAAAAAATTAGAGAAACAAAAATATAAATTATAAATCAAAAAACATTTTTTTCCGCTAATTTCATGTGAAGGGTAAGGTTTAATAAATTTTAAGGGCGATTATTTTTGCAATCTCTTCACCTAATTTATTTGGTGATTTTATTTAGATATAAATTTAAGGAAAATGTATTTTTAAAAAAATTATAGCCTAAAATAATATAATTATTTGTGTAATAGTTAATTTAATATTAAATAAAAAAATATGATATTTTTGCAAAATAAATTTTAAAATATATAAATTACATAAATTAAAATAAAAGAAAATAATTTTTAAATTAAAAATAATAATATATATGCAGAGACATATTAGGTAAACTCTTTTTGATAATCTTCAATTTATATTATAGTTATATTTTATAACATGATGAAGTTACCTAGTTCTTTAATCGAAAACTCCTCTCCCTCACTTATTTTCATTTTTCGAATTTTTTCCCCATACTCCTCCTTTTATTTGCATTTCGTTCAATTAATGAAGGTAGAAACACCTTTACGGCATTTTCTTTGAGTAATTACTTTGCGTACTTCGCTTCTAAAATAGTTTCACTTTTCAGTAAATTTTAATCTTAAAGCAGACAATTTTTCTTCTTTGACCTATGGCTTTTTTATAAGAATCTTCCTATTTTTTCTTTTTTTCTTTTGATCTTTTAGTTTTTCCTGTTGTAATTGATAAATATGTCTACTTCATTATACGATGTATAACAAAACTATTTAATTTAATATACAACTAATAGTAAATTATACTATATATGGTGTAATAATTAAATATCGCATGAAAAATTATCAGATTATGAAAAATAAATAATAAATATTTTAAATAAATTTGATCTAAAAAATATATCTTTCCTTATCAATGAGGGACAAAGTTCACTTATAAAAAAATAACTTTTTAACTTTCACTTCTCGCCATTTTATTTTCACAATTTTCTAATTCACAAAACCTTATCTTCAAGACTTTATGATTGAAGAATCCCAACATTCTACGCATCTCACTACTCACTCAATTAAATCAAAATTGTGATTTTATTATCCATGAATGAACAATGAAACGATGATATAGGAATTAGGAAGAAATAGAAAGGTGAAAAAAAAGAACGCTGCTGATATAAATACACAGAGAGACTTGTGAAACGTGTTGTTGAACAGTTTTTAAATTTTAATCTTTTAGCGTAAACAAATGAGCCCCTATAGCTCAGTGGTAGAGCGTCAGTCTTGTAAACTGAAGGTCTGTAGTTCGATCCTGCATGGGGGCATCTTCTTTTTTCTGTTTTCGAATTCCTTTTTCTGGGTCCCATTTAGATTTCCAGTTCATGTTTTAATTCATTTGTTTTGCTATCAACAAGGAAAGGTGTTCATAGTTCGGTTAGGATTGAGTTTTTAATTAAAATTGAATTAATTTAGTCGATTTTAATAAAATCAAATCAAGTAAAATAAAAATTATCAAATTGGTTCGGTTTTTTTATTTATATCTAGTTAATGATAAATTGATAATACTAGTAAAAACAACAGAGACATGAGATAACTATTCAAATGAGTATTAGGAATCAACAAATTTCTCTCTGCTATCACAAAATAAATGTATCTGAATCTTCTATTATTTTTCAACGATATTCCAAAGCTTTAGCATGTTTAGGCTGCATAATTGTAGGAGCTCTTCTACTTCACATGTCTAACATTAAAACAGGAGCAATATACAATTTTAAATAGAATGATCAACTCTTCAAAAAATCAAAGGGGCAAATCATTGAAGAGTAGATAGATGTTTTAGCAAAAAAATTAAAAACCGACGCCACATATAGACAATTTGACTTAGAGTGTTGAGTTCGGACATATTTTTTAAGAAATAAAATTTAAAAATATTGTAGTGCATGTGAAATAAGTGGACTAAAACTAAATTAATGATTAAAAGATATAAAATATTTATAATTATTTATGAAAAAATAATATGATATATCCAAATAATTATAAAATTTATTGGTTTGATTTAATTATTTTATTATTTTATTTAAGTAGAATTAAAACCAACTCAAATATTCTCGATTTTTAAATTTTTTTTGGGTAACTAAAGTATTTTATTTACCAAATCGCAATATGTATAAATATCTCAAATACCAAGTTGGACATGCCCAAACTCAATATGAACTGCAAGTCTATCTAGCACATCTAATCGAAGGATAATAGTTAAGTTCTTGAAATTTCATCGCTAATCTAGGCTGCAAATGGCCTCTAAACATTACTTCTCGTACAATCATTCTAATCAACACTTCAGGTGATCGTTGCTGATGTTGGAAAATTCTTCTATTGCGCTTCTGCCATACATAGTACACACTGGTTGTTTGAGCCAGTCTATACATTTCTGTCTGCGTTGTCTTCCCTTTAGCATGCACCTCAGCCCATGCCTTTTCTTCATTCCACTTCTTCGCAACTCTGGCTACACCTTGCCATTGTAGCAGTGCACTCCATATCTTAGCAGTCCATGTACATTCAAAGAATAAGTGGTCCATACTTTAATTCCCATTCCCACACATAAAGCACTCTAAGCTCTCAGTGATTCCCCATTTACTCAATCTATCTCTGGTATAAAGTTTTCCCTGCAAGGCCAAATACAATATGAATAACCACTTTGGTGCTCCTTGGTTATTGCATATCAGTCTCCTCCAAGAAACCTTCTCAAAATCCCCTTTCAACTTAAGATACAGCGTTCTGATAGAAAATTAGCTCATACTCATCAACTGATCACAATTTATGTATACTTCCTCCAGGTATTTCTTTGCTTTAAGAACTTTCTGCACCATCCATGAGACCTATTTAGGCATTATGCTCCATATGGACATTCCTTTTCTATAATATTCATGTATCTATTTTTATCCAAAGAGATTCCATAACATTTTAGCCACAACAACTCTATTCCATGTGCTTAACTGAAGTAGATTCAATCAACCAGCCACTTTTGGTTCACACAGTTTACTCCAGGCTACCAGTGCCTTATGTGAGACTTCATTGCCTCCTGTCCACAAGAATCTTCTACAGATAGATTCTATTTCTTTCAGTACCTTCTTAGGCAGGACAAAAATTTGTGCCTAGAAAATTTGAATAGAGAAAAAAACAGTCTTGATCAATTGCAATATACCAACATAAGATAAAAATTTTGAAGTCCGGTTGGTGATTCTATTAAGAATCTTATCCAAGAGTTGTTGGCACGACATTGCTAAAATTCTTTTAGTACTCAAAGGTACTCCCAAGTATCTGAATGGGAGGGATCCTTTGACAACTCCCAGATACTGAAGTATTTCCTCCTGATCTCTATCTTGTACCCCTCCAAAATAAATGGAGCTCTTGCTAATGTTAGCTATAAGACCTGAGGCCTATGAAAACTGGACAAAACAGATATACAACTTTTATACTGATATAAGATCCCCTCTATAGAAAATAAGAAGGTCATTCGCAAATTCTAGTTGGACAATATTCAACTCGGAGCACCTAGGATGAAAATTGAACTAAGGATCATGTTTCAAATGCTTCAGCAATCTTATGAGATACTCTATCTCCAACACAAACAAGTAAGGAGACAATGGATCTCCTTGCCTAAGGCTTCTCTTGGCTTTAAAAGGTTTAGTCATTTGACCATTGATATTTATTGCATAAATAACACTGGTAATGCAAGTTATTATCCACTTTATGAATATATCCGAAAATTGTAAATTCTGCAATACTTGCTCCAAAAACGCCCAATCCACTGATTCATATGCCTTTTGCATATCAATTTTGATCATGCACCTAGGAGAGATCCCTTTCCTACTATAACCCTTCAACAACTCATGGCTTAGAAGAATATTATCATAAAGTACCTTTCCTGGCACAAAACCTGCTTGACTAGAATCCACCAATTGGCTCATAACTCCCTTCGGTCTATGTGTAAGAACCTTAGAAATGATTTTATATATCACTGTACAACATGAGATTGGCCTGAAATCTTTCACTGTGAAAGGATTTGAGACTTTAGGAATTAATGTGACACTAGTACAATTCACTGGTTTAAAATTTTCTTGCATATTTAAGAAATGTAACACAGTTGTCATGACATCTTTACATATAATACCCCAAGCTTTCCTGACGAAGTAGGCATTAAAGCCATCATGCCCTGGTTCCTTCATAATGTCAATTGAGCACATAGCCTGATATACTTCATCTCTGATAACAGATTGAATAAGATTCATCTGCCGAGTTCTAGTAAGTGTATAGCCATCTTTCATTACTGCAGGATGTACTGCAGGAAGTTGTGCATTGGAAGAGTCCAAAAGTCCTTGGTAGAAGCTCAATATTTCTGTCTCTACTTCCTCCTCATTGCTAGTAGTCTCCCCTGCAGTTGTTATCAACATTCTTATCTTCTTCTGAGCTTATCTATTCTTCAATGTTTCGTGAAAATAACCAATGTTGGAGTCTCCTAATTTTAACCATTGCACCTTGAATTTTTGTTGTATGATGCTTTCCTCTATATTCACCCATTTTTCAAGCTCCTGTCTAAGCTCTCTTTCATCCACCAATAGTTCCATGTGCTTACCATCATTTATCTGCCTCTGCATTTTCACAAGATGCCTCCTAGTTATATCAACCTTCTCTGATACACCTTTATATTCTCTTGTGTTTAATTGTTTAAGTCCCTGCTTCACTGACTTCAGCTTTTTCTATATGTCTTCCAAAGTAACCTGCTGACTAGTAGTTCCCCAGTAATCTACCATAATTTGTGTGAATTCCTTATGGTCAATAAGACAGTTAAAACATTTGAAAGTTTTGACCCTCAGCCTATTTCCATCATCCAGCTTTAGACTTAAATGTGAATGGTCAGAACATAGAGGTTCCAAGACCATAATACTGCAACTAGTCATCTGCAGCTTCCACTCAGCATTCACAAAAGCTCTGACTATTTTACTGAAAATTTGCCCATTTGACCAAGTATAATATCTCCCCATATATGACAACTCATTTATACCAATGTCCATTAAAAACTTTTTAAAATCTCTCACTTCATTTTTATGCAAAGGACTGCCATTAATTTTGTCTTCTACAATGAGTATACGACTAAAATCCCCCATCACAAGGCATGATTCAACTAGCCTTCTAGATAAAGCACTAATATTCCTCCATAGTGACTTCCTTGTTTCAATGGTATGGTATCCATACACAACAATAAAGTGAAATTTCCTCTTCCAATCCAGCACATGGACTACTCCATGGATAAATTACTCATGAATTATTATAACCTCAAATTCTATATCTACTAGATTCCATAATATCCAAATTCTACCTCTATCAATGGCTTGATAATTTGCACACCACCTCTATCTATCAGCTACCTTCTTTATTAGTTGATTCGCCACATTTGTTTTCACTTTATGTTCTATTATAGCAATAATATTAACTCTATTACGTATAATAAACTCCTTGAGCTCCTTATGCTTGCTCACTTTATTGGTTTCCCTAATATTCTAATACCAAGTCATGTTGGTGTTAACAAAATAGGAACTGTACCCTCTCTTATCTGCTGCATCTCCATGTCTTGTGTTCAGTGTGTTATATGGGTATATAAAACAACACGCAAGTGCACGTGGTCAAACAAGTAGTAAGTGGCTTTAGTAAGCCAAGTATCAATCCCACAGAGACTTGGGTTAAGTGCAATTTGCTCAAGTATACTATATTTTACTTCTACATATGCTGACAACAACGTAACCAAAAAGTTGATAGTTCGTTTGATAAATTTTATACTAAAACTAAGAACAATTATCTACTTTGAACCTGAACTATGGATAAGAGCATGCTAAGGTTAAACGAACATGTAATGAAATTGATTATCATCATAAATTGGTTAATCTTTTCTTCCTGTTGCTAGCCAAGAACATTTGCCAAGAGATTAAAACTCTCGTATTTAATCTCACTTAAGAATCATGAACCATCCGTCTACATTTCTGTGATCAAATGCAATTCATGTTCTAGCCATACAATTCCGGTTCCTAAATTGACTAATACGACTTTCAGGTATATTTCTATCCTGAAAGCTAATCAAAACTCAATTTTCCCAAACCAAGTAAAGAACAGTATCCTATTTTCACAACTTTCCAATTTCATGCTCTCTTGAGTGAAATCGGACTTTTTAGATGTACATTAATGTAGGCCACACACCAATGCAGTAAGAACAAGAATTAATAGAACAACATGGAAGAAAAGATGAAAAACCAGATAATCAATAATCAAATTTCATCACAATTGTTCATAACCTTAGCAAGGAAGGGAATTAGCCACTCATTTGTGGATTAATCATCACAAAATGAGTGTTAATCATACAAACAATTGAATTAAAGAAGAAAGAAAGAGAGAAAAAACCCTGAACTTTTTGTCCCTCAACTACCTGTAACCCACGTCCTTGCTCCACCAAGTCTGAATTATGAAAAATGAACTTAAGTGTTCTATTTATACTAGTAGGAATTTTTTCCGGAATAACAAACAACGTGTCACGGAGTGCATCGCGGAGCACTGCCTCCGTGACACGGCACGAACGCGGACCCTCACTGGAATTTGGGGGTCCAGGGATTAAACACCAACGTGGCACGACGTGCAACGCGGAGGCTAGCCACCGTGCCACGGAGCAGACGCGGACCTCCACTGGAATTTGGCCGAATTTTCACTGTCCAGGCAGAAGGCCTCCGCGATGGCAGCGTGACACGGCTCCATCACGGAGCCCCTTTAATTCCTGCTGTCCAATGCTTTATCCCTTGCTCGCATCCAAGTCCAACTCCGATATCATCCAACATGCATTTTAGCTTCCCGAAATCACATTTTACCTACAAAATAATGCTAATTATGTTGGTTAGTATAAATTCACATTTTATTACCAATTACATGAAAATGTATACACATTGATAGATGAACAAGGCGAAATTAGTACTTTTGAGTATCACTTGGGCATATAAATTTGCCCAAGATCACTTACCCCTCACTTAAATCCTTGTACGTCCTCGAACAACAAACATATAATTCATGCAATTTACATCCCAACCTCGCTACTTTGGTTCGACAATTTAAGCTACGGTCATACCGATTATTCAATACAGCAAATCATCAAGAAAACATGCATGGTCTTATCAATGCAATGACCTTCAATACATTAAGACCTCCTAGACTTTAAGAATCGACTCTCGATATCGGCAAACTCATGCAAATCAGCTAATCAAGATATCCGACACGAAAATCAATCTTTCATCAAGCATGTGCCCTCACAACACAAGAGAATCTTCCCCTTTTTGCTCATATGACACACAATCATTCCAACAGGGGTATGTACACACAATCTCACTCTCTCTCCCAAAAGAATTCACATGCATCATGTCATGACTCATAAGCTTGCCCTTAGTGTATTACTCCACTAATATAAAGAAATGCAATGTAAGATCACGTAGGACTTTAATGGGTTGTAATGGAAGCTATGGAACTAGTAAATATTGGATTAGCCAATAATAGCCACTAGCATCCTTAAGCGCCTTTTCAACACATCCCATCACTCATGGACATTGTTTCTCTTTTTTTTTTTTCATCATCCCATTCTTGATGGTTTAATTTAGCATGACCCATTTCATTAAGCACACTTGACACAACAACAAAGGTTATTCATGCACCTTCATTATCGTATATTTATAGCAAGTGCACCTTCAACCTTTTCTTTTCCTTTCCTCACTCTGCTTTTCTTTTTCTTTTCACCATTCTCACTCTTTGACACTTTGGGAAAATGATTTTCTCTTCTTAAGCGCTTAAGAGTTTTGTATAGACTTTACGGCTAATGAAAAGAAGGAATTAAGCTCGGTTTACACTTTTTGGACAAAAGAAAGAAATAATAGGCTAAAGGCTCAAAGGGCTGACTAGGGTATACAATCACAGAAAAAGGGGTATGACAAGGAAAAAAATAGAAGCTCTCGGTTAAAACAAAGAAATGCCTACATCCTTTCCTACAATACACCTCCTTCATTTCGTTTTGTACACACACCAGGCAAGTTCTAGACACTTCACAATAGCATGGAATATCAACAACTCACTTCACACTTTTTGCACATGCTCAATTCAAGATGTATTCACAGACTCTTCAATCAGCTAATTACATGAATTCAAATTAAGCCTCAATCATACTGAATCGAATTCTACAACCTAGGTATCTCAACATATTTACAAAATTGCATGCTTTCATATGAATCACCTTTACATTTTAAATATCATGTACAACACGCAACCAAACTCTCGCAACCATATAGTAACTACAGGTTTTGGGATGCAATCCACCAAAGAAAAACTGAAAAATAATTGAAAAAAACTACTCCTAACGACTACATTTCCCTTAAGACGGTCGTCATCCATCCATCATAGGGAATGGTCACTACTTATGACTTCGGTTCAATGAGACTAATTCTCGGTAAAAGAACCAAAAACAAACGCCGAGAAACCCAAAATTAAAAGTCGAAAAATTTGCAAAATATCGATCATTTCGATAGAAAAAGAAAAACATTATGTACAAAATATTTTAAAGAAATTTTTTAAAAATATTGATCATTTCGATAAACAAAAATATTTACAGAATCAGAATCAGAATCAGCATCAGCTAGCAACCATTCAACAACACACATCAATTTCACAAATATTTACAAATACAGAACAACACTTAAACAATTCACAAATCACAGGGACAAACAACATACACAATAACAGAGGAGAACACACAAACAAAACAGCCCAGCCCAGCACCTAACAACTCCCACTCCACACTTAGTCCGAACACTGTCCCCAGTGTTCACGAAAAGTCAAAATAGCACAAATTCGAGTGGTGGAACTCCCTGATCAGTCAAAGTATTCCACTTCTTCGTCGGGTGTTGCTGCTTCATCTCCCATGTCCGAGTCGCCTCCATCGTCATCATCAGACTCCACATCGGAGTCCTCCCGACGTGTCTCCTCGTCTCTGGGGACGTCATCGTCTGTGGGCTCTACAAAGGCTGGCCCCACTCGGCATAGAGCCCTAGCGTTTTCGCCAAACGGGTAGTCTAGCTCGAGCTGCCATAGCTCCTCCTCCGTCGCTGGCCTCCCACCTATCCTTAGCTGGAGCATCTGCATCCCATACATCCGCACCATATACTGGTCATCACGAGCGTGTCGCTCGCCAAGTGTAAGCACTGGCCCGTGTGTGGTGTCGGGAGCCTTAGTTTTAGTCATCTAAGGCCCGCCGCTCCAACTGCAGGATATAATCGAGGGCCTCCTCCTCTACATCGAGGCCCCTGAGAAAGGTGGTGAGTAGTCCACCAAAACCATACCTGTGCCCCTGGTGCAACCGGGCTCTCTTCATGGCGGATATAATAACCGCCCCGACATTGATCTCCAGCCCTTTCATCAGGGCGTACACCAGGCAAACACGATCCCGGGTCACATCAGTCATATGTACCCCCGGGATGAGGCATGAGCAGACTATTTTCAGCCAGATTCGGGCTTCCCTGTTCATCTGTGAATATGGCAGAGTCTGGTGGTAGCCACTTTCTTTGTGCCTGCTCCATCTAGCTGTAGATCGGGCCTCACACAATGTGCGTCTGATGTCAGCATACAGTGGGGTAATATTCAGCTATCGGAAAACGTGGGCGTCTGTGTCCCGCGCTCCTATGATGGCATTGAGTTTGTGGGGCTCCAGAGTGACTATCTGCCCTCTGATTTTTATGGTGTGGCTTCTGATTGACGGGTTCCAATTGGCATAGAACTCCCGAACTAGGTGCAAATTGCATTCCTTGGGCTCCTCAAATATGAAATTAAGCCCAGCTGCCTCGATCCGGTGAACCATCCTGGGGAACTCCTGTGCCAATGGCTCCCGTGCTATATGTTCCTCGGGGAAATATTTGTTCTCTTTGTGCTTTGCGTACCACTTTTTTCCCTCGTCTGTCACCCATCTTGTTCCATATTGGTGGCCTGGCCGCGTGGAACTGCTGGTGCTGCTGGGGCTGCTGTGCCCAGCCTGAGTCTCTTTCTTCCGGTGCTTGAAGTTGACGCACCTTTCCCTTTATCTTGCCGGCTTGCCATGTCACCTGTCAACCCAAGTAAACAAGGTCAATGTTAAGCTTACATAGATTACTTCGGCTAAGGTCGGGTTACGCTAGGTTACCCCACACTTAGTCCTTAGCTACAGTTACAACACTACGGCAAGAATAACTTTATTTACACAAAACAAACAACTATACAATCATGCTTAGTGCGTTCAAAAGAAAACTCGACGGTATAACTTCTGCGTACTACTCAGACTTTGTACAGCTAATGCCAATCACTACCATCGCTAACATTCTAACCATCGCACTTAGCAAAGAAGAACAAAGAAACAAAAACAACAAAAATTTATACACATGAACCTATCCAACTAACCAAATTCGAACAAATTTCAACATTTCCCCCAAACCCGAGAATTCATCGTCTATTAACATCCTAACAATTTGTGCAACGACTCATCTCATTCAACATGTACACCCCGGCATAAAATTCACAATTTCAATACATTTCCAACTTCAAATTCAACAACAAGCCCTAGAATTGAGATTATCAATCAAAATCGAATAAATTATGCAATCGACAAATTCAACCGATCATAACAACATTCCGAACATTTATCAATCAACAAATAACTTGAATTCATGCTCAATTACAACATAGGGCGATTTAGCTCACCTCCCATGTTTAATTTCGAAGAAAATCAATAAAAACTTGAGAGGGAATCGGAAAACATACCTTGAAGTTGAAGAATCGAAGAAAACTCGGTAAGTTGTTGCCTTACGCCGTGGCACGTTGGTGGGGGAGGGGTTTTGGGATGTTTGGTCGCGGAGTAATTTGAAAATGAGGGGAAAAGGGGAGGTTTCGGGGTTAAAAAGGGTAGAAAAATACGCGGGTCACCCGGCGACCTGGTGTGACCCGTCACGATATACACGGCAACGTGTCAAGGAGTGCATCGCAGTGCACTGCGTCCGTGACACGGAGCCATCGCGATAGCATTCTGGAAATTTTAAAATTTCTGGGTTATACCTCAACGTGTCACGGAGGGTAACGCGGAGGTCCTCCTCCGTGACACGGAGCTATCGCCCCAGCTCACTGTTTTCCACTTTTTATTAATTTCTCATACCTCGACTTTTCCTTCGCGATTCCGTGCACATTTTCCTCCGTTTGACCTGAAAATCATCTCACTATACAAAATTGGTTAGAATTATAGGTTTCACCTAACTAAAAATAAAAACACTAACTAAAACGAGAAATTTTGTAATAAATCAAGAAAAAGAAAAAGAAAAATCTATTTACACTTTACAAAATGAAAGAAAAAAATTTTCACGGGTTGCCTCCCGTGCAGCGCCTAGTTTACCGTCACGGCTCGACGTCATTTAAGCTCAATTGTCTGCTAGTGTGATGGATGATTTCTCTCGATCACCGTCCTCCCCCCAGTAGTGCTTACACCTATCCGGTGGTCTTCCCATTAACTCTCGGGAATCCTTCATCTGCGTGTCATTACCATGATCAATCACATTGATTACCGAGAGTTCTTCATGCACCGTCGGGAGCTTGGGTGCCTTGTACACATCGAACACCTCTACCTTGTCATGTGCTCGCATTGTGAGTTGCCCCGCAGCTACGTCTATTAGTGCTTTCCCAGTTGCCAAGAAGGGACGCCCCAAAATAAATGAGACTTCCGCGTCTGGTTCAAAGTCCAGAACGACAAAATCTACCGGGAAAATTAGGGAGCCAACTTGAACTAGAACGTCCTCAACAATGCCATCCGGCCTAGCTAAGGATCGATCCGCCAACTGCAAGATTACCGTTGTGGGTCTAGGACTCCCTAGACCCAACTTTCTGAATACCGAAGACGGCATCAGATTTATGCTCGCTCCCAAGTCACACAATCCACGAGCTCGGATGCTCTGCCTAATAGTAAGCTGGATAGTAAAACTCCCAGGGTCTTTTAGCTTTGTGGGCAGTCTATTTTGGATCCGGGAAGTGCACTCCTCCGTTAGAGCCACCGTAGCATACTCAGTCAACCGACTTTTGTTGGCTATGATGTCCTTAATGTACTTCGCATATTTAGGCACTCCCTGCAGGACATCAACAAGAGGTAAATTAACATGTACCTGTTTAAGCACCTCCATGAATTTCTTGAAACACGCCTCCTCCTTGTGTTTCTTGAGTCGTTGAGGGAACGGGGGTGGAGGTCTTTCTGATTCAGCTTCTTTGGTCTCCCCCCTGTCAGAACTTTGTTCCCTCTCGACGTCTGCTGCTCCCGAATGTTGAGGTGGTCTTTCTGGTTCCACCTCTTTTAGCTGCAAACCACTTCTTGTGGTCACTGCATTTACCTGCTTGGGATTTGGATCTGTGTCGCTTGGCAGTCCTCCTCTAGGCCTTGTATTTTGGGCACTAGCAAATTGCCCAAATTGATACTCAAGAGCCTTGGTAGCTAACTGATTATTTTTCACTTCGGCTGCCAATTTAACATAGTCAGCCTGCAATTGAGCTTGGTTAGCTATCATGGTCTTAAACATCTCCTCAATGCTGGGTGATGGTGGTGGAGGAGGTGCATTGTTGTTTCTGAATTAAGCTTGGTAGTTCTGTTGCCCTCCTTGGTTCCTTTGCACACCCTGACCCGAACTTTGGCCTTGATGGTTGTTGCTACCCCATGAGAAATTAGGATGATTTCTCCAATTTGAATTGTAGCTACTACCATACTGCTGGTGATTTCTTTGTGCATTACCCACAAAGTTTACCAAGTCGGGATTGGCTCCACAGCACTCAGCTGAGTGCTCACTGCTTCCACACACTTCACACCACAATTGCTGGACTGCATTAACTGGAGCTGAAGGCTGGCTCAATGCCATGTTGCTGAAGTGGTTGTTCAATTGATTTTGCAAGGCAGCTATCTGTGCAGCGATAGCTGTAAACCCATCCACTTCAAGCACTCCTGTTGCTTTCCTTGTCCCACCTCGTGATGAATCAGCATTCCATTCTGGATTGCCCTATGAAATCCGTTTCAACAAGGTATACAACTCCTCATAAGTCTTTTCCAGCGCTTGCCCTCCAGCTGCTGAATCTAGCAATATTTTGGTATGGAGTTCCAAACCCTGAATAAATGTGTGCACCAACACCTCATTGGACTGATGATGATGAGGACAGTCCCACAACATGGATTTAAATCTCTCCCGGGCTTGATATAAATTTTCTCCCTCCCTCTATTTGAAACTTAGAATTTGACTTCTAAGTCTTGCTGTTTTACCAGAGGGAAAAAACCTTATCAAGAACTTCCGTGCAAGATCATCCCACGTTGAGATAGAATTTGGTGGCTCAGCTTTTAACCACCTCTTGGCTTCTCCTAGTAATGAGAATGGAAATAATGTAAGCCGTACATAGTCTGGTGACACTCCAGCGGGTATGTAAGTGTCACTTATCTCCAAAAAATTTTGGAGATGCTGCTGTGGATCTTCATGAGGGAGACCGGTAAATTGCTCGCTTGTGTGCAACAATTGCACCATATTTTGCTTGAGTTCAAATTTCCCTCCCGGCTCTGGTTTGCGGATACTTGATGTAACATTATTGGCATGTGGGATTGCCACCTCGAGAACCGGCCGAGCTGCTGCTTCTTCGGGCACTAACACTGCCCTTACTACCGGTGGATTCTGTTGTTGCTCCATAATCGTCTGTCTGAGCAACTGCAGCTTTCTTGGTAGAGCTTCTCTTCTCTTACTGTGAAATATACGTTCTGGCTCTATATAAGATTCCACCAGCTCCTTGTCTCTTGCCAGTGTTCAACAACAATTAAGTCTGCAAAATACAGGCTAAGACCAAGTTGTCAACACTTAAGAAAAAATAAAAATACAGTAAATTAACACTTAATACAAATTCACCAATTGCCAAGTCCCCGGCAATGGCGCCAAAAACTTGTTCGGTGTGTTATATGGGTATATAAAACAACACGCAAGTGCACATGGTCAAACAAGTAGTAAGTGGCTTTAGTAAGCCAAGTATCAATCCCACAGAGACTTGGGTTAAGTGCAATTTGCTCAAGTATACTATATTTTACTTCTAAATATGCTGACAACAACGTAACCAAAAAGTTGATAGTTTGTTTGATAAATTTTATACTAAAACTAAGAACAATTATCTACTTTGAACCTGAACTATGGATAAGAGCATGCTAAGGTTAAACGAACATGTAATGAAATTGATTATCATCATAAATTGGTTAATCTTTTCTTCCTGTTGCTAGCCAAGAACATTTGCCAAGAGATTAAAACTCTCGTATTTAATCTCACTTAAGAATCATGAACCATCCGTCTACATTTCTGTGATCAAATGCAATTCATGTTCTAGCCATACAATTCCGGTTCCTAAATTGACTAATACGACTTTCAGGTATATTTCTATCCTGAAAGCTAATCAAAACTCAATTTTCCCAAACCAAGTAAAGAACAATATCCTATTAATTCACAACTTTCCAATTTCGTGCTCTCTCGAGTGAAATCGGACTTTTTAGATGTACATTAATGTAGGCCACACACCAATGCAGTAAGAACAAGAATTAATAGAACAACATGGAAGAAAAGATGAAAAACTAGATAATCAATAATCAAATTTCATCACAATTGTTCATAACCTCAGCAAGGAAGGGAATTAGCCACTCATTTGTGGATTAATCATCATAAAATGAGTGTTAATCATACAAGCAATTGAATTAAAGAAGAAAGAAAGAGAGAAAAAACCCTGAACCTTTTGTCCCTCAACTACCTGTAACCCACGTCCTTGCTCTACCAAGTCTGAATTATGAAAAATGAACTTAAGTGTTCTATTTATACTAGTGGAAATTTTTCCCGGAATAACAAGCAATGTGTCACGGAGTGCATCGCGGAGCACTGCCTCCGTGACACGGCACGAACGCAGACCCTCACTAGAATTTAGGGGTCCAGGGATTAAACACCAATGTGGCACGGCGTGCAACGCGAAGGCTAGCGACCGTGCCACGGAGCAGACGCGGACCTCCACTGGAATTTGGCCGAATTTTCACTGTCCAGGCAGAAGGCCTCCGCGATGGCAGCGTGACACGGCTCCATCGCGGAGCCCCTTTAATTCCTGTTGTCCAATGCTTTATCCCTTGCTCGCATCCAAGTCCAACTCCGATATCATCCAACATGCATTTTAGCTTCCCGAAATCACATTTTACCTACAAAACAATGCTAATCATGTTGGTTAGTATAAATTCACATTTTATTACCAATTACATGAAAATGTATACACATTGATAGATGAACAAGGCAAAATTAGTACTTTTGAGTATCACTTGGGCATATAAATTTGCCCAACATCATCTTGCAACTGGTTAAAGCTATTTGGTGATTGGAATGACATATTCCCTCCATGTGGGTCTATGCCGATGAATCTTTCGTTCTAACTCCTGCCAGTCAGTTTGGGTTCCCTCAGCTACTCCTCCTGCATTCATGCCTTGTGGATCCACTCTTGTGTCCTTGTTATGGTCCACCTAACCTCGTAGGTGTGTTTATCTGGACTTAGCCGTTCCCGGCAACCTGTACCTGGATATCTGACATGGGGCGTTGGCCCCGTATCTAGCTACTGACAAAACTTCCCCCTTAGGGTATCTACTGTTCTATCAGGCTGATACAACTGAGGTGGTGCCCTAAGTGATTTGTGCGATAAGCACCACGTCGACTAAAACTATCTGTCACTGGAAGTAGCCACTATGTGGTGGACTGACCTTCAACTCTCTAGGCAACTCCGGTGCCACTGACTCTGGGGTGCGGTCATACTCACATAATTCTGGCCCTGGAGGCGTCAAGATACGCTAACGGTCTCTGGGATAGATCTACTGACAATACAAGCGCCGTATTGATTGTTATATCACATAGATGCGCCTACGCTGTTCAATTTACTATCTCAATCCCAATAACTGTCTACAAGCTTCTAGGGTCTAGGCCTGACAATATAACGTCTGATTCTACTAACACACTGAACTGAAGAACAAAGGAATTTCTATGATGCTCCTAGCGTGTGACACACTTAACATGCTCTTTCTCGATGAGAAATATTGTGGTATAAGTTATATACGTTTTCTAGTAGCTAACTAGAACTTATATAACCGTAGTCTACTGATAGCAGCTAATCAAAGTATATGATGTTATTATATAAATAAAGATATCTTGTAATAATTATAATTAAATTAAGAATTTGAATTCTAATTATATAATATTTATTATTAATAGAATTTGAAGAATTGACCTTTATATACTGACTACAGTTAATTACAACATGTCTAATCACAATTTACTGATAGCGATTATCTGCAACATATGGGATCGTTATTTCTACTCGAGAACATAAGTCAAAACACTGTACGATGAGAATAACTTGCCGAGGGTTAAGCCTTACATACCTTAGCTGTCGTTTCCCGAATAACCGATGAGTTTCACTTGGATTCATCATCTATTTTCAGCTGTAACCATTATACTGAGAGAAAGAGATGAATTTCAATACCAAATTCGACGAAGAAGGACAATTTTTGACATTAATAGCAACCATAATTCATTTACGTAAAATAAGGCTGAAAACCTATTATTTTCCGAGAGTTCAGAAGGGAGAAATGCTTATTTGAAGTCTCTGATCGTATAGAAATCAGTTTGGAGCAATTCTGACAACTTTGACTCTGCGGGGTTACGATTCACCAGGCGAATTTTGTGAAAATAACTCTGTAGTAATGCTCCCTACGGGATTAAACTTTGATACCCGAAGTTAATTTGAATTTGGACAGCATTTGATAGCGTAACCGGACGAAAATCAATTGAAATCTTCATATAATCCTCCCTCTGGCCAAAACAAGGATGGGGAAATGATTTAATCAATTGAGGAGGCTTTATATATACATGTTGGGCGGTGGCAGGGGGTGTGCCTCGCGCCTCTTATTGAGGCTGCCACCCTGGCGCGCCGTGCCTCTCATTGAGGCTGTCATCCTGGCGCCTTGCGCCTCCCATTGAGGCTGCCATCCTGGCACCTCACACCTTCCATTGAGGAAGCAAGCCTGGCGCGGCGCGCTGCCAGTGCACTGTTGGCTGGCGCGTTGCACTGACCCCTCACAGCCTAGTCTGGCCCGACCCTGCTCCCGAGGCTTTTTTCATAAGCGTCAAGTTCTTCTTACTTGTCACAAATTCACGTGTACACTTACTAATCAATAACTTTTACGGGGTGTAACAGAAACTTATAACCATGGATATGGGGGGTAAGTAGGGAAAGAAGGAAAAAGAAAGAAAAAATTACAATAATAATAATAAATAAATTATATCATAAATGTGAAGCTTATAGCCATGGATATGGTGGAAAAACTAGGGAAAGAAGGATGAAGGAAGAAGGGAGAAGAAAGGAAAAACAAAAATTAAAATGGTGTTATACACGTGTCAGACATGTGTATAACACTCTTATATATTAATCTGGGTTTGTTTCGAGAAGAGGATATTAATTTCACTTTAAATTAGAATAAGGGGGGTAAAGAAAAGTTTGTAAAGTTAAAGTGTTATACTAAGTTTTTGAGGGGAATTTTATATCTTTTCTCTTAATCTTGTGATATATTAAACATGTCATGTGAAAAGTTAAAATTAAAAAATTATCAAAAAAAAAATATTCTTTTTGACACAAATTAAAAAAAAAACAAATAAACAAATTAAAATGAAAACATACTTATTAACTGAATCTCTCTTTTCCTTTTTTTTCTTTATTCCCCTCCCCCCCCCCCCCCCCTCGCCCTTGTTTCTCATTAAATTCTTTTACCTCGTTAATTTAGGAGAAGAAAAAATGATGGTGATCAATTCAATGCGCGGGAGATTAGGGAAGTAAAAGGTATACAATAAAAACTGAACCTGCACTTGTTAACTTGGAGGTGTGGTTAGCGAGCTACTATGATTAGCATACACTAACTACCATCTAATCAGGTTGTTAGAGTTAGTTAGTATGGAGGTTAGTGAGTCGGTTAGCTAACTATAAATATCCCTCATGTGATAGTAAGATCGGTTCAGTTGATTCAATCAAAAGAGCAATGTACTTTCTCTAGCAGTCTATTCTAATAAAATTCCTCTCTACTCTCTTCTCTCCTAAGCTTCCTTCTCTCTACAACAACGGTGGTTATGCTCTAAGACATATCAATTGATGAAGTTATCATTGTATCAGAGCCTTTGGTCATAGAATTCAAGATCGAGAAATCAATTGCTAGGCAGATTATAAAGGAAAAACATTGAATTGGGGCATAGACCTCCAATTCAATTCAATCCAATGGTGATAGAGAATAGGACGACTTCTGCATTTCTAGGAGCAAGTAACATCGGCTCAGAATCAGCTCATGCAACCTCAACCTTTTTCACAATCGATCACAATCATCCACTGTATCTCCAGCCTACCGATACTCTAGGTAGTTCTCTTATCTCATTTCAGCTCTCTAGATCTGAGAACTATGCTCTATGAGTCGATATATGAGAATTAGTTTAGTAGGAAAGACTAAATTAGGATTTATTGATAGATGATTTCCTAAGACTCGATTTGAACCTAAACTACAAGATCAGTGGGAGAAGTGTAATATAGTAGTTTTTCTTGGATAATGAATGATGTTAGGCCTAGACTACTTAATTGTATTGTTTATTATTTAGATGCTCATAGAGTATGGCTAGATCTAAAAGATAAGTTTAATAAAGTCGATTGAACCTCATGTGTTTCATCTGCATAGAGAGATTCATACTCTTGTACATGGCACTTTATCTATTACTGACTATTTTTCAAGGCTCAGAGATCTATGGGATAAATTTTGATGCAATAATGCCATGTTCAGGATGTCTTTGTCCAAAGTCTAGGAAGTTTGCTGAACATTCTGAGTATCAAAGATTACTCCAATTCCTTATAGGATTGAATGAAACCTACACTTAGTTTAGAAGTCACATCCTTATGATGAGTCATGTTCCTACTCTAAACAAAGCTTATTCACTCAGAATAGATCAAGAGAGTCAAAGAAGTATAACAAATTTTTCTCAAACTGCCATAATATCTAGTGTCCTAGAAAGTATTTCTTTATACAGCAACAAGAACACTAGCCATACTAGTGGTGGTAGTACGTCTAGAAGTGCTTATTCATAAGGAGACTACATAGGTGGACGATCTGGTTTTGCAGGTTATAACCCAGGATTTACTGGTGAAGGATCCTGCTCTACAGGTTATAACACTGGTTTTACTGGTGGAACCAGTAGACCTACTAGTGGCTATAAGTTCGGAAAGCCCTTCCACAATGTGATCACTGTAGTTGCAAAAGACACACAAAGAAGAATTGCTACAAGATAGTAGGTTATCCTGCTGATTTCAAATCAACGAAGAAATCTGAGAGCTCTAGAGTATATGCTAATAAGGTTGAAGCCTCTCAGGGAACTACACTACCAAATAGCACTCCAGTTGCTTTTTTTTGCTCAAGATCAATACCAATAGATTCTACAGATGTTGTCCAAAACTAGTGTTGAAGGAGGAGAGTCATCTGCTCAAGCGACAACTATAGGTAATCCTATTTATGCCTTAATGTATAAATGTGTAAGAAATGAATGGATAGTTGATACAGGGGCAACTAATCACATGAACTCCAAGCTAGAGATGTTAAGTAAGTGCTCCATGATTTTCAGTTCTGCTAGAAGCAAAGTACACCCACCTATTGGAAATGTTGTGTCCGTGTCACATGTTGGTACTTCTTTTGTGTTTGAGAATCAGAATATCTCTAATGTCCTCTTCATACTTGATTTTAAGTATAATATTTTATATGTTTCAAAGGTTACTAAAGAACTCTAGTGCATGGTGGCCTTCTTTTATGACTTCTGTATTTTTCAGGATCTTTACAGTGGTCAGATGAAGGGGATTGGTAAGGAGGAACATGGTCTCTATATTGTCAGGGAACGATCAGATCCTGCTCCATATCAGTCTATCAGAAGAGTAGTTAACTTTGGTAACTCTGATAGCATGTTAGAGTCTATTGATGTTTGGCACAGGAATTTAGGTCATGCTTCTATAGATGTAATAAAGAAACATGATAGTTCTAAGAATCTACAAAGTATAAATAATTCTCATTGTACTGTTTGTCCTCTAGCTAAGCATACCAAACTGTAATTTCCTTTGAGTTCTCACGTATCTTCAACAGCATTTGAACTGCTACATTGTGATATTTGGGGACCTTATAAGGTTCCCTCTCATAATGGCAAGAAATACTTTGTTACTTTGGTTGATGATTATATTAGATACACTTGGATTTTTCTGTTAGCTTCTAAATTAGACTCCATTGTTGTGCTAAAACATTTTCCTACTCAAATTCAAAATGTGTTTACTACTTCTATTAAAACACTAAGGACAGATAATGGGCGTGAGTTTTTCAGCCATGAATTTAAAGAGTTGGTAGCTAACCTTGGTATTATTCATTAAAGCACATGTGTCAATACACCACAATAGAATGGTATTGTTGAAAGGAAACACAAAACTATTTTGGAAGTGGCCAGGTTGTTGTTCTCTTAGAGTTTTGGGGTGAATGTGTAGCTACTGCTGTCTACATCATTAATAGATTACCTTTCGAAGTCATCAAGTTTAAAACTCCCTTTGAACTATTGTATTTGTGTCCTCCCTTACTCTCTTATCTCAAAGTGTTTGGTTGCTTATGTTATGCTGCCTGTCCTAAAATCTTGGACAAATTTTCCTCCGGGGCTGTACCAACTGTATTTCTTGGATATTCTTCCACACAGAAGAGGTATGCGTTGTATGATATTCATTCTAAATCCTTCTTACTCTCTGTTTACTCCTTCCTATCAGAAAGTGTTGAAAGCCTACTCAGTTGTGTCTGAAACTACTTTTTCCATGAGGCTTCCTCTGATCCTAGGTGGGTTCAAACCATGAAATTGGAGATAGCTGCTTTAGAAGATAATAACACTTGGAGTATTGTAGACCTTCCCCATGGCAAGAAGTCAATGGTTGCGGATGGATCTACAAGGCCAAATACCAAGCCTCTAGTGAAGTAGAGAGATTTAAAGCTAGGCTTGTTGCCAAAGGCTTCAACCAGAAGGAAGGGCTTGATTATAGGGAGGCGCTTAGTCCAATAGTCAAGATGGTTGTTGTCAGATCCATTATGACCATTGCTGCCTCTAGGAAATGGTTATTGTTTCAAATGGATGTTAATATTGCATTCCTCAATAAGAAACTGCAAGAAGAGGTTTATATGCATATTCGTAGTGGTTTTGCTAAACAAGGGGAGCCTTATAAGGTCTGCAAACTCCATAAATCTCCTTATGGTCTAAAGCAAGCACCTAGACAATGAAATTTGAAGTTGACAGAGACCTTGGTGGCCATGGGATTCTAGAAAAGTCACTATGACTATTCTTTGTTCACCAAAACAGTGGGGAGTGCTATTGTAATAGTACTAGTGTATGTTGATGATCTTTTTATTACTGATAGTCACCTGCAGGTGCTACACACCACTAGACAAAATCTTAAAAGCAGGTTTAAAATGAAAGATCCAGGAGAATTCAAGTTCTTCTTAGGCATTAAATTTGCTAGATCTAGCAAGGGCATCCGGATGTCTCAAAGGAAATATTGCCCTAGAGCTTATATCTGAATTTGGTCTAAGAGAAGCAAGACCTTTAGAAACCCCCTTGGAGATGAATAAAAAAACTCACTTATGTCTAGTATGATGAGTGTATACAACATGATAATACCAAAAGTGATCACCTGCTTAAGGAACTTGAATCTTATTAGAGGCTAGTAGGGAGACCACTCTACCTTACTATGATCAAACCAAATCTTGCATTTAATGTCCAAGTCCTTAGACAATACATGCATTGTCCTAAGAAGTCTCATATGAAAGCTATACTCAGAGTAGTCAGATACATCAAACATGCTCTTGATTTGGGACTTCTTATGCCTGCTGATGAGATTAGTCAGCTTCTTGCCTATTGTGACTCTGATTGGGGAGCTTGTTTACAAATAAGGAAGTCAGTTACAGGGTATATGGTGAAGTGTGGAAATGCACTAATCTCATGAAAGTCAAAGAAACAAGAGACAGTTTCAAGAAGCTCAGTTGAAGCTGAGTTTAGAAGTATGGCTACTTGTGTCGCTGACATAACCTGGATAGTTGGTCTATTTAAAGAACTTGGAGTCAATATTGACCTACTTGTAAGAATGATATATGATAGTAAGACATAGATTCAGATTGCAGCCAATCTCATATTCAATGAAAGGACAAAACACATTACATTACTATCATTTTTTCAGGGAGAAAATCTATCAAGGACTGCTAAAGACTAAGCATGTGAACACTAAGTATCAACTAGCAGATTTGCTCATCAAAGGTTCGGGCAGAATTCAACACCAACATTTACTCAGTATACTTGGCATGAAGAACATGTTCCAACCATAAAGCTTGAGGAGGAGTGTTAACTTGGAGGTATGGTTAGCAAGCTACTATGGTTAGCCTGCACTATCATATAATCAGGTTGTTAGAGTTAGTTAGCATGGAAGTTAGTGAGTCGGTTAGCTAACTATAAATATCCCTCATGTGAAAGTAAGATCGATTGAGTTGATTCATTCAAAAGAGCAATGTAATTTCTCTAGTAGTCTGTTCTAATAAAATTCCTCTCTACTCTCTTCTCTCCTAAGTTTCCTTCTCTTTACTGCAATGGTGGTTATGCTCTAAGCAATATCAATTGAATGAAGTTAACAACACTCAATCATGAAAAATTTAATTTGACTCTAATAGTCAGTTTGATGAAATTTTTAGAAGGATAGACATACTTATACTTTTTTTAAAAAGTATGTATTTATAAAAGTGACGTGTTTAATTAAACTTTTGAAAATAAAGAAGTGCTTATGAAAGTAGCAGAAGTTGTTTTTCAGAAGCTATAAAAGTAAGTTTTCTCTAAAAGTATTTTTCTGAAAAATATTTTAAAAAAAATACACTTAGAAGCATTTTTAAAAAGTTTGACCAAATATTAGTTATTGCTCAAAATACGTTTTAAATCTATTAGTCAAATACAAATTATTTTTTATTATTTTTTTAAAAAATATTTCTAAAAATAATCTGATTTTAAAAATTTAAGCAAACTATAGATTTATCGATAGAATAAAGAATTTTTACTTATAAACATACAAAATAATAGAAGTCCATTCCAAACCGTGTCATACTAATAATTTTATATCTTTTTGGTCATTTTCGAATTTTGTTGGATGTAACGCCTTTCGTTACAAGTTCATATATATATTAATTTTATTTTAAAATTTTAATTTCAAGTTCTTATAATTATATTATGTAGAGTCAAATTTATAACAGTTTATTAATTTTTTCGACTTCTTCTCGTCCTCGTCTTCCCATTGTCACGCCGGTCGCCCGGCCCAAACAAGACAAATTTTACATACACAAAGAAACCCCCCACAAACGAATAACACCTAAAATATTGCACTCACTGTTGTTTAGCTTTCTTGCTTCTTCTATTTCGATCACCATCAACAATCACTAATTTCTGCTTAGACAGACATAAACAACTTTCCCAACTCTTTCTGTCTCTCACTAATTGTGGAAACATGAATGACCTGCTAGCGGTTAGTTGATTTTCTTGACCCTATTTTTTGCTTTGTTCAACACTCGTTCTTTTGATTACAGGGGAATAAAAGAACAAACTTTTGGTTGTTCTTCCTTGGAATTCTGTTGATGGGGTTCTTATATATACGAGGAAGATAAAGCAATCCACTATTTCTTTTTGGCGCGCTCTGTTCTAGATTTTCAGTATTTGTATCACATGTGTCTGCGTTCGTTTAATTTTGCTGTGACTTGAATTTGGTATGTTAAATTTTGCTTATACAAGTCTGGTGGAGTTTGTAAACATTGGATTTTTATGTAAGTTCGTTTTACTTTGCTGTGTATTGAATTTAGTATCTTTGATTTGCTTATGTAAGTCTTGGTGAAGTTTGTAAAGATTGGATTTTTATGTGTGTTCTTTTGGTATATCATATGTATCAACTGAATACTTGGCTATTTAACATGTAATGTCAGTCTTTTTAATGGTAGCGTTTGGACTGGAATTAAAATTACTCCTCTATATCCTTATTTGTTTAGTTATTTGCCTTTTATTGTTTTTCCTGCTAGCTATTGTAACTTTATTTGCCATTAAACAAAGCCTAACTGCAGATGCACTAATAAGATTGGCTTGTTTTGTTTGTTTTCCGGATTATTTTTTTAAATCTATATCACAATAATATTGGACTGCATGCAATTGTGATGAAGGTTGTACTGAACCTTATCAGTATTTGACTTCAAGCAAGGGAGGTTACGTGATCTTAAAGTTTTAATATTCTGTAATTTCTGTTACTGTTTCAGGATTCAAGCTTCGTTGATGTCAAAGATAATGCTTCCAAAGAATCTGATATCGAGATGGGCAACCGAATTACGAGGAGCCAGTCAGATTCTGGAATGGACAGCTTTAATAAGCAGGTATCTTCACTGACCCCTGAGTTATTTTGAGATTATCAGGGTAGTGCAATTGTCATCCAAAGATAGAATTATAGGTACCGATTTTTCAGAAGGTTTATTCTCCCATCCCCTTGCTCCTGACATATGGTACTTTCCCTTGTAGATGCAAGAAATCGAGAGACAGGTCGATAAACTTTCTGGTTTACTGAAGAGCCTTAAGGTATCATTCATGCAAATTCCTTGCCTTTGCTTTTAGTTTTCATTTGTGTTCAGAATCCATTTAGATCTATTTGTATTTTCTTCTTTTGAGAAACTGTAAATGCAAACAAGTATAATGTCTTAGCTTCATTCAGGCCTATTTTACATGCTCTAAATTTTCAGTAAATCAATCGTGGAAACTGGAAACTGAGTGCATTGAAGAGCTTCCTAGAGTCATAAGGGCACAATCTTTTAATTCTTTTTCAGTGTTGTTCCAGACTAGTGTTTAAAGCAGGTAATCACAGTAATCAATAGTCTTTTTATCTTTGTTTCTTTTGATTGTTTGGTGGTGGGGATGTGGGGTTGAGGGAGTATGTTCCAATTTAGTTGATGAGCTCTGACGTAAAGTCAAAGGACCACATAGGGTTTTGACAATCTGCAAATCATGAACTCTGAAGATGTTCAAGTGATTTGGCTGACAAATACTCTGGTAGTCTTTGGGATTTACTGAAGCTGGGACTGAAAAAGAAACTCAAATCTCTGAGTTAAATGTGCTCATGTTGGAAGTGTAGCATTTCCGCACTCACCGATGTACTTTGGAAGTCTCTTGCTTAAGAAGAAATTGGTAACTGTATAGTTGGTTTCATATCAGGGTTCAAATTCCAATAGAGACAAAAAATGCTAGGTGATTTATCTCTGCCTTGTTGGGTTGAATTACCCAGTAGTTGGATGTAGTAGGTTTTTGCTGAAATAGTCGAGGTGGTTGCTTATTCCAAAAAGATAATCTAGGTCGCCAGTCTGAAAAAATAGTTAGTTGATAGAGCTAACTAGGCAATATTTCATACGGAATCAAGAGAACAATTGTAGTGCTGAATGCCAAATAGTCTTTAGTTAAAGCAGTATTTTGTTTTTCGCGTGATTTATATATGATCAAAATATCACCTCTCCAATGTACTGTAGAAATGTGTTACTTAAGAAGAAGAAATAGCATATGTATACTTGGTTTCATTCTGCAAGTGATCATAAATTTTTAGAGAGAACTTTGAACAGTTAGGGTGCTTGCTTTAACTTTGTGATTCTTTTAAATTTAAGAAGGATGACATTCAAGGGATGAATAGGATAAAGCAGTGTAAGAATGGGTTCAACTAGAGGAGAATGTATGGGGAAAAAAGTATTAAGTTGCTCCTCTCGATGGCAAAATATAATCTTGGTTTCCAGTGAGAATAATCAGTTTATAGATTGTTAAATTTGTTCTCACAATTACTGTAGAATAATCTGTTTTAACAACTCTATTTGCACTTTGAAATTAAATGCTTATATTTGGAGATAAATTGCATGTGTCACTTTGATCTTCTCCATCCGATTAAAATTTCTTTACCTTTTCTCTAGTCAGAGATTATTTACTAATTGGAATTATCTTTCAGGATGCTAATGAGGAAACAAGATCTGTTACTAAAGCATCAACAATGAAAGGTCAGACAAGTACTATTTCATTGTCTTGTATAGCTAACAGATTCACTATCAACTTTTATTGTTCTCATCTCTTTTACCTTTAAGTTGGTATTGTATTGTGAGATAAAACTGTAAGATAGTCAAGTTGCTCAGTCAAAACAAGGCTAGTACTTTTTCAATCCATTTACTATAATGCACTTGTGACATATTAACATGGACAAGTTCATCTATCTTTGCCAACTGTTTGTTTCTTGGTAATCTGTAGCCTGCTAACGACAAGCTCTCAAGAAAGTGTTTTTTCACTTGTTTCCAGCTTTGAGGAAGCGGATGGAGAAAGATATAGATGAAGTTGGGAAGATTGCAAGAAATGTCAAAGCAAAAATAGAAGCAATAAGTAAAGAGGTAAATTTGTCTGTTCTTTTATATTTGGACCAGTACAGCAGTTTCTGAGTTCAATTTTCATTATTTAAAAGCACACTAATTGTTCTCTTTTCTTTAGAACTTAGCTAATCGACAAAAGCCTGGATGTGGAAAGGGTACAAGTGTTGACAGATCAAGGACAAATATGACCAAGTACATAATAAACAGAGTTCCAATTTTTCCATGTTATTTTCCACTTCTTGTTCGTGAGCAGTAGTAATTGTGCAAGTGTGTGTGCATGTTTTCTTTTTAATTCGTTTTTTTGTTTTTTAATTGTTGATCTGCAGTGCCTTGACAAAGAAGTTCAGAGACGTTATGACAGAATTTCAGGAAAGCCAAGTCTTGGTATCTGCTTTGTGCCGTCTTTTCTCTTCAATTTAAATTGAACCATAAGTTATGTTCTTCCAGACATTAAGGCAGAGGATAGACAACGAGTATCGTGAAGTTGTAGAGCGAAGGGTGATCACAGGTTTGGATCCCACATTCTATTCCAACAGAAATATAACTTGAGATATCTGCTTATCAATATTTGAATTTCCATTTGTTGATCTAATATGTGGTTTTATCGTGTTTTGATCTCACAAATGAGCAGTCACTGGAACTAGACCAGATGAAGAGGTGAGTGCAAAGTCTTGCAAATGATAATACTGATCAATAAAATTATTTTTTCTAATGTTTATTTTAATGATCATGTTAGACAATCAACAACCTGATAGAAACTGGAAACGGTGAACAAATCTTCCAGAACGCTATCCAAGGAATGGGACGTGGACAGGTACCTCTTATTACTTCATTCTTCTGTATTTTTCTCTTTTGACTGTTTCAGAATTTGGGACTTAATTTATGTGGCACCCAGTGATGTCTTTTCTCCTTGTTTCATGACAAAATATTATTTCCCTAGGTATATATAAAATGCAGGGGAAGCATGGTTTCTGCGTCAGTTAATTCTTATCTTCTTGTTGAATTAGCAGAAATAGTACCAGCTGATATCATTTGAATTCCTTTGACATACTAACTTGTCCATATGCCACTCCTTGAACTCTGCGTATCTTTTTAAAGATTTAGGGAAAGCATGGTCCATTAGTTCATTCTTATCTTCTTGTTGAACGAGCAGAAATAGTACCAGCCAATCTCATTTGAATTCCTTTGACGTACTAACTTGTCCATAAGCCACTCCTTGAATTTCCATTATGTTTATACAATTAGTTTGGAAACATGAGTTTTATATATGAGTGCACATCCCAGTCTTATAGTAAATATCTCATGTCACCTTGTCAGCAAGTTTGAAAGTAGGACTGCAATCCGAATAGATCTTCATATACTTTGAGCGTTTTCTAAAAATTTGCGAATTTCACCTTTTCCTTCTAGAAAGTTCAGCTACATTTGCCTGTCGTTATGATTGTCCCTTCCTATTTCATCTGGTAATATGCTCAACTGTAGATCTTAAGCACCGTAGAAGAAATTCAGGAAAGACATGATGCGGTGAAGGAAATTGAGAGAAAGCTTCTTGATCTGCATCAGATTTATCTAGATATGGCTGTTCTGGTTGAAGCTCAAGGAGACTTGATAGATAATATCGAAACACAGGTTTGTTTTCAACCCTCCTGTTATTTCCTCAGCATATTGCTACCTTAAAAACAAAAGGGTCGTCTCCACTGCATTGTCTCGAATTTCTCAATGGAAATTTTGTTCAGGTTACAAATACAGTTGATTATGTCCAATCAGGGACTGCTGCCCTTCAGACCGCAAAGAAACTACAGAAGAGCTCTCTAAAGTGCAAGTGCATTGCTTCTATAATTTTGTTAGTTATGATAGCTGTAATAGTTCTCCCCCTCGTTCTCAAACAACCTTGGAAGAGTAATAACAAGGGAGCTTAACTGTTTGTGTTCGATCTATGCATGCAACTTGTGTGTTTGCCTTTGCCTTCACACGCATTGTGTTAGCCTGTCTATAGCCTTCCTTGTCGACTATATTCCTTTTTGTCTGGCCACTTCGTTAGCTAGCTAGCTTTTGGTGTTAACGTTCTGCTAATTGTCCATGAATATGTGGATTAGTATATATATTTGCACTCTCTTTAAGAGGCTTTATAAGTCGTACAAAAAAAAAAACAAGCTTAAAGCAGAACTTGATATGAATTTTGCCCCTTTTCTCGAATACTATCTTGAAAATTACCCCATCTTAATTTGTCTATTTTTGCCTTTTCTTAATTATTCTTAATTGTTCATCTAATTAGTGAATTTAAATATATACTATTGTTTTTTCGAGGTAAAAATTAAAGACAATATAATTATCGTTTTTAACTAGCTTGATATAAATTGTTGTTGTAATGGCCACCAAGCTTCTTGGGATATCTCATTCTTAAAGAATTGAAGCAGCTGTTCCAATTTACTTGTAAGTCTTTCATCACCATCTTCTTCCCATTGAACTCCACTTTTTCTCCTAATAAATAAATAAAAATCTGGCAAATCTCTTTTTATTAGTATTACTACTACTACTACTATTATTCTATTAAACATAACTTTAATGATTCTGTCCAACAAATATGTATTCACTTTTTTAAAAAAATATTTTTATGTCTACCCACTCGAAACTTCATATGTGTGGTGTTTCAAATAAAAATAACTTAACTTCAGTCATATGTTCCTGAATTTCAAGCAAAATATTGTACTTTAGGCATGTGTTTGAATTTCAGAAACACTGCATGTCTGAAATTGTTTCAAGGTACTGAACTTATAAATTTTTAGGTACCACTGGTATAACTTAAAGGGGCTGTTTGGTTGGTGGGATAAGGGGTAATAAAATGTAGAATTATTTTATCTTCATATTTAATTAAGGATATTAATTACTCTCGAGAGCCAATTTGTACAAAAATAGTGGGATTATTGAAGTTTGGGCTCTTTCTTAATGGCCAATTGGGACCAGCCTACAATGTTCAACATTTTGTAAAAATTGTGCGGGCTAACATTTTCCTGACTGATTTTTCTAAAATGGTCCTTGTTTAGAAACTAACCTTTTTTGATGCGGAAATATTATCATAGTAAGGGGTCGTTTGGTTATGGGTTAGAGTTATGTAGGTATTAGTAATACATAAATTAGTTACGAGGGAATCTATGTATTATTTTATGTAGGGATTAGTTATTCATGTATTAGTTATGTAGGTATTAGTTATGCAAGTATTAGTTATGTAGGTATTATTTATGTAGGATTTATAGTTATTGAAATTACAATACATGAAATATTAATTATTAAATATTTAATTTATTATAAATTAATATATATTATTTATAAATAAATAAGTAAACAAATAGTATAAAATTCTTCATTTTTTTCACAAAAAAAATATAATTTTTTTTAATTTTAATAAAAGAGGGCTTACAGCCCTTTAAAAAAAATTTAGTCAATAATCTTTTTAGTTTAAAAATTGTGTTCTCACTTATCGAACTAAAAAAGATTTTAAAAGTAAATTGATAGGGGTAGATGTATAATTTTATTATTTTAATCCATGTATAACTAATACCCACATAACTTATTCCACCTTCTACCTCACATAAAATTATACATAGATTTCCTCATAAGTTATGTAAGTATTAATTATGTAGAATTACTAAAACACAATCAAACACCGCATAAAATTAATATATGAATAATTTTTGTACAACATTTGAAATCTACCAACCAAACGTGGTATAAAATTAATATATGAATAACTTTTATTCTATTTAAAATCAAACATGATATTAAATTAATACATGAATAACCAACTTATATCATGTATTAATTTGGGCCTTATACAGTAACCAAACGGCCCCCAAGTGTCAAGGATACAGAAATGTCAAGCTGTCATAATTTTTTAACTTTCAAACTTAAACAAGTGAAAATTTTAAAAGAATTTTTTTGTGCTTGATCGTCTCTATTTTGGGTGATTTTTAATTTTTAACTTTCAAATTATTGGTCCTTAATTTTTGTTTCTACTGCTCATTTAATAAAAATTTATGAGTCAGTATCATTATCTATGACCTAATCTCGTAAGGCATAAGTTTAGAGAACTATTGTCTAGAAATAAGTTATGCCTTAAGACACATAACTCGTGGATTATGAACTGAACTTATGCCCCTAACATCATAAGTTCCGCCGGAGTTAAAGCGGCACAACTTGTGTTGTATTATAATACGAATATATAAAATTTTGCTTTGCAATTTTTATTTTTATTTTTTTAATGTCAAGGGTATTTTAGCTATTCTGTATTACTTAAAGTGCTTAATGACAAAAATTAAAAATCAACTAATTTAAAAGACAAAAATTAAAGATGATTCAAAATAGTGGGCATTCGTGCGAGTGACTCATTTTAAAATCCATAATAACGTCATAAATGCTATTTTTCAACTACAAGTCCCAAAAATAACTACTTTTTTAAAATTTTACTTTAATTTTTTTTTTCCTCAAGAAACTCATGATGCCTAGATATATTTACAGCTTTGCATATGTAATATGCTGATACTTGGATTTCACCTTCTTCTATGTGTAAAAAATTTTTTCTTATTTTTTATTTTTTCCCTTCTTACAATAAAATCAGAAATAGAGGTCCATTATTGTTGATGTATAATGTTTTTGCATTTTGAACTATAGGATCCGTATTCTTTAATGACTTCTTATTTCTCGCGATCATGTGATACTATTTGAATTGATACGATTATTTATGGTATTAGATTGGTTTATACATGCAAAGATTAGTTACAAAAGATGAACGTACTAGTTGAAAAGTTTAAAAGATATAAAACATAACATAAATTTGACTAGTTGAATGGATTTGAATTCCATAAAGTTGTAAATGATGTTTAAAATTAATAGAACATGTTAAATCTTTTAGGATGCCTTAAAACAAAATGCTATATAAATAAAAGCAAATTTTGAAGAATGACAAAGTAAGATTTTGTATAAAAAAATTTGCCTACAAAACATTTTTTTTGGTTTTTCATGTTCATAGATTTTTGAAAAATATTAATTTTAGAAAAGGAAAAAGGAAAATAAATTCCAAAGGTGAAGTCTCATATTGACTGTGTTCTCTTCATCCTTCAATATACTTCAGCTTCACACTCATCCGCATACCCCCCCAACCCCACTATCTCACTCCCTTACTCCCCTCCCCTCCCGCTACTTATTTTTCAAAAAATTATTTTCTTTCGTATACTGGACACACTCTAGATATTAAATATTTTGAAATCTGTTAAGAAGAAAAGAGTGTCATATACAGAATATAATTTATTATGACTAAGAGGAAGGACATTTCTGTAAATTTACCATTGTACCTGCATGACGCAACTTCTAGGTTCTTTGGCAAGTATAAGGTTTGGTTGGATTATAACCAATTACATGACCAAATTTAGGATTCAAAATTCAAGTTTTGTAACTGTGCTTACTGATAGTTGTGTTGTCATAAAAAGAATTGTTTAGTATATATATATATCATTATGATTTAAATTGAACTTATTATATACGGACATTATAAATAATCTGTTCATTATTAATGTATTTTAGTCTATTAATTGATCATTTTATTTTTTTTAGGTGATTAATTTAACTTATTTTGAACAAGATTGGTGTAAAATAGTGCCCGATCCGATTTTGTAACTGTGTTTACTGGTAATTGTGTTATAAGAGATCATAATAGAGTTGCTTAGCATATATCTTCCATTGTGACTTAGATTCAAGTTATGTGACGAGTGCCTCTTTTATTTAGATAACTAGTTTCACTTATTATGAATTGTTACGTATAGTTATTTTTTTAAGCCCCATGATGTGTAAAATAATACCATATCTTTGGTGAAGTAGCAGCATATCTTGTTAGAAGGTCCAAGCAGTTTCCAGATTTGCCAAACATCCAAACTTAAGCATGCAACAATTCCAATTTCCACCCTTTCACATGGCTTACATTGGTTAATTTCATTTACTCTTCATTGAGTGCTTAATTTTTTGGTTAATTCAATTTGTTCTTTTGTGAATTTTCAGGTGAGATGTGCAGTGGACCATGTTAATATGGGTACAGATGCTCTTCAAACTGCAAAGACCTTGCAGAAGAAATCAAGAAAATGCATGATGATTGCCATAATTTTGCTTCTGATTATTGCTGCTATTATAGTGCTCTCTGTTATCAAACCTTGGAAGAAGTAACTAACAAAGATTATTTGCTGTGGATTCATTTCTTTCTGACCTAATTCCCATGCCACTTCCAAGTTTTCCTCTTCTTTTCTTCCATGTATCTTTATTTTTCTTGTCAAGTTAATTATTTCTTTCTGTATTTTAATGAATAATAAGATTTTGCATTACTCTTGGGATCTAAAGTTACGCTGTTTGGTTGACTTAAAAAATTTCATATGAACACAATTATTGTTTCTCAGCTAACTTCAGGCAAGGGAACAACAAGTTGTTGGTTAGTTGTCGATGAGGTAAGGTTTTCTTCTTCAAACTTGTGACTTGAGACAGATGCCCGTTGAGCTAACCCCCCTAGGGCATAATGAGGTAACTTCTTTGCTTTACATCCTTGAGTTATTAGCTCACAAATCATTAGCATTTTTTCTTATTTGGAGCTACTAAGTTTCTTTAGCTGAGTAAGCAGTAAAAGCATCAAGAAATCCATTAAGCAGCAACTGGAAACACTAGCACAACTTTTTAAGTCCAAATACAGATAAAGATACAAAATGATAGAGCTATTAGGCAATTTGAGGGCCAAAATAATGCCCAAAATGATTCAAATCCCTGAAGAATTATTTTTTAAAAAAGATCAAAACATCTTTTATTGTACATGAAGTCCACAACTTGAAAATTGAGATAGTTCCAAAGCTCCCCACATTTTCTTTCATGCTCCAAAAGAAGTCATTTCTTTACTCTTACATCCTTGACTTTGCAATCACCACACTTCCATCACCCAAGTTTGTTGTTCCTGTCCTTGTCCATTTTTCCTCAAATTGCTCCTCAGTCACACCTGCAATTACCATATTTCAAATACTCTGTTACTGATAATTCTTATCAAAGTTCAAATTTTATGCACTAACACGTAAAAATTATGCAACACTTAAGGTCGTAGATGTTTATACCTTTGCCCATAGCAGCAGTAGAGGTGATGCCTCCCTGGACAGTCCTTAAAACTCTATCATAGTAATTAGCACCAGACCATTTCTGATGAGCCAATGTGTCAACACCATTGTTCCTCTCCTCTCTCTGTATTTTCTCCACATAGGCCAACATTCCCCTTCTGGCGAAATCCTTAGCAAACGTGTCGACGATGAGTGCATCAGCATGGAAACCAGCCAGAGTAATGAACTGCCAGCAGTAACCCAACTTGGCTATTCTCGGAATGAAATCCATCATTTGATTATCATTCATTCCTGATGCATCCCAATTGAATGATGGAGACAGATTGTAAGCCAACATCAGCTCAGGCCTCTGAGACTTCACTCCTTCAGCAAATTTTGTGCATTCCACCATATCAGGACTTGCAGTCTCCATCCAGACCAAATCAGAATGGTGAGCGAAAGCCCATCCGCGGACAATTGCAGCCTCTACTGAACCCTTAAACCTGTAGAACCCTTCTCTGGTTCTTGGCAAGTCCCAGTCCCAGAAAAGATTTGGAAGGCCAAGTCTTTCAACAATCTCCCTGGCTTGTTCGAGGGAAAGGCATTTTTCATAGCTTGAGTGATGCATCCACTCGTTCAATCTCCTCTGCTTCTCAGACTCCGCGAGGTTCATTTTCTTGATTGCGTCAACGACACATTGAGAAAATGTCTTGAGTTCAGCCATTGCCAGCCAGTTATCCTCAAGGGCTTGAAGTTCAGGCCCTGTTTTGCCAGCTGCCATAGCTTCGGACAAAAGAGTGGCCAAACTCTTGCCCTTGAGATTCGGATTCGAAGCACCCAAAATGAACTGGTGATCCCTTGTATCCACATTGGTTTGGATCAAGGTTGCTCCCACTGCATCAGTACGAGCCACGAGAACCGTCTCCGTCCCCATGACATCAAACTGCAACCTTGCAGCCACCAGCCTGTTAATGTGCTCACTGATAGCAACAAGAACTTTTCCAGCCATGTGACCACATTTCTTGGTCACTGATGACTGGTCCTCAATGTGAACACCAGCAGCACCACGCTCCACGAAAAGCTTGCAGAGCTTAACAGTGGCAGTGGCACCACCAAAGCCAGTGTCACCATCAGCAATGATGGGCTTCAAGTAATCAATAAAAGGGGTTCTAGCCCTCTCCTCTCTGCTCATGCTCATTCTGGCTTCCCTCTGTTTCCTGTCATGATACTGCTGAGCAAAGAACAGATGCTCCACTTTGTTAGGAACGGTGTCATAAGGGTAATCAGCAAGATCAGGGCCTGGTTCATTGGTACTGGTGTGGGTGGAAGAGCACTGCCAGCCAGAGACATAGATGGTGTCCAAATGCTTAGCCATCATGGTGACTTGAACAGGGTCAAGTGCACCAAAAGTCCTAGAGGCTGTGCCATTGGCTTGGTGAGTCTTGAGTGTCCTCCACAGCTTCTTGGCCAACTCATTGGATGCATAGCTTTGCCTCATGGTACCTCTTAGTGCCACCACATCCCTGGCTGAATATGGCCTCTTGGTTAGCCTGAACCTCTCTGAGTTCCACCATGCTTGCACCTCAGCTACCTCTGCTTCAAATCTCCTTTCTTCTTCCATAATCTGTCACATGCAAAATTCCACAATAAGCAAGAAAGGAAATAAAGAAATGTCAAAGCAGCAACAATTGAATGTCTGAATTTAAAGATATATTTGTGCATGTCACTCCATAGTACTCGAAAAATTTAAAGTAAAAAAAAGAAAAAGATGGTGAGATGATGATCTTACCATTGAAGGAACTGAGAAAGATGCAGCCATGGCTAAGAACTCTAAATTTTTTGGTTTTGTGTACACAAGTTTGTAACTATACAACTGTTAGGATGAATTGTTTGTGCAATGTATGTGGCAAGGACCCTCAATTTATAGTACTCAAGATAGATGATGGTTCTTAAAACTGATGCCAATTGCCAAGGGGGAGGATAAGAAAAAAGAAAAAAAAAAGGAAAAAACAATAATTTTCCACATCATTTAGCCAAATAATTTAGACCTTATCTACAGTATTTACTTATCTTGATGAAGATAGAACTGAAGCAATTGCCCAAAAGGTGTTGATATCGAGGCGATGGCATAGACAAATTTTGCAACTGTGTTTGTCAATTTCCTTTTTGGATGACCTCACTTTTTTCATAATTTTAGTAACCACCTTTTTTTTTTTTTAAATTTAAATTGTTGTTTTTTTTGCACCATTCCACTTTCTCCTTCCTCTTTTGTCTTTGGTTTCCTAATCCTGGGGGTTAGATCCAGGACTAGTTTGATTGTTTTACTGAACAACAAAAATTAATTAAATGCTCTCAATTTAATAAGCTACAATTGTTTAACAGATTCGGCAGAATTTAATAGTTTTAATTAAAACTTAATACTTGTGTTAAAATGCATTGAATATATATAATTAATTTATTTAAAACTTAATAACTTATTTTAACTAGATAAAAAAATTCATAAATTTACCATTTTGAATCCAACCATATTAGTACGCATATTTGTCTTCGATGATTTAATGCATATTAGTGTGATTTCATTCTTCATGCACGTGAAGTCTCAAGTGAAGTCGTGCTATAATTTATCTATTGGCTTCCGTATTGATTGGTTCAATTCAATTTTAAAATTATCGATTTTATTTATTATTTATTAATTTGTACATATGCGTATAAATTATTAAAAAATCATTAAGATATCAGTTAATTGATTATTGTTTAATCGATTATTGATCGTTATCGGGTTAGCCGTATCAGACAAAAAATCTCATAAGTCATAAGTATGTTTAGCTTGAAAAATGTGCGTGAAAAGAGAAAGGGCATATAGAACTAGCTCAGCTAAAGCAATCAACTTTAATTTAGATTTAAATAATATCCCTTAACTTTTCATTGATGCCCAATTCATCTTTTGCTAGGATGCTTCATATATTAAAGGCTAAAATTATAGTTTAAAATTTTTATATCAAGTTATCGGTCCACTTATTAAAAAAGTGGTTAAAAACCGATAATCATACCAATATCTCAATAATTTGGGATAGTAAACCGATAATCAAATCATTAAACCAATCACCCAAATCATTAATTCAATAATTCAACTACCAATTCGGGTTATTAGGTTAACCATTAATTTGCACAACCTTATTTATCAATTCAGGAAGAATCTAGGGGGTCGGGAGGATGTTCATCCGAACCTCATCAGTAAAAAATTACTATGTGTGTGTGTGTGTGTGTGTGTGTGTGTATATAGGACAATACTAAATATTGGCTTAGTGATTTAGAATGTTCAAAATTTCAAGCAGTACATTTTTATTTTTCAAACCTCTTAATAAAAATTTTGAATCCAACAATATTGATCTATATATATATATATATGATGAACCCCTTAAAGACAATACTAAAAATTAACTTAGTAATTTAAAATATTCAAAATTTCAAGCATTACATTTTTATTTTTCGAACCTCTTCATGAAAATTTTGAATCCTTACAGTGTTGTTCATATAGCTGGTGAAGACCTTAACAACGTAAATTTATTGTTTCTTTTTTCTAGATACTTATGCACTATTTATTCAAAATATAACTTTTTTTCTAATTTGGATTTCTAGTAGAATTTTCAATATTTTGTATAATGCTCCTTCAGATGTTTATGACATGCACATGTTGGTAGGGTATTTCCAATGATCCCTTTCACATAAATATCGCTAAATGATTTTGTGATATTTATATGACTATGACATTTATAAAATGTGTGATACTGTTGTCTTATAGTTGGTACAACAATTTATTTGAACATTTAAGTGTAAAAATATCTAAGTTTCGTCACGAGGAAAAAGTTTTTTAACAATTTTGACAAGAGTAGTAATTTGTTGAAACAGTCCCTTGTAGAAATGTTAGGTAAGAACGGCGTACAATAGTCCTTTATGATCTGATCTTTTTTCAAATGCTACACATAGTGAAAGCTTTAATATACAGAATTATTTTTTTTTTCGGACACGAATACTATATTATTTTTATTTTTGTTTTTAAAAAAAAAATGCAATTTGGCATACTCCTATTATCTTATAATTCTATGTATACATAAATTAGGTAAAGCCTGTGACAATTTTTTTTTAATCTTGCTACATTAATACTAGGTTCATTTGATTATCCAAGTACCAAATATTAGTATGTTCTTTTCTCATAGGATGTTTTAATTCCCATTTTAAAATACACTTTAGACGAATGATCTTTATGATAATTAAACAGGTTTATTTTGCAAATTCGTTATTATGGCTAATTTCAAATTATATAAGGTTTTTTATTTTTTGAGATATAAATTATGTAACATTTGACTTTAAAATGTTATTTTTTTAATTATATTGACATGAAAAGAATTTCAATTTATAACATCTTTTTATAAGTTTTTTAATATAAATTTCAATTAAAAATATCGAGTTGATCTAAGATCTTTGCACAAATAGCAGATTGAATTAACTGTTTACCTTTTTTTAATCAATATACAAAGATTATACACTAATTATACATGATTATATTCATATTATACATCAATAATACGTATATTATATATTTGCCAACTATTTTAAGTTTATGCAATTGAATGAACAGCTATTTGACTTAATTCTTCTTAATCATCGGATCATCTCCCCTCATAATCTCCATCTCGTTAAACAAATTTTAATTTTTAAAAGTTAATCAAATAAACACTCGGAAGGAAAAAAAAAAAAAACAACACATTTTAAAACAAAGAAAGAGTACGTAACGAATATGAAATAAAGATGGAAGTTAATTAAAGTCGAGGGAAAGAATGGCCCATATGTTGAAACTTGGAACACAAAGAGATGAGGCCAAATTATTTAGTAGGGCATGGAAAGATCCAACATTGTCACATGCATGTCATGTACGGGGCCAAGTAAATACGGACTCTCTTATCGCTTGAGCAGCTCACTTGATTATCACTAAGGAAATTTCTTAATTTTGACGTTTGTACCAAGTAATACGGAGGAAATGAACTTTCGTTTTTTTTGATAATTTGAATAGAAAAAAAAATAGCTTAAAATAACTCTTTTTTTATCTGAAAAGAATATGTTTTGTGTCTCTTTCTCTAAAGCAATTTTAATCATTTAAGTTAGTTGAAAGTGCCCATCTTTAGTTTCCTTAAAATATTATAACAAACTCTATAGAATATATTAACATTCCCACAGTAATTTCATACAGTTAAAATTCAAAATCTACTTCATTCAGATAGAAAAATCTTTCTATATGGATTTGAGGAGAACTGTGAAAGCAAAAAGATTTTAACTCACTAAAAAGTTGCATCAAATCTAAATACATGCGTCATAAAAAACTGAACTAAGATACTAAAAATATACCAAAATAACAGAAGTTTTATTTTCAAAAGTTAGACCAAACTCAAAAGAATAGATCAAAGATATATAGCAGACATAGTAAAAAAACAAAAATTGCACCTCTGAATTTCATAAGTATAAAAAATAAAAATGTATTAAATATTTAATGAAAATTAAAAGACCAAAGATTATTGAAAAGTAAACATATTTAAGAAACTATGAACATTCCCAGAAAAAGGGCCATCATTGTAATTTTCTATATCCGAAACATCAAATCTTTAATTTTCTGTATCTCGAGTTGATAAGGCTTAGGAATTCATAATTTAATTGTGACTTCCTAACCTACGTGACTATGAAAAGAGAGTTTGTTTGTTTGTTTTTGTTTGCCACTAAACAATATGGATAAGACCCAAAGAAAATTGATCGAACGTTGGTGTAAATCCAACTATTTTTGCATTAATCTCCAATGACGCAACCAACCGTTGGAACAAAAATTGAAAGGTAAGGCCTACGCTTGATCGTCACCAGGTGGAGGACTTTCTCGCACGACACTTGTACCCACGCACGCAGTGATCGCCCGTCGGTGGTCAAATTATGTGTATCGGATAAGGTTTTCGGCGGGCGGATGGGCAATTTCTGTACTGTTGACTGTGGTTCAATCTGTTACTATTTCATTCTACAATTCTTCACGTAATTAATCTGCTTGCTTGGATAGTTAGTTACGTATCGTTTTATTACGTGTATTCTCAGGGGCGGTCAAGGTTATTTCAAGCGGATAATTATTTTTGCGCATTATATTATATTTCAATCACAATATAAGTATTTGATCCAATAATAATTAAGAAATTCGCTTAAGTTTAGTTGGTCTTCTGTATGAGCGTATGATTATTGTTGGACACACACACACAAAAAATTATTTATAATTTGAGATTATTGAAAATTCATAAACTTTAAATAATATTTGGATAGATAGTAATATTTTTCAGCATTATATAATGTTACGTATCAATTATTATTATTTTGTTTTAAAAAGAAAAACTTAAATTGGATTTATTTATTTTTCACTAAATCATGGTAGGGTCGTCATTTATTATGTTCTTGCTACGTACAGATCATGGATTTCAAGTTTAGAGGAGTCCATAATGTGATGAGGCGAATCTCTAAATTCTAAAGGGGCAAACCAGAAGAGCTCCAAGAGAATAAGTAGCATCACACTTCACCGCATCGCATGAAGGAACTGGCCTTCCAGTTTGATTGTCCCCTCCGCATACGTAAACATGGTATATAGTATTATTTGTGGAGCCAGAACAAAAGTATTAGGATGGCAATTGGATAAGGCAGGGTATGGTAGGTTAGGATAGGTCTTGTGTAACACATCGTCATTGAGATTGATTTAATAGGTTTTGAACATATAAGTCTTTTTATCATTTTACTTTATCTAGCGATGAGGTATCGAAAAAATAAAGTTATAAATGGGTTGACGTATTAAGAAACTGATATATGAAGGTGTTTGCAGTGTTATATATATATATATTTTTTACATTTATGATTAGCTATATGTATTAACTTCATGCGCACGAGACTATGCGAGTACCTAAGGCACGAGAGTCAGTCTGATTGCGGGTCAAGCCCATGGCTTGAAGCTGACCTAGGGGACATGATGACTTCCTCCGGTAAGGTCAAGCTTGTGCATGTACGAGAGTTGTTCCAACATACCTGAGCTTTTCTGGAGTCACGATAAATTCCCCCAGTATGATTGAGTTCGTATAAATTATCGACTTGGGTGACATGTGATGTCTATTCCGAAAAGGTCGCAGCAAGTGTATGGCCATGATACCTATTGGCACACTAAAATCCGTATGTAGCAAGTGTATTGACGTGATACCTACCGGCACATTTAGGCTTGTACGTATTGTCAACCTTTAATTAAGACCGCGAGGTACACCCCAACAAGATCAAATTGGTGTGTTGCCTTGTATTGTATGGATTATTGTTGCATCCTATTTTATTTTGGTTAATTAGCTATGAATTGAATATGTGAGCCAGCAGTAGCGCAATTGTTGTGGTTGTTGATAGTCTAGACGGGAGTCAGGTATCGTCTTGTGAGTCGGGTTGATCTATTGTTGTCCCTTTGGACTCCTTTCTGTTGTATTGTATATCTTTGTTTTATCTTTTTATCGCCTTACATACTAGGTATATTTTCATACTGATGCCCTGAGCTTGGGGCACTACACTCATGCATGCAGGTGTTGATCAGTAGGTAGTCTGTAATCCTCATAGCTGAGTAGAGTTCAAGTTTGGCTGGTAAGCTTCGTATCATCTGGAGTTACCCCTTGTTTTGCTTTTGGAGTACTTATGCATATAACGGGTAGGTAGAGGTCCTGTCCCGGTTATATATCATCCTGTTGATTTCATAGAGGCTCACAGACTTATGCTATAGTGTAGGACTGTTGTAAGCCTAGGTGGCCATGTTGTATAGTTGTTGTACATGTGTGGCGCCGTCGGCCCGTTGTATATAAACGTTGGTTTGAAAGTTAGTTTTCGCTATAGACGCTGATGTTCATTGTTGTCTTTATTTTTGTTATTTTATTATTGTGGTGCCGAGCCTCATCAGCTTTGACTTGTTAATTGTGAGTTGATTAGTTGTAGGTTTGCTCGATCAAGTGAGACATCGGGTGCTGATCGCGCCTCCTAAATTTGGGGCATAACAACTTAACTCACTAAGATTTTACCTTACCCTGGTTCATTTAGTATTTTTTTTAAAAATTGATCCTACTCTGTTTCGCGGTTTAATCTCTTTTTCTTTCTCTCTTTATTTTTCATTTTCTGATATTCTATTCTTTTTAAAAGTGATTAAGTTAGTATAATTCTGATTTGCAAAAGAAAATTCACGTGCTACATTAAATGGTAATTGCCAATAAGCTAAGGGAAAAAAATTGGAAGTTATCAGTTTATGATTTAAATAATTACAATTTCATTTTATTTATATATTAAAACACTAATTGCCTCTTTTTCTTTACCATATATTTTGAAAATTATTTATTGAATGATTAGTGGTGTTGTTTAATATTACGTGTAAAAGGCTAATCCAAAATGTTAAGAGAATTAAATTGTCCATCTACATCTCCAACGCTTTTTTTTTGCCAATGCACAATGGGAGCATTTGTTTGAATTAAAATTTTAAGTAATATGAAATAACTATTAAGAATCATAAAGTATATCACAACTTGATTAAGCATCTCGCTAACTCACAAGAACATACATAGGAGTCATTTAGTTAAGATAAGTTATTTTGAAATTATAATAACAAAATTATAATTATAGAGAATTTAATAATGATTAAATTATTTAGTAAATGTATTTTTATTGAAGAATGTTTAGTTTATTGGATTAAAAATAAAATAAATACGATATAATATAAAACATGTGTTTGATATATATTAGATAAGTCAGAATTAATTTTTAATTTTGAATTTTTTTAAAGGACCTCGAGGGAAGAGCCTTACAAAAAAAAGAACATCTTTATTATTATAGTATTTTATTTTTAATATAAAATAAAATAATTATATGAATTAATTCTGACATTTGCTAATCACTGAGCAAATCTTAAAAGTAGTGGTATAAATTAATTCTCTCTTGCCCTATCCTGCCTCTTCCTATTTAGAGTTTTGCCTTATCCCTCTCCGTTCCGTTATGTTCCCTACACAGCATAATCGAAAACTAAAAATAATATCGTTTTCTACTTTAACGTGTAGAGTAATTCTTCCACATGCTCGATATATAGCTGCCGACCAAGCAGAATCTTTTAGCTTTCAACAGTGTTATATAGTATATACTTTTTCGTCTTAATTTATATAAAAGTATTTTATTAAGCATAAAAGATTTTTTAAAAAATTAAAATTTATAATCTAATATAGTTATAAATTATATCACTAAAAATAAATAAAAGATTTTAAAATCAATTTGTTACTTAAATAAATATAAAAAAGATATCATTATTTTTTTAAATCTAACTATAAATGAAAGAATGTCATGAAAGAGGCTGGAGGGAGTATCAATTATCCTCCCAAAAAATAAAAGGAAAAGTAGAGAAGGCAGGAAGTACGCATTTGCCCACTCTAATAATTATTGTGAAACAAAAATGAACATTTTCCATTAAAACTGGATTTCAGAGAGAGGATAAAATACAAATAATCTAATGCTTATTCACTCTAATCTTTTGTCAATTGGCTAGCATGATGATATAATGTGTATATATTTCAAATGATTTGTCACATCCATCGTTAATTATTTTTCTGAAAATCAAAATATAGTTTGGCAACTATAATAATTAAAATGACTGAAAAAGACATGTTATATATATATGCAACTAAAGGCATGGGAAAATATAGATGCCGACAGGACGTTGCTGGTTGATAACATATATATATTGGAATTATTTGTGTAGCTGATTTAGATGAGATTCCTCCCCTTCTTCAGATAATTACATGATCTTAAAATAAAAAAGTTGAATATATTGGAAAAAAATTTAAAATTTGATAGTAAATTTTATTTAAATATTCAAATTATATAATATGCATTATTAGACAATAATAAATTAGTGATGAATAAAATTATATAATTAAATAGAAAAAAACTTTATGTTAATATCAGTTAACTACGGAAAGTGATGGATTATAAGAAAATTTAACTAGTTAGAAATTTTTTAGCGACGTTTTAACTGAAATTACCGATAAATATTATAGCTAATTTCATACTTTATATTAGTGATGTTTTAATTAAGCATGTGGCCGGATATATGATAAAGGATTCTTAGTAGCAAGACACTTATGCCTCACGTTATAAATCAAGTGAATGAAACTTACAATTCCTTTTATTATAATTTATTTATCTGATTTTTGACTTGACACGAAGTTTAAAAAAAAAAAATTTGAATCTTATAATAATTTTAAACTAAAAACATGTAAAATATATTGAAATACACTTTAATTTTGTGATCATAAACACGTCATGTGAAAAATTAAAAATAATTATTAAAAAATAATTTTTAAAAATATAAATAAAAAATAGAATAAATAAATTAAAATGGAAAATCTATTAAAAGTTTAGGTGGTCAGTGGATATATTCTGCCAAAAGAAAAATCTAGAAGGTGATGGCAGGAAAAATAGGATAAATTATGAAGGTTTGATTAATCAACAAATACTTCATACATATTAAAAAGATAAGGATATTACTAATAATAATAATAAATAAATAAATAAAAAAGAAGGGTGTTGTATCTCATAGGGATTTGCAATTTTAGAAAATGTATTGGGGTCGTCCATTGAAATTCGCTCTTCAATTCAATATCTTCTTGTTGTTACCTTTTAGCAATTCGAGGAAAACCAATTTCTTTTTTAGCATACATTTCCCTAATTCTTCTTCCCTATTTTTGTTATACTAGTGTCTAGTGGGGTCAAGTGACAAATATATATATTTTTTTTTGCCGTCATTTGATTTATATTTGATGTTTAAATGGTGACAATTCTTTTATTTTAAAATTTTTCGAATCATGTTCCCACTTGATAGGAATTCTCATATAATATAACAACATGGCGTTATGATGTTTAAATAGTGGCAAGTTTTCTATTTCTAATTTTATATATGTTTTGTTGCTGTTTCCTTTTTTTTTTTTAAGCCATAAACTTGTCTTAGTGTAGATATATCAACTGATGATGATCACAGAACACAATTTTTAGATATTGATAATGGGACAGTCTAATATATACTTATTTGGAGTTTGGAATTTATCGGGCTTGTGCATATTCAATAGGTTTTTCATTATAAAAGTCTATCATTATAGATAGTATTGTCATGTAATTACTCGTTTTCACTAATTTATACTTAATCATTGTCTTGGTTATGCTACTTGAGATGTGGTCGTTATAAATCTAAATTGCATAAAATTATTTCGATTCACTTGAGACAAACTTTTGCAAAGTCAACAGATTTTCTATTAGTTCCTATTTTTGAAAGTTATAATCAATTTCTAGTCTATTATAGATCATGTTACTATATAATTATTCATTTTCCTGATTTATGCTTAATTATTGCTTTGATCTATGTTACTTGAGATGTGGTCTATTATAAATTCGAACCGTATAAAATTATTTCAGCTTACATTTTATTAACAGTAATAATACACCATTGCCCACATAAAAGATGCATACATATTTCAAATCTTCCGTCTTCTTTTCTTGATCAACCCTCCATTCTCTTTTCATTTTAAACACCTAAAAATGTTCCAATCGTCTCAAACATCTTAAGTACAAGAGTCCGATGTTTGTTTTCGCGGTAGATATACTATCCTGAAAATATCATGCATTCTAAAGCATTTAAGTCACAGATTCTATAATTGTACTGTTGGAAGTGTAAAATTTTTATTCGTAAGTTATACTTTTTTATGTGATTTTCCTAAAAAAAGTTTATTATTATTTTTTTCTACAATGGTGGATGCGGCTCTTCAGGTAGGTTGATCTAACACATCAACATTTTAAGGCTTAACCAAGTTTGAAATACCAAAATGGCTAAGAGGATCTGAAGAAAATAGGAATTTGCTTTTAGGACATTGGTTAAAGAATTTGAAGAGAAGAGTAATCAAATGAAAGATTTGTTGAGAAATACCGAGATTGAGAGGGATCAACTAAAATTGAGGTTGATAATTGTTGTAGAAAAAAATCGACGGAAGATGCTGATATGTAATTTATTATTATTATTTGCTACTTGAAAATGTGTAACAGAATTATAGTGGGGTTGATTTTTTTTATTTTGAACATGTGAAGAAATTTGAACAAGATATAGAAAAGTATTTGTGTAATTATGACTTCTATGTTTGAATTTAGATATGATCTTATATTCATAATCGATAATAATAATCATCGACTTGCAGTCGATTATCAACCAATATTGTAGTAGATAATATTGGATCATGTCAATAAATGATAAGGTCCCAATGACCCAACCTTAGCATACTTGCATAAATTGAGCCAACTATGATCACTAAATTCAACAAAGCAACCACGTAAAAATAATAATTAATAATCAAATTAACTAATTGTCAAATTTTCAATTAAACACAACCAAAGCTATAAAAAGAGACAAAGAAATTATTTGTCAACCTCCATCAAATATCCACAAATAAAAAAAAAAGGTGTTTGTTATATGCCAACTACAAAATTAATTATTCTCACCTTTGATCTCTTGGACAATGAATAACACATCAACTTCTTGTTCAAGGACATTTTATTCAGGGACATCTGTTGCATTTCCTATTTGCTTCTTCAAGGACCTCACCAGTTGACTCCTCAACTTGAGTAGTTTGTTCATGGGCCTCATCGCCATTTGAAAAATCTGCTCCAACAACTTCTTCAAAGATCTCATCAGCATTTGGCAAATCAGCTCCAGTAGTTGTTTCTACATTTTCTTTGTTGATAGCAGATTTTTGTGCATCATTGATCATATTAGGATTTTCCTCTCTGTAATATTGAGAGGATATGTTTACATGTGCTTTCATTGCATATTTTAGATATAATTAACAAAAATACTCATGGCCTATGATATTTATCAAGCAACAAAAAAAAAAGAATGCTCACCTTGCTCTTTGAGAGTCTCTTGCTTCTTCTTCTCTTTCTCACTCCTCTTGATTCTTCTCCCGTTCACATAATCGAGAATTCCCTCCTAAGAATCCTCGATATTAGATACAAATCGAAGTGGTTCCACCTCCACTGCTGGAACTATATCAAAATATCCCCTATTTGATCTCTCAGGAGCACCAAAATATTTTCTGTTTGGTCTTGTTCCTTTATTAATTCTTGCATCTACTTTATCTTCAATATCTGGTGACACAATATTCTTTTCCTCGCCTAAAGGCTCCTTTTCCGACCTCCTAGAATTTTTTCTTGGTGAAAGGCCAACAATAACTCCATTCGATTCATCCTTCAAGAAATATTAGTAAATTCTTCACATCATTCAGATAGGGCACAAATATTGTTATGTAGTCCTCTTCCATGTCAAGAACTGTAGGAATGATGTAAGGGTGCACAATCTACAAAGAAGCAAAAAATTAACGTTTAGCTTATACTTTTACAAAATAATTGTTTATCAAATTCAAGCTGATATCTCTAAAACTTTCACTTGATTGAATGAGTCACCTACAATAAATCGATCGATTTTACATTTGTTCCATCTAAGGATCCTAGGAATATGTTACACCCCGTAAATTCACGACATGTAGATGGCCTATTCGCATGTTGGTTAAGAGTTTTTGAATGCCATACATGCTAGGAAAAGGCCCGGGGAAAGACCGGATAAGCGACACGTCGAACCATCGCAAGAGGAGGCTGGCAGACCTCCTCCGCGATGGCCAGAGTATCACGGAGGCTAACCTCCGTGAGACACAGCGTGCCATGGAGGTGAGGTGCAGCCCCAAGCATAAAAGCCTCCAAACTTCGGTTTTTATTTCATTTAACTTAAGATTTCCAAAAAATAACAGAGAACATAGCTAAGAACAGAGGGCACGAAAGTTTCTTTGAAATTTCCTTCCGATTACGTCGCTAAACGTGGTCCAAACTCAAATTAATTCTAGATACCGGAGTATAAAGCTGCAGAGAGCATTCCTGCGGGTTTAGTTTCGCAAAACTCGGGCGGCAAACCGTCGTGCTACCGAGCTAAGGTAAGTGAAATTGCTCCAAATTAGTGTCAATATACTCCTAGCCTTAAAGTGAGCATTTCTCCCTTCTGGACTTCCGAGAAATAGCGAGTTTTCGACCGTTTTTCGATAAATCAAAGTTTGGGCTATATATATATATTAAAAGTGATATTTTCTTTCAGAATATTAATGTATTTAGTCCTAATTGATATATATGTGGATGCAGTTAGGAGAAATAGCGGAATATTGACCGAATTACGCCAATTAGTTGGAAAATCAAAAACGGAGGTATGTAAAGCCAGTTTCTTCGGCAAGCTAGTAGTTCCGGTATAGTAAAATAGTTCAAGTGCCATTAGAATGTTTCAGAAACCGCATATTATGTTTAGTATGCATTTTAGTATGATATTAGTAACATCATGTCACGTGTAGCGTGAAACTTACTAGCTCGATGCAAATTCTAGTAGAAAGTGACCAAAACAGTACAACATGCCCAGTAAGTGATTTAGTAAAGTATGTTAGGATATTATCGTGTTCAGTTAAAACTTAGTAAAGCAATATAAGTTCCTGCAAGGTATTATAAAAATAGAATGGTAGCCTAAAATGAAGTCAGAAAGCAGGTTAGAAATAGTAAATCATGTTACTATGAAGCTCAGTAATATAGCCTGATTCCCAGCAGAAAAACTATATCTTGTTCAGCATTAGACTCAGCACAGTATGAACAGAAGATTGTATATATATACCATTATCAGTTTCAACATGTATTAAGTACATACATATCACTATCATTAGTTTCAGCATGTAGTATATACATATACATTATCATCACTAGATCCAACATATGGTATACGCAATTAGTATTACTAGTTGAGACCGACTGTATTGTTTTGGGGTTGGATTACCTAGCATTCATGACCACCCCAGGGTTAATAGCTGTATCGACTCGTCCGCTAGAGGGCGAGGATGCATCGCTCTACGGAGTGGCATGCCGTCCCCCAGGGGACGAAGATGGGATGTCAGTTTCCCCATATTTTGCCTTGGTCGGCTTTTATACACCCCCGTCAAGCGGGTACGCCCGGGGTGTTGGTTCAGGAGTCCTCAGGACTCAGGTACAGTTATATTCAGGGTCTCAGCGAGCTCAAGTGCATACCCAGGAGATCGGCAGGATGCTTATAGTTATTATAGGAGATGGGACGACCGGGGTAGGGGTATAGATTGCGTGTTGATTGTACCTCCCGGCTTATGGGGGCCGGGTAAGGTTTGTGTGTGCTATGCTATGTTATGTTATGTTATGTTATGCCATGTTACGCTAGATACGAGTAGATCGACAGTAGAGCGATACATTTCCAGGTATGACTCCTACTCCTTCCAGCATAGTTGAGAACAGTCTTAGGTTCATATTTTCAGTCAGTTTCAGTCTATTTTCTTTCTATTTCAGTTCCATCAGTTGTACTGTTGTTTGCAGATATTTTTCAGTTGTTGCTTTACATACTAAGTACCAGCAGTACTGACGCCCTTTTGGGGCGCTGTATTACTTGCCTGCAGGTACTCATAGACGAGGAGTTAGAGCACCAGCCAGGCACCAGAAGTTAGAGCCAGAGTTAGAGCCAGTCAGGCACCAGAAGTGCTTAGGCTCAGCAGTTTAGCAGTTTAGGTCCCAGTAAGGGCACCAGGTGTCAGTCACACCCCCCAAGGCGGGGCGTGACAGAATAGAAAGAAACATCCTCTGATTTGTCGGCATTCTTTATAAGTGAAGGAAAAAACTTCATATATTCAAGTTTGTAATCACACAAATAATTAAAAAAGGAACAAATAAATAAGAAAACACTGTTGGGTCCTATGCAGTTTTGATAATTGACAACATGTTGATGAAACAAGTGACTAAAGTTGTTCCAATGAAGTATCAAATATACTGCCTTAAGGAGATGAAATTTTCAAGAGACAAAGGAGCGTGAATTAAGGATTGGATAAGTCGTATCAAACAAATTCAGCAAAACAACACATGGTTAAAATACGAGAGTTAGAGTTTGACTGCAATACGTACAAATACAAGAGATTAACTTGAAGAAAGACTCCTAAATGGAGTGGACCTCTAAGGCGAGTAAAGGTGTTGCCGCAAAGAGATTGAAAGGAAGAAGTACTCTTTGGAGAGTTGTGTATACATAAAAGTATGACTTCTTAGAGAAAACACATACTTGCAAAGAGAGAAAAGAGCAACTTGCAATTGCGTGAGATTCTTACAATAATCTGAGTGTGAAGAAGTTGACAAACTTGTTCTAGTAAAGTAATAAGCTAGAGTTAGCAATCTTGTACTAAGAGTTTATCATTGAGTTGTAATTGATGTATTTTTAATTTAGTGAGTTATAAACTGGATTAAGAAAAAATTTTCTTCAAGTATTGTTACTAGGAAGACATCTGGGAATACACTACTGGGTAGGAGTGTAAGCAGTTAGGAATTAAAGTTTATAATTCCTTTAGATTACAAGAGTTGTAATCTGCTGTTTGAAGAGGCTCTTGGAGTTAATGAAGTTGGAGAAAATCTTGTAGAGAACAGGTCGTGATTTTTCATCTTTTGAGCCGGGTGTTTTTTATGCTAAAATCATTGTCTTATTTACTTACTGCACTTACTCACTCAAGTGAAACATGTTTGACAACTTGTTTCATTCGTAGACAAACAGTTAAATTTAAAATGAATCCTTAGGTCATGCAACCTATCAATTTGTATCAGAGCAGGTTTATCTTAAAAGGCTAACACCTAAGATAGATCATGTGAATTCTGCACCGCCTATTGGACACAGTGAAGGCAGTCAACCACTCGACCACCTCTTTTCAATGGATCACACTTCATCTAATGGAAAGCTCACATGAAAAATTTTATCCAAGCGGAAAGATTATGAGTTGTAGAATAGGATCACTACTGGACATGTTATCCCAAAGAAAATGATGGATGGAGTTGAAGTTTTGAAAGTAAGGTCTGAATTTACTGCTGATGATCTGATAAATATAACCGAATTTCAAATTTCTCCACAGCAAAACAGATATGGGATGCTTTGATCAACGCTCATGAAGGAACAAGTCAGGTAAGGAAGTTCAGAGTTTCTATGCTATCTACTGAACATGAAACATTCACGATGAAGGAAAGTGAGTCTTTGCAAGAAATGATCACAAGACTCACCTCTCTAGTTAGTGAACTATCCTCCCTGGGAAAAGTACTCACCACTGAAGAACAGGTTGACAAAGTCTTAAGAATCCTTCCTAAAGAAAAATGGGATGTCAAAGTCACTGCTATTAGGGAAGCTAAAGACGTCTCTACCATAATGCTTGATGAGTTGGTAGGAAATTTGAAGACTTACTAGATGAACATGGATGATTCTAAGAAGGATGATGCAAATAAAGAAAATTCACTGGATCTTAAGGCTTGTGATAGCAACGAGTCTGATTGTGATGATGATCACATAGCCTTTCTAGAAAAGAAGTTTAAAGAATTCTTCAAAAAAAGAAAAAGGCTATGACAAGAAAGGATTGGGCAGTAAAAAAGGTTCCAATGAGAAGTCCTCAGCAGGCTGCTACAAATGCTACAAAACTCATCATATGATTAAAGACTGTCCACTTTGAAAAATTGGGTGGAGAAAAGAAAGGGCTAAGAAGGAGAAAACTTAAAAGGAAATGAAAGAAAAGAAAAAAAGAAGGAGAAAAAAAAATTATGCAATGATGCCAGCTTAGGGATCTGAGTCTGACAATTCTGACACTGAAGTTGATTAAACTGCATTCATGACTCTAGGAGACTCTAATCTTAAAGAAGAAGACAAGAACTCTGAGGTAAGCATCTCTGACCTAAATGAAAACATGCACACTTTTTCTAAAAGAAAACTTATCTCTATGATGAATATTGCAATGGATAAACTCCAGGAAGTCACTTCTGATAGGGATCAGTTATTCAATACTCTTTCTAGTTTAAAATTTAAATTTATTGATCTTAAAAATGGCAAAGATACCAGTGATAAGAAAAATTATTCTTTGAAGGAATAAATTATCAAACTTGAGTCTGCTAGTGAAAATTTAAAAGAATCTTATTCTCAAAAGGAAGAAATAAGTGAGAATCTAAAAAGGATTGAGCCAATCTCAAGCACTGTAAAATTGATTTCCTCTGTGAAAAAAAAAGTAAGAAAATTGGATTTGGAAGTATCAAGGCTAAAACTTGATCTTGAGAAAGATAGTAGGTGGACCAAGTTGTCTAGAATTATGAATAATCCAAGTGGAAGGGTTCACAATGAAAGGGATGGAATAGGTTTTCATAAAGAAACAAGTGTCACTGAAGATATATATTACTTGTGTGGTAAAAATAGTCATCCTACTACTGAATGTCCAGTGGCAGCTAGGAGCAAAAACAGGAGTGATTTGCTGGCAAAAGGAAATAAGTATAAAACTACTCGTAGGAACAGGTCTAACAACCTGTTGCCACACTGGGCAAGAAGAAACTTAATTCATCCTTTTGATCACAAAAAAAGACTCAAGCTTGTCTGGGTTCCTAAAACTAACCCCTAAATTGTTTTGCAGGTGAGAGTGAAAGGGAGCAAGTATTGGTACATGGATAGTTCTTGTACAAGACACATGACTGGAGATAAACAAAAAAAATTTTGGGGGAATATATCCTTTGGAGATGGAAAAAGGGTATTGTTACTGCAATTGGCAAAATTGGAAGTTCAAAAATAAAAGCTTTAAAAAAAGTGTACCATGTTGATGGATTGAAGTATAATCTACTGAGTATACCTCAGTTTTGTGACAAGGGCAACAAGGTAACTTTTACTTCTGCAGGTTGCAAGGTCAAAAGGTTGGATACAAAGGAAATTGTGTTCAGTGCAAGCAGACACAAAAATATATACAAAGCAGACATCATGGGAATGTCTGGCACAAATCTGACTTGTCTTAGTGCAATGGATTGTGACTTCCTTCTCTAGCACAAAAGACTTAGGATGCTAGTTTGAAACAGTTGAATAAACTTGCTTCAAAGGACATGGTTATAGGCTTGCCTAAAACTAAGTTCAAAAATGACAAAGTTTGTAGTGCTTGTGTGAGGGGGAAGCAAGTGAGATCATCATTCAAATCAAAGAATTAAGTGAGCACAACTAAGTGTTTGGACATGTAGCATATGGATCTTTGTGGACCCATGAGAATAAGGAGCAGAGGTGGTAAAAGATACATTTTTGTTATTGTTGATGATTACTCTAGGTTCACCTAGACCCTATTTTTAGTTTCTAAAGATGATGTCTTTGATGCTTTCTCTATTTTTGTTAAAAAGATGAAAAAGAAGATAGGCACTTCCTTAATTTCTATAAGATCTGACTATGGAATAGAATTTGAAAATGCAAAATTTCTAGAATTCTGTTCAGTAAATGGAATAGATCACAATTTCTCTGCTCCAAAAACTCCATAGCAAAATGAAATAGTCGAAAGGAAAAACAGGACTTTAAAAGATATGGCTATAACAATGATGATTGCAAGTAATCTTGTAAAAAAATCTTTGGGTTGAGGCCATAAATACTGCATGTTATATGGTGAATAGATGTATGAATAGAACCATGTTATAGAAGACTCCCTATGAATTACTCAAGGGTAGGAGACCTAATATTGCTCATCTTAGAATCTTTGGGTACAAATGCTTTATTCATAACAATGGAAAAGATAATTTGAAAAAATTTGATGCCCGAAGTGATGAAGGAATCTTCTTAGGTTACTCTCAACATAGTAAAGCATATAGGGTGTTAAATAAAAGAATAAACTATGTTAAAGAAAGTGTGCATTTTTTTTTGATAAATCTTGTGTTATATTTGAGACTAATATACAAGATGAAAGTGAAACGGATGAAAATACTCAGGAATAGGTTGCATCACCTGTTTCAAATTTTGAAAAGAATGTGGGCTCACTGACAGGGGAAAGAACAAATAATGAAGCTGAGCCAACATCAGTGCAGCCAACCAATTCAGATGCAGGAACCTCAAAAGGATTGATGCTGAAAAGTTATAAGTATCAGGATTCACATTCTATTGAAAATGTTCTCACAGATCTCACTTATGGGATCACAACCAGATCAGGGTTGAAAATTTTGTGTGCCTTTAATGCCTTCTTATCCAAACTTGAGACTAAAAAGGTAAAAGAGGCTCTTCTTGATGAAGATTGGATATTGGCTATGCAAGAGGACTTAAATCAGTTTGAAAGAAGTAAAGTATGGCACTTGGTACCTCCTCCTAAAGGAAGATTTGTGATTGGCACAAAATGGGTATGTCGAAACAAGCTAGATGAGCATAGAATAGTTACAAGGAACAAAGTAAGACTGGTGGTCCAAGGTTATCATCAAGAAGAAGAAATTGACTATGATGAGACATTTGCTCCTGTTGGAAGACTTGAAGCAATCAAATTACTCATAGCCTTTGCAGCTTTCAAAGAATTTACTCTTTATCAAGTGGATGTAAAGAGTGTCTTTTTGAATGGATACTTAAAGAAGGAAGTATATGTGAAGCAACCTCCAAGCTTTGAGAGTTTTGAATTTCCTGATCATGTCTACAAACTATACAAAGCCTTATATGGGCTGAAGCAAGCTCCAAGGGCTTGGTATTAAAGGATTTCAAAATTTCTGTTGCAGCATGGGCACACAAGAGGAAAAATTGATAATACACTCTTCTTGAAAACAAAAGGATAGGATCTATTGATTGTTCAAGTATATATGGATGACATCATATTTGGAACAACCAATAGCTTCATGACTCAAGAATTTGCTAAGTTAATGAATGGAGAGTTTAAAATGAGCATGATGGGAGAATCGAATTTTTTCTTTAGATTACAAATTAAGCAAACTCCCACTGGATCTTGATCCATCAGCAGAAGTATGTGAAGGGGCTGCTCAAAAGATTCAACATGGAGACTGCAAAGGAGATTGATACTCTGATTGCCACTGCCACTAAATTGGATCTTGATGAAATAGGTCCATCCATAGAGCAGAAGCTTTACAGAGGTATGATTGGCTCTCTTTTATATCTCATTGCAAGTAGACCTGACATTGTCTTTAGTGTTGGTTTATGTGCTAGATTTCAAGCAAATCCCAAAGAATCACATCTCAAGGTTGTCGAAAGAATTTTGAGGTACTTGAAGGGAACAACTGATTTGGGGTTATGGTACCCTAAAGGAAGTAATTTTTTTTTGGTGGAATATGCAGATGCTGATTACGTAGAATATCTGGTTAATAGGAAAAGAACTACAGGTATGGCATACTTCATTGGACCATGTTTGATCTCTTAGTCCACAAAGAAGCAAAACTCAATAGCCTTTTCCTGTGCTGAGGTTGAATATGTGGCGGTCGCGTCATGTTCTGCACATTTATTACGGATCAATCAACAACTATTGGAATGGTATTGATGTTGGATGTGTTCCAGACTTGTGTTATAATACCTGTGCTATCAACATTGCCAAAAATCCAGTTCAACATAAGAAAACTAAACATATTGACATACGACATTATTTTCTTAGAGACAATATTGAGAAAGGTCATATTTCAATTATATTTTGTTCTACTGAAGAGCAGATTGCTGATATATTTATCAAAGCTTTAAGCAGGGAACATTTTGAAAGGAACAGATTATACTTGGGATAATTTAGATTGCATAGGCCTCCTTTAATGATTGGCTAGATTATGCAAATTTTTATGTTTTATGGCTAAATAAGTTATTCATTCTAGCTTTACACATTTAATTGTGTATCCCGATTTCAGGTTTAAAATTTAATTTGACATAGTTGTGTATTAAATTGTGCAGTGATTTTGTTGATGACAAGCACTTATGGGCATTAATTTATAGTCATCAGGTATGTTCTCTCTCAATTGATGTTTTACTGCAAATGTAACACGGCAAGGTCTGATTGTTTCATCCCCTAAATGCTCTTCATAACTGTCATTACTCCTTCTCTCTCCCATAAAGTTGTAATTGTCATCCCATCATCATTCACGTCTCCCATTACTGTCTTATTGAAGAGAAGTCACATCGCACGTTTCGTCTCTCATCATTCTCTTATAAAGTGGGTAGTTTGGATGAATTAACAGGGAATCACTCAAAATTGCTCCATAAATTCCTTAAAGCTTTTCACCATGACTTCTGCTTCTTTTTCTTCTTCAAGCAGCACTTCCGCCATTCCCTCGGAAAATACTTCTTCATCTCATGAATTGGTGGTCCATCCTTCTGAAATTCCATCCCCAAACATTCCCTCTCCCTTTCCTATTAAATTGTCTGATTTTGCTACTTAGAAACGCCTTTAAAATCCAACTCTCCTCTTCTTCACCTATACCACTATTTACATCTGGTTCTTCACAAAGAGTCTGCGATATTGTTCTCCTTCAAACTTCTCCAAATAAAGGAATCCCTTCGCAGACTTGATTCCTCAAATGGTTCGAACTCGGTTGAGAGAGAAGTTTGGAACCCCTGTCATTATTTCTGATGATGAACCCGACCATGAAATACCTTCAACTGCAGGTTCAATTCGAATTCCTCTCACCAGGACCAGAAAAAGACAAAAGGATGCAAACCTTGAGCAAGCTCTTCAAATGAGCAAGAAGAAAAAAAATCCTCCACTACTCCTTCCTCTCAAAAAGAAATCCTCCTCTTTGAAGGATGTATTTCTTAAAACTGTTCGCAAATCCAAAGTGGTCAAGAAGATCATTCCAAAACCCTCTTTTCTTGAGTCATCAAAATCCCCTTATACTAAAACTACTTCAGAGAACCCTCATACGTCCTCTTCCAAGCTCTCTCTAAAACTCCCTTCAAAAACCTCTTCCAAACCCTCTACCAAACTGTCCCCCAAACCCTCTTCCACATTGTCTTCAAAATACCCTTCTCTATCTACTAAAATCCGATCATCGGAACGAGTATCTCGACCTGATCCTTTCCATAATACTGATTCAAATGATACTAATGATGATGTGTCTGCTGGGATTAACACCTCTGGACTCTCTGATGTTCAACTCTCTCATCTACTCCACTTTCAAAAATGTGTTGTTCTTAGAGGAAGAGTAGTGACTGATTTTGGGAGCTTAGAGATGATCATATTACTTGCAAAATTGGAGGCCCAAGATTGGACATCTTTGTTTCTTCTAAGGGACTTACATAAGAAGTTTGGTAAGCCAAAGGTTGTTGAGTTTTATGCGCGAGGGGTCGCAAATGGTTCGCTTTTCTCTACTACTGTCAGGGGGGTTTCTATTCATATAGTAGTTGAAGACATGGCGAGGATATAGGATATTCCTAGTAGTGTATGGGATCATTATGTTAAATTTGAGTGGCTACCACTGGACAATTTTCCCTCTGCTAGAGATATTTGCAGAAAGTTCCCTGGGCAACCATCTTTTGCTCAACATCGTCGTGTTCAAAAGAAAGAAATGTCTCCTTTCCATCAGCTGTATTTTGATGTTGTGCATAAAATTCTCATTCCAAGAAAGGAGAGAAGGACTGAGGCAAATTATCTTAACCTTACCTTAATGGAGCTTCTTGACACTGAGGTCAAGATTGATTTGCCCAACCTCATGGTCAAGCATATGCAGCGGGTACTCACTAAGGATGACAAGGGACATGCCCTTCCCTATGAATTTTGGTTATCTCAAGTATTTGAGGACTATTCAATCCTTGTTCATGTATGGACCTTTCAGACAACGAAGGATGTCTACCTACCTACTTCTATAAGAAGAGCAGACACCCCTTTTCAAAGGATGTGAAATACTTTGGCAGAGAAGACAGCTGAATTGAAGGCTGCTCAAACTGCTTATGCTCAAGAAAAGGTGCTCTTCGGGACAGAATCACTGAGTTACAAGCCACTCTCGACTCAGAAAGGGCTGCAAATGATGATGCTATTCGACGACTGTCCCAGTTGCTTTTCTCAGTTCCTTCATCCTAAACTCTTTCATGCTTGTCCTTAGTCTTGTTGTTTTCCTTCTCAGGATTAGCTGTTTTTGTTTTTAGTATTGTGTTAGTTGTGTTGTAGAACCATCTTTTGTTATGAATAAACTACTTATTTTCGCATAAATTGGTTATTATCTCCTGCACTTTTTAATGCTTTACAATGTCATGATAAATTTATATTTGATTGTCTTGGTGATTGCCCCAGTGGCAATAGAATATTTGACTATTTTGTTCGGATGTATATCTATTGAATCAGCTTTTCGATGATACAAAAATGGGGAAGAAAAATAAATATGATTGGCAGTGTAATGTTTATAACCCAATGGACTAACCTGTTTCAATCAAGTGATTTTTATCTATAGAATAAAGTCAGCTGAGTGCACAAATGATATTGTGTTTGTCATCATCAAAAAGAAAAAAATTATTTGGTCCTATGAAGTTTTGATGATTGGCAACATGTTGATGAAATAGGTGAGTAAAGCTGTTCCAATGAAGTGTCAAATATACTGCCTTAAGAAGCTGAAATTTTCAAGAGACAAAGGAGCGTGAATTAAGGATTGAATAAGTTGTATCAAACAAACTCAGCAAAATCAACACATAGTTAAAGTACGAGAGTTGGAGTTTGATAGCAATACGTACAAATACAAGAGATTAACTTGAAAAAAGACTCATAAATGGAGTGGACCTCTAAGGCGGGCAAAGGTGTTGCCGCAAAGAGATTGGAAGGAAGAAGAACTCTTTGGAGAGTTGTGTATATATAGAAGTATGACTTCTCAGAGAAAACACACACTTACAAAGAGAGAAAAGAGCACATTACAATTGCGTGAGATTCTTGCAATAATCTGAGTGTGAAGAAGTTGAAAAACTTGTTCTAGTAAAGTGATAAACTAGAATTAGCAATCTTATACTAGGAGTTTGTCATTGAGTTGTAATTGATGTATTCTTAATTCAGTGAGTTATAAACTAGATTAAGAAGATTTTATCTTCAAGTAGAGTTATTAGGAGGACGTCTGGAAATACACTACTGGGCAGGAGTGTAAGCAGTTAGGAATTAGAATTTATAATTTCTTTAGATTACAAGAGTTGTAATCTGCTATTTGTAGAGGCTCTTGTAGTTAGTGAAGTTGGAGAAAATCCTGTAGAGTATAGGTCATAGTTTTTTACCTTTTGAGACGGGTGTTTTCCACGCTAAAATCATTGTCTTATTTACTTACTGCACTTATTCACTCAAGTGAAACACGTTTGACAACCTGTTTCATTCGTAGGCAAACAGTTAAGTTTAAAACAAATTCTTAGATCGTGTAACCTATCAAACACACATTTTATAATTTACTGCCTAGTTGGTTTATAATATTTACCATGAATGTTCAGTGTCGAAAAGTTATTCTCTGGATGCATTCTACTTTTTCACATGTTCAGTGTGTTGCTTGACCATATCTACCTTGTTCTTCAGGTAGTTTAAAGTCAAGTTAGGGAATTCCTTTCTTCAAAGGTATTTCTGAAAGAAATCCAAAGAGTGCACTATTATAATCAATCTCAAATCCACTGATTTGGACACATCCCTAGCAAGCAAGATGGTATGCAGAAATTGCACAAGATAACATTTCAACTTCTTATCTTTGTTGAGCCTACTCCCTCTAATAAGAGACAACAACCTTTCTCCTATAAGCCACTGGCCCTGTTTAACCTTTTTGTAAAAATCTTGACCTTTTATATATACTTTATTCAATTTCTCTTCACAGGGAAAGAATTGACAACCTAAACTCGTAATCAAAGCAAACTCCTTCAAGCCAAAGCAGGCAGACTTTTCATTCACTACAAATCACATACCATGCTTCTTGTACTCATTAACACGACGAAGACGCATATAATGGATCATCTGTCCATTGAATTTTGTTAAAATGTTCTGGCAGCTTTCTAAAATGACCAAAATGGGAAAGCTTGTATCTACTCCTAGATTTTTGATCATCCAACAATTGGTTAAATTCAATAAACAATGTCAACCTACACCTTACTAAAATTTTAGTGGGAAAGCTTCAACTTCATCCAGCCAAGTATTCATACTATTTTTATCAATATTAATATTCGTTGCACATTATAGCAAAAACAAGAAATCATCGTCTTTATTTTCTGAAATAGACTGCTTAGTACCAACCTCAATTTTATCTTCTTCATCAACATTGTTGCAATACCCATCAATCTTATTTGTTATGTCTGAATTAGACTCGTTCTCATCTTCTACAGTTTTTTTTTCTTTTGCTATCTCTTGCATCTTATTCACCTTTGCCTTTTTTTACTAGCAAAACACGCCATTTCCTTCCCTCCTATACTTCTTGCCACTTTGTATGATCTACATAGAAATAATACACTATCTTTGGCCAACCACAATATAAGAACAACAATAATTGAAGGCAAGTTTGGTAATAGACCATAATGAATTTGCACGAATAAAAATAGAAAGAAAAAAAAAGCAAAAACTCCCCATGTCTACTGAGATCAATAAATCTCCACGTATCTAGATAAACAAAAAAGTCAAAATACGCTAAGCATCTATGAAAATAGATAGACATAAACAATTAAAAAAACATTATTGAATCAAGCAAATAACTAGAAATAACCCAAATTTCGATAAGAAAATGAAATAAAATTACAAAAATTTGAAGAAGAAAAAAAATCAGAACTTTATGAATTTCATCAATAGCTAAAAAAACATAAATTGACTCAAAAAATTATATTTATGTGGAGTTAAAAATGCTTGAAATGAGAAAATAACATGCCTGAATCCTGATAACGATGAGTATGAAGAATAAAGCTTGGGGGAGGTGAAGTTGATGTGGTGATTGTAGCCGTCACAACAAATATAAAAGCAGGAATGAGAAAATAATTAAAAAGAGAGAAATAAACTTTATTTAATGAGAATAGATATACACCGAACTGTATATTAATAGACTTAAAATTATACCCCAAACTCTTTAAAATTATAAAATGCACCTCTATCTCACCTTTTTCTCTATTTTCTGAACTCTTAATGCCTAAAAATAAAATTTAAAAAAATTAAATGAACATTCTCTGAATTGAGTTTTCAAAATAATCTGCTTACCAAATCTCCTCGAAAAACTATCATAGAACCATATTCAATTACCAACTCACAAAACCTAAAATTTGCAAAACTATCACAGAACCATATTCAATTACCAATTCACAAAACCTATTAAAATTTGCTTAATCACATGGCTATTAAAGATCAAAATAAGTTGGCGTTTGATGGTACATTATAATTTTTTTTCTATTTTATTTAAAATTTATGTAATCAAATTAAAGATAAAATCATATTTTATTATATTTTTTATAGAAAATATTTAAAACAAAAAAGGGTCATATTCACACCCCTTTTACTTTCCCCACATTATTTTTTTAACAAAATTATCTTTGCCATCCAACTTTGAGCATATATTTTCCCTTGAACCGTTAATTCTCATATCCCACTCTTATTATTCTACACAATGTCTATGTGAAATTTTTTTTCTATCAATTTTAAATTCGGACACAATTTAAATAGGTTGGATTTAAATTATAACCGGATTTCTAATTGGGAGAAAAGGAATTTCCTGTAGGCCTTTTAGGATAATAAGGATGGGGACATGAGAATTAACGGTTTCAAGAGTAAATATGTGCTCAAACTTGGATGATAAGGATAATTTTATTGAAAAAGTGTGACGAGAGGGTAAATATAATTTTTTTTAGAGTACAGGGGCAAGTGTGACTCTTTTCGATATATAAAATAATATTTGATGCTTGAATGTACTTACCTACGACTAAAAAAATGAAAAGTGAATTGGAAAATGGTGAATAGTCTAACTTTAATTATACCCAAAGGAACTTAGGTGAAAACAAAATAGATATCACATACAATATATATAAATTTTATATATGTAATGAGTAATTAGTTTAAAATAGTTAATGAAATAGAATTTGAAGTTGAAATTGAAATTTTGATGATTAAATATTGATTTTAAAATAAAGTGATATTTCAAAAAAAAAATTACTTTTTTTGTTTTAATTTGTTTGTCTGGTATTAACTTGATACATAATTTAAATTTAAAAAAAAATTGAATTTTGTGATATTAAGCTAAAAAAATAGAGAATATATTAAAATATTTTTATTTTATAATCCTTTACATGTTACGTCGAAAGATAAAATTAAAAATTATCTAAAAAAGAGAAACATATATTCTTTTAAAAATAAAATAAATAAATTCTCTTATTATATAAGAGGGAGTTAGCAGGCACATCTCCGTAAACGTGCTTGCTTATCCCGAGAATAGTATTTTGGTCATTTTCTATAATTTTTTTATGTATTTTTAAAAGTAAAAAAATATGGGGCATTACTTAGTCATTTCGCACATTTTAAAATGTTGTAATTTTTAAAATTTGTGGACATTACTTATTTTTTTACTATCTAATAAATAAGAGTGAATAGCAGGCACGTCTCCGTCAACGTGCTTGCTTATTCCGAAGTATTTTGGTCATTTCGTGTATTTTTTAGTATATTTTTAAAGATAAAAAATATTTTAAAATATGGGGCATTACTTAGTAATTTCACACATTTTAAAATGTAGTAATTTTTAAAATTTGTGGACATTACTTATTTTTTTACTATACAATAAATAAGAGTGAATAACAGTCACATCTCCGCCAACGTGTCTGCTTATCACAGTAACAATATTGATCATTTTGTGTATTTTTTGATGTGTTCTTTAAAAGTAAAAAAAATTATTTAAAAATATGGGGCATTACTTAGTAATTTTATACATTTTAAAATATAGTAATTTTTAAAATTTGTGGACATTATTTATTTTTTTACTATCTAATAAAGGTGAAAGCAGGCACGTCTTCGTCGACGTGCACCCTTATCACCGTGAGAGTATTTTGGCCATTTCATGTATTTTTTGGTGTGTTCTCCAATGATTAAAAAAAATTAAAAAATACGGGGCATTATTTAGTAATTTCACACATTTTAAAACATAGTAATTTTCTAAATTTGTAGGAAGTACTTATTTTTTTTCTTGTACATTGATCATGTGGGATATTGTATTTATAATTAAAATGTTTGTAATGTTCAAGAATAATAACTATTACGGTTAGATTGAGCAAAAATAAGTACTTTTATTTTGAACTTCAAAAATAACAAAACAATTTCAAATAATTATTTTTAATTTATCCACTATATAATATATAATATAATGTTATTTATATTAAACTCGAAAGAAGCCCGAATTATCCTAACTACTAAATAAATTAATTAAAACGTAGACAGTAATTTTTATGAGTAAACAGGACCTAAAAAAGAAAAGGTTATAGCAAGACAATGCATGTATTGAGAAGGTACAACCAGAAGGTGACACAGAATGAAAGTCCAGGTAAGTCCCACGTCTTCAGAAAGTTTGAATAAGATATGAATGGAATAAAGCAAAAGTAGCAGAATTGTTTTGTCCAAAAGGAACAAAGATACAAACACTACACCATCAAGTGCAACTATCTTAAAGCACAAAGTCAGTTTGTCATGTAGCTATGTAATATTGTAATTAACTATAAAGAAGAAATGCAAAGGAAAACAATTAAGAGTGGCTTTTAAATATAAATGTTTAAAATGGTTATGTGTTTGAATAAAAATTTTGAAATTAATAAAAAGTTATTGATATGTTTGGTACATAACTGCGGTTAAACACTTTTTTTGGTCAAAATGACTGAAATACATTTAAAGCCGTTAACATTATAAATTACTATGATATGTTTATTTTTAAAATAATCAAAAATTAAATTAATTTATTTTTTAAATTTATTTTTAATATAAATTAACTAGTTAAGTTATTTTTAATTTTTAAAATCTATAATTTGAATAAAATTAGGCAAATCTCCCGTTTACTTTTTACTAGGAGTATAGTTCTATTTCTTATTTGTAAAATTGAATATAATAATTTAAATGAATTAATATCTTGACTTTTTTCTCTTTTTTTTCTTTTCAAATTTTTAATTTTTTTTTCTAATATGCACAAAAAATAAAAATTTGTCAAAGATTTGAGTGTCTTTTCTTTGATTAATATTCAGCCTCATTAGAATAAATATTTTTTATTTTTTGACTAGCAAACTTTGCAATTTAAAGTATAATCATCATCACTAAAAACAAGTTAACAATTGATTTTACGTTTTCATTTTTAAACTATGAACAAGTGATGTTATAAATAGAGTTCGATATCAAATGAGCAAGAAAATATTTAAAAATTTAAGAAAGCCATAAATATAGTGATAATACGGCCTGAAGCACTTCACTAAAATGCAAAAAGTGAAAAATATTCATTCAGTACAGGTATCAAGCATTACAAATATTGGAATTAGAAAAAAGATTATGGGGATAAAAGGGTGAATAACTTGGTCAAACTCAAATAGCTTATAAGCCAAAAAAATAAAATATTGGTATTACCAACTTTTGACTTTTGACTTTTGAATTTTAAATTTTTTTAAGCACTTTTTGATATTACAAAATACTACAAAAAAAATTTTAAAAATGCTTAAAACAAACCAACTTTTAAGCCAAACCAAACACCCTCTAAATCTGCTTTCATATTTATTGTTGGATAACACCAACATCCTGTCTATGACAAGGCTCATCAGGGGGCGGGGGACCTGGATCGTAGTCATGAATCGAACATGGCACTTGCTTGGTAGGTTTAGCTAAGAAATAAAGTTGCACTCTTGCTATCAGCTATAGCTTTTGGCATGATGGTAAGATTGATCCTAACAAGTGGTATCAGAGCCAAGGTCATAAGGTTCAATTCCCAAGATCAACATGCTGCAGGAGGCAGGTGCACACACACACACACAAAAATAGTACTCAATATTATAAACATCCGTTTTCTTTTTGAAAAATTGATTAAATTTTCGCTTAAAATTTGGTGTATAAAAATGGTATAAAATACGTATATCTCGCGTAAAATTATGTGTATGAAAATTATATAAAATCAGTATAAAATGTGTATATCTCGCTCAAGGCTTAAAAAATCGCTCAAATTTGGTACCAAATGTGTATCTAATAATATAAAATTTGTATAAAAATTCATATTACATTTTTAAAAATTTAAACACATCTACAAAAATCATTATATACAATGTTTATACAAATTTAGTATTACCACAGCAGCATAAACTTAAATTCATACAACTTTAATATAATTTTTTCAAAACTATATTAAATCATCTTAAATTTGAGATATAAACTCCCCCAAGGTGTTCTCTAATTTTAGAAGCACGCCTATTTCGAAATTATTTTAATTTTTCAATTTCAAATTTCACCTTTGAAACTTCAAGCTTCATCCATTGTAGAATTCGAGATTAAATTTGAAATTTTATTCAAAATTACTTCAAATATATTCAAAATAATCCTAAATTTGAGATTTACACTCCCTAAGATGTTTTTAAAATTTTGAACCACACTCAATCTGAAATTATTTTAATTTTTCAAAATTAAATTTCAACTTTAAAGCTTCAAAAAATTCATTAATAGTGGAATTCGAGATTTTAATCTATAAAAAGAAATTGGTAAATTGGAGAAATAAATAAGAAGGGGGAGGAGGAGGGAAAGGGAAAATAATTTTTCTTTCTTTAGAAAAAAATCATCATTGATGGAATTCGAGATTTTAATTTTCAAAAAAAATTTAATAAATTAAAAAAAAAAAGAAATAAAGGAGGAAGAAAAAAAGAAAAAAGAGGAGGAGGAGGATGTTATTATATAGCTGCAACAGTATCTTGCACAATAATTGTTTGAAAGTGAACGTGCTCATCTTTCTTCTTCCACTGACAATTTCACAGCTCCACTATTTAATCAACGGTGTCTATTATATTTTAAAATAAATTATTGCTATACTTTGTAAATACATAAATTATATACCAAAATTCCTTTAAAAGAAATATAAGTTATTGGTTGGGCTGGGTTAGCTTTTCTGCGGAGATATTATTGTAGGGGCCCATTATTGTTGAGGCCCAGGCTGAAGGTTGAAAGACGGATATGGGCCTTATTTGGGAGGATGAAAAAGGAAATTACCCACTGCTAATATTATATATCCGGCGAGTTAATCGTCAAAAACACCCTTAAAATATTTCAATTTTTTTGAGTTTCGTAACTAAATTATGAAGTGTACGAATTTCTTATCTGAGTCATCACTAACTATTTAACAAAATGCATGTCAACTATCAATTTTTCTATTTTCCTGTATGAGATATCACCATCATTCAAGTAGGAAAAAAGAACAATTGATAGATAAGATGTATTTTGATAAATAGTTGATGTAGTTTAGATAAAAAAAACTTACACACATAATAGTTTAGGTATGAAACTCAAAAAATCAAAATACTTTAAATGCGTTTTTGACTCTTCACTCTCGTATTTGGCTGCCACTAAAACATAAAATTGTCACTGCTGCCCCTTAATTTCTTCCGTTGAATGCCCAGATTCCTCTTTTAATAATCCAATGCTTTGAGCTTCATCCTTCGGTTGGAGCAGTATTTCCGGCAGATTTTCGCCCCTAAAATGAAGAGTATAAAACGTTAAATTAAATAATTAAAAAATTAAAATAAAATAAAACTCCTAAAATATGCATTCCAGATAGTGAAAAAATTGACGCCATGTAAAGAAAATTTTCTGATGTAAAGCTATTTGTAAGGATTTGACGACTGCAGAGAAGAAATCTTACGATATATGATATTTTGTGTTCATAAAAATAATGTAACAACTCTTAATGGGTATCCACCATTAAGTGAATAATAATATGACCGGTTAGGGCTCACTCGGTTCGAACAAGTTACGTCGAGGTTAATTATATTGATATTTGCTTTTTTGGAACAGTTAAAATTTCATTATCACAGTTCTTCGTTATAAAGGTCTGATTTTCTCCAGAATCAATTTTTTATATTATATTTTACTTCTCAGTAACAACATTCAACCTATAAAGCAGTGATATTCAGTATAGTATTGCACTCTTTGTAAAATAACCCCCATCTATAATAGTCATACTCAAATATAGTGTAATGATATTTTGTAAGAAATATATTATGTATAAAAATAAATATTAAAATATTTATGATAATTATCATTAATTACATGTACATAGTAAATTTTAAGGACGAATATCTAAAAGAAAAAAGTTACATTAGTGTCCACCAATTATGATTGTAATTTCATGAGCAAAGACTACATGTATTTACTTTCTTTTACATTCATATGTTTTTTTTTATTTTTTGGTTAAATTGATTAACAAATATATTCATTCTTCTTGGTAAACAAAATCATTGAACTAGATTCTTGTGTACTTTTGTTTATAACAGCCAAATGAAATCTAAATGTCAAATGTCAGTATACATATATAACAAAATCTCACAATAGCAACCATGAGATGTTCAGAAAAATGCTCCCACTATAACAAGGTTCTATTTGCAGAACTTCCAAGAAAAAATTGTTTGCTTACAAAAATATCATCCACCTCATTTAAATTCATAGAAAAAGAGATTAAAGAACCTGGGTGTATTTTTGTTATTTTCATTATTTTATTTGGGAATAACTAGTTGCAATATAATTAATATTTCATCCTCTAACATGAATAACTTCTTTCGATACTAATTACTAATCCTGATATAACTTATTTCAAAATTAATAATTAAATAAAAAATAAAATAATAATAAATTTTTATTTCAAAACTATCTATATTTATACAAAATACCAAACGATCTCTTAAAATATATATCAGATTAAAAAGCAAAGAGCCTAAATGACATCACATTCTCTGTGTATATCGTTCGACGTTCAATAACAAGACTATCCATGCGAGGTGCTCAAATTTAAATTCGATTGCAACTTTCTCCGAAAGTGGACAAACCTTCCTGAGCGGAATTACAAGCTTGTTTATCGATTCGACAGAATTCAGTTATTTTGATTTAAATTTTTATTTGATATAGAAAAAAAATATTATTTAAAATTTAGTAAGTTATTTTAAAATTTTTGAACTTCTAAACTTAAAATTTTAATTTCGCCTCTGAAAATCACGGACATAATTTAGCATGCACTTAAAATAGCTAACACTCAGACTAGCTAGAAGTGATGCTACTGCAGCTTAAATGAAAATTATTATTCCCTTGTTCACTTTTATTTATCATATTTCGCTATTCGAGAGTTAAACTACATAAGTTTTAATTGATATTTAAAGACATATTTTTTCATAATGTCAGTATATTTTTCGTTAACTTTTTAAATATTTTAAATTTAAATTTAATTTTAAATATTAATCAAATTAAATTTAATAAAATAAAATGTGACATATAAAAACGAATCGAGAGACTAGTATATAACCAGACGAATTAAATATTGATTGGAGGGAAAAAGATTAAAGAATTTAACTGGCTGTTGGAGTATCTCGATTTCCAATACTTCTCAATCTCATCAGCACTTCTTCCTGGGATTCTTCCAGCAATTAATGACCATCTAATTATAAATTAAAGCACCATTATTACGATTTTTAATTAACTTCAAATTAATGCACAAAATTCAAGAACTTTAAAAAACGCAGGGTACCTCTCTCCGACCAAGTTGAACATCTTAGCAATGAGCATTTCCTCATCTTCTGAAAATTCAAGTTTAGAGGTTTCTTCCATGGTGGTTTCTAACGCTACCACTCGGGTCGGATCTACAATATAATATATGAATTAAATAAGTACTTTTGTTTAGATTTTGTATATATATGATTAAAAAACTAATTAAATATTTATGAATATTTTAATGTGAATTTCGTACTTTCTCTATTCATTTTTATTTGTCTAGTATTGACTTGACACACCTCATCTTAATGAGCAATAAACAGAATACAATTTTACTATATCATTTTTTGAATATAATAGATTTAATACTTTGAAAAATGATTATAGTTAATAATAAGAGTAATTAAAAATTTAGTGATAAATTATGTCTTGATTTTTTTAAAGCGGATAAGTAAAAAAGGAAATTTATTTTTAATATAAATTGGCAAATAAAAGTGAACGAAAGGAATATAATATATTAATTTAATGTATAAAAACACATAAACTTCAAATTCTGACTTCACTACTCTGACATGTCATGCAAAAAGAACATGTATTTTGGAAGTAGCCAAAAGGTAAAATATCTGTAACTTGTAGCATTATTAGAGTATGGTCAGATGCACAGAATTATATCATAAAGTTATCTAAATTCCTTAAGAATAAATTGACAAGCAGATAGAAAATAATTACTAAGAGTTTTTGCTATATATAACAACAATTATGGATAGTGTTAATTACCAGATGAGACCACCGAGGCATTATCTGACGTGCTTGATCGATCCCAATCTGCCATTATGATAAGCTAAAAAAATTTAATTAAATGAAAGTGGAAATGCAGGAGCTAAAAGAAGAGTAGGAAGAAGCAAATTATATATGCAGAACAAGTTAAACTTGAATATGTATATATAAATAGAAGTGTTAATAAAAAAAAAAAAAGAAGGGGGGCCTCGTGGGTGGCTCTGATTTTGCAAGAGAGTGGAGGAGTTCAGTGAATAAAAAAAGAAAAGACAAACATAAGAAGAATGGTAGTTGACCGAGAGAGAAGTGTGTGGTGGTCCAATAAAATTGGGGTAGGTAGGTAGTTACACAAATTCGAAGGGTTAGTTGGAAGTCCATCGTGAAGATTTTCACCAAACAAAAAAAATGTGTTAATACTACTTTCAATGTTAGATTAGAATTAATTTTATTCGGGATAAGGTAGGAGTTGAAGGATAAGACGAGAGAAGTAAGGTTGCAAGGGTTTTGACACTATGTGAAGAGGAGATACATAGATGTCTTAGTAAAGAGATGTGAGGGGTTGATTGGTTGGTTATAATTGATCTGAGCAGGGATAGAGGTAGGCCGAAAAAATATTAGAGAGAAGTGATTACATAGGAAAGTGCACACCTTTAGCTAGCTTAGTACTAAAGATATGATCTTAGATAGGAGGATTTAGAGGTAGATCATTAGGATAGAAGGTAAATAGGTAGTCGAACTATATTGAGTATATTATTATTATTATTTACCAATATTTTAAAATATTATGAGAAAAATTATAATTTGTAATATTTTTCGGATACCACAATAGTTTAAAAGATTAGCAAATATAGCTATACTTTGAGTGTCTTGATTTGTGCATAAGCTTCTGACTTGGTATGAAACCTAAAATATTTCTGACTTAGGTAAACTCGTCGGAAGCAAAGAAAAAATTTTGTAAAATATTTTTGGATTGTATTTAAGAATATTTTTGTATAGTGATTTTTGTAGTTATACTTAGGTTTTATTTGAAATTTTTTTAGGTTATATCTAGAAATTGAGTGAATTTCGAAATTGCAGCTAGGTTGTATCTAGAGTTTTTCTAGTTTGTATCTAAGACCGAGATCTAAAACTATGATATTGATTGGGTTGATTTCCGGTGATGATACAAGTGTATGTAATAAAATAAAGACGAAAGGGTTAAAAATATCCCTCTACTTTAGTATATTAGATAACTTTGCCCCTGGTTATACCGTAGGGCCAAATATACCTCGCCGTTAACAAAGTAAATAAAATTACCCCTCAATTGGATGGAATCCCCAAAATTGACTTAAAATACCCAATTTCAATTAAATTACCCATTTTTCCTTTAAATTCAAATCCCCCCACCCCCCCACCCCACTAAATAAACTCATTAGAATTTAATTATTCAAAGCAAAACAAGTTCTCAAAAATTATTCAAAGAAAAAGTCTTAAAAATAAAAGGAGTTAGATCATACAGTTATTTCTCCTCCGAAAATATTGAAACAAACAAAATAGCAACCAAATATTTACCAAATCAGACTTCATCGTTCTTAATATGAAGAGATTTGGTAAATATTTGATTTCTATTTTGTTTGTTCCAATATTTTTGGAGGAGAAATAATTGTATGATCGAACTCCTTTTATTTCTAAGGTTTTTCTTTGAATAATTTGAGAACTTATTTTGTTTTGAATAATTAAATCCTAATGAGTTTATTTATATTAGTGGGACGGGTTTGGATTTAAAGGAAAAACGGCTAATCTAATTGAAATTGGGTATTTTAAGTCAATTTGGGGGATTCCATCCAATTAAGGGGCAATTTTGTTTACTTTGTTAACGGTGGGAGTATATTTGGCTTTATAGTATAACCAGAGGCAAAGTTAACTAATATACTAAAGTAGAAGGGTATTTTTGACCCTTTTCCCCAAAATAAATGGTACGTGCATGTATCAAACCACTTGCCCTAAAATCCATGTATATCCAACAAAATTGAGAAAGTATTGATACAACAATGTTGAGTTAATAGATACATTAAAATTTAGAGAGCAGATAGAGTTTATTTGAGCAACCGATGTAGTGAAATTGAGGAATGATACAACGAAATTGAGCGATAGATACAACGAATTTGATCAAACAGATACAACATAAAAACAATTGCTCATAATCGTAATTAGACGAACTATAGTTACTAATAGTAATTATGATTCAAACTATAACTATTTTTTTAAAAAAACTTATTTTAAATATATATTATATTTTTAAAATATTATATTAATTTATTTTAATTTAATTTAAAAGATTAATCGAATTAATAGCCTGTTTGGCCAATCTTCTCAAATCAACTTATTTTAAGAAGTGCTTATCAAAAAAGTACTTTTGGTGAGAAGCAGTTTGTGTTTGGCTAATAAATTTAAAAAGTACTTTTGAGTAGCAATTAGTGTTTGACCAAACTTTTGACAACTGCTTCTAAGTGTATTTTTCAGAAAAGTATTTTTCAAATAAGTGCTTTTGAGGAGAAGTGCTACTTTTTTAGCTTCTGAAAAGCAGTTTTTGCTACTCTTCAAAAGCACTTATTTTCTTCCAGAAGCTTGGTCAAACATCTCATTTTTTTAAAATAAGCATTTTTTAGAAAAATAAGCATTTCTGACCTACCAAAAATTTGATCAAACGGACTATAACCTTTGAGAAGCAAAATATGAAAATCAATATTAGATGGAAGGAAGATGAACATATGCCCCTTTTCTTATTGGATTTCGTCTCGACTTTACAAGCATTTCATTTATTAGTGTATAATTCTCGTTGTGAACCTTTAAATCGTACTCCCACCGTCCATTTTCTTTTCATGTTTTTTTTTTCATAATTTTAAAAAAATAATTAACTAAAAAAAATTCAATTAAAATATTTTTATTTATTTTATAATCTTAATTTAATACTTTTCTTTTATTATATTTATTAAATAAAAATAAAAATAATTATATATAATTAATTATATTTTTAAATTTAAAATAATAATTATTTTAAATCAATTACTTTTTATAAACAAGATGAAAAAAACTAGATCGAAAAGAGTAAATAGACAAGCTCATTATTCCTTAACTATATTTCCTTCCTCATTAAAATTGTCTATCAACCAACCATAGTTAGTTGGAACACTTTTACTTAAATGGACAAGATGGCTTTAACAAAGTTATATATTTCTCTTGTTTTTATGTTGTTAGGACTCGTTTGATACGTGAATTAAATTATTTTGAGATTATAATTTTAAGATTATAAATTTTAAATTAATTTATCCAACTTGACTACTTGAAAGTTGAGAGATGACAAATTGTATGAGATAAGATGGAATATTTCAGAATTAAATATGGGATTAGATTTATATTGTGTTTGATTAATTGCATAAATTTATTTGGAATAAATTTATATTGTCAATCAAATATAATATAAATCTAATTTCAAACTTATTGTGAAATATTCTATCTTATCCCATGTATAAAACGATCACTTCCTCTATTAATACAATCCTTGCGTAATCTATAGGAGTATTTATTTTAGAGAAATTTACCTACCACAACTACTTAACATTTTAAATTATTAAACATAATAATATTTTTCCTTCCATTCTTCTTCTCCTCCTCCTCCTTTTTTATTTCTTCCTTCTTCATTATTTCTTCTTTTTTATTTCTCAAATTTACTAATTTTTTCTTTAAAAATTAAAATTTTTGAATTTCATCATTGCTGAATTTAAATATATATATATATATATATATATATATTCCTCTCCTCCTCCTCTTTTATTTCTTCAATGTACCAATTTTTTCTTTGTAAATTAAAATTTTAAATTTCACCATTGATGAATTTTTGAATCTTCAGAGTTGAAATTTGATTTTTAAAAATTAAAATAATTTCATATTGAGTATGGTTTCAAAAATTTGAAAATATTTTAGTGAGTTTGTATCTCGAACTAGGATGATTTGATGTGGTTTTGAATAAAATTTCAGATTCAATCTCGAATTTCACCATGAATAAAGCTTGAAGCTTCAAATTTGAAACTTCGGTTTGAAAAACTAAAATAATTTCGAAATGAATGTGGTTCAAAAAATTAGAGAACACCTTGGGGAGCTTATATCTCAAATTTAGGATGATTTAATGTAGATTTTGATGTGGTTTTGAATAAAGTTATATTAAAGTTGTATGAATTTAAGTCTATATTGTTATGATCATATCAAATTTGTATAAAAATTGTATAAAATGTTTGTTGTAGATGTATTAAAATTTTAAAATATAATATGAATTTTTATACAAATTTTATATTATTAGATACACATTTTATATCGAATTTGCGCAATTTTTTTAAACTTTGAGTGAGATATACACATTTTATATTAATTTTATATAGCTTTCATACGCAAAATTTTGAGAGAGATATATACATTTTATACCTTTTTTATACATGAAATTTTAAGCAAAAATTTAAACATTTTTTTTTAAAATTGGTGTTATATTTTATAAATTGAATAATCTTAATATATTTTATAGTACTAAATACTATTTATGTATATATATGAAATTCGTCCTATATTTTACAATCAAACCTTTTTAGATCAACTCTATCAATTCTTATATACAATCTTCTTTATTATGACCAAGTATGGTAAACATTCAAAATCTTTAAAAATTAAAAGCTACTACTTGAAGCATCTTGTATAGTCTTCTCAATTAGCTGGTAGTACCTTATTACTCTATAAGTCATTCTTTTAACTTTTTGTAATTACTATCTAAATGACAAATATGACATGATTTTCCCAAATTACTTTTTTTTCTTAATTAAACTGTAGCAACTTTCTGATCTTAAACGACATATTAAAAAAAATTATTGACTAATAAAGAAAGCGCCACTTTATATAAGAGGTCTTGTAGCTATTGTATTTTCTTTTCTTTTTGATAATCATGATATTCGGGTTAGTTTTCGTACATCTCAACTAATTCTATGAGATGTCTATCACCTTTCACCAGCAACAGATACCGGATAACTCCGTATTGATCAATAAAGAAACTTACCAACAGATTATTCATCACTTCAGTAACTAAATGTACAAAAGAAAAAATTAAAAAAAGGGAGATTCCAGAAGAAATTCTACAAAAATTAAATAAAGAAAATAAACACAAGTTTTAACACATAATGCATTGAATTCCTGGTCTAATTTCATCAGCTTTTCAATCTTGGCCTTATTCTTAACATAGTCCTTTAAAAAATGGAAAATTTTAAAATTTGCACGCAAAATTAAATTAACTTGAGTTCATCATTTTTTTTTCTTAATGAGAAATTTTTATAATCATATATTCAAAATTTTTATAACCGGCCATATAAATGTAATAACAGATCGATTTAAGGTTATTTTTCTTAAATTTTATGCTCAATCAACAAAACTATATAATATAAATTGAAATAGAAGAAATCCACAAATTCCTAAATAGAAAACCGAGACATGTAAATAGTAGATAACATAATATAAGTTGTTGTCTCAACGTCCTTCCCTACTAACAGACCCTTTAAAAACATAAACAAAATCCCCATTTTCAACACCATGCCAACGAAGACTAAAATTATCCCTCATAATCCTTTGTTTGTGAATGAAAATATATTCATCCATAGGCAGAATTTTTCGATCCAACAATAGTTGTCTCAAATCACTAACAGTCCCCAAATCACTCATTTCCACTGGAATTTTTGCTGAATTAAGCATACTAGATGAAGTTTGCACCACTAGGTTAAGTCCTCTTGAAGGTGGATCAGTAACCATACGTGACATAGTCTTTAAAAAAACAATAATTTCTGAAAATTCTTCAACCCCATATTCGATTAAACGCCGATCTTCATCTTCGTTTAATTCGTATCCAGAAAAGTAAAGAGACATTCTCCTTATGGGGGTTCCGTCGATGATGTGGATTTTTTCTTTTAGGCTTCGGACAGTTTCGGTACTGTCGATGTCTATGTTTAATTTTCTTGCTGACATTTTGACAATAATTTGGAATTTTGTAATATTTTGGATGGTTAATTGGATTTTTGTACCTTGTGAAATTATTGGATAATCTTGAATGTTGAGTCCATCCAACAATTCGAACCCCAAAACTGAGAGAGTTTGTGAAGACACTGGTACTCCAAGGAAGTTTTGTATTTTTTGTTTTGTTTGGAGAATTGGTTCTTGAGGGTTTATTTCCATGGAAAATTCATAAACATCCATAACAATGGTGATGTTCATTATATCAAAAAAGAAGAAAAGATAGATTGTTTAGAAAAATAGCTAGAGAAGGCAAACTACTATGAAATAATTATGAAATTGGATGAATATAAAACAAATAAAGATCATGTAGGAAGAATGATATATAATTATATTTTGAAATTATATACATGCAAATTTTAATTCACCAACATGCTAGGTGAATGTTCACAAACATTTCCTGACTAGTCAAATTGCAACAAGTCAGGTTAGAGACCACTATTTAGAGAAGTTTTCAAAGTTAATTTATCATTAATTAATTTTTTACTTATTTTCTTGAATTTGATATGCAAGTTAAGTAAAAATTGTTATTTTAAAAATATTTATATATATCTAAGAAAAACTATGAAAATAAATTGGGGATCAAAATAAAGTAGGGTGATGAGTGTTGTGTGTAGGAAAGGGGGAGGACCGGGGGTGTTGGGGGGTGGGGGGGGGGGGGGATGAGGAGGTGGAGACAATGCAACCCCTCTATTTTTATTAGGGAAATTATTTTTTCTTATTTTCAAGAGCTTATTTTTCTAAAGAAAATATTTTTCAAAATTTTTGACCAACCGAACATTTCGCAGAAATTTTCACTAGTTATTCCTTTTTTGAATATTTATTAAGTAAATGACTCTCTTTTTATTTCTCTTATAGTTAAAGCTTTTAGACCACGGTCTAAAATTCTATAAGTTATTTCAACTATTTGAGAACAGTCTGATATTTTTTCTATAAGATTGAAACTATGTGAGCAAACATTAAATCCGAAATCTAACGTTATATCTAAAAATCTCTATATATATAAAGAGAGATATAGATAAGATGATGTGGCAATTCTTTATGGCTTAGAAAAATATTTATCTATTTTCTTCTTTTTTTGATATTTTTGCTATTTTTTTCATATATGTGTCATGTTAAAACACTTAAAAGTCACTCTTTTAATTCTCTTAACTATATTAAATCTACTACATTAAGGAATATATATATATATATATATATATATATATATATATATATATATATATATATAACTAAAGTCCATAATTTCTTTCTTTTCTTTCAGTTCTTTTGATTTTTTATTTTATTTTCTAATAAAAAACTTTATTTTTACAGTTAAACGCTTCATTGAATATTTTTTTCCTAAAATATTATAAATAAATAAATTGACATCATATAACCTAATATGAAAAATGCCGACCAATTAAAAAACGATCGTGGCTAGCAATATATAATCTTAGAAGAGGTGATGTGGCATACCTCTAAAGTCAAGAATGACATTTATTTTATTTTTCTGAATTTTATGACCTTTTTCTTATTTTCTTTTTATTTATATGATTTAGAAAATTTAATAATTATTTATAAATTATATTCTCTTAATTATGTATCTCATTTATTTATTAAACTAAAACCCACAATTTTTTTATTTCAATTTTTTATTTTATTTTCTTATCAAAAACTCTATTTTTACAGTTAGACGCTTCAATTGAGTATTTTTTCTAAAATACATAAATAAATAAATTCGACATCTCATAACCATATGAAAAACGTCGACCAGTTTAGAAAAAGATCGTAGCTAGCAATCGAATTTTTGTGTGATGTGAGTGTGTGTGTGTATTGTGGGAGGGGGGGGGGGGGGGCACTTAGAAGAGGTGATGTGGCATGCCTCTAAAGTCAAGAATGACATTTATTTATTTTTCTCAATTTTATGATATTTTTCTTATTTTCTTTTTATTTATATGATTTAAAAAATTTAAAAATTATTTATTAATTACATACTCTTAATTATGTATCTCTTTTTTTAGTTAAAAAGTCGTTGTCATTAATTTAGTTATTTAATAACTATGTGTTATGTGATACTCAGTTTCAAAATAAGTAGTGTTTTTAGCTCATGCACACCTCTTAAGAAAACTACTTATTTCTAGAAAGAAAATTGTGTTTTTACCCATTTACCCCTAATAAATATTTTGAAAAAGATATAACTCTTTAATATTTTCTTAATTATGTAAAAATCTCTCCTCTTAAATAAGGGTAAAATTGGAAGAACTTTATTAATGTCTTCTTGATTATGTAAAATACCATTTATTTTGAAATAAAATCAAAAAGCTAAAACACCACTTATTTTGAAATGGAGGGAGTATCTTTTTATGACCATTAATTATATATATATATATATATATATATATATATAATTATAATTTTTTTTTATAATTTTTTCTTTATCTCCAATTTAATATAATGGGGTAAAAAAGAAAAGAAAATGAACCAGTTTGCTTAACCTAACGAAGTCGAAATAGCCAATAAAGATAGTAAATAACAATTTATTTTCTTAAACAGAGTTCATATAACTATTGATCTTAAATTTATTCATTTGCATTTATCTTTTCTCTTTTTTATTTATTTTTTTCTCCATTATTTGCTTTAAAATTATTACCTTCATAACTCATACATAATATTACCTATTTAATTAATTCTCATTCTTATTAATATTTATAACTTTCATGCTTTTAATATTCATAACCCCTAAAAATTTAATTTAAATAGCTAGAGATGGCAAACTACTATGAAATAATTATGAAATTGGATGAAATATAAAATAAATAAAGATCATGTAGGAAGAATGATATATAATTATATTTTGCAATTATATATATACATGCAAATTTAATTTACCAAAATGGTAGGTGAATGTACCCTTAACATGAATGTTCACAAACATTTCCTGACTAGTCAAATTGCAACAAGTCATGTTAGAGACAAACCACTATTTGATGCTTCTTGGGGTTTCTTTGGCGATCGTGAAATCACTGGATGAATTGCTTTGCATTGGATATGCAAAATAAGTAAAAACTATTAAGAGGGTGTTTGGTTTAGCTTATAAGTTGATCAAATCAACTTATAAACACTTTTTAACTTTTTGTAGTGTTTGGTTTTACCAAAAAGTATTTTAAAAAGTTGAAAAGTGCTTTAAAAAAATCAAAAGCCAAAAGTTGGTAGATACCAACTTCTTATTTATTGGCTTATAAGTCATTTAAGTTTGGCCAAACTATTTACTTTTTTTATCCCATAATATTTTCTTAATTTTAATTATACTCTCTCAAATCTTTGACAAAATTTTATTTTTTTGTGCATATTAGAAAAAATAATTAAAAATTTTAAAAAAAATTGAGGCAGTATTAATTCATTTAAATTATTATATTCGAGTTTACAAATAAAAAATTGAACTTTACTTCTAATAAAAAGTAAAGGGGAGATTTACTTAATTTTATTTAAATTATATATTTAAAAATTAAAAATAACTTAAATTATTATTTTATATTAAAAATAAAAAATATAAATTAATTTAAACTTTAATTATTTTAGAAATATAAATATCATAGTAATTCGTTTTTTATAGTGTTAACAGCTTTAAGGGCATTTCAGTCATTTGACCCAAAATAACTGCTTAACAACATTTATGTACCAAACACATCAATAACTTTTTTTCAGTTTCAGTACATTTATCCAAACACATAACTACTTATTCATAAAATAAGTTTCAGCACTTAAAAAGTGCTTTAAACACTTATACTTAAAAGCCACTTTTTTTTCCAGCTAAACCAAACGGACTCTAAGTTAAAAATATTTATAAATATCTAAGAAAAACTATGAGAATGGACTGGGGATCGAAATAGGGTGATGAGTGTTGTGGGTGGGGAAGGAGGAGTGCCAGGGGGTGTGGGGATGGGAGTGGGGTGGGGTGAGGAGGAGGAGATAATGCTATACCACTTTTCTTTTTCTATTTTTATTAGAAAAATTATTTTTTTTATTTTCAGAAACTTGTTTTTCTAAATAAAATATTTTTTAAAATTTTGACCAACTGAACATTTTGCAGAAAGTTTCACTAGTTATTCTTTTTTTAAATGTTTATTAAGTAAATGACTCTCTTTTTATTTCTCTTATAATTTATGGAAACTTTTAGACCACCATCTAAAGTTTTATAAATTATTACAACTGTTTGAAAACAGTCTGATATTTTTTCTATAAGATTAAAATTATGTGAGCAAATATTAAATCTGAATCTACGGGTAAAAATAACTTTGTAAGAGCTACATTCATACAAATTTAAAAAAGTTGGGACCAAAATTAAATGGGATTCTCAGAAAGGGACATTTGCGTAAATGAGTCCCACTTACTCGAGCAAATCAAATGGACTTTCAAGTCCCACTTAGAAGTGAAGGAAAATCCTCAAAGCCCTTGCAAAGGATTAGATCAAACTTTGGGGGGTTCAGTTAACTAGAGAAAAGAATAAAGGAGAACAAGTAAAAAATATAAAGTTGAGAAATATTTCTCTTAAACTAGTTAGGATGATTCGGGCGTTGCCTGGGCCTATAAGTGCCACAATATTCTTATGAGAGATAAAAAAAATTAAATAATATTCTTTCCGTTTCAATTCGTTTGATTGATTTTGACTTGATACGAAATTTTAAAAAGTAAAGAAGACCTTATAATTTTGTGATCTTAAACTAAAGTTATATCGAGTGTACCAAAATGCTCTTTAGTCTTGTGGCTTAAATATATCATATGAAAAATCGAAATTAAATAGCCTCACTATGTCTTAAAATTACTAAGTAATGCCACATATTATTTTTAAAATATTTAAAGAACACACCAAAAAATGCACTAAATGATCAAAATATTATTACGGTGATAAGCAGACACGTTGATAGAGATAGCACAAATTTTGAAAATTACTATATTTTACATTTAAAATATGTGAAACTATTAAGTAATGCCTTACATTTTTTTAGATAATACCAAAAAAGGTAATGCCCACGAATTTCAAAAATTACTATATTTTAAAATATGTGAAATTATTAAGTAATGCTCTAAATTTTTAAATAATTTTTTAATTTTGAAACACATATCTAAAAATACACGAAATAATCAAAATATTATTATTATGATAATGAAGAGGTACCCGCTTGTGGTGAAATGTCAAAGAAGTAACTGGCAGCCCAAGCAAGCATATTGACGGCCTCCTACTTGCTTGGGCTAACGCGGCTTATTAGTAAGTGAAAAATGTAATACCCATAAATTTTAAAAATTATTATATTTTAAAATATATAAAATTATTAAGTAATATCTTAAATTTTTTAAATATTTTTTTATTTTTAAAAACATATTAAAAAATATATAAAATAATCAAAAAATTATTATTATGATAACTAAAAGGTGCCTGCTTACTTGACAGCCGAAGCAAGCATGTTGACTGCCTCCTACTTGCTTGGACTATTGCGGCTTATTAGTAGGTAAATACGTCAAAATTGAAAAATGATGAGTAAAAGCCAAAAGGAGGTAGCACATCAAGATTTTGATGCTGGAACGGTTATAATCGAAAAGATTTGATCTTTTTACCTAATTGCCTATAAATTTAGCCCAATTGACTAATCACTTATATATTTTGTGTGTATCACTGACTAGGACACTTCATTTAGAAAAATGTCATCTGTATTATTTTGAGGTTTTTGTACCCTCCGGTCAATTTAACTTATCATGTTTTTTTTTCTTCTAAAATATGTTTTAAAAACATATTAATTAAGATATTCTTATTTATTTTTTAGTCTTAATATAGTTTTATTTTTATCATATTTAATAAATAAAAATAAATATTAATAGTTAATTATATTATAATTTTAAATATAATTTCGATAACTAAAATGGACTAGAGCACTGGTCGAAAAGCCTTAGCACAAATGAGTTATAAAGAGCTTGTTCTGGTGTTGTATGAAGAGGTGAAAATGGTGTCGAAAAGAGTGCATTAATTGGCCATTGTGGGGGTTCTTAATTGTTGTCATTGAATGTGAGAATTTAAGCACAAAAATAAATTTTGTGGATATATATATTAATTATTTGTTTCTGATCATTTGCCGTCGTGGAAAATTAAAAAATAAATAGAGTATATTTTAAAAGAAAATAAAAATATTATGAAACCCGTTCTTAATAAGAATAAAGAAATGAAAAAGTATACACGCTCCTGGTGATAGTTTCCTAACAAAGAAACTAATCAGACACAGCCTGGAAATAAAAGAGCACAACAGTTGGCAAAAGGATTGAGACAACAGGGAGAAATAAAAAGTGAAATACTTCTTTAACACTTTATTTTTTGTTTAATCAGTAATCACCACAAAATTAAAGATAAATGGCTTAATACATCGAGTCCCGGCCCTTAAATTTATCAGTAATTAATATTTAGACAATGGAATGTAATTTATTTTTATTGAGTATCTTAAACACGTGATACAGTATTGCTATTAGCCACTTTTCAGTCTAAATTTGAATTTTTTCTAAATGTTTATATAAATGTAATTTACGTAGATAATTAGAATTATTTAAAATATATCACCCCTTTAAAATTAGATTAAGCAAAGATAAATTCGACTTGCACATTCTTATATGCCCAGGAGAATAAAGATGCAAAGATAAAGCCAAATGTAGATAATTGATTAATCTAAGCTTTAATCAAAAGAATAATCCTAGTAGTTAATTATTATTAATTACTACTACTTGATCGCCGGAAAGTTAAATAAGAAATGAAAAAGAAACATACAACTTATCATTAATTTATACCTCTTATTTCAAAAGAATGTTCTTTTGCAGTTGCCATTTCTGATCTTGGAAGCAATTTAATTTTAAACAAATTTCCCACTAAAACATGATTGATATTTGACAGATGTCTTTTTTCTTCAAATTAATGGAATAAATCTAAATTAAGGAAATAGAAAGCAGGATCTAGACAAGCTTGCTAATTGGAAGAAATTTTATTCTACTTTTAATTTGGCTGGAGACAACCCCATATTTAGTAAAATATATAACTTCCCTTTTTTGCTTTATGTGATTTTGAAAAAGACTTAAATTTGTTGAAATGATATATGCAATCAGTCCTATTTTGATGTAATAACCAATTCTCAGTTTCCTAATTTATGAAATCACCTCTTTCTTCTCATGAGAGAAAAAAGGGGGACAATGGAAGAGTTCCATATAGGCTCTTTTAAGGTATAACTCATTTTTTGTCACGCTTTACCTTGGTAGGTATGACTGACACCTAGTATCACATTATGATTTGAACTAACCTGACTGGGCTTGTGCACTTCTGGTGCACACCTGGAACTTATTTCAAGAAAACGACAAGTTATATCTCGGCTGTAAATATAGCCTCTGGCCAACAAGGTCATCTGTAAAAGAAAATAGCTAACTAACAACAATACAATAATAGGGATCCTATGGGGGCCGACAAGGCCACCATGCTGTCTAGTTATAACTAAATGAAAATAGGCAACTATGACTATGTTATAACCGACAAAGCTGCTAACTGATAGCTAAACTAGGCTCCATATAGCCATCACACAAAACAAAACATAAATGGACCCCACACGGCCAACAGCAAAACTAACAGCTGGTAATCTGTAGCCTGCAAGCCTCTAAGAGTGGAATAATGGTCGAGATAGGACCCCGACCTACCCATAAACTGTATAACAAAAGAATAAACCTTCTCTAACTATCAACTCCGGAAAAGGGAGCTAACTGGACTGCTGACCCTAGCTGACAACTAAGAAGGTCTCGAACCGCGTCTATCCGCACCTGCAGGCAAGCAATGCAGCGCCCCATGGATGGTCATCAGTATCTTATGTACTGAATATGTAAGGTAGTAAAATAATAACTGAATGAAAGCTGATAAAGTTGAAGTAATCATGAAGGAGGGTAAGAGTTTAACCTGAATGATCTTACCATCTCAAATATCTAACTAACAAGTATATATATACAAATAAGAACCTGACTGGGCCCCCATAAGCCTGGAAGGTACAAACAACATAGAATAACCTACCAAGGCCCCCATAAGCCCCGACATGTACAAATAATGCACACTCCTGCTGTCTGGCTACTAAAGGTTCGAAAGCATATTGTAGCTCAGGATTACTCATTCTCTAAAGCTGTATTCGAGCCTGATAGGCTCTTGTAGCTGTGTTTGTGTCTGAGTCGTCTAGGTTATGTAGCTAGATCCCGAGCCTTGGCTCGACTGTGGATCATAAGGTAACTACTGTAACTGGATCCCGAGCCTTAACTCGACTATGGATCATAATGTAAATGCTATAACTAGATCCCGAGCCTTGGCTCGTCTATGGATCATAACGTAACTGCTATATATGGATACGACCCTCACGACCTCTATCTGATGTAACTCAATACGGCCCTCACGGCCTCAATCTGGTTCTTTCGGACATCATACTGCCCCTACAAGGATGGCCCTGTAGGCAACAACACCCGACAACCCAAACGTCGTAAGGAAAAACTAATCTATGTATGGTTAACTCTAACAAGGGTTATTATGTCATCGTTGTCGTCTCAGTTCTATTTGTAATAGCTGACCACAATAGGTTTACATGAAGTACCATAATACACAAGTCGCACTAACTTTACGACGAACATAACTTGCCGAAAAGGATAGCCTTAACATACCTCGACTGCCGACTTTTGTCTAACTAGGGAGTTTTAACTTGTAAATGGTGGTTTCACCCAACTGCAGTCCTTATACTGAGAGAATAGGGCTAATTTCAATACTAAGCTCGGCAAATAACGATAACTTTCGATAATAATATTAACCATAATTCAACTCTGAACAACTTGCGTGAAAACCCGCAATTTCTCGAGAGTTTAAAAGGGAGAAATGCTTACCTAATGCCTGTAGCCATTTATGATTCAATTTGGAGTAATTCTGACAACTTTTACTCGGCGAGGTTCCGCATGCCGAGCGAATTTTTGAGAAATAAATCCGTAGAAATGCTTCCCGTAGGCTTAAAACTTGTTACCTGAAGTTAATTTGCTTTTGAACGGCGTTTGGTAGCGTAATCAGACAAAAATTTGATAAAGGTTGCGTTGTATCTTGTTTCTAGCCGAGGGAGTATATTACAAATGAATTAAATTGAACAAAGGGGTTTTATATATAAACATGGGTGGTGGCGCCCCACGCTTCCCACGCGCCAAGGGGCTGGCGCGCCGCACTGCTCCTTGCGCAGGCCGGCTGGCGCGTCGCGCTGGTCCCATCCGATCCTACTTCAGAGGCTCTTCCCACACGCTCAAGCTCTCCTTACTCGTCACAAGTCCATGCGTATGCCTACTAACTGTTAATATTTTACGAGGTGTAGCATTTTTTAATATGGCTTGAGCTTTTGAGTTAGTTTTTAGAGTTGAGTTAAATATAAAATTTATTTCTTTATATGGTATTAGATCCAGACACAGTGGAGGTGGGCCCCCATACATATTTAGGGAGGTGAAAATATCTCTAGTCTTCGACCAATTAAAGGAGGTTGAGAATACCTCCGGTTCATGAATGTGCACGCCCCAATCTAAAAAATGAATCACTGTGAGAGGGGTGTTGAATGAAAAGGAATCCCATATCAATGAGAAATGAAATCCCCGAATTCCTTATATGAATTTGGATAATTCTCTTTTTAAGCTAACTTTTAAATTGAACTAGGTATAAAATTTATTTATTTACATTTATTACTTAGTAATTTATTTGAATTCTATATATGTCAATATACAGTTTTTACTAAAAATAAATTATCTACATTCAGTCATTAAGAATATAAATAATTTTGATTATCCAAATCAAAACATAATTTTTTGATATGTAGATGTGGATTAGTAATAATTTAGTATAGTCCTGCATGAACAAGTTGAAATATTGACTTCCGAATAAATCCAGCAGGAAAAAGCGACTTTTGACCCTTTTCTCTAACCATGTGTCATTTTATCCAATTATGAGGAAAGGATGAAAAATATAAAGTAATATAAATTTTTAAATTTTAGTTTTAAATTATTAGGTGCTTTAGTTTCTATTTTAACTATTACCAAATATTTATCGCAACATATCTAAACTATTAATTATTTACTTTTTTTTACCTGAATAATGGAGACATTTCAATAGGAATTCGGACACCTGACAGTCAAGATGCGTTTTGATAAACATTTGGTGATAGTTCATGTAAAAAACTTACACACCTCATAGTTCAGATATAAAACTCAAAAATTGTGATACTTCATGCGTGTTTTTGACCATTAACTCTTCAATTATTATAAGCCTTTCACTATATAATTTTTTAAGTTAGAAATTTATTAAAAATAGTCTCCCCACTTTAATAAAGATAAAACTGCGTATAATTATATACTTCATCTTTTTTTTTAAAAATTCTACTTATAAAATTCACTAAATATGTTATTATTATAATTACGTAGAAATTGAGGCCGAGTTCAATATATTTTTTCTTTCAAGCCAAGAGTGTTAGGAATTTTTTTCTAGAGATGTACTCATATACGGACACGTATATACATACTTAAGAGAGACATACTTCACAACTAAGCAAAACCGAAATTTCAACATACATATATTTCCTTCCAACTAATTTATGTGACAGTTATGGATTTCGAAGAATTAAATAAATTATTCCTTAATTTGCTCTTTTTAAATATTTTTAATAAATAACTTTTATAATTTATAGTATATTTTAATTAATTTTTAAATATATAAATTTTATTTAAAAAAATTAAAATTTCTTTTATGTCCAAGTACTATTAAAAATAAAAGGTATCACATGAATTGAAGATGGGTAAAATATATAGTTTAAGTTTTATGCATACCTTGTATGAACCAAACTTAATTGTGGAACAAACTTAATAATGTCTTTTTTACTGCAAAGTTAAAGTAGCAGGAAATGTTGATGTGAAGTTTTAAGTACAGTAGTAGAAGCTAAAATTGATGATCTTGGCTTCTCAATTGTACAAAGAACAAACTTATATTTCTTGAGCATAAAGACAACATAGGGATGTTTTTCTAGACAAAGTAAAAAAAAAAAAACACTTACAAACGTTTTAATTACATACTAACACTAAAAAAATTTGTAGTTCCTAGCGAAGTTTCAACTACTGGCGCAGCTACAGAGCACGCAGGAGTTCATCCGAATCTTTTTTTCCGCATAAAATTATAACATATATATATAATAAATGAATATTTCTTTATATTTTGATTTAACTTAATAAGAATTTTGCTTCTATCACTACTGATAGACTGTGTTTCGATGTTGGGATTGATTTTTTAAAATGATCATTTAATTTGTAATTATAATTTCAGAAAGTTGCTTTTTTTTTTAAATTTCAATTTTTTCTTAACAAAGAAAATAGCTTCCTGACACAATAATTATTAATTGATTGACCATCTAAGAAATCAACTCCCTTCGTTATGTTTATGCCAAAGACCTTATACAAACTGAATACACATACGAAATAAAACAAGTCGCAAACCAGCTCCAGCAGTTAGGGGTCGTGCGTTTGATCGAGAAACAAGTTATTTCGAAATAAATTATTTCAGAATTAGTTATTTTAAAATTATTATTTTATCCTAATATGAAATAAAAATAATATTATAATCTTAAGATAAATTATCTCAAAATTTTATTTCAACAAAATGTGAAATAAATTCATTTCAAAATTATTAATCCTAAAATTATTTATTTCTTATAGCAAACGAACACTTCTAATTTTGGTTTAACAAAGGAATATGCCAAAAGCCTATTAATGAGCTGTCATGATTGCTATGGTAGCAGGTATTCAGATTTTAATTATTGAAATAACTTGTACCTCGCATGCATGTACTGTCACAAACATCCATATCCTTTGCAGGAGCAGGTGACCAAAATGAATAAATTTAAAAGAAATTTTCTTTTTAAAAAAAGGAGCAAATAAGATTTTTTGGTTAATTTTAAGGAATAATACATTAACATTTATTTAAGTTTGATCATAGCCGACAAGTATTAAACACTCCAAGTTGTTTTTACTGTGTCTCGAGGACACCTCACACTGACATAACACATAAATTTTGAAAGAATCTAGATTGATTAATATTTTATAAGTTGGAATATTGAAATGACATAATGGAGACCAGCTGAGATGTCTGAATATATATATATATATTTAAAGTTGAAGTGATTACTTGTAGGTTGAAACCAAATTTAACAGTATCATGCCTAATTTTAAAGTATCCCACTGCTGGCTAAACTTTAAAGCAAGAAGAACAGGGAGTTGTTTATGTGTAAAAAAAGTTCAGTCAACGTGATTAAGTAACATAAACCATGCAGAATAAGTCCAATGAGAAAGAGTCTATAACTAAACCATTTTCTATTGTTATAAAGAGTTCATATTTAAATAAAATAATAACATATTGGTTATTAGCTTGATAAGCAAGCCCTTTAGGTCCCTATAAATTTGCTATTATGCTATTAGATTTAGATGTGTGTGTAGTAAAAAAACACATCAAAGGAAAAAAGAGAGTTTCTTTGAGACAAAGCAATTAGGAATGGCTTCATTTGGCTATTTGATGAGTATTTTGGTATTATGTATAATCATAGGCTCTGGAAATGCCCAATTGGAGCTTAATTTCTATGCTAAAAGCTGTCCTAAAGCAGAGAAAATTATTAAAGACTTTGTCCAGCAGCAAGTTCCTAAGGCTCCAAATACTGCTGCAGCCATACTCAGAATGCATTTCCATGATTGCTTTGTCAGGGTAAGATTTACTTCTTCGGTTTTCAATCTACGTGTCTTACTTTTTTTCTATCTATTTAAAAAAAAATATTCCGCTCCATATAGTAACTCCTAAATTTTTACATATTTAAAGTCACAAGATTCAAACTACTTAGACACGATAAAATAAAACAAAGGGAGTATGATTTTTGCCCTGTTTCAAATACAGAGTTTCTTTATGTTCTTACAGTATTTGCTTTTGTTCCTGAGTTTTTTTTTGTTGTTGCTTATTTCTCTTTAATTTGGTCTTCGCAGGGTTGTGATGGATCTGTACTTCTTAATTTCACTTCGAGTACTGGAAATCAGACTGAAAAGCAAGCCAATCCTAATTTAACGTTGAGAGGCTTTTCATTCATTGATGCTGTGAAGAGATTAGTTGAAGCTGAATGCCCTGGAGTTGTCTCTTGTGCTGATATTATTGCCTTGGTTGCTAGAGATGCAGTTGTAGTTACAGTAAGTATAGAATGTAACAAACAAATCTTTTTTCTTATAACCGTCAGCATGTCGCACCTGGACTAAGTTTTAGGGGTAGCTGCTGTCTTTCACTAGTACAGGTACCGGTCCTGTACAAATAGAAAGAAATTTCCTAGAGTTATTATGTATGAATTTGAATCTAAGATCTCATAATCCTCAACTAACTTTATTGATCATTAGGCTACCCTTGAATGCCAAAATAGGAGCACTAACTTGTTGAACCATTTTCTTTATCTGATGAACTTCTTATTCTTGTTGTCACTGACATGATAGGGAGGTCCTTTTTGGAATGTGCCAACTGGTAGAAGAGATGGAACAATATCAAATGTCTCAGAAGCCAATGCTGATATCCCAGCTCCAACTAGTAATTTCACCAGACTACAACAATCTTTCGCGAAGAAGGGTCTGGATCTGAAGGACCTGGTCCTATTATCAGGTACCAGTTTAAGTTCTATACACTGACAGATACAATATGTTTTACCCCATGAGGTTAAGTTACTAAGGACTATTTTCTTGTAGGTGCCCACACTATTGGAGTGTCTCATTGCTCCTCATTTTCGGAGCGTCTGTACAATTTCACCGGGGTTCTTGGCACACAAGATCCGTCTCTAGATAGCGAATACGCGGATAACCTCAAGGCCAGAAAATGCAAATCGATCAATGACAATACCACAATAGTCGAGATGGATCCAGGTAGTTTCAAGACATTCGATCTTAGCTACTACAAGCTTCTACTCAAAAGGAGAGGCCTATTCCAATCTGATGCTGCACTGACAAAACGTTCTACAACGAAATCATTTATCGAACAGCTCGTCGATGGATCGCTCAAAGAATTCTACGATGAATTTGGTAAGTCCATGGAGAAAATGGGGAGAGTTGAAGTTAAGACAGGGAGTGCTGGTGAAATCAGGAAGCACTGTGCATTTGTGAATAATTGAAATTAAGTTCTAATGATTTTTGTGGTTGTAATTAATTTATATGTGTGTTCTCTGAGTGAATAGTTTAATTTGTTTGGTGTAATGTGTATCATGTACTTTCTATATTTACTTCATTCTAGTTTTGCTGGTGTTTTAGCAATAAAAGTGATATCAAGAGCATTTTCCTTAAATTGAAAAATGGGGAATCTTTTCCTTAGCTGGGTATCGTTTTTATAACATCTCCTTTAAAGCTTTAAATTGTTAACGTTAAAATAAAGCAAACAAAAGTTGATATTCCTTAAGATTACCAAAATATCAATGTATGTACTAACACTGTTTTTTCTTTTCTATTTCTTGCAAATTAAGTAAAAAAATAATCAAAAGAAGCAATGGATGCGTGTTCTTTTCTAGCTTAAAGTTGTCGCACTAGGGACCGCTGGCAAAAAATTACATTATATATATATATATATTTTTTATTTTTATGTATATACATATACTATATAAATTTTGAATACTCTAAACATACAAGTAGATTGACTAAAGTGATTTAGGAAATTCAAAATTCATCTTAAAATTTTAAGTTTAAATTTCAAGCATTATATTTTTACTTTTTAAAATTCCTTAATGAAAATTTTAAATCTGCCTACCATATATAAGCAATAACTTTTTAACAAATGGAATTCCCAATTTTGTAAGACGTTCTTTCTTTGGATCCAGCTGAAAAAAAATGTCATAATCTCTACATAGAAAAATGTTATACGTTGTGCTCATTAACTTTAGCAAATTTCAAGGACAAGCAGGAAATGGAAAAGGCCAAAAGATATGTTTTTTAGTGACTTGTATTTTTTATTCTTTATTATAACATCAACAATATTTTCATATCATATACTCAATCTTTTTCATTTTAATTGTTAGTTTTAATGGTTAGGATTTGAAAAAATTAATAAGAATAATAATTTTATTAATATAATCCTATTAATATTTTAAAAATATATAATAATAATTTTTTTAATATTTTAAAATGACTTTAAGTCCTAAGACTAGAATTGAAAAAATATGATCAATTATCTTTTAAATTTTAAAACTAGCAAGTATTTTAAAATAATTATTTTTAATTTACCTAATAATTAAAATAAATCGAAGGGAGTATTAGTCTTTATTTTTTTAATATAGTCACCTATCATTATGGAAGCTAAGTGGCATTGTCAATGACAAATGGCAAGCTTCTATTGATTCTCTTTTTTAAAAAAAAAGAAAGAATTGAAGGGCCGCACGGCCTGCCTAGAAATGAGCTGAGTTAGCATTTCGAATTGTCCCTCAAATGAAGGATTGGGCTTGGATGGATTGGTGAAGGGAAATAGAGTGTAAAAATCCAATGGGCGCACGAATACTCGTTTTTGGGATAGTCATTTAACTTGTATTCATTTTATAATTAGTTTATAAGTTTACTCATTTGAATAATTCAAACGTATGCGACTAAGATTGAAACTTTGCGTCTGATTTAAGTCATTTATGAATGAAGTGCATATAAAAATTGACTTAAATCTCAATTATATGTATCTGAATTTATTTTGTCAAAAAAAAAAATTACTATTCAAATTGCAACTATTCAACACCTAAATCTACTCAAATTTGAAACATAAGTTTCATATATGATAAATTTATTGAACCGTCAACAAATCTAACAAACTCATCTATCACCTTTTTAATTTTGTCATGTATGTCTGGATTTCAGTCATATATGACTGAAACACATGTTAAAACTAGCTAAAATTTCAGTCGTGCGCGTTTGAAATTTTTTTGCCAAAAAGTAATAATTTTATCCTTTGAATTTCAACACTCAAATGTACTCCAAATAAGCTCAAATTTGAAACATGATTTTCATATATCATAAAGAACAAGCATAAACCATCAATTTATTAAAACAATAATAAATCTAATGAACTCATTTAATATCCTTTTAATTTTTAATATTATCTGCAGTCAGTCGTCATACATAATGAGGAACTAATCATATTATTATATAAGTGGGAAGCCCTCAAGTTAAAAGTTGGATTTCCATTTTGCCCTTAAATCTAAAACTATTTCAATAATATTTTTCGTACTAAAAAGTAAATATACATTACAATAAATATTATTAGACTATTAAATTAAATAAGAAATCTATAATTGCCATAATAGAGAATCAATGTTTCATTTAATTTACGTTATTTCACGTTATTCAAATTTAATTATAATTATTTATCGTCATCTTCATCAGAATGTAAAAAAACTCAAAGCCATAGTATCATGGTTATTTCTTTCATTTATTATTTTTTTTTATTTTTTTAAAGATTTATATCTACTAAAATATTTTGAAATACTATTTTGTTGAAGGGTAAAAATATCGTTTAATATTTGATGGGTATTTTAGTAATTTATTTTTATTTTGTGACTTTTCACTTTTATAATTTAATAACTGTATTGAAATATGAATATTACAACTCATTATTTAACTTCTTTTTTTTTAAAAAAAATAATCAAATATCTTTTTGTTTAGTCAGTTATTATTCACTTATATATATATATAATGAGATTTTTTTACTGTTTGGTACAAAAAATATTATAAGAGTATTGTTTAAATGTAGGGCAAAATGATCGTTCAATATTTGATGGACTAATACGTGGGACTTTTCACTTTAGTATAATATGATATGATATGGTATGATTCAAATAATATTATTTAATTGGATATTTAATTTACTTTTGATTTAATAAATAATAAATATTATTATTAAATTAAATATTTAAATATGATATGATATGATTTAAATATTACTGTTTTAATAGATATTTAATTTAGCTTCGATTCAAAAAATGATAAAGTATTATCATTTTGTTAGATATTTAATACGGTTTTAATTCAATGAATGTAAAATATTATTATTTAATTAGATATTTTATTATATTTTAATTTATCATAGGTGCAAAATGGTAATCCAACTTTTAAGATGGGAAATTTGTCGCTTTTAGTATAATATGATGATATATAGCTTCAACAAGAGTTAAAGAGAATATTATTTTTCTCATTGCTATAATAAATTTATATTAATGACCATTTGATAAATATTTTCAGATAAATGACGATTATATAAACAACTAATATAATTTGTTTGGGTGTATATAAAAAAATAATACCTTGAATTTCTGTCAATATTGTTTGATTATAAATTACATTTATCATCTGTCAGCAACAATATATCGTTCTATATATATCATCTAATGAATCTGCTCAAGCTTACATGAGACACACGTGTCCAGAACTAGTCATCAATTAAAGAGTGACAAGCCTACGTAATGGTCATGTGCTACTCTACTCATAACTTTTTAAAGATTTTTGAGATGAAAACTTTGTATAGGAGAGTCTCTAAAAGATCTTGCTCAATTTGCAACCGGAATTAGTTTAGGAAAAACTTAAATTAAGACAAAAACTATTGGCCTTAATTATCTTCTCAACATAGATGCAGAATCAATCAATCAATCAATCTTATTGTCATCAAGACAGGATTAGTTGTACGTAATTGGTTTCTGGTGAGGTTTTTTTTATTTATTTATTGAATACCACCATATTCCAACTTTTTTAAAACCTAATCTCCATTGTTTAACTATGCAACTATATATTTTCATCCCTACATTGTGCCTCACATCAAGTATGAATACATTGTGCTTTTCACATCAATAATTTATACACTCTCTCTGTACTAATTTATGTGATACTTTTCTCTTTTTGAGATTTAAATTATGTGAACTTTGATCGATATTTTAAAATGTGTATTGTTTCTTCGTATTGAAATGAGAAGATTGTAACTTATAATTTTTTTTCTATATATAGTTTTTTGTTATTTAAATTTTAAGTTTAAGTTAATTTGATTCAATTTAATTTTAAAGATTAGTTAAATTAACTCTCGAGAAATAAAAAATATCACATATACTGAGACGAAGGAAATAACATGCTAAGGAGTCAATTTGTCTAATTCATGAAGGATGAGAGAAGCACACATGTATTAGCTTGCCTGGCAGCTATGTTAGCAGGTATTACTACTACCAATTATTGAAATTAAAGAACTTGGACTATCACATGCACCATGATGAACATACATAGATGTATCTCTAGGAGAAGATGATATTATCTACCTTCTTATTTCTAGCCAGGAAGTGAACAAACAAATAAATAAATATGAGCGGCGGAATTAAATTTTTTACTAAGTAAAATCAAAACATAAAAAAAGTAAAAGATGAAAAAGCTAAATGATCAATTCAATAATATATACACAATTTTTTTTTACCTGTCTACACAACACAATTTTGAGGTAAAGGGGTGTCAATTGTCACCGCTTGGATATGGGTGCATGGCTCCGTCTAGTGGCGGAACTTAGTAGTGTAAAAGAGGGTTAACTGAATTCCCTTCGTCAGAAAATTACTCTATGCAAACAAAGTAAATATGATCTCTTTTTTATTAGATGTGAGTTGTTGAACCTCCTTGACGTGAAATTTTTTTTTACAAGTATAATGATAAAGAGGGTTCAAAATTGCGTTAGGTCATATGTTCAATTTATAACTATGACATTCTAGAACTTTTTGGTGTGCCAGGCTAAGCACGACAGAAGGAATTGGGGCAGCGGAGCTCCCGAAGAGAAAGAGGTCTTTGCTGCTTGACTGCGTGAACCAGGTCCAGGTCTTATTTAAAATCTCCTTATATAAATTTCTGATTTACTGTATTATTACGCGCACATACATATGTATATATGATTTCCAGAATAAATGTATATTTTTCTTCCTTTTGTGTTGATCCTTAAACATTGTTAATTAATAGTTGTTTGTTTAGGCAAAAATGGGCGAGGTTTGGTCAAAATGATAAAGAGGAATCTCACTGAATTAAATTTAAGAGCTATTGAAAGAGACAGACAGACTATAACTAATCTAATTTATAAAATAGTTAGTTTGAGATATCACAGTCCTATAAATTGGCTATGATGCCTATGTAGTTGATGTGTGACAGAAGCTCAATAGAAAAAAAGGAAGGTCTCTTTCACCAATAGTAAAAAAAGATGTCTACTTTTGGCTTGAGTTTTCTAGTATTTTGTATACTAGGAATATTTTTAGATGCTAGCCATGCACAATTACAACTCAATTTCTATGCCAAGAGCTGTCCAAAAGCAGAAAAAATCATTCAGGACTATGTCCAAAAGCACGTACCAAAGGCTCCATCTCTTGCTGCAGCCTTGTTGAGACTGCATTTTCATGATTGCTTTGTCAGGGTAAGTCTAAATTAAGGTTTTATCGTGTATTTAGATACTCAATTCACTAGACTGTTGTTCGAGTGTCTAAATAAAATTTAAGTATTGACGAGTTTATGGGGTTGTTTGTGTATTCCGCTCCAAATTAAGGTTCATTTTACATTAAGCATTCACTCGAGAATGAAATTCTTGAATTAAAATATTTTTTTTGGTTGCTTTTTGAATTTTACAGGGTTGTGATGCTTCTGTACTTTTGAATTTCACTTCAAGCACAAAAAATCAAACTGAAAAAGTGGCTATTCCTAATCAAACACTGAGAGGTTTCTCATTCATTGATGGTGTGAAGAAAATAGTTGAAGCTGAATGCCCTGGAGTTGTCTCTTGTGCTGATATTGTTACCTTGGTTGCTAGAGACTCTGTTGTGGCCATCGTAAGTATAAAGCTCAAGAAAATAAATTAAAATGCAACACATATTCCAACCAAAATATTTAGCTATATAAAATTGAACATTAGAAAATTAGACAATGGGTTCAAAATGAGTGTTACATGTGCAATTGTGCATGCATAGTCTGGACCAATTTAAAGCGATGTGTTCAGTTGAACTCACAGAATCCATCCTAAATTCGCCTTCTAATTTTCTTCTTATTTGTATGATAGGGAGGACCTTACTGGAATGTACCAACTGGTAGAAGAGATGGAAGAATATCAAATGCTTCTGAAGCCTTGGCAAATATTCCACCTCCAACTAGTAACTTGTCTAGTCTCCAGACTTCTTTTGCCAGCAAGGGTCTTGATCTAAAAGACTTGGTCCTATTATCTGGTAAACAATACATGCTCATTAATTTATATTCAGTCAATGCACTATGGATTCGACTGAACTCTTAATTCTAAAAGTATAATTAGTTTAAATCGATCTTGAATCTATCTGTGGTAACAATTTTCAAGTTTAAATCTTGATTCCGCTTCTGTTAACAATTTTCATTCTTGAACATAACTACATCAAGTTTAAATCTTGGATCTGACTCCGGTAACCATTTTCATTTCTTGAGTATAACTACGCCAAGTTTAAATCTTGAATTTACCTCTGATAATAGTTTTCAATTTTTTTCTCAGGTGCTCACACCATTGGAGTCTCTCATTGTTCGTCATTTTCAACACGTTTGTACAATTTCACCGGCGTTTTGGGCACACAAGATCCATCTCTAGACAGTGAATATGCATCCAATCTTAAGGCGAAAAAGTGCAAATCAATCAACGACAATACAACAATAGTTGAGATGGATCCTGGTAGTTTTAGGACGTTCGATCTTAGCTACTACAAGCTTCTGCTCAAAAGGAGAGGCCTATTCCAATCTGATGCAGCTTTAACAACAAGTGCTACGACGAAATCATTCATCAACCAGCTAGTTCAGGGTTCACTCAAAGAATTCTCCGCAGAATTCGCTAAGGCCATGGAGAAAATGGGAAGGATAGGAGTTAAGACTGGCTCTGCTGGTGAAATTAGAAAGCAATGTGCATTTGTGAACAATTAGAGAACCAATATTTGCACTAAAAATTTCGAATTTTATTTGGCTCTATGTTTGTGTTCTGTTATTGTTTTGTGGGGATTATTGAGCATTATGTATTGCTGTTCCTTTGTATAGTACGTGTGACATTCTATATTGTACCTTGATGGGGTTTTTGAAATAAAATTCTGATGAAAAGAGCCTTTTCTTCTCCATTACTACTCTTAAATTGCTTTTATTGTACTATTTTCTTCGTCTCAATTTATATGACACCCGTCGAATTTAAAGAGTCAAATAAACTTTTCTTTGACTACAATTCATATGCTTTCTATATATTTTGAATCATCAATTATTGTGAATTTGTGACTTACAGTGTGTTTTTACATAGTTTTCAAATATGTAAATAAAATTTTAAAATTCTATATTTGGTCAAAATTAAAAGTTCTACTCTCAAAATTAGAAAGATGCCACATTAATTGAGGAAGAGGGTAATTATTAAAAGAGTGAAAATTTCACAGGATACTACGCATAAGGGATTCTTCCCAACTAGTATAACTTGTCATGTTTTCCTTTTCAAATTGGCTTCTTCCAATATATAACAAGAAACACTTAGTTGACATATATATTTAAAATAAGAAGAACATGGCCAGACGATGGAGCAGTTAGTCAAGATAACAAATCTAACAACTATAAGTTTTTCTTTTTTTCTTCTTTGGTCAGAAACTAGAAGTTGACTTTGTAGAAGTTGGTGTAGATAAAGTTTTAAATGATACATTAAGTTGATTATGAATAAGTTAGTGTAGACAAAGCTTTAAATAATAGATTAAGTTGGAGGGGAAAATAATATCAAGAAGATATATAGATATGTAAACATGAAATATAAAGAAAGCAAAATACTTGAAGAACAAGCACATGAAAAGCTTCTTTCTTTTCCATTTTTTTTTTTTGGTGGGGGCATATAGAAAAAGCCTAATAACATAACTTCTATGTGTGTACACAATAATCTAAGATTCTGAAATTGTAAATCACATGGTATGCAATTGACAGGTTCACTTCACCAAATAAACCAGAACTATAGTTGAAAATGAAAGTAAATGCTAGAGAAAACTAATTTAATTACTCCATTTATCCCAATTATATGACACTTATTATTTTTTGAAATTCAAATTATGTAAAGTTTGACCAATAATTTAAAATATAATTTTTTATTATATTGACATGAGAAGAATCACTGTCTGTAATACCCCAAAACTTTTCCTAGACCAAACTCAGACTTTGCATGAAAATCCAGAAAGAACCTGAAGATTTTTGTCACAGGACGTCAGACAACGAGTCGCTGTCAGAAGTAATGACCCGTTTTCTGAGTCATTGTTAGCCTTCCAGTTGCCTTTTGAGAACCAACGAGGCCTGGAACGACCCATTGTGAGGATTAATGGATCGTCCTTTCACCTGTGGTATTTCCAGCTCAGAAACCTACCCAGACAATTTTCAGAACCAACGAGCCATCCAACGAACCATTATTGTCTTTGACGACTCATTGTTGACATTCGTTGGTTGGTTTCCAGTAAGGGTTGAAATTTCCCCGAGAAGTCATGAATGAAGCCCACGACTCATTGTCACCTCTAACGAGTCGTGATTTCCACCCATCGTAGGATCCAGGAATCCTTCTTGATCAAGTTAGTTGTGACAATGAGTTGATACAACGACCTGTTAGTACAACCAATGAGTCTTCGTGTCGTCCGCTAGTGGGGTTTTCCAGATTTTGTTAAAACCCTGCTAGTGACAACAAGAGGTATGAACGACCCGTTGGTTCGTCCAACGAGTCATGGTCCCCTTCTATTTTCAATTTCCAGTGAGCATGAAATTCAGGCCCAGGACCAATGACTTGTCCCAACGGATCGTGGTTATGACTCATTGGATCCCGTCGGGCAGATTTTCAGATTTTCTTTCAGGGTTATTTTAGTAACTTCTCACCTTTTTAATCCCAAAATTATGTCGTTTGAGGTTATTTTCATAGGTATTTAGAGAGTTAGTCGACAATTTTCTCTCATTCCTCTTATTCTCTCAAAGTCAGAACGCAGAAAACTCAGTCAGGAAGCACAGAGCAGGATCAAGGGTTTCATTTTTCTTCTCAGATTTTTCAAGGGTTTCCTCAGGTATTTGTACACCAGGTATGTGGGGATTCAACAGGGAATTATTCTTTCATTGTGCCCGAAAACCCTTCTATAATTACTTGTCAGTCTTAACCTTGAATATCAAAAATAGGGTTAGCTTCAATCAGATTATGAATATTCTTGTGAATCTGAAATCCTTGTGAACTTTTACAATGTTTTCATCATTTATCACGCGTGTTGTTATTCTTTTCATGAAATATTGAAATATTGTTTAGCCCTAGTCTATGAATATAGTAAATCAGGTCTTGCATAATTGTCTAGATACAAGTACTGCTTGCCTCTACTAGTTCTTGAATTTTCATGTTATTACCATATTGTGGATTTACAGTCAGTTTGAGTGCTAGTTCAGTCTCAGATGGAAATTGGCCTTTTTCAATATCTTATAGTAAGTTAGCTGATCAATTTGACGATAGTTAGTTCCTAGAGGAGTTCAGTTCAGTAATACTCCCTAGTTTCAATTATCAGTTAGTTCTCTAGACGGTTACAACGCTTCTAGATAAGCAGCTCTTACCAGTCTTAGAACCAGAAGTATCAGTTATCGATTAGTTTTTTAGACGATCACGACGCTTCCAGATAAGCAGCTCTAACTAGTCTTAGAATACCAGTTTTCAGTTATCCGGTCCTACAGACTCTCAGGTTACTTTTAGACAAGTAGTCCTGACTAGTCTAGGACCCCAGCTTCGAGATAGCAACTTAGTAATCAAGTTAGGACTATCCAGTGGGAATAGTACTTAGCACCGAGCGGACCGGGGTTCCAGCGCACCCAGGTTCCTAGAACTACGTTGCCATAGTAGGTTGTTGGCCCAACAGGCCCCAAACTTGTGATCACTCAGCTCAGCCACTATACCCTAGCAAGGTACAGTGGGCTTTCTCCGATGGGGTGTATACATCGGAATCCATGTTTAGCTTACGTGGTTATATGTTGGTTATAGACTCTCCCACTTGTTAGTATAGTTTCAGTTCAGTTGAGTTCAGTTTAGCTCAGTTTAGTCAGGATCAATATTAACCATATCAGTTATAGCTCAACTTTTATCAGTATTCAGTATCAGTTGGTCATTTCATGTTATTTCACTTTAGTGTATATTTTTCCACGCTTATTGTATATCTCACTTACTCAGTATATTTAAAGTACTAATGCATACTTTCTATGTTGTATCGTATTATGATACAGATGCAGATTCTCAGTCTCAGCATCATCAGTAGTTTCCCCTCCAACGATTTCAGCAGCAGTGTTAGTTGGTGAGTCCTCATCTTCCGAGGACGATATTTGCTTTTCAGTTAGTCCTTATTTAGATAGATTTTAGAGTTAGCTGAGGGCTTGTCCCAAAAACTTATCAGTCAGTAGTTGACTTTCATACACAGTTGTTCAGTATTCTTTTCAGATAAGTTTACTCTTTCCAAATCAGTATTTCTTGGATAATTATGTTATACAACTTCCGCTTAAGTTTACTTAGTTTACCAGTGCAATGTTAGACCATGGGTTAGCTTGAGATCACTTGTGGCACCAAGTATCGTATATCCATGACACTATCCTACAAAGGTAGGGTAAATCTGCATATCCTACTATCTCTAGACCCCACTTATGGAATTAAATTGGGTATGTTGTTGTTGACATGAGAAGAACTACGATTTATTACTCTTTCTATAGTTTTTTTATATCTAAATTTTAATTTTAAAATATTAAATTAATCTGATATAATTTAATTTCAAAAATTAGTCATTAATTTTTAAAAAGCGAAAAATAATACATAAATTGAAATTAAAAAAATATTAATTTGATATAATCATTAGGTGCAGAAGGTATTTTTGTGAGTTTCCTTGCTTTTTTGATTGGACGAATTCCAAAACAAGAAGCAAGTTAAACCCAACTTGACAAGCAACTCAAATAATCAGAGTGATGTGATTATAGTACTAATAAGTAATAACTAACAAAAGGGCACGGACAACCTTAAAGTATTGTTTCATGTCCTAAAAGTCTTTGAATTTTGATATTTTGAAACTCAAATTTAAAATCGTCAAATGAGATATTCCATTTATAAATCAAATTTATATTCAAATTTTAGTTCAATTTTTCTCTGAAAATTATGATGTTGTCTAATTTGGCGATTATTCAATCTATATGACATTTGAAGAAGTGTCAGATTAGAGTAGAAGGAGAGGGAAAAAGGTCACATTTGCTTACGTACTATTTAAAATTGAGAAAACTTGTCTTCTGTTAAATTTTGATTCAATTTTGCTTCGCCGTTAGAAAAAAAATATCCTTTATTTTATTTTATTAAATTTTATGTTTAACTTTAAATTTAATAGCGCTTCAACTTGATAGCCAAAAATTTAGGGGCATCATGAATTATTTTTCTTGAAGAAGTTGGACACATACACCAATTTCATGTTGGAGCTTCATTTATAACAAGAGCAAATATAATTTGCCAATAACAAAGTTATGAATGGATCAAAAATTTAATGAAGGACAAATTTAAGCAATATCGAAGGGCACGTGAGCTTAGATATTTTTCTTAAACATACCACTTTGTGAGAAGTTTAAAAGCCTAACAAGTCTGGAAAATTTTTTTTTTTTTAAAAACAATACTAAGTACGAATGGCTAATTATTGGGTCACTTGTTAATATTTAGCCATTATTTGAAATATAGTTATGTAATAGTTATTTTTAAAAATTATTTTTAACTAAAACATGAAAAAAATTTCAGTACTAGATACTGGAGTTTGAAATTTTGACAAGTGAATGTACGCACAATTTTAAAAATTCTTAGAATTTTAAATATGCACATCATACTCAAGCATTTTTATCCCGAATTTGAGCTATATCATGTTTCAAATTACTGTGAGCAAAATAATGTTAAAAGATTTTTTTTTTGGGTTTTAACTCATGGTACCTTTTAGTTTGAGAAAACTTTTCTATATTTTCAAAACAAGGCTAGCTATGAAAAAATAATCTTATAAAAGTGAAATATGGAAAAATTTCAGCATCTTATGCCAGAGCTATCAAACGTTCAATTCAAACTTTTGAATTTTCAAATTCCACAAAAAAAATCTTGGAGTTCAATTCTCCAATCTATTTTTTAAAATTTTTTCT